>CM029498.1:35626330-36919487 GCA_017140595.1 Eucalyptus curtisii
AATACTTATGCATCAACGAAAAGCTCACCCATAGCGAAAACCCATTGTTGTCCACTATGCGCAGCTCGTGCGCCAAATTTGTTTGAACCATAACTTGCTCCATCGAGCTCTGTCTCAAACAATACTTGGCTGACTTAAAATCTAACTGGAAATAGATGAAATTCAACCCCAAAGTTACTATTTGTAATCTGTTCAACACACATGACCATAACAAAATTTTGTTTCGACCAAACCGTCAACTCAATTCGAGTTTCGTAAAATGTTATAGCTTTACAACTCCCTAAATTATATATATATATATATATATATATATATGTAGCCCAACAACTTCTTAATTGGACATAGCTTTCAAATTGACATAAATCTTAATTTCGTGGCCTAATTTCAACAATTTATTCGATTAAACGAATAGAGACTTTGATCACTTTCCCGGTGTTGCAAAATGATATTGATTCGGCTTGATGAGTCATTTGGATCATGAGCGTGCGAAAATCTCTCTCTCTCTCTCTCTCTCTCCCCCCTACTTTCATTCTTGCGGATAAGCTCCCTTCTTTGGTAATGTCGCTGGTCTTCTTCTTCCTCACGCACGATCTATTGAAGTGGAAAATGAAGATGTGCTAAGCTTGGATTATAGGAGACATGGGTTGGGTTGAGGGCTTGGATGAAAATATCGCTGGTCTTCTTCTTCCTCACGCACGATCTATTAAAGTGGAAAATGAAGATGTGCTAAGCTTGGTTTATACGAGGCATGGGTTGGGCTGAGGGCTTGGATGAAAATATGCAGGTTGAATAATGGGCCCTATATTACAATAATTAGTTATTGAGCAAAAGATTGATTGGTGGATTGACTATCGACATGTGTTTTGATATAAGATGGATTAGTGCAATATACCATTGATATGTGAACTAATGATATTAGGCAATGGACTGGACCATTGATGCTTCATTCGATATTGTTAATTTAAATGAGTATTTCCAATATGTAAAAAAATTATGTTGAAAGTTCATAATTCATTATTGATATTGTGTATATATTGTACACTAGAATTGAGATTAATGAGTTTTGATATTACTTTGTGAATATGCATAGTGGATACTCAATCCACTTAGAAAAGATACGTACTACTCACTAAGTTATGATTGCTCACCCCATTCTTTTCCCAATTTTTTTAGGTTCCTCGATTAGCGACCAATAGAGAGAGCAATATCGACAAGGACTTATGAGAGTTGGACTTTTGAGTATCGTTTGAGGTTGCGTTCTTAGGGTGAAAGGATGGCATTGTCACCCTCTCATCCCTATAGGATTTGGGGTATGACAAAAGGCTAATGTAAGCTAGATATCAAAATCGAAGCCATGTGAGCCTTAAACTAAAGTACTCAAGAGTCTAGAGTTACCCATTTGTTAAGAACCAGAATCAATTCTAGCTTCATTGAACATGAAACTTGTGCTATTGCATTGATGTCGCGACCCGACTTTCCTCGCACAAGGGTGAGGGATTTGGGAAAAGGTTAGATTTATGAGTACTTGACTATGAGAACTCCTTCACTGTACATGTTTCAAAAGATGTCATCATCTCATCTTTTAGAATCAACCATATGAGTTTACTCAAACACGATCGTGAGCTCTCCCAAGCTGGTACCTCGTGTGATAGCGGAATTTGTCATGATTTTCTTTCACACATATGATACACCTTTAAAGAGGAGAATCGAGTGTAAATAATGAATTTAGGGATATTCTTATCATGGTAGCCCTCTCAATGGTACTTTCACCCATAAGGATGGCAATATTTCATCCTTTAGGACAATTTTCACGTTGAGTATGCTAAACCATGATGAGTCTTGTCGAGACCCATCCCTCACACCATAAATCGATTTATTATATATGAGTTATTTAAGACAACCTAGATGAAGGTTAAGAGTCGCCACTAGTCTTGTTTTTTGGGGTTGGCTAGAAAACCCAATTGAGGGTTGGGAGTGGTCTCTTGATATCTACGCAACCAGATTTTCTAAAATTCCGGGACTTGAGTTATGCTTATATTTTTATTAGCGTCATTTCGATACCTAACAGTTTGTCGTGTTTCCTAAGGTGTCCATAAGTGTCTTTTTACTTTTTCATACAAATGAGAAGTTAACAAGGTGATCATGCATGGATAGTCAATTTCATGTCATTCTATTTCTATTAAAAGAGAAAAAGAAAGAAAACAATCAATTGAAATTTAAGGATGGTGTGGTAAGTAAACACCCAAAACATATTAAGGAAAGCGATAAATTTAACGAACAATCCTAAACAGAAAGTAAGTCAAATGAAAGAAACTTGTAACTCATCAGGCGTTTATACAACACAAAGTAACCCGAAACATATATTGGGGAAAATGGTACAAAACAAGGTCAGATTGGACATCAACCATTCATCATCTTCATGTTGTTGGGACTGCCACTTACATGGGCCTATTCTAAGCCTAATCTAATACTAAGACTAGGTGCTTACGATATGAAAGAAACAATTATCATCACAAATAGACAAAAACAATCACAATCAAAAAATCAATTCAATGCATTTAACTAATCAAACATGGCCTCGGGATCGGCCTTTGTGATTCATGCAACAATCCATCTAGAAAGTGTACTCACTCATTTTTAAGATGACTTATAGCCATTGGCCACCATTTGTGTTCTCACATGGTAACCTGTGACATCCTGAATTTCGACCCTGTCTCGATAAAATGAAATGAGCTTTTCACCAACGCGTCTATGGTCCTTTTTCTCTGAACTGATCACTCACGAGTTAACCAGCTTATTAGGTGAAACTGTGAAGGGATATAACCGTGGTAAAATCTCTAAAAGCTACCTAGTAGGTTGGATTGAACTAAAATCGCGTCCGGTTGATTTTAACCACGAAATTGAATTCGGTTTCGAGAATCAAACGTTCAAGCGTGTCACGATTCATTTTTAGGACCTCGTCTTATCTTTTGAAGAAATTCCGTCGAGTCCAGGATTTTTGGCAGAAAATCATATTTGGCAAATTAAAATGGTGGAAATTCGGAGAGGTATTTTAAAGTGGATTTTTGGCCTTCAAAGTGAGTTGGTTTGTGTGGGAAATTATGGAAATTTGTTTGGGCACCTTAGTTGGTAATTTTGGAGGCCAAATTGAGTTAATTGGTGAGGAAATTGAGAGAAGAGGGCTGGAAATTCGTATGGGCACATTCGCTGCCATTTTTTGCTACCAAATTGAGTTGTTTGTGAAGGTTTGAAGGGAAATTGTGTGAGCTGCTGCCATGGCCTTTTGGGGCCATTAAATTGAAGTCAATTGGTGTGAAATTGAAGAAGAAATTCAAGAAATTCGTAGGGCTGAGGGGCTGGCTGCATTTGACCTTCAATTTGGCTAAGTTTGTGAAGTTTTGAAGAGGAATTGACTTATGGAGGAAGCTTGGACAGCTAAGGGCTGAAGACTTTGAGGGTTGAGCACTCAAGTGGCTTAATTTTTGTTGAAGCCTCCCATTGGACAGCAGCAAGACTTCTTGGTCCCTTGTCTCCTCCTTGTTCCCCCTCTCTCCTCCTTATTTCTCCTCCCCTACGTGAACCACCCTAGCAGAAGCAAACTGCAGCTTCTTCTTCCTTCTTCCTCTTCATTTCATCTTCATCTTCTCCCTTTTTGCTGCCATTGTTGAAGTTGCAAGTACTTAGTGTGGCATCCTAGAATTTCATAGCGACCTCTAGATACATTATGACCTATGGAAAGGTAATGGAAGTGCCATCGGATTATGTTTTGGCCTTTAGACCAAGGGATTACAATAGATTAAGGCCAAGCATTTTAATGGAAAATTTGTTTGGTTGGAAATGTACCCTATGTCCATGGGTGATTAAAGTTTGTGCTAAAGGATAACTCGATAAGGAAAATTTTGTTCTTGACCGTGCACTTTATAGGTTGGATTTTATGGGCTTATGTTACAAAGTTTTATGGCCAAATTAATTTGCAATTAGGTATTTTGTTATAAGTGAGGATTTAGGGTGGATTATTGAAGGACGAAGTGGGCCGAAATTCTTAGGCCAAGCCGGCCCAAAAACCAGCCCACCATTTTCCCCATTCGGCCAATCAAGCCCGGCCCAAAGGAGCCCATGAGACCGTCGACCAAGGCTGGCCCAAGCCCAGCCGGATGAAGCCACCCTCTTGCATGAAGAATGACAAGTGGCGTGAAGGGTCTTCCAAGTGTCAAATGCCATGCAAGATTAATGATTGCTAATCATTGAAAGGAAGAAAATTAGAGAGAGGAGAGGCAGATTGAGAGAGGAGGTTATCGACCGAGAGAGAGAGAGAGAGAGAGAGAGAGAGAGTGAAATCGAGAGAAAGGGAGAGTGAACCGAGAGGGAGGAAGCCGACCGTGAGCCGTGAAGGGAGGAGGAGACCGTCGATCGAGCCCCGCCGTTTTGCTTGCCTTGATTTTCATCGGATTTAAGGTAAGTAGAGTCCATTGATCTACACTTTTCTTGCTGTGATTGTGTGTGATGAATGGTAGACTTCGGATGTGATGAAAGTGAGAATTCTCGAAGTTATGGGAGTAGTGTCTTAGCCTAGTAATCTGTTTTCTGGAAAAACAGTCCGACCTTTGGTGATTTCGTGAGCTGCATGAAATTTTATAGTTGGAATATCACTTCGACTTCTTGATGAAAGTTGTAGAGGACTTCTTGGAGCGTAACATATCAAAATTTGAGAGGAAATGAACAAGTATAGGTCGGTGAAGCTATTTTTATTTGAAGAAATTAGATCTGGAAACCGTTATGCTGACCTAGTGTGATTCTGTGAATTTTATAAAATTATCCGGTTGAAATTTGATCTTGTGTCCTTGATAAAAGTTGTAGATGACATTTTGAGAAGTAACATACTAAAATTTGAGAAGAAACAGACAAGTGTAGGTCGCTGAAACAATTTTTATCCGAAATGGTTAGATCTGGAATTCGTTGCCGAGGGTTAGGGACGGTTTTGGTGATTATAGTTTTTAATCTATCATGAATTTGACTTTGAGTTCTTCATGAAACTTTTACTTCTATATTTTTTCTATAATACATCAAAATTTCAGAATTTTCGGAGCTGATTTATGGTTTTTACCGAATATGTGAAAGAAACTGTGCAATGGCGATGTTCTGAAATTGTTAAAGACTGTGATGCATGGACTGTACCGATTTGTATGAAGCTCTTTTGATATGGTGTTCTTCATGAAATATTTTTCTCTAGATCTTGTCTATAACTTGTCAAATTTTCAGAATTTATTAAGACCTTTTACTAATTTTTCAAGAATTTTAACTAAAGGAGTGCATTCTGTTTTCATCCGAAAATTGCTGTATTTTCAAAAATAAATTAATTTCCCTATGAGATATAATGTCTTGAGTGGTTAATTATGCTGCATATGTGGTGACATTTAGCATGTCATATAGCATCAAAAGGCTGGTTCAGACATTTGATATTATAGCATCAAATGCCATGTTGAAAATGAGATATATATTATGATAATAATGATACCATCGGAGGTGTGAGCCGACAATGCCTCGGGAGTTTCGAGATGCCAGGAGTGTGGGTGCCGGATGCCCAGAGTGTGTGTGCCGGATGCCCCGAGAGTGTCGGGATGCCCGGAGGTGTGTGCCGGAAGCCCTGGAGGTGTGTGCTGGGGGGATTCCTCGTGATGCCAGTTGGAGTACGAGATGCCCGGAGGTGTGTGCCGGATACCCAAAGGTGTGTGCCGGAGGCTCCTCGCAATGCCAGGTTGGGTGCGAGCGATAAATGAGGGATGCAAACACTGGTCCCTGGGAAGAAAAATGAAATGAGATCATTTTGAAAGATAAAATTTGAAATTGAATCATGCGCATGGATGTGTGCATATGGCATGATGCATGATCTGCTTATGAAAGTAAATTGATATTATATGACATTGAGAATGTGATCATGAAGTCTTGAATGGATCTCATGGGGATATACACATGATTGTGTGGATGATATGAATCATGCGTATGTATGTGCATATGGCATGGGATGAACCTCATGGAAATGCAAGCATGATTGCATGGTGGTATATGCATAAGTGCATGATGGTATATGCACGTTGCATGGTGATATATGCATGGCTACTTGATGATATATGCATAAGTGCATGGTGGTATATGTACGTTTGCATGGTGATATATGCACGACTGTTTGGTGATATATATGCATGACTGCATGGTGAGGTATGCTCGAATGCATGGATGATATGTGCTTTATTCTTGATACCTTGATTGTTCTGTCTGATGCATTGTGTAGTTTGGTGGATCTTTACTGCTGAGTGGTTGTACTCACCCCTTTGGAGATTAACATTTCAGATTGAAAGATGCCTCTGCCACCGGTCACGTGTGGTACTTACTATGGCTTACCATCTGATGTTGAGGTGGAGTGCTCGGAGTATTCTTGTGTTAGTGTGCCTGGTCTGGTGTTTATCCGAGTTCGTGTCTTGGTTATGTACGATGTGGGTCTAGCTGATGGCCCTGTTATCTAGGAGTTTTTGTCTGTTCATGTTCGACGTGATGGGGGTGATGATAGGGATGCCGCCGCCGCCTCCGGCCGATGCACCAGGTTGGGTGTGATTGCGCGCATGGCTGGTGGAGGACGACATTTTTTTTTGGTTAGCCGACACTTGATGATGGATAGGTGTACATGTCTAGTGTAGGGTCGAGTTTCTTTTGAGTTATAGCCGAGCGAAGTTAAAAGCCTTGGCCTTTTGCTATACCGACCCAAGATGTCCATCATGAATATGTAAATAAAAGTGACTCGGCTTTATCTTTCTATCTGATGCGTAGTTGGTGTGCATTGCATTATTGTTGTTGGAGATGGGAGAGGGAGATTAGATTATGCTTCCGTTATATGAAATGCGCTGGGACCAATATATATATAAAGAGAACCCCCATGATTTATGGACTCGCTATAAACAAATGGTATCAGAGTGATATATTGATTAGAACAAGTGAAAGGTACTTGTGGTGACCCTAACGGATCGGGGGCCGTCAAGGGGTGCCACACTTAGAGCCAAACCAACACAACCAGCCCAAACACAGCCACCTAGCCCTTCATTGAGCGCCCACCTCAGCCCGTCCCGAGCTCGCGTCCGACTCACGCCGTCCCATTGTCCGTGTAGGTCCAGCTCGCTGTCTGCCATCCCAACGCCACCACCAACAGCTCCACTTGGCCATGTCCTGCCCCCAGCTCACCAGCCGCCGAGACTAGCTCAGCCCAAGTAAGAACAAAACCGAACCAGCAGTTTCAGAGCCTGTTTTCCAATAGCAACCGTGAGCCATGTTTTTCATTGCCTTTCGGGCCTCCCTTGGAGCCGCCGTAGACACGGGAACTCACCACCGTCACGCCACCGTCGCTGTGAACCCGTTTGGTTGCTAATCCGGTGAGTTAACTCCCTAATCCTTGATTAGGTTGTTAATTATAATTAGGAGGTTAGATTAGTGTTAATTAGCTTAGTTAAATTAGTACTAAATGAGATTATCCTTAAGATGGATTAGTGCTAATATAGAATGGTTAGATTAGCCTTAATATGGATTAGTGTTGATCTAATTGGTGAGATTAGCACTAATGAGGAGGGATTAGGCCAATTCAGTGAATGTTCCTCAGATCTAGTTTCTGGACCCTCGTCCTTTGCCATTTTTGTAGATCGAAATGTGTTGAGATTTTGAGATTGATTCCCCTTGAAAAATGTTTTAGACATCTTCAACTATGACATATATTTTACCCAATATTTTATGGATTTTAAAATAATATGATTCCAACTTCGTTAAAAATAAAATAGAACCTCTGTTTTTGCTGGAATTGGTGACCTCTTGGGATTCAACGGATTTTTATTAACTCTTAGGGTTAGAATTTTGAAATGGTTCCTTAACGAAAGTTGTTTTTCACATCTTCTAGTTTAACATAATAAAATTTTAGATCAAATGGACAAGTTTTGGATTTCGAACCAAACTGATTTTGGAGAACAGACTTTCTGGAAATGGACCCAGTTTTTTGTATTGGATTGAGTGATTTATGACTCTTAATCTAGAAGGATCTGGACTAAGGTGTCTTCATAAAAAAAATGGTTTTTTATGTGTCCTTCACAAAATATTAAAATTTGAGAATTTTCAGAACTCATTTGATTAGGTTTCTTGGTTTAAACTTGGAGGCGCACGAGTGGACTATTTCTGCCGGTTAGGATTGGTAGTGGTTTTGGTGATTGTTTTTGATGCTATGCTTGCTGAACCATGCCTATTTGGTGATGTGGTTGATTTGTTATATGTTTAGAAGTTATGCGTGATGATGCACAAATGGTTATGCCATGGTCGTGGTTTATCGTTATTGCTTTACGTGGCGACTATTGAAAGAAGATGAGATGTGTTGAGGAAATCAAATGGGTTGTGAGCAGGTAAAGGACTAAGTGCTACATGACAACGAAACCTCGTGTAAGCCACCTCTAGAATCTTGTACCGTTGCTTATTGTAGTCAAGGGCTAAGCACTACATGGTGAACTAAGTCACATGGGAGCCACTTCTAGAGTTTTGCACTACTGTCTTGCATAGTCGAGGGCTAAATGCTACACGATAGCATAACTTCGTGGGAGCCACCTCTAGAATCTTGTACTGTTGCTATATGTGGAAAATGACTAAGTGCTACATGACGAAGAAATTTCGTGTGAGTCACCTCTAGAACCTTGTACTGTTGTTGATTGTGGTCAGGGACTAAGTGCCACACGATGAAGGAACTTCGTGGAGGTCACCTCTAGAACCTTGAGTTTGAATATGGAGTTTGGATATTGAGAGTGATTATCGGGTGTGGAGTGAACCACTAATATGAGTTATCCACGCTTGATTATGGGACGAAATTGTGTGGCACGGAATGTGACGTGTCATAACAATTTGGCCCTATAATTGGGACCTCTGTGAATTGTTTGATGAATGATATGTTGCGTTCCAATTATTGAATGCATTTACTATATGCATATGTTATATGAGATGCACTAATGTGCAAGAAGGTGCTGAGGCGAGGTAAGTCCTGAGTGGTGCATGTTTAGGACGCCTTTGAGTGAATTCTCATCCTAATCGGGGTTTAGAGTGTTGACTCACTGAGATTTATTCTCACCCTGTCGTGGTTTCCAATTTTTTAGGTCCCTAGAATGGAGGATCCGGAGTCCGAGGTGGAAGGGTCCGGAGTTTAGGTGGCTTGGTAGTTTCTTTTGAGAAGAGACTTATGTGTATAGACTTGTAGGACCGACTTGCTATGTTTATAAAGTTTGGTTTGTGAAAAATGATTGTCCTGCTCTTACTATCTCATTTTTTATTGTTGTCTGCGGTTTGTTTAATTTGCTTCCACATGTGCATAAAAATAAAAAGGGTCGGTGATGCGTCCTGGGAACGTCGCAAATTTTAGTCGACCACCGAGGGATGTGTGCGTGCCCGGGGTTTGGGGCGTGACATAACCAATACTAAGAAGTCCCTAAAATGGGTTCTAAGTGTGACCCAAGATTTCCTCACGAGATCATGTATCACACATATGCATACATCTCACATGCATAATCGAAAGAAAACATGCAGGTAGGCCATCAGGCCTTGGTTCTCGATCAATCAAGCAAGATTAGTGAGCCAATACTGGATCACTTATTCAGTTATCAAGCGCTAAACACAATCACATGTTTTTTACAAAGGCGAACACATCAAAACTAAAAGATTCAAATCATGCCCAAAAATCATTTGGGAAAGAATCACACAATGGATGGTGAAGAAAATCTATTGATGACGTAGCATAATTACATCTTGGCTATGGAACACATTTAGCCACCAGGGCTAACTTGGGAGCATCAATGGGCACACTAATCGAGCTTCGTAGGTGCCCTTAAAATGATCCAAATCTAGACAATATCAATGTCAAGCTAAAATACAGTTTGGAAATTTGGATATAAAGTGTAACAGGAGAGCTTGGATGAAAGGGCGATATGATTTCGCCATAACTATGAGGCACATTTACTAGCCAAGGCTAACTTGGGTGCATCAATGGACACACTAATCAAGCTTCGCATACATTTACTAGCCAAGACAAGGGTCACCAACTTTACCCAGATCTGGGCGCCCTTGACCTAGTCTAAGTGGGGCCGATGGGGCCTTGCTGAGGGGCGGCCCTCTGGCAACCTTCGCGAGCCCCTTCGGCGATGGGCGGTGGCAATGGCCCCTAATAGGAGTCCTTATCCATATTTTTCTTCTTTTTCTAGCTTTTTTTAAAAATTATTTTAGTCTTTTAATATTATTTAAATAAGATCGTAAGTAAAGTTAATAAAAAAATTCCTCGTAGGAGAGAAAAATTAATTTTAAAATGACATATTAGCATTTTCTGTTAGACAAATTGATAATGTTAAGGGAATGATTAGGTTCAGCAATTCGACAAGTTTTAAGAGTTGATTACATTTTTGAAAGTTTTTTGATTCAATTGAACTTTCGTAATAACTTTTATGGACTTTTAGTGTGCATATCTCAAAAAAAAAAAAAAAATTGATCCGAAGCAGCTTTGACCCCTCTTATATTATTTGTACATTGGAAAGTTAACTTTGTGCACTAGTTGCACGGGGCAAATTCATCTTGTGGGATTTACCACTTAAACAGCTACATGATCAAGCGGGATTGGTTTGTAGCTCTTTGATAGGCTGATGTAATGGACTGTTTGAATCGAAACCAAAACTTAAGTTCGATTTCGTTAAGAACACAAACGGGTAAATTAACCTAGATTGTTCGAGAAGAACCATCTTGTGAGCACCACTAGCTCACTTCAAGTGCATCATTAAAACGAAAAACACTTTACAATCCTGTCAAGATCATCATCGGTAACTACATTCACAATTTTTCTTGAACCCTTTTGCCATAAAGTCAGAAAAACAGCAAGGATTGCTTCATTTCAATGCACCATCATAGCGAATGCACCATCACTGAAATGCTAGAAATCGAACGAACCTCTGAAGACGCAATCGAGGAGAAGTCGTCGCGATCAACATGGGAGACCATCACCTGTCTCTTGGCTAAACTGTAAAGAAAGGAGACAAATTGTGAATGCGGAAGCAAGGGGTTCGTCTGTGTGCAAATTTGTTCGGATCCGGGTACACTTGGCTCGGATCCATTTGCATAGTTGATCGTGTGGAATAAAGTAAATAGGACACATGATCGGCGGTTGTAATAGTTTTGGACTTATGACCCAGATTCAAGCAATAGTTTCTCTGGTTGGTGTCGTGATTTAATCAACGCCCCTATGTCAAGAAAGCTATTTCTACGGTGCTCAATAGGACACATTAACTGACTTGAGATCGCAGCGTCAAGAAGAAACTGCACGCTTAAATAAGAGCTAGTAAACATAGATCTATGTTCATCAGCTAATATAAGAGTAGGGACAAGGACCCCTGGAGTGCCAAAAGTTGGCACAAATGGACACTTAAGTGCCAAAAGTTACGAAAGGTACACTTAAGTGCCAAAAGTTACGAAAGGTACACTTAAGTGCCAAAATCGGAGCAACATGGATCACTTGAGTGCCAATCCGGCCAAAATACCGACGTGGCATTTTAAAATGCGAACCGAGCCCCAAACGACGCCGTTTTGCACGCCGACATGGCCAAATAATGCAAAAACGTCGTTTTGGGCTCATGTGATAAAAAAATAATATAAAAATTAAATAAATTAAATTTAAAATTAGATTTTGTTAAAATATTAAAAAAACAATAAATTTAAAATTAAATTTAGTTAAAATATTAAAAAATAATAATTTTAAAATTAAATTTAGTTAAAATATTAAAAAATAATAAATTTAAAATTAAAAAATTAAAAAATTAAAAAAATTAAAATTATTATTTTTTAATATTTTAACTAAATTTAATTTTAAAATTATTATTTTTTTAATATTTTAACTAAATCTAATTTTAAAATTATTATTTTTTTAATTTTTTTAAAATTTTTTATTTTTTAATATTTTAACTAAATTTAATTTTAAAATTATTTTTTTTAATATTTTAACTAAATCTAATTTCAAAATTATTATTTTTAATTTTTTTAAATTTTTTTATTTTTTAATATTTTAACTAAATTTAATTTTAAAATTATTTTTTTAATTTTTTTTAACTAAATCTAATTTTAAAATTATTTTTTTTTAAATTTTTTAATTTTAAAATTATTTTTTTTTAATTTTTTAACTAAATTTAATTTTAAAATTATTATTTTTTTAATATTTTAACTAAATATAATTTTAAAATTATTATTTTTTAATTATTTTTTAAATATTTTAATTTTAAAATTATTATTTTTTAATATTTTAACTAAATTTAATTTTAAAATTAATTTTTTTAAATATTTTAACTAAATTTAATTTTAAAATTATTATTTTTTTAATATTTTAACTAAATCTAATTTTAAATTTAATTTATTTAATTTTTATATTATTTTTTTACCACGTTATTCAAAAAGCGACGCCCGTTTTTGCATTATTTGCCACGTCAACATGCAAAATGGCGTCGTTTTTTTGGGTTCACTCCCGGAAATTCATCGGAAAAATGCCACGCCGCCTTTTGGCCGGACTTTGGCGAGTGGCACTTAAGTGATCCGTTTTTCTTCGAATGTGACACTTAAGTGTACCTTTCGTAACTTTTGGCATTTAAGTGTCCCTTTGTGCCAACTTTTGGCACTTGAAGCCTTCTTCTGCCTATAAGAGTAGATCGAATTATGTATCAAATCAATTATGATGGTAGCAATGGGCTTTGCTGGCTAGGCCTAGAGCCATTTTTCAGCGAGCCCAAACAGATCAAGAGTAAATTTTCTGGGCTCAATCAATGGCCTAGACCAAAATCACAAATTATTCAGCTGAATCAGTTCAGCTCGGTGTGGGCTATTTCAAGTCAAAGCCCGACTTTTTAAAAAAGAAGTTTGTTTATTTATTGTCAAATTTCAAAACTTCAACGAGCAACGAACTAATTTATGTGAAGTTATTTATAACTATATAAATGTAACCTAAAGAAATGAAATCTACGCACCTCGATTTCGATGGGACATAAGCTCAGATTAGGGTAGAGTTAATTGTCCCACAAACACAATCAAAACAAGCTTTTGAGGGACTGACAGAATATGTTTAAGGTTCAATAATCGAAAATAACTCATCTACTTAAACGGCTTAGTGAACTCATCTCAAAGCTTGGTTTGATATAAATTCAAAGTAATTGAAAGTATAGGGTCAATATTGCATATTGCACGAATAATTAATAATAATAGTAATAATAAAAGGCCAGTGCGTTTGGTTGGAAGAAGTATTCAGAGTTCACATACAATCACTCGAAAGTGATGCTTAGACCAGAAAAGATACTAAAGATTTGACCTTTCCTCAGCGCGACTAAGTTTACGTATGGAACCTTCACCTGTGTTCTCCCGCCAACCCAAATCACACGGCCTTAAGTCATTTGATTGCACCACACTTGGACTTCGTTCGATGTCTTGGATAACACATGAGCAATTCGAATTTGTCGGGGACGATGGTTGAAATGTGAGCCGTGACGCTGAGTCCAATTTGAAGAGCGGGGATGGACAACCCCCACGTTGAATAGTCAATGAAGATGTTGTCTTCGGAAAACCATTGCGTTTCAGCCGCCCTGGAGCACCAAGGCCTCTTGGCCCACAGAAAATCTTGTTCGTCTATTCTTGATCTGCAGAAAGTGCAGAATCAACCGACCCACCGAACTCCCTAGGTTCTTTCAGTCATTCTTATCATGCGGCTTGTGATTTCTTGGTGCTCTTGCTTGGTCGTCTTCTTCCTACTTCAGGCAAGTAATAGGGCCAGCAGTGCGGCTTACAATATTACTACATCGGAGCTGCTCTTTCCGAACCAAACTCTCATCTCCTCTGGCAATATGTTTGAGCTTGGGTTCTTCACGCCAAGCGGGTCAGAAATCAGTATGTTGGCATGTGGTACAAGAACTTGACGCCTTCTTAGATCGTGTGGGTGGCCAATAGGAAACGGCCGCTTCTGTACACAGATCGGTCTGCAAAAATAACGCTAGGCAGTGATGGGAATTTGAAGCTCATGGATGGACAACGAATCATAGTTTGGTCTACCAATGTCTCTAGTTGGTCCAGTTATACGTTGGTGGCGTTATTAGATAGTGGGAATCTTGTTCTGCAAGATGGAAATTATAGCGAAATATGGGGAAGCTTCGAGGATCCGACAGACACTTTTCTTCCAATAATGAAGATAGGAGTATATGTCAGGACTGGAGCGAAACAGTTTTTAATTTCCTGGAGAAGCGACAGTGATCCATCCCCAGGAAATTTCTTGAGTGGAGTGACATCCGTCTCCAGGAAATTTCTTGAGTGGAGTGACATCCGAGACGCCACCTCAAGCTTTCACTTGGAATGGTTCGACCCCTTACTGAAGAGGCGGGCAATGGGACAAATCGAAATTTATCGGCATACCAACCATGGACCAATCATACTTGAGTGGCTTCACTGTCCAGCTGGATATTCAGCAGGGAACCACTTACTATTCGATGAATAGATCCAATTTCCTTGGATACATGTTCATTTCTCCCGAAGGATCTCTTAAGATAATGTACTGGGATGATGGGGCTGAGGCATGATTGACGGATTGGGCAGGACTGAACAATGGTTGTGAGATTTATGGAACTTGTAGTCCATTTGGAGTTTGTAACTCATTGAATTCGCCTATTTGCAGATGCATAGATGGGTCTGTTCCAAAGTCAAATGAAGAATGGAACAGTGGAAACTGGACCAGAGGATGTGTAAGAGAGATGGAATTGAATTGCCAGAAAAACACAAGCACATCGGCTTCTACAAACGTGAAGAAAGATTCGTTTTGGCAAATGAGCCAGATGAAACTACCGAACACCGGGGACTATATATCAGACATTGGAGATCAAGAAGGATGTGAAAACTGGTGCCTGAGGAATTGTTCTTGCTTGGCTTACTCTTACGTCAGCACCATTGGGTGTATGGTTTGGAGTAAAGACCTTATTGATCTTCAGGAATTTCCCACAGCTGGGGAAGATCTATTTGTTCGAGTTGCACATGTAAAAGCAGGTTAGAAATTGTTTCATTTAGAGGAGTTTGAGTCAACACCAATCATCTTTAACATAACTCTCTTTCCCATTTCAGGAGGATCACGACACAAAGCAGTTATCATCAGCCTGAGTACTATTGTAGCGATTATGTTCTTTGCAATATTTGCTTTTGTTCTTTGCAAATGGAGAGCTAAGAAAAGAGGTACTATTGAAAAGCCATATCAGTGTTGTCAGAGGATTGTGAAAAAAGTAAGCTAATTCTTCACCAATGATAAACACAGGAAGCTTGAACAAAATTTGAAGGCTCCTTGACTCGGTAGATACACCTGAAAAATTAACCAAACTGATAAAAGGAAATGCATGGCAAGAGCCGTTGAAGCAAGATGATTTATTGGAATTGACCCTCTATAGTTTTGGTAGCATACTACTTGCCACAAACAAGTTCAGCACGACAAGTAAACTTGGGCAAGGAGGGTTTGGCTCTGTTTATAAGGTAAGACCATTCTGTAGGACATTGTTAATGAAAATATTTCAAGGTCTAAAAGCTATGTGAATTGCGAAACAGGGGAAGCTGAATGATGGGAAAGAGTTGACTGTGAAAAGACTTTCCAGTACATCAGCCCAAGGCATTGAAGAGTTCAAGAGTGAGATCATCCTTATATCGAAGCTCCAACATCGAAATCTTGTTAAACTCATGGGTTATTGCCTTGAAGGAGAAGACAACATTTTGGTGTATGAGTACTTGCCGAATAAAAGCTTGGACACCTTTCTTTTTGGTTCGTTTTTTTACCTCGGAATAACTATTTTTCTATCATGCATTTCTTGCCATAGCATTAAAACTTGAAAACTATTCTTGTCTGTCATGTTTGTTAGATTCAAGAAAGAAGGCAGAACTTGACTGGGGCAAATGATTTCAAATCATTCAGGGGATTGCAAGGGGGCTGCTCTACCTCCATCGAGATTCTTGCCTTAGGGTCATACATTGAGACTTGAAAGTAAGCAACATTCTCTTGGATGAAAAGATGAACCCAAAAATTTTGGATTTTGGGCTAGCTTGAATGTTTGAGGGCACTTGAGTTTTGGTTAATACTCAAAAAATTGTTGGAACACTGTAAGCTCTCTTGGCCTATTTGAATCATCAATTCATCAAGTCAATCTTTTTAAGCAAATAGAAATGATTGATTTACCAGAACGAACATCTCTCTTCATGCATGTTTTATCCCCGTTGTCCGTCAATGCTATCAAAGAGTACATAACATGTTTAACTTAATTGCAGTGACTCTATGTCTCCTGAGTACGCCATGGGTGGAATATTTTCTGAGAGGTCTGATGTCTATAGCTTCGGAGTGTTGCTACTGGAGATAGTAACCGGCAAAAAGAATTCGGCCTTGTATGACCGGGGACATCTGAATCTCAACCTTAATCAATATCGTAAGTTTGCTGCAATATTTTGACAGTGTTCTCACTTACAGGCATGGCAATTATGGAGTGATGGCAAAGCATTGGACCTAACAGACGTAACAATTGCTGTTAGCTCTCAACTGGAGGTAACAAGATGCATCCATGTTGGGCTTCTCTATGCTCAGGACCATGCCACGGATAGACCAAACATGTCGAATGCGGTTCTGATGTTAAGTGGCCAGTCAGATCTTCCTCAGCCGAGGCAGCCTATATTCACTTTCCAAGCCGAAAAGCCAAATCGTTCTATTCCATCACGGCAAGAAAGCATCTGGTCTGTTAACACTCACTAATACAGTGGTCGAAGGAAGATGACTATTTGATGTAGAACAACATGCAAATGCCTTTATGGAAACATTGAAGCGTCATAAGAGCGGACAGTCCCACAAATCAAAGAGGATTGCGTGATCTTTGAGATTACAAATGAGTTACAATATTTATTGCGTGATCTTCCAGATTACAAATGAGTTACAAAATTTGATTCACGCGTTTCCCTTAATTTGTTATAGATTTCAGATTTTCTAGTTGTGTTTTGATAACTATCCCTTTTATCAATATCTTTTCCTTTATTTTGTTATTAGATTAAGTTATTTTGTTATTTTTTAGATGGCGACCTCCTTATAAAAGGCGCCTAAGATATTGTAATCTGCACTTCTTTATTCAAAATAAACACTATCTTTTGGAATTCTTTTCAAGCGTTACTTCCTCTGCGTCATTTGGTATCAGAGCAGGTTTCTCTTGTGACAAAGGGGAATAATGCTAGAGCCTCAGCTGTGGAAGGTTCGGCATTAGTGACTCGCAATGCGTCAACACAAGAAAGAGGAAAGGTGGATGCTTCGAGGCCTACATGGAGGGATAATCGAGACAGTTGTAGTATACCTACTGTAAGAAGCCACGGCATACAAAGGAACGTTGTTGGAAGCTGAATGGCAAACCAGCAACCTCAAGCCGAGAGTGGGGAATCAAAGGAGGACAGCCAAGGCCCTAGACTCATCTAATTGAACAGACCAACCAGCAAATCAGTCACAGTGAAGGACAGGTGAAAGAATCTTTCAACAGTGAGGAAATAGAAAGAATTAAAGGGCTTTTAGGGTCTCTTGATAAACCCTCCGGTGCATGTTCCTTAGCACTTTCAGGTAAGTCTCCATTCTCTTTTAGTCTAAATGCCTCAGAAAAACTTTCAAGTGAAGCTTGGATAATAGACTCAAGTGTCACTGATCACATGACTCACACTTCACATTTTTTTATTACCTACACCCCGTGTCCAAGCAATAGGAAAATAGTTGTTGCAGATGGTTCTATGGCCAATGTTGCCGGAGTTGGTGATATCTATATTACGTATGTTCTCACTCTAAAAGATGTCCTCCATGTGCCGAAACTATCAGCCAACCTAGTCTCCATACAAAGGCTCACCAATGACCTCAAATGTTATGCAATTGTTTACCCTACCTATTGTGTTTTTCAGGAACATGATTCGGAGAGGAAGATTGGACTTGCTAAGGAAAAGAATGGGTTGTACTATCTCGAGACGCTGAGGATTTCAAAGAAAGTCATGAACAATTCACCCTTGTCATTTCTTAGTGCTTCAAATAAGGATATCATTTGGCTTTACCATTTTCGTTTTGGTCATCCATCTTTTTATGTCTTAAATATCATGTTTCCTTCTTTGTTTAAAGGATTAGATATGAGTCAATTCCAATGTGATACTTGTGAATTTGCTAAGCACACCCATGTATCTTTTCATATAAACAACAAAAGAAGCTCTCATCCTTTTGATTTGATTCACAGTGACATTTGGGGACCTTCCACAATTCCAAATATCTCAGGGGCTCGCTAGTTCGTTTCTCTAATCGATGATTGCACTAGGGTCACATGGATATTTTTACTCAAACACAAATCTGATGTAAGTAGTATTGTTCCTAATTTTAATTCTATGGTTCAAAATCAATTTGGAGTTAAAATTAAGAGCTTTAGATCAGATAATGCTAGAGACTACTTTAATCAGATCTTGTCAACCTATTTCCAAAAGGAAGGGATCATTCATGAGTCATCTTGTGTAAACACACCACAACAAAATGGGGTGGCTGAAAGGAAAAATGGTCATTGGCTCAACACTACTCGAGCATTGTTGTTTCATGGAAATGTCCCTAAGTCTTATTGGGGGGAAGCCGTCCTTCCATCTACATACATGATTAATAGATTGCCATAAAGAGTATTAGATTTCAAAACTCCTATGGCAGTTCTTTCTAGCTTTTATCCCCATTTCAAGACAACAAATAATCTCATACCTAGAGTCTTCGGTTGCACCTCATTTGTACATGTTCATAATCAAGCAAAGGGGAAAACTAGATCCTAGAGCAATCAAGTGTGTCTTTCTTGGCTACTCCTCTACACAAAAGGGGTATAAATGTTATCATCCTCCTTTCGAAAGACCTATATATCAGTCGATGTTACATTTGTAGAAAACAAACCTTACTTTCCACAATCTTATCTTCATGGGGAGAAGTTACTAGTTGAAGATAAAGACTTTGACGGCCTTAATCTTGACTTACCTCCTAATAATCTTCCAATCCGAGCTCCCACTTCTGATCAACCAATCCTTGATCAATCAACTCCTGACCAATCAGCCTCAAACTCTAATCAAGGGGCTCCTCATGAATCAGTTTCTGATGAATCAATTCGTGCTACTTCATTCCCTGACTCACTCTCTACGATTGAGCCTATTCCGGAACAAGAGTCCACTCCCATATCTCCCCCGTATTTATGACTCTATGAGATTTCCTCAGGTATACTCAAGAAAGACAACTGTTCCAGACCAAACACAAGTTCAAGATTCCCATCCGAGTTTTGCAAATGAATTTCTAGTAAGTTCCGACTCTCCTTTGCATAAACAGTCAATTGATATGCTAGAAAATGACTCGCATCTTCCCATTGCTGTTAGAAAAGGTACTAGAGAGTGCACAAAGCGACCCTTATATCCTCTATTTCACTATGTGTCACTTGACCGCCTATCACCATCTCATAAAAATTTCATTGTGAGTCTAAACACCTTTTCTATTCCAAATACTTTATCTGAGGCATTGTCTAAAGAAGAATGGAGGAATGCAATGAGAGAAGAAATGATGCACTAGAAAAAGACCAGACTTGGGAGATTGTTGAAAAACCTAAAGGAAAGAATCTTGTGGGCTGCAAATGGGTTTTTACTTTGAAATACAAAGTTGATGGTTCTCTTGAGAGATATAAAGCACGATTGGTGGCAAAAGGTTATACTTAGACTTATGTAGTAGATTATCAGGAGACATTTGCTCCGGTGGCAAAGATGAACACTGTGAGAATTCTACTCTATTTGGCGGCTCATTTTAATTGGCAACTTCAACAGTATGATGTGAAGAATGCATTCTTACATGGATACCTAAAAGAGGAGATCTACATGAGTATTCCACCGGGATTTGAAGGAGAAAAGACAACAAACAAAGCATGTAGATTACGGAAAGCACTATTTGGGCTCAAGCAATCACCTAGAGCCTGGTTTGGGAGATTTTCCAGAGTTATGAAAGCTTCAGGCTACAAACAAAGCCGAGGTGATCATACTCTCTTCATTAAGCATTCGGCAAGAGGGAGAGTGACAGCACTTCTAGTGTATGTCGATGATATTATTGTCACAAGTGACGATGATGAGGAGAAACAACAACTAAAGCAGTGTTTGATTAAAGAGTTTGAAATAAAAGAGTTAGGAAGACTCAAGTACTTTCTTGGCATTGAAGTTTCTTACTCTAGACAATGAATTTTTGTCTCACAACAGAAGTATGTGACTGATCTCTTGAAGGAAACTGGAAAACTTGGTTGTAAACCAGTAGTCACACCTATTGAGCCTAATAAAAAGCTTGGGGATGCAAAGGAAGAACTTGCTGTAGATCGAGAAATGTATCAAAAATTGGTCGAGAAACTCATCTATTTGGCTCATACTAGGCCTGATATTGCCTATTCAGTAAGTGTGATTAGTCAATTTATGCATGACCCAAGAGAATCACACTTACAAGCCGTCAATTGAGTGCTACAATATTTAAAAGGAAGTCCCGGAAAAGGAGTCCTATTAAGAAGAAATCAAAAACTAGTGCTGCAAGCTTATACGGATGCTGACTATGCAGGATCCATGGTGGATAAAAGGTCAACATTTGGTTATTGCACATTTCTTGGCGGAAATTTAGTGACTTGGCAGAGTAAAAAACAGAATATAGTTGCAAGATCAAGTGCTGAATCAGAATTTTGAGCAATGGCCCAAGGAATATGTGAGCATTATGGCTTAAAATCATCCTAGAAGACTTGAAAATCAAGTGGGAGAGTCCTATGAAGCTGTATTGTGACAATAAATCAGCAATTAATATTGCTCATAATCCTATACATCGTGATAGGATGAAGCATATTGAAATTGACAGGCATTCATCAAAGAAAAGATAGAAGAGGGGTTGATCTGCATGTCCTACATACCTTCCGGAGATCAATTAGCTGATGTGCTAACCAAAGGACTTAATGGTGGGATCTTTCACGAAATAATCTCCAAGTTGGGAATGGAAGACATCTATTCCTCAGCTTGAGGGGGAGTGTTGAATTATCCTGATTTTTAGGATCTGATCATTATGAATATTCAATCCTGATTTTTTGGGTCCTAATTATTAGGAAATAGCTGTAAATAATTAGTTAGGAAATGATTTATTAGTATCCATTGATTTGTGGGATTATAGCTGTATTTTACAGATCTGTTTTTCCTAGTTAGTACTTGTAGAAGTCCTATAAATAGCTTTGTAATCATGGTACAAATATATAGAGAATTATCACAATTCTTTTCTCCAAATTCTTCAAAAATCTTTTTGCAAAAAGTTCATTTAGTGAAATTTTATGACATTATCCAAGGTTTGATACTTCTATGCATTTGGAAACAGGGAAAGCTGAATGATGGAAAGGAGATAACCATCAAAAGACTTTCCAGTAGCTCAGGCCAAGGCATGGAGGAGTTTAAGAATGAGATCATTCTCATATCAAAGCTTCAGCATCGAAATCTGGTCAGACTCATGGGTTGCTGCATTGAAGGAGAAGAAAAATTTTAGTATATGAATACTTGTCAAACAAAAGGTTAGATTCCTTCCTTTTTGGTAGGTCTCACTCTCTTCAAGTCTTGCTTGAGCTGGTGGAAAAATTATATATTTTTGTAGCACTTGAAGTTATGAATTCTTTTTATTTACTTCCTTGCTTAGATTCAAGAGGAAAGCAGAACTCAACTGGGATATATGTTTCCAGATCATTCAAGGAATCACGAGTGCCCTACTGTATCTCCATCGAGATTCTTACCTACAAGTTATCCATCGAGATTTGAAGGCAAGCAATATTCTATTGCATTATAAAATGAACTCAAAAATTTCGGACTTTGGGCTGGCACGGATCTTCGAAGGCACTCAAGTTTTGATAAATATGCACAAAGTTGTTGGAACACTGTAAGTTTCAAGCCTTCGTGCATGAATTCAGTTCAATTAGGAAACTCTATAACCTGAGTGATTGACATGATCAAATCAATTGCTGAGGATATATGTCTCTGGAGTATGCCATGGGAGGGATATTTTCTGAGAAATCTGATGTCTATGGCTTTGGAGTGTTGCTACTTGAGATCGTCACTGGCAAAAAGAACACGAGCTTATACTACCTTGGCCAGCATTTCAATCTTCTTTCCTATGTGAGTGCGAGAGTGATCTTCTATATTCTTTTTGGCTATTTATGTGCCCTATGCTCTCTAATTCTTACAGGCATGGCAATTGTTGAGCGAAGATAGAGGACTAGACCTAACGGATGAAGCGATTGTTAATACTTCTTTGCCAACAAAAGCGAAGAGATGCACTCAGGTAGGGCTTCTCTGTGTGCAGGACCACACAACCGACCGACCAAACATGTTATCCGTAGTTCTGATGCAGAGTGGTGAATCATAACTTCCTCATCCGAGACTGCCTACATTCACCTTCAAAAGTGAAATGCCGAGTCACGATATCAAGTCGCAACAGGAATGCATCTTGTCCACGAATTCTATGGTCGAAGGAAGATGATGATCAACATTTTTTTATTTTTTTGTTTTGTTACACCTGTAATGTTCTGTGCTGAAAGGTCACACTGTGCACTCAATTTGAGAGACCTACAACTTGAACACTCCCATGAACTAATAATCGAAATTCTGCATTTTTATTTTCATATAGATTTTGCATTATGAATTTGTATTTCATGGCATGCAACTTACAGATCTCTGACAGGAAGTGAGATCGTTTGAACAAAGATAATTACCTGAGGCTGGCCAAAACAAATACAAAGTTACTAGCTCAGAAGTTCATGAGTCCCCAAAACTTAGGCCTCTTCCAAATTTAAGTAGCATATGTAAACTATTAATTGGCTTTATTGAAATTCATTCAAGGAGACGTGTTCAGAGTTCATAAGCTCGTAAGATGATAGTATTTAAGTGACTTCTGAGAATCCGTTGACCTGTTTTTTGGATAAGCGTGTCCAGGTTAGTTGGTGCGGAATTTCTGTGCGAGTCATTAGTTTTTATTTCCTCTTGACAGGGACTTGATGACTACCGGCGGGAAGATTGCACTGAAACAATTAGTTATCTTTTGAATGATAAAAGGCTAAGCAACTTCTGGGAGGTTACATGCGGCTGAGTAACCTTTCGAAAGACTTTTAGCCATTTCATTTTCTAAGCGTGACATAGGTTAAAAAATGACTTTTAAAGTTGGCAGGATCCCAACGTACTTCAAAAAACGTTCTCTAGGCTTTGGAGCCAGTTCATAATCTACAGTTGACTTTGAGTGCCCGGTGTTGTTTGACTGGACTCTAGGAAATTACCTGATCAATCCTAAACCAATTGTCCAAATGTCAGTTCACTTTTAAACATTGTAATTTTAACGTTTTGCTTTGGGAGTGGGGTTGCGGGCAGGGATCGACTCACCACTGCATGAGAGCAGAGATTTCTGAGAGAGATAGAGAGAGAGGAGGGCAGATTAGAAAGACCTAAAAAAGAATTTACTAATTTAGTTCTAAACTTTTGTGCAAAATTCTGATATGATCCGTTTTGCAAAAATCGACTCACCGTTAGCTCTGTTGCGTGTATGGTTTGGAGTAAAGACCTGGTCAATCTTCAGGATCCCACAACTGGGGAAGATCTATTTGTTTGAGTTGCCCACGTAAAAGCAGATTAGAAATCGTTTCATTGAGATGAGTTTGGGTCAACGCCGATCATCTTTTACATAAATCTCTTTCCCATTCCAATAGGATCGCTGCAGAAAGCAGTTATCATCAGCCTGATTACTGTTGCCGGGATCATGATCTTTAAAGTATCTGGTTTTGCTCCTTGCAGATGGAGAGGTAAGAAAACAGGTACTGTAAGAGAGCTACATCAGTGTTTTCAGAGGATTGTGCTTCTATTTTGAATAAATCTTTCATCACTACGAAGAAAGTGAGGTGATTCTTCACCAATTATGAACACAGGAAACTGGTGCATAATTTCAAGGCTCCGTTGCTTGGTACAAACATCTGATAGTTCGGCCAAACTTATGCAAGCGAAAGCATGGAAAGAGCAGTTGAAGCAAGATGATTCGCAGGAATTGACCCTTTTCAGTTTTGATAGCATACTACTTGCCACAGACAAGTTCAGCAGCACAAGTGAACTCGGGCAAGGAGGGTTTGGCTCTGTTTATAAGGTAAAACCGTTCTGCAGGACATTCATTAAGTGAAAATATAAAGGTAATTCAAGGTCTAAAAGCTATGTGAATTGCGAAACAGGGGAAGCTGAAAGATGGGAAAGAGGTAGCTGTGAAAAGACTTTCCAGTACCTCGGCCCAAGGCATTGAAGAGTTCAAGAATGAGATCATCCTTTTATCGAAACTACAACATCGAAATCTTGTTAAACTCATGGGCTACTGCATTGAAGGAGATGAAAAAATTTTGGTATACGAGTACTTGTCGAACAAAAGCTTGGACACCTTTCTTTTTGGTTCGTTTTTTCTCTCCAAGTAAATATTTTTCTGTGATGTATTTCTCGCCAAAGCACTGAAAGTTGAGAACTGTTCTTGTTTGTCATGCTTGTTAGATTCAACGAAAAAGGTAGAACTCGACTGGGGCAAACGATTTCATATAATCCAGGGGATTGCAAGGGGGCTTCTCTACCTCCATCGAGATTCTTGCCTTAGGGTCATACATCGAGACTTAAAAGTAAGCAATATTCTCTTAGATGAAAAGATGAACCCAAAAATTTCTGATTTTGGGCTGGCACGAATGTTCGAGGGCAGTCAAGTTTTGGTGAACACTCACAGAATTGCTGGAACACTGTAAGTTATCGAGTTCTATTTAAATTATCAATTTATTGAGTCAATCTTTTGGAGCAGACAGAAATGATTGATTTGCCACGATGATCCTCTCACTTTGTGCATGTTTCATCCCCATTGTCTATCACAATCATGTTTAACTCAACTGCAGTGGCTATATGTCTCCTGAGTACGCCATGGGCGGGATATTTTCTGAGAGGTCCGATGTCTATAGCTTCGGAGTGCTACTACTGGAGATCGTTAGCGGCAAAAAGAACACGGCCCTGTATGACCAGGGACAACATCTGAATCTCCTTTCCTACGTAAGCCCCGAATTCCAACCTTAATCATTATCGTAAGTTCCCTGCAATATTATGACAGTGTTCTCACTTATAGGCATGGCAATTATGGATTGAAGGCAAGGCATTGGACCTAGTGGATGAAGCAATTGCTGTTAGCTCTCCATTGGAGGTGACAAGATGCATCCATGTTGGGCTTCTCTGTGTTCAGGAGCATGCCGCGGATAGACCAAACATGTGGAATGTGGTTCTGATGTTAAATGGGGAATCAGATCTTCCTCAGCCGGGACAGCCTATATTCATTTTCCAAGCTGAAATGCTAAAACGTCATATTCCGTCACAGCAGGAAAGCATCTGGTCTGTTAACACTGTCACTAATACCATGGTCGAAGGAAGATGATGGCTATTTCTCTTCATCTTTAATTTCTGGTGTTTGGAGATGATTTTGTTGTTATTTTCTAAGATATTAGTGTTTATTCAATTCAAGGATGGCTTTAGTTCGATCCGAACAAAAGGTTGAATGAACTGCTCCACTTTTTACGTGGATTTTAGGCTGCAAAGTAGGGGTTTGGACTATACACTTTTTAGACAAAACATATTCAACGCAGGAATTTGTTCTGATTTACAATAGCCAGAACTGTTGGTATTATTAAGGAGAAGTACCAAGTAATCCTCATCGCTCTCACCACCGGTTGTGTTATGAAGATTTGATTTTCTGGTTTTTTGGACTAAAGATATCATTACCAAAGATATGCTAAAGTTCTCACATAAGAAGCATGAGCATTGGCCCAGCAAAAAGTATTTCTAGCTTCAGTATGATTCACAGATATGATTTACCTTCTCCAGATTTGGTACGAAATTCTGCATTTTTATTTTCACATAGATGTTCCGTTATGAATGCGGATTCCATGACAGGCAACTTACAGATCTCTGACAGGAAGTGAGATCTATCGAACAAAGGTAATTATCTAAGTCTGGCCAAAACAAAGACAAAGTTACTAGCTCAGAAGTTCATATAGGTCTGCAAAACTTTGGCCTCTTCCAAATTGAAGTAGCATACGTTTACTATTAATTGGCTTTATTCAAATTCATTGAAGGAGTTGTGTTCAGAGTTCATAAGCTCATAAGATGATAGTATTCAAGCAAACCTCTGAGAATGAAGTTAGTTGGTGTGGCATTTTCTGTATGAGTCATGAGTTTTTTTCCCCTTGACCAGAGGGAAGATTGCACTGAAACAATTAGCTGTTATTTAAATGATAAAAGACTAAACTACTTCTGGGAGGTTACATGCGATTGACTAACCTTTCGAAAGATTTTAACCATTTCATATTCAAAGCTTGACATAGGTTAAAAAATGAATTCTAAAGCTGGCAGGATTGCAAGGTTCTTAACAGAACATTATCAGCTCTAGGCCTTGGAGCTACTTCATAATCTATAATTGACTTTGAGTGTCAGGTGTTGTTTGACTGGACTCCAAGAATTTTCTCGGAAAAACCAGAACCATGACCTGCTTTTTAACTGAACAATACTGATGAATGCTGAATCCTAAGAGAAAACACTGTTTCTGGGTAGGCAGATCTCATAAAACTTATCTGCTAAAAGAATGAAGAGGTTATTACTCATAAGAGGTGTGCAAAACGGATTACTCGAACCGAGAATTGCCCAAATCGGACTGAACTAGCAGGTTTTGGTCCGGTTCTTGAGAGTGTCAATCCGATTTCTAGTTCCTAAAAGTGGAACCGGTGTCTGGGCCGTTTGGTTCCCAGTTCGAAGGGAGAACCGGATCGAACTGATTACAAATACTTTTTTTTTTTAAAAAAAAAATTCAAAAAAAAATTCAAAAAAGCTAGTGACTTTTGTTTTTAATTGTTTATTCATAATAGAAGGCATCAAATAGTGAAAAAGGAAAAGAAAAAGCGACCGGTTCCAATAGACCAAATCGGAACTAGAAACCGATCACCCCTATTACTCACTATAGGGCTTTGAATCTCAATTGGGACTCTTTCCTTAGAGTCATGTACAGAGATTTCAAGGTGCGCAACATCAATACCAAATAAAGTTATACACGCTGACCTGGCATGGATGATTATGTTATAAACCACATATGGGGTGTGGCATGGAAATGTCGGTCCATATAGATCAAAACCATATTATTTTGTAGGATTCTAGAGATGATGGCTCCCATAGACTCGAGAGGTGACTCCTGCGCAACACCTTGTAGCGCGTCTAATGTTTTTCCGACCGACGACCAGGCTTCCGACAAGAGTAGTTCTCTAATATCCTTGAAGACCCCCTCAATCCAAATGAGCAAAGCCCTCGGTTGGAACAGTTAAGTCGAGCTCTACTTATGTGTCGGGCCATAAGTTCCCTCCCTTTTGAGATGGGTCGGATGTCGCAAATCAAGTTCTGATAAAGGCTCACAGAGTAATTGAGACGTTATAAAACCTTTCTGGCTTTCAGTCTAAATTGTGGATTCTGTCGTGGAATTTTCAGGCAGGTAGGATATGATTAGTTTATTTTTGGTAACCTTTGACTGCTCCCATGATTGATAGTTTGATATCTCAATACAAGAAGAAAAATTCTCCTTGTGGTCCATCCTGATCCTATGATTGTTTTTAAAGGTCAATTGCATGTTTGGTACGATGGAATGAAGAGGAGATGAATCGGGAGAAAAAAGAAACAACAGAAAATTTGTTAAAATGTATATAAGTTTACCTAAGGGGGAGCAACAGTTCATGTTCAACCCGAAACCATCGCTTCAGTCTCAGGGTTGAGCCTTAAGCCCATTTGTTTTATTAAGGAACCAAACAGACCAAGTAAATTCCTATTAGAACAAATTTTGAATCGGCATTGATATGGTAAGTATATATAAATATCGACATATTTTTTAAAAATTGCCCATTGACAAGTTAACAACTCAAAATAAAAGAGAATGGGTTAAAAAGACGAAGTCTCGAGTCAAAATAAAAAAATGTATATATAGTTATTCATTTTTAATATGCTAAAATCTAAAAATAAAATAAAAATGGAGGATAAGATCCTCATTTTACCCCGGAATGGGCCGATTTGGTTGCAGACAAGTGATAGGATAGATCAATCCGGGTTCGGGTTTCAGGTTTTCCAGGAACCAATCCCCAATTTGGTTATGGGTTCGGCTTTGGAATGGAACCACCTGATTATTCTCATCTCCAAGTTCATGAATTGTCATACAAATTTTGGTTGAGCCAGAGAAACATCATGAGGGATAAAATGTAAAAGATGGGCCGAAAAATAAAAATAAATCTGAGTCCAATTCCCCAAACCCTATTTTAAGCCCACGAAGCTACACCTCAGCTCACTTTTCTCAGCCCATTTCTAATAGTGCTGCAGCTGGCGTTCAAAGCATCTAATTAGACGTGTCTCAATTACTAAGTGCTTAGCGATGACCGACAATTGTTTTAAGATCGAAATCCTAATCGACATACAAGTACAAAGCAACGTCGAAATTGTTTGATTAATCCTAAATCTATTGTAAAAATGCCAGTTCATTTCAAAACTTTGTAATTTTGCCATTTTGTTTTGGGGTTGGGGTTGTGTGCAAGGATGGATTTACCACCGCATGGGAAGTGCAAAACAAAGATTTTCCACAGAGAGAGAGAGAGAGAGAGAGAGAGAGAAGACAGTAGATTAGGAAGACCAAAAACTTTTTGACCGGTTTAGTTTCAAACCTTTGCACAAAATTTCAATGTGGTTCTTCTAGCGAAAATTGGTTGAAATGATAGCATCATTCAGTAGTCTAAGAAGAATGTTTAAGCTAGTGCCTGAGCAATTGTCCTTGCTTGGCTTATTCTTATGTCAGCTCTGTTGCGTGTATGGTTTGGAGTAAAGGCGTGGCGGATCTTCAGGAACCCACAACTGGGGAAGATCTACTCGTTCGAGCTGCCCACGTCAAAGCATATTAGGAATTGTTTCATTGAGATGAGTTTGGGTCAACGCAGATCATCTTTTACATAACTTTCTCTTCCATCTCAGGAGGATCGCTGCAGAAAGCAGTTATCATCAGCCTGATTACCGTTGCCGGGATCATGATCTTTACATTATCTGTTTTTGCTATCTGCAGATGGAGAGCTAAGAAAACAGGTACTGCTAAAGAGCCACACCAGTGCTTTCAGAGAATTGTGCTTCTACTTTGTTTAAATCTTCCATCGCCATGAAGAAAGTGAGCTAATTCTTTACCAATGATGAACACAGGAAACTTGAGGAAATTTTCAAGACTCCTTGGCTTGGTAGAGACATCTGAAGAATCCGCCGAAATGATGCAAGGAAAAGCATGGAAAGAGCAGCTGAAGCACGATGATTCACAGGAATTGACCCTTTTCAGTTTTGATTGCATACTACTTGCCACAGACAAGTTTAGCACGACGAGTAAACTAGGGCAAGGAGGGTTTGGCTCTGTTTATAAAGTGAAATTATTCTGCAGCACATTCGTTAAATGAAAATATAGAGGTAATCCATGGTCTGAAAGCTATGTGAATTGCGAAACAGGGGAAGCTGAAAGATGGGAAAGAGGTAGCTGTGAAAAGACTTTCCAGTACCTCAGCCCAAGGCGTTGAAGAGTTCAGGAATGAGATCATCCTTTTATCGAAACTACAACATCGAAATCTTGTTAAACTCATGGGCTACTGCATTGAAGGAGAAGAAAAAATTTTGGTATACGAGTACTTGTCAAACAAAAGCTTGGACACCTTTCTTTTTGGTTGGTTTTTCTCTCCAAATAACTATTTTTCTGTGATGTATTTCTCGCCATAGCACTGAAAGTTGAAAACTGCTCTTGTTTGTCGTGTTTGTTAGATTCAAGGAAGAAGGCAGAACTTGACTGGGCCAAACGATTTCATATAATTCAGGGGATTGCAAGGGGGCTTCTCTACCTCCATCAAGATTCTTGCCTCAGGGTCATACATCGAGACTTAAAAGTAAGCAATATTCTCTTGGATGAAGAGATGAACCCGAAAATTTCTGATTTTGGGCTGGCACAAATGTTTGAAGGCACTCAAGTTTTGGTGAACACTCACAAAATTGTTGGAACACTGTAAGTTATCTAGTCTTATTGGAATTATCAATTCATTGAGTCAATCTATTCAAGCAGACACAAATGATTGATTTACCATAATGAACCTCAGTTGGTGCCATGTTTCATCCCCATTGTCTATCAATACAATCAAAGAGTGCATAACATGTTTAACTCAACTGCAGCGGCTATATGTCTCCTGAGTACGCCATGGGCGGGATATTTTCCGAGAGGTCCGATGTCTATAGCTTCGGAGTGCTGCTACTGGAGATCGTTAACGGCAAAAAGAACACGGCCCTGTATGACCACGGACAACATCTGAATCTCCTTTCCTACGTAAGTCCCAAATCATACCCTCATCAATATTCTAAGTTCCCAGCAATATTATGACAGTGTTCGCACTCATAGGCATGGCAATTATGGATTGAAGGCAAAGCATTGGACCTAATGGATGAAGCAATTGCTGTTAGCTCTCCATTGGAGGTAAGAAGATGCATCCATGTCGGGCTTCTCTGTGTTCAGGAGCATGCCGCAGATAGACCAAACATGTGGAATGTGGTTCTGATGTTAAATGGGGAATCAGATCTTCCTCAGCCGGGACAGCCTATATTCAATTTCCAAGCTGAAAAGCCAAATCGTTATATTCCATCATCGCAAGAAAGCATCTGGTCTGTTAACACTGTCACTAATACAATGGTCGAAGGAAGATGACGGCTAATTCTCTTGAATTGAATTTTTTTTTTTCTTGTGTTTGGAGATAATTTTGTTGTTATTTTCTAAGATATAAGTGTTTACTCAATTCAAGGATGGCTCTAGTTCAATCAGAACAAAAGGTCGAATGAACATCCACTTTTTACATAGAATTTACGCTGTAAAGTAGGGGTTTGGAATATACACATTTTTGAGAGAATATAATCCATGCTAGGATTTGTTCTGACTTACAATCAGAACTGTTGGCATTATTACGGAGAACTACCAAGTAATCGCCATCACTCTCATCACCAGTTATGTTGAAGATTTGATTTTCTGGTTTTTTGGACAAAAGATATCATTACCAAAGATAGACTAAAGTCCCCACATAAGAAGCATGACCATTGGCTCGGCAAAAAGTATTTCCAGCTTCAATATGATTCGCAGATATGATTTACCTCGTCCGGATTTGGTACGAAGTCATCTATGCCTGTGGCATTTAAATTGCTGCCTTGAAGCCATACGATAATTCTTAGTTATCTAAGAAAAGAAAGAAAACAGAAAGTAGCAAGAAGCTTGAATGGCTGAACAATTCACTTTGGATAAGCTTCGCATGAAAATGGGAGGCCAATGTTAGCTGGTAACCAAAATTGGAGCCCTGTGATCCCCAAACTGAAGTGCTGAGGAAGTACATTTTTGCATGGATCCCATATAATATCTAGCTTCATTGAACATGAAACTTGTGTTAGTGAATTAACGGAAACATATATCATCTGTACACTGGAAGGTGTAGTCAACTTTGAACAATGGCGAGGAGAAGAACGCTGATATCTAGTGGCTTCTCATACAAAATCAATTCTCTTTTTAAAAGCCACCATTTGACTCACACAATGATGCTGCTATGGTGTAATTGAAACTGAGCTGTATCAGCACCAATGTCATCATGATGTCTTGGCATTCTGGGAATGCACTTGAACTGGGTCAGGCAGCATTAGTATCCACTATAAAACTAATTTGTTTAATAACATAACGCTTGAAGCTATCTCCAAAATTTTTGACTTAAAAAAAGCCATCTCGAAAAGCACTTATGAACTCACACATTTGGCAACACGCTTTGGCTTGCAGAAATATTGTCTTCCTTTCAAATATGCAGGCAAAAAGAATAGCAAAGAATTGGGAGCCTAACATTCTGAATTAACCGACGCCTGAGTGTACTAGGATTTTTTATTTTCTTTTTCTGTTGGTCAGAAATGCACTAGGATTACCATGCTGCCTATGATTGGTCTCTACTCTTCCTTGGTCATTTTCGTTCTTCTTCAGGCACATCAGAGCGCTACAGTTTTTAACATTACTGCAGCCGAACCACCCTTTCAGAATCAAACTCGTCTCCTCCAGTCAAATGTTCGAGCTCGGTTTCTTCAACCCTGATGGATCAGCAAATCAATATGTGAAGATATGGTACAAGAATGCGACTCCTTCCAAGATCGTCTGGGTCGCCAATAGGGATACACGGCTTGCATATCCAGATCAATCTGCGAAATTAACAATAGGCTGAAATGGGAATCTGAAGCTGATGGATAAGCAACAGAACATAGTTTGGCCCACCAATGTTTATGTCCAGTCAAACTATACTTCAGCAATGCTTTCAGATGGTGGAAACTTTGTCCTGCAAGACGGGAATTCAATTGAAATATGGGTAAGCTTCAATGATCCAACTTATACTCTTCTACCAAACATGAAGATAGGAATAAACACCAGAAACGGAGACAGTATTTAGTTTCCTGGAAAAATGAAAATGATCCATCATCTGGAATTTCATCACTGGGAGTACGTCGGAGACCGCCACAAATTGTCACTTGGAATGGCTTGAACCCTTTATGGAGAAGTGGACCACAGGATAAAATCAATATTCATTGGCATACCAGGAATGGATTCCTCATACTTCAATGGTTACAATCTCTGGCAAAATCTTCAGCAGCGAACCACTTATTTCTCTGCTGAATATAATAACATCTCTTTGTGTGCTTATGGCTTCACTTCACCTGGGGGAATTCTTACAATAATGTGTTGGGATGATGGATCCAAGAGTTGGTTTAAAGATTGGGTGACATTGAACAACAGTTGCCAATTCAATGGAACTAGCGTCCTTTTGGCGTCTGCAACTCACTTAACTCTCCTATATGCCCTTGCATAAAGGGGTTTACACCGAGATTGAAAGAAGAGTGGAACAGCAGAAATTGGACCAGGGGTTGCATTAGAGAAACAGAATTGAATTGTCAGAAGAACACAAGCAGGCCAGCTTCGATGCAGGTGAAGAAAGATGTCTTTGTGCGGATGAACCAGATGAAAGTGCCTGATTCTGTGGAATATCTATCAGACATCAGAGATGAAGGAGGATGCCAAATCTGGTGCCTGAATAATTGTTCTTGCCTGGCTCATTCTTATATCAGCATGAGAGGGTGTTTTGTCTGGGCTAAAGATCTCATCAATGTTCAGGAGTTTTCAACAGCTGGCCAAGAAATATATATTCGGGTCGAACATGACAATATGCGTACAAGAGGTTTGACTACAATGAGTTTCAATTGAACTGTATCACACATCTTGCAATTCTTTATTCATCTCAGGCATGTCAACATAAGCAAAACTTATCATCAGCTTAAGTACTGTAATTGCCATCATGTTCGTAGGAGCTGCAATTTTTGTCCTCTGTGAGTGAAGAGATAGCAAAAGAGGTACGATCATTTCATCTCCAATGCTTAATTTCACATTAATGTAATCCAGAAACTTTACCAAAGTTCCAAAGGCTATTGATTAAATGGATATAATTGAAAAAACAGGAGAAATGTCATATGGAATCGCATGGAAAGATCAGCTGAAGCAAGATGATGCATCCAAATTGACGCTGTTTACTTTTGGTAGCTTACTTATTGTGACAGACAACTTTGGTTTGACCCAGTTTATGAGGTAAAAGACTTCTCTAAAATTTTCATTTAGTGAAATTTTATGCATTATCCAAGGTCTGGTACTTCATGAGTTTGGAAACAGGGAAGGCTGAATGATGGAAAGGAGATAGCTGTCAAAAGACTTTCCAGTAACTCAGGCCAAGGCATGGAGGAGTTTAAGAATGAGATCATTCTTATATCGAAGCTCCAGCATCGAAATCTGGTCAGACTCCTGGATTGCTGTATTGAAGGAGAAGAAAAAATTTTAGTAGATAGAAAAAAATTTAGTAGATGAATATTTGTTGAACAGAAGCTTAGATTCATAACTATTTGGTTGGCCTCACTCTCTTCAAGTCATGCTTGAACTTATGGAAAAAAATATACATTTTGTAGTACCTAAGTTACGAGTTCATTTTATTTACTTCCTTGCTTGGATTCAAGAAGGAAAGCAGAACTCAACTGGGATATACGTTTCCAGATCACTCGAGGGATCACGAGCGGGCTACTGTACCTCCATCGAGATTCTTACCTACGAGTTATCCATTGAGATTTGAAGGCAAGCAATATTCTATTAAATGAGATAATGAACTCAAAAATTGCGGACTTTGGACTGGCACAGATCTTCGAAGGCACTTGAGTTTTGCTAAATACTAACAAAGTTGTTGGAACACCATAAGTTTTCAAGGCTTGTTGCTGGAATTCAATTCAATTAGGAAACTCTATAACCTGAATGATTAACGTGATTGAATCAATTGCAGAGGATATATGTCTCCCAAGTAAGCCATGGGAGGGATATCTTCTGAGAAATCCGATGTCTATGGCTTTGGAGTGTTGCTACTTGTGATCGTCACTGGCAAAAGAACAAAAGCTTGTACTACTATGGCCAGCATTTCAATCTTCTTTCCTTTGTAAGTGCAAGGAATACAATCTCAAGAAATATTCTATAATCTTTTTGGCTATATATGCGCCCTCTGCTCACTAATTCTTACAGGCATGGCAATTGTGGAGCGAAGATAGAGGACTAGACCTAACAGGTGAAGCAATTGTTCATTCTTGTTCGCCATCAGAAGAGATGAGATGCATTCAGGTATGGCTTCTCTCTGTGAAGGACCACCCGACAGACCGACCCAACATGTTATCCATATTTCTGATGCTGAGTGGTGAATCAGAACTTCCTCAGCCAAGACCGCCTACATTCACCTTCAAAAGTGAAATGCTGAGTCACGATATCAAGTCACAATGGGAATGCATCTTGTCCACGAACACCATCACAAATTCTATGGTCGAAGGGAGATGATGATCAACATTTTTTCCATTTTGTAAACTTGTAATGTTCTGCGCTGAAAGTTCAGTGTTCACTCAATTTGAGAGACCTAGAACTTTGATTCTTCATGAACTAATGATTGAAATTCCGCATTTTTGTTTTCACACCGATTTTGCACTATGATTGTGTATTTGATGACAGGCAACTTACAGATCTCTGACAGGAAGTGAGATCCATCGAACAAAGGTAATTATCTAAGTCTGGCCAAAACAGAGACATAGTTACTTGCTCAGAAGTTCATAAGTCCACAAAACTTTGGCCTCTTCCAACTTGAAATAGCATATGTACACTCTTAATTGTATTTATTCAAGTTCATGCAAGGAGTTGGGTTCAGAGTTCATAAACTCATAACACAATAGTATTCAAGTGACCTCTGTGAATCAGTTTACCTGTATTTCGATTAAGCGTGTCCAGGTTAGTCAGTGTAGCATTTTCTGAATGTGTCAAGCCACTTTTCCCCCTGACAGGGACTTGATGACCACCGGTGGGCAGATTGCACTGAAGAACAATATCAATTAGTTATCTTTGGAATAATAAAAGACTACGCAGCTTCTGAAAGGTTACATGCGACTGACTAACCTTTCGAATGACTTTTAGCCATTTCATATTCAAAGCTTGACGTAGGTTAAAAAATGAATTCTAAAGTTGGCAAGGTTGCAAGGTTCTTAACAAAACATTATCAGCTCTAGGTCTTGGAGCCATTTCGTAATCTACAATTGACTTCGAGTGCCAGGTGTTGTTTGACTGGACTCCAGGAACTTTCTAGGAAAAAACCGGAACCATTACCTATTCTTTAAATAAAGAATACTGGCCAATGCAGAATCCTTAGACGAGGCTGCTTCTTGGTACTCAAATCTTGTAAAAATTTTCTGCTGGAAGAAATCCATCCAAGAGGTTGCTACTCACCACAGGGCTTTGTATCTCAATTGGGATTCTTTCGTTAAGAGTCATGCATAGAGATTTCGAGCTTAGCGCCACTATTCCCAAATTAAGTTATCCGTGTTGACCTGGCATGGATAACTATGTTGCAAACCAAATGCGATGTGGCATGGCAATGTCGGTCCATATAGCTCAAAACCATAGTCTTTCGTATGACAATATCAGAAATTCGTAACCTTGCAACACCATTTCTTTCGAGCAGGGTCAAAAGTTCGGCCTTCTGGAATGAAGTTCGTTCATGTGCTTCAACTTATAGTCTACGGTGAAGTTCTTCCGGTACAAAGGATGCTCAGTTAACTTAGTGATAGGTTACAATCATTGTATCTTACCAAACAATGTTCCGTTCATAGTAAATTTGTAACCCAATTTGTAAATTCTAAAAAACATTTGTAGTTTACTGACAATGTTGGCGATATTACGACCATCAATGAAATTATACCTTACTAACTATCTTATATATTTACTGCTCGAAGCTAATTTCTAGCAGTGAGAATAGTAAGTTACAACTGTAGTTAATTGGTACTTTCGACCGTCAATGCAACTTATCAATTATGTTAAATATTTATTACTCTCTTTGGTAACTTACGCGCAATTACACACCTACTTGTAAAATCTAAATACAAGCGGTAATCTACTATTATACTTACGGTAATCTAGAAACAAATGATAATTTCCTATTAGGCTGGTGCATGATAACAATGTTATTTCGTTGGTAACTTACAAACAATTACATGACCACTTGTAAAATCCAAAAAAAAATGTAGATTTGTGGATGTTAAAATCGTTATCTCTTTGGTAACTTACAAACAAGTACACGTCCACTCGTAAAATTACGATAGAAGTGGTAATCTAAGTTGGATTTGTGGATGGTAAAACTTTTACTTTATTAGTAACTCACACAAGCATTTTACGAGCTTACTTGTAAAATCTAAAAAAAGTAATAATTTACTATCAAGTAAGTGGATGGTAAAATTGTTCTTTCATATGGAAACATACAAACAATTGACGTCGGAGTAATAAACTACCGGTAATTTTTTTTACCTACTAACTTTTTTTTAAATTTAGAGATAAGTATATTGAAAGTCCTAAGACTTATCTTAAGAGTACATTGGAGTCCTAAAATTTTCAAAAAAGTATAATTAAGTGTCTTGAAACTTTTAAAATATGCAATCAAGTCTTAAAACTTGTCAAATGAATTCAATTAAGTCCTCAATTTATTACACTTTTTGAAAATTTTAAAACTAGATTGCACTTTTATGGAAAGTTTTAAGAATTGATTGCACTTATGTGAGAAGTTTTAGAACTTGATTGCACTTTTGTGACAAGTTTCAAGACTTGATTGTATATTTTAAAAGTATTAGGACTCAATTGCATTTTTATGACAAGTTTGAGAACTTCAAGTGCACTTATCCTATAAATTTACTACTGACATTACACGTTTGTCATCCGTGGAACATTCTATTTTTGGCAAACGCAATATTAGAAATCTACCATCAAAAGAAGTGGGAAGGAGCTTGAAATACCAAAATTCTAAACAAAAGGAGGCTCGACCACCATACGAAATAAACTTGTAAGGAGGCTTTTGCCAAACACAAGGTTGCAGGACACAACAAGAGTGAGAGAATTGAAATGAGTGTCTCAGCTTCAATATTTCATGACACAACAGCATTTTAACCTATGCAATCAAGCAACTTATTGAAACAAATGTAACGACCTAGTATGACGAGGGCGGGGAATGGTCATGGGAGCTAGAGGATCTAGACAAGGAGCAGCTCTTAACGGGCTTCTAGGATGATGGAGGGAGCAAGAATAAACTTAATTGTGCATAGAACAACGAAAGAGCGATTTGGAGAGATATATGTAAAAATTGGAATTAATTTTTGGAGGCTCCTTTTGATGCAATGACAATGCTTAGCTTCGGAATTATAAAGCGTACTCAGGTGCGAGCACTTCTAAGATGGGTAACATTTTGAGAATGTGCCCATGTATACGCCAAAAGACAAAACCATGAAGGCCGGTATATGGTGTCAAAGCAAGATGCAAGTGTATTGTTCGAGAACAAACCACATGGAAGGTAGTGGACTTGCAACGACCCAATCTAAGGAGGGCAAGGAGTGGTTGCCGGTGCCAAAGGGCCTAAATAAGGAGTAGCTCCTAGCAAGCTTATAGGATGGTGAAAAGAGCAGATAGAATCAACTTGTGCATCGAACAGGGAGTGAGCCATTGTGAAATATATATAAATATATATATATATATATATATATATATAAAAGTGTAAAAATTGGAATTAACTCATGAAAACGTCTTTCGACGTAACAACATTGCTTAGCTTTGAAACTCCAAAGATAAACGTGTTCAAGTGGGGGCACTCGTAAGATGGGTGACCTCCTGGGAAGGTGTCCACCTGTGAGACTCGGTAAACCAAAATGGACAATAGCTCAGTGAGTTAATCCAAGGATGTCATAGGCTCAAATGAGGCACGTATATAGTCATCATCCTATACTATGGTGCTAGGTCCAGATAGTGACTAGGTTGTTAGTGCATCTAATCTTGTGTGCTATCTCACAATTTCGGCACTTCAAGCATGTTTAAACGTACTTATATGTGTCACACGACAAAAATAATAAGTGAATGTTCTTATTGATGGAGGTAAACTCGTTCTTTATGAGGTTGAGTAGGTCAAGTCATGTCAAAAGCATTCTGTGTTTACCCCAATAGTTTTTTGGTTTTGATAATCCACTGGCATGACATAACTAGTCGACAAACTGAAAAAAAGTAACACAGCAACCCACTACCATAGTCCCTCACTTAAGTCTAAGTTCCTCAGGTAAGAACGGAACCTACATCCATTGCTTTCTGAGCCAAAATCACGGGTTGGCGCTTTCCACTGGGTCAATCCCGGGTGGGCTTTTAACCTGGCTGGACTCATTTGATTACAATCTTGGGTCAGTTCTAATGTGTGCAACGAGGTTGAAAGTTTAATGGGACGTAATCTCCTAAAGCATCATAAATAAGCTCTGGGCCAAGTCAAATTTAAACAGTTCTTGAAGAAGATATGCCAACAGATCATTGCTGGTCATTGAGGTCATAACATCTAGAAAGATGATTGCTCTGACCGTACTGTATGTAGATGAACTTGACTATGGAAGAGTCGCGTCAGAATGGCATCTAGGACTTTTTGCAGATGAATTTCCACCAAGTCTTCCTAATTAGGTCAAACTTTTCTATAGTTTAGTGGTTGACTCTTGATTATCAGAATTCCCGGGGATGCATCAGAACAATGAGTCTTTTGACCAAATAATTACTATCACATCATATTAAAAAATGCAGAAAAGGATCATCACAACAATATACAGTTTCTTGGCTGGGAAGCAATATTAGAACTTCAACTTTTTCTATTTTTCTTCCAGAAATCAATTTCTAGCCAGAATGGTTATCATTCGCACCCTTAATGCTTCTATTCAGACAAAAAATGCTGCAGCAGTTTTAATGGACACGGGGAATTTCGTCTTACAGGATGTTCATTCAGGAAACTATTTCTGGGAAAGCTTTGATGATCCTACCGATACTCTTTAACCAGGCATGAAGATGGGAATTAATACAAGAACAGGGCAAAAATAATATTTGATCTCCTGGAGAAGAGCCAATGATCCATCGCCTGGAGATTTCATTGCGGGCATCTCGTCTGAGATACCTGCCCAGTCTTTCGTTTGGAAGAGGTCAGTTCCTTTCTGGCGAAGCAGACAGTGGGATAAGTGAACATTCATTGGCATACCGTACATGGACGACAGATACTTGACTGGATTTACTCTTGAGCAAGACGTAGAACTGGGAACGGCTTATTTGTACATAGAAAGTTGCAAGAATCCTCCATTCTGTTATTCGTCCGTTTCATCGAGGGGTTCCCTGGGCTTTACCTATTGGGAAGAAAAGGTGAAGAAGTGGGAAACAGATTATAAGCACCGAGAAATCGCTGTGAAACTTATGGAACTTGTGGTCCTATTGGTGTTTGCAACGCATTCGTTTCACCTATTTGCAGCTGTTTAAAAGGGTTTACACCAAAAATGATTGCAGAATGGAATAAAGGAAATTGGACCACTGGGTGCGTCCAGGAAAGGGAACTGATTTGTCAAAAGCCAAACTACCATAAGTGGATCTACTTTAGGGGCCCCTAACTACAGTAAAATCCCCAAGCAAATGCAATAGAGAAATCAGCTCTATCTTGAATCAGTCCATTCCAATGCATAAGTAGTACATCATGCATTGTTTACAGTATGTCGCGACCTACCCCTCAGGAGGAGGGGAGTAGGTTTAGAGGTATTGCCTAAAGGATAGGCCAATGGTCCATGATTAGGCTCGGGCTCTCCCAAGCCCATACCCTGTATGACATTGGGGTGTTCTCAAGAATTTCGCAAAAATAAGTCGCCACTGGCCTATTGAGGTCGGTTAGAAACCAAGTGAGGTATGAGAATGTACCTCACTTCCTACGCAACCAGAGAATTTAAAATCTGGAACTTGATTACACTAATTAACTAATTAGTGCCCTTTCGGTTCCTAATATTATTCATTTTAAAAGAAAAGATTTTTGTCAAACAATTTGAATTGATTTTATACCTATCCACTAACATCTGAGATGATCATGCGGGTACGCAATCATTAAAGTAACAATTTACAACCAAAATCATAATTGCAGTAAACTTTAGCACGTGCAATTAAACATAATAAAATATGCAAATTAAACAAGCGATATAATCAATATACGAGCAAATAACAGCCTAATTACACTAAGAAGGCAAGACATGACAATTCCTAACCAAACCCTACATGTTTTTGGGCGAACCGGTCGGGTCCGGCCCGGTTGGGGGCGGGTCAGTCGACCTGCCCGAAAGGGCCCAAGCCCGACTAGAGGTGGTCGGGCCTTTACTGGGTTTGGGGTTGGGCCCAGCCAACGAGCCTAACCCCTTTTTGCAAAAGAGAAAGGCCCACCCCCTCCAGCCCACACCTTAGGTGCGACCTGCCTGAAGTGGAGGCTGGCCCGGATCGGCCAAACCTGCACGACGGAGGCAACGCCTCCTTAGTTTGGGCAAAGCATGGCGGGGCCGCCTCGGCCAAGCCGAGCCAAGTGCTCAGCCATCGTCCGACCAGCGGCGCCCCCTTGCGATGGCCACGATGGCCGCCGCTCCTGCCCCGGACAAAAAAGACCCACGGCCTCCGCAGGTCACTAGGTTGAGCGGCGTTGGATACACCAGGGACACCAAGATTGCAGGAACGCCTTGACTAGGTGGGATGATACCTGGACGACTTGGTTCCGGCTCAAAACAACGAAACAAAATTGGATCTCGCTCAAGCATTTTACCAAACAAGTGGAGTGCATTACCAAAACGAGAGATTCCCGGCCAGAACGGGACCGGAACCAGCGTCAGGACCCTCGACAGACAAACCGGGATGCGCACAACAGTATAACAAGAGATGGACGGGGGCCCAAGCTCGCTTGAGTTGGACGGCCGCGAGCTCCGACCCGGCATGCCCGAAAACAGGGCAAAAACAAAGAGGGTTTAGGGCTTACCAGTTTGACTCAAGAACACCGGCTGGGACAGGTCGTCGGACGGTGGTTGAGCGTGGCTCAGTTGCTGGTTGAGGCTCCTTCGCTCACGGCCCTCTCCACTCTCTCCCCGCTCTCGTTCTCCCTCTGTTCCCCTTCTCTCGGTGCCTTCTGCTTCCCCCATTCTCCCTACTCCTCCCCTTCTTCTCTTCTTTTCCCCTATCCTGTCCCCTCCTTCTCTGCTCTGTTGCTGTCTTTTCCTTTCTTCTCTCCTCTTATCTGCTATGCTGTGCTGCTTTTTCTTTGCTGCCGGTTGTGCGCAGAGGATGGCCAGAGGAGAAGATAGGTTTGGGCGCGGGCCGGGCCAAAGGGGGGAAAAGGCTTTGGGCCACGAGAGAAAAGAAAATGGAAAAGACTAGTGTCGAGCCCAGGCCCACGTGGGGGAAAAGGGAAGGAGAGGCGGGCCGGGCCAAGGTTGGATTCGGCCTGACCCAGCCTCTCAAATTTAATTTTAATTTTAATTTTTTTTTTCGTTTTTATTTAAAAATAGGTGTCAACACAATAAATCCAAAAAATTTTCTTGAAAGACCATTACAACATCAGAGCAAGTAGGGCATGGACCCCAGTCTTCGCATGGCCAATTTTTAGGGCTACCACTTTAAGGAGTAAATGTACATTTTCTACTTAGTCTTGATTTATGCAATGCCTAAAGACTGACGGGATGGAGTTGATGATCTAATGATGTTCAAGTGAAAAGAGTCCATGTCTAACTGGTAAAAGAAATAGCCACCATAAGAATAAGGGGGTGCATGACAACTGCCTATTTCTATTCTAGAAACAATTTTTCTATTCCAGACCTGTTTTTGGAATAGAAATCCGTTTGATAAACCTATTCTATTTTTCTATTTCTAAAATAGATTCTTCTTCCAAAAATAGGTTTAGAATAGAAATCGAAGTAGAAATTTTCTACTTTTCTATTTTACGTAAAAATGAGAAATAAAAATTCTTCTCATCGTTCGTCAGTCGGCCGCCACGCCGTTGACCACCATCCGTTGGTCGCTGGCTGCCGGCCCGCCCGCCGCGCCATTGCCGTTGTTGTTGTTGGTTGACACATGGCCGCCGCCCACGGTCGCGGTCCACCGCATTCGAAAATATAAATTTTGTGTCATTATCAAACGAATTTCTATTTTTAGAGTAGAAATTTTGTGTCGTTATCAAACGGTTATTTTTGCTTAGAAACTCTTCTAGAAATACAAATAGAAAAATCTATTTCTCTTCCAAAATCTATTTCTAGAAGAGAATGGTTATCATTCACCCCCTAACTAAACATCTCTAAAATGACCTTGTTCTGTTAGAAAGCATTGGAGATAAAGGATTGCGGGAGAATGATCCAGCTAAAAGAATTTGACGGGACAAAGAACAATAATGAGGGACGGAGAATTTTATTTGTCCTTGATGATTGACATGATGGACCTGGTTTTCATGATTGACTTGAAGAAATAGGTTGGCTTTCACACTTCGCTACTTCTAGGAAGTTAACCTAACGGTAGTTGGCTTACAGGGGGTCGTTCACGGGAACGCGCTTACTAGTTTCGTGCACATTCCCGAAAGTTGAAAAGTTCAATTACTCAAAATGTCTTGGGCCGTCTTCCCACTTCCTCACTACCTAGGGGCAATTCTTGTTTGCTTGCTAAATGTCCATATGAGGATCCTTCACTAGTGAGAAGTGACACAATCAGACAATCCAGAAAGACTGTTAGGTGTGTGGTACGTCGCTACAAGCAGATCTTCATCAATTATTGGATCACGGAACCAACACATCACGAGGAACTTCTCCACGGCTCTAATCAATTCAGCGAACACCGGATTTTCTTTGAACTTAATTTTTTATTCTCCTCCTGCTGTAATATTTTGACTTAGTCAAGAGTGGCGAGCCCAAACGAGAAAAAAATAAAAGGAAAATTGACCTCAATAATGAAGCCACAGTGGTCGCTTCAGATTAAAGAGGTCGAGAGTGCACAGGAAGGAAAGAGAAAAGAAGAAAAAGAAGGGAAAGAAGAAGAAGAAGAAAAGAGAGGGAAAAGAGAGGGGTTTTGTGTATTCCCATCATGGAGGCGATGTGTCGCAATGCCCGGTAAGTGCTCACATCTCTCGGTCGTCTAATCGGAGTAGTTTTCAAAGTTAGATTGTATATTTGAAGTTTAGTGATATTCGAGCCGTGAAATTTGATCTTTGAATTGTGAAATTTTGGGATTTTTGGGAAATGGTGGATTATGACATTGAGGACCCATGGAGTTTGACAAGAGTTTTTTAAAAGCAATAGTTTGGTCAAAATGAGAATTTTAGGGTTTTGCTTATGAATCCCACGTTGCAAATGGCTTGAATAATCATTTTGGCTATGCGATTTGTTGATGCATTAGAGTTATTTTGTTAGCGTTTTGTAGTATAGCCATTTCGTAATTGAGGTAGCGCTTACTCGATTTTAATGTTGTTTTTCGCTTATTTGATAGAATTGTGAATTCGATGGTTCGAATAATTTTTGTTGTTTAATTGTAGGCATTCCAATATGAGTGGTAATATCTCTTCTTCGAGTTGTGACTTCATGTTTCAAAAGTGATACATTATGAGTTATGAAGTAGCATTTTTATTGCATAAAAATCTGGATTGGCATTTACTCCTCTTCGGTTATCTGAGAGTGATTTGAGAAACATGTTATGGAAGCTGTTATGAAAGTGTGTAAATAAGTATTACGTTGCGAATTGGTTTATCGAAGGAGTTCTAAGATGATTTGAGAAGCATTTTACATGAAATGTTACAATATACAAAAGGTTAGACCTGTCAATTTGTGAATTTGATTTATGAAATGATATGAGAAATGATTTATGAAAAATTATTTCTATCATATGAACTGAGTTGCAAAAAATTACATATTTTGGTTTATGAAACTGACTTGTGATAAATATTATGGATTGACTTTGTAAATATTAGAGGATGTGGGTTTGGTACTCAATATCACTGGAGCCCATTGAGCAGCTTGTGGGTATGCATACCAGGTTTATGATATCTTTGGGCCAAGCCACTGGCTTTGTAGGTAGAGACCTTGTCAAGGGAGAATCTTGGTTGCCTTATTACCAGACGTTGTCTCGTGACCATGGTTTGATATTAAGTAAAAAATTTAGTCGATTGTGTGTTTTGATATGAGATGGATCATTGGAATAGACTATTGGCATGTGATTTTGATGAGACTAATCAATGGACTTGACCATTGATGTTTATGATGATTTAATGAGTATTTTCTGAATTGTATAAAGCTTGTCGAAATGAAACAACTTATATATGATTTGATATGTATATTAAAGAGTTTGATTATGAGTTTTTGGTAGTGATTTATATATATGCATAATGACTGCTTGATCTACTTACAAAAGATATGCACTACTCATTGAGTTGTGGTTGCTTATCTTATTATTTCCAAATCTTTTCAGGTTCGTGGCTTAGCGGCCGTTAGAGTGAGATTGTTATAGCTGGAACTTTCGGGAGTCAGATTTTATTACATTGAGGTTGCATCCTTTTGGTGGAAGGATGGCCGCGTCATCCTCCATTCTTGATGGTTTTGGGGTGTGACACCTGCTAAGTCTATTTGCAAGAATGAAAGACTAATATGGACAGTCCATTACAAGATTTCTCTAGCAGATGGATATTCTGCGTTTTTCTATACTCTATTGTATTTCAATTTCATTGTTTTTGCTGGCAGAAGTATGCAAATCAGTTGATGTGTTAAGCTCATCTGAGCCAATTCGTGATGGTGACACTCTAGTTTCGGCAGGAGAAAAGTTTCAACTAGGTTTCTTCAGCCCTGGAAACTCCAGCAACAGATTCCTCGCAATATGGTACCACCACATCCCAGAAAAGACCATTGTTTGGGTGGCAAATGGAGATAATCCGGTGAATGATTCGTCAGGGGTTCTGAGGATAGGTAATGAAGGTAAACTAGTCCTTGTCAACCAAGCAGAAAGAGTCTTGTGGTCGTCGAATAACATGAATACTTCTTCACAAAGCGTAGTTGCTCAGCTGCTGGATTCTGGAAATCTAGTTTTGAAAGATGACAGTGAAAATGTCTCCGGAAACTATCTTTGGCAGAGTTTCGATCATCCCTCCAACACATTATTAGCGGGCATGAAGCTCGGGTGGGACCTGAGGATGGGTTTGGACCGGCACATGACATCCTGGAAGAGCGCAGAGGATCCCTCAACTGGAGACTTCACCTACGGTGTCGATCTTGGAGGAATAATTCCCCAACTAGTCATACGTAAGGGACGTGTCAAATACTTCCGAAGTGGGCCTTGGAATGGAATGCAGTTCAGCGGGGTTCCGTTGACTCCTAATTTGATATTCATCCCCAAGTTCGTCAACAATTCTCAAGAGGTCTACTACACGTTCAACAATTTCAATGAGTCCACCATCACGAGGTCGGTATTAAACGCTTCAGGGAACCACCAACGGTACCTGTGGAACGAGGAAAAGCAAGAGTGGACCGTGATTTATATGTTGCCGCATGATGCCTGTGATGTCTATGGGAATTGCGGGCCCAATACCATGTGCATAGTCGGTGATTTTCAAATATGTAACTGCATGACCGGTTATCAACCGAAGTCACAGGCAGAATGGGATAGCCTTGTGTGGTCTAGCGGGTGTGTCAGTAAGAACCCATTCAATTGTTCTAAAGGAGAAGGGTTTAAGAGGCTCGAAGGTGTGAAAATTCCTGATTTGTTGCAGTTCACAATGAACACTAGCATGAGCCTTAAGGAATGTGAATTCGAGTGCTTCAAGAACTGCTCATGCACGGCTTACGCGAACATAGATGCCACTGGAGGTGGAAGTGGCTGTCTCCTATGGTTTGGAGATCTTCTTGACGTCAGAAAACTCAACGTACATGCGAATCAAGATCTTTACATTCGCGTTTCAGCCTCAGACCTTGGTAGTACATATACCTTTGTTTTATTTTTTACTCCTGGACTCATGATAATCCTATTCATCATTGCCTTTGATCACCTTCAACCTCTCTCAATGTTCTCAGATTCAGTGAACTCCAAGTGGAAAGAATGGGTGGCAGTGGCAATTTCCGTGGCATTTGTCGTGCTTTTGGTGGTGCTTTATTTCTGCATTATCTGGAAGAGGAAAAAACATGCTCAAGGTACTCCATTTCCATTAGTTGAGTTGAGCTCTTGCTCTATAGCAATTGTGGCTCTGAGTAGAATTTGCTTTCAGAACCAATATATTTAAGGATTATGAGTCATCTCATAAAAGACAGTGTACTCAACTACAATTCTTGGTTCTCTCTTTTCCTATCTTGGCGTCAAGTCATAGCATTGCTACTTTTGTTACTATCAGTTTTCTTTACATCTGGGTTAACAATCAATAATGAAAGTTGATAGCATACAGAAAAGAATCTTATATTTTCTCATCAAGTTAAATGAATTTTAGATCAATTGATACTTGGAAAGTTCATGGCTGGGGCCTCATTGCTAACACCCGTGTCTCAGTTGATACATCAACAAATGTTCATTTCCTGCCTATAGTTCATTTATTCTAGGGGAGAAAAGGACATGTTCTGATGAAAGTTCAATGGTCAACAGGGATAACATTCGACCTTCCAGCTGAAGATGAGAATAGCTTACAGCTTCTGATCTTTGATAGGGTCACCATTTTACGGGCAACTAACAACTTTTGTGATTCAAATAAGTTAGGAGAAGGTGGTTTTGGCCCCGTATACAAGGTAGAGTTTAGTCTACAATTTCATACGTCGTACAAAAGAACACTACTCTTCATTCATGCATTTCGTTTCTATTGTCCCATGTCACTTCGGAAAAAATATGCAATTCACTTGTCAGGGTCAGCTGCCAAATGGGCAAGAAATAGCAGTCAAGAGATTGTCAGAAGACTCTCGGCAAGGTCTCAATGAATTCAAGAATGAGGTCACGTTGATCGCGAAGCTTCAGCACCGAAATCTTGTGAAGCTTCTGGGGTGTTGCATCGAAGAAGAGAGGAAGCTAATCTACGAGTACATGCCTAATGGATGCCTAGACTCTTTCATATTTGGTTTGATTTGATCGATACCTTCTTTGTTTGATTTTGATTTAATACAGTCTGTTGGAAACGTTTTCTCATCTAGATTACTGATTAGAAAAAGGTTTGTTTCAGGTAAAACAAGGGAAAATTCTCTAGAATGGAGAATGCGATTCGACATAATCGTAGGAATTGCGAGGGGCCTCCTTTATCTCCATCGAGATTCGAGATTGAGAATCATACATAGGGATCTCAAAGCAAGCAATGTGTTACTCGACAATGAGATGAACCCTAAAATATCAGATTTTGGCATGGCTAGAGTCGTTGGCGGAGATCTATCTCTAGTGAAAACTAAAAGGATAGTCGGCACTTAGTAAGTAGTGAGTCAGATTTTCATGGCTTACACATTCCTTTTCTTGTTATACATATTGTTTTTCCTGCAGTGGTTACATGGCGCCAGAATACGCAATAGATGGGATTTTCTCTACAAAATCAGATATTTTTAGCTTTGGAGTATTGTTGCTGGAGATAATAAGCGGAAAGAGGAATAGAGAGTTCAATCATCCAGACCATTGCTTCAATCTTCTTGGACATGTGCGACAACCGTCTAAGAAGTCAAATTCTTATAATAAAGCAATACTATTGCTGGATATGGCCTAAAAATTCACTTTTTTTTTTTTTTTTGTCAGGCCTGGATGTTGTGGCTTGAAAGGAAGGCGAGCGACTTCATAGATCCACAACTTCCGAATTCTTTCAATCTGTCAAAAGTCGTAAAATGCATACATGTCGGGCTATTATGCGTTCAACGGCGTCCTGATGATAGACCAAATATGTCGACTGTGCTTCTGATGTTGGACAGTGAGAGTGCTTCGCTGCCACAGCCCAAGCAGCCCGGTTTCTACATTGAGAGGAGCTCTGAAAACACAAATGTTGAAATGAGTCGAAGAGATTGTAACTCAAATGAGATTACCATAACATTATTAGAAGGTAGATAGATTGCCAAGCATGTTTAGTCCCTCACTTCAGCTGGGTATTTCCACTGTGAGATACACTCAAAGTTCACTGAAAATGATGTACCTAGTCATGGAAGAAATCAAAAAGGTGAAGTTTAACGCTAGTCCTGTTCCTCCGCCTGCCGAAGTGGTTTGGTAAGAAAGACATTTTTTAGCCAGGAAAGCGGGAAACAGCCTCCCCTGCCCAAACTCCGAGCATATACTATGTTGGCAAGTCAATACCATGTTTTGACTATAGCAGCAAAAAGAAAAGAATCTTAATAAATGAAATACTTGATAATTTTCATACCAAATAATGTTACACTTACATAAAAGAATATGAGTTGTCGCACTTTCTTAGTAAGAAACTTCTTGCACTCTCGAAAAAGATGGAAATACTTGATTATCCTATATGTTGCATACTTATATTTATCGATCTGATCACTAGGCTAGACATTTCCATTGATACTTGAAGTTCCACACGCTTCAACCTCGAATGAAGCATCGGGTTGAAGAATCAGGTAAAAGATGTTACACCCTGAATCCTACTAGAATTTGGGAGTGACACGGCCGTCCTTCCTTCTAAAAGGACACACAGCCTCAAACTATACCAAAAAATCAACTCCCAAAAATACCCATTAATAGTGCTCTCGTACTAATGGCTCCTAATGGAGACACCTGAAAAGATTGGGAAAGAAATGAGTGAGCAACTATAATTCAGTGAATAGTGCATATTTCTTCTAAGTAGCCAAGCATCCATTATGTAATAGTGTTGGTCAACAAGTCAAAAGGGAAAAAGCCCCCCCCCCAAAAAAAAAAAAAAAAAAAGAAAGGTTGACTGCATGGCGTATAGACATTAAAAGTATTTGTATTAATAGAAATAGAGCCTTTTTGTAATAAAAAAAGGAAAAAGAAAATTAATTAAAAGAATTTTTTTTTAATTTAAAAAAGAGAAGAAGAAAAAACGGGGCAAGATCGGGCCGGGTCTAAGCCGGCCCAGCCTGCTTTCTTTCCCTCTTCTTCTATTTCTTTCGCCTGGGCCCGGCCCGATCTCCTTCCTTGCTTCTTTCCTTCCTCTTCCCCTCACGCTGGTAAAACGAACCGACAAAGAGGGCAGAGAAGGACGACGTACGCAAGGCAGAGGGAACATGACCTGGCAGAGCGTTAACCGGGAGTCGGTGGTCGGGGCCACGCCGGCTGCAGCACGGCCGGAGATGCGTGCCGGAGCTTAAAAGCGAGAGAGGAGGAAGTTGTTTGGTGCGTTCCCTGGCTCTGGCTGGTCTTTCTCTTCTGAGAGAGCTAGAGACCGAGAGGGAGAGAGATCCGAACGAGAGAGATGTTCAAGAGAGAGAGAGAGAGGGAGCCTTGGCCGCGCGTGACCTCCGTCCGACGATCTCCTCCGGTCGACGTCCTCAAGCCGAACCGGTAAGCCCCTTTTATTTCCCCTTTTCGGACCCTGTTTTGGGCACGCCGGGTTGGAGCTCGCGATCGTCAGGCTCACGCGAGCTCTGACCCCGCCGGTTCCCCATTGAGTTGCTGTGTGTTCTGGTTCGCTTGTCAAGAGTCCCGGTCTGGATTTGAGTCTCCGTCGAGCCGGAATGTCTCGTTCCTCTAGCGTATTGCACTCGATAGAATGCCACAACGAGATTTTGTTGGAAGATATGATTCTTGAGATTTACATATATCATAAATAGATACAATTGTTTATATCTTAGGAATAGAGAGATTACAGGAATGTACACTTTCTTTTATTATTATTCCTTCTTGTGTTTATATATACACAGCATTGTACAACAGTTTACAATTAAGAAAAATAGAGGCACAATTTTCCTCTCAAAGTTCTTCCCTTTATTCCAGTTTCGTGACATGGTATCAGAGCCGCGAAATTCTGATCCTATAGTCGCTTCCGCTCTTCTTTTTCTCGATTGCCGATCGTGGAACTCCTTCTGCAAAACAGAGTTGCCACAGGAATCATTATTATAGAGGGAAAAAATCTTTACCATGACTAAAACACAAAACCTTACCTCAACCTCAAATAACCAACCTGCTGGAGAGATCACGCCAGAAGAACAAGGTATTCAGGATTCGTCCACCGTTACCTCAGCTACTCAACAGCAATCCAGCCAGGCACAAACCCAAAACGTGCAATGGCAACAGTTCCCGGCTCAGTTCAATCTGGGGCAGCCCTTCATGGGCCATCCATACCAGTGGATACCATATCCATGGTTCCATCCATCACAGCCAGGAAGCTACCAGAGCAGCGTTGGGACTGATGGAGGTCTGCCAACCGTCGATGGGGCAAACTCTACCATCAGTCCAGAGCAGACGGGCGGATCAGCAGGAGTCGGGATGGGAACAAATTCCCACTCGACCTATCTCAATGCGGGTCATGCGGGGCAAACAAATCAGGGTACAGGGCCGAATAATTCGGGCATGGGGGGAAATCCTTACCCCAATCCCGGTTTTTTTCCATATCACATTTTTCCCACCGGCGGTCGACCGGAGCCCGGCGATCCACTTCACACGACAAATGCCGACGGACCAGAGTTAAAACTCATCAGCAAAGAGCGGCGGGTGCCGACAACTACTCGAATTGGGCGCGCGAGTTCCGGCGCGCGCTAGTAACAAAAGACAAAGAGGGCTTTCTAGACGGAACAATCCCGATTCCTACCGACGAGAGGATGGCACGACTTTGGAGAAAATGCAACCAACTCGTCAGGACTTGGATAGGAAATTGCATTTCATCCGAAGTCGCGGCCGGTCTCCCCCCGACGGAGGATTCAAAGCAAATGTGGGAGAATGTTAAAGAAATGTTTGGAAAGCTTGATCAAGTTAAAATTTTTACTTTAACACAGCAGATCTCGGAATTAAAACAAGGGAATATGAGCATAGCAACCGTCTACAACAAGCTCTCGGCTCTCACGTGGAACGAGCTTGAAGCGGCCGAGGAGAAATTTGAATGGCCGGAGGCAATTTTACAGCAATACAAAGCCATGCGAGAAAGGGAAAAAGCAACGAGATTCCGTTTATCCTTAACGAGGCTTACCTCTCGTTTCGTTCCCAAATCCTAACGATGGAACCCATGCCGAGCCTCAATCGAATCTACCAACTTGCCATCCAAGAGGAGAATCAGCAAAGATCCGCGGATCTTAGAGTTTCCGGGGAGACGGAGTCGCTCCGGGCCGCAAGGAGGCAGATTCGACCTCCGCCGAAGAACGGAGGAAACAGAGGACAGCAAGAAGGAGAGCTAGGGTTCCTCGACGGAAACCCTAGCAGTTTCGGCTTTATAGGGCGATCCGACGGTCTTCATTCGTCGCTGGCAGCGGGCGGATCCAACGGCTCACGACGTCAGGTTTTTCATGGGCCGAATGGGCCGCGCGGAAATAATTCGCATGGGCTGGATGTTTTGTCCGGAAATTCAGCAAATGGAGCAGAAAATAATTATGGGCCAACCTTGGCCCAAGTCCTGCAGCCCACGAATAAGCCTGTCTCGACTGGGAGGAATTTTAATCCTTAAGGCAAGGGTAAATTGTACTGCGAATATTGTAGACGTCCACATCATTCAATAGAAAATTGCTGGAAGCTACATGGGAAACCTGGAGAGAAAGAAAAAGGAAAATTTTCTACAATTTTTCAGGTGTCAGGGCAACCATCAGACAAGACGATTACTCATGATCAATATCAAGAGCTGATGGAGGCACTAAAGAAACTGGACACTTCTGACAAGACTGGGGGTTTCACAGGTACTTCCCATTGTTTAATGAATTCAATTTCAAGAAGTGCATGGATTATTGACTCAGGTGCTAGTGATCACATTGTTTGTGATAAGAATTCACTTTCCAATATTAAAAAATTATCCTCTTCCATATCAGTGCAGCTCCCAAATGGAAATACCACACAAGTTGAAATGATAGGCACAGTAACCCTTAGTCCACTCATTGTGCTTAAAAATGTGTTCTATATTCCTGATTTCCATTTCAATCTTGTATCAGTATCCCGAGCCTGTGAAGAAAATTCTGTCGAATCTTATTCAATTTCGATGAATGTTTGTTTCGTGCCCTTTCGATCGGGAAACTAATGGGCTTGGGTAGAGTATTCCAAGGGCTATATTTCTGGATGGATGTTTCGCGGAGTCTCAAATTTCTTTCCAATTAATCTTTGTGTAACTCTGCTATCAATAACAAGACCTTTCTTAATCATCAAAGACTGGGTCATTCGCTTTATTTCCTTATCCACAATGTCCCATTTGTCCATTAGCAAAGCAAACACGTCCTTCCTTTCATAATAGTACTTCTCAAGTCGATGAAATTTTTTCATTAATTCATATCGATGTTTGGGGACCTTATCATACCTTGAATCATGATGGGTCTCGGTTTTTTCTCACCATTGTGGATGATTTTTCGCGAGCTACATGGATATTCCTAATGCAGTCCAAAAATCAAGTTCCTTCTCACATTAGGACTTTTCTTGCCATATCTAAAAATCAATTTGGGAAATCCATTAAACGCATACGCACTGATAATGGTAGAGAATTTTTTAATAATGAATGTGGTTCTTTATTCACATTGAATGGGATTTTACATGAGAGCTCTTGCACATACACACCACAGCAGAATGGAGTCGTTGAGCGGAAACACCGCCATCTTCTTGAAGTAGCACGTGCTCTTAAGTTTCAGGCATCTATCCCTGAAAATTTTTGGGGAGATTGCGTGGTCACAGCAGCGTATCTGATCAATCGTATGCCGTCCCGTATTCTTAAAGGAAAAACTCCTTTTGAGATACTATATGGAAGGAAGCCGGATCTGAGTCATCTCAGAGTTCTTGGGTGTTTATGCTACGTGACTACAGTAGGACACAGAGATAAAATGGGACCTCGTGCTCGCCAGTGCATATTCATGGGGTATCCAAGTCTGAAACGAGGATACAGGGTGTATGAGCCATCTTCAGGAGAATTCTTTATCAGCAGGGATGTAGTATTTCATGAAGATATTTTCCCTTTTCAAGACATGAATCATTCCTCTGAAGATGAGAGGACAACTAATAAGTCTTCTCTATCAGAAGATGATTTTTCTCCAGGAGGATCCCTTATTGTTGTTCCTCCTCCAAGACTTCAGGAATTATCTGATGCACCAACTACAATTTCTAAAGAGGCTATTTAGGCAACTTCACTTGAGGAACCATCAACAGAAAGGGATTCTCCAATTGCAGCTCCTCCAGAACCAAGTCACACTGACAAGTCCTCCTTGACTCAGCATGAAGAACCTCGGCGATCTGGTCGAGCTAGTCGGCCACCAATTTGGACAAAGGACTACATATGTGCTTCTTCCGGGTCATCGGTACTCATTATCCTATCTCTTCCTATGTTTCATTCGATAGGCTATCATCGGAGCATTTATGTTGCATGAGTAGCATTTCTGAGGAGCACGAGCCTTCTAGTTATAATGAAGCAATGCATGACCCACGTTGGCAACGGGCTATGGAGGCAGAACTAAAAGCCCTTATGGATAATCACACTTGGGACGTTGTACCTCTACCCACTCATCGCAAACCAATTGGATGCAAGTGGGTGTATAAAATAAAATATAGAGCAGATGGCTCTATAGAAAGGTACAAGGCCCGATTAGTTGCCAAAGGCTTTACACAAAGAGAAGGTTTTGACTATCATGAGACCTTTTCTCCAGTAGCCAAAGACGTTACGTTCGTTCTTTTCTATCGGTTCTTTGCTTTTCGTGATTGGTCGTTGCACCAGATGGATGTTCATAATGCTTTTCTGCATGGTGATTTAGACGAAGAGATATACATGGATCTTCCACCCGGATTACGGAGACAGGGGGAGTCTAAGGTATGTCGTCTCCGTAAATCCCTTTATGGGTTAAAACAGGCATCTCGACAATGGTATGCCAAGTTTACGAGTGCTCTTACGGCTGCTGGCAGGCACGGTCCAAGTATGATTATGCATTATTCACTTGGAAGAAAGGTATGTCGTCTATTTATCTAATGATTTATGTTGACGACATCTTAATTATGGGAAATGATGATTCCATTTCGTGAAGAAGCTGAAAGAATATCTGCATTCCACTTTTCATATCAAAGATTTAGGGCCACCTAAATATTTTCTTGGAATTGAGATAGCTCGTTCGGATCAGGGAATTTCACTCAGTCAGCGAAAGTTCATAATGGAGATTATTTCAGAGGTAGGTTTGTCAGGTTGCAGACCATCTATTGTTCCCATCGAGCAGAATGTCAAGCTAACTTCTGCTGATTATGATTCTCGCATATCTACTTCGATGACCCTTTGTTAAAGGATCCATCTCGGATATCGAGACTAGTAGGGAAGCTCATATATCTCACTATGACCAGGCCGGACATTTGTTATGCGTTCAGACTCTCAGTCAATTCATGCACAGCCCTAAACAATCACATTTAAATGCGGCCATGAAAATTGTGAGATATTTGAAAACATGTCCAGGATTAGGGATACTTCTTTCCCGGAGATGCAACATGGAGATGACGGTTTATTGCGATGCAGATTATGCTACATGTCCAATGAGTAGGAGATCTATTACTGGTTTTTGCATCAAATTCGGGGAATCACTACTTTCATGGAAAACAAAAAAACAATCCTTGTATCCTTATCCTCGCAGAAGCCGAATATCGATCCATGGCCAAAACTGTTTGTGAAATAGTTTGGTTAAGGGGTTTACTTCTAGATCTCGGGGCAGAGGTTAAAGGACCAACCACATTATTCTCGTGACAATGATTCAGCACTCAAGCTTGCAGCAAATCCTATAGTTCATGAGAGAACGAAACACATAGAAGTTGATTGTCACTTCACTCGAGAGAAGATTCAAGAATGAGTCATCAAGACAAGAGGAATTAGAACCACGGAGGAACCCGCGGACATTTTCACTAAGCCTCTTTGTCAAAGGCAACATACATATCTTCTAAACAAGCTAGGCGTCTTGGACATATACAGGCCACCAGCTTGAGGGGGAGTGTTGGAAGATATGATTCTTGAGATTTACATATATCATAAATAGATACAATTGTTTATATCTTAGGAATAGAGAGATTACAGGAATGTACACTTTCTTTTATTATTATTCCTTCTTGTGTTTATATATACACAGCATTGTACAACAGTTTACAATTAAGAAAAATAGAGGCACAATTTTCCTCTCAAAGTTCTTCCCTTTATTCCAGTTTCGTGACAGATCTAGTCTGCGTGCCTTCGTCTTTGGCTGAAATCGAGTTGTCCGGGCGCGTCGTGCTCTATTGTGATGTTCCGGTGGTGTTGGGTGACCTTGGGCGTTGGCTGTGGGGTCTTTCGCTACGTTCCCATCGTCACCGTTGTTTGTTCGGATTTTGGCCGAGGAGGGTATGCTCGGCCGACGTCGGGGAGGTCGGCCGACAAGTGGCGATCGGAGTGGACGGCCGATGAAGGGTGGTGGTTCGGCGGCGGTTTGAGCGTTGACCTAGGCTTGTCAAGGGGGGAAAATAAAAACGAACGAGCTTCGGGGCCATGGACGGCGCTCTAGAAGAGGAGTTACACGTCGTGAAGGAGACCAAGGAAGAAGAAGGTGCAGGGAATAGGACAAAATAAGAAAAAGACAAGAGAAAAAAAAATTAGAAAGATGGAAAAATCATTTTTTTTTTGGTGACCCGGAACCCCGTACAAATGGCAGCCGGCGGGTAAACCCGGCGGATCGGGCCACCACCACAGACCAGCCCGCAGGTGAATCGCGCGATTTGCGGTACGCGGGATTCGAACCCCTCCATCCAGCGCAGACTTCATGGGGGCGCTTAGCCAGCGCAGCCACCGCGGGCGGTGGTAAGATGGAAAAATCATTAAAAAATGAAAAAATGAAAATTTTCTTTTCTTTTTGGGAAAATGTCACAAACAGTTCCTAAACTTTCACTTAATGTGCAATCTCGTCCCTAAATTTTTAATTTGTTCAATTTGGTCTCTGAATTATTGATAAATGTTCGATCTAGTCCATTTCATCCTTGAGCTTTTAATTTGCTCAATTTGGTCTATGAACTATTAACAAATGTTCCATACAGTCCTTCCGTTTGTTCAAACTGTTAAGTGATGACGTGGAGCATTAATTGATGACGTGAAACTAAGTTGGATTACTAGAATTATGAGTCAATATATATCTTAAAAAAGGAAAACAAATTAGGGGTTAGCTAGAGATAAGAGTACTGATTACAAAAGCAGAGAGAATAAGTGGTTATGTATCTTTTTTTTGGACGGTGGTCACAATTTGACCTATTCCATGTGGATATTCCACATGTCCTTTTTTATTTTATATTTAAGAGACTAAAAGCCGTGGAAGCCAATTTCGTTAACTTTAATTAACGGAATGATGAAATTGGTCAATTTTCAAATAGTCAGGGATTAGATCGGACATTTATCGATAATTCATTGACCAAATTGAACAAATTAAAAAGTCTAGGGACGAGATTGCACATTAAGTAATAATTCATTGACTAAATTGAGCAAATTGAAAGCTCATGGATGAAATTGAACATTGGATGAAAGTTTAGGGACCATTTATGATATTTTCCCTTTTTTTTAATCCGATTAGGTCGGGTCAATGGGCCGATTAGGTCTACTTGGCCCGAACCCGTTTTCCCGAATATAATAACATTAAATATTAAAAATTTCAAAAGTTCAAAATTAAAAAAAAAAAAAAGTTCTAAAAATTCGACAAATAATAAAAATTCAAAAACTTTCCAAAAATTCAAAAAATTTTAGAAAGTACTTAAAAAATTGGATTTAAAAAAAATAAAAAACTATTAAAAAATGAAAATTCAAAAATTTTCACAAAATTCCAAAATTCAGAAAATGTCTAAAAATTTCAATAGTAATTATAAAAGAAATTCAAAAGAAAAAATTCAAAAGATTAAAAAAAGTCTAGAATTTTTTCTAAAATTCGAAAATTCAATTTTCCCAAAACATCAAAAAATAATCTCTAAAAAATTTAAAAATAGAAAATCCTCAAAAACGTTCAAAGTAATCTTTTAGGTTATTTACTCTAGAAAAGTGGAAGTCTTTCAATTATAATTATGCTTAAGGTTAACCAATCCCTTAGGACTTTATCTTAGGGTTTTTATTGTCCTTAGAAACGAATACCCTTAATTGTGCACTTTCTATATGTTAATGGTTTCCCTTTGGCTTGGTTAGCAATAGCATGTTCCTTATTTGATAATGCTAGATTCCGAGTCTTCTGATGCAATTTACCTAATGTGACTCTAGTCGCCCATTGTTATATTACTAATTACACACCCACATAGTCATTACGCATGTTAATGGACTGGTATAAAATTAATCAAAATTACATGTCAAAAATCTTTTTTAAAATGAACAAGATTAGATATCGAAATGTCACTAATTGGTTAAATAGTATAATTAAGTTCCTGACTTTATATTCTTTGGTTGCGTAGGAAGTGAGGTACACACCTATGCTTTACTTAGTTTCTAACTGATTCTAATAGGCTAGTGGTGACTTCTTATCACAAAATTCTTATAAACATCCCAAAGTCGCTTAAGGTATAGGCTTGAAAGGGCCCGTGCTTAATCATGGGTCGTATACCAATTTTTTAAACAATACCCATAAACCTATGCCCTCCCTCAAGAGGTAGGTCGTGATAGAAACATGCTCGTTCATGACTCATAAAATATTAAATCTTTATAGCTTTCAAGATAAGAGTTTAAAAATTTATAAAAAAGATAGCATCCCTTATCTAGGAATACCCACAATGTGACTATACACGTCGATGATATTGTAATCCTAACAATTAAACGAGAATTGTTGTCAAAAGTTAGTAAAATACTATAGCAATTATGAACCAGCTAAACTACATGTAAATAGTTCACTCAAAGCGAAAGCGATTATTCAAACCTAAACGCAATGTGAAACTCTTAAGCAAAACCTAAAATTTCGCCCCGACAAAACTGTTGCTTCAAATTTACTCCCATTAAAACTCACAGCTCTATAATGTCATAATCCACAATTTCCATAAATTCTAAAACTCAATTACTTAGAAATTGGATTTCGTGAGTCAAAACTTCAAAGTTGAGCTCTAACCCAAAAATTATTTCGGTTAGAAGAATGAAGGGCACAAGCACTTATCGAGTGTTGCGATACGTAATTGATCTGACTTGAGAAACCTCTGTGGCTTATGCGCAAAACCCGTCTTTACTTTTCTTTTTCTTTTTATCTTTTTTTCGCTTTTCCTTTTCTGTTTCTCGTGCATCTCTTATAAACGAGCGCCCACTGTTCTGCTTTTTTTTTTTTTTTTTTTTTTACTTTTCAACCTTCTTTTCTCTTTCTTTTTTCCCTTGACTTTTTGACTTTTTGAAAAAAACTTCTGTTAGAATCGAACTTCCTTGTGCTTGTACACCTTCAATAGTCAATTCCTGCACATGTTATCAACAAGAATATGGTCGCCTTCCAGTAGGCCAAGTTGCTGTTGCCCAAGGCGGAATACTTAGGATGTCATCCATTGATTAGTTTTTTACTAGACATCATAGGAGCATAATTGGTATTCCGCACTGTCAAGCACTATAGACCTTCCACAATGTGTCGACAACAATGCCATCCTCAGTTACATCGGACTATGCGTGCAGCACATCCGTTTTGCAATGGACTACCGTGTTCTTCCCGTTATTCCACATGAATGCACATGTGCTCTTCTGCTGGTTACAACGGAGAAAAGTTATGGACTATTGAGACTTAGTTGGGAGAGGAGAGAAAAACCCAGATAATATAAGTCAAAGGAAGAGAAGAGAAAGAGAGAGAGAGGATGGAGAAACTAGGCTGATTTCGTTGACCAAATATTCAACAATCTCATCACCAATTTAAGGGCAATGTGTTCTTCTCCGATATAATATATGTTGGCATGAAGTTCATACTCTCCATCAACACAAAGACATGAGGATCTGGGGTTTGTAGGGGTAGTGCCTCGGGCTGCCAAAAGACTTTTACAGTTTGGGCCCATAATTTATTAGTAGTCTAGGATTGGACCCATGAATAGCTACTGAATGGGCCTAGAGCTTTCTTGGCCCTAAGGTTTTTTAATGCCCGTTATTTGTAATCTTTCTCTCTTGTAATTAAGAGTAGTACCAAATAGACTGAAGGTGCTAGTTATAATAAAATGCTCTACTAAATATAAGCCCTAGTTTAAAAGTGAATTGAGATAAATATTGTGTCTCGATTTTTTTTTTCGCTTTTACTCTCTATTTCGTCGAGTTTGTGAGCCTAATCTTTTAAGAATGGGAGATATGACCAAGAAAGAGGCCAAGAGCTTCTAATACATGAGATAGAGTGACGCAACACGCTATTAGTAAAGTCTCAATCTCAACACTGACCCAATATCTGTGCTTGTCGTGAAGCTAACTCAATGGACACTACAAGAAGGCGAAGTCTGCGGTTAATTCACTCTTGTGAGGTCGTATGAATAATGGCGAGTCAATGTACGACACCAATCGGCAATGGTCAATCCACGTGAGGCGGTTCTGTTTTGAAATTTGCGACCCCATTAATCACCGTGCAAAATTTCTTGGGGGCACCGGTGAAAAATTATGATGCGGAGGATACAGAAAAATATTGATGTGAATAATTTGCCAGGCTTTAACACTTTGATAGACCGGAGTGTAGTTGGCTTTCAAAGGTCATTTGTGGAAAAGTCCAATTACATTAAATGTCTTGGACCGCTTCCTCCCTCCCCATTGGCTAAGGCAATTCCTGAGTCACCCAGAAGTCTGTTAGGCTTGTGGTTTGTGGCTACCAGCAAATCTTCATCAACTATGGGGTCGTGGAACCAACACATCATGAGGAATTTGTCCCGCTTTCTTCATTTCAACAAACACCGGATTTCCAGCGAACTCAATTTTCTCCTTCTGCTAGTTCTATTTGCAAGCGTGAAAGGCTAATAGATGGAAATTCCTTCTTTTTCCATACTGTATTTCATTTCAATTTGTATGTTTGCACTAGAAGTATGCAAGTCAGTCGATGTGTTGCGCTCATCTGAGCCAATTCGTGATGATGATACTCTAGTGTCGGCAGGAGAAAAGTTTCAGCTAGGTTTCTTCAGCCCTGGAAACTCCAGCAACAGATACCTTGCAATACGGTACCACAACATCCCAGAAAAGACCATTGTTTGGGTGGCAAATGGAGATAATCCGGTGAATGATTCGTCAGGGGTTCTGAGGATAGGTAATGAAGGCAAACTAGTCCTTGTCGACCAAGCGGAAAGAGTCTTGTGGTCGTCGAATAACATGAATGCTTCTTCACAAAGCGTAGTTGCTCAGCTCCTGGATTCTGGAAATCTAGTTTTGAAAGATGACAGCCAAAATGTCTCCGGAAACTATCTTTGGCAGAGTTTCGATCATCCCTCCAACACATTAGTGGCGGGCATGAAGGTCGGGTGGGACCTGAGGATGGGTTTGGACTGGCACATGACATCCTGGAAGAGCGCAGAGGATCCCTCAACTGGAGACTTTACCTGCGGTGTCGATCTTGGAGGAATAATTCCCCAACTAGTCATACGTAAGGGACGTGTCAAACACTTCCGAAGTGGGCCTTGGAATGGAATACAGCTCAGTGGGGTTCCGCCCACTCATAATTTGGTATTCATCCCCAAGTTCGTCAACAATTCTCAAGAGGTCTACTACACGTTCAACAATTTCAATGAGTCCACCATCACGAGGTCGGTATTAAACGCTTCAGGGAACCACCAACGGTACCTGTGGAGCGAGAAAACGCAGGAGTGGACCATGATTTATATGTGGCCGCATGATGACTGTGATGTCTACGGGAATTGCGGGCCCAATACCATGTGCACGATCAGCAATCCTCAAATGTGTAGCTGCATGATTGGTTATCAACCGAAGTCACAGGCAGAGTGGGATACACTTGTGTGGAGTAGTGGGTGTGTCAGTAAGAACCCATTTAATTGTTCTAAAGGAGAAGGGTTTAAGAGGCTCAAAGGTGTGAAAATGCCTGATTTGTTGCAATTCACGATGAACTCTGGCATGAGCCTAAAGGAATGTGAATTAGAGTGCTTCAAGAACTGCTCATGCAGGGCCTACGCAAACATAGATGCCACTGGAGGTGGAAGTGGCTGTCTCCTATGGTTCGGAGATCTTCTTGACGTCAGAAAACTCAGCGTATATGCGAATCAAGATCTTTACATTCGCGTTTCAGCCTCAGACCTTGGTAGTACATATACCTTTGTTTTATTTTTTATTCATGGACTCGTGATAATCCTATTCATCATTGCCTTTGATCACCTTTAGCGTCTCTCATTGTTCTCAGATTCAGTGAACTCCAAGTGGAAAGAATGGGTGGCAGTGGCAACTTCCGTGGCATTTGTCGTGCTTTCGGTGGTGCTTTATTTCTGCATTATTTGGAAGAGGAAAAAACATGCTCAAGGTACTCCATTTCCATTAGTTGAGTTGAGCTCTTGCTCTATAGCAATTGTGGCTCTGAATAGAATTTGCTTTCAGAACCAATATATTTTAAGGATTATGAGTCATCTCATAAAAGACAGTGTAATAAAGCATCAATACTGACCTCAACTACAATTCTTGGTTCTCTCTTTTCGTATCTTGGCGTCAAGTCATAGCATTGCTACTTTTGTTACTATCAGTTTTCTTTACATCTGGAAAAACAATCAATAATGAAAGTTGATAGCATACAGAAAAGAATCTTATATTTTCTCATCAAGTCAAATGAATTTTAGATCAATTGATACTTGGAAAGTTCATCGCTGGGGCCTCATAGCTAACACCTGTGTCTCAGTTGATACATCAACAACTGTTCATTTCCTGCATATAGTTCATTTATTCTGGGGAAAAAAAGGACATATGTTCTGATGAAAGTTCAATGATCGACAGGGATAACATTCGACCTTCCACCTGAAGATGAGAATAGCTTACACCTTCCGATCTTTGATAGGGTCACCATTTTACGGGCAACTAACAACTTTTGTGATTCAAATAAGTTAGGCGAAGGTGGTTTTGGCCCCGTATACAAGGTAGAGTTTAGTCTACAATTTCATACGTCCTACAAAGAACACCACTCTTCATTCATGCATTTCGTTCCTATTGTCCCATGTCACTTGGGAAAAAATATGCAATTCACTTGTCAGGGTCAGCTGCCAAATGGGCAAGAAATAGCAGTCAAGAGATTGTCAGAAGACTCTCGGCAAGGTCTCAATGAATTCAAGAATGAGGTCATGTTGATCGCGAAGCTTCAGCACCGAAATCTTGTGAAGCTTCAGGGGTGTTGCATCGAAGAAGAGAGGATGCTAATCTACGAGTACATGCCTAATGGAAGCCTAGACTCTTTCATATTTGGTTTGATTTGATCGATACCTTCCTTGTTTGATTTTGATTTAATACAGTCTGTTGGAAACGTTTTGTCATCTAGATTATTGATTAGAAAAAGGTTTGTTTCAGGTAAAACAAGGGAAGATTCTCTAGTATGGAGAATGCGATTCGACATAATAGTAGGAATTGCGAGGGGCCTCCTTTATCTCCATCGAGATTCGAGATTGAGAATTATACATAGGGATCTCAAAGCAAGCAATGTGTTGCTTGACAATGAGATGAACCCTAAAATATCAGATTTTGGCATGGCTAGAGTCTTTGGCGGAGATCTATCTCTAGTAAAAACTAAGAGGATAGTCGGCACTTAGTAAGTAGTGAGTCAGATTTTGATGGCTTACACATTCCTTTTCTTGTTATGCAAATCATTTTTCCTGCAGCGGTTACATGGCGCCAGAATACGCAATAGATGGGCTTTTCTCGACAAAATCAGACATTTTTAGCTTTGGAGTATTGTTGCTGGAGATAATAAGTGGAAAGAGGAATAGAGAGTTCAATCATCCAGACCATTGCTTCAATCTTCTTGGACACGTGCGACAACCGTATAAGAAGTCAAATTCTTATGATAAAGCAATACTATTGCTGGATATGGCCTAAAAATTCACTTTGTTTTTTTTATTTATTTTTTTGTCAGGCCTGGATGTTGTGGCTTGAAAGGAAGGTGAGCGACTTCATAGATCCACAACTTCCGAATTCTTTCGATCTATCAGAAGTCGTAAAATGCATACATGTCGGGCTATTATGTGTGCAACGGCGTCCTGACGATAGACCAAATATGTCGACTGTGCTTCTGATGTTGGACAGTGAGAGCGCTTCGCTGCCACAGCCCAAGCAGCCCGGTTTCTACATTGAGAGGAGCTCTGAAAACACAAATGTTGAAATGAGTCGAAGAGATTGTAACTCAAATGAGATTACCATAACATTATTAGAAGGTAGATAGATTGCCAAGCATGTGTAGTCCCTCACTTCTGCTGGGTATTTCCACTGTGAGATACACTCAAAGTTCACTAAAGTGATGTAGCTAGTCATGGAAGAAATCAAAAAGGTGAAGTTTAACACTAGTCCTGTTCCTCCAGCTGCCGAAGGGGTTTGGTAAGAAAGACATTTTTTAGCCAGGAAAGCGGGAAACAGCCTCCCCAGCCCAAACTCTAAGCATATACTGTGTTGGCAAGATCAATTTCAATACCATGTTTTGATTATAGCAGCAATAAGAAAAGAATCTCAACAAATGAAATACTTGATAATTTTCATACCAAATAATGTTACAATCACATAAAAGAATATGACTTGTCGCACTTTCTTAGCAAGAAACTTCTTGCACTCTCAAAAAAGATGGAAATACTCGATTATCCTATATGTTGCATACTTGTATTTATCGATCTGATCACCAGGCTAGGTATTTCCATCGATACATGAAGTTCCACATGCTTCAACCTCGAATGAAGCATCAGGTTGAAGAATCAGGTAAAATCAGAATTGGGGAGTGACACGGCCGTCCTTCCTTCCAAAAGGACGCAACCTTAAACCTTACCAAAAAACCGACTCCCAAAAATACTCATTGATATTGCTCTCGTACTAATGGCTTCTAATGGAGGCACCTGAAACGATTGGGAAAGAAATGAGTGAGTAACCATAATTCAATGAGCATTGCATATCTCTTCTAAGCAGCCAAGCATCCATTGTGTAATAGTGTTGGTCAACAAGTCAAAAGGGAAAAAGCCAAAAAAAAGAAGAAGAAAAAGTTGACTCGGTCAACAAGTAGAAAATAGTGGCCCTTTTGCTTTTAAAGGAACCGAGAGTTCCCTTGACCAAAAAACAGAGGAAGTGTCATGCCCTGATCCTCGAGCGCGTGCCCATCCTTCGGTGATCGATACAATTTGCGACGTCCTAGGACGCGTCGCCGACCCATTCATTTTATGGCACATGCAGAAGCGAGTAAAATAATCTCCAGACAACACTCAATTGGGACAGAAAAGTAGGATACCATTCTCACAAAACACCTTTTTATAAACACACAGGTTTATACACAGAAGCCTACAAAAAGATCGGCTCTCCAAAGGAAACTGTCCTACGACCTATTAGTCGGACACAAACACCGATGCTTCGAACTCCACCTCCACAGACTCCGGGGCTTTGGGTCCTCCACAGCTGTCAACTAAGGACCTGAAAAGTTAAACCCACGACGGGGTGAGACAATTTCTCAGCAAGTTCACCCCCTAAACCCCTATTAGGAAGGAAATACACCCCAAGAGCTACCTAAACACAAACACGAGTTAGAGGTCTTACCTTTGCCTCCATTCATCCCTGCAAGTCAGTACAATTTGCATATACAACCAATCATTTCAACACATCAAATCATCACAACAGATCGAATCATCAATCAATTGACCCAGTCGATTCCATGTCATCAAGACCATCTCTCGGTCAATCCATTCAATACTATCTATAAAGTCCGATTATATCAAGGACTGCTCACTCTAAGCTGAAAATAGATTGTATAGCTCGCACTAAGCTGATAAATAGTGTACTGCTCTCGCTAAGCTGACATATTAAGCCATCAGGCTAATATAGCATACTAATAATGCTCACTAGAAGCTGCCAAGGTATACTGCTCTCGCTAAGCTGATATATCCAAGCCCGTAGGCTAATATAGTACACTTGCCAATGCTCACTAGAAGCTGCTCAAGTATACTGCTCTCGCTAAGCTGACATATCAAACCATCGCGCTAATATAGTATACCGGTATACTGCTCTCGCTAAGTTGACATACCAACCATTGGGCTAATATAGTATACCCATGATGCTCACTCTAAGCTGATAAAGTATATTGCTCGCACTAAGTTGACATATCGAAGCCCGTAGTTTGATATACTATATTGTTCTCACCATCTAAGAATGCCACCATTTTTATCCTTCGTGATAAAAATAATCGTGTGTGGGTACATGGTCGGCCTTAGCCAAACTACAGTATTTTCGTTTTCATAAATCGCACCATTTTATATGGTCCACCAAAATATTATTGGCGTTGTAAACCAACGCTCGGTTATTTTCCAATCAAATACTGAAAATAATAAATTTTGGAATAAATACCCCAAAATTGCAATCCACACTCAATTTACACAAAATAACAGTCAAATAAATAAATCAATCACAGCATTGCAATCAGCACAAAATTTCGGTCACTGGCCATTCTAGTCTAATTTCCGGAAAATAAATAAATAATTAAATAAATTACAAAATAATTAAATAAATGCAATTAAGTAAATAAATAAATTACGATTAATTAAACTGAACTACTTAATTAACCCCCTTTTTTTGTTCAAACCTTCCGAAATAAATTCGTACGGGGTCCCGTATTTTAAATTAACCCGTCAAAATTTGCACGCACCTCATAAAAAACATCCTCGTTTTATTGAGCACATAAAACTTGGCGTCCAAACCCGACACCATATTCTTTTTTAATTTCTTTTCCAACCACCCTCTTTTAAAAACAAACCTTAGTAACCCCTCTCTCTCTTTTTTTTTTTTTTTTTTTGTTCCAAATGTTTAGAAATAAATTCATAGGTGCTCACATACTCAAAATTAATCCGTCAAAATTTGCACGCATCTAGTTTAGAATCTCATTGTTTTATTAGGAAAATAAGTTTTGGTGTCCAGACCTGACACCTCATTTATTTTTTATTTAATAATCCAAGAGGTCACTTTTTATTATCCAACATAGAACAACCAATTCATATAACCTCACGCGTAAGTCCTAAGCAAGCCAAAAGTCAACCACATCACCAAATACACATGATTCAGTAAGCACTACACCCGGAACAACAACAAAATCACAACCGGTCCCAACCGGCAGATCCTGGGCCACTCGCGCGTCTCCAGGTTTAAATCCAGAAACCTAAACAAACGAGTTCAGAAAATTTCCAAATTTGAATATGTTGTAAAGGACACATAAATGAACATTTTTCATGAGACATCTTAATCGATTTCCTGGAGATATGCCTTCCCACATTAGGCGAACAACTCTCGTTCAATGGTATCAGAGCCATGGTTTCGTTTGAAATAATATTTGTTCCATGCACTTAGTAGGTGAATCCAGTACTGATAAGATCTCTTCCCATCATGGTAGATCCACAAATACTAGAAGCACCTGTCTCTCTTGTTGCAACTCCATCTTCTTCAACTCCTACAGGTTTTCGTATTTCAAATGCTTCTACGATAGACTATCTTTATGAAGTCTCTCTTAGTGATGAAACCAAGATCTTTGAAACTCAACTTCCTCTCATGAACCCATATTCTGCTTTCACTAAACCAACTTCATTATTTTCCCCCATCCGTTCCATTCGCCAACTTATTCGTCAGACTCCGAAGGAAGTAAAGGAGTATGTTCAGTCCTCTAAGTTTGACCAACATCCTATTCCTGCCACCGAAAAAGAATACTTTGTTACTCTTCGATCCCTTCGAGTTTCCTGTGCAAAGTGGATCCAACAAGGATATTCTCATGTCCATTATGGAGCTGTTCGTCTTGCTCTTGCTTTTCATGGTAGTAAAGGTTTTCCAATCGTGGCAAGAATTGCTATATTAGATCCAAGTTCCTAGAATACCAGCATGCTTGCATTGGTACTATTCAAACCACTTTGAATGTTGACACGATCTTTGTGACTCTGTATCCAAACTTCAATATTGCTCTTTTAGACCCTTAGTTACTCTCCTTTCTGAAAGTCCAAATTCAGCTCACTGGAGCCCCTCAAACTGCTGACTCTGTAGCAGCAACACTGCACTACCGAATGGTTTACCGAGTACAAAACCATGCTCTTGATCTGAATTTCCACAATGGAAATGAAGATGCTTTGTTCATCTCCATGCAAAATGACCAAGCATCGTGTATTCATGTTTCCAGACAGAGCCCAAAGGAAAAGTTGGCCAAGCTCCTTCCAGAGACTTGGATCACTAACTATGAAAAGCTGTACCAGAACAACAAACCCTTCCAATCTTCAGACTCCGAGTTTGTCAGAAAGAAAGATGGAACTGTTTCCATCAAATTTGGTAAGGAAAAGGAAGAAAGTCCTTCTATCTTCCAAACCCTCTTCATGATTGAACCATGTGTTCCTGAGTCAATTTCTGAGCCAGATCCAAAAAAGCTTGTCCGACATTTCAACAGTGATGGACATCCAGTCCATTACTACAAAGACAAGTATGGTCATTGCTTTTGGGATCCTTTTTGTCAATGTTCTTATTGCACAAACTCTCCTGATGAGGTAGATCCATGTGCACGACCTCCACCATGGAGGAAGCATAAGAAGCCAAAAGACCCTATGTATCAAAGGTACCTGAATGGAGATCCATCTGTTAATACTCTTGGAGAATGTGACAAATTCCAGAGATCCCTCTGTTATGCTCCAGCACCACCACCAGAATTTACAAAGTCACATTCAGTATTACCAACTTCACCATCATCACCATCTCCATCTCCTCCTTAGAAAAAACCAGCCATTTCTCCGTTCTATAAGCCAATTGTAAAGTGGGCTAACAAACATTCCTACCCACTTGAAGTTTCAGTAGAAACACCACCTAGCTCTTCCATCGCCATGTTTCAAGAAACAGACTTTCCTCCTCTTGTTCGGAAAAGTTCTAAACTTTCGTTTCCCGCTCCAGAAGAGTTTATTGATCCACAAGGCAGATATAGGCATGTTCCTAAGATACTTGCCCCCACTGATGTAGATGAGCATGGAAGACAGAAAAGAACTGCTGTTGCTGAAGCTGTCCTAAATTGGCAATCGGAGACTCTTTTAGCACATAACAATGCCTTCAAAGCAATTGATTCCAAGATTGTGAATGTGCAACAAGATTTACGAAGATATGATGAAATCACTAAAAATATGCTTTCAGATTTCCAGAAGAGGCTTCATGCCTTGGAATCTGGATAACATTTAGGGTATCATATCTTGAAAGTCCTAAGGCAGAAATAGACAAACTCAAAAGGCAAATCCAGAATCTTGAAGAATGAAGACTTAATCTATTTTCAACTACTCTACGGACAAAGGCGCTCCCTCCTCCACCACCTCAGACGTCTATCTTTGCCTCCATCATAGATACTCCTGTTAAACAAGACAAGACAGATGTAGCTGAAATGTGAAACCGTCTTAGAGAACTGGACTGAATAAGGAAGGAAAAGGGAAAAGAAAAGATGCCCAAAGAATCCTCTATTGTCATAAGAGAGCCAGATCAAATGATGCCGTCGAACCCATTAGAATTTTTTCTCAGAGATTTGGGTAATCGGGAACCACAGCCTCCTGTTACTCCACAACCTCCAGCACAGATTGATCCGGTCATCCCGACAGACCAGATTCTATTTCCAATAGAATCAAACTTTCCAAACATCTTTGATACTGAATTAGATTCGGTATCCCTCTCATCATCATGATCTTTCTCAATCCCTTCCATTGATTCCTCATCTATAGCACCAGTAACTTCATCGATTTTCATGGCCGATCCTCCAGACCATGACATGGAATCAAACCCTTCTGAACCAGAGGTCGTCTAGACAAACAATACTTTCCAGAGCATGTCCACTTCATCAAAACAATTATTCACCATTGATGACCTTCCTTATCACAAATGGCCAGAAAGACTTGAAAAATTCCATACTTGGCTGAATACCCAAGTCATTACCAACCAGGACAAGTATGATGTTCTTTTCAACTTTGTCACAAGGTTTACAGGCAGCCTTGAACTTTGGTGGCAATATGTGGGAGAACAAGATCAACTTCATTTTTTACTCTCACCAAACTTTCAACATGCCACTACCCTCCTATATCATTTCTTTATGGGGAAACCTGTCGACCTCATAGAACTCAAAAACATATGGATAGGCATTATCGTGAAATGCTCAAGCTCTTTTATCAAATTGGAGCTGATGCAAATTTGAAGCATGTTTTTCTGACCTCCATTCTTAAAGAATTATCTCAAACAGTGGAGAGAGCCTTTCTCTCCAGACAAAAGAGGATTCAAGATGTCCTATTGGGAGAACTCCAACAAGAAATCCATTTGTGCCTCGAAGAATTGTGTATAAAGCGACAAATGATCCGGACTTATGTCCATGACAACAGAGAACTTGATAGAGCCCATTCTCGCCAGAACCTGAAGATCAAATGCTCCAAGAAAGATTGCGATGGTTCTTGTGGAAAATCTTTTAGAAAAAAGAAACACTTCAAGAAGCTCTGGATAAATAAATCCAGGCATGGCTTTAAGCATTTCCGAAGAAAGAAGAAATGCCGATACCTATGCAAAAGGAAAGATCGCTAGGCCATAAGAAGTCAAATAGATGTTTCATCTCGCAACCAAAAGGGACATTTTGCCAAAAACTGTCCTCAGGCAAAAAAATGTCAGAATCATTTGATACATCATATAGAGAATGAAACTGGCATTTCTCTTGAAAATGATGATATCGAATCTCCATTTTCTGCGGATGAAGAACCATGTGAACAAACTCTTTGTGTCATTCTTTGTTACCAAACTCTCAGCGAAACCGATTCAGATTCAGACCCTGAAGATATTTTTCATATATCTCTGACTCCTTCAGAAGAAAGCACTAACATATTTTCGAGTCAAACTCATTGTCCCCATTTCCCTGTGAAAATTTTCACTTCAAAGTTTGCAAAGCCAATCACTGTCATTGCTCTTATAGACACTGGAGCAGCTTCTTCAATCTTGGACACTAAAGTTCTTCCTGAAGAATATTGGACTTCCTATGTCCGGTATTTCAACTCTGCTTTAGGAGATACTTTCTCTACAAATGTAAGAACCACTCCGATAACTGTCCAGTTTTTCCCTCAGTGTTCCATAACCACAAAAATCTTGGGATCCAGCCTTCCCAACAAAGATCTCGTCATTGGTTGGGACATCATGACTCAAATTTCTCAGCTTCAAATCATTCCTGGAAAAGGTCTTAAGTATAAAGATCAATTCTCTGAATTTGTCAATATTCAAAGGCTCTTTTCCATTCAAATGAGTCTGTTAGATCCGATCATGCAAAAATTGTTAGAATCTTGTTCGGAATCTCATTTTGAGTTCGCTAAAAAATGTTCTCATCCTTTATGGCAAAATCCAGAGTTCTTTGTTCGCCTTCCTTTAAAAAAGAATGAAGATATCAATCCAACCAAGGCGAGTCCTATGGGAAAAAAACCAGAACATTTGGTCCTGGCTCAAAGGGAATGCTCAGAACTACTGCAACAAGGCCTTATTGAGGTTTCACATTCTCAATGGGCTTATGAAGCCTTCTATGTTAACAAACGTGCTGAGCAAAATCGAGGAAAGATGAGATTGGTAATTAATTACCAGCCCCTTAACATTTTCCTTCAAGATAATAAATTCCTTTTACCTTCCAGAAACTCTCTTTTTGCTGGATTATCCAAAGCCCAAATCTATTACAAATTTGATCTCAAAGTTGGATTTTGGCAATTGGACATTCACCCTGAAGATAAACCCAAAACAGGGTTCTGTATTCCAAATCAACATTTCCAATGGAAAATTCTTCCTTTCGGCCTAAAGGTTGCACCATCCCTCTTTCAAAAGGCAATGTGCCGAATTTTCCAACCAATCCTGTCAAGCGCAGCGGTTTATATTGATGATATTCGCTCTCTGACCACGATGAGCGACAGACTTTGTCAACTTCTTGAGCAGTTTGCCGACTTTGTGAAAATGCATGGAATTATGCTTTCTCAAAGAAAGATGAATATTGCCCAGACAAAAATTGAATTTCTTGGTATGCACCTTAATAAAGAGACATACTATCCAGGGCCATATATTGCTCGAGAATTGTTGAAATTTCCTGAAGAAAACTTCACAACAAAGCAAGTTCAGCAATTTATTGGGATAATCAATTATCTCAGAGACTTTGTCCCAAATCTTGCAAAACTGCTAATTCCGTTACAAACGATGCTGAAAAAACATCTCCCTCCTTGGGGAAAATCTCATACTAAAGCAGTTGCTGAACTTAAGGAGATTATGCAGATTCTTCCTCCGTTGCAAATGCCATCAATAGGAAAGAGAATTCTCTAAACCGACGCCAGTGATGAATACTAGGCCGCCATCTTGATCGAAGAAATTGATGGTAAGAGACGTCTGTGTGCTTACAAAAGTAGAAAGTTTTCCCAAGTAGAAATGCATTATCACTCCACTTTCAAGGAAATCTTGGTGGTCAATAATGGAATAAAAAAAAAATCGAATTTCATATTATTGGCCATCACTTCCTAGTAGAATTGGATATGGCATATTTCCCTTAGATGACCAAATTCAAACAAAAGCAGGTTCCAAATTCTCAATTGCTTCGATGGGCTGAATGGTTTTCAAAATACTCTTTTGAGACCAAACACATTGCCGGGAAGAAAAATGTGCTTGCTGATTTCTTGTCAAGACCAAAAGCACTAGCAAAAATCAACATGTATATCATGAGGCATGATTTTCATACTCATCATCACAATGAGAAGTACAAGCTTGAGAAGATAAAAAATTGGCCAAGTTGGAGATATCCCCAGGAGATTATTGAGCAAATCCAGAATGACAGTCTTATAGAAAATCTGGATAAACTCATGTAGCAATGCCACACAGATCTGTTCAAGCTCAATGGAGGTTCGATTCTTTATCCTTTTGGATTAAATGTAGATTATTCGTTCATACATCCTCTAATTTGAAAAGAAAATGATTTTTCTAATCAACTCAGATGGTTATTATGGTACTTAACCAATAAGTACTTAATAGCTATTGAAGTTCCAACCAGAAGGTTCATTGCTAATCTCACTAGGATATTTGGACTCAACAGAAGAAACATTGAAAATGAAAATGACAAAAATCTCTTAGATTTCCTCAACTGGTTTTATCCTCCCACCCACTGGAAATATCTCTTGCAGAAAGAACTGAGAACCACACAACCAAACCCTGAGATCCATACTATTTTGTTTTTCCGACGACCATGGGCTTTTGTCACCAATAATGGCAACATCATCAATGCCCCTCTGAGTATCGGTACCTCATCATATAAACCTGTTCCACACAGTGCAGAGGCTAGAGTTCACAAGTCCTATCCAGGATCTGTTGGTTGCTGCAAGCACCAGTATCGAGAACTTCAGAGAATCTTGTGCCAAGAAAATAAAACCATTCCTGAAGATGCATGGAATTATAATGTACCCATTGCATGGGATCATTATGACCTAGCATTAGAAGCCAAGGAAGCACTTAAGCAATTCAGACAAGCTGCATCATCACAAGAGCACGAAATGGCAGACACAGATAACTTTGCTCAGTCCTCTCAAGATGCACGGTCCTCTCAAGACCCCTATGCTAAATGGGGAGGTCCTCTTTCCCAAGACCCCTATGAGCAAGGACCTTTGTCCTTATCTCAAGGCATGAACACATCCTTTCATGCACAACCATCTAATTGGCCTCAACCAAGCATTCCTGCAAATACTACAGAAGCCGACAATACAGACTGGGCACAAGAAGAAGCATCCACATCTACATCATATTAGCTAAACCAGATCCTCTCACTAGAAGACCTCGAAGCACTTGAACAAAAATATGATGAACATCTTCTAGCAACAGTGCACAGCTCGGATGACTCGGACTATAATTACAATGCTCATAACATATGAGACCGCTGAACAAGACCACTGTCCGTACAATTTCACTGTAGCAAGTTATTGTTCACTTTTACTGTAGCAGTAGGCTAGGGAAATCACTGTTCACTGTTCACTGTTCATACCGTACAAATAATTTCCTACCGATTACTTTCGGTGCCTTTGTTTGTTCCAAGACCCGTGAGCTTGGTCCTTGTCTATGTGTGACCTCTTATTGCCTATAAAAGGCGAGAAGGATGTAAGGCCCTTGAAGTAAAGTGAGTGTTTTGTGAAAACTCTCTATGGCTTTCTAAATTCTCCTTTCTTCTCTAGCCTGATAGGATCCTCTGAGAAATGTAGCTCGGATAGTTAGAAATGTTACCATCCTAGCATCTCTGAGTGTCTCTAGGCTCTAAACTAAAGGGCTGAGTGGTTTTCTAGTAAAAGGCTGTCCCTTAAGGGCTTGAACGAAAGTTGTTCGCCTAATGTGGGAAGGCATATCTCCAGGAAACTGACTTGGTCCTCCTTGGTTCTAAGTCTAGGTCCATTAAATCGCTCAATCCAATACAAAAAACTGGGTCCTTTTCCAGAAAGTCTGTTTTCCAAAATTAGATTGATTCGAGGTTCAAAACATGTCCGTTTGATCTGAAATTTGAGTATGTTAAACTAAAAGATGTGACAAACAACTTTTGTGAAGAAACCATTTTGAAATTCGAACCTAAGAGTTGATAAAAACCCATAGAATCCCAAAATGTCACAAATTCCAGCACAGTCTGAGACTCTATTTGCAAATGACGGAGCTGATATCTCATTCCTTTAAATCCCTAAAAATCTTGAGAAAGATATATGTTATGGCTGAAGATGTCTAAAACATTTCTCAATGAGGAATCAACCTCAAATTCACAACCTATTTTGATCTGCAAAAATGGCAAATGGCAAGGGTCCAGAGATTCGAATTGCATAAAGTCCACTGATTTGGACTAATCCATCTCAAATGTGCTAATCTCACTAATTAGATTAACACTAATCAATTTTAAAGCTAATCTAACCATTCTAGATTGTCACTAATCCATTCTTAAGCTAATCTAACCAACCCTTAAGCATAATTAACCTCATAAGCAAGGTTTAATGAGTAAACTCACTAGTTTTGCGATCCGATGAGTTCACGGCGACGGTGACGCGAAGGCGACCAAGACCCGTGTCTTTGGTGGCTCCAAAGGAGGCCTGGATGAGGCTGAAAACCACCTCGCAAGTCACACGGTTGCTGTTGGAATTCCGCTCTGCATGGTTCTGTGGTTGCTGAGTTGATCGGCTGCTGGGCACAAGCTGAGCTGCGGATGGAGGTGACTACACGTGGCTGAACGGGCGGGCTGCTGGAGGACGAAGTGGGCTGAGGTTGGTTGCGGAGACTCGGCTGTGGTGGTGCTGGACGCGAGCTGCTAGGGTGGCGTAAGTTGTGGAGCAGCTTGGTGGCACTAAAGTGGAGTGGGACGTCGCTTGGGGGAAGCTGCAGTTGCTGTGGTGTGAGTGGAAGGAAAGTGCAATTGGGGGCGTGAGTGGAAGGAACATAGGGCTTACGGTGGGAAGGGGCAGATGATGATGGAGCAGAGGGAATGAAGGAAGTCAAAACCAGGGAAAAAGGGAAGAAGGGAGGGTCGGGTCAATAGGGAATGGTTTGCACGAAGGAAGAAGAGAGGGAAGGAGAGAGAGGGGGAGATAAGGGAGAGAGGAGGTCAAAGCTTGAGCCAATGAGAAGCCAAGCTAAATTTGTCACGCCCCGAACCCCGAGTGCGTGTCCATCCCTCTCTGGTCGATAAAATTTGCGACTTCCTAGGATTAGTCGCTGACCCTTTATCTTTTATTGCACATGCAGAAGCGGATTATAAATCCCATGACAGTAACTATCTCGGGATAGAAAAGCAGGACATCAATTTCACAAACAAATATACCTTTATAAACATATGCTAAGTCAAGTACAAGAGTCTATGGTCAAAAGACTACAAAAGACTGTTCTCCAAAAAGAAGCGGTCCTATCCGACCTATACTTCAAATCACCTCCTCTCTGCTCCAGGCCCTCCACTTGATGACCCTGAAAATGGTTATACAATAACCAATGAGACAACGTCTCAGCAAGTCCATGCTCTAAACTTCGACTAAGAGAGAAAGACGCTAAGAAGCGTCCTAACCACACAATCACGCATTTAGCATAGAGGACTTACCTCGCCTCAATTCCATCCTGCAGGTCAACACAGTTCATATCACAACCCAGAGCAGTACTCAAGATCAATTAAATGGGAACACAACACTCAATTCTTAAATCGTTATGACACGTCCCATACCGTGTCACACAATTTTGTCCCATAATCAAACACATTCAATTCAATTCATCATGCGTTCCTAGTTTTGATCTCGGCATATAGCACGACCTACTCTCAGTTTGGCGGTCTTTTGGCATTGCCAGGCTTCGTCTCACCCTATTAAGCATGGCACGTCTCTTTATCAGACGGCTTTCCCGAAGGAGCATAGGGTCCAGAATCAACTGCAATCGGCTTCCCTTTGTCTAGGGGTATCCCATATAGGGGTAACGTCCAGCTCAATAGCCCGGGACGGTTTATCTTAACCAACACACGACCACTCAAGTATGGCCTAAGGCACCGTGCATTGCACTCAATGGTGAACCTGGCATTTTTTTTCGTATTAGAAATACATTGTAAATTAGTCGTGTGTGGGTACACGGTCAACTCAACCTAGAAAAGGTGATATATTTCACTTTTAAAATCCCACTGTTTTATATAGTATATAAAACCATTTTCGGTGTTAAAATCCGACACTCGGGATTTTCTGAATAAATATTGAAATTTCACAATTTTTGGAATTAAATACCAAAAATCCAATCATCACTCAATTTGCATAAATTAACACTCAATTGCAGAAATTAACCACACCATTGAAATCAGCACGAAATCCGGTCACCGGCTATCCCAACCTAATTTCAGAAAAAATAATTAATAATTAATTTCGAAAATTAATTAATTAATTCATTTTAATTTCTAAAAATACTAACCTAGGCCAAAATTATTAAATTAAATACCAATACGCACCCGGAAAATTTTCCGAACCCTTCTAAATAAATAATACAATTTAATTAGGCCTTAGCTAAACCATGCTAACCACCTAACATGCTCAATTAAATAATCAAATCACTAATTTAATCTAACTAACCACCTAATTCCTAATTAAATAAATCTAAACATCCCTTAGCATCATTAGCCTACTAAGAAGAGTTTAGAGTATAAACTCACCGGTGTATCGCGAAAACCAGTTCACCGCGACGACGACGCGATGGCGGCCGAAACCCAAACTTTCGGCGACGTCAGCAGACTCTCGGACCGGGCCTAAAACGGGCCCAACAAATGTCAGCCCAAATATGAGATTTGCTTTAGAAATTGGGCTGGGCTTCAACTGACTTGCTGGAATTGGGCCTGCTGAATCTGGGCTTTGCTTCACGGGCTTTGAATGGGCTGAGCTTGATGGACTTTGCTGGGCTCAATTCTTGGGCTGAAACTTACAACCCCAGCTAGGCTTGAAGATGAATTCGTGGGCTTGTTGCTGTGGGCCAGAGACTGAAGCTCACGGCAGAATTCATGGAGATGCTGGACTTCGGCTTCGCTGGTGTGTGGACAACGCTGCTGGCGGAAGCTTCTTTGGTCGATGCTGTGAAGATGCTGGAGCAGCGAAGGTGAAAGTTGCTGGGGGAGTCCACGCATGGAGGTAGCTCGGTGGAATTGGAGACTGCTGGGCCGAAGTTGCGGATGTACTGACGACGAAAAAACCGTGGAGGTTGCCTTGGCTCTGCTCAATTCCCTGGCAGCTGGAGCGAAAGGAACCGTCGAAGAAGATGGGCGCTCGGTGGAGATGGGTTTCAAATTGATGGGTTGGAGTCAGCGTGGAGAAATTCGGTGAAGTTGGGGTTGACCGGGCGTGCTGGCAGCCAAGAAACGAAGTGGAGAGAGGTGGCGTCGTGGGCTTACGTGAGTGGAATAAATGGGTCAAAAAAACTGCAGAGGAGAATTTTGGTGGAGAGAGGGACGTGGTGTGTGGCTGTGCGCGTGAGGTGAGTGGGGGAAGGGTTTCGCTGGAGAGAAATGAAAGAGAATGAAAGTTGCAGAGGAAAAATGAAATGAAAAGCAGAGCAAAGAGAGATCGAGAAAGAGAAGATGCGAAGGAGGGAGAGGCGGTGGTTGGATGTGCTGAGGAAGCCACGGCTGGAACCAAAAGTCAAACATTTTATCCATTCAATTTAATGCTTGTCCCCTAGATCTTTATGCATAAACATCCCAAGGTTTCCCCTAATACCTTCTTGTAATAAAATCCACAATTTATCCAAATTTTGGTGCCAAAAAGCAGCCCTCTTCCTTTAATCCGAATTTCTTAAATTTTGGCTTCAATTTCATCCTCGATTTCTCCAAATCGATGTCCAATTTCACTGAAGAAAAATCTAATGTAATTTTCTGTAAGCCCCCGACACCCAAAGGCTCAGCTTAGAAGTCCAAATTTTCTTTAATTTAGCCCGTACGAATTTCTGCTAATTTTCCGCAACGTCCGAAATGGTTTTCCATAAAAATCTTGGAATCTCTGAAAATTTCTCGGAGGATGAGTCGACGTTCTTAAAATAGGTCGTGACACGACAGAATTTTCAATTTCTGAAATCGGGCTCAAATTCGCGGTTAATTTCAATCCGATGCGATTTTAGCGTGACCTAGTCTACCGGGTAGTTTTTATGAACTTTTGGTGCAATTGACCCGTGATCGATTTATCTCGATTCACATAGTGCATCTTTGACACATTGGCGACTCTCTCGGTTGTCATGAAAATCTCAAGGTTTCAATTACAGACATAGGGTACCAAAAACGACAGAAAATCAATTTAGTGTCGATCGATGAGAATTTTGCAATCAAGTGGAATCACCCACACTTTGATCACATATCTCAGTCGAGTCGACTATCTCTGATCTCTGATCGATTTTGACAATGTCGTAATAACCCTTGCAGATTGGCACGATCGAGCAGTCGTTTTATGGTCAAATTCTCAAGTCCATTACATTTAGATTCCTTAGTTGCTTCCCCAGATAGACCAGTTATCTCGTGAGTGATTAGCTCAGAGAATAGCACTATCGGCGCGTCGACGAAATGCTCGATTTATTTAATTTGAAAACGAAATCTGAAAACTCAGGCTGTCACAAAATTTCCACACACTTGAGTGTTTTTAAACCCCTATCCTCAGCCAACTTTGTCAAGCCATGCACTAGTGGTTGATTTCTCTCTAATTTCTTCACAAACAAACCCAAATGGGCAACCCAAAATGCTCCCCTTGCTGTCCATACGAATTTCCAGCTATTTTCTTTCAATTTCACACCAATTCAAGTCATTTTGGTGACCAAGCAATCCCGTTCCAGCAGCCATACGAATTTCCACCACTCTCTTTACCAAACAACTTCCTTTGATGGCCAAAAATCCCAATAATCCAGCCCCTACGAATTTCTATCTAATGTCCTTCCAATTCCTTACTAAATACTTCAATTTGATGGCCAAAAATGCCATGGCTACAGCCCATATAAATTCCCTTCAAGTCTTCACATAACCATGCAAAATGGTGACCAAAATTTCAACTAAAGGTGCCCCTCCGAATTTCCATTTATTTTTCGATTTGTCCAAAAATCGATTTTTCCACAAAATTCCGGACTCGACGGAATTTCTCCGAAAGATGAGACGACGTCCTAGAAATAAATTCAATTTCGTGGTTAAAATCGACCGGACGCAATTTTAGTCCAATTGAACCTATCGGGTAGCTTTTAGAGATTTTACCGCGGTTATATCCCTTAACGGCTTCACCCAATAAATTGGTTAACTCGTGAGTGATCAACTTAGAGAAAAATGACCATAGGCGCGCCAATGAAAAGCCCATTTCGTTTTATCGGGACCGGTCGAAAATTCAGGATGTCATAGGAAGAAAAGAAGAGAAGAAGGAAAAAGAAGAAAAAAAAGGGAAAACAAATTGTCATGCTCAGCCGATCTAGACACCTCGCCAAGCCAATTCTACTTTGTAACGCACCACCTGATAAGTGCTCGCGCCCCTCGTTCATCCAATCGAAGTAGATTTCGGGTTTAGAGCTCAAATTTGAAGTTTAGTGAAAATCAAGCCACGAAGTCTAATTTTTGAGTTGTGAAACTTTGGGATTTCATCAAAATGGTGTTTATGGCGTTGTGGAGCCGTGGGGTTTGTCAAAAGTTGTTCTTGAGCAACGGTTTGGTCGAAGCAAAATTTTTGGGTTGTGTAGGTGAGTTTCGCATTGCGTTTAGGTGTGAGTTTAGGTGTGAATAATTGCTTTAAGTGAGTGGTTTGTTGGCACATTTGAGTTACTTTGTCAGCGTTTAGGTGTAGTTTAGCCATTTCGTTGTTGATGTAGAGTTTTATTTGGTTTTAACGTAAATTCTCATTTAATTGTAGGATTACAAGATCGTTGGCTCGTTTAGCTTCGCGTTCTTTGGTTTTGGGCATTCCAAATGAGTAGTGCAATCTTTCCTAGAATTTTTAATTTCATGTTTTCAAAATGATAATAATTTGATATATTGTGAGTTATGAATAAGCATTTTGTTATATAAAATTTGAATATGATATTTACTATATTTTGATATTTGTAAATAGTGTGAGAATTGTTTGGTGAAAATATATATTTTGTTTAATGAACGAAGTTGAGGAATATTATATATTTTGGGTTTGCGAAACCTTTTTTATGAAAAGCTCGACTTTAAGTATGGTTTATGGAATGTTATGTGTGTCTATATATATATATATAGAGAGAGAGAGAGAGAGAGAGAGAGAGAGAGAGAGAGAGAGAGAGATATTTGTGAAATACTTTGTGACGTGCATTTGATTTGATTTGGCTTGTATAACCGATTTATGAGACGAGTCTTGAAATGATTTTAGATATATTTTACAAAAAATATTTCTGGTGGATGAGTTCAGCGGTAAAGGGTTATGTGATTGATTTATGAAATTTATTATGATATATGAGATCATTTATGGATTGACTTTGTGGAGATTGGAGGATGTAGGTTTGGTGGTCAATATCACTATAAGCCCATTAAAGGGCTTGAGAGTAAACATTCTAATTTAAAATATCCTTTTGGGCCAAGTCACCAGCTTTGTAGGTGGAGACTTTGCTAAGAGAGGAATTTTCATCTCCTTGTTACTAAGCATTGTTTTGTGATCATGATTTGATACTGAGCAAAAGATTGGTTAATGAATAGACCATCAATGTGTGATTTTATATGAGATGCATCAATGGAATAGACCATTGATGTGTGGCATGAAATTAACGGATGGAATGGACCATTGGCGTGTGAATTAATGAGATTAATCAATAAATTGGACCATTGATGTTTGTTATGATATTATTAATTTAACAAGTGTTTTCTCATATGTATATAATTATGTTAAAAAAATATAACTCATTTATATTTTGCATGTATATTATATACTGAAATGGAGATAAAAGAGTTATGATATTATTTTGTAAAGTGTATAGTGGGTGCTCGATCTGCTTAGAAGAGATATGCACTACTTATTGGGTTATGATTGTTCATTACATTCATATTTCGCCTTTTTCATATCATTAGAGTGAAAGCACTATTGATGGGGATTTCAGGAGTTGGATTTGGATCGTTAGAAGCTGTGTCCTTCGGATGGAAGGATGGCCATATCATTACCCCTATCCCTATAGGATTTCGAGTGTGACACGTTATGCACTTTACAAAACAATTTTCAAAACTCACTTATTTCAATTCTAGTATAATACACATACAAGATAACAATGAATTATTTTGCTATAATGCAATTATATACATATAAAAAAACATTGGTTAAATCAATAATATTATAACAAATATCAATGGTCTACTCCATTGACCAATCTCATTAATTCGCATATCAATAGTCTATTTAATTAATTAATTTCATCAAAATCACACGCCAATGATCCAATCCATTGGCCAATCTCATGCTTAGATATCAATCATCACAATGCATAATGTCTCGTGACAAGGTGACCAAGCTCCCTCTTTGGCAAGATCTTCATTATATTGCCAGTAGCTGGCCCTTGAATTAGTATGCACATAGCCACAAACCCTCAATCGGGTTCATAACAATATTGAGCATCAAACTCATATCCTCCAATACCCACAAGGTCAATCCACAATATATAACATGAATCGGTTTCATAAACTAGAATATATAATTTTTCGCAACTCAACTCATACACCAAAAATACTTTTTGCAAAGCATTTCTCAAATCATTTAATAACTTATTTCTTAAACAAGAGTACATTTCACATACCATTTCACTACCCATTTCATTAACCAAGGTCACAAATCAATATACACAAATCAATGTGTGTGTGTGTGTCTATATATATTTAATGTTTCACAACACCTTTCCTTAAAAATTTCTCAAATTATTCACAAATATTAAAACGTAGTAAATGCTTGATCCAGATTTTTATACAACAAACATACTCTTTCATAACTTATATAATATCAAATCTCTATATTTTTCAAGACATGAGTTTAAAATTTCACAGAAGATACAACACCACTTACTTGGGAATGCCCATAACATAACTAAACGCGTTGACAATATTGTAATCATAGCAAATAAACGAGAATCGACATCAAAACATAGTAAAATACTACAACAATTATTAACCTGCTCGTAACATTGAATTCATAAGCAAAACCCTAAAATTTCACCCTGACAAAATTGTTGCTCCAAATCAATCCCGTCAAAACCCATAGCTTTACAATGCCAAAATCCACATTTCCGTGAAATTCCAAAACTTAATAACTCGGAAATTGGATTTCCTAGCTAGAACTTCCCGAAACTTAGACTTTCAAGTAATAAGTTTAACTCAAGTTCCGTAAAATCCTACGGCTCCATAATATCATAAACTATCATTTATATAAATATTTGTAGCTCCACGACTCCTTAATCAAACCTCGTAATTGAAAATCCACAAAGCTCCAAATTTCTGCTCTAATACCAAATATTACTCCGATTAAATGAATGAAAGGCATGAGCACCTACCGGCTATTGCAATTAGCAACTGATTTGGCTTCGTGAACATGCGAAAATTTCTTTCTTTTCACCCTATTTCCTTCCTGCGGACGAGTTCCCTCTCCTCCTTTTTCTTATTTTTTCTGCTGCCTCCCTCACGTGAATAATAGAGAAGGGGAGAAAGAAGATAGGTAGAGTTTGTCTATTAAAGACATGGGCTTGGGCTTGATGGGCCCATGTATTTCAAATAAAAACATATAACCGTCGCCGTAAGAATGACTAACGTCCTTGGAATAGTCATGTTCAGTTCGAGAGCATTTAGGATAAACGATTGGAGGAGGAATGAACTAGCTAGGAGAATTTGATGGGACAAAGAACAATAATGAGGGGAGGAAGAGTTTATTTTGGTTCCTGATGATTGACGTGATAAGCTTGTTTTACATGATTGATGTGAAAAAATTGGCAGGCTTTCAAACTTTGCTATAGTTAGAAAGTTGACCTAACGGTAGTTCCTTTGTGGCAACGCAATTCTTGTTTCCTGCACGTTCACATCAGTTGAAAAGTCAAATTCACCCAATATATCTTAGACCATTTTCCCCCTTCCAATTTGGCTGGCGCAATTCTTGTCTTAGCTTCTACAGGTCCAAATGATGAGTCCTTCACGTGTGAAAAGGGACGCTAAAACAGATTCAAAGTCTCGGAAAGTCTATAAGGTATGTGGTAGGCTGCTAATGGCAAATGCTCATCAACTATTGAATCATCGAATCAAAAAATCAAGAAAACTATTCTACCTCTCTATCATTCCAACTAACCCCGGATTTTCGTGGAAGTCAGCCATCAACTATGGGGTCATGGAACCAACACATCATGAGGAATTCCCGCTTTCTTCATTTCACCAATCACCTAATTTCCAATGAACTCGATTTTCTCCTCCTGCTAGTTCTATTTGCAAGCGTGAAAGTCTAACAGATGGAAATTCCTTGTTTTTCCATACTGTATTTCATTTCAATTTGTATGTTTGCACTAGAAGTATGCAAGTCAGTCGATGTGTTGAGCTCATTTGAACCAATTCGTGATGGTGATACTTTTGTGTCGGCAGGAGAAAAGTTTCAGCTAGCTTTCTTCAGCCCTGGAAACTCCAGTAACAGATTCCTCGCAATATGGTACCACAACATCCCAGAAAAGACCATTGTTTGGGTGGCAAATGGAGATAATCCGGTGAATGATTCGTCAGGGGTTCTGAGAATAAGTAATGAAGGTAAACTAGTCCTTGTCGACCAAGCAGAAAGAGTCTTGTGGTCGTCGAATAACATGAATACTACTTCGCAAAGCGTAGTTGCTCAGCTCCTGGATTCTGGAAATCTAGTTTTGAAAGATGATAGTGAAAATGTCTCCGGAAACTATCTTTGGCAGAGTTTTGATCGTCCCTCCAACACATTATTGGCGGGCATGAAGCTCGGGTGGGACCTGAGGATGGGTTTGGACCGGCACATGACATCCTGGAAGAGCGCAGAGGATCCCTCAACTGGAGACTTCACCTATGGTGTCGATCTTGGAGAAATAATTCCCGAACTAGTCATACGTAAGGGACGTGTCAAATACTTCCGAAGTGGGCCTTGGAATGGAATACAGTTCAGTAGGATTCCGTTGGTTCCTAATTTGTTATACTTCCCCAAGTTCGTCAACAATTCTCAAGAGGTCTACTACACGTTCAACCAATTCAATGAATCCGCCATCACGAGTTTGGTGTTAAACGCTTCAGGGAACTTACAACGGTACCTGTGGAGCGAGAAAACGCAGGAGTGGACCATGATTTATATGTTGCCATATGATGTCTGTGATGTCTACGGGAATTGCGGACCCAATAGCATGTGCACGATCAGCAATTCTCAAATATGTAGCTGCATGATTGGTTATCAACCGAAGTCACAGGCAGAGTGGGATACATTTGTGTGGAGTAGTGGGTGTGTCAGTAAGAACCCATTTAATTGTTCTAAAGGAGAAGGGTTTAAGAGGCTCAAAGGTGTGAAAATGCCTGATTTGTTGCAGTTCACGATGAACACGAGCATGAGCCTTAAGGAATGTGAATTAGAGTGCTTCAAGGACTGCTCATGCAGGGCCTACGCGAACATAGATGCCACTGGAGGCGGAAGTGGCTGTCTCCTATGGTTTGGAGATCTTCTTGACGTCAGAAAACTCAGCGTATATGCGAATCAAGATCTTTACATTCGCGTTTCAGCCTCAGACCTTGGTAGTACATATACCTTTGTTTTATTTTTTATTCATGGACTCATGATAATCCTATTCATCATTGCCTTTGATCACCTTTAGCGTCTCTCAATGTTCTCAGATTCAGTGAACTCCAAGTGGAAAGAATGGGTGGCAGTGGCAACTTCCGTGGCATTTGTCGTGCTTTTGGTGGTGCTTTATTTCTGCATTATTTGTAAGAGGAAAAAACATGCTCAAGGTATTTATTTAAGGATTATGAGTCATCTCATAAAAGACAGTGTGATAAAGCATCAATACTGACCTCAACTACAATCTTGGCTCTCTCTTTTCGTATCTTGGTGTCAAGTCATAGCATTGCTACTTTTGTTACTATCAGTTTTCTTTACATCTGGGTTAACAATCAATAATGAAAGTTGATAGCATACAGAAAAGAATCTTATATTTTCACATCAAGTCAAATGAATTTTAGATCAATTCATACTTGGAAAGTTCATCGCTGGGGCCTCATTGCTAACACCCGTTTCTCAGTTGATACATCAACAAATGTTCATTTCCTGCCTATAGTTCATTTATTCTGGGGGAAAAAGGACATGTTCTAATGAAAGTTCATTGGTCAACAGGGATAACATTCGACCTTCCAGCTGAAGATGAGAATAGCTTACAGCTTCCGATCTTTGAAAGGGTCACCATTTTACTGGCAACTAACAACTTTTGTGATTCAAATAAGTTAGGAGAAGGTGGTTTTGGCCCCGTATACAAGGTAGAGTTTAGTCTACGATTTCATATGTCGTGCAAAAGAACACTACTCTTCATTCCGCATTTCATTTTTATTGTCCCATGTCACTTGGGAAAAATTATGCAACTCACTTGTCAGGGTCGGCTGTCAAATGGGCAAGAAATAGCAGTCAAGAGATTGTCAGAAGACTCTCGGCAAGGTCTTAATGAATTTAAGAATGAGGTCATGTTGATCGCAAAGCTTCAGCACCGAAATCTTGTTAGACTTCGGGGGTGTTGTATTGAAGAAGAGAGGATGCTAATCTATGAATACATGCCTAATGGAAGTCTGGACTCTTTCATATTTGGTTTGCTCTGATCAATACCTTCTCTGTTTGATATCCATTCAATATGCAATTTATTGAAAATATCTTTCATCCAAAATTACTGATTAGAAAAAGATTTAAATCAGGTAAAACAAGGGAAAATTCTCTAGTGTGGAGAAGGCGATTCGACATTATCATAGGAATTGTGCGGGGACTCCTCTATCTCCATCAAGATTCAAGATTGAGAATCATACATAGGGATCTCAAAGCAAGTAATGTATTGCTTGACAGTGAGATGAACCCTAAAATATCGGATTTTGGTGTGGCTAGAGTCTTTGGCAGAGATCAGTCACTAGCGAAAACAAAGAGGATAGTTGGCACTTAGTAAGTAGTGAGAAGGATTTTCATGGGCTTTACACATTCACATTCAAATTCCTTTTCTTTTTATCCATATTGTTTTGCTTGCAGTGGTTACATGGCACCAGAATACGCAATGAATGGGCTTTTCTCAACAAAATCAGACGTTTTTAGCTTTGGGGTACTATTGCTGGAAATAATATGTGGAAAGAGGAATAGAGAATTCAATCATCCGGACCATTGCTTCAATCTTCTCGGACATGTGCGACAATGCTCTAATCTCATAATACAGCAATACTTCCGTTGGAAATGGCCTAAAAATTCACTTTCTTTTTCTTTTTGTCAGGCCTGGAAGTTGTGGCTTAAAAGGAAGGCGCCCGACTTCATAGATCCACAACTTCCAAATTCTTTCGATCTATCGGAAGTTGTAAAATGCATACAAGTCGGGCTATTATGTGTGCAACGGCATCCTGACGATAGACCAAATATGTCATCTGTGCTACTGATGTTGGACAGTGAGAGTGCTTCCCTACCACAGCCCAAGCAGCCCGGTTTCTACATTGAGAGGAGCACTGAAAACAGTGACGTTGAAATGAGTCGAAGAGATGGTAACTCAAATAAGATCACCATGACATTATTAGAAGGTAGATAGATTGCCAAGCATGTGCAGTCTCTCGCTTCTGCTGAGTCTTTCCAATGCGAGATAGCAATGCATCACTGACCGAGAGATGTTCCAAGTTCACCAAAAGCGTTGTACCTAATCATGGAAGAAATCAACAAGGTGAAGTTTAACGTTGGTCCGATCTCTCCAGCTGCTAAAGCGGATTGGTAAGAAAGACATTTTGTAGCCGGGAAAGTGGGAATTAACAGCCGCCCCACCCCAAACTCCGAGCATATACTGTGTTGGCAACATCTATTTCAATACCATGTTTTGACTATAGCAGTAATAAGAAAAGAGGCTTAATAAATGAAATGCTCGATTATTTTCATACCAAATGATGTTACAATCATATGAAACAAGTTTTCAAAAAAGGAAATAACTTCTTGCACTTTCTTAGCATAATATCCTATCTGTTGCAGGCTTATACGTATCAATCTGATCATCAGGCTAGGCATTTCCATTAACTAGTGAAGTTCCACATTCTTCGACCTTAAATGAAGCACCAGGTTGAAGAATCAGTTTATAGTCGCTTATTGTCGCTCTGCAACTGTATCAGAATTCCATGGACATGTCAAAAAAATTCTGCTAGAATTGAACTTCGTTATGCTGGTACACATTCGATGGTTGATTCCCTGCAAGGGTTATTGACATGGACACCGTTGCCTTTCAGTGGGCCAAGCTGCTCTTGCCCGAGGCTGAATACTCTAGGCCGTCATCCAGGATCAACATTCTACTAGACATTATAGGAGCATAACCCATACTCTGTACAGTCAACCACTATCAATCTTCTACGATATGTCGAGAACAATGTCATCGTCGGTGTACATCGGACCACGCGTGTATCACGTTCATTTCGCTCTGGACACGTATGTCATGCTCTTCCTGTTATTCAGCATGAATTTGCGTGTGCTCTTCTGCTAGTCATAGGGGCCAAAAGTCACGAGTTCTCGAGAATTAGTTAGTTAAGTAGAGAAATATGAGATAATATCAGTTGAAGGAGAGAGGGAGAGAGAGAGATGATGGAGAAACTTACCTGATTTGGTTGACCACAAGTTCAGCAATCTCATCCAATCCCAGGATCTGTGCTTGTCGTGAAGCTGACTCAGTGGACACTTCGAGAAGGCCCAGGCTAGCGAGAAAATACGAGCTCGGACTCCAGCGTGGCTGCCGGGCGACACGCGTCGCCCGGTGAATGGACTCGGAGGAAGTCAGAGCTACATCTCTCTGGTGAGGTCTTTTTCGAACAGTGGCTATAGCCAAGCACGATGCCCGCAATCGTCCGGGATAGGACGACGGACTAGGCAGCCACGTGGTCAATCCACGTGAATCAGATGCAAGACATGCCCGGGACATACTTGCCTTGTCAGATCTCATATCAGTCAGCACCCTCTATTTTCACAACTACAATTTTGCACCCTCAATTTCAAGGGAGATCATAACCATTAAACTCTAGTATTCTCGATAGATGTGCGATTTTGCCCTCATTGTTTTAATTTTGTTCAATTTACTCTTTATACTACTTTTTTTTTTTTATCAAAACTGCGCTTGATATTCATTACTTAGCAAAGTATGGTGAAAATACATCAAATGTATCAGAACATAACATATTTAAGAGAGTAGAGGGAGGGTGGGTGACCCAATTCTTCGGTAAAACGTTTAACCTTTGTGATTTTGCTAACCAATCCGCAATCTTGTTCGAGTCCATCTAACCGATTATCTCTCTCAATTTGATCAGTTTGGTTCCATTCAAAAAGTATTAGGATCATAGTTGACGTTGGCCAGGCATTCGTGAACTATTTTTGACATTGCGCCCTCTTTCTAATAATAGTACCCCTGTCCCTTTTTCTCTGTCACAGCTACTAACAAACCTCTAGCTTAATCACTCCTAAAGCACATCGACACCATTGCCAAAACCGATCGTCGTGGTCTCCTAGCCACCCGCCACTTCCACTGCCGACATTGCGACGGGACCCACCATAGCACCTCCTCTCTCTCTCTCTCACCTTAAAAAAAAAATGTCAAAAAGCAGACGTTCAGTGAAAGAGAAGCATCAACAATGTCATAATCTTCGTGGATTTCGGAGTAGTTGGACCGACCACAATTGTCAAAATCGAACTTGACTCTTTCCCCGCGTGTACCGGCATTGAGGGGAAAAACAAATCCATGTCTACACCTTAATCTTCCCTTATAGTTCCCTTTCTCAAGGGGGAATCCGCAAATGGAAATTTCACAATTCAGAACGGCTAGAGTCCCAAACCAAACACTCCCAAATATCAAGTCAATAGACCAGACATCTTTAACCCACAAATTATATGGTATTCGGATGGATAGATTGTGTTATTAATCAATGGTGATCGGCTCAGTTTGCCATATCTAAGTTAGTGTTTCACATTGCCACACCTGGTCGATATTATGCAATATACTCTCCCAAACTCCCCAGGGTTATACTTTCATCTAAGGACACAACGTTTTAACTAATAAATTTCATTAGAAGTCCTCAAACATTATGTATGGGGTTTGATTGATCAATTGACCAATTTGATCATGCAATCAAGTCAAGTCCTTCAGCGTTTTCATAAAATTATGATGAAGTCCTTCTTTGTCATCATTTCTTTTAGAAGGGTTGATGTCCCATTGTCACGTGGACTATACCCGGTAATGGACTTTGTCGCACTACTTTGAAGACAAATTGCAAAACCAATGGGCGCATGCATATAAATTCGGCCGACCCACCGTTTAATATCCCGTTCATTGAAATTATCCTTCGCTAGTCCTGCTCAGAGAGATTAATTCTTATCAAAAAAGTGAGAATTCTTGAGCCAGAAACATATTAAGAGGGAAACAACATAAGAACTTCAAAACATTCATTAGAAAGATCTGATTTAAGTGTGGAGGAGGGGATTACCCCACGTTCTCATGGGGTGATTTATCCACCGTAATCGGAATAAATAACCCCTGAGGCAATATCCCAACCTCGTTAGAATGTGGAGGGGGTTGTCCCATGGTCCCGGAAGGTGGTTTGTCCACCATAATCGCCATAAGTAAGAACAGCGCAAATTTCCCCTAATTCAAATACCCTATAAGGCAATGTCCCAATCTCGCTCGAGTGTAAAGGAAAGGTTGACCCCATTGTCTCTTAATGTAATTTATCTACCGCAATTGAAATAAGTAACACTTGAGATAATATCCTAGTCTCGCTTGAGTGTGTAGGAGAGGTTACTCCACGGTCCTATAAGATGGTTTATCCACTGCGACTAGCATAAGTAAGAACGCCACAGATTCCCTCCATGATTGTAAACAATTTTGGTTTACAAATCATTCATAAAGTGATATAGCATACTTTGCCTTGAGTATCTAGATAATTTGCTCTTTTTAATACAACTATTCTTTGTACATGGCGATGTCTAAATCAATTTTATATATGGCTCACATAAACTTTTAGCGTTCATTTCCACAAATCTCGGGTCGTGGCTTGTGTCTTGTACACCCACAAGTCTCTGGTGGCCAAGTTCGGTTTAATTCAAAATTGATCTGTCACTTTCTACACATTTAACTAATTATACATATCGTCTAGCAAAAAACATACATTTATTCCAATTTAGGTTAAATACTTACGTCCATTTCACGCAACCATTTTCCCCCATGTCGGGCTCCAACTTGGCTATGAGCTGTCCACAACGTGTCAACCCTCTATAGGGCCAACTAAGCCTACTTTCAGAGTGTAGGGTAAAGATTATTGAAATGCGACGAAGGTGTCACGCGGTCGCTAGCTTGTGCTGAACGTCTTGGATTCTACCAATTTCTACCATAAAAAATCATTTTATTAAAAAATTGGAAATCTCCTTAAAAGATAATGTTGGGTCAAAACCCCTTTTTGACTTTACCATGTGTACTGAATTAGCAATAATGGTGCTTAGCGCTTCTGCGAGCATATAGTCTTCGTTTCACATGGTTGCAGACTGAAATTGATTTCAATTGCGGGTGCTTCTAGAGTCCCGTGGGGACAAAAGTGGGACCGGTCCCAATTTTGCCCTATCTTTTTTTTTTTAATTATCATAATTTATCTAAAATAATGTGAGGGTTAATCAATTCGACAAAAAAAGTATTTTATAGATCGAAAATTACTTATAACCATTGTAACTCGTTTGTACCCATAACTAGTAATTTATAGTTTTGGAGGGTAGTTTGACTATAGAGTCCTTAAGCGGAAATGGTAACCACTTAGTAATTGACCTACAAACATGGTGATATGCCTCAAATATTTTTAAGTGATGATGCGGATTTTCCCAATAATTGTAATTTTCTGATAAGCCATTGTAAATGACAAGTTAGTACCTTAAATCATTGTAAGGTTGAATATGCCATAATTGGTGTCTTCATACAAAAAATCATGAAATATATAAATTTATCGTAAATTTGCTTTTACAATCTCAATAACTTGTCTCAATTATTGTAATGCTTAGCCTTAGGGCCCCATCAGTTAGTAATTATTCTCATACGTCATAATTTTTCTTAATCAATGGTGATATTGCCAATCTTGCAATCAGTAATTTTTCTCCAAATGTTTGTAAGTAATTATATTAAATAATCTAATCATCAGAAGTTATCCTTTTTTCTAGTTTATAATGGATCGTAAATTATCCGGACACTATCAATGAGAAGAATGGATTCATTATGGATGAGCCGATAGAATGAGGAAGTTCTACGAACTGTTCGGCTAACCTCATGAATTGGATCAGGTGCAAATCATAACAGATCTATCTGAGTGAATCAAACACGAGATTGTAATGCGCCTAAATCACATAGATTGGTCCATTCTTTACCAACAAAGCCAATAACGAACCTAATCAACATTTGTACTCATAAAAAGAAAAAAAAAAAAATCGGCAGCGTATATCCACATTCGACTTTGATCAAACCAATTGAATAATTCTTTCTGCCACCATCGATCAAAACATTGGAACCATCTTTCTAGAGAAAATACCCTCCTCGGTAGCCGCCAACCATGTTTGAAAAAACAAAATCCGACAAAACTCCAAGCCTGAGCCACACTATTACATATAATTCGCTATCTGGGTTCTGTTTCTTCAATGGAGATTCTTCATTCTCCTCTTCACTTCTTCATCTTCATCACCTTGCTTTCAACAGCAGCAGAGCTCAGCAGATCAGCTGACACGATAACTCTGTCTCAGCCGGTCAGAGATAATGAAACTCTAGTTTCAGCGGGAGCAAAGTTTGAGCTTGGATTCTTCGGCTTTAGAAATTCATCTAACCGGTATGTCGGGATATGGTTCTACAACATCCCGGAGAAGACCATTGTCTGGGTGGCGAATAGGGACGATCCAATCAACGGCTCATCAGGAGTTCTGCAGATTGGGACAGGAGGGAATCTAGTCATCGTTGATGGAACAGGAAGAGCCGTTTGGGGGTCGACAAACACAGCAAATCTGACCTCCAATAACGTGGCTGCGCGGCTCCTGGACTCTGGGAATCTAGTCCTGATAGATGAAAACAACCATGGTTCGGGGAATTTCTTGTGGCAGAGTTTCGATCATCCTTTCGATACATTACTAGCAGGGATGAAGCTAGGATGGGACCTGAGGATCGGTTTGAATTGGTCCCTCACTTCCTGGAGGGATTTGGACGATCCTTCGACAGGAGACATCACATACGCAGTTGAACTCCAGGGACTGCCCCAGAAGTTCCTCCGCAGGAATGCTTCAGTAATTGAACGAAGTGGGCCTTGGGATGGTAATCAGTTCAGTGGAGTGCCGATGAACCCGAATGCAATCATCAATCCCGAGTTCGTGATGACCGCTCAAGAAGTGTACTATACCTATCAACTCAACAATGATTCCACCATCACAAGGGCCGTGCTCAGCCCCTCTGGCACGCTTCATCGCTGTGTCTGGAACAATAACACGCAGTGGACAATCATATATGAGCTGCCAAATGATTCCTGCGACCAGTATTCAAAATGTGGGCCTAACGCTGTGTGCACGATTGGTGATGCCCAGATGTGTAGCTGCCTGACCGGGTACACCCCGAAATCGCCCCAGGAATGGGCGATGCTTGTTTGGTCCAGCGGGTGCGTTAAGAAGAAGCCCTTGAATTGTCCCAAAGGAGAAGGGTTTGAGAAGCTGGAGGGTGTGAAGGTTCCTGATATGTTGAGTTACTGGGTGAACAAAAGCATGAGCCTTGACGAATGCAGGGCCAAGTGCCTGAAAAATTGCACTTGCACCGCATATACCCAGGCGGACATTGCCGGGAAGGGTAGTGGATGTCTGCTTTGGTATGGAGATCTTATCGACATCAGAAAGCTCATCCAAACAAGCAGCAATCAGAATGTTTTCATCAGGGTCATGGCGTCTGACCTAGGTATATATTCGAAATTCAGTGAGGTTAGATTTTTGTCTCCATCTTGTCTCCCAAGCTGCTCCTGAAATTTTTCTTCCATTGTGGGTCGTAGGCAATCATAAGTGGAAATCGTGGTTGGTGGTGGCAGCAGTCGCCGCATCACTCACTCTAGCAATTCTTTTGCTACTCTGTTTCTGGAGGAGGAGAACCAAAAAACATCTAGGTAAAGTGACTTTCTTCCTCAGCAAATATCGACCTTGGTTAAAAATCTCTACAATTATTTCACTTTCCTCAAGGCACTTTCAAACATTGTATAAGCTATTAGGCATCTTTCCTACTCAACTTTGTAGGAATGCTAGAATCAGGGCTTCATTGGTATTACTGCGGCAGGAAATGGGAGGTTTATATAAATAAGCAATTAAACTAGCCAATGTATTTCAAGCTGATATACGGCAAAAGTGTCTCCCTTACACAAGTCTTCAACTATTTTTGGCAGGGAAAATATCAGAGGTGCAAGCTGGGAGTGAAGACAACTTGGAGCTGCCTATACTAGACTTGGAAGACGTTACTAAAGCGACTAATAGCTTTTCGTCTCTCAATAAAATTGGAGAGGGCGGTTTTGGTCCTGTCTACAAGGTAAGGACCTTTTCAATATTACTATCTATGAATATGGACATTGGTTCTATGAATATTGGCTGGATCTATAAGAATTCACCCATCCCAATAATAAAAAAGGGAGAAGGGATGCTTCCTCAAAAAGGGGTCAGTCCATCAAATTAAAATTTAAAGAGAGTATTTATGCTCGTCAACTCTCAGACGAGCTTAGGGGATTCATTCATTTTTCCATCTTTCATTCCAGAGTAGGTAAGAAAATACTATGACAGCCCCCACATAAATAAAGGAAGACTTGGATATGTACTTACCGAATTAGACATGGATATGTGATTTAGCGTCATCATTTTGAATGGTTGTCTTGAATGGTGAACGTAAATATTGTAGGGTCTAACGTCCGATGGAGTTCAAATAGCTGCCAAGAGGCTGTCGAAGAACTCGAGACAGGGTTGTGACGAGTTCAAGAATGAAGTCTTGTTGATTGCAAGACTTCAACACCGAAATCTTGTCAAGCTATTGGGATGCTGTATTGACGGAGAGGAAAGGATGCTAGTATATGAATATATGCCAAATGGAAGCCTTGACTCGTTAATATTTGGTCTGTTCCTAGCACCACAACTTAGTCTCAAACTGTCGTTGATTTCTTCGAACTTTTCTTTTCAGATAGGATTGATCCTATTTTAAGTTAGTTCGTGGTTTTGACTGTAAATTCCTATGGTTGATTTGGGTCTCCCAAAAACATTGGTAGGTAATAGAGGAGGTAATTCTCTCGTGTGGAGACGGAGGTTCGATATCATTGTGGGTGTTGCAAGGGGACTTCTGTATTTACATCGCGACTCAAGATTGAGAATAATTCATCGGGATCTAAAAGCTAGTAATGTGTTGCTGGATAGCGAGATGAACCCAAAGATATCAGATTTTGGCATGGCCAGGGCTTTCGGAGGAGATCAATTCCTAGAAAAGACGAAACGTGTAGTCGGAACTTAGTAAGTGCCTATCGAAATCCTCAGCATACTATATATTTTCCATATTTGGATGCATTATTTAGCGGCTAATTTTTGCAATGACTTACGCATTTCTGCCACAAAATGTAATGCAGTGGATACATGCCTCCAGAATATGCAATAGATGGAATTTTCTCAACTAAATCAGATGTTTTTAGCTTTGGAGTCCTAATCCTGGAAATAATTAGCGGCAGGAGGAACAGGGAATTTCATCATCATGATCACAATTTTAACCTTCTTGGACATGTAAGCTTTTACTCCAAGCTTCCAATTCGAGTTCTGATACTACTCAAATAAAATTGCCTAAGACGCTGCAACTTTCAGGCCTGGAAATTATGGCTTCAAGGGAAGGCCATCGAACTCATAGACAGACAAATGGAGGATTCATTTCCAATATCGGAAGTTATCAGGTGCATCCAGATAGGCCTCTTGTGCGTTCAACAAAGTCCGGACCAAAGGCCGACTATGTCATCTGTGCTTCTGATGTTGGACAGCGAGAGCGCCTCATTGCCACAGCCCAAGCAACCGGGATTTTACACGGAAAGGTTTAATGATCAAATAGAGGTCGAAACAAGCGAGTTTACTATTACCATAGTCGAGGGTCGGTGAAGATCCACGAGATTTTATGCACCCAAAGTTAACATGTAGTCGAGGTATAAGCTGTTCCATTGTAGATTGAAAGTCTAGTTCACGGTATCTCTGCATGATAATGTGAAAAGAATTTCCGCCTTCTTTGGCAAAGTACTTGCTCTTGAGAATGCACCTGGTGTACACTTCTCTTTCCCTGTATGCATGTAACTCCATTCATATTGACAAATAAAAACGTGTCTCTTTCGGAAGAAAAGCACAGGTCGGACCTTTTCGAAAGTTAATGAACTGGATATTTGGAAACAGTTACCTGCTTGGTTATTACCAATTCCAATCCAAAAGCATAAGTTGACAGATTAGATGGCTGAGTTTCCGTGTGGGCAAGAGTATGACTAAAGTTGTCCATTCCCCCTGTTGACTGAAATCGTGGGTATTGCTCTTTTTTTTTTTTTTTTTTTTTTTGTTTCTTTCATTATGTGGAAAGCAAGTGCAAGTGCAACCGTGCGACTATAATAATTGTTTTGTCATCTAAAGAGAAAATTATTCTTGCTTGATCTTGCTTTCATCTTCATGCTTTGAGTACCTATCTAATCAGCAATCTCAAAAAGGACAGAAGGCAATGTCATTTGCTGAAGATAAGGAGTGAAGTATATAATCATCTAGCTCTGTTAGTGCATGACATTCATCAGTTGGGAAGTGGAAAATCTCTCTTCCATCGCATTTATATCGTGTTCGTTAACTGAACGAAAACACTTCCGCTGACCTTATTCCCCACATAAGCACTTGTTGGAAAATCTCGCTTGTTTTGGACAACGAATAGCTGAAAAAGGAAAGAGTTTAGGTGCAAAGAGTAATCTGATTGCACAGAGGACAAAACCACAAAACATAGGAAATGATGCTTGCTAGAGAATACAGAATTTTGAGAAAATTGAAATGGTTTAGATTTGAACGCGATAGATCAATGCTGTCCAAATCATCCGCCGTTGTCTTGTTTGACGGTACCACACAGGCGGGTCAATCCAGCTCTCTAAAGTTTAATGTTCGGGACAGTGCCGCTGTCAACGTGGGTGGAAAAAGATGGCAAGGGGGTCCATTTTATTACCAAACCAATAGAATAATTACCAAATTTCTTTATTGTAACTAAGGGTTTCATTTTGAGTTATCTGTATTCTGCCTCTAAATTAATCTTAGCTCTTTCCAATATGGCAAAACGATAGATTATTGAGAACTAAAAAAGAAAAAGAGATGATCACTCCATTCCTCCAAAAATAGATTAGTAGGCGTGACAAATCAATAACAATTATTGCCCCCCATTCAGAATCCAAAAAAGCATGGCAATAAGAGGTGAAAATTTACGGTTCTCAAGCAAACTCCTTGCATGGGAACAGATCGGTATTGTTAGAGAAATTAAGATAGTTCCTTTGATTTCCCACATCCCATTAAATTCTTGATATGTCTCTCTTGATTGTCCATATATTTGATTGATTATGATTGATATTATATTTATTTTGTCATCTATTATTGATTGATCATGTACTACTTTATTATGATACACAGAATTATACAGAAATTACACAATTCTCCCTTCTGGGTATTTCTTATCCACTGCAGTGCCCTTGTGCATCAACCTTTTTGTCTTTTACTGGAGACAGTATGGTTAGAGTTAGGGAAAATTGTCCAGAAAGTCATAAATCTATTATACATTGCCCAATTTAGTCGTAAACCTTCAGTTGTGCTAATTTAGTCCTAAATATTTTTACAACTTGCCAATTCAACCCTTCACCTTTCAAGTATGCCAATTAGTCTTAAACATTTTGATATTTTGCTAATATAATCATAAACGTTTAACAATTTACCAATTCAACCAAAATTGACTTGAAATTGTTGACATAGACAACTTTTTAAAAAATTTCTGACATGTTTTTTTTCTTTTTCCCTTCTTCCCTCTGTCAACATCACTGAGCTAGTTAATGGCCGGCAAAAGTTGTTGGCCTTAGACAAGGCCGTCGTCACCGACCATGGGTGAGGGACACCCATGCCTAGGCTAGCGAGGGTTGCCCTTGCCTCAGGAGTAGGTCTGTGATGCCCCAAATTTCGCTTGGACAATTAACTAGTCATGACGAATCTTATTAGTATAAATGATTTGATCTAGTGGATGAACTTAGGACCCAAGGCAATTAAATTATGCCTTATATGACTATTATATGTACCTGAGTCTTATTAAAGTGCTTAATGTACATGTATGTGTTTGGTCAGCCACTTAGGTCCTATTTATATGAAATTAAGACATATTTAGCCATTAAATTCAATTTGCCGCCCCCAAGAGACATGCGAAATGAAATGTAAGGGAAAATAGGCTAAATAGCCTAAAATTATGGCCATGGTGAAGCTATTTTTCCCTTGACCACTTACTTGTCATGCGAGAGGAGTCTTGGACAAGCCAAGATCACCTCCTCAATCATTTCTTCAAGTTGACAGCCCCTCTCCCCCATTTTTTTTTCCCCATTTTTTTCCTCTTCTCTCTCATTTTCCTAACTCTCTTCGCCGAACCTCTCCCTCCCTCTCACTGTCTCACTCTTCCCCTCTCACCTGCAAGCTCTCTCTCTCTCTCTCTCTCTCTCTCTCTCTCTCTCTCTCTCTCTCGCGCGCGCGCGCGCATTCCCTCCTTCTCACCCATGACAATCAGCAAGCTCAAGACCTTCTCAAGCTCACGGTCACCCTAGGAGGAGAAGACACAAGCACTAGAACCTTAAGGCAAGAAGAAACGGCACCCTCCTACTCCCTTTGATCTTCTTGGGGCTTGGCTTTGTAGAATAGGAAGCTTTGTTGTTGTTCTTAGTGTTTGCTTATTTTCATGGCTATGCATGTGTGTCGTGATGATAAAATAGAGATTTTAAGATGCTATGAAGGTGTGGTTTTAAGGAAAGAAAGACATTCATACTGATTTTCTAGATGGCGCTGTATGTGGTTTCGGTGCTTGTGTATAGCTTGTCGGAGCTTTTTCATGATCTACAACTAAATTTATATGTTACTGTGCTCTATGAGGTCTGATGTGGTGGTATGGTTGAACTTTGAATTCGTGGGATCCATGTAGTGCAAGGAAATTTGAACTATAAACTATTTTTCCCGAATTGTGAATACTGGTTTGTTGATTTTGTATAGCCTATTGTGTTGCAAACTAGGTGAAACTTCCTTCATGAAAGTCGTGCAAGAGACCATGATCTATGACATATATTTATTGTGGATTTTTTAGGATAAGATAGTCGGTACAAGGACATACTTTCTTGCCATGTTGGTACTGCCTAGAACTACGGTACGAGGGACTTCAGTGGTCTCTCTAATTTTGCAGAATTTTCAATCTCGATCCTTGACACGATCCCTTCATGAAAGTTACGCTAAATAGCATGAACTATAACATATATTTAATTTGGTTTTTTTTTTCTGGATTGATTTGGTTGGTTTGAAGGCCTGGTTGTTTTTGTAATGTTAGTCTACCCGAATGGTTAAATTGATGACCTTAGTGTGTTTTTGTATATTTCAAAAAAATGTCAGGACTAAGTCTGGTCGTACTTCCCTCATGAAAGTTGTAGGAGACACCTTCATGCATAACGTATACCTCTTGGCGCAAGTTAATTATGGAAAATAAACTAGTCTATGAGTCTTATTTGTTGATTTATTGCTCTTTGTAAGATTTAGGCTTAGTGCATGAAAAGTGTTTGTTAAGGTCTTCTTTACAACATATTGAAAGTTTATAATTTTTACGGTTCATTTACTATGGTTTTGGTTTCAATTTCATCAACTGTGCAATTTTGGTCGGTTCTACCATAGGTCCGAGTTCTATTAAATTCAATGGGAAGATGATGGAATCTCAAATTGTAGTCTACTTATGATAATAACTGCATTCATTTGGCTACCAAATGGTGTATATTTGGCTCCAATATAATACCATTTGTTTGTGGATTCGGAACTAAAAATGTGATGGCATAATCTAGAATTTTGTTTTACATTCTGTTTTGAGTGTGCCCGTGAGTCAGTGAGTTGTTTGTGGTGATTTGATGCCCATCCTTTGTGGAATTTGAACTAAAAATGTAAGGGCATAATCTAAAATTTTGTTTTACATTGTGTTTTGAGTGTGCCCGTGAGTCAGTGAGTTGTTTGTGGTGATTTGATGCCCATCCTGGTGTCACGTGTATCGCATGGGGTACACTGTATAGTGTACGATTGCTATGTCATTGCATGAGTGTGATATTCATGAGATGGGTCAATAAATGTGATGCCCAAGGCCAAAGACCAATGGACCTTGGATGTGACATCCTTGATTCGAAACCCTATTTAGACCATGAGAGATGGACTAACGATCAATACATCAGTAATGAAAATAAGCCGTGTGTGACATTTTGAAATTCGACCCCGTCTTGAATATATGAAATTGGCATTTCATCGACGTGTTTATGGTCCTTTTCCTCTGAGTTGGCCACTTACAAGTTAATTAATCTATAGGTGAAGCCGTTAAGGGATATAAACGCGACAGACTCGAGAATTCAATCAGAAATCGATCGCTCGACCGTAATAATCGGCAAGGGTTAATTCGACACCATTATAATTGAATTGTGATTGGATATAGGTAGATTTGACGGAAACACGTAATTGAATTGCGAGTGATTCCACATGATTACGAAATTCACGTTAAACGGCACTAACTCGGTTTTCTATCAAAATTATACTTTGTACATGTAATTGAAACATTGCGATTTTTACAACAACCAAGAGTCGTCTACGATACGGAGATGCACAAACGTGAATCGAGAATTATCGACCACGGATCAAACGCGCTAAAATCCCTAAAAGCTACCCGCTAGGTTAGCTTGTACTAAAATCACATCCGGTCAATTTTAACCACGAAATTGAATTTGGTTTTGGGAATCGGACGTTCGAGCATGTCACAATTTATTTTTAGGACGTCGTCTCATCTTTCGGAGAAATTTCGTTGAGTCCGGAATTTTTCGAAAAAATCAATTTCGGAAAATTTGGAAAAGAAGAGGAAATTCGGATGGCTGAGCAAAAGGGGATTTTCTACCTTCAATTTGGTTTTGTTGGTGGAAGTTAGGACTATTTTCTAAGTGGTTGGCCCCTTGACAAATTGGCTGAAGGCTTTGGGGTATACACTTGAGTGCATGGGATATTTTGCAAGGCCTTTGATTGGCCAAAGCCTTGACTTCCCATGTCTCTCTCTCCCCATCCCTTTCTCCTCTCCCTTTGTGCATGCGCCCCTTCCCCCTACTTCAGTCGAGAGCTTCTGCTTTCTTCTTCTTCTTCCATTTCCTTCTCCTCTAGTTCTGCACTACCTCCATTTCCTTGGTGCTGCAAGCCACCAACTCAAGGCCAACAGCAACCGCCAGCCCCATGATCCAGCACCACCATCGCACGTTTGCCTCAGTCCAGTTCTGCCCAGCTCCTAGTCCTCACCGCACCACACAGCCACCACCGAAGCCAGCCAGCCCTTGTTCGTCCGCCTCCCAGTTCGCCCGTTCCAACCGTCCTCACCTCAGCCGCCTGTCCAACACGCCGTCCTCACGCCTTCCAGCCACCAACGCCTGCAGCCAGCTCCATCCAGAACTGAGCAGAACCGAACTTCTAGCTCCTTGGCCGTGAGCCCCTCGTGGTTTTCAGTCCCAATCGTTCCTCTATTGGAGACTCGGTAATTACGGGATCGCACCGCCGTCGTCGTGAACCCGTCGCTATTAAATTCCGGTGAGTTAACGCCATAATCTCGGATTAGGATGTTAATTACACTTAAGTGGTTAGTTTAGTGTTAAACTAGATTAGTCTTAATTACTTAGTTAGATGAACTAGCTAGTTTGGTTAGTTGGTTAGGTTAACTAGTTAGTTAGGTTGGTTAGTTTAGTTTAGTTAGCATACCCTAGGTTAGATTAGATAACTTGGGTTAGTTAGTTAACTATAGTTAGTTAACCGTGGTTAGTTTAATTAACCATGTTTAGGTTAATTAAATTAGAATAATTTATTTATTTATTTACAATTTATTTAAGTAATCGTAATTAGCATAAATTGTGACAGATTAGCTGTTTAGTGAAATTTTACGCTGATTCCCGTGGTCGATTTTATATGTGAAATTGATTGCTTATTCGTGCAATTGAGTACTTGGTGGTCGTTATGAATTATTATTGTAAAAATTTGATTTTTATGGGTATTTAATTAGAAAAATACCGAGTGTCGGTTTTTTACGTCAAAATTTTATGTACTATATAAAATCGTGGGATTTTGAAATGGGAGTGTACCATGCTTATTGGTTCAATTTAAATATAGGGTCACGCACAATTATTTTAACGGGAATTTTTAATACGAAGAAAATGAGCTAAGTTCATTATTTAAATACAAGGTATTTGGATGCAAAGTAAGGTGTTCATCGCTAGATATGGATATGCGTGTGGTTGCTATCGGAACCTGTCACCCGACGAGAGTCGGGGAGGCAATTCTTGATTAAGTTTGAATGCCCCATGTCAACGGATGCCGGTCGTAGTGGAGCTGGGTCGATGCTCCTTTATGAAATGCCATCTAAGTGTAGACATTGCCGTTCCTGATGGAGCGGGATGATGCCTAGTTATGCTGGATGACCGCCAACTGTTGAGTTGGCTGTGGTCGATGGGTCGTAATAATTGGTACATGCTTGAGTGGTTGATATAGATGTGCCTTATTATGGGGTAAAATTTTGTGGCACGGAATGGGACGTGTCATAACGATTTTTCCTTATAATCGGGACCCATGTGATTATTTAAGAATGAAATGATGTGTTCCAGTTATTAAATTACGTTTGCTACGTTTATAAGTGCATATGTGATGAACTGATGTGCAGGGATGTGCTGAGGTGAGGTAAGTTGTTTGTGACGCCTATTTAGGTTGCCTCTAAGTGAATTTGCATCGTAATCAGAGTTTAGGGTTTTGATTCGCTGAGATTTATCTCATCCCGTCGTGGTTAACCCTTTTTCAAGTCCTTAGTATGGACTGGCGACCAATTCGTTTTGGTATTCCGTGGGACAAGAAATACGAGTTTACCTTCTTCCCCATTCTCAAGACCACCTAGATCCGTGAGTTAGCGGTAACCACGGTTTGGGTCGATGAGGGTCTCCCTCACTTGGTGCCTCATCGTTTCAAGGTGTGGTTCCTTAACGCACCTAACGGGGTGTGGCACCCCAAAAAAAAAAAATTCATGACGACCTCTAGTTACATTAAAGTCTATGAATAGGTGATGGAAGTACCATCAAGTTATTTTATGGCCATTTAACCCATAATTTGCAATAAGATTTATGGCCAAGCTATTAATGGATAATTATGTGATAGGAAAGAAAATTCTATCATTGGCCACGTGCATTATAAATTGGAATTTATGGATTTGTGACTACATGTTTTATGGCCTTATTATTTTTGCAAGTTAGGTATTTATTTAAGTGGAAAATGTTAATAGATTATTCAAAGGTTAGTGGGCCGAAATTCTTGGGCCAAGCTAGCCCAAAAACCCAGCCCAAGACCCCCACCACTTCGGCCCAAAGCCAGGCCCATGAAGCCCATTAGGCTGTCGACGCATGGAGGGGGAAGGAGGAGCCGCATGGCCTCCTCCAAGTGTCTTCGGCAAGGGAGACACTTGTCTCCTTCTTGGGGACAAGTGTCCCCCATGCAAAATGAGGATGCATGCAAGTATATAAACAACCAAAAAGAAAGAAAGAGAAGGGAAGTGACCGGTTTTGAGGGGGGTGAGAGAGAGAGCTGTCGAGAGAGTGAGAGAGGGAAACCGAGAGAGGAAGAGGGAGGCCGCGCGAGCAAGAAGTCCGCCCGTTCGTCGCCGTTTTGCCTTTGCTTGTTGCTGATTTGTGCTTGAATCTAAGGCAAGTAGAGTCCTAAAACCTACCCTTTGCTTGCTGTAAAGTGTGTGTAGAAGATGATAAATCGTGGTTGTGGTAAGTGGTGCAATTTCGGAGCTTTGGGGAGAGGTTTGTTGGTCTTGCATGCTGTTTCTGGAAAATCAGCTTGACTGTTCACGAGTTTGGGGGTTGCATGCGACTTTTTATTTGGAATTTCACTTCCACCTCTTCATGACAGTTATAGAGAACATCTTGAAGTATAACATACTAAAATTTGAGACAAAATGGACAAGTATTGAGGGGTGAAACCCTTTTTGTACGAAAATGTTAGATCTGGAAACTGTTTTGTTGACCTCTTGGTGATTTCGTGTGTTGCATGTCACTTTTTACTTGAAATTTCACTTCGACCTCTTTATTAGAGTTGTAGAGAACATCTTGAAGATTAACATACTCAAATTTGAGATAAAACGAACAAGTTTTTCTTGGTGAAACGATTTTTCCTTTGAAGACGTTAGATCTGGAAATGTTGTACTAAGCTTCACTGATTTCGTGGACTATAAAGTGATTCTATTTTGAAAATATCGCCTTGATCTCTTAATTAAAGTTGTAGTAGACTTCTTGAGGTAAAACATATCAAAAATTCAGAGGAAAATAAGAAAGATAAGTCGGTGAAATCGTTTTTCTTTGAGAAAACCGGATCTGGAAAATATTACTTCGACCCAGTAAGACTCCGTGATTTTTATAAAATCATCTGGTCAAAATTTGATCATATGTTCTCAATGAAAGTTGTAGTTAATATTCTGAGGAATAACATACTGAAACATTAGAAGAAATGAACATATATAAGTCGAAGAATCGAGTTTCTTTGAATGATGATAGTCTGGAAAAGATAAACCCGAAAACAGGAAAGTAAACTGGTTTTAACTTTTAATCCGGAACGAATTTGACTTCGGCTTCTTCATGAAACTTGTATCTATAGATCTTAACTACAACGTGTCCAAATTTCAGAATTTTCTGAGTCCATTTGTGGGTTCAATTGAAGTTGTTTTCGAAACTGTGCATGGGTCATGTTAAAAACCCTTTTTAGTGATATATACGGATCTGTACGTATTCTGTGAAGCCTTGTTTGATATGGTGTTCTTCACGAAATGTGTTTTCTTAGATTTTATCTACAATGTGTTAAATTTTCAGAATTAATTTCCATCGTTTACTAATTTTCCAGAATTGTTCATAAACAGCACGCATTCTGTTTAAGCTGAAAAACTGTTCTATTTACAGGTTATTGATTTGCTATTGTGATACCTTGGATTCTCATTCGTGCAATGATGTGGTGACATTCATGCATATCATATGACATCAAAAGATTTATGAATTTTCATGAATTCAATGAAGTTTCTCAAAAACCATTGCATCAAATTCGTTCCGGATTAAAAGTTAAAATCGGTTTGACCGCCGGACCTGTTGACCGGTCCGACCGTTGACCGGTCAACGGTCGGGTCGGGTCACCGGCCGGTCGGACCGGCCAGGAGCCGTTTGGCTCGCTGGCGTGTGCGCCACACACGCCGCGCACTCAGGCGGCGCGTGCGGGCGCGTGCGGGCTCCGATTGGAGCGTGGTCAGCGGCGTTTGGTTCGTATGAATGTTGTCTACACAGTGGTATAATTATTTTATACTTTTAAATTTTATAAATGTATGAAAATGCGTGGGAAAGCCTATGTACGCGTATTTTTGGGGTTTAATGCATAGTTTATTCATTTGTAGCTTGTATTTTCTTATGATTTAGGAAATACAGTAGCTAGCTTGTGTGCAAATGATGTTATATGTGTTGTGTAGAGCTTGGTTCAATGAAATGATGTATATATTTTAATATACTTGCAATTCTCTAATTGCTAGAAAATTAGAACAATGGTAGGAAATCCATTATACGTTGAATTGCATTTTTTGATTATAGTTGAAGCATGATTGTTGTTTACACGTTGGTTATTATCATGCTATATTTTTTGTGTTAAGGAAAAATGTAGAAATTACATAAGGTCATGTAATTATTTTTCCTAGTGGGAGTTCGTAGATTGGTAGAATTCAAAAGAGTTCTCACCTAGAACTTAAAATTTGGGCAAATTAAACTAATTAATGATAATAGAACAATTGTACATAGAAGTTGATTGGGAACATAGTGAACTTTTGCTTATGTGTCTTTTGTTGAATTATCATTAATTTAGTTTGTCTTTACTACAAATTAAATATGTGTGTTACTCTGAAAATTGTGCTAGTATTGATTCTGCGTCTATTATGTCAATGTGTTATAACAATTGATAATGGCATCGGCATCCAAGACCATTGTGGCTGACCTCAATAAGGGTGAAAAGTTGAACGGTGACAATTATGATATTTGGCACCGAAAGGTTCAGTACATCCTTGAGGAGCAAGAGGTTTTGGAAACCCTCAACCATACCATGGATGAACTGAGCATGGAACTTCAGCTCAACACGGGAGAGATCTAGAAGCTTATCAAGCTTGGAAAAAGAAAAATAGCATTGCTCGCATCACGTTGCTGAGCTGTATGCAAGATGATCTCATGTGTGAGTTTGAAAGTTATGATAAAGCTCAAGCTATGTGGGTTTCTTTGAAGGACAAGTTTGAGGGTACATCTGCCACTAAGCTGAGGAGACTCACCATCAAGTTTGACACATTCCGAAAGCGCTCAAATGTAACGATGAGGCAGCATCTTCGAGAGATGTCAAATATGATCCGTGAGCTGAAGTCGGCAGGTCACTCCCTTACTGATGAACAGCAAGTTCAGGCTGTTATAAGGTCTCTTCCTGACAATTGGGAGAATATGAAGATCAATATGACGCATAATGAGAATATTGTCACTTTTGATGATATTGCGCGACATTTGGAATTAGAGGATGAGCGCCTAGAGGCTGCGAGATCCTCTACCCATGCTTATGTTGCTGAATCGAGTTCGCGCAAAGCTTCGGGCTTCAAGCGCAAGAGAAATCTTCAGTTCAACAACAAAGGGAAGAGGACTGATCAAGCACCCAAGAGGGCTAAGACCTTCCGACGCAAGAAGCGTGGTGGGAAGAAGGACAAGGCCAAGATGGAGTGCCACAATTGTGGCAAGATGGGTCACTTTGCTCGTAAATGCACTAAGCCGAAAAAGGTACCCTATTACTCCATTACTTTGAGTAATGCTTTTGTTTCTAGTATCTTGTATCTTGCTTGCTGAATCTCATCCAATGTGGATTTGTAGACTCGGGAGCAACAGACCATGTAGCTAGAGATCGAGAAGCATTTGTGGAGTATCGTCGGATACCGCCTGGAAGAAGATAGATATATGTTGGGAATAACTCAAGAGTTGAAGTAAAGAGTATCGGCACATGTAAATTAATCTTACGTGGTGGTCGAACCCTATTCCTACATGATGTCCTTTATGCTCCATATATTCGACGAAACTTGGTCTCTGTAGTTGTTCTTCTTAGCTTAGGTTATGTATTGAATTTTCATGGTGATTGTGTTGACATTTTGTATGGAATAGTTTATTATGGTTCAAGTCATGTATCGAATGGTTTTATGGTGTTAGACATTGACTATGACCAGTACAATGTTAATGTTGATGGTTGTTTTTCTTTAATTGCATCTTCTAATAACGTTAAGATTGATGCAAGTACTTGGCATGCTAGATTAAGTCACATTAGATTGCAAAGAATGCAAAGATTAGCTAGAGAATGCCTTTTAGGGTCACTCACTAATGTTAGTCTATCCGTATGTGAACATTGTCTGGCGGGAAAAACAACTAGAAAACCATTCGGTAAAGAGACTAGAGCTGAATTTCCATTGCATCTCATACATTCTGACATTTGTGATCCTTTGAATGTGAGGGCGAGGCATGGAGCCTCATATTTCATCACTTTCATAGATGACTTCACACGTTTCGATTACGTCTTTCTGATCTCCCATAAGTCAGAAGCATTAGACTGCTTTAGACGATATATAGCGATGGTAGAGAATCAGTTGAACAAAACAATAAAGGCATTGAGAACCGATCGTGGACTCGAGTATCTATCGGAGCAATTCAAGGCTCTTTGTGATGAAAAGGGAATTGTATGACAATTGACTATTCCTGGTACTCCACAACAAAATGGGGTAGCTGAGAGAAGGAATAGAACCCTATTGGAAATGGTTAGGTCCATGATGGCACAAGCAAATTTACCTATCTCCTATTGGGGAGATGCGTTATTGACTGCTGCCTATATACTTAACCGTGTACCCTCAAAATTGGTCACTTCCACCCCTTATGAATTATGGACTGGAGGTAAACCAGACTTGAGTAGTCTACGTCCATGGGGATGTGCAGCTTATGTTCATGATTCTTCCCATAAACATGGCAAATTAGGTCCTAGAGGGAAGAAATGTATCTTTATAAGATATTCCGAACACTCCAAAGGGTACGTGTGTCATAGTTGAACAAGCTGATGGAAGTGTGACCGAAATGGAGTCACGAGATGTCACGTTCTTGGAGAACGATTTTCCTAGTAGAGGTGAGATTGATAAGGACTTCCAATTATATGAGATGGAAGATCCTAATAACACACCCACTGATGTTGTAGAAGGAAATGAAGATTTACCTCAACACACAAGATCTAGTGGGAGTGTTGCATCGACTGATGAATTGAATTCAAGAGAAATTCAATTGCGTAAAAGTAATCGTAAAAGTATTCCCCGTCGTCATTTTGAGATTGAAGGGGAAGCATTTATGATTGCTCAAAAAACCGATGCCGAGCCTAAGACTGTTCAAGAGGCTCTCTCGTCCTCTGATAAGGAAGAATAAAGAAAAGCTTTGGAAGATGAGATGGAGTCAATGAGGGCAAAGCATGTCTGGGACTTGGTTGATCTACCACCCAATCATAAGGCCATTGGAAACAAATGGGTCTTCAATATTAAGCGTAAGGTGGATGGATCCATTGAAAAGTATAAGGCTCGCCTTGTGGCAAAAGGTTGTACTCAACAAGAGGGTATAGACTATGAGGTTATTTTTTCACCAGTTATAAGGTTTGCCTCAATACGCCTTATTCTAGCCATCGTTGCACATTTGGACCTTGAATTACATCAAATGGATGTAAAGACGGCATTTCTCAATGGAGAATTAGATGAGGAAATCTATATGAAACAACCAATAGGTTTCATAGCTAAAGGTCAAGAGCATAAAGTTTGCAAACTTCATCGCTCAATATATGGCCTTAAGCAATCATCTAGACAGTGGTATCTTCGTTTTCATCAAGCCATAACCACTTTTGGTTTCACGATGATCGAGGAAGATCACGTGTATATGTCAAGCGGTTCGAAGATAAATTTGTGATATTATCACTTTATGTGGACGATATTCTATTGGCTGGAAATGACAAGGTTTTGGTTATCACCATAAAAAAATGGTTGTCCTCCAATTTTGAGATGAAGGACATGGGAGAAGTTGCTTATAAATTAGGAGTTAAGATCGAAAGAGATCGATCAAGGAAACTCCTTACTTTATCACAAGAGTCTTATATTATGAAGATTCTTGAGCGTTTCAATATGCAGCATTGAAATCCCATTGATACCCCTGTCATGCAAGGTGAAGGCCTAAGTACTGAGCTGTGTCCTAAGACTCCAGAAGAAATCAAAGTGATGGAAACTGTTCCTTATGCTAGTGCGGTCGAAAGTTTGATGTATGCTATGATGTGTACTAGACCCGACATCTGCTATGCCGTGGGATTGGTGAGCCGATATCAATCAAATCCTAGTCAAGCACACTGGAAAGTAGTGAAGAGGATCCTGAGATACTTGAAGGGCACCATGGACTATCGACTTTGTTACCAAGGGAATGATTCACGCCTATTAGGCTATTCAGATGCTGATTGGGGTGGAGACCTGGATGAGCGTAAATCGACTTCTGGATATGCGTTCTTGCTCAATTGAGGTGCGATTTCTTGGAATAGCAAGAAACAGACATGCACGGCCTTGTCTACGATGGAGGCAGAATTTATTGCATGTTTCGCCGCGGTGCAAGAAGCAATATGGCTAAAACGTTTCTTGGAAAATTTAGCCACTGTCACTGAAGTTCAAAGACCGGTGATAGTTTATTGCGATAGTCAAGCAGCCATTGCCTATGTGAAAGATCCCAAGTATCATGGAAGGACAAAGCACATTGACATAGAGAATAACTTCATCAGAGATATTATAGTGCGAAAGAAGTGATCCGCAATACATTTCAACCAATAGAATGGTTGCTGATCCATTTACGAAGGCTATTCCTAGAGACATATTCTTGACCCATAGGATGTCACTAGGATTGCGTAGAGTGTAATATATGTTATTGTAGAGGATCATTGGTTTATGTATTTGTGGACATATGTATTGTATTTGTTCATTTATTAGTGATTTGATGTTTTATCAATAAGTACAAATCCACTATGAGACTAGCACAAACACACATGTATTATTGAAAAGTATGTCGTGCAGGCAATGATTGGCTCACTCACACGAGCAATCGCCTCAAGTGCTTTAGATAGCACATTGAGATGAGACGTTATGTACAAATAAATGCTGAAGAGCAAGTCTAGTACATAAAATATGTCGCCTTGATTGGAGTCAAGATGAGGTATGTGATTTGTTTATAATAAGACCGAACATGATATTTTCACAATCATGTATGCCTGAAAGATGCCGGATGCGAGTACTTAATTGGACGCTATAGAAAGCGAGCTGATATAGCACTCGGGCTAAACATGAGTACGTGAGAGGCACGTGACTATGTTTAGGCTAAGATCTGTATGGTGGATATATTTGATAAATGACATACGCTCTTGTAGAAAGAGTAATCCACTATAGCATGTAATTCATACTACATGTGCATTGTACGACCAATAAGGGAAGATGAGTAAAATTATCCCTATTTACTCATCGTGTGAACTCTTGAGATAATTTATAATTTACCTCATTTTGTGCCCTATGTTACTTCTGACTATGTTCTCGAAGTGAAATATCAATGTTGCTACTTTAGCATGTTACGGGCGGTCATGAATAGATATGGCCTATGGGACGTGTCTAGGAAAGCGTTGTCCGAAATGGAGAGAGACATGAGTGCGAAGGAAGACTATTGTTGTTTTACATCTATCACATGTATTTCTTGGTTGACCAATTATATCATCCTCTCGTGGTTGCGGATATAATTGTAAATACATGGTGTTGTGAGAATAGTCAAGTATAGCCTTTAAGGGATAGGTATACTTGGACTGATGTAACAAAATATGTCGGGGGCTTTGTGAGACATCGATTGTTTATTTCTTTTCAGGGTTGTAGCCATTATGTCATCCCTAACAGGTGCATAATTTGAGCTCCCAAGTGCAAGTGTACTCACTGGTCGCACGGCTTATTTGTTAGTATGAATTGTTTTGTAAAGTTGATGAATGTTGAATGCCTTATATTCTTGATTGGTACATAATTTGAGCTCCCAAATATCCAAACACGACGCCTCATAATTTGCCATTCTCATGCAAATAAAACCTTCTTTAGTAAAAAAGTACTTAAGGTTCACAAATTAGACAATCAATTTCATGGCATAACAAGCTCAAACGATAAGAATTATGCTTAAGTTCATCCAATAATTCAAGAATAAAATTCTACGTGACGGCTAATCTATCATTAATTTACATTAATTGTCATTAATTTATGCTAAAAATCATTAATTAAGACTAACCGCAATCAATTAAGACTAACATCGATAAATTAAGAATAATTGTAATTAATTAAGCTAACTATAATTAGCCTTAATATAAACCATCCTTAATCACAATTTACTAAACCCTTGTTAATTAGCACTAAATATCCTTAATTAAGGCTAACTATAATTGGCCTTAATCTAAACCATCCTTAAACGTGATTAACATTAAACCACCATTAATTAACACTAACCACCATTACCATCACCAATCCCATCCCTAAACGCAATTACCTCTCTAATCAAAGATTATGAGCTAACTCACGATTTTTGGTGGCAGTGAGCTCACGATGACGGCAGCATGACGGTGATGAGAACGAGGGGCTCATAATTCTAATGGCGACATGAACGGCATTGGCTCGGTAGCTTAAGCTCGCAACTTGGGCTTGGGGCAGCTTGGCGGTGGCTCACGAACAAGGGACAACGCAAGGGATAGCATTGAGCGGGCGACGATGGCACAGTGGTGTGAGGGAGAAGGGCGACGAAGGTGGAGGCGGTGAATGGGCGGCAATGGGGGGGTGGCCATGGAGAGAAATGGAGGAAGAAGAAGAAGATGAGAGAGAGAGAGAGAGATGGTGGAGGAGGAAGGGTCGGCCAAAGGGGAAAGAATGGAGGGGAGAGAGAGAAAGAGAGAGAGGTTTTTGGATAGGATTTTGCCAAAAAATCCGACTAATCTTCCTCAAATTCCTCTCATCCATGCTTCATGTCTCCTCTTGTCTTTTTCTTAAATGCCAAAAGCCTTCTAGAAGGGGCAAAATGGTCTTTTTACACTTTTTAACTCAAATTCCAATTTTACGCTTGGGCTTGCTTGCTTGAAATGGCTTGACGGGCTTGGCTTGGGCCGACTTGGACCCTCATCACCAAATCCAATGGGCGTGAGGCCTATTGGGTCTTTGCTTGGCCCAACTCCCTTTTTCGGCTTCCGATTCTTGACCCGCTAATTCTTATATGAGAATTTTAAACTTGTTGATAAATCGATAAATAAATGAAGTGACATCCAATAGGTTAGTCTCAAAATCCTCGAAATAATCTAATTAAAATCCGTGGCTAAAATCAATCATATGCAACCTTAGTATGACCTAAACTATCGGGTGGCTTTTAGAAGTTCTCATGCAGTTGACCCGTGACCAATAATATTCGATCCATGTTTGTGCCTCTTCAATAGTTGATGACCATCGCTTGTCATGTAATCGCAAGTGATCAATTACTAATCCGAGTACAAGATTAATAGAAAATTGATTTATTGTCATTCATCACGAATATTCGGTGGCTTTTAGAAGTTCTCATGCAGTTGACCCATGACCGATAATATTCGATCCATGTTTGTGCCTCTTCAATAGTTGATGACCATCGCTTGTCATGTAATCGCAAGTGATCAATTACTAATCCTGAGTACAAGATTAATAGAAAATTGATTTATTGTCATTCATCACGAATATTCGGCTGGCTTTTAGAAGTTCTCATGCAGTTGACCCGTGACCGATAATATTCGATCCATGTTTGTGCCTCTTCAATAGTTGATGACCATCACTTGTCATGTAATCGCAAGTGATCAATTACCAATCCTGAGTACAAGATTAATAGAAAATTGATTTATTGTCATTCATCACGAATATCGTAATCGTGCGGAATTACCCACAAACCGACTATGTACTTCCGTCAAATCGATTCATATCAGTTTTCTAATTGACTTATAACAATGTAGTATTGACCTTGTCGATTCTTATGATCGAGTAGTCTATTCCTGATTGAATTCTTTAATCGTTCGCATTTTAATCATTTATAGCATCTTTCAATATATTAGTTAACTCATAAGTGATTAATTCAAAATCAATTAACTATCAGTATATTGATGAAATAACAATTTCATATATTTTAAAGGGGTTGAATTTCTGGATATCACAAGTGGGGCCTCATCGACCCTTGCTTGGGGCTAGTAAGGCTCACCCAGATTTGGGTGACGCCTCACCGGCCCTTGCTTAAGGTAGTGAGGGCTACACTTTTCCCCTCTCACCCTTAAGGTTGGCAACCTTTGCCAACCTCTCTGATGATAGGCACTGCTGTCGCTAACCCTTTGACAATAAGCAGCAACAATAGTGCCTAGCCATGAGTCCTTGCCTTTTTTTCTTTTCTTCCTATTTTATTTTTGTTTTTTCTTAGTTTTTTAATATTATTTAAATAAGATTGGAAGAAAAATTAATTTAAAAATGCCACATAAGAGAGAAAAAATAATTTTAAAATACCACATCAACATTTTTCATTAGAAAAACGGACGATGTTAAAGGGAGACTTGATTGTGTCAATTTAACAAATTTTAAAACTTGATTGTATTTTTTGAAAATTTTAGTACTTAATTGTATTTTCGCAATAAGTTTTAGGGCTTATAGTGCATATATCCATTTTAATGATGCTTTTGAACTCCACACTCCTTGTTGGGGGTAATATCGTCCCTTGTCACCTTTAGCGCACCAAGTTTTAGGCCTTCACATTATCTGCAAGGTCTTCCAATACTATTAAGTATCAAACAAAATTTCACTTAGGAGCCATAATTACGGAGATTCCTCCCGTTTAACAAATAAAAAGGTCAAGCACTAACCGAACATTGCAAAACTTAATTAATCCGGCTTGTTAACGTTCCCGTGGTGTATAGGCACAAAACCCCTTTTTATCTTTTTTTCTCTTCCTTTTTCTCTCTTTTCTCCTCCTCCTTTCTTTTCCCCTCTCTTTTTCCCTTCTTCTTCGTGCAAGGTCTCCGCCTTTTAGAACACTAATTTTCCTTTTTCTTTTCTCCTTTTAAAAAGAATCAATCCCACTTTTTGACCCAATTTAAAAAGACCAAAAAAGAAAAGGCAGATATTGCGATAGGAGCATAATTTGGTTTACTGTACAGTCAACTACTATCGGACTTAAACGGTACGTCAAGAACACTGTCATCCTCAGTGCACATCGGATCATGCGTGTATCATGTTCGAATCGTGTCGCTATGGACACGCCTATCATGCTCTTTTTGTTCTTTAGCACGAATTTGCGTGTGCTCTTCCGCTAGTTATAATGGAAAAAGTGACAGGCTACAGAGAATTAGCTAGGAGAGGCGAGAAATACAGATACTCTCACCACCAGTTTCAGAGCGGTGCATACTTCTCCTATATAATATCTTTATCTTCTAGAAGAGGGCCAAGAGTTTCGTGATATATGTGGTGATGGGAGACTGACACTACCCAATGATACTGAAGTCATGGTCTTCATGGCTGACCCAGGACCTGTGCTTGTCGTGAAGCTGGCTCAATGGCACTTCAAAAGGGCCTGGTCTCCCGTCTAATCTCACTCACGAGGTCTTATCAAAAACAGCGAGTCAAGCACGACACCTACAATCGTCTACGGGGTCAGTCCACGTGAATCAGACCTACACATACCCGAGACATGCTTGCCTTCTCTCATCTTTTATCACTTGGCACCCTCTATTTTCGTAACTACAAATTTGCACCCCCGATTTCAAGGGAGAGTACATCAATTCAACTCTCGTATTTTTTATCGATGTTAAGTTTGGTTCTTCATCTTTTAATTTTGTTAAATTTACTGTTCATGCTATTTCAATAAAATCAATTTAGCCTATCAAAGAGTATAAGGATCACATTTAACATTGACCGGGCATATATAGACTATTTTTGACATTTCCCCCTCTTTCTTATAACAGTACCCCTATCCAATTTCATCTGTCACAGCCACAAGCATACGATCTTCGTCCATAAAACCATAACCTATACCACTAGCTTAGTCGCTGCCACACCCCATCAACATCATCGCCATCACCAAACGTCGAGGTCATGTCACCACCTCCTGCTTCCTTTGCCATTACTGCGACGATACCCACCAGCCATAGCTCTTCCTCTCTCTCATAAAAAAAAGCCTAAAAAGCATGCATTCACTACAAGTCTTATAACTAAGTTAGTATTTCGCCATATCTATGTTAGTACTTCGCATTACCACATTTGGTTGATTTTATGTGATATCCCCTCCCAAGCTCCCCTCAATTATACTTTCATCTTGAAATTTGAGCACATGCTCAAACTAATAAATTTCATTAGAATTGTATAACTTTACGTGCGGGTTTCATTGATCAATTGACTCATTTGATTATGCAATTAAGTCCTTGAGCATTTTCAGGAAATTATGATGAAGTCCTTTGTCATCACTTCTCTTACGCCGGCCAAGTTGAGGCTGTCACAGGAGGGACGTCCCATTGTGACTGTGGACTAAACCCGGCAAAGGACTTCGTCGCACTTCTTTAAAGACAAATTACAAAACCAATGGACCCATGCATATAAATCCAGCCGACCCCACTATTTAATATCTCGTTCATTGGAATTAGGCTTCACTTATGTTGGTAAAAGTCGTGCTCGGAGAGAATAACCCTTATCGCCAAAGTGAGCATTCTTAAACCTGGAACATGTTAGAGGGAAACAACATGAGAATCTCAAAACATTCACTAGCAAGATCTGATTCCGCTACCTGAATCCGAATAACCCCGAGGCAATGTTCCGATCTCACTTGAGTATGGAGGAGGGGGTGACCCCATGGTCTCGTGAGGTGGTTTATCCTCCGTTACCGGAATAAGTAACCCTTGAGATAATGTCCCAACCTCGTTTGATTGTGGAGGGGGTTATTGGTTTTATGAGGTGATCTATCAGTCATAGTCGGCATAAGTAAGAAAGACGTGAATTTTCCCCATAGTTCAAATGCCTCGTAAGGTAATGTCCCTAACATCCTTCAAGTGTGGGGGAGGGGGTCCCCACGGTCTCATGAGATGCTTTAGCAACTACAATCGGAATAAGTAACCCCCTAAGGCAATGTCCCAATCTTGTTTGAGTGTAGGGAAGGGGTTTACCCCAGGGTCCCATAAAGATATTTCATCCACCACAATCGGCATAAATAAGAACACTGCCAATTCCGCCCGTGATTGCAAAAAAAATGATTCATAAATCAAACATAAAGTGATGTTGCGTTCTTTGCCTTGAGTTTTTCTTACGACTATTTATCGTACATGCCACTTGCCAAATTAATTTTATAAATGGGTCACATCAACTTATAGTGCTCTTTTCCGCAAATATCGGGTCTTGGCTTGCGTCTTCGACACCCACAAATCTTTGGAGGTCAAGCTCGGTTTAAGTCAAAATTGTCTTCGTTTCACACGGTTGCAGACTCGAATTGACTTCAATTGTGGGTGCTTTCTCGAGTCCCGTGGGGACAAGGGGACCGGTCCGAATTTTCTACTTTTTTTAATTTGTCGGAATTTATCTTGAATCATGTGAACGTTAGTCAATCTGATATAAAGCTATTTGGCTTTGTAGAACGAAATTCACTTATAATCGTTATAACTCGTTTGTTCTTAAAACTAGTAATTTATAAATTTGGATGGTAGTTTGACAATAGTCTTTTAAACTAAAATTGTTAAACACTCAATTATTGACCTACAATATAGTGATATGCCTAAAATTTTCATAATTGATGATACATGTTTTCCCAAATAATTGTAATTTTCCGATAAGACATCGTAATTCACAAGTCAACGTCTCAAAGTATCATAAGGTTTTTTTTTTTTTTTTGGTTGGTAAAGTATCATAAGGTTGAATGTCCTATAATTGATGGTTTTCCTTCGAAGAGTCATGAACTATATAAATTTATTGCGAATTTACTTTTCCAATCTCGGAAAATTGACTACATGATTGTAACACCTTTTTCAGTATGTAAGCCTTAGTAATTATTCTCATATGTTGTAATTTTTTCTTAATCAGCAGTGTTATTGACAATCTTACAATCAATAAGTTTGCTTAAAATGTTCGTAAGTAATTATATTAGATAATCTGATGGTTGATTTTTTTTTTTTTTTTTTTTTGGTTAAAATTTAGAATGGATTGCACAATTATCCAATCATCATTAATGAGAGGAATGGATTCTTTATGAACCATCTGACTAACCTCATGATTTAGATCAAGTGTAAATCATAACCAATCCGAGTAATCCAAACACAAGATTATAATGCGCCTAAACCACATAGATTGGTCCTTTCTTTGCCGACTAAGCCAATGACGAACCTAATCAACATACGTACTCTGTCTCTGCGGTATATCCAACAAAATTTTCACTTGGCCTTCCACCAAATAGGTGGCATATATTCACATTCCACTTTGGCCAAACCAAATTGAATATATCTTTCTACCACCATCGAGCTTGTCTGAATAACGAATACTGCCACAGAATTTATACTTACGTCTCTTTCTTGCAACCTTCTTTCCAGAGAAAATACCCTCCTCCGTGGCCGCCAACCATGTTTGAAAAAACAAAAGTCCGACAAAACTCCAAGCCTGACCGCCACTATTACATATAATTCGCTATCCGGCTTCTTTCTCTTCAATGGAGATTCTTTACTCTCCTTTTCATTTCTTCATCTTCATCACCTTGCTTTCAACAGCAGCAGAGCTCAGCAGATCTGCTGACACGATAACTCTGTCTAAGCCGGTGAGAGATAACTAGACTCTAGTTTCCACGGGAGCAAAGTTCGAGCTTGGATTCTTCAGCGCTGGAAATTCGTCTAACCGGTATGTTGGGATATGGTTCTACAACATCTCGGTCCAGACTGTTGTCTGGGTCGCGAATAGGGACGATCCAATCAATGGCTCGTCGGGAGTCCTGAAGATTGGGAGAGGAGGGAATCTGGTCATTGTTAAGGGAACAGGAAGAGCTGTTTGGTCCACGGACACAGCAAATGTGACCTCCGATACCGTGGCTGCGCAGCTCCTGGACTCCGGGAATCTGGTCCTCACAAATGAAAGCAACAACGGTTCGAGGAATATCCTGTGGCAGAGTTTTGACCATCCTTTCGACACGTTACTCGCGGGGATGAAGCTAGGGTGGGACCTGAGGATCGGTTTGAATCGGTATCTCACTTCTTGGAGGAATTCAGACGATCCTTCAACAGGAGACATCACATACAAAGTCGAACTCAAGGGATTGCCCCAGAAGTTCCTCCGCAGGAATGCTTCAGTAATTGAAAGAAGCGGGCCATGGGAAGGTATCCAGTTCAGTGGATTGCCCCTGAACCCAAATGCAATCATCAAACCCGAGTTCGTGAACACAGCTGAAGAAGCGTACTATACCTATCAACTCAACAACAATTCCAACATCACGAGGGCCGTGCTCAACCACTCTGGCACGCTTCAACGCTGGCTCTGGAACAATAATACACAGTGGACAGTCATACATGAGTTGCCAAATGATCAGTGCGACGAGTATGAAAAATGTGGGCCTAACGCTGTGTGCACGATTGGTGATGCCCCAATATGCAGCTGCCTGACTGGGTACACCCCTAAATCGCCCCAGGAATGGGCAATGAACTCTTGGTCCAGCGGGTGTGTTAAGAAGAAGCCCTTGAATTGTCCTAAAGGAGAAGGGTTCAAGAAGCTGAAGGGTGTGAAGGTTCCGGATATGTTGAGTTACTGGGTGAACTTGAGCACGAGCCTTGACGAATGCAGAGCCAAGTGCCTGAAAAATTGTACTTGCACCGCATATACCAATGCAGACATTGCCAATAAGGGTAGCGGGTGTCTGCTTTGGTATGGAGATCTTCTCGACATCAGAAAGCTCGTTCAACCAAACCACAATCAGAATGTTTTCATCAGGGTCATGGCGTCTGACATAGGTATATTTTCGAAATTCAGTGAAGTTAGATATTTGTCTCCATCTCGTCTCCCTAGCCGTTCCTGAAATTTTTCTTCCATCGTGGGTAATAGGCAATTATAAGTGGAAATTGTGGTTGGTGGCACCAGTAATCGCCGCGTCACTCTCTCTAGCAATGCTTCTGCTAATCTGTTTCTGGAGGAGGAGAACCAAAAAACGTCTAGGTAAAGTGTCTTTCTTCCTCGGCAAATATTGACCTCGGTTAATAATCTCCAGTGCAATTGTTTCAGTTTCCTTGAAGCACTTTCAAATATTGTATAGTCGATTAGGCATCTTTCATGCTCGACTTTGTAAGAATGCTAGAATCCGGGCTTCATCGGTATTGTTGCAGCAATAAATGTGAGGTTCACATAGATGAGCAATTAAACTAGCCAATGGACCAACTTAAGTTCATTGCTATTCAAACTTCAGGAAGATCTTTTCCCCAAAAGATAAAGTGGGTCGAACAATTTCGAGCTGATATACTGAAAAAGTCTCTCCCCTACACAATTCATCGGCTATTTTTTTGCAGGGAAAACATCAGAAGTGCAGGCTGGGAGTGGAGACAACTTAGAGCTGCCTATGCTAGACTTGGAAGTCATTACTAAAGCGACTGATAGCTTTTCGTCTCTCAATAAAATTGGAGAGGGCGGTTTTGGTCCTGTCTATAAGGTAAGGACCTTTTAACTATTACTATCTAATAATATGGATAAAGGTTCTATGGATATTGACCAGATCTATAAGAATTCGCCTGTCCCAATAACTAGAAAGAGAGAAGGGTGCTTCCTCACAAAGGGGGCAGTAAATATTGCAGGGTTATGTACTTATAAAGAAAAGAAGACTTGGTTATGTACTTATCGAATTAGACATGGATATGTGATTTTAGCTTCGTCATTTTGAATAGTTGTCTTAAGCGATGAACGTAAATATTGCAGGGTTTAATGTCCGATGGAGTTCAAATAGCCGTCAAGAGGCTGTCGCAGAACTCCAGACAGGGTTGTGATGAGTTCAAGAATGAAGTCTTGCTGATTGCGAGACTTCAGCACCGAAATCTTGTCAAACTATTGGGATGCTGTATGAACGGAGAGGAAAGGATGTTAGTATATGAATATATGCCGAACGGAAGCCTTGACTCCTTAATATTTGGTCTGTTCCAACCACCTCATCTTAGTATGAAAATGTGGTTAATTACTTCAAACGTTTCTTTTCAGATAGGATTGATCCTATTTTAAGTTAGTTTGTGGTTTTGTTTGTGAATTCCTATGGTTGATTTTGGTCCCCAAAACACTTGTAGGTAATAGAGGAGGTAATTCTCTCGTGTGGAGGCGGCGTTTCGATATCATTGTGGGTGTTGCAAGGGGAATTCTGTATTTACATCGTGACTCAAGATTGAGAATAATTCATCGGGATCTAAAAGCTAGTAATGTGCTGCTAGATAGTGAGATGAACCCAAAGATATCAGATTTTGGCATGGCTAGGGCTTGCGGAGGAGATCAATCCAGGGAACAGACGACACGTGTAGTCGGGACTTAGTAAGTGCCTTTAGAAGTTCTCACCACACTAGATATTATCCATATTTTGATGCATGATTTTGTGGCTATTTTTTTGAATTGACTATGCATTCTTGCCTCGAATTGTGACGCAGCGGATACATGCCTCCAGAGTATGCAATAGATGGAATTTTCTCGACTAAATCAGATGTTTTTAGCTTTGGAGTCCTAGTCTTGGAAATAATTAGCGGCAGGAGGAACAAAGAATTCCATCACCATGATCACAATTTTAACCTTCCTGGACATGTAAGCTTCTACTCCAAGATTCTACTTCGAGTTCAGACATTACTCAAATAAAATTGCCTTGGAATCTGCGACTTTCAGGCCTGGAAATTATGGCTTCAAGGGGAGGCCACCGAACTCATAGACAAACAAATGGAGGATTCATTTCCAAGATCGGAAGTTGTCAGGTGCATCCAGATAGGCCTCTTGTGTGTTCAGCGAAGTCCGGAACAAAGGCCAACTATGTCATCTGTAATACGAATGTTGGACAGCGAGAGTGCCTCATTGCCACAGCCCAAGCAACCGGGATTTTACACGGAGAGGTTCAATGATCAAATAGACGGTGAAACAAGCGAGTTAACTATTACCATACTCGAGGGTCGGTGAAGATCCACGAGATTTCATGCACACAAAGTTAACACCACGTAATAGTCAAGGTATTAGCTGTTACATTGCAGATTGAAACTCTAGTACACGTAATTTGTCAGGGTATTTTCGGCATGAAAATGTGAAAAGATTCTCTGCTTTCTTCGACAAAGTACTTGCTCTTGAGAATGCACTTGGAGTAAACTTCTCTTTTGCTATATGTATGAAACTCCATTCATATTGACAAATAACAGATAGCTGCTTGGATGTTACAAATTCCAAACTGTTAGGAAAAACGGATTCCCCAAAAATAACGAACGCGGAAACAGACCCAGGAAAAACATGTATATCACCGATCAAATGTACATTACTGAATCGAACGTACTTGACTTTTACAGTTTAAAACACCGATGTTGCGATTCGAGGAGGAATCCGGACACTGTTCTTTCGAGGAGAATACTGTTCTTTTTAGGGAGAAAACGGTGAGAGAGTAAACTGAGAGAACGTGATTTTTCTCTATCTCAAAAACGTCACTTTTGAAATCACGTAACCTCCCATATATTTTTACTGCTCAGATATAATAACCTCTTCCATGGGCTCTTAACTTACAGGCTGGGTTTTTGGGACCAACATGGGCAGACGGGCCTACTTAGGCCCATCAAACATAAAAACAAAAACCCATCACAAACCAAAGGCATAGTTGATAGATTAGGTGGATGAGATCCCCTGTGGGCCATCGAAACTTCATAGTACATTTGTAAACCTGAATTCTTTCACTTTCCAAGATGCCTCTGAGAAGGGCGACAATAGGTTGGAAGTTTCCCGTTCCCCCCTGTTGTCTGAAATCGTGGGGATTGTTTTTTTTTTTTCTCTTTCATCACGTGGAAAGCAACTGCAAGCCCGCGCAAATAATCAATGTTTGGTCAAAATTCTGGCTTGAACTTGCTTTCATCCAAATCAGCAATCTCAAAAAGGACAAAAGGCAATGTCAGTTGCTGAAAATAAGGAATGAAGTATATAATCATCATGACGTATGTTCGTCGGGAAATGGAAAATTTCTCTGCTGTCGCGTTTATCGAATGTTTCATCGACTGAAAAAAACACTTCCGCTGACCTCATTCCCCCATAAGAACTTGTCGGAAAATCTAGCTTGTCCTGGACAACGAACAGATGAAAAGGAAAGAGTTAAGGTGCAAAGAGTAATCGATATTCAACAGAGGACAAAACCACAAAATATGGGAAATGATGCTTGCTAGAGAATACATTTGAGAAATTTGAAATGGTATATATTTGAAGTCGATAGATCGATGCTATCCAAATCATCCGACATTGTCTTGTCTGATTGTACCGTTCATCGACAGGCGGGTCAATCTGGCTGTCTAAAGTTTAAAGTCTGGGATTGTGCAGCACTGCAGCCGTCGACTTGTGTGGAAAAAGATGACCTAACCTACTAAATTTCATTATGAGTTATCTACATCCGCCTCTAAATTAATCTTAGCATTTTCCATGATATGGCAAAACGATAGATTATTGTAAACTAAAAAGAAGAAAAGACGATCACTCTATTCGTCCAAAGATAGATTAGTAGGCGTGACAAATCAATAACAATAATCGCCTCCTCCCCCCCCCCACCAGAAAAAAATAAAAAATAAAAAAGGAGAATCCAAAAAGGCACGACAATAAGAGTTGATTATTTACAGTCCCCAAGCAAACTCAATGGATGGGAAAGATAAGTGTCGTTAGAGATAATTAAGATATTTCCTTAATTTTTCATATTTGTTTAAATTATGCAGATGTCTCTCTTGATTATGTATACCTCCAATTGATTATAATTAATATCATATTTATCTTGTCATCTAATAAAGTCGATTGTCCATGTACTCTTCATTATGACATAGAAAAACATACGAATATTACAAAATTCTCCCTTCTGCGTATTTGTTACCTAGTGTAGTGCTCCTGTGCCCCAACCTTTCTATCTTTTACCGACTAAGGTATGGGTAGAGTTGGGGAAAATTATCCAAAAAATCCCAAACTTATTATATAGCGGTCAATTCAATCATAAACTTTTCAATTGTGTCAATTTAGTTTTCGAACCTTTTGACAACTTGCTAATTTAGCTATAAACATTTCAATTATGTCAATTTAGTCCCAAAAATTTTGATAATTTGCCAATTCATTCCTCGACATTTAATGATTTAGCTATAAACATTTAATGATTTTCCAATTTCGTCATTCTAGCTAAAATTAGCTAGAAATGATTGGTGTGGCACTATCTTACATGGTACGGTCAGTGTTAACGTGAATAATTTTTTTCAATTTTTTCTTTCCCTTTTCTTTTCTTCTTTTATTTTCTTTTGTTTTTAGAATAAGAGTATTAAAAGTTCTAAAACTTGTCACGAAAGTGCAATTAAATCCTACAAATTTCAAAAAGTACAATCAAGTATTAAAACTTACTACGAAAGTATAATTAAATCCTAAAACTTTTAAAAAATGTAATTGAGTTATAAAACTTTCAAAAAGTACAATTAAATTGTGAAACTTACCATGATAGTGAACTTAAGTTCTAAAACTTATCAAATTATTGCAATCAAATTCTAAAACTTTTAGCAATTTCTATTTGTCAAGTTGGGTGAATTAATAGAAGAACTTGATCACACTAACTTGACAAGTTTTAGGATATGATTGCATTTTTAGAAAGTTTTATAACTCAATTTCACTTTTGAGATAAGTTTTATGACTTAATTGCACTTTTTAAAAGTCTTAAGACTAAATTGTACTTTCGTGACAAATTTTAGAACTTCTAATATATTTATTTATTTTTTCCTTTTTTTCTTCCATTTTTTTCAAACACATTCCCCAAATCATTTCTAATAATCATCATTTATTGTCAAAATCAAATCATACAATATCACTGATGTGACACTATCTTTTGCGGCGCAGCCAACATTAACATATACAAATTATTTTAATTATTTTAATTATTTTCTTTTCTTTTCTTTTCTTTTCTTTTCTTTTTTCTTTTCTTTTGCTTTTTGAATAAGAGTATTAGAAGTTTTACAACTTGTCACGAAAATACAATAAAGTTCTAAAATTTTTAAAATGTGCTATTAAGTACCAAAAATTATGACAAAATGACAATTGAGTCTTAAAAATTTCAAAAAGTGTAAAAGCTAAAATGTTCAAAGTGTAATTAAGTCCTAAAATTTGTCATGTTTGTGTATTCAAGTCTTAAAACTCGTCAACAATTTCTATTTGTCAAGTTGGACAAAATTAATAGAATAACTTAATTACACTAACTTGACAAGTTTTAGGACATGATTACACTTTTAGAAAGTTGTAAGACTCAATTTTACTTTTGAGACAGATTTTAGGACTTGATTATCATTTTTGAAAGTTTTAAAACTCAATTTTATTTTCATTAAAATTTTAGAATTTCAGTACATTCATTCCTTTGTTTTTTTTTTTTTTTTTCCTTTTAGTTTTTACTAACATATTCCCCAAAATCATCTTTAATAATCATCATTTAATATAAAAATCAAATCAAACAACACCCTGATTCTTCCTCATTTGCAATGAACATCATTAATGTTTTCACACCTTAAAACCACAAAAATAGTGGGGATGACACAGCTGCCCTTTCACACGAAAGATGTAGCCTCAAACACAACCAAATATATATATATATATATATATATATATATATATCAAATCATACATATACATATAAGATAAATCAACAAGTTGGTTGTAACATCAAAGTTTCTATAATCCACCAAAAAGAAATATACAATTAGAACTCAGCCAATCCAACCACTAGCAATCCAACTACTAGCAACAACCATGTGCACCACTTTCTTAAACCATACACAAAAATAGAACTCCCAAAAGTTTCTCACCGACGACGCTCTCACTCTATTCACCACTAATCGAGGAACCTAAAAAGATTAAAGGACGAGTGGAATGAGCAACAACAGCTCAGTGAGTAGTATATATTTTCTAAGTAGATCGAGCAACCACTATGCATATATACAAAGCAATACAAAACTTCATAATTCAAACTCAATATATAAAATATATATCGAATCATATAAGAGTTATTTCTTATCATCAAAACTTTAAACTAATATGAAAAACTCATTTAAATCACCATCAAAAGTTAAGTATCAATGCTCAAGTCCATTGAATAATCTCTATCAAATATCATATACCAATGGTCGATCCATTGACTAATCTATTGCTCAATACTCTACTATGGTTACAACACAACGCCCGGTGCCAAGGCGACCAAGATTCCCCCCTGGCAAGGTTTCCACCTACAAAGCCGGTGGCTCGGCCCAAATAAGATATCCTAAATCTTGTATGCATATGTCACGGGCCGATCGGTCTAGCGTTCCCTTACATGTGCGGTCTTAGGAATTTCTCCCAAGTCAGCCTTTCTCACACTCACTCACAAGGATCGTAGAGAGAGAAACTCTTAGAGAGAGAAGCTCTGGATTGTATTCACTTGTGAAAATGAGATGATACAATGAGGGGGAGGAGACCCCTATTTATACAAAGACAAGACAAACTGTATCCCTAGATCTCTCCTCGATCTAACGGTGGAGAATAGATCTCCCAAACTACCAACTACTCGCATTTATTATATACGAATACATTTACCGTATTGCCCGCCCCTAGGAGTACTCTAGAAGACTCAAGAAAACCCTAGGACTTGAGGATACAAGCTGAGGGTCGCTTGATCCATAGACGTGTCACGGCCGGCCCATAGGAACCTCTTGGATCAGCATTCTTTCGAGCCGTGACATTCTCCCCCACCTAATCAGGCGACGCCGTCGTCGCGTCTTCGGCATGGAAAGCGTTGATCTCCTTCTTGAACTGCCAAAGACTCTCCGTGGGCTCCCAACTTGCTTCGCTCTCCGGAAGACCTTTCCATCGGATCAAATACTCTCGCTTGGGTGCACAATACCGCTTTCGTATGACTCGATCCGCCATGATACTCTCGACCTCTCGATCATACGAGGTTTTTGCCTCGACGGGTGCCCGTTGTGACTTCCCTTGATCCGGATCTTCCTTATCAACCTGGAAAGGCTTAAGCATACTCACATGGAAAACCGGATGTACCTTGAGTTTCGGTGGTAGTTCCAGCTTGTATGCGACCTTCCCGACCCGTTGCAGTACACGAAACGGCCCCTCGTAGCGATGGATCAACCCCTTGTACACATCCTTGTATCAAAGAACCACGTGCAGCTTAGCCAACACTTGGTCCCCGACCTAGAACTCCACATGCCGTCGCTTTTTATCCGCCCATTTCTTCATGTGCTTGGAGGCTTTGTGTAGACACGCCCTTACCAAGTCGGCTTGCTCTTGCCAATCCTTGGTAAACTTGTATGTGGGCGGACTACACCGCCAATAACCTGATGCGATCGCACTCGGGGTGTTTGGTTTCTGCCCGGTCACGATCTCGAATGGGCTTTGATCGGTCGACTCGCTCCGCTGCAAGTTGTAGGAGAACTGGGCTACATCGATCAACTTCACCCAGTTCACTTGTGTTGTACTCACATAGTGACGGAGATATATCTCCAAGAGTGCATTGACCCGCTCTGTCTAATCGTCGGTTTAGGGATGCAAACTTGTCGACATATTCAGCTCCGACCCTAGCAGCTTGAACAACTCGGACTAGAAACGCCCCGTGAAGCGAGGATCACAATCGCTCACGATCGGTTGTGGCACTTCCCAGTACTTGACCACGTGCTTCATAAACAGCTTGGTCGCCTCCTCGGCCGAACAATCTTTCGTCGCAGGCACGAAGGTCGTGTACTTTGAGAACCGGTCCACCACAACCATGAGAGTCCGACACCCTTCGGACTTTCACAGGTTGACGATGAAGTCCATGGAAACACTTTCCCATGGACGAGTGGGAACGGGACGCGGCTCCAGCAGGCCCAGCGACGAATGCTGCTCTAGCTTATCTTGTTGGCCCACCAAACAAGTCTTCATGTAAGCTTCGACGTGGTCCCGCATTTGTGGCCGGTAGTATCGATCTTCGACGACTGCCAATGTGCGGTGGAAGCCTAGATGACCCCCCCACTTCGAGTCGTGGCACTCGTGCAAAATTTCCTTCCTCAACTTCTCATGGAAGGGCAGGTTCAGCCGCCTTCCTTTGGTGTAGAGGAGCTCGTCCTCACACTAGAACCGTCGGGTCTTACCCTCCTTTGCATAGCTGATGAGGGCTTGAGCCCTTGGATCATGCATCAACCCCTCCTTTATGCGGTCGACCCAAGGACAACTCAGTCTACTCACTGAGCTACTCATCAGCTCCATCTTCCGACTCAGCGTGTTCGCCACGGAGTTGGCCTTCCCCGGCTTGTACTCCAATGTGTAGTCGAACTCCGCTAAGAAGTCTTGCCATCGAGTTTGCTTCGGACTCAGCTTCTTTTGGGTTTGGAAGTAACTCGTGGCTATGTTGTCCATCCTCACGATGAACTTTGACCCCAGGAGATAATGCCTCCACGTCCGAAGGCAATGGACCACCACGGTCATCTCATTCTTTTAAACAGTATACCGACACTCGGTATTGTTCAACTTTCGAGACTTGTACGCCATCGGATGTCCCTCCTGCATAAGGACGCCACCAATAGCAAAATCCAATGTGTCAATCTCTACCTCATAAGGTTTGGTGTGGTCAGGCAATACCAACACCGGCTCCTCCGTCATGGCTTTCTTCAGTTGATCGAACGCCCTTTAGCATCGATCCGTCCATTCCCACGGCTTCTCCTTCTTCAATAGGTCCATGAGCGGCACGGTGATGCTCAAGTAGCTCCGAATGAATCGCCGGTAGTAGTTGGTGAGGCCGAGGAACGACCTCAACTCCGTCACCTTTGTCGGTGGCTCCCACTTGACGATCGACTGAATCTTTGCCTTGTCCATTCGCACACGCCCACCCCCGATGATGTGCCCTAGCAACAGAACTTCCTCTTGGGCAAAGGCACACTTCTCACACTTAACGTACAACTCATTCTCACGCAAGACTTGGAAGAGCTGCCTTAAGTGCTTGACATGCTCATCGAGCGTCCGAATATACACTACAATATCATCAAGATAGACCACTACAAATCGGTCTAGGAACGGGTAGAGTACCTTGTTCATTAGCGTGCAAAATGTAGCCGGAGCATTGGTCAGGCCGAACGGCATCACGAGGAATTTGTAGGATCCATACCGCGTCACACAGGCTGTCTTTGGCTTGTCCCCTTCGGCCATCCGAATTTGGTAGTAACTCGATCGGAGATCCAGCTTGGTGAACCATTGAGCTCCACCGAGTTGATCGAAAAGGTCCACGATGAGCAGGATCGGGTACTTGTTCTTCACCGTCAACTTGTTCACCGCCCGATAGTCGATGCACATCCGAAGTGACCCATCGTGCTTCTTTTGAAATAGGACCGGCGCATCGAATGGAGCCTTGGACGGCCGAATGTACCCCGCGTCGAGCAGCTCCTTGAGTTGCCTCCTCAACTCTTCCAATTCCGGGGGCGCCATGCGATATGGCGCCATGGCAGGCAATCGAGTGTCAGGCACCAGCTCGATTCGATGATCCACCTCTCTCTTGCGTGGCAACTTCTTCGGCAACTCCGAAGGCATAACATCCTTGAATGAGCCGAGGACTTGGGCTACCTCCGTCAGGACTTCCTTCCCTTCACCCTTGTTGTCCTCGATCTTCAAGGCAGCTAGGATGGTCACTTCACCCTTCCTTGCCCCCTGGGTGAGTTGCATAGCCGAGACTATCCGTCGATCGCGGTTTGACTCACGATGGACCGGGATCATGCATTGACAATGCTTGTCCAACATGCATATGCACTCGGCGAAAGGTACTACAACCTCATGGATTCTATCTAGGAATTTAATTCCAATGACAATATCGTAATCGTCAAGGGGAATTACTTCTAGGGTCTCCTTGCTCTTCCATGGCCCAAGTTGTAGTTCCACGTCCCTTGCGAGACGATTGTAGGGACTTCCTTGGAGTTCACCGTTTTGAGCCACCCGGCTCTCTTCTCAACCCATAGGTTAAGTTTCTTCGCGGCTTCCTCCTATATGAAGATGTCGGATGCTCCCGTGTCCACGAGTGCACTCATTGTGGACTCTCCGATCTTCAAATCTGCAAACATCAAGCCTTTAGGCTCCTTCGCCTTCTTGGACTTGATGGTGCTAAGGAGTCGCAACGAACCCAACCGCGATTCCTCCTTAGGCTCCTCTATTTTGTAGAGAGCGGCCAGCTTGGCCTTGTTCGAGTAATCCCTTGCCATGTGTGGACCATCACAAAGGAAGCATTTGTAAGATAGTACCTTCCTTTGCCCTCCTTCGCTCGACTCCACGTGAGCCTTGTGAGAGTTAGCCAGAGGTCTACCTCCGGTCGGGTTGTTGTATCTCCCCCGATCTCCCCCACCGGTGGCTTTGTCCCTCGGACGAGTGTCCGATCGGGATGTGGAAGGTTCCTTGTATTCCACGAGCGATTCGGCTACGGTCATCGCCGTTGTGAGATCTCCCACGTTGAACCGTTTCAGCTCTTGTTTGGTCCATGGCTTGAGACCTCTCATGAATTGGTAGTACGCTTCGGTCTCGTTCATCGAAGGTATTTGGAGTAGTAATGTGGCATCCCAAAATTTCATGGCCATATCTAGAGATGTTACGACCTATGGAAAAGTGAATGGATGTGTCGTTGATTTATGTTGTGGCCATTAGACTAAGGAATTGTAATAGACTATGGCCAAGTACATTAATGGAAAAGTATCTTATATTCTTGGGTTATCAAAGTTGGTGCTATAGGATAATTTGATAATGAGAATTTTGTTCTTGGCTATGCAGTTTATGGATTTGATTTTTATGGATCGATGTTGCAAGTTTTTGGCCATATTATTTTTGCAATTAGGTAATTATTTAAGTGGAAAATAATAGTGAATTATTAAAGGAGGAAGTGGGCTGATTTTTGGGCCAAACCAGCCCACAATCCCTCACCCTTTGACCGGCGAAGGCCCGGCCCAAGAGGCCCAATGGGCCGTCGACAAGGGCTGGCCCAAGCCCAACCGGATGAAGCCCCCTCTTGCACGAAAATGCCAAGTGGCTGGCATGCAAGATCAATGATTGTTAATCATTGAAAGAGAGAAATTAGTGAGGGGAGAGGGGCGGATTTCTCGAAGGCTTGAACCGAGAGAGAGGGAGAGAGAGAGTGTTCGTGAGGAAGAGTGGAAGAGAGAAAGAGGGAGAGTGAACGTGTGAGAGAAGAGGAGGAAGAAGGAGGCCCATTGCTGCCGATCGTCCGCCTAGTCACCGCTGTCGAGTCCGCTTTGCCCCACTGTTTGCTTGCTGTGTTTTGCTCGGATTAGAGGCAAGTAGAGTCCATTAATCTACCCTTTGCTTGCTGTGATGTGTGTGCAGTGTATGGTAGATTTTGGTTGTGATAGAAGTGATGAAATTCGAAGCTTTGGGGAGAAGTATGTTGGCCTAGCATTCTATTTTCTAGAAGGACAGTCCAACCTTTGATGATTTCGTGAGCTGCATGCGACTTTTTAGTTGGAATCTCACTTTGACCTCTTGATGAAAGTTGTAGAGGACATCTTGAGGAGTAACATACTATAATTTGAGATGAAACGGACAAGTATTGCTTGGTGAAATTATTTTCCTTTGAAGAAACTAAATCTGGAATTTGTTGTGCTGACCTTTAGTGATTTCATGGAATGTAAAGTAGCTTTTTTTGTTGGAATCTCACTTCGACTTCTTAATGAAAGTGGTATAAGACTTCTTGAAGTATAACATATCAAAAATTGAGAAGAAATAAACAAGTATAGGTCGGTGAAACCATCTTTCTTTGAAGAAAATGGATCTAGAAAACGTTACCTTGACCTAGTATGATTCTGTGAATTTTTATAAAATAATCCAGTTGAAATTTGATCTCGTGCCCTTAATGGAAGTTGTAGATGACATTCTGAGGAATAACATACTGAAAATTGAGAAGAAATGGAAATGTTTAGGTCGGTGAAATGAATTTTCTTTGAAAAGACTTAATCTGGAAAAACAGTGCCGAGAATAGGAGGAACTAAATCGTCTATAGCTATTAACATAGAACGAATTGGATTTAGATTTCTTCATGAGATATTTACCTCTAGGTGTTTTCTATAACCTATCAAAATTTCAGAATTTTTGGAGCTCGTTTGGGTATTTAATCAAAATTATTTTCGAAACTGTGCAAACTGTAATGCTGAAATTTTGAAAGCTAGGTTTCGTTTATAACATGTCAAATTTTCGGAATTTATTAAGACCGTTTACTAATTTTCCTAGAGTTTAACTAAAAGACTGCATTCTGTTTTACTTGAATATTGCTGTATTTTCAAAAATAAATGAATTGCTCTATGAGATATTATGTCTTGAGTGGTTAATTATGCTGCATACGTGGTGACATTTAACATGGCATATAACATCAAAAAGCTGGTTTAGACCTTTGATGTTATTGCATTAAATGCCATGTTGAAAATGAGACATATATGTGAATATACATTGTGATAATGATGATACCGTCGGAGGTGTGAGCCGACGATGACCCGGGAGTCGGGATGCCCAAAGGTTCGAATGAGTCGATGCCCTTTGGATGCCTTGTTGTATTTTGAATACATGCCCAGAGGATTTTTCCCCGAGAGTTTCGGGATGCCCGGTGGTATATCGGTACGTAATTCCAGGGGATGCTTGGTGGTATGTCGGTACGTAATTCCAGAGGGTAGGGGTAACCATTTTCATGGCGAGCCTCGAAGATTCCTTGTGATGCCAGGTGGGGTGCGAGATGCCCGGAGGTGTGTGCCGGAGGTTCCTCGTGATGCCAGGTTGGGTGCGAGCGATAAATGAGGGATGCAAACATTGGTCCCTAGATGAAAAATGATGAGATCCTTTTGAAAGATAAAACGGAAAATTGAATCATGTGCATGGGTGTGTGCATATGGCATGATGCATGATCTGTTTATGAAAGTAAATTGATGCTATTTGACATTGAGAATGCGATCATGAAGGCTTGAATGGATCTCATGAGGATGTATACATGGTTGTATGGATGATATGAATCATGTGTATGGGTATGTGCTTATGGCATGAGATATAATTGTCCATGAACTTGAATGGGTATTGCTTGGCATGGGAAATATGATTAGTAAGGTCGTGAATGAATCTCATGGACATATATGTATGATGGCATGGATGATATGTGCATTTCACATGAAATTGTGGTTGTCTTGCTTGTTGCATTGTGTAGTTTGATGGATCTTTACTGCTGAGTGGTTGTACTCACCCCTTTGGGGAACTAACATTTTAGACTAGATAAGATGCCTCTGCTGCCACTGCCACCGGTAGATGGATCGAGTAGTTGGATATGACTGCGAGGAGGAGGATAGTAAAGGAAGGAACTTTTGGACGCCGACACTGGTCGATGGACCTTAAGTATACGATTGTTGTAAAAGATGTCGGTTATCTTTTGAAGTATAGCCGAGTATAGAAGACTACGGCATTTTGATGTACCGATGAATGATGTCCATCTGGTTTAAGTAAATAAAAGTGTTCGGCTTTTACCTATAAATGTTTAGTTAGTGTGCATCGTTTTCTGAATATAGGGAAGGGAGTTGATGGATGTGCTTCCGCCATATAAATTGTGCAGGGACCGATTTAAAAGATGTAAACCCCCAGGATTTATGAATTATAATGAAATTCCTTGGTATTAGAGTATTATATTATCAGGTCAAGTGAAAGGTAAGCGGACTGTGGCGACCTTAACGATTTGGGGGCCGTCGAGGAGTGCCACAAGCAACTCCGAAAACCACTTGATGTAGTTGCGTACACCACCATTTTGCTCAAGATGCTTCAGCTCTTCACGAGCTTCTTCCTCCGCATAAGCGGGAAAGTAGTTCTGTTGGAACTCTTCGACGAATCTACCCCAAGTCGTGATAGGATCTCCACACCTATCATCCGACCAACGACGCCACCACAACAATGCATTATTGACTAAGTACATAGATGCAGTGTTTACCTGTGATTGCTTGTCATTAATTACCATGGCTTGGAAGTACCACTCCATATACCAGAGGAAATTGTCCACGTCTTTGGCCACCCGCAAGCCCCAGAATTCCTTCGGCTTCGGCGTGTCCACTCATCCTTGCACAGTGATCACCCCGTTCATGCGTGCAGCTTCCGATTCAGCGAGCTTACCCTTGAGCTCCGCTATCTCCGCGCGTATGGCCACCACCATGGCCTCCAGGGGTTCGTACCGTTGTGTGAGTTCTTCCCATAGGGTCCCCAGCAACTCATGTCGGAGTTCTCCCATGCTGGCCTTGAGCTCTTGCACCTCAGCAACGAGCTCCTGCCTTCCGGCGTCCACTCCGTCCACGGTCTGGGTCAGGTCGTCGACCAATCCTTGGACATTGGTGACGAACAATTCTAGCTTCATCATCCGCTGCACAAGATCTTTCGTTGGATCCCTCGAACTCGAACCACCACGGTTCTTCTTGCCCTTGGCCTTCTCGGCGTTCATCCCACAATCAACGCAGTCACCACCCATGGCGAGCGCCTCATCAGATCATGGATTAGCCATTGTGCTTGCGCTTGGAACAAACTCAGCTCTGATACCACTTGTCACGGGCCGATCGATCTAGAGTTCCCTTGCTCGTGCGGTCTTAGGAATTTCTCCCAAGTCAGCCTTTCTCACACTCACTCACAAGGATCATAGAGAGAGAAATTCTTAGAAAGAGAAGCTCTGGATTGTATTCACTTGTGAAAATGAGATGATACAATGAGGGAGATGAGACCCCTATTTATACAAAGACAAAGCAAACCGTATCCGTAGATTTCTCCTCGATCTAACAGTGGAGATTAGATCTCCCAAACTACCAACTACCCACATTTATTACATACGAATACATTTACCGTATTGCCCGCCCCTAGGAGTATTCTAGAAGACTTGAGAAAACCCTAGGACTCTAGGATACAAGCCAAGGGTCACTTGATCAATAGACGTGTCACGGCCGGCCCATAAGAACCTCTTGGATTGGCATTCTTTTGGGCTGTGACACATACCCCAAAAACCCCTCACTAGGTTCACAGTCATATTGGACATAAATAACGATCCTCCGATATTAGAAATCTAATCTATAAATCAATATCTTAAACCAAGCAAATAACATTTTGTAGCATAGCCCATCATTCATTCTTATCCATTTCTCAAATCGTCATAAACATTTCCATAAATCAGCCACAAAGTAGTTTCATATATATTACTCCACGAACTTTGTATAACACACTTTTTAAACATTCATAATCAACCAAAGAGTAGCAAATGCTCGATCTGGGTTTTATGCAATAAAAATACTCCTCCCCCTTCTGTTAGAGAAAACTCATTTATTGTTTTGAAGTTGACAAAACATTTCCAAAGTCTATTTCTGAAGATCTGAAGACTTTATCGTCAAAGTCTGAAGACCGACAGACCACCATATGTTTATCTCAAAGTCTATCCTTACTGGCAGTTCCACACTGAAGTATGAAGATTTATCCAAACGTAGGATTATTATCCAGATGAAGATTATCTTCAAAGTTTCGTTTCGTATGGTTATTGGAAGATCTTATAGCTGGAATTCACACATACTTGATTGATTATTCTTATTGGAAACTACTCCGATATGAAGATCTTTGAAAGGCAAGCCAAACTTGGAAGGTTCTACTTATGGAAACTCAAGATTCTGATTTGTATGGGCGAGCAGGATTGACGGGCTTTCAACACAAATGACCTAACGACTTGAGATCACCTTAATTGATTCTGTCCAACGGGTAGATTGGAAGAATTCCTTTGGAAAGTGCCAACGGTCGAGAAGGCATGAAGGAGTATTTAAGGATTGATTCTTCGGTTGTTCGATACGATGCTTGAGAGAGAATTCCAAAGTCTGAAGCTTATCTAGTCTCTTACTTTTTCATTCATCAAGCAAAACATTGTATACAAAAGAGAGAAACTCTTGGTGTGACTGTGTGAGAGTTTGATAAGACTTATCACCGTGATAGTCAAGATCACGAGCTGTAACAACTCTTTTGATACTTAATGGAATCTAGCCAATAGACTGTCAGCGAGGAGAGTGCACGTAGGCTTGGTCTAAGCCGAACCACTATAAACTCTATATTCACTTTCTCTTATCCCTGAACTCCTTACTTTTATTTACTGGTTGTCTATTTACTTAAAGTTGAAATATTGCTTATGTTTAACATCTTCTAAAATCAAATACTTTCATTAAGTCTTGTGAAAATTTTTATTTACACCTATTCACCCCCCCTCTAGGTGTATTCACTAGCCTTTTTCAATTGGTATCAGAGTTGTAAATCGAGGTACTTCTTCACCCATCTTTACTAGTGATGTCAGTAGATCTCCACAAGACCCAGAAGAGGTCTATGCCGCTCATTTCCCTGAAGCATATTTTGAGGCATACACTCCTAGTCATGATGATAGAACAACTGATGTTCCCCCTCATTTTCAAACTCCTGCATCTACTTTGGTTGGTTCCAGCACTGCTATAGATCACTCTGTAGATTTTCAGCGAGTGATGGAACTTCTTTTAGAATTAAAGGGACATCAATATGCTTTTGAGTTTGAAATGAAGCACATGATGACTATCTTCAAAGCATCTACCGACTCTCTTCAAGAACAGATTCAAGCCATCAAGCAAGAACAGGCAAATGGTGTGGATATTCAACAACTTAAGGAGTCTTTGCAGAAGCTTGAAGACACTATCAAGTCCATGGGGGATTTCCAGCTCGTTCGTATCCCCAAGCAGCCCTAATTCAAAACAACTCTTTTTCATCGTTTTTGTCTCCACTTTTTGCTGATGACAAAAAGGGGGAGAGTTTGAGTGCAGATTTGTTTTTTATTGAAATTTTGACTTGGACTTTACTTTTTGTGGACTTTTTGATTATGGTTTGGTTTGACAATGGTTTGACATTTAACTTTGGATATTGTTAATCATTTGATGCTTGCAAGTGCAATGGTTTAGTTTGCGATATTACTTATAACTGGTTTTGACTAACTTGTGTTCTGTGGGTGCAGAATCAAGGTTTTCAAAGTCCTAATTACATTTATAAGATATTATATATTGCATAAGTACTGTTTTGCAGGTCAAAAAGTTTTCCAAAATCTGCAGGAAAGTTTTGTCACCATAAAAAATGGGGAGATTGCTAGAGAAAACTCATTTATTGTTTTGAAGTTGACAAAACCTTTCCAAAGTCTATTTCTGAAGATCTGAAGACTTTATCATCAAAGTCCGAAGACCGACATACCATCAGATGTTTATCTCAAAGTCTATCCTCACTGGCAGTTCCACATTGAAGTATGAAGATTTATCCAAACGCAGAATTATTATCCAGATGAAGATTATCTTCAAAGTTTCATTTCGTATGGTTATTGGAAGATCTTATAGCTGGAATTCACACATACTTGATTGATTATTCTTATTGGAAACAACTCCGATATGAAGATCTTTGAAAGGCAAGCCAAACTTGGAAGGTTCTACTTATGGAAACTCAAGATCCTAATTTGTATGGGCGAGCAGGATTGACGGGCTTTCAACACAAATTATCTAACAACTCGAGATCACCTTAATTGATTCTATCCAACGGGTAGATTGGAAGAATTCTTTTGGAAAGTGCCAACGATCGAGAAGGCATGAAAGAGTATTTAAGGATTGATTCTTCAGTTGTTCGATACGGTGCTTGAGAGAGAATTCCAAAGTCTGAAGCTTATATAGTCTCTTGCTTTTCATTCATCGAGCAAAACATTGTATACAAAAGAGAGAAACTCTTAGTGTGAATGTATGAGAGTTCGATAAGACTCATCACCGTGATAGTCAATATCACGAGCTATAACAACTCTTTTGATACTTGGTGGAATCTAGCCAATAGGCTGTCAGCGAGGAGAGTGGACGTAGGCTTGGTCTAAGCTAAACCACTATAAACTCCGTGTTCACTTTCTCTTATCCCTGAACTCCTTACTTTTATTTACTAGTTGTCTATTTACTTAAAGTTGAAATACTGCTTATGTTTAACATCTTCTAAAATCAAATACTTACATTAAGTCATGTGAGAAATTTTATTTACACCTATTCACCCCGTCTAGGTGTATTCACTAGCCTATTTCAACTTCAAGACATGGTTTTACAAATGCAAATAAAATATAATACCCCTCACCTCATCGTCTACGATCAAACGACAAACCATACTTGTATCATCAAACTCACGGCCCTATCAAATAACCGATGAATAATGTTAAAATCTAATAAAACTCTATCTCAACTACAAAACGACTAACTCTAACAAAATGACTCTTATGCACTAACAAATCACATAACCAAGGTGATTGTTCAAGCTGTTCGCAACGTAGAGTTTAAGCGCAAAACTTAGTTACGCTATAACTTCCTCCTCCGAACCCTATTCTGAACGTATATATCGTCAAAAGAAAGCCCTCCAAACATACTATAGGAATCCCAACTTGACCGTCCCAAAATCAAGCCGAAAAATGACAAAATACGGACCCAAAGCTGCTGGACACGTACTGTTCGCTGCATGCAGGAAACTTCGAAATTTTCTTACGAACAAACCATAAGCTCAAATCATGATCCGTAAAAACCTATTGCTCCACAACACTCTAAATTATGATTTCTATAAAAATATGCGGCTCAACAACTCCAGAATCATACTTCTGTGCTCGATTTTTCAAAATCCCAAATTTGAGCCCTGAACTCATAAATTACTTCGATTGGATGAGTGAGGAGCCTAATCTCTTACCGGGCGCTGCGTTATGGAGTCGAGTTGGCTTGGCGAGCCATTTGCGACTTGCACGTGCCAAAATCCCTCTCCTTTCTTCCCCTTTCTTTTCTTCTTCTTCTTCTTCTTCTTCTTCTTCTTCTTTTCTCTTTCTTTCCTTTCTTTTCTCTTTCTCCCTAAATGGTTAAGCTCTTTAAAGTGAGCGACCACTGCTCATCCCTTTTTCTCTTTTATTTCTTTTTTTTTTTTTCTTGTTTTTGACTTTTCAACCCTCCTTTTGTTTTCTTCTTCTGGGCCCACCAGCCAAATATTACAAATACACGATCACCGTTTTTGTCCCAAACCTCCTAGATTGGAATCTTCCGGTACTCTTTATCAGTGAACTGAAGAATTCGCCCTGCTGGGGGGTCAATGAAGCTATGTGAACTATAGACCCACTTCTTAGTTGGGACAAGTTGTCTCTAGTTCAAAGCATAAAGTGAGATGTACAAAGTCATTTCCTGTTGCCGAGAATCTGAAATGAAGCATATAATCATCTAGTTCTGTTGGTGCATGGCGTTATGTTTGTCAGGAAGTTTGCAATCACCAAGTGTTAGTCAACTTTAAAGTATATATTATACCTGGAACTGCAAAATTAATCACAAGTCTGGAGTCATCTTATGTCAACTACGTCTGTTTGCCGATAACTCCATGAAGTGCCCTGAACAGGCGGGATAAAAACCTAGAAAAAGACCATAATCAGTAGAAAGATGTTGATATTTGAGCTAGGGCTACACCGCAAAATATCCTTCCAGATGATCCTCAAAGTATCATTTACTTTAGCAACTTATAGAATCCTTCTAGATGATCCTCAAATTATCAGTACTTTAGCAACTTATAGAGTTATATTCTATAAAGGAAGCACTTTCACGGACCTCATTCCACACGTAAGAACTCATGCAAAAATTATGGGCGTTTAGTACAATGAATCGATTAAAAAAGAGCAAGGTGTAAAGATTTAGACAGATTTAATAGAAGACATAGACAAAGCATGGATAATGATGTTTGCTATGGACTTCCGAAATTTTGGGCAGATTGATTTGGTATAGATTCAAAGTCGACGGGTCGGTGCTGAACAAACATTGTCTTGTTTTTTAGTATCATTGACCCCCAGGGCGGGTGAATTCAGCTATAAGGAGAAGTGCTCTGTTATAATCGTGCCCCACGTTGGGTGTGAAGCCAAAGAGAAGCCGTCAAGATTGACAATAATGAAAACGATTCCTAGAGGTCAACACGAAATAGACCAAATGAAGTAAATTCTATAGAAGTAGGTGAAATCCTCATCTTATTCTGCAAATATTTCATCTTATTTTACTGTCCTCACTCACTAGTATGCTTTTCCTCTGGCTTCATTAGTTGGGACAATTCTATAGAGATGGTGATCTTTTGATCTCAAGAAAGATTTGTTGTCATTGTTTATCAGAGCCCAATACTTGGGGTACCCCACTACAACTACAAAATTTTATTTATTTAATATCTAATTAAACCTACATTCACTAAAAAAAATAGAGTCATTTAGTTATTTTCAATTGCTTCTTTTTTATTTCAGGCATCAAATGTGAATTCCTTCTTTCCTTCACACTACATCCGTGAACTTAAATAGAGAAAAAGTTACAAAAAAAACCCCAAACTTTATTCACACTGATAATTTTACCCCAATTTTTTTTTTTTTTTTTTTTTTTTTTTTTTTTTTTGTGATATAAAAATCCGAAACTTTGCTAACCGTGACACATTTACCTCAAACTTTTTTTCGTAACATAAAAAACCCTAAACTTGTATATATGTAACACATTTCCCTTAAACTACGAGATATTTTTATCTTTTACTTTTTAATTTTTTTCTTTTTCTTTTTTTCTTCTTCTTCTTCTCTCTTCCCTCTGCCGTGGCGGAGAGAATCTGAACTCAGGCGAGGGCCGCCCTCGCCTAGTTCGGGCGAGGACTGCCCTCGCTCGACACCGGCGAGGGCAGATCCAGCCCAAGCGAGGGTCACCCTCGCTTGGCATTGGACAAGGGTTGCCCTCGCTAGATTTGGCGAGGGATGTCCTCGCCTGGGCTGGCGAGGGCAACACCCAGGCGAGGGCGGTCCTCGCCTTAGTCCGACTTCCCTCTACCATAGCCAGCGGAGGGAAGAAAGAAGAAGAAAAAAGGAAAAAAAAAAGAAAAGAAAAAGGAAAAATAATAAAATGAAAATGCCTTTGGCCAGAGTTTGGAGTAAATGTGTCACAGTTATAAAAATTTGGGATATTTTACGTTACAAAAAAAAAATTTGTAAATTTGTCACTTTGGGCAACATTTGAGATTTTTGGTGACTTTTTCTTTTATTATTAAAAAGCTAAAACATTAACAATTGGACCAATTTCCTCGAAAGATACTGTTTGGGTAACAACCCCTTTTTGACTTTACCATCCGTATTGAATAAGTAATACTGGTGCTTAGCGCTTATGTGGCTTTAGCATATAGTATTTTTTTCACATGGTTGCAGACTCAAATTGACTTCAATAGTGGGTGCTTTCTAGAGTCCAGTGGGGACGAAAAGAGGACCGGTCCATTGCCCTACTTTTTTTTTAATTAAAAAATCTGTCGTAATTTATCTGTAATCACGCGAAGTTTTATAGATCGTAATTTACTTGTAACCGTCATGACCCATTCATGCATGTAACTAGTAATTTACCATTTTGGATGATAGTTTGACAATAGACTCTTTAATGTGAAAATGGAAGAAGTACACCCCAAGTGTTAAAACTTGACACGAAAGGACATTTAAGTGTCCAAAGTTAGGAAAGTGATACTTAAGTGCCACATTCGAAGAACTCCGCCGGATTGCTGGCCCTTGACCCTCCCTTAAATTCGGCGAGGGTCGACGGCCCTTGCCCGGCCGGGGTTGCCGGTCCCTGGCCAGGGCTCGACGACCCAAGTCGACCCTCCCCCTATCGTTGTAGGCCCTTCTTGGTGATGGTGGGGAGGCGAAAGTGATGAGGACTCAGCCCTCAGCCGTGTGCTTTCTCCCTCCTTTTTTTTAAAAAAAAAATGTTTTAATTTAATTTAATTATTTTTTATATTAATTATTTACCATGTTAGAAACAAAATGACGTCTTTTTTGTATTTATCTAGCCATGTCAGCATGTAAAACGATGTCATTTTGCACTTGACTTGCTGTAAAATCACCACGTTAGCATTTTGAACAAATTTTCTTGCTGTCGAGTGATCCATTTGCTTTCGATTTTGGCACTTAAGTATCACTTTCCTAACTTTTGGCACTTAAGTATCCCTTTGTGCCAAGTTTTGGCACTCTAGATTTCCGGTACTCACGTGAAAATGCTAACCACTCAGTAATTGACCTACAACATAGCAATATGCCTGAAATTTCCGTAATTGATGATACATATTTTCCAAAGTAATTGTAATTTTCTGGTAAGTTATCGTAATTGACAAGTTATCATCTCAATGCATTGTAAGATTGAATATCCTATAATTGCTGACTTCCTATGAAAAATCACGAAATATATAAATTTATCGCGAAGTTGCTTTTCCAATCTAAAAAACTTATTTCAATGATTGAAATTCCTTTTTTAGCTTGTAATCCTTAGGGCACTATCAATTAGTAATAATTCTCTTGCATCGTTGTGATATTGGCAAACTTACAATCAATAATTTTTCTTAAAATGTTCATAAGTATTTATAATTAAATAATCTGATGTTGAAATTTACTTTTTTTAAATTTAGAATAGATGATACGAGTTATCACACTATTAATGAGACGAATGGATTTCTTAAGGATGAGTCAATAGAATGAGGAATCTCTATGAACTATTCAACTAACCTCATAAATCACATGAGGTGCGAACCATGACCAATTCAAATAATTCAAACATGAGATCGTGATGTGCCTAAACAACACAGATTGGTCCGTTCTTTACCGACTAAGCACCAACCTAATCAACATCTGTACTATCTCTGGGGTATATCCAACAAAATTTTCACTTGGTCTTCCACCAAATAGGCGGCGTATATCCACATTCGACTTCGATCAAACCAATTGAATATATATTTCTGCCACCCTCAAGATTGTCGGAATAACGTATACCGCCACAAAATTCGTACTTACGTCTCTTTCTTACAATCTTCTTTCTAGAGAAAATACCCTCCTCTGTAGCCGCCAACCATGTTTGGAAAAACGAAAGTCCGACAAAACTCCAAGCCTGAACCTCACTATTACATATAATACGCTATCTGAGTTCTGTATCTTCAATGGAGATTCTTCACTTTCCTCTTCACTTCATCTTCATCACCTTGCTTACAACAGCAGCAGGGCTTAGCAGATCTGCTGACACGATAACTGTGTCTCAGCCGATGAGAGATAACGAGACTCTAGTTTCGGCAGGAGCAAAGTTCGAACTCGGATTCTTCAGCGCAGGAAATTCATCTAACCGGCATGTTGGGATATGGTTCTACAACATCCCGGTCAAGACTGTCATCTGGGTTGCGAATAGGGACGATCCAATCAATGGTTCATCAGGAGTCCTACAGATTGGGACAGGAGGGAATCTAGTGAGGGTTGACGGAACAGGAAGAGCAGTTTGGTCCACGAACACAACGAATATGGCCTCTGATTCTGTGGCTGCGCAGCTCCTGGACTCCGGGAATCTGGTCCTCACGGATGAAAGCAACAACGGTTTGGGGAATTTCCTGTGGCAGAGTTTTGACCATCCTTTCGATACGTTACTCGCGGGGATGAAGCTAGGGTGGGACCTGAGGATCGGTTTGAATCGGTACCTCACTTCTTGGAGGGATTCGGATGATCCTTCAACAGGAGACATCACATACAAAGTCGAACTCCAGGGACTGCCCCAGAAGTTCCTCCACAGGAATGCTTCGGTAATTGAACGAAGCGGGCCATGGGATGGTATCCAGTTTAGCGGACTGCCCCTTAGCCCAAATGCAATCATCAACCCCGAGTTTGTGACAATCGCTCAAGAAGTGTACTATTCCTATCAACTCATCCACGATTCCACCATCACGAGGGCCGTGCTCAACCACTCTGGCACACTTCAACGCTGGCTTTGGAACAATAATACGCAGTGGACAGTCATACATGAGTTGCCAAATGATTCCTGCGATGAGTATGCAAAATGTGGGCCTAACGCTGTGTGCACGATTGGTGATGCCCCAATATGCAGCTGCCTGACTGGGTACACCCCGAAATCGCCCCAGGAATGGGCGATGTTTGTTTGGTCCAGCGGGTGCGTTAAGAAGAAGCCCTTGAATTGTCCTAAAGAGGAAGGTTTTGTGAAGCTGAAGGGTGTGAAGGTTTCTGATATGTTGAGTTACTGGGTGAACACGAGCATGAGCCTTGACGAATGTAGAACCAAGTGCCTGAAAAATTGTACTTGCACTGCATATACCAATGCCAACATTGTCGGGAAGGGTGGCGGGTGTCTGCTTTGGTATGGAGATCTTCTCGACATCAGAAAGCTCATTCAATCAAGCCGCAGTCAGAATGTTTTCATCAGGGTCATGGCGTCTGACTTAGGTATATATTCGAAATTCAGTGAACTTAGATTTTTGTCTCCATCTTGTCTCCCAAGCTGTTCCTGAAATTTTTCTTCCATTGTGGGTCGTAGGTCACCATAAGTGGAAATTGCGGTTAGTGGTGCCAGTAGTCACCGCATCACGCTCTCTGGCAATTCTTTTGCTACTCTGTCTCTGGAGGAGGAGAACCAAAAAACGTCTAGGTAAAGTGTCTTTCTTACTCAGTAAGTATTGACCTTGGTTAATAATCTCTAGTGCAATCCTTTCAGTTTCCTCGAGGCACTTTCAAACACTGTATAATCTATTAGGCATCTTTCATGCTCAACTGTAAGAATGCTAGAATCAGGGCTTCATCGGTATTGTTGCAGGTATAAATGGGAGGTTTATATAGACGAACAATTAAACTGGCCAATCGATTAACTTAAGTTCATTGCTATTCAAACTTCAGGAAGATCTTTTCCTAAAAGGACAGTGGATCGAACAATCTCAAGCTGATATACTGCAAAAGTCTCTCCCTTACACAAGTCATCGGCTATTTTTGGCAGGGAAAACATCAGAGGTGCAGGCTGGGAGTGGAGACAACCTTGAGCTGCCTACACTAGACTTGGAAGACATTACTAAAGCGACTAATAACTTTTCATCTCTCAACAAAATCGGAGAGGGCGGTTCTGGTTCTGTCTATAAGGTGAGGACCTTTTCAGTATTACTATCTACGAATATGGATATTGGTTCTATGGATATTGACCGGATCTATAAGAATTCACCTATCCCAATAACAAGAAAGGGAGAAGGGATGCTTCCTCACAAAGGGGTTAGTCCATCAAAATAAACGTTAAAGAGGGTATATATGCTCATCAATTCTCATTAGAGCTCTGGGGTTTCCGTCTTTCATTTTAGAGCAATTAAAACAAATGATGATGGCCCCCATACAAAGAAAAGAAGACTTGGTTATGTACTTATCGATTTAGACACGGATTTGTGATTTTTGCTGCGTCATTTTGAATGGTTGTCTTAAAAGATGAACGTAATATCGCAGGGTCTAACGTCTGATGGAGTTCAAATAGCTGTCAAGAGGCTGTCGCAGAACTCGAGACAGGGTTTTGATGAATTCAAGAATGAGGGCTTGTTAATTACGAGACTTCAACACCGAAATCTTGTCAAGCTGTTGGGATGCTGCATTAACGGAGAGGAAAGGGTGTTAGTATATGAATATATGCCAAATGGAAGCCTCAACTCCTTAATATTTGGTCCTTTCCTACTACCTCAACTTAGTCTGAAAATGTGATTGATAACTTGGAACTTCCCTTTCAAGATAGCATTGATCGTATTTTAAGTTATTTTGTGGTTTTGATTGTGAATTTCTATGGTTGATTTGGGCCCCCAAAAACACTTTAAGGTAATAGAGAAGGTAATTCTCTTGTGTGGAGGCAGCGGTTCAATATCATTGTGGGTGTTGCAAGGGGACTTCTGTATTTACATCGCGACTCAAGATTAAGAATAATTCATCGGGATCTAAAAGCTAGTAATGTGTTGCTAGATGGTGAGATGAATCCAAAGATATCAGATTTTGGCATGGCTAGGGCTTTCAGAGGAGATCAACTCCTGGAAAAGACTGAACGTGTAGTGGGGACTTAGTAAGTTCCTCTCGAAGTTCTCAACATACTAAATATTTCCTATATTCTTATGCATTATTTAGTGGCCATTTTTTTAATTGACTATGCATTCCTGCCTCGAAATGTAATGCAGTGGATACATGTCTCCAGAGTATGCAATAGATGGAGTTTTCTCGACTAAATCAGATATTTTTAGCTTTGGAGTCCTAGTTCTGGAAATAATTAGTGGCAGGAGGAACAGAGACTTTCATCAGCATGACCACAACGTTAACCTTCTTGGACAAGTAAGCTACTACCCCAAGTTTCTACTCGGAGTTCTTACATTACTCAAATTAAATTGCCTAAGACTCTGCAACTTTCAGGCCTGGAAATTATGGCTTCAAGGGGAGGCCACCGAACTCATAGACAAACAAATGGAGGATTCATTTCTAATGTCGGAACTTACTAGGTGCATCCAGATAGGCCTCTTGTGCGTTCAGCAAAGTCCGGAACAAAGGCCGACCATGTCATCTGTGCTTCTGATGTTGGAGAGCGAAAGTGCGACGTTGCCACAGCCCAAGCAACCGGGATTTTACACGGAGAGGTTCAATGATTAAATAGACAGCGGATCAAACAAGTTAACTTTTACCATAGTCGAGGGTCGGTGAAGATCCACGAGAATTCATGAACACAAAGTTAGAAACACGTAGTAGTCAAGGTATCAGCAGTCACATTTGTCGATGGAAACTCTAGTACATGGTATTGTCGGCATGAAAATATGAAAATAATCTGTCTTCTTTGACAAAGTGTCCTTCGTCTTGAGAATGCACCTGGTGTATATTTCTCTTTCCCTATATGTAAGGAACTCCGTTCATATTGACCAATAAAAAAGTCTCTTTCGGTAGAAAAGCAAAGGTCGGACCTTTTTGAAAGTTAATGAATTGGATAGTTGGAAAATGTTGTCTGCTTGGCTGTAATGAATTCTAACCTAAAAGCAAAGTTGATAAATTAGATTGGATGAATTTTAGCGAGGGTCATTGAAACTTTATAGTGTTAGGATTTGGCACTCAAATACAACGTAATAGAGAGTAAAAGTGAGAAAGAAAAGTCTAGACACATGGTTTACCTAGTTTTCCCTTAAACTAGGCCACATCCAACATAGGATTCCACTATAATTAGCATTTTGCATCTCTTCGTTTTGACCCTCAATTATAATAAAAAGATATTATATACCCCTAATAGCTATTCATAGGTCTAAACCCAAACTACTAGTAGAATATGAACTCAAACTATAAAACCTCTCTAGCGGTTTGGGGCTCTGTCCTCATGACCACCGCCAATGTACCCTCGGACCCGGCTCGCTCACCAAGGAGCAAGACCTCCCATGCTTTCTTGTTAATGTAGAGTATGAATCACACCCAATGCATAGTACATTTGCAAATCTAAATTCTCTCTCTCTCCCTCCCTCCTTTTCTCTCCATCTTTGAGTTTCGGCCTCTCTTCATTTCTTCAACTTTTTTAGTGGAGGGATTTGACCTAGACTCTCCCTCCCCTCCCTAGTTGCTTTCCTTTTTATTTCCTCTTGTTTTTTCCCTTACTCTCCCAATCTTAAATATGAGAGCTTTTCTCTCAGATCTAATTATTGATTTATGAGTTTTAATGAATAAGTACTATGGCTCCAATTTTAATGGCTTTGATATATTTTTGTTAAAAACTTCAGTGTCTCGCACCTACTAAAGGGCTTGCTCTCATAGGTATCGGACTTGAGCTTGGTCAACATATTTATATTGTCTCCATACGATGATGATATTGGAGATACCGAACCTAGGCACACATTGCCGAAAGACAAGGTAAACCAAAGGCACAAAGTATTTTACATATCAAATAGGAGAAGCTAAACTGAGTCCGAGTCATTTTTGATTTAATGGATCTGCATGGAACCCACATAAGACCTATCATATTGGATGATTGAGATTTGATCTAGCATAACTCATTAGATCCTTTAAGTCATAAATCACATCTAACAATATGTCATGGCTCCCCAAACAATGTGAATATTTCAATAACATAATGAACCTGTTTGCTTAAATTATAGTGTAGTTCAATCATTCTATCTTGGCATGTCTCGATCAAACAAAGATCAAGGTAATGACTTGTCAAGCCACCAATTCAACCATATGCACAAACCTAATTGACATGTACTTTTAACGAGACATGTCCCGATCAAACAAAGACCATGGTAATGACTTGTCAAGCCACCACTTCAACCATATGCACAAACCTAATTGACATGTACTTTTAACGAGACATGAACTTCATTTTTTATTATAACCCCAGTTGAAGATTTTAATAGTGTCATGATTAGAAGCATAGAACATCATTATTGTACATTGTATTTAACAAGAAGATAGGCTACATATTGTGCACATGTGTGCCTTCATATGTGAACAAACTATGATTATCAAGTATAGTGAAGGTTCAACATGCCTTCATATGTGAACGAACTATGATCATCAAGTACAGAGAAGGTTCAACAAAGAGTCAATGTGGCACTTGTGAACCATAACCATCCAAAACACAAGTCAACACAGTGCTTCAGGTCTAAGTATTATCTACACAAAGCCAAGGTATGAATGATTAGACATTGACCACGCTAAAAGCTTTTGCGTTGCTAATTGTTCAATGCATGTCGGTTTAGTGAACTTGTCTAATACAAGCACTTGTATTTTAGCTCGGATATGACAATACCCATTGACTTGTGACTCATCATTTCCTTAAGTATCCAAAACTAAATGGTGGAACTAAGAACACATCAATCTCAATAGGGTCATTAATATCCATTCAATGATCTATCAATTTGGAATAGTTTAAAGATTCAAACAACTATAAATCCGTCACACATATTCTCAACAACTTAAGAATAGGTTTAGTCACAACTAAATTTATAAAATCATTCATATATATAGCTAGCTAATGAATGAATACATCTTTGTCATTATATAAATAATGAAATTGAAAGTACTATTGAAATCCCTAATATGTAACTATTACATGAACAATTTTTCCTTTAAAGTGCGTGACACATTTCAATTCATTGCTTGATCTTTTCATATATGCATAGTTGTCTTCCAATCTCAACAATGCACATTCACACATGAGCTCAACAGCAAACTTTTCTAAGATTTCGTATGTTATTTTGACTCTTAATAACCACAAGGGCTATCTCTTAGAGCTTTCATATTTTTACTAGTTCGTATCTTTAGAGAAGTTAGAAAGGGTTGATGACGAATTTTTACACTTTCTATTCCATATGCCTTAAAATCAAAGCAATTTTTTAGGTTTTTGTTTGAGCTGTACGACATGAAATTCTCAAATACGATTCTTCGAGGGAGAGTACTATTGGTTTACCTATCTCAATAAAGTCTATGATTGGTTTGAAGAACATCTAGAGATTCAGGCAATTGCTAAAAATTTCCATGGCTACCTCGATGGTCAGTTCAGACAAGCGAAAGTCTTTGGTCCATTCTCTCCCGCGAGTTCAAAAGAGAATGGTGAGTCAAGTCCGACAATAACAATCGTCCGCGGTGGGACCACGACCTTAGTGTTTAAAATCTCATTTACAAGAATTACGATCAAAAGAAGCAAAAAAAAATTGTCTTCTTTAGGGAAAATCATGCTCATAAACTAGTCAAGAAAATTGTGGATTCGATTTTAATAATATTATACATATGCCAATTTAATCATAAACTTTACAATTTCATTAATATAGTCCAAAATCTTTATGTGAAATTTCGATACAATCCTTATGGCATTTTCTTTGGGGATCGCCAGTCTAGTAGTTAATAATCGTTAACTGTCTATATGGCATATCGCCACTTCAGCGATTTCCAATGAAAATTGGCCGAAAGGCCTACATTAGAATTTCTTGTGATTAACAATGGAATGACATATGTGCAATAGGTTTCAGACTAATTGAATAATTTCTCCTAGACTAGTTCTTATTGCTTATGTGCGTATTGTTGAACTTGAAACATGTTAAAGGGAAACAACAAAAGAATATCAGAACATTCACTAGAAATATCCGATATTTGATTCTTTAAAACCATCTCACGTGACTTTGAATAATGCTACACATATATTGCCTCAGTTGTTGGGTGTTGCTTCAACCACATAGCAATGCGAGTTTGAAGCCCCCTCGGCAACTAGGGGTGTGCAACCGGACCGGGTATACCTAGTTCTCGGACCTGCCCACCTGGAAAATAGGGTCGGGAACCAGTTCCCGTTAAAACTGGTCCGGGAACCGGTTCCCAAAGTTCGGAACCGGTTTAAACTGGTCCGGGAATAGGTTTCGAGTGATTACCTACCCGGAAACCGGTTCCTGGACCGGTTTTGGAACTGATTCCCGGACCGGTTTTGTAAGTACAGGTCCAAAACCCTTTTTTTCCCCCCGATTTCTATTCTTACTCTCGCAATCACATGACATTTTTCCTCTTGGCTCTTTCAAACACACACGGCACTCCTCCTTTGGCATTCCTCTTCCTCACTTGCTTCCCTCCCTCACCGGCTCCCTCTCACACCGTATGATGGACGGATGGTGTTCATCGCCGCCAAATTATTGTGTATCACATGGATTGTCTTGCCTAATTTCTCTTTTGTAGGAGGAGTTATGCTTGCATAAATAAGTAACTTCATGTAGTAGTTGTGGGAATAAGACTAACATTATACCCATGTTTGTTGCTAATTCTTTGTCTTATGATTTTATTTATTATAATTAGCCTTGTGGATCCTTAATTTTCGTTTAGTCAAAAAGTTCATGTATTTATTTATTATAAGTGCTTAATATTTTAATACAAATTAGGAGAATTACGTTATTTTCTCGCATATTAATATAAAATTCGAAGTCGTAGAGGATATCGAGAGATTGCAAAACAGGTTCTAGTGGAAACAGGGTTAACCCTATAATCAGATTGAAAAAACAGGGTGGGTCAGGTACAGGGTTCAATACAAACAGGATCGGGTATAGGGTCTAGAAAAGAGGAACCGATTATAACAGGATTGGGTACAGGGTCTAGGTCTAGACCCTACCTACCCTGGACCCAATCACCCCTACTAGCAATGCCCCGATCTCACTTGGGTTATGGATGGGGTGGAATCCGCTCACAGTTATAAAAAAATATCGGTTCACGAAGCATTTGTAAAATGACGTGGCATACCTTGTTTTGAGCACTGAAATATCATCCTCTTTTTTAATAATCAACTATTTATCGTACACATCACTTTCTAAATCAATTTTATAAATCTATATGTTATCAACTATTTATATCTTCTAGGAGCTCCTCTTGCCGCAACTAGAGCCAGATACTCCCTCGGTTTCAGAGATTCAGGAGGTTATCCGTTTACAGCTTAATGAGGACCACATTACGTTTCTTGCTAGGCTCGTCTCTAAGCTTGAGATACGGGACACTCTTTTTTCCCTAGCTCAGGGGAAGGCACTGGGGCCAGATGGTTTCACGGTAGAGTTCTTCAAGGAGAATTGGGACACGATGGGTCAGCTTGTTACGGATGCCGTTAGAGAGTTCTTCAGCTCGGGGAGACTCCTTAAAGAAGTGAACAGCACCATCTTGGTGTTGGTTCCTAAGGTCCACAATGTGAATACGGTTGACGACTTCAGGCCTATTGCTTGTTGCAACACGGTGTACAAGATTATCACCAAGGTGTTGGCTAATAGAGTTGCTGCCGTGCTTAGGCATCTTGTCAGCCCGACTCAAAGCGCCTTCGTCAGAGGGCGGTAAATCAGGGACAACATTCTTTTGGCGTAGGAACTCTTTGCTGGCTTCCATGTCAAACTCTACTCTCTGAAGTGTGCTATTAAAGTCGACTTTAGGAAGGCGTATGACACCATGGACTGGCGGTTTCTTGAGAACGTGCTCCATGCCTTTAGGTTCCCTGATTGGCTGGTTCACCTTATAATGACTTGTGTGCGGACTCCTCGATTCTCCATTGCATTGAATGGAGAGCTACATGGGTTTTTCCCTAGTGGGCATGGCTTGTGGCAGGGAGATCCCATCTCTCCCTACTTATTCACGCTGGTCATGGAGGTGCTCTCGGGGATTATTGGGAGGTGCTCGCATCGGCCGAACTTCAGATTCTTTTGGAGATGCAGACCTACCTACCTCTCGCACTTGTTCTTTGCAGATGATATTTTCCTTTTTTGCGAGGGTCACCTGCCATCTGTGAAGCTTCTGAACAAGAATCTCCAGCTGTTTTCCTCTTGGAGTGGCCTTATACCGAATCAAAGGAAAAGTGAGGTGTTCCCTTATGGAACTTGGGTTTGGTGAGGGTACCCTCCGAGTGCGTTACCTTGGTGTTCCAATCATCACGAAGAGGCTTGGAAAAGTGAATTGTGTTGAACTTATTAGGCGCATCACCTCCCAGGTGCAGTCCTGGACTCATCGATTCCTTTCCTTAGCCTGCCGTCTTCAGTTGATTAGGGTAGTTCTTCATGCCATTCAGGCCTTTTGGGCAAGTATCTTTATTACCCCTGCTGCAGTTCTCAAGCAGGTTGAGTGTATCCTTAGATAGTTCCTTTGGAAAGGACCTACTTTAGGCAGAGGAGGTGCCAAAGTTTCCTGGGAGGATGTTTGCCTACCTAAAGTGGAAGGGGGGCTTGGTATCCGGAGATTGCGAGAGTGCAATAAGGCGACTATGCTCAAGCATATCTGGAACTTGTTTTCAGACAAGGAATCACTTTGGTGTAAGTGGAGCCATTCGACCTTCTAAAAAACAGGAACTTCTGGGTTGTGAAATAGTCGTCCTGTTGCTCTTGGGCTTGGAAGAAACTGTTGACACCTAAATTTTGGCGACCCGTTTAGTCATTTATCGCATTAAAAATTAGGGGTTAATTTTATCCCTGAAAAAATAGTTAATTGCATAGCATATAGTTTTAGGTGCATTTATTTTTAATTTGCATTTTTTTTGCATTTAGCATTAGACCGACGGCGAGCATATTCAGATAGGATTTTTCACATATTCAGGTAATATACATCGATGGATATATTCTTGGGTAGAAAAGAAATTTTTGAATGCAATATTTGAAAAATACAAAAGGGAATATTGCGCGGGGTGCAAGGATATATTCAGGGGATTATGCACAAGCACAATTGGAAGTGAAATATTTCACCAAAATTTAATTCCCTCTCCTATATAATGTGTAGTGCGCATATGACAAAAGGGAGGCCACACATATTGAATACACAACCACATTAAGAATATGGAGAGTGTGTGAGAGGGAGAATTTTTCTATCATCCGTAGGGAGCTTCTGACTTAAAAAGAGAAATAAGAGAGAGGAAGCGTTTCTTCCTCAAGCGCGTCTCCTCAGCCGAATTGAGCCTGACGTTGCTGCTTCCTCTTGGTCCCACGACCTGCGTTTCTATTCTCTCTATTTTATAGGTTCTTTCCGGATTTTCTAGCAAGTTGTCCACGCTGGAAGCGTCGACAAAGTTGTTGTCTCCTGCACCACAGGACAACCTGCTGGGTTGTCCGAGTTGTGGACCATGGCAAGAATTCAACAAGCCGAGCATCGCCCAGATCACAAGCCATGCACCGCCATGCCGAGTGTCGCAGTGATCCAGGAGTCCCACCAACGAACGCCCAGCGATTCTAGACGAGCTCCTGCAATTCCGGAAAGCGTTCAAGCATCCCTACGGCATCTCTAGTCCACGGTCGTGTTCTCGAGCTGAATCTTTTTTCTGCAGGTCATTCACCATATTCAGAACAGCCTTGTGGGGAGATTGCCCCCCGGAGCTGCAATCAATAAGTCCCATCCGTGCTTGCACGCTATCATCAAGCCTCTTTGTTTGGTCGTGCCAAATTCTTAGTCCTCGTTGGCCACGTCTATAGCCATTATTCACTGTGTTCATGAGCATCCCACGGTGACCATCCCCACTCCTGCCGTCCGACAAGTCCAAATTTGGAAACACATCCGAGTGACATCAAGAGCTAGCTAAGAATTTTGGTCAATTTGGTTCCCATATATTCTGTTGCCATTCCTTGAAATATTCTAATGTTGGTTGAATTCCCTGATATAGAAAACGATAGCCACGATTGGGAGGAGACGTAAAAAAGGAAAAAGTTATTTTGTTTCTTTTTCTCTTTGTAGGTCAACGGAAGATCAATACAAGGGAACTCGATACCCTGAGAGACGAAGCAGAGCGGTGATTTTTGGCTTAGTTTGTCAGTCCTTGCAGCGAAACCAGAATCTCCAGCAATTCCAGGCGGGTGAGCAATTTCCAAGGGTCAAGCACTGCTCAGCGGGACCCAGATTTCCCACTGAATTTCATCCGAATCCAGCGAGCACGAGACAACCGGCAAAATCCTCAGCCGGTCTCCGAGAACCACCACCGTTCCTGCTCCTGTAACCTGGCTTCAGTAAGTCCGACGTCACTTCTAGCAAAGCTCGGGTGTCCTGCACTCGAGCGCTATCGATATTCCGACTCGATTGCTCCGCCATGATCCGTTTTGTCCACGCTGGCCAATAACGGCAACCCCGAGCCATATCAATCGCCTTGCTGTGCTTGCTGAATTTCTTTTGCAGGTTTTTCCAAACGCTCCAGTTCAATCCATCAGGGAAGTCTCGCATGTTCTTGCGGTCGTGACAGCTCCTCACCACCGTGACCATCTCGCTCACGACCTGTTGTTGGTGTCTCCTCAAGCTCATTGTTGTTGCCTCTCGTGAGTTACCAAGTCCATCTTTAGAGGAAGTTTAGATAAAACTTTCGCTAAAGGAAGGCACGCCACTTTGGAGATTTTCTCTCAGAGGGAGGCCAATTTCTTTGAGGTCAATGGAGACTTTCTCTCTCGATATCCACTCTTTCATCGAGAACGCTTTGCTGATTTCAACGACAAATTTTGGTGGCCAGCAAGTGTCCAAGTTGCTACACCTCCCTTGTTCCTCCATTGATCCATCATCCAAGGATCGTGGTTCGCGACTTGCCCTATTTGGAAGCTAATATTCGAATTAGGTAAAAATCTTATCCAATTTAATTTTCGAATATTCAGTTTTCTTATTTGAAATCTAGATACATATGATTGAAATTCCCGATATGCTATCATATCCATAATCTTAAGTGCCCTTATGAATTAGGAAATTTTCCTAATTTCACAACGTGCATATGATTGACAGTCCGATTTCATGCTCGAAATACGACTCGCAATCACACGGAAAAATCGCCAATCCAATCTCACGCTCGAGATACGATTCGCAATTTTATTTGAAATTGGCCAATCCGATCTCATGCGCGAGATACGATTCGTCAATTTATTTCCAAAATGGACATGGATGATATCTTGCTTGATTTGTTGCCGTGATGTTCTTAATGTCTTATTTTGATTGCTCTCTTAAAAGAAAGCCCAAAAAAAATATATATTTGAGTTAGATTAGGTTCATGTTAGAATATTACTTGTTTTTAGGGTTATTTTGCATGTTTAGAATAGGAAATTTATTTATTTCGAATTTGTTAAAAAATAAATAAATAAATGCGTTCATTTAGGATGTTAGTTTTAAATTTGAATTGCACGTTTAATTATTTGGCAACTTTAATTTCGAATTTCATAATAAAAAAATAAAAAAAAATTAGAATTAGGGCATTCTTTGCACGTCATTGCATATAGGATTAGATTCATGAAATGCACGTCATTTAGAGATTGTTATTAGGTCCATTTAATTAGAAATTGCATATCATTATAATTAGGTCATTTAGTTATATTGCATTGCATATTGCATAATTTTCATTAATTAAGTGAAAACAAAAAGAAATTGCGTGTTAATTAGAAATCATATCTAGGTTTGTCCTACAATTTTGATCTAACAACACAGATGCTTTCATTGCTACGAGGTAAGTCCTGCAATTTATTTTCTACTCTTCTTAAGTGTTAAATTGATGGATTGCGTACCCGTATGATCGCCTCACATGTTAGGGAAATAGATTTAAAATCAATTTAAGCTGCCTGTAAAAATATTTTTGAAAATAAAAGAATGGTACTAAAAGGGCATTAGAGAGATCTAGTGTAACCAAGTCCCCGTACCCATAGTCTCTTGTTCGTAGGAGTAAAATAATCCTCCAATTATTTTACTTGGGTTTCTAATCGACCCACCAAAAAATAGATTAGTGGCGACTCCTAGTTAAAAATCTATTTGCATGTTAAGAATTTGAACCTAAGTCGCGAATTGGTATGGGCTTGGGAGAGCTCGAGTTAAGTCTAGGCTCAACAATCCATTAGCCAAACCCTAGGTGGTTCACACCCAAAAAATTGGTCGCGACAGAAACTAATACAACTAAGGACTGAATGCCTGCTTCGTTTCCACTGGAGGATAGGTGATGGCTTAACAACATCGCTCTGGTTCGATAATTGGCATCCAAGGGGTCCGTTGAATTTATTCTTCACGGATTCCCTCATATATAGCTCAGGCCTCCTTAGGCAGGCTTTGGTTGCTGACCTCTTCTCTGAGGATGGACGGGCTATCAGATCAGAGATTGAGTCTTAAGGTTCGCCTCTTCCCACCTTTACTGACATGCAGGATTGGTTTTGTTGGAGGGAGGAGTTGTCGGGCATGTTTTTGGTGCATCAGCTTGGGAGACCATAAGGCGGAAGAAGGAGAGAGTCAATTGGCATCGACTCATCTGGAGTAATGCCTCCCTGCCTCGATACCAATTGAACCTGTGGATCATTACCAAGCGGAGGCTGCCTACTCAGGCTTTACTTATGTCTCATGGCAGAATTGATGCTGCGGCTTGCCCCTTTTGCAATGAGGTGCCTAACTCTATCGAGCATCTCTTTTTCGGTTGTTGCATTACTTCGAGTATTGCTTTTTTTCGGGCTTCCAGGTGCAATCTTCCCTGGACCAATAGAACTTGGGAGGAGACCCTCAGCTGGGCCAGTACCATCCTATTAGGAAGGGAGTTTTTTTAAATGCCTGGCCTGTTATTCCTTTGGTGCACTATGCCACATCATTTGGAAGAACAAGAACAATATTCTGTTTAGGGAAGAGCCGCTTTCTGTTGCGGCCATGAAGAATCATCTCATCAAGGTCGTGAAGGATAAGGCTATTACCTGCAAGAATGTTGAGGACTTCACTAGAAACAGGTGGATGCAGCACTCGTGGGAATTGGATCCTATTATTTTCTCTTCCCCTGATTCTAGACGGCTTGGCTAGGTGTCTTGTTGGTTGCTAGGTCGATTTGCCTGGCGTTTGCCGTTTGGCTCCTAGTTCTCCATTTGGTTGTTGCCTTTTGGTTTTTTTTCCTCGGCTCCCTTACACTCAGAATGAGCATGTTCATTCTGAGTGTAAGTTTTTGGAGTTGTTTGGTTATACAATTTGACCTTTCCCCATTATATTAATTACTTACTTTACCAAAAAAAAATTATTTATATCTTCTAGAAAAAAACATATATATTTATGTTTATGTTAAATACTTACTGTCTTTTTTATGCAACCATTTTCCTAATGTTTGACAACCTTTCATAGGGCCAATTTTTAGCAATTATATAATCAGGGGGTTATTTGAAAGCCTAATTTCAAAATGGAAAATGGAGATTGTTAGATGTGACATGTGTCACAATCTTTGGTCATAATCCCTTTTTGACTCGTGCCAATTACTCCAATATCTTCCGCATTGATTCACTAGGTGAAAGTCTCGGTTTAAAACAATTTTGGGGGCTTCTAGTGTCCGTGGGACAAGGGCGAAAAAGGAGACTGGTTTAGTTATTAAAAATGCGTTTGGTAATGTTTTTGTTCCCGGGAACAATTTTTTGAGAAATTTTTTTTTTCTGTTCTTTGAAACATTTTTTGAGTATTTTAATGCGTTTGATAACTGCACAAAATTTTTATTTCCAAAACAAAAATGCGTTTGGTACGACGCAAAATATTTTTATGGCTTAGATTTTCTTTTGATTTTTTTAATAATTTTAATAATTTTATTTTTTACTCTTCTTTTTTCTTTTTCTTCTCCTTTCTCTAGTTGTTTGTCGGCTAGCCAGCGACTAGCCAGACGAGGGCCAACAAGGTCACTAGCCTTTGGGGAGCCTTGTCGTGGCTCAACGAGGCTCGATCTTGCCTAGATCTAGCAAGGCCTTGCCTCGCCCAGCCACTAGAGAGGTCAACCTCGCCCGATGATCGTAAGGTCGGCCTCCCTCTAGGCGAGGTCGAGCCTCACCTAGCCACGGTGAGACTTGAGGGAGCCTTACCGGTGGCGGGCGAGCTTAGGAGGGCCATTGCCAAGGCCGTCAACCAGCAAAGGGGAAGAAGAGAGGAAGAGAAAAAGGAGAAAAAAAATGCTTATTTCTTAAGTTGTTCCCAGGAAAAAGAAGTAACTTTTTTTTTTGTTTTTTGTTTCTGTTCTAAATCTGTTCCTGAAAACAAAAAAGTTGCCGAACACGTTTCTATTCCATTTCTATTCCGGGGATCAAAAGAACGGAAACACTTGCTCCCGGGAGCATTACCAAACGCACCCTAACTGTCAATTTTTTAATGAACAAATATTAGGGTTGTGCAATTGGAATGGTTCGGACGGTTTTGGGTGATTTCCAGGGTCACTATTCTAGTTCCCGAGTCTATAAATTTGGAATCGGTTAATTTGGTCTGGCTTCTAGTTCTAGGGTCGAATCGTTCACTCGGACCCCCCAAAGCAAACTGATTTTTTTTTCTTACAAATATGTAAAATACTAAAAAGAAAAAAACTAGATCTAACCTATGGCTCGACTCTCTCACGCTCACTCTTCAATCTTCACAGATCTTCCTTCATGCCCCCAAGTCCAAGCCCTAATCGTGCCTCACCTTCGCAGATCTTTTCGCTCAACCATCTTGCTGAGTCGCTCGCACCTCGTGTCCTCTCGCTGGAATCTCGACTCTCTCGCTCAACCCTCTTGCCCGAGTCACTTGCTTCCATTTTCGCAACCATCGTGATTTCATTGCTTTGTCTCCTCGACAGTTTGAAGTACCGCCATGGCTGAGGTGATGCAAGAGGGGAGCATGGGTGATTAAGAATGCTGAAGCGGGGCAGCACAAATCCACCAAGCAAGGAGATGCATGATGTCAATTTATGCTTCTACTTTGAATTATGTTTTGTCGAGTTGAGTCCCTTGAGCCTCCTTCTTTTTCTACCTATTCTATTTACCCACCTAGGAATCAATAATTGGACTACCCAAGAACCAATCACCCTGAGTACATATCACAAAAATCTCAAGAAAATATGTTAGTATCATATTTACTCTAAACTAATTCTTGAGTCCCAAAAACTTTCGAACTGGTACATCCATGTCACATTTATCTGAAACTAATTTTTATGTCACGAAAAATCCTAAACTAGTATATCCACAATACGTTTACCACAAACTAGTGCACTCTTACTACATGTTGTTGGAGTTTTGTTTGTTAAAACAAAAAGAAAGTGTTTTTTACCTTGTCCCACATGGAAATGTGAGGAAAAGTAAACCAGTTTATAAATGTGGGCTTTCCTTTGTATATTTAAAGGAATAATTGGGTGGGGCTAGACCCCACCATACCCGCGTCTTGGTCTTGCGAATAATTGCGCGATTATTTGCGCACTTAGCACTTAGCACTTGGCACGCCCGCGGTTTAATTAGCACTAATCCCTTTGTTATTTATTTATCTGTTATGTTATTAATTTTTTTTTATTCAATTAAAAGGTTGCCTTTTATTTTGAGAATTTTCGGAAATGAAAATTAGAAATTTTATTTATTAAAAAAAAGTAAAAAAAAATAAAATAAATTATTATTATTCCGAATTTTGTTCGTGTCTTTTCAATACAACCTTTGGAAAAATTATTTATTCGGTTTGCAACTTTTCCCGAAGGGTTGCAATTGTTCGGTTTTCGAGTTTTTCCGAAGAGTCACATTTGTTTATCCGAACAATTTTCTAAAGGACATGTTTGTTTAAGAGTTGCAAGACTATTTTCATATATATATACTTGTCAATTTTCGGAAGAAAAAGTGTGGTCATTTTTCGAGTCTTCTTTCTGAAAAACTGCAGCCAATTTTTCGATTGTTTCCTAGAGAGACCCTGGAGAAATACTAGAATTGCTATCTAGTATTCTCGATTTTGAGACTTTGTTGTAACCTGGAGGATTTTTGCCGGTGACCATTAGCAACTTTGTGGGGCAAATAAATCATTAAAGAAAGTGATATCACGCCTCAAAGTCCGACTCGAGTACTCTAAAGATCCGTCTTCATTGTTCTACCCAATTCGAAGCATATTTTTCCCAACACATGTACCCCAAAAATCTTAGATTCACCACAATTTGATGGTGAAAATAGCACATGTATACAAGTATAGGGTAAATGTGACGCAAATATACTAGTTTGTGATTTTTCATGACACAAAAATTATTTTGGAGTAAAAGTGCCAAGTACCAATTTGAGGTTTTCAGTAGCATTAGCCCCTTTCATTTTTTGGTAATTTGTTTGTAACGAGTCATATTTACATGTAGCAATTGACTTTATATATCGTAATTGGCTTGTAAACATCATAACTTGCCGGCACTTATAACTAGTCATCTACCTTTATGGTTGGTAATTTGATTGTAGAATTCCTAAGATGAAAATGCTAACACTAAGTAATTCACCAATAGCATAGTAATATGCCTCAAATTTACGTAAGTTATGATACCTACACTTAGTAATTTTCCTCGATAATTGTAATTTTCCAGTTAGTCACTATGCTTGACAAGTTAATAACCATCTTTCTGATGCATTCAATACTTTTAAGATTCGTAAGGTGGAATATCCTAGCATATGTAACTTTCTATGGAAAATCGTAAACAACCTAAATCTATCTAGATCTGCTTTCCTAATCTTAGTAATTATTTTGAATTATCATAACTTCCTTTTGCAGTTTGTAAACTTAAGGCTTTATCATTTAGTAATTATTTTCATGTGTCATAATTTTTCTTACCCAATAGCGCATCGATAATCTTACAACCGATAATTTTTCTTAAGTGTCCAGAGTAACTTGCTTTGCAAAATATTCAAAAGGCGAGATTTATTCTCTCTTAGTTTAGCGACTCAAACTGTCCAACACGGATTTTATAAATTTCCTATGATGTTCGATGGATTTTTAATTGGAAAGATTAGAGAGGTTATATGTTGGAATGGTGAAAGCTAATGCGTGACATTATAGAGGTGGAGTTTGTCGGAGTCAAAGTCCGAGATGACGGAATGATGCAAGAAATGCCAAATATTCTATTAGACAGAGTCCATTAATAATATTTTCATTCAAAGCAACTATTTTTGTTTTTGTTTTGTTTTGTTTTGTTTTGTTTTGGTTTTTTTGTTTTTTTGTCTTTATGAGGAAGAACCTTTATGAACTACTCGAGTAACCAAATAAATTTGACACGACAAGAATCAAAACACGAGTTCGGAATGTCCCCAGACCATACGATGGGTCCAATTTTTATTAACAAAGTCAATCATGAACCTAAATAATATCTATAGTCAATCATGAACATAACCAATATCTATATTCTCTCTCTAGGATTTATACAACTAATTTTTCACTTGGTTTTCCGCTATACATGCTGTGTATAACCACATACCAGTTTGGTCAAATCAACTTCGGAATGAATAATTCTTTCTACCATTTTCTAGGGAAAATGCCCTTCTCTGTAGCCGCTAACCATGTTTAAAAGAACACGAATCCGACTAAGGTGGGATATCCTAGCATTTGTAACTTTCTATGATAAAATCGAAAACAACCTAAATCTATCTAGATCTGCTTTTCTAATCTTAGTAATTTATCTGAATTATCATAACTTCCTTTTGCAGTTTGTAAACTGAAGGCTTTATCATTTAGTAATTATCTTCATGTGTCATAATTTTTCTTACTCAATAGCGACATCGATAATCTTACAACCGATAATTTTTCTTAAATGACCATAGTAACTTGCTTTGCAAAATATTCAATAGGCGAGATTTATTCTCTCTTAGTTTAGCGACTCAAATTGTACTACACGGATTTTATAATTTTCCTATGATGTTTGATAGATTTTTAATTGGAAAGACTAGAGAGGTTGTATGTTGGAATTGTGAAAGCTAATGTGTGACATTATAGAGGTGGAGTTTGTCTGAGTCAAAGTCCGAAATGACGGAATGATGCAAGAAATGCCAAATATTCTATTAGATAGAGTCCCTCAATAATGTTTTCATTCGAAGCAACTATTTTTGCTTTTGTTTTTTGTTTTTTGTTTTTATGAGGAAGAACCTTTATGAACTACTCGAATAACAAAATAAATTTGATAAGACATGAATCAAAACATGAGATCGGGATGTCCCAAACCATACGACGGGTTCAATTTTTATCAACAAAGTCAATCATGAACCTAAATAATATCTATAGTCAATCATGAACATAACCAATATCTATATTCTCTCTCCAGGATTTATACAACTAATTTTTCACTTGGTTTTCCGCTATACAGGCTGTGTATAACCACATACCAGTTTGGTCAAATCAACTCCAGAATGGAAAATTCTTTCTGCCATTTTCTAGGGAAAATGCCCTTCTCTGTAGCCGCCAACCATGTTTAAAAGAACATGAATCCGACTAAGGTGGAATATCTTAGCATTTGTAACTTTCTATGGAAAATCGTAAACAACCTAAATCTATCTAGATCTGCTTTTATAATCTTAGTAATTTATCTAAATTATCATAACTTCCTTTTGCAATTTGTAAACTTAAGTCTTTATCATTTAGTAATTATTTTCATGTGTCATAATTTTTGTTACTCAATAGCGACATCGATAATCTTACAACCGATAATTTTTCTTAAATGTCTATAGTAACTTGCTTTGCAAAATTCTCAACAGTCGAGATTTATTCTCTCTTAGTCTAGCGACTCAAACTGGCCTACACGGATTTTATAAATTTCCTACGATGTTTGATGGAGTTTTAATTGGAAAGACTAGAGAGGTTATATGTTGAAATGGTAAAAGCTAATGCGTGACATTGTAGAGGTGGAGTTTGTAGGAGTCAAAGTCAGAGATAATGGAATGATGGAAGAAATGCCAAATATTCTACTAGATAGAGTCCCTCAATAATGTTTTCATTCGAAGCAACTATTTTTGTTTTTTTGTTTTTTGTCTTTATGAGGAAGAGCCTTTATAAACTACTTGAGTAACCAAATAAATTTGATAAGACATGAATCAAAACATGAGATCGGGATGTACCCAAACCATACCATGGGTTCGATTTTTATCAACGAAGTCAATCATGAACCTAAGCAATATCTATAGTCAATCATGAACATAACCAATATCTATATTCTCTCTCTAGGATTTATACAACTAATTTTTCACTTGGTTTTCCGCTATACATGCTGTGTATAACCACATACCAGTTTGGTCAAATCAACTTCGAAATGAATAATTCTTTCTGCCATTTTCTAGGGAAAATGCCCTTCTCTATAGCCACCAACCATGTTTGAAAGAACATGAATCCGACTAAGGTGGAATATCCTAGCATTTGTAACTTTCTATGGAGAATCGTAAACAACCTAAATCTCTCGAGATCTGCGTTTCTAATCTTAGTAATTTATCTGAATTATCATAATTTCCTTTTGCAGTTTGTAAACTTAAGGCTTTATCATTTAGTAATTATTTTCATGTGTCATAATTTTTCTTACTCAATAGTGACATCGATAATCTTACAATCGATAATTTTTTTAAATGTCTATAGTAACTTGCTTTACAAAATACTCAACAGTCGAGATTTATTCTCTCGTAGTCTAGCGACTCAAACTGTCCTACACGGATTTTATAAATTTCCTATGATGTTTGATGGATTTTTAATTGGAAAGACTAGAGAGGTTATATGTTGGAATGGTGAAAGCTAATGCGTGACATTATAGAGGTGGAGTTTGTCGGAGTCAAAGTCCGAGATGACGGAATGATGCAAGAAATGCCAAATATTCTATTAGATAGAGTCCCTCAATAATGTCTTCATTAGAAGCAACTATTTTTGTTTTTTTTTGTTTTTTGTTTTTGTTTTTTGTCTTTATGATGAAGAACCTTTATGAACTACTCGACTACACAAATAAATTTGATAAGACATGAATCAAAACACGAGATCGGGATGTACCCAAACCATACGATGGGTTTGATTTTTATCAACAAAGTCAATCATGAACCTAAACAATATCTATAGTCAATCATGAACATAACCAATATCTATATTCTCTCTCCAGGATTTATACAACTAATTTTTCACTTGGTTTTCTGCTATACAGGCTGTGTATAACCACATACCAGTTTGGTCAAATCAACTTCGGAATGAATAATTCTTTCTGCCATTTTCTAGGCAAAATGCCCTATTCTGTAGCCACCAACCATGTTTAAAAGGACATGAATCCGACTAAACTCCAAGCCTGAGCGTCACTATTACATGTGATTCGTTATCTGGGTTCTGTTTTTTTAATGGAGATTCTTCACTCTCCTGTTCACTTCTCCATCTTTATCGCCTTGCTATCAACAGCAGCAGAGTTCAGCAAATCTGCTGACACAATAACTCTGTCTCAGCGGGTGAGAGATAACGAGACTCTTGTTTCAGCAGGAGCAAAGTTCGAGCTTGGATTCTTCGGCCCTAGAACTTCATCTAACCGGTATGTTGGGATATGGTTCTACCACATCCCCGTGAAGACCATTGTCTGGGTCGCAAACAGAGACGATCCAATCAACGGCTCGTCGGGAGTCCTGCAGATTGGGAGAGGAGGGAATCTGGTCATCACTGATGGAATGGGAAGGGTTGTTTGGTCCACGAACACCATCAATGTGACTTATCATAATGTGGCTGCACAGCTTCTGGACTCTGGGAATCTGGTCCTGACAGATGAAAGCAACAACGGTTCGGGGAATTTCCTGTGGCAGAGTTTTGATCATCCTTCTGATACATTACTTGCAGGTATGAAGCTAGGATGGGACCTGAGGATCGGGTTGAATCGGTACCTCACTTCCTGGAGTTATTCAGATGAACCTTCAACAGGAGACTTCACATACTCCGTCGAACTCCAGGGATTGCCCCAGAAGTACCTCTGCAGGAATGCTTCGATAGTTGCACGAACTGGGCCATGGAATGGTATCCAGTTCAGCGGATTGCCCATTCCCCCGAATGGGATCATCAATCTCCAGTTCTTGACGACTGCTCAGGAAGTGTACTATGTCTCTCAACTCATCAATGAGTCCACCATCATGAGGGTCTTCCTCAGCCACTCTGGCATGCTCCAATGCTATGTCTGGAACAATAACACGCAGTGGACCCTCATTTATGAGCTGCCAAGCGATTCCTGTGATGAGTATGCCAAATGTGGGCCTAACGCTGTGTGCATAGCTGGTGACCTCGGGAGATGAAGCTGCCTGACAGGGTACACCCCAAAATCGCCCCGGGATTGGGCAATGCCCCTTTGGTCTGGCGGGTGTGTTAAGAAGAAGCCCCTGAATTGTCCTGAAGGAGAAGGGTTCAAGAAGCTGAAGGGCGTAAAGGTTCCTGATATGTTGAGTTACTGGTTGAACTCGAGCACGAGCCTCGATGAATGTAGAGCCAAGTGCCTGAAATATTGTACTTGCACTGCATATGCCAATTCGAACGTTAGCAGGAAGGGAAGCGGGTGTATGCTTTGGTTTGGAGATCTTCTTGACATCAGAACGCTCATTAAATCCAGAAGCAATCAGAATGTCTTCATCCGGGTCATGGCATCAGACCTAGGTAGATTTGGAATTCAGTTAAGTAGTTTTTTGTCTCCATCTTGTTGTCTCCCATGCTGCTCCTAAAATTTCTGTTAAATTGTGGATCGTAGGCAATAATAAGCAGAAATTGCGGTCAGTGGTGGCAGTAGTCGTCACATCACTCTCTCTACCCATTCTTCTGCTACTTTGTTTCTGGAGGAGGAGAACGATAAAACGGTAAATTGTCTTTCTTCTTCAGCAAATATTGACCTTGGTTACTAATCTCTAGTGCCACTGTTCAGTTTCCTGGGGGCAATTTCAGACATTTTATTTGTCATAAGGCATCTTTCATGCTCAACTTTGCGAGAATACTAGAATCGGGCTTCATTGGTATTGCTGCAGCAATGAATGGCAGGTTCATATAGATGAGGACTTGAATTAGCCAATGGATCAGCTAAAGTTCATGCCTATTCACACTTCAAGAAGATCTTTTCCTAAAACATAACAAAGTGGACCGAGAAAACAATTTTGAGCTGATATACTGCAAAAGTCTCTTCCTTACACAAGTCTTCAACTATTTTTGGCTGGGAAAAAATCAGAGCTGCAAGCTGGGAGGGAAGACAACTTAGAGCTTCCTATACTAGACTTGGAAGACATTACTAAAGCAACTAATTGCTTTTCGTATCTGAGTAAAATTGGAGAGGGCGGTTTTGGTCCGGTCTATAAGGTAAGGACCTTTTCAGTAATAGCAATATCTATACAAAGTAAAGGAGACGTGGATACGTACTTACCGAATTATACATGGATATGTGATTTCAGCTTTGTCGTTTCAAATGTTTGTCTTGGCCTAAATATTTCAGGGTCTAATGTCTGATGGAGTTCAAATAGTTGTCAAGAGGCTGTCGCAAAACTCAAGACAGGGTTGGGACGAGTTCAAGAATGAAGTCCTGTTGATTGCCAGACTTCAACACCGAAATCTTGTCAAGATATTGGGATGCTGTATTGACAGAGAAGAAATGATGATAGTATATGAATATATGCCGAACGGAAGCCTCGATTCATTAATATTTGGTCTGTTCCTAACACCTCAAGTCAGTCTGAAAATGCAGTTGATAAATTTGAACTTCTCTTTTCAGATAGGATTGGCCCTGTTTTTAGGTTAGTTTACGAGTTTTGATTGTGAATAACTTCCAACGGTTGGTTTGACCCCACAAAAACGTGCAGGTAATAGAGCAAGTAATTCTCTCATGTGGACGCGGCGGTTTGATATCATTGTGGGTGTTGCAAGGGGACTTCTATATTTGCATCGTGACTCAAGATTGAGAGTAATTCATCGGGATCTAAAAGCTAGTAATGTGTTGCTGGATAGTGAGATGAACCCAAAGATATCAGATTTTGGCATGGCTAGGGCTTTCGGAGGAAATCAATTCCTAGAAAAGACAAGATGTGTAGTCGGGACTTAGTAAGCACCCTTAGAAGTTCTCAGCATTCTGAACATTTCCCATTTTCTGATGCATTTATTTAGTGGCTATATTTTGGTAATTGATTCTGTATTTGTGTGCCGAAATGTAATGCAGTGGATACATGTCACCAGAGTATGCAATCGACGGAATTTTCTCGACTAAATCAGATGTTTTTAGCTATTGAGTCCTAGTCCTGGAAATAATAAGTGGCAGGAGGAACAGAGAATTTCATCATGATGATCATAATCTCAACCTTCTCGGACATGTAAGCTTATACTCCAAGCTTCTACTCCATATTCTGATTCTTTACGATTAAATTGCCTAAACTCTGCAACTTTCAGACATGGAAATTATGGCTTCAAGGGAAGGCCATTGAAGTCGTAGACAAACAAATGGAGGATTCATTTCCTATGTCGGAAGTTATGAGATGCATCCAGATAGGCCTCTTGTGCGTTCAGCAAAGTCCGGAACAAAGGCCGACTATGTCATCTGTGCTTCTAATGTTGGACAGCGAAGCACCCCGCTGCGGCAGCCCAAGCAAACTCCTCCCTATCTATATGTATGCAATGCACATCGTAAAATAACGAAGTGTCTGTTCTGCAAGAAAAACAAAGATTAGACCTTTTTGAAAGCTGATGAATGGGATATTTGGAAATAGTTATCTGCTCGTTTGTTACGGCTTCCAACCTAAAAGCATAGGTTGATAAGACTAGGTGGACGAGTTTCCACATGGCCTATCAACTTCTGAATACTTCGTCGATCTGAATTCTCACTTTCCAAGATAACTTTAAAAAGAGCAAAATTAGGACTTCAGTTTTCCATTCCCCCTGTTGACTGAAATCGTGGGTATTACAGTTTCTTTATTTCAGTATGTGAAAAGCAGGCGCAAACATACGTAATCATTGTCAAGTCTTCTCATGAGAGAATAATCCTCGTTTGATCTTGCTTTTATCTTCGTGCTTTGAGTTCCCATATAATCAGTGTTGTAATCGGTGTCGCAGCGGAAGCAGATCATAATTTTGCAAGTATGTCGGGAGCTATAGAAATTGATCGAAATAAAACGAGGAACAAGAAAAAATAATGACACCAGAAATTTACGTGGTTCGATCCGAATGTCGGAACCTACGTCAACGGGGAGAGCCAGCAAATATATCCACTATAAATCGGAGAATTACAGGATTACAATCTCTCATGTACTCAAATATTTTTCAGTCTTATTTTATACCCGATACCCACGGTGTTTAACAACTCAACTCACTGGACTTGACTTCCATACAAACCTCTCTGAGCTCAAGCCTCTCACTCTCTCTCGAGCTCTTGGCCTCTCGCCCTATCTCTCGAACTCCAGACGTCTTCTCCTTTTATCGGTGGAAGGGAATAAAACAAGACAAACTTGTACTCCGGAGTTGTCAGAACGGCGCCGATCTTCAAAGCATGCGCCTCCATGCAATTAATGAGAGTGTGCGCGTATGACCATGCAGAAGGAGAACAGCTTCTGCCATCTCTCTTTCTTTATTCTGCCATCCCTCTTTCTTTAATAATAAAACAAGAGAAGCCCACAAAAGAGAAACCGTGAAAGAGGGAATTCGGCGCCTACAAGTGCTGACCAACTTTATTCTTCTACAAGCATGCATGTGCATGCATTTAATGACGTAGAAGAATTGGACGATCACCCCTTCAGCCTTATTTCATGCTGACAAATGAGAAGAATCCCATAGATTGTAGCCTTCATTTCCAACGTGAAGCGCAGATCGCGAGCGGGATCCCTTCGGCTCCTATCACACGCCATTTCTCATTAAATGCTCGGCAGACGTTCTTTCTCGTTTCGACATGTAAATGTTTTGCATGTATCGAGTATCGTATATGGATTCAAACTTGAGACATAATATAACAACCAGCATGGCAAAAAATGACATAAAACAATCTCATTTGCTGTAAATAAGGAATGAAGTAAGTAATCATCCAGCTCTTTCGGCACATGACATTTCCTGAAAATCTTTCTGCCTTTGCAAGTTATCGGGCGTTATTTAACTGAGAGAGCTCTTTTCTATGAAGGAAACACTTCCACTGACCTCATTCCCCTAATAAGAACTGGTCGCAAAATTTTGCTTGTTCAGTACCATGAACAGATCAAAGAGGAGAAAGTTAAGGTCAGAGAGTAATCAGATTCAACGGATGACAAGAACACAAAATAAAGGTAGAGATACTTCCTGGGGACTTCAGAAATTTTGAGAAACTTCAAATGGTATAGATCCAAAGTCAACAAATTTTCAACACGCGTATAGCTTCTCTAAGAAATATCAGAAAAAGAGTGCGTGATTAATGCACTAAGGGAAGGGATACAAACTGACTATATGTCTTCAGATATTAATGTTGTCCGATTTGGTGTAGTGGTTACATGTCTCCTAAATACACAATGCAAAGACTATACTCGATCAAATCTGATGTTTTCAACTTTGGTGTCGTATTACTGGAGATAGCCAGTGGCAAGAGAAGCACTGATTTAAAAAATGACAGTTCATCGCTGAATTTAATAGCACATGTAACGGCGTAGAATGAAGTATTTCTTCGCCCTGCTTTACCTTCGACTGATACTTCAAATCAGACTTCATTGCTTAATGTCTATAAGAAGTTTTTACCTTTAACTTTTGTAGGTTTGGAACTTAAGGGAAGAAGGAAAATCCTCGACCAAGTCCAATGCTTTCAGCTTTGGTGTCATATTACTAGAAATAATCAGTGGCAAGAGGAACTGATTTCTACAATGACAGGGCATCTCTGAATCTAACTGCATATATAAGGACAAACAACGAAAAATTCCTTCACCCTGATTTACCTTTGATTGCTTCCTAAAATCAGATCTCATAGCTCATCTCTGTAAGATATTGTTATCTTCAACTTTTGTAGGTTTGGAACTTATGGAAAGAAGGAAAATCCTCAGACATAGTTGATTCGTTGATGGCCCAACCCCACAACTTTCGTCAGGTTTCAATAAGCATCCAAGTCGACCTACAGTGTGTACAAGAATGCACAGCAGACCGGCCAACCATGATGGACATTGTCTTAATGTTGGGTAACGAGGCACCTCTTGCCTCGCCTAATAAGCCTGCATTCATTCTGAATGGAAGCGGCAACATTCTTGACCCTCCACCGACTGCAGGAGCTTCTGCGAACGAGGTAACCATAACCAAGCTCGATGGTCGATAATTGGAGTCAATGTGACCATCGAGTCATCATCCTATCTTTCCCATCAAATAAACCCCAGAAAAAGCTCGAATGACCTTTAACAAAAGGATATCTGTATTGAAACCGACATGGTTCCCATGTAGCCAAAATAAAAGTACCAGGAGTGCTCCTCAGGTGCTAAGAAGTTGCCAGGTCAGTATTGTAACTTCTGCTAAAATGAAGTTCAACTATTCTTGGCAACAACAGGAATCAACTACTTGTATCATAGATTAGACATTGGTGATAGGAGAATCCATCACTAGTTTCGGTATTAAGCTGGGAAAATCTCTACTTTCATGGAAGACAAAGAACCAAGCAACTGTCTCACTAACTTAATAAGCACAAAGTCATTCTCTTTAACTGCCTCTAAAAATTTCATAGCAACCTCTGTTTTCAGAATCTCATCTACTGGAATTGGCCTCAAAGGAGGCAAAATTTGTCTGATTTCGGGAAAAGTGCGGCTCATAGACGGATTCTCGTTGCTGATATGCGTATTCTTGAGCATGAAACACGTTAGAGAGAAACACCAAAATAACCTCAGAACGTTCACTAGAAAGATCTGATTTTTGATTCCTTAAAAACCATCCTGTATGACTTTGAATAATGTTACATATACATTGCCTCAGCGGTTGGGTGCTGCTTCGACTGCGCACCCAGTATGAACTTGAAGCCCCCCTAGGCGATGCCCCATCTCTCTTGGATTATGGATGGTGCGGATTCCCCTCACAGTTATAAAGAACTACGGTTTCATAAATCATTCTTAAAATGATGCGGCATACCATGTTTTGAGTATTGAAAAATTATCCTATTTTTTTAATAAGCAACTATTGATTGCACATCACTTTCCGAATCAATTTTATAAATCGGCCTGTCATCAACAATTTCTACCTTCTAGCAAAAACATACATATATTTATGTTTAGGTTAAAAACTTGCTGTCTTTTTCAGGCAACCATTTTCCTAATGTTTGACAACCTTTTATAGTGCCAATTTTTAGCAATTATGTAATTACGGGTGGTTTTTCTAAGGCCTAATTCCAAAAGGTTGGATGGAGATTGTTAGACGTGACATTTATGTTCCGATATTGAATCATTTCCTGCAGAGCATCGGGTCAAAACCCCATTTTGACTCGTGTCAATAACTCCAATATTGCCTGGGTTAGTTTTTCTTTTTCTTGGTCCGAATTGTCTGCGTTGATTTTTCTTTTTGCGGAAGACTTAGTTGATTACAATTGTCTGGCTTCTAGTGTCCGTGGGACGAGGACAAGCAAAGGGGGACTGGACGAGTTATTAGCCGTCAATTTTTTGAATAGGTTATTATCACAAAAAATCTCAAATTAATACATTTACATTATATCTATTTCAAATTAGTTTTATGTCGCAAAAACTTCCAAACTAGTACATCCATGCCATATATTCCCCAAACTAATTTTGATGTCATGAAAAATCTCAAACTAGTACATCCATATTACTATATCTACTCCAAACTACCATATCACATTTACTCCCCCCCCACCCCCCGCCAAAAAAAAAAAAAATCCTGGATTGACCACAATTTGAGGGTAAATGTGTTGTAATTTTTTATGATAAAAAAAAATAGATTGAAATAAATACAGCACTAGTATGCTAGTTTGAGGTTTTTAGTAGTATTAGCCCTTTTTGAATTTGTGGTAATTTGTTTGAAATCATCAAGTCGTATTTATGGGTAGCAATTTAACTTTATAAATCGTAATTGGCTTTTCACCGTTGTAACTCGTTTGCACTTGTACTAGTAATTTACCTTTATGGATAGTAATTTGATTATAGAATTTGTCACATGAAAATGCTAACACTTAGTAATTAACCAATAGCAATAGTACTATGCCTAAAATTTCCGGAAGTTATGATACCTGTACTTGGTAATTTCCTCGTTAATTTGTAATTTTCCAGTAAGTCATCGTAATTGAAGTTAATAATCATCTTTCACATGCAATCGTTACTTTAAAGTCTCGTAAAATTAAATATCCTCACATTTGTAACTTCCTGTACAAAATTGCAAGCAAATTCTTACCGAGATTACTAGAAGTTCCAACTAATACGAATTTTAGCCTAAATCTATATTAGATATGTTTTTATGATCTTAGAAACTTATCTCAATTAATATATCATTCTTTTGTAGTCTGTAAACTTTAGGCCCAATCGGTGAGTAATTTTTTTCATGTGTCATAATTTCTCTTAACCAATAGCGACATCGACAATCTTATAATCAACAATTTTTGTTAAATATCCGTAAGTATCCATCTTTACAAAAAATCCAACAGTCGAAATTTTTTCTTTCTTAATCTAGCGACTCGTATTGTGCTACACGGGACCTAAGAATTTTCTATGATGTTTGATGGATTTTTAAATTGGAAAGGCCACTCATTTATCCTCACTGTGGGTACCCATGGATAAGAGGTCGCACGTCGGTATGGAGTTGGGTTTGTCGAAGTCCGAGACGACGGGAATGCAAGAAATGTCGAACATCCAATTGAATGGAGTTCCTCAACAATATTTTCATTCAAAGCAACTATTTCTTTTTTGTCTTCACAACGAGAGATGTGAATCAAAACCGATTTGACTAATTCAAACACGGGATCGTGATGTCCCCAGACCACACTATCGGTCCGTTCTTTAGCGGCGTAAGCCAATAATGAACATCTAATCTATATTCTCTCTCCAGGATTTGTCCAACAAATTTTTCACTTGATCTTCTGCTAAAACAGGCGGTATATAACAACATACCAATTTAGTCAAATCAATTTCGGTGTGAATAATTTATTTTGCCATTTTCAAGCGTGTCTGAATAACGATTATACTTAGTCTGTTTCTCGCAACCATCTTTCTAGGGAAAATGATCTTCTCAGTAGCCGTCGACCATGTTTCAAAGAACATGAATCCGACTAAACTTCAGGCCTGAGCCTCACTATAACATCCGATTCGCTATGTGGGTTCTGTTTCTTCAATGGTGATTGTTCACTCTCCTCTTCACTTGTTCATCTTCATCACCTTGCTTTCAACAGCAGCAGAGCTCAGCAAATCTGCCGACACAATTGTAATATATGGGCTTTAAAATAAGAAAAGAAAATAAAATAAAAAGAAAAGAAAGGGTTGAAAAGTCAAAAAAGGAAGCTGAAGGAAAGTGGAGGAAGCTTCGGCTGGATTTTAAAAAGAGAGAAAGAGGGAGAGAGAAAAGAGCACGGGCAGAAACGAAAAAAAAAAAACAGGGGAAAACGCGAAACAGGAGAGAAGAGAGAAAGAAGAGAAAGGAAAAAGGGAAAAAGGGAAAATATTTCGGCGCGCTCGTGGTCCAGACACCTCATCAAGCCGACTCAAGTGTGTTTTGCAACGCCGGTAAGGAATCGAAGCTTTTAATCATCTACTTCAAGCAATTGCCGCAATTAGGGCTCGAAATTCGGATTTCTTGGATATTTGTGTGGCGAAGCCCGATTTTTGAGTCGTTGAGCTGTATATTTTTATAGAAATGGTACTTTGGGACGTTGTGAAGCCATCGCATCTTACGGATCGTGATTTGAGCTTGCGGTTTGTCCGGAACGGAATTTTGAAGTTGGGGGCGCATTCTGGTACTGTAGCGAACAGTATCTTCGAGCTTTTTTTTGTTGTTTTCGGTACTGTTTTAGGGTGGCTGAGTTGGGGTTGTTGTTGTACGTTAAAAGAGCTTTCTAAAGACTGTAAGATGGCTTGAAACGGAAATTTGTGGAGGGAGTTGTGGTGTGACGAAGTTGGCGCATGGACTGCGCCTAGCTGAAAATGATGGGTTTCCGCTAAATTGTGAGCTTTCGTGGCGCATAGGTGTCATTTTATCGACTAACAGGCCTAGTATAGGCGAGTCGTTATAAGAATATCCCTTTTTACTCGGCCTTTTGATATTGTTTTTCCGTTAATTGTTAAGGATCCGAGTGCGTGGTCCGAGTGAGTGTCGTAATTGATTTTTGACTTTTCCCAGGTGAGTGACACTATTTCTTCTTTGTATTTTAAACTCATATTTTGAGAAACATGGCGGATTATATAATCCATGAGTTGATAAAAAAAAAAAAAAAACATATCTTGTTGCATAAAACAGGATCGAGCTATTACTGCCATTTTTGTTGTTTGAAAAGAGTTATATTTCGATTTTGATTGGAATGGTTGTATGAAAATTGTTTGTGAAATTCTTTATGAAAGAATCGAAGAATGCTTTGATATTTATTTATCAAATTTTCAGTTGTGACATGACTTCCAATCTGATGTTGGATTACTGGATATTGTGATTGGTGGTTGATGCTCAATGTCTCTATGGACCCTGAGGGGTGTGGGTATGCGCATACTTAGTCTTGGATATCCTTGTGGGCCGAGCCACCGGCTAATAATAGGTGGAGACCTTGCCAAGGGGGGAATCTTCTTCGTCTTGTCACGGGCGTTACGCGTGACCATGTTTAGACATTTGAGCATGAATTGGTCAATGGAGTGGACCATTGACGTGTTATTTGAGTTTGGTCGATGGAATGGACCATCGATGTGATTTGATGAAATTAATCAATGGAATAGACCATTGATGCATGTTTTACGAGATTGACTGATGGACTCGACCATTGGTATTTTTGGTATTTATGATTTGGTATTATGATAAAGTGAGTTATGTTTGTGTTTTAAAATGTGCATAGTGATTTCTCGATCCGCTTAGAAGAAATGTGTTACTCACTGAGCCGTGGTAGCTCACTCCTCTCATCTACTTGTTTTTTAGGTTCTTCAGCGAGTCGTGAATAGGCGTGAGCGTTCGTTCGGGGAGGACTTTTGTGGTGGAAATTTTTGGGTATGACTTGTGCATAGTTGATAAGTTTATAAGTTAGTCTTTGTAGTAGGTGTATGTTTTGTTTTTGGTGGATTGTAGAGATACTCTGATATTGTAACCAAATACCCTTTTTGTCATGTATATATATATATATATATATGGATGTATATATGTTGATATCAGGTTGAATTTTGGTTACGTTGAGGCTGCGTCCTTTGGTAAAAGGACGGCCGTGTCATGCGCCTTCTTCTTGTGAATCGGGGTGTGACATTTGTTGGTATCAGAGCTTAGGTTTTGATTTGTTTGGGCAGATGTGAGACGATGTGAGATTGTGTGATAGATTTTTTTTTTTAACGCGTTAGCCTTTTTGATACTAAGTCGTAGCTCCATTCTTGGATTCAGGTGGTCATGCGTGACTTGGAGACACTTGCTTCGTTTCGTAGAAATAGTAAAGGCAAGCAAGCTGTCGCCCTTGATGCTAGAGACACACCTCAAGCTTCTCGAGGTGCGTCTTTGAGGAGGAGACACGAGGATCGGCATGATGGAAGTCCGGACTCACATGAAGTCGGGAAGTTAACCAACGGTCGTTTCCCCGACCGACTTCGAGCAGGCCATGATTCATTGGTATCGTCAAGCAAAGGAATTAAGTGGAGATTGAGCTACGGCTCATACACCTTTGCCCAATTCGAGAGGCGAAACCACCAACTTATGATGGAAAAGCTGATCCTCTTGCGGTGAGCAGTGGACTAGAAAGATTGAAGGGATCTTTGAAGCTAAAGGTGTTCCCGAAGACAAGAAGGTTAGCTTTGCTTCTCGATACTTATAAGGTGAGGCAGAGCATTGGTGGGAGGGAATGAGGCCAGCTCTTGGAGATAGGGGTGGTGCTATAGCTTGGGAGGACTTTAAGCGAGGCTTTCAATGCCCAATTCTTGAGTGTCGTTTCGAGACAAAAATGAAGAGTGATTTTATACACATATCTCAAGGTGACTCCACGGTTTTGGAGTATGCAGCCCGCTTTAATCAGATGAGTAGATTTGTTGAGCAATATGTGTCTAATGAGCAAGATAAGGCTGATCACTTTCAGAGGGGGCTCCGATATGAAATTGGTTCTGCACTCACACCTCTAGCACTGACATCTTATAAAGACGTGCTGGAACGAGCGATCAGAGTGGAACAAAAGATTTTGTAGCGTGACGTGCAAGGTGTACCTCAGCATAAGAAGTTAAGATCCACTGACTATCAGGATAGCGGCGCCGGTGGTAGCGGAAAGAGGAAAGCTTTTAACCAGCCAGGAAAGCCCAGAATTCAGAATAATCCAGGCCTTTGTACTACCTGTGGGAGACGACATAGCGGTCCTTGTTACCGCAAGAGAGGAGCATGTTCACTTGTGGAAAAATGGGACATATGGAACGTGAGTGTCCAACACAGAAGAATGCCCTTGGAGATAGTAGAGTATGTTTTGTATGTGGGCAACCTGGACATCGAGCCTATACTTGTTCTATGAGGAAGACTGCCCCTCCAGTTGATAGGCCACAAGAAGGCCAGCAAAGGCAAAGGATGAATGGGAAAGTTTTTACGATGACAGGAGAGGATGCGGCGGCTTCTAATACAGTTGTTGCAGGTAATATTTCTATTGCCTCGCAACCTGCTTATGCATTGTTTGATCTCGGTGCCACGCATTCCTTTACTTCCATTGACTTTGCAAAGAAACTTGATGTATTGCACGAGCTTCTAAAATACGAATTGTGTATTGATACTCCCACTTTGGTGATTTCTTGATTGCTGATCGTGTTTTCAAGAATTGTTTGTTGCGAATTGATGATGTATTGTTGCTGTGGATTTGGTGGAGTTAGATATATGGGATTTCGATGTTATTCTAGGGATGGATTGATTATCAAAATATCATGTCACTGTTGATTGTTATTCAAAGAAAATTATTTTTCGACCTCCAAATCAACCAGAATTTTCTTTTTTGGGAAGTTATAAAGGCACTTTTCCAAGGTTGATTTCAGTTATGCAAGCAAGAAAACTTTTGAGAAAGGGTTGTTGCGGTTATTTGGCTTATGTAAAAGACACAAGTAAGGAGCCGGTAAAGCTAGAAAATGTTCATGTTGTCAGAGAATTTCCTGATGTATTTCCTGAAGATTTACCTGGCTTGCCTCCTGATAGAGAGATAGAGTTTTGTATCGATTTAATGCCTGGTATGACACCTATCTCTAAGACCCCATATCGGATGGCACCTTCTGAATTGAGTGAATTGAAAACACAATTGCAAGAGCTTTTGGATAAGGGTTTTATCAGGCCTAGTGTATCGCCTTGGGGAGCTCCTGTTCTATTTGTGAAGAAGAAAGACGGTAGTATGCGACTTTGCATAGATTACTGAGAACTTAACAAGGTGACGATAAAAAATAAATATCCTTTACCTCGCATTGATGATTTATTTGAGCAACTTCAAGGGGCTCAAGTATTTTCTAAGATCGACCTTCGTTCTGGGTATCATCAGTTGAAGATAAAAGTTGACGATGTGCCAAAGACCGCTTTCAGAACAAGGTATGGGTATTATGAATTTCTTGTCATGCCTTTTGGGTTAACGAATGCACCTGCAGCTTTTATGGATTTGATGAATAGGGTATTCAGGCAATTTCTTGACAGATTTATCGTGGTATTCATCGATGATATTTTGGTGTATTCGAGGAGTTTGGGAGAACATGAGCAACACTTGAGGGTTGTTTTGCAAACTTTGCGTGAAAAGAAGTTGTATGCTAAATTCAGTAAGTGCGACTTATGATCATATAGAATTCTTGGGTCACGTAATATCAAAGGATGGTATCTCAGTTGATCCAAAGAAAGTTGAAGCAGTCGTTCAATGGAATCGCCCTACCAATGTCACGGAGGTAAGGAGTTTTCTTGGGTTAGCAGGTTATTACAGGCGATTTATAGAAGGGTTTTCTAAAATTGCCAGTCCACTAACTCGCCTAACTCAGAAGGGAGTCAAATTTGTGTGGTCGATCAATGTGAGCGCTAGTTTCCAAGAGTTGAAGAGGCGATTGGTGTCAGCTCCTATATTAACTTTGCCTTCAGGAACTGGTGGCTTTACAATTTATTGCGATGCATCTAAGGAAGGTTTAGGTTGTCTTCTTATGCAGGATGGTAAAGTTGTGGCATATGCCTCTAGACATTTGAAGGCTCATGAGAAGAACTATCCTACTCATGATCTGGAGTTGGCGGCGGTTGTGTTTGCCTTAAAAATATGGCGGCACTACTTGTATGGTGAAAAATGTGAAGTCTTTACGGATCATAAGAGTCTAAAGTATATTTTTACTCAGAAGGAACTAAACATGAGGCAAAGGAGATGGCTGGAACTTCTGAAAGATTATGACTTAACCATCAATTACCATCCAGGTAAAGCTAACGTGGTAGCTGATGCCTTGAGTCGCAAATCCTCTGGAAATATGGCAGCATTGCTTACTTCTCAAAAGCTTATTCTTGAGGATATGAGAAAGCTAGATCTGGAGGTTTTGGTCCATCGGCTTGGTGCTCGATTAGCTAATCTTCGAGTACAACCGACCTTGATTGACAGAATCAAGGCTAAACAAAATGAAGATCCTCAATTGGAAAAGATCAGAGAAGGTGTAGAAGCTGGGAAACAATATGACTTTAGTATCCACGTAAATGGGTCATTGAGGTTTCGTGGTCGATTATGTGTTCCCGATGATTCCGAATTGAAAAAGGAGATATTACAAGAAGCTCATAGCACTAGATTCTCGATTCATTCAGGGAGCACCAAGATGTACACGGATTTGAGAGGAAATTTTTGGTGGATTAATATGAAGAAAGATATTGTGAAGTTTGTCGACCAATGTCTAATTTGCCAGCAAGTGAAAATTGAGCATCAGAAACCAGGTGGCCAGCTACACCCACTTGAAGTACCTAAATGGAAGTGGGAGCATATTATCATGGATTTCATCGTCGGCTTACCGAGGACGCCTAGTGGTAAGAATGCCATATGGGTGATTGTTGATCGATTGACTAAATCTACACACTTTTTATCTTATCGATTCGGTCTTTCACTTGAAGACATGGCGAAGCGATACGTTAATGAGATAGTGAGACTTCATGGAGTTCCAGTGAGTATTGTTTCCGATAGAGATCCCAAGTTTGTGTCCATCTTTTGGAAGAGTTTACAAGGGGCGTTAGGTACTCAACTCAACTTTAGCACAGCTTTTCACCCACAGACGGATGGTCAGTCAGAGAGAACTATTCAGACGTTAGAGGATATGCTACGATCTTGTGTTATTGATTTTGGTGGTTCGTGGGATGAACATTTACACTTGGCAGAGTTTTCTTATAATAACAGTTATCATTCCAGCATTAAGATGGCTCCTTTTGAAGCTTTGTATGGGTGTAAATGTAGGACTCCTATTTGTTGGGATAATGTTGGTGAGAAAAGATTAATCGGCCCTGAATTCATACAACAATCAGAAGAGAAAGTCAGGCTCATTCGAGAGCATTTGAAAATAGCACAAAGCCGTCAGAAAAGTTATGTGGACCTTAAGAGGCGCAAAGTAGAATTTAATGTAGGAGACCATGTATTCTTGAAGGTTTCTCCTATGAAAGGCGTCATGAGATTTGGCACGCGTGGTAAATTAAGCCCAAGGTACGTGGGACCGTTCCTGATATTAGAAAAGATTGGTGAAGTTGCTTATAAACTGGCTCTACCACCAGCATTATCGGGAGTCCATAATGTGTTTCACGTGTCATTATTATGGAAATATGTGCCAAGTCCTGATCACGTTCTGGATTTTACACCGTTGAATTTGAGAGAAAACTTATCATACGAAGAGCAGCCCGTTCGTATTATCGACAAAAAGGATCAGGTGTTACGACGGCACACTATTCCTTATGTGAAGATCCAGTGGAAAAATCACACGAAGAGAGAGGCCACTTGGGAACTCAAGGAAGAAGTAAGGCGCAAATACCCTCACTTGTTTCATGATTGACGTACCTGTTAATTTCGAGGACGAAATTTTTTTTAGGAGGGGAGAATGTAATATATGGGCTTTAAAACAAGAAAATAAAATAAAATAAAAAGAAAAGAAAGGGTTGAAAAGTCAAAAAAGGAAGCTGAAGGAAAGTGGAGGAAGCTTCGGCTGGATTTTAAAAAGAGAGAAAGAGGGAGAGAGAGAAGAGCACGGGCAGAAACGAAAAAAAAAAACAGGGGAAAACGCGAAACAGGGGAGAAGAGAGAAAGAAGAGAAAGGAAAAAGGGAAAATATTTCGGCGCGCTCGTGGTCCAGACACCTCATCAAGCCGACTCAAGTGTGTTTTGCAACGCCGGTAAGGAATCGAAGCTTTTAATCACCTACTTCAAGCAATTGCCGCAATTAGGGCTCGAAATTCGGATTTCTTGGATATTTGTGTGGCGAAGCCCGATTTTTGAGTCGTTGACCTGTATATTTTTATAGAAATTGTACTTTGGGACGTTGTGAAGCTATAGCATCTTACGGATCGTGATTTGAGCTTGCGGTTTGTCCGGAACAGAATTTTGAAGTTGGGGGCGCATTCTGGTACTGTAGCGAACAGTATCTTCGAGCTTTTTTTTTTTTTTTCGGTACTGTTTTGGGGTGGCTGAGTTGGGGTTGTTGTTGTACGTTAAAAGAGCTTTCTAAAGACTGTAAGATGGCTTGAAACGGAAATTTGTGGAGGGAGTTATGGTGTGACGAAGTTGGCGCATGGACCGCGCCTAGCTGAAAATGATGGGTTTCTGCTAAATTGTGAGCTTTCGTGGCGCATAGGTGTCGTTTTATCGACTAACAGGCCTAGTATAGGCGAGTCGTTATAAGAATATTCCTTTTTACTCGGCCTTTTGATATTGTTTTTCCGTTAATTGTTAGGGATCCGAGTGCGTGGTCCGAGTGAGCGTCGTAATTGATTTTTGACTTTTCCCAAGTGAGTGACACTATTTCTTCTCTGTATTTTAAACTCATATTTTGAGAAACGTGGTGGATTATATAATCCATGAGTTGATAAAAAAAAAAAAAGCATATCTTGTTGCATAAAACAGGATCGAGCTATTACTGCCATTTTTGTTGTTTGAAAAGAGTTATATTTCGATTTCGATTGGAATGGTTGTTTGAAAATTGTTTGTGAAATTCTTTATGAAAGAATCGAAGAATGCTTTGATATTTATTTATCAAATTTTGAGTTGCGACATGACTTCCTTTCTGATGTTGGATTACTGAATATTGTGATTGGCAGTTGATGCTTAATGTCTCTATGGACCCTGAGGGGTGTGGGTATGCGCATACTTAGTCTAGGATATCCTTGTGGGCCGAGCCACCGGTGAATAATAGGTGGAGACCTTGCTAAGAGGGGAATCTTGGTCGTCTTGTCACGGGCGTTACGCGTGACCATGGTTAGACATTTGAGCAAGAATTGGTCCATGGAGTGGACCATTGACGTGGTGATTTGAGTTTGGTCGATGGAATGGACCATCGATGTGATTTGATGAGATTAATCAATGGAATAGACCATTGATGCATGTTTTACGAGATTGACTGATGGACTCGACCATTGGTATTTTTGGTATTTATGATTTGGTATTATGATAAAGTGAGTCATGTTTGTGTTTTAAAATGTGCATAGTGATTTCTCAATCCGCTTAGAAGAAATGTGTTACTCACTGAGCCGTGGTAGCTCACTCCTCTCATCTACTTGTTTTTCAGGTTCTTCAGCGAGTTGCGAATAGGCGTGAGCGTTCGTTCGGGGAGGACTTTTGTGGTGGAAATTTTTGGGTATGACTTGTGCATAGTTGATAAGTTTATAAGTTAGTCTTTGTAGTAGGTGTATGTTTTGTTTTTGGTGGATTGTAGAGATACTCTGATATTGTAACCAAATACCCTTTTTGTCATGTATATATATATGGATGTATATATGTTGATATCGGGTTGAATTTTGGTTACGTGGAGGCTGTGTCCTTTGGTAAAAGGACGGCCGTGTCATGCCCCTTCTTCTTATGAATCGGGGTGTGACAACAATAATTCTGTCTCAGCGGGTGAGCGATAACAACACTATTGTTTCAGTAGGAGCAAAGTTCGAGCTCGGATTCTTCAGCTCTAGAAACTCATCTAACCAGTATGTCGGAATATGGTTATACTGTTGGTAGTTTGTTTATAAAACAAATGAAGAGGTGCCTTGTCTGTGACATCCGGATTTTCGGGTTCTGATTTCGATGAGATAAATTGGGCATTTCATCGACGCGACTATAATTTTTTTCTCTGAGTTGGCTACTCACGAGATAACTAGACTAGCTAGGTGAGCTATTAAGGACTTTAAGGCAAATAGACTTGAGAATTCGACCAGAAATCGGCTTCTCGACCGTGTCCATCTTTAGAGGTTATTACGGCACAGATATAAATCGATTTGAGATCATAGATAGGTCGGTTCGACTGAGAAGTGTGGTTAATCGTGGGTTACTCCACTAAATTGGAAAATTCTCATCAATCGGCACTAATTTGATTTTTCTATCGTTTTGGTACCCTGTGTCCGTATTTGAATCCTCGAGATTTTCACGACAATCGAGAGTCGCCAATGTGTCAAGTGGGTTCAATGTGGCTCGAAGAAAATCGACCATGGGTCATTTGTCCTAAAAAGTTCTGAAAACTACCCGGTAACCTAGGTCACACTAAAAACGCGTCCGAATGAAATTAACCGCCAATCTGAGTCCGATTTCAGAAATTGAAGGTTCTACTATGTCACAATAAATTTTAGGAACGTCGGCTTAGTCTCAGAAGATTTTTCGGACAACTGAGACTTTTTGGGAAAAAGTTGAGTTAGGGCCGTTTTTTATCGAAATTTGCAGAGGACCGTTTTTACTGAAAAATTGGGATGCAATTGGGCTACATTGATAAGGAAAAATATCAATTTAATTGATGAGGTGTCGAATGAATTATTGGGGGTCAATTTGATTTAATTCAAGTGGGATTAAGGTCCAATTGGAGGGAAAAACCTAGCAAAATTCGTATGCCACCTTTACCCCACACTTTGGCCTACCTAAATGCTTCTAGAAGGGGCATTTTTGTCCACAAAATGAAGGGTGGATGACAGCTGGTGGTGGCCCACGTGTGAGTGACCTAAGAGAGAGAGAGAGTGAGAGAGAAAAAGAGAAAACGGTTTTCTCTTCTTCCCCTCTCTCTCCCGTTGCTGCTTCTTCCCCCTTCCCCCTCTTCGGTTTGCTCGACGCCATGGAAGCCGAAGACCAACGAAGACTGAGCTGCCATCGCTGCCTCTCGCCGCTGTCGTCGGACGCCCGCAAGCCACCGGAGCAGCTCACGCGCACCCGAGTCCGCCGCCGTGCTGCCGCCCGTGCGCCCTCCGCCCCCTCTCCTTCCTCTGGTTCAAACGGAACCGACCAGCTGAAGCAGAAGCAACAACCAGCACCGCCCGAAGGAGCAGTAGCTAGCCGCCCGGACATCGTCGCACCGGAGCTACCGCACCGCCGCCCGCGCGTTGCCTGCACCTGCCATCCCCGCCGTGCGACCCCAGCCCTGTTCCGCCTCTGTCCAGCCACGTTCAGCCACCTCCGGTCGCCGCCCGACCACCTCCGACCACCGTAGGCCTCGCCGGAGCTCCGCCGCCCTTGGCCGCCTCAACCGACGTCGGAACCGCCCCCAACCAACAGTGAACCGAGAGTGCAGAAAATGGGTATGACAGCAGCATTTTGGCCCGTTTTGGCCGCCTTCCCGAGCCCGGATGCTCGGCCCGCTTTGGGGAAAGTCAATCCTCGCGTCGACCTCGTCGTTTTGAGTGAGTTTTGCTCACTAATGCCTTCTTAGTTTGCTAATTATACTTAAATGTTGATTAGTGTTAGTTAAATGTAATTAGGTGGTTAGATTAGAATGGATTAGTGATTATTAGTGAATTGCATTGCATATTAGTGAAATGGTTAGTGTACTTAAGTAGAGAATTGCCTATAGTATTTATTGGATACTTCTTGGGATTTTTCCCGACCCTTATCGAGTGTTAATTAGGCAACTCGGGCCTAAATGGAATTTTTAGGAATTCAATATTAATTTTCGAAATTAATTATTTAATTATTTATTTTTTTCGAAAATTCAACTAGGATGGCTAGTGACCGGGATTTTATGCTGATGATCATGGCGTAGTCCGTTTATTTAATCAAGCTTTATATCGTGCTACATTGAATTTATGGTATTTATTTATTTAATTTTCGAAATTAATTATTTAATTATTTATTTTCCGGAAATTCAACCGGGATGGCTGGTGATTGAAATTTTGTACTGATTGCTGTGGTGTAGTCCGTTTATTTATTTGAGCTCCACATTGCGCTTAATTGAATTGATTGTGTAAATTGAGGAATTATTCCTTAATTTATTGAAATTGAGTGGAACTGAATGATTGATTAGTATGTGGCCGAGTATGGCTATTTAACATTAATAATGCTTTGTTGAGCTGTAAAGTGGAGAGAGTCGTGAGAGTAAACTGAGAACTCTATTGGCTGAGACCGATCAGGTACGAAGTATCGACAAGCGTGGTTCGGTGATTAATGATATCACTGTGCGAAAACAACACCTTAAAGAACGCACGTAGACTATCTATGACTTGTGGCAGGCGTGGTTCGGTGATTAAGGATATCACTGTGCGAAAACGACGCCTTAAAGAGCGCACGTAGACTGCCTATGAATCGTGACAGGCGTGGTTCGGTGATGAAGGACATCGCTGTGTGAAAACGGCGCCTTAAAGAACGCACGTAGACTGTTTGTGATCTATGACGGGCGTGGTTCGGTGATGAGGAATATCACTGTGCGAAAACGATGTCTTAAAGAACGCACGTAGACCGTCTATTACTTATGTCACCTTGGCGAAAACGACGCCCGAGAGTATTAATGGAGCTCTGTGACTAAGTATACTATTGGAAGTTATATGGGATGGAATGAATGACCTAGATGGTGGTCCGACTGGCATGAAATCGACTAGGTCGATTTGATCATTGTTTTGATTTGATGTTGTGAATTGATTGATTGAAAGGAAATGACCGTGAGTGGTCTTGTTGGCGTGTAATCGACTAGGTCGATTGATCGATGATTTGATCTGAGTGTGATTTAATGTGATTGATCTTTGCTTTGATCTAATGTTGTGAATTGATTGATTGAATGGAAATGATCGGTGAATGGTTTGATGGAGATGTAATCGACTAGGTCGATTTGATCGATGCTTCGATCAGTGATGTGATTACTTGGGTGCCTATTTGATCTGTGCTAATATGCAAGTGGAATCTGAGGCCAAGGTAAGTCCTCTGACTCGTGTTGTGCATAGGCAACCCTAGGGTGTATTAGTTTACTGGTTGGGTCTTAGGGGATAGAACTTGCTGAGACGTAGTCTCCTTCCGGTTGTGGGATAATATTTCAGGCCCTTAGATTTCTTGAAGACGAGTCGGAGCCGAGGATGAGTGAGAAGAAGTAGATGAAGATTTTGAAGAAAATGAGCCCAGTGGTGAAAGATTTGAAGAGGATCGAGATGATGATCCCGAGCATGACCCGGATGAGGACTGAGATCCTATCTTCTTTTGTGAACCCTGTACATGTGTGGTTGTAAATTTCAATATGAAAAATATGGCCTGCTTTTTCTATCCCATTGTTTTATTGTCTAGGGATTTATAACTACTTCCGCATGTGCATATATAAATGAAAGGGTGGGCGATACATAGTCTTAGGATATTGCATTTAAAAAAATCGACCAAAGATAAGGGATGTGTGCGTGCCTGAGGATCGGGGCGTGACATTGTCCCACATTGAAAAGATATGAGTGCACATGTGGATGAGATTTGGCACTAACCGACGATCATTATTTTTATTTGTTGAAAAATCGGATTTATTTTTATAAAAAATTAATTATAAATCTTGTTAAAACAGTGCGACTGTTATTTAATACCGAATTTTTTATGTCTTTTCAACGTAGCCTTTAAGACGTATTTGTTCATTTTGCAACTTTTCCCGAAAGGTTGCTTTTGTTCTTTTACAACCTTTTGAAAGGTTGCCCCTATTCGAAAGACAAAGATAAGTATGTTTGTTTTAAGATCAAACACATATCTTCTTCCATTTTCGTCTTCTTTCGAAAGATTATACATGCATTGTTTTCAATTGTTTCCCATGAAAGACTCTAGAGAAATACTAGAATTGCTATCTAGTATTCTCATTTGAGACTTTATTGTATCCTGGAGGAAATTTGCCGGTGACCATTAGCAACTTTGTGGATCAAATAAATCCTTAAAGAAAGTGACATTACGTCTCAAAGTCTGACTTGATTACTCTAAAGATCCGACTTCATTTTTTTACCCAATTCGAAGCCATATTTTCCCAACATCTACAACATCCCGGTAAAGACCATTGTCTGGGTCGCAAGCAGAGATGATCCAATCAACGGCATGTCAGGAGTCCTGCAAATTGGGAGAGGAGGGAATCTAGTCATGGAAGGGTTGTATGGTCCACGAATACCGTGAATGTAACTTATGATAATGTGACCGCACAGCTCCTGGACTCCGGGAATCTGGTCCTGACAGATGAAAGCAACAACGGTTCAGGGAATTTCCTGTGGCAGAGTTTTGATCATCCTTCCAATACCTTACTTGCAGGTATGAAAGTCGGATGGGACCTGAGGATTGGGTTGAATCGGTACCTCACTTCCTGGAGGGATTCGGATGATCCTTCAACAGGAGACTACACATACTCGGTCGAACTCCAGGGATTGCCCCAGAAGTACCTCCACAGGATTGCTTCGGTAGTTGAACGGAGTGGGCCATGGAATGGTATCCAGTTCAGTGGATTGCTCATGACCCCAAATGCAATCATCAATCCCCAGTTCGGGACGACCGCTCAAGAAGTGTACCATGCCTCTTAACTCATCAACGAATCCACCATCATGAGGGTCCTCCTCAGCCAATCTGGCACGCTCCAATGCTGTGTCTGGAACGAAAACACACAGTGGACCATCATATTTGAGCTGCCAAATGATTCCTGCGACGAGTATACAAAATGCAGGCCTAATTCTGTGTGCACAATCGGTGACTTCCGGATATGCAGCTGCCTGACAGGGTATACCCCAAAATTGCCCCAGGAATAGGCAATGCCCCTTTGGTCCAGCGGGTGTGTTAAGAAGAAGCCCCTGAATTGTCCTGAAGGAGAAGGGTTCCAGAAGCTGAACGGCGAGAAGGTTCCTGATATGTTTGAGTTACTGGGTGAACACGAGCGTGAGCCTCAACGAATGCAGAGCCAAGTGCCTGAAAAATGGTACTTGCACCGCAGATGCCAATTCAGACGTATGTCGGAATATGGTTACACAAGTCTCCGACTATTTTTGGCAGGGAAAAAATCAGAGCTGCAAGCTGGGAGTGAAGACAACTTAGAGCTGCCTATACTAGACTTGGGAGACATTACTAAAGCAACTAATAGCTTTTCATATCTGAATAAAATCGGAGAGGGTGGTTTTGGTCCGGTCTATAAGGAAAGGATCTTTTCAATAATTGCAATATCTATAAAGAAAAGAAGACACGGATACGTATATACCGAATTAGATAAGGATATGTGATTTCAGCTTTGTCGTTCTGAATGTTTGTCTTAGTCTAAATATTTCAGGGTCTAATGTCTGATGGAGTCCAAATAGCTGTAAAGAGGCTATTGCAAAACTCAAGACAGGGTTGGATCGAGTTTAAGAATGAAGTCTTGTTGATTGCCAGGCTTCAACACCGAAATCTTGTCAAGTAATTGGGATGCTGTATTGACGGAGAAGAAATGATGCTAGTATATGAATATATGCCGTACGGAAACCTCGATTCTTTAATATTTGGTCTTTTCTAGCACCTCAACTCTGTCTCAAAATGTAGTTGACAACTTCGAACTTTTCTTTTCAGATAGGATTGGTCCTGCTCTTAATTTAGTTTAATAGTTTTGATCGTGAATGACTTCCAATGGTTGATTTGGCCCCATAAAAACTTGCTGGTAACAGAGCAGGTAATTCTCTCGTGTGGAGGCGGTGATTCGATATCATTGTGGGTGTTGCGATGGGACTTCTATATTTACATCGCGACTCAAGATTGAGAATAATTCATCGGGATCTAAAAGCTAGTAATGTGTTGCTAGAGAATGAGATGAACCCGAAGATATTAGATTTTGGCATGGCTAGGGCTTTCGGAGGAGATCAATTCCTGGAAAAGACAAGATGAGTAGTCGGGACTTAGTAAGCACCCTTTGAAGTTCTCAGCATACTAAATATTTCCCATTTTCTGATGCATGTATTTAGTGGCTATATATTGGTAACTGACTATGTATTTGTGTACTAAAATGTAATACAGTGGATACATGTCACTGGAGTATGCAATAGACGGAATTTTCCTGACCAAATCAGATGTTTTTAGCTTTGGAGTCCTAGTCCTGGAAATAATAAGTGGCAGGAGGAACAGAGAATTTGTCCATCACGATCATAATTTCAACCTTCTCGGACATGTAAGTTTATACCCCAAGTTTCTAGTCTGTATTCTGATTCTTTACGGTTATAATTGCCTAAAACTATGCAACTTTCAGACATGGAAATTATGGCATCAAGGGAGGGCCATTGAACTCATAGACAAACAAATGGAGGATTCATTTCCTATGTCGGAAGTTATAAGATGCATCCAGATAGGTCTCGTGCGTTCAGCGAAGTCCGGAACAGAAGCCAACTATGTTATTTGTGCTTCTAATGTTGGACAGTGAGAGCATCCCGCTGCGGCAGCCCAAGCAACCGGGATTTTACACGAAAAGGTTTTGCAATCAAATAGACAGTGAAAGAAATGAGTTAACTGTTACCTTCACGTGGTATTTGCTCTTGAAAATGCACCTGGTGTATACTCCTCCCTGACTATATGTATTCAATGCATATCGTAAAATAACGATGTGTCTGTTCTGCAAGAAAAACAGAGATTAGACCTTTTTGAAAGCTCGTGAATGGGATATTGGGAAATAGTTGTCTGCTTGTTTGTTACGACTTCTAACCCAAAAGCATAAGTTGATGGACTAGGTGGACGAGTTTCCATATGGCCTATCAACTTCACATTATTTTGTAATCTGAACGCTCTCACTTTCCAAGATGCCTTTCAAAAGTGCAATATTAGGACTACAGTTTTCCATTCCCCCGTTTACTGAAATCATGGGCATTACTGTTTCTTTATTTCACTATGTCGAAAGCTGGTGCAAGCACACGTAATCGCTGCTAAGTCCTCTCACGAGAGAATAATCCTTGTTTGATCTTGCTTGTACCTTCATGCTTTGAGTTCCAATAAAATCAGCAATGCAAAAAATGACATAAAACAATCTCACTTGCTGTAAATAAGGAATAAAGTACGTAATCATTTAGCTCTTTCGGCACCACGACATTCTCTAGTCAGGAAATGGAAAATCTTTCTGATATTCTATAGGGACTTCAGAAATTTTGAGAAAATTGAAATGGAATTGATTCGAAGTCGATTAATTTTCAACACGCGTATAGCTTCTCTAAGAAATATCAAAAAAAGGTAATGTGCTTGGAACCATTGAAATAATAATTAAAGCAATTTCGACGAACTTTTTTTTATAGCAATCAAGATAACAATATCTCCACTCAGTGTATCTAATAGAGTTTCGTCAAAAAAATATAATTGATAATCAATTGGTGTGGTTTAACTAATATTACTATCCCAAAACATACTTAATGATTGACAGGTATGTCTATATGGCATATCAAATATAGTAACGTAAGTGAAAAAATATTAACCAATAATTATGACACAACCAAATTAAAATTTATAAAGTTGGAAAAAACAATTAACCTGAAACATCAACAAATGCAAAATATAGGTGCATTTGTTTGATGGAAATTGTTTTTCAGGGATTCGTTGTCCAAACTTTCACACGTTTGATTCACCGAATATAATTAGTCAACCGATAACACTTTTCTTTTAAGGAAGATATTCATGTATGAAATTAGAAAAGTGAATTCCCTAATCTAAGAAGGTAAAAACACTTCCCAAAATTGCTCATATGAATTTGTTAGTATGTTCTTTTTCTTTTCTTTTTTTCTTTCTTCTTCTATTTCCCTTTTCCTCCCTCTGCTGGTCGCTAGGCCTTAGCAATAGTCGGCGAAGCCACAAGCCTCGCCATATCCCTGTGAGGGGCGAGCTTGACCTCCCCCAAGGCCGATGAGGCTCGCCCTCGCCTGAGGCAGGCCAAGTCGGTCCTCGTCGGCCGTGGGAGAAAGACGGAAAAATGAAAAGAAAGAAAAAATAAATATAAAATTATTTTCAAATTCAATTTTTTGGGCCTAAAATATTGAAATAATTTTCCAAATGAGATCTAAATACCATAAAACTTTTTCGATCACATATAACTAAACAAAGGAAAACTAACCATTTTCCTAGAATATCCCAGAAAACATTTTTCAAAAACATTATGTTTTATGTTAAATAAACTCGCCCTAGTATCCAACTCTTGGCAATGAAATTATCACGAGAAAAGGAAGGAATATGTTTAATTCGAAAATAAATTGAGGGATTAGATTTACATTCTTGAGAAAAAAAAAGTATTGCAAATTTCTTTAAGATTTAAATTGAAAATTACATATTTCCACAAAATATCCAATAACTCTTTTTGTGATACATGGTCATGGATAATGAGATATCCATGAACTCTCGCCATAGGGGAAAAAGGACGTCATATAGTATCCATAAAGAAAGGAAGAATTTACATAAACTAGTAAACGGACGTATCTGGAATTGGAACATGATCTTGAACAAATCACTTGCAATTGCAAATGGAGGAGAGAAACAAATCATATTAGTCTCGAGAAGATTTTACACAAATTAACTGGCTAACATTTTTCCAATCCGCCAATCAAAAAACAAAAATTTTCCAAACCAAGTCGATGGATTAAATGTGAAGATTCCGATCACATTTTTTTTAATTGGAGAAAAGCGTACTTGATGGAGTTTGGACCCACTTTTAAGTAAAAATCCACATAATCTTTATTGGAGAATTTAATCGATGTGAATATTTATTTTGCGATAATTTTTTGCATGCGATTTTCTTGTAAAAATTCATTTTGAATAATATAACGTATACAAACCGGGCAACTTACGGTCATTTTGCTAGTAATACATGAAAAACTTTCTTGTTATTTCACAATTAAAAGTACTGACGTTGCAGTATCATGCGAGACGTATCAGTTCTGCTCCCATAATCGATGAAACTAAAGAAAAAGACTGACGTTAGACGTATCAGTTCTGCTCCCATAATCGATGAAACTAAAGAAAAAGAATAGATGCGATCTTTCGGGGATAAATAAGAGGACAAACGCATTTAGGCATACTAATTTCATATTGGCTTCGTTGACGGGCCAAAAGGGAGGGCCCCCACCGAAAAAAAAAATGGTTTGAAAAGTGTAGGCTCATTATAAGGGGAAAAGAAAGGGACCTGCACAGAAAAAGGACGAGGAAGAAAAGAAGAAAAGAAAGAAAGGAAAGGAAGAAGAAATAAAAAAGAAAAGAGAAATGAGTGGACGCTTCAAAGACCTTGTTAAGCCTAATTAACTTTGTTTCGCAATGCTCGATAGGATTAAAGTCGATAGGATTGAAGTCTTTGTTCATTTAATCAAAGTAATTTTTAGAATTTAGGCATTAATTCGAAGTTATGTAAATTTTAAATTGCACGGTCCGATTTTGGAGTTATTAAACTGTGAAATTATACGAAAATGATAGCTCAAATGTTGTAAAGCTACAAACACAAATCGATTTGAAGTTATGATTTAGGTGAAGTGAATTTTTAAAGTTTTGCACTGTACTCTACGTGACAACTTTGAATAACTTCTTTAGGTAAGCTTTTGCATTTTGTTGGCATGTAGGACTCATTTTGTCAACGATCAAATTTAGTTTAGTTGATTCGTATTTAAGGTAGTACTTTACTTGATTTTGATATTATTTCTTGTTTAATTGATATGATTACAAGTGCGTTTGCTCATGAGTATGGAAGACAGGTCATGGCATGATATTTATGATGAGGGAACAAGTGATGTTTAGAGCATAATTGTTGCATAAATCTGGATCACGGATTTACTACCCTTTTAATTATTTTGAAATGGCATGGTGAAGCACTTCTGAAAATGGTTGTGAATTGAATTATTATGACTTGGCTTGGAAAATACTTTATGAAAGGAATTAAAAATGTATACATTGATTTGTGAACCCAGTTTATGAAAGATGTTATGTTGTGAAAAGATATAGTTTTGATTTGTGAAATGTATTTTGATTTAAGATATAGATTTTTTTATTAGTTTTGCCAATTATTAGAATATGATAGTTCGATACTCATTATCGTTGTGAACTAAGTGAGGCATTTGGTTTATGGGTATGCATACTGATCAAGGCAAGGACTAAGTGCTACACATTGACATGAGTTTCATGGGAGTCTCCTCAAGAATCCTGTACTATCGATATGCGTTAATAAGGACTAAGTAGTAAGTGCCACACGATAATATGGATCTTGTGGGAGCTACATCTAGAAAGCCTCCTTTAGATCCTTGAGTTGAATAATGAGCATACGAGACTAGTCAATGGAATAGACAATTGGTGTATAGTTTGATAGAAATTGATCAATAGATTTGACTATTGATGTTTAAATTATTATCGTAAATTGAAAGAGTATTTCCATATTTCACTATTCATGTTGACCATAATATATGTACAAAATCTCTATTAAAAAGGTATAGCTCATTTTTTATATATTTTTTTTAATGTTGGATTTGAAATTATTAAATTTCTATATAGTTTTATGAATATACATATAGATGTTCAATCTACTTAGAAGAGATTTGTACTACTAATTGAGTTATAATTGCTCACACTATCCATTCCAAATCATTTTTAGGTTCATCAGCTACTAGCAAGTACGACAAGCGATGTCGATGAGAAATTTTGGTAGTTGAATTTTAGGCATGAGTCGATATAGTTAAATGCATGTCTGACATGATTTTTGCTAGGCTTAGTTGAGTTGGAGATATAAAAATTCGTTTTGATGGATTATAAAAATTATAATTTTGTAATCAACTCATAGTCTTATCAATTATATAGATTGATGTATACAATGGTTTGCATTTGAGGTCACGTTCTTTAGAAAGAAAGATGGCCATGCATTATCCATACACTTGTAAGGGTCGGGTGTGACAGAATTATCTTGTTTTTGACACGCCACGGTGCCTATTGTACTTTAGCACATATTTAGAATAATCGAATGGAAAGGAAAAAATACTTAGAAATTCAGGGGAAAATAGTGCAAAGCAAACACTACATCAATAATTACTAAAAATATTTATTGGAACTAAGGGCTAACTTATGAGTCATCTAGTGCCTCTAAATTAATCTTAGCTTTTTCTAATATGTGGCAAAATGATACATTATTGTGAACTAAAAAAGAAAAGGGGATGATCACATATTTCTCCCATAATAGATTAGTAGCTGCAACAAATCAAAAACGAATACCACCCCTGAATTGGAATCCTAAAAATCACGGCAAATAAGAGGTGATCATTTACGGTTCTCAAGCAAACTCCTTACATGGGAAAAGATCAGTGTTATCAGAGATAATTAAAATATTTCCTTCAATTTTCATCATGTCTCTGCATATGACTCTCTTGATCGTGCATATCTCCAATTGATTATAATTGGTATTATGTTAATCTTGTCATCTAATAAAGCCTATTGCTCATTTACTCTTCATTACCGCACACAAAAATATAAAGGTATTACACAATTTTCCCTTTCACACATTTCTTATCTGGTGCAGTGTTCCTGTACCTCAACCTTTTTATCTTTTACCAGAGAAAATATGGTTAGAGTTAACTCTAAATATGCTAAAGTGATGGAAAATAAGAAGACAAGTATAAAATAAGACGATGAAGGAATGTGGCATTTTTTCACTAACTAAACGTACAATCTAGGTGTTGATTGTCCAACTGGTGGGGTGGCTTCTCTGAAGTTTCACTAAGAGAAGTCTAGAGGACACAACTTGTTGAGAAAAGTGTGACATCCAGATTTTTCAACCCTGTTTTCTACTGAATAAATCGAGCATTTCATTGACGCGCTTATAGAGCTATTCTTAGAGCTGATCACTCTCAAGATAACTAGACTATCTGGGGAAATCATTAAGAAATTCTAAGGCAATAGACTTGATAATTCGACTAGGAATTGGCTTCTCAACCGTGTCTATCTTTAGAGGCCATTATGACACAATTAAAAATCGATTTGAAATCAGAGATAGACTGGTTCGACAGAGACGTGTGGCTAATCGTGGGTGACACTACTAAATTGGAAAATTCTCGTCAACCGGCACTAGACTGATTTTCTTATTGTTTTGGTACCATGTGTCCGTATTTGGATCCTCGAGATTTTCACGATAACCGAGAATTGCTAATGAGTCGAGTGGGTTCATAGTGGCTCGAAGAAAATCGACCATGGGTCAATTGCACTAAAAATTTCTGAAAGTTACCTGGTAGTCTAGGTCACACTAAAAATGCGCCAAATGGAAATTAACGCGAATTCAAGTCCAATTTCAGAAATTAAAGCTTTTGTCATGTCACAATAAATTCTAGGAGTGTCGGCTCAATCTTAGAAGATTTTTTTGGCACCCGACACTTTTTGGGAAAAAGTGGTCGCCGGGTCATTTTTGTGCAGAAAAAGCCGGTAATTATTTTTGGTTGCAAAATTGAGAAGCATGATGGATTCTTCGGTGAGGAAAAATGCCAATGGAAGCATTGAGGGGTTAAATGAATTATTGGAGGCCATTTGAGATGGAATTGAAGTGGAATAAGTGTCCAATTGAAGGGAGATTTTGCCAAATTCGTATCCCCCCTAGGCCTAATCTCTTTGGACCATTTCAAAGGTCCTAAGGCAAGCTTTGTTGGCTAGTTTTGGACCAAGGAAACTAAACTTGGCCTAGGATGCATGGAGGAGATATTTTGTGTGGAAAATTGAGGCCAAGGGACCCTCCACCTTATCTCTCTCTCCCCTCTCCTTCATCCGGTCGTGCAGCTCCATTTCTTCACTCATCCTTGCCGCTTGAAGACTAGAAACCCAGCAGGAGAAGCCTTAGTCCATGTTGCACGCTGTCGCCTCCCTCGAAGCAGTTTCTGCTTTGCTGCTGCATAAGAGTCCACCGAAGAAATCCCCAAGCGTCTTCTTCTTTAGCTGCCTTCGACCATCTACTTCAGTCCACGCATCTTTTCTCCTTCACCGCATAAGTAGAGTCAAATAGCAGCTGGTTTGTTGACCCAGCATCATCTAGCGAAGCCTGAGCTTCCAGGCGTCCCTCTCCACGTGTCCAAGTCCACTGAGGCTGTCTTCAACGTCCTTGCCCAAAATACCACCGACAAGCCCACACGAATCCCATCGTCTCGGCCAGCATCTTCCACTGACTCTCTCTCTTTCTCTTCGTCCCTCGCCGCCTGCAAGCCACCACCGTTTGTCTCCATTTGGTCAACACTCCCACCCACAGAAGCTAGTGGTGACCCCAGCAATGAAGCCGACGACGCCAGCTGCTTCCTCTCCATGGCCTGCGTCTCCTTCGTGCGTGACATCATCCACGAAGCCAGCTCATGGATTAGCCAGCAAAGCCAGAAGCCCACCGTCCACGATTTCAGCCCATCCACGAAGCAAGCCGTGAAATCCAGCATCTTCAGTGTCCAGAAGCCCAGCCACTCCATTGAAGCCCAAGTGAACTTCGCAAGCCCAATTCAGTTTTGTTTCAGCCCTCTTGAAGCCCATTTCAGAGAAGCCCAGAAAGTTCAGCAAATCTTCAGCCCATCTTGGGCCCGTGAAGCAAGTCGGCCCAAGTTCGGCCCAAGCCCAGCTTTTGCTGTGGGCTTGCAAGGCTTGTAGGCCCGGCCCGAGTGTCCGTCGACGCCGCCGAAATTTCGGTTTTCGGCCGTCGTCGCGTCGCCGTCGCGGTGTTTCGGTCTCCGCTTTGCACAAGTGAGTTCTACTCACTAATCCCTACTTAGTTTGCTAATGATTCTTAGGGGTTGATTAGATTTAATTAAGTGCAATTAGGTGGTTAGATTAGTTTAGAACAATTAAATTAGTGACTTAATGATGCATGTTAGGTGGTTAGACTTAGTCCTTAGCAAGTAGAGAGCTTCTAATATTTATTGAACGGGTCTCAGGATTTTTCCGGTTCCTGTCTTTGCTTCCAATTAGGCATTACAAGCCCAAATTGGATTTTTAATATTTATTTATTTATTTTTCGAGATTAATTATTTAATTATTTATTTTTCCGGAAATTCAACCGGGCTGGCCGATGACTGGAATTTCGTGTTAATCATCGTGGTGCAATCCGTTTATTTATCTAAGTTTTGATTTGTATCATATTAATGTAATTGTGAATTTTTAGAGTATATTTCTAAGTGATGTGATTTTAATTATTTGATTGAGAAACCGTCGGGTATTGGTTGTCAGTATCAAAAGTAAGCTGGTAATCACCTTAGAGAAGGCACGTGGGCTCGGTGAATTGGAATATCACCCGGAGAATGCACATGGGTTCGGTGATTGAATCAGTCATCTTGGCGAAGAGGTTGCCTTAGAGAATGCACGTGGGCTCGATGACTAGTTATGCCACCTGGAGATTGTACGTGAGCTCGATGGTTGAGTAGGGCATTGTAAAAAGGGCATGTGGGCTCGGTGATTTGATGCATCACTTTGGCGAATTGGTGTCTAAGAGAATGCACATGGGCCCGGGCATCGTAAAAAGGGCATATGGGCTCGGTGATTTGATACATCACTTTGGCGAATTGGTGCATAAGAGAATGCACATGGGCCCGGGCATCGTAAAAAGGGCATGTGGGCTCGGTGATTTGATACATCACTTTGGCAGATTTGGCGCCTAAGAGAATGCACATGGGCCCGGGCATCGTAAAAAGGGCACGTGGGCTCGGTGATATCATGCGTCACTTTGACGAATTGGTGCCTAAGAGAATGCACGTGGGCCCAAGGATTTAAGTGTAGCATCTTGGAAGAGACACGTGGGCTCGGTGACTTGATGCATCGCCTTGAGAATACACGTGGGCTCGACGACTAGTTATTCCATCGTGGGGAATGTATGGTACAGATTGATTGACCTGGGAGCGGTCCGATTGACATGTAATCGACTAGTTCGATTGATCGACAGTTCGATCTGTGTTGAGTAATTGGGTGCCTATTATGAATTGTGCTAATTTGCAGGTGGAATCTGAGGCCAAGGAAAGTCCTCTATCTTGCGTGTGCATAGGCAGCCTGTAGTGTATTAGCTTACTAATTGGGTCTTAGTGGGTAGAACTCGCTAAGACGTTATCTCACTGGTTATTATATAACCATTTCAAGCCCCTAGATGGCAACACCTCCACCTCCTCATCCTTCTATGTATTTTGGTATTCCTGAAGAGATCATAGAAGAGGGATCCCACTTCTCGATACACCACCACCAAGAAGGGCTAGAGTATGTGTTGGTAGAGTCCAAAGTCTAGGTTGATGTGAATAGAGACAACCTGGTACCCCACGAATATCGATCATGGTATCATCACTACCATGATGGGCGAAGAGAAGGTCCCACCCCAGAAGGTGATGTGCCTCTGCACGTTCTGGAGGCAGCATTTGGGCTGGGGACGGCAGACCCTACGGGTGGGTCGGTAGTAGATGCCAAGGATCCCAAGCTTGAGGGCGATCCTAAGTCACCAGTATACTCCGCCGAGGGTGCAAACTGGAGTGAAGAGGAAGGGGAGATAGTCGAGCAAGAGGAGGGACTGGAGGAGGATCAAGAGTGGGAGGAGCTGGATGAAGAACTTGTAGAGGAAGAATCTGAAGATGAAGAGCCGGAGGAGGATCTAGAGGATGATCCAGAGTATGACCCGGATGAGGACTGAGATCCCATCCTGTTTGCAAACCCTAGGTTGGGAACTGATGTGTGATACTTCAACCCTTAGTGAATAGTATTGTAAAATATACTATGCGGTTTGCTTTGTATAAAAGTGTGATTGTGGTTTTTCAGATATGAAAAATATGGCTTACTTTTCTATCCCATTGTTTGATTGTCTGGGGATTTTATTATATGCTTCTGCATGCGCATATTAAACAAAAGGGTCGGCGATGCATCCTGGGACGTCGCTATTAATCGACCAGGTGAGGGATGGGCATGCATTCGAGGATCGGGGCGTGACAAAAAACAATGACAAGAATAAGTGGAATCTATTTGGTGCATGAACCAACCCATTCCCCAAAATCATTGTCATCATTTTTTGTCGAAATCAAATTATACAACACCCTTATCTTCCTCATCTCTAGTGAAGATCAATAATGCACAAATATTGTAATACTTTGACTTGTCAAAGGGTGGGGCCCACAAGAGAGAAAAAGAAAGAAGAAGAACGTACATTCAGCCTATTATAGACGGAAACGAAGAGACCAAGAGCATGCACAATCGAGAAAGAACAGAAAAAGAAAGTAGGGAAAGAGAGAAAGGGGTCGTTGTGCGTACATGCCACGGATGTGTCACGAAGCCAATCCAACTTCGATTTGCAATGTTCGATAAGTACTTGGACCTCTTGTTTGTCTAATCAGAGTAATTTTTGGGGTAAAGGCTCAAATTCAAAGTTTCGTGAAATTTGAGTCGTTAAATCCGATTTTTGAGTGATTGAACTTTGAGATTTCATGAAAATTGTGGATTAAGGCATCATAAAGCTATGAGTTTTTATGGGAGTTGATTTAAAGCAACGGTTTAGTCGGAGTGAAATTTTAGGTTTTTGTGCACGAGTTTCGCATTGTATTTAGGTTTGAATAATCACTTCAAGTGAGCAATTTGCTAGCGCATAGGAATCGTTTTGTTAGTATTTAGGCATAGTTTAATTATTTCGTAGTCGATGTAATGTTTTACTTAATTTTGATGTTCATTCTCATTTAATTCCTAGGATTACGAAATTGTCCGCTCATAATGCTACGTGTTGTTTGGTTTGAGCATTACGAGATGAGTGGTGCTATATATATATATATATATATATATATATATATATTTTTTTTTTTGAGTTTGTAAACTCATATTTCCGAAGTGATATGGATTATAAATAGTATGAGTTATGAATGACATTTTAATTGCGTAAGAAAATGGATTGGGCATTTACTTTGTTTTTGTATTTATCAATGGTCTGAAAAATGTTTTACGAAATGTGTTGCAAATTGTTATATATATATATATATATATATATTATTTGCGAACTTGGTTTACAAAATGGGCTGTAAAATGGTATGTGAAATGAATTGTGGTTTAAGAAATGAGTTTTGAAATGACTTGAGAAATGTTTTACAGAAAGTATTTTTGATGGTCAAGCCAAGTTGAGAAAGTTTATATGTTTGTTTGTAAAATGCATCTTGATTGATGAAAGAAGTTGAGAAAGTTAATGTGTTTTGTTTTGAAGAATCAATTGTTAATATTGATTTTGGACTTGATTCTTAAAATTAGAGGATGTTGGGTTGGTGCTCAATATTGCTACGAGCCTATTGAGGGGCTTATGGATATAAATACTAATTTAGGATATTCTTTTGGACCAAGGCACCGATTTTGTAGGTGGAGACCTTGCCAAGGAAGGAATCTTAATCGCCTTATCACCAAACGTTGTCTCGTGATAATGGTAGTATATTGACCAAAAGATTGGTCGATAGATGGACCCTAGACATGTAATTTGATATTAGATGGATCAATAGAATAGACCATTGCTATGTGAATTGATGAAATTGATAAATGGATTGGACTATTAAGACAAATGAGTTTTAATATTGTTTTGTAAAGGTGCAGAGTGAATGTTTAATCCACTTGGAAGAGATGCATTACTAATTGAGCTGTGGTTGCTCACCCATTTCCTTCTCAATCTTTTCAAGTTCCTTGGGTAGTGGTCAATAGAACGAGAGCAAAACTAAGGGGGGCTTTTGGGAATTGGATTTTAGGTAGTTTAAAGCTGCATCCTCCTGATGGAAAGACGGCCGTATCATCTCTCTTTTCTGCTAGGAATTGGGATGTGATAAATAAAATATAAATATCTGTATTTGTATTTACATTTAGCTTATACATCAGAAATAGCTTCTATATTAAAAGATTTCACAATTTGTATTATTAGTCAACATAAATAGTTAACTAGACATGACTTCTTTACATATTACATCAAGCAATTTCAAAATATTCTTTTGTAAAATCAATGTTAGATAAATGGGATAACAATTAAGTTTTTTATCAAATTAAGGTAAAAGGTAATGGTTTGTAATAATTTAAAGGGAGGCAGAAATAAATGGAGCTTTGTTATGACTTTTTCTTTTATCGAAAGAAAATTATATTCATAACTCAAATAGATATATCATGAATACTTAAATGTCGTGGCAAAACAAGTCGAAACAAAGCTACAAACTAGCCAAATTCAGAAAAAAAGAAAAAGAAAAGCACACACTAATTCCACAAGAACGAATCTATCAATTAAAATATCGGCGGCCAATCATTGGATTTCATATATTCATCAGTGATGAGCACATATTGGAAGAACCTTCTCCAATAATTACGGCATTGTTAGTTGATAGTTGCTCCTACATTCGGCTTCCTCTACACCATCATCGTAAGGACATGACCAAAATAGGTTATGTTAGAGAAGACTCCTTATTGTTTTGAAGCTGAGAAAGCCTTTCCATTAAGTCTAGCCTGAAAGGTTGTAGACTCAAGTGTTATAGTCTGAAGATCTCAAGACTCTTATGTCAAAGTCTAAAGACTAAAGTTCAAAGTCTGACCTCACTGATAGATTCCAAACCAACGAGAGAAGATTTATCCGGATACGAGTTTATCTTCAAGGATTTGGTCCGTACAGTTTATGGAAGATCTTAGGGCTAGAGATAGCACCTTGTGATCAAATATTCTTATTGGAATCAATTTGGCTAATCAGATCTCTTGAAAGGCGAAGTATACTTGGAATGTTCTACTTATGGAAACCAAGATCCTGATTGTATGCGCGAAGAGGATTGATGGGCTATCAACACATCCTTAAATGACTCGAGATCTCATTCGATTGATTATGTCCAACGGTTAGATTGGAGGAACTCCTTTGGAAAGTGCCAACGGTCGTAAAGGCATGGAGGAGTATATAAGGATGATTCTCAAGTTGTTCGAGAGTGTGCGTGAAAGAAAATTCCAAAGTCTGAAACTCTTTGTTCTTTGCTATTTCAATCGTTGAGCCAATCTTGTACTCAAAAGAGAGAACAAACACTCGAGAGACTTTGAAAGAGTGTAGTAGAATTTCTATTTGTGAAGTCGTGGTCGTGAGGCGTAAAACCTCTTTTGATTCTTAGTGAAATCCAGCCGGTGGGCTGTCAGTGCGGGAGAGTGGACGTAGGCTTAGTCTAAGCCAAACCACTATAAATTTTGTTTGCAAAATTTTCTTTCCTTAACTTCTTTACTTTATTTGCTGCGATATACTTCTGTGTTTTGAAGTAACTGTTAAAGTCTGATTCCTTCTGCAAAATCTATAGTCGACCAGACTCAGATTAAAAGTAAAGTTTTTCACTACATTTTGCATAAACTGTTTTTATACCTATTCACCCCCCTCTAGGTGCTCGTATTAACCCTTACAATTGGTATCAGAGCTTGTGTGCTCGTTTTAATTAAAGTGTTTTTACTTCTGAGCTAAAAGATTTATGGCTAGTATTTTGGCTCCAGGATTGGTTGAAGGCCAAAGCAACACTAGACCTCCTTACTTTGATGGAAATGAGTACAATGTTTGGAAAAACAAGATGAAGGCATTGCTAAAATCGAAGATCCCCTAGAATGGGATGTGGTAGAAAGATGAATCATTCCCAAAGCTACACCAACTTCAGAAAGAGGAAAGGAAGTTGCAGATGCTAGTGAAATGACACAAGCAGACTTAACCAAGAGACAAGCTCTTGATGCTAAAGCTATCTACTCCTTATATTGTGCTTTATCTCCTACTGAGTATAACATAATTTCATCTTGTGAAACAGTAAAAGAAGTTTAGGATAGGCTGCATGTCACTTATGAAGGAACTGATTGAGTTAAAGAGACAAAAATCAACATACTACTCGGACAGTACAAAGCCTTCAAGATGAAGCCAGAAGAATCTATTACTGACATGTTTAGTCGATTCACAGAGATTGTAAACGATATAACATATCATGGACAGCCATCTTTGGGTAGATGAAAACCAATAAATTGCTTCGTGGACTCACCAAAGACTGGGATCACATTAAGATTCAATAAGAGAAACACAAATGATTGTGCCTCTGTCGGTAGACGAATTAATTGGCACACTTCAATCATATGAAGTGGAGCAAAACAATGAGAATGCAGATCCTAAAGGTAAGAAGTCGATTGCTTTAAAGTCTAACGATAATTCTAATGATACAGATTCGAAAGACGACTTAGACGATGAAGAACTTGCACTCATGATAAGGAAGGTTAGGAAGTTGAACAAGAAAGGAAAAAGGTTCAACTGGAAGAAGCAAAGTTCTCAGAGATTTCAGAAGAAATCAAATGAAGACAATGAAATTAATAAATATGTGATTTGCTTTGAATGTAAGAAAAAGGGGCTTATTAAACCTAACTGCCCTCTGCTGAAGAAAAAAAAGGGAAATACAAAGAAATTCAAGAATGCTCTCAAAGCAGAAACATTGAGTGATACTGAATGCGAAGAAAGTGAAGATGAATATGCCAACATATGTCTAATGGCAAATTCTGAATCAGACTCAGACTCTGGAACAGATCCAGACTCAAACTCAAATGATGAAATCGAGGTTAGTAATCTTAAAATTCTTGCTAAAGTCTCAAAGTACATAGATGAACTCTATTTTAGTCTCAAAACATCTCTTAAAAAGATTTCCGAGCTAAAAAGGGAAAATTCTAAACTGAAGCAATAGGAAATTTCTTGGATAAAAAAGTTTGAAAATCTAGACAAAAGTTTTAATGATTTAAAGGGAGAAGCAGACTCTCTTTCGAAGGAAAATATTTTCTTGAAAGAAGACATTTCAAGTATATCAAAAAGGTTTTCAATGGGATCTAAAAAATTGGAAAAGATTCTTTCGGTAAAAAGACCTTATTTCAACAGATCTGGGTTAGGCATGACACCATAAACTATTCCTTTAATTGATTTTCCAAAAGTAAAGGAAAGAATCAAACAAAGACCTACAAAAATATTTTACAAAAATCACTTTCAAAGAGTTTTTGTAAAACCTGTTGGCCGAAATGCTCTCAAATGTTCAAAGTGTGATAGCTTAGAACATTTCGAGAAAGAATGCCCTAAAGCTTGGAGACCTATTAAGAAAGATTGGTCAAAGACAGTATTTAAAACTAATACTTCTGGACCCAAGAAAATATGAGTACCAAAGAAAGTTTGACTTCTTTTTGTAATTGCAAGTCACTATCAAGAAAAAAATCAAGTTGTATTTGGATAGCGGCTGTTCAAGATACATGACTAGAGATTCAAGTTGTTTCATTAAGCTTGTGCAAATAAAAGGTGGAAAAGTCTCCTTTGGTTGAAATAGCAAAGGAAGAATTGTTGGATGTGGAACTATGAAAATTGGAAGTCTCACAATCAACAATGTCTCCTTGGTGGAAGGTTTGAATTATAATCTACTTAGCATTAGTGAACTGAGCGACACTGGATTCAAAATCAATTTCCAAGAGGGAACTTGTTCGGGAATTAGTAAAGACTTTTCACAATCTTTCACCGGATGAAGACGTGGGAATATTTATTTTCTGGATATAAAACCAAAAAATTCTCAGTGTCTAATATCCATTCAAGATAAAGCAAATCTTTGGCATCGAAAGCTTGGCCATGTCAATATGAAACAGATTGCCAAGATTTCTTCGAAGAAACTCGTTCGTGGACTTCCCAGTCTAACTTATCAAAAGTCTGATCTATGTACACCATGTGTCTTGGGAAAACATGTTAGAAGTTCTTTTAAGCCTACAAATCAAGTTTCTACTAATCGTGTTTTCCAGCTTCTGCATATGGATCTCTTTGGACCAACCAGAACTCAGAGCATTGGTGGAAAGAAATACTGTCTAGTAATCGTGGATGATTATTCTCGATTTACTTGGGTTCACTTCCTGGCAAGCAAGTCTGAAACATTTTCTCATTTTTCAAAGTTTGCCAAGAAAGTCCAAAATGAGAAAGGCTATGTTATTTTAAGCATTTAGACAGACCATGGGGGTGAGTTTGAAAATCAAGACTTTACTAAATTTTGTGATGAATCTGGCATACAACATTTTTACTCTTCTCCATATACTCCATAACAAAATGGAGTTGTGGAAAGAAAGAATAGATCCTTGCAAGAGATGGCAAGAACCCTTTTAATTGAAAGCAACACTCCTTCTCGTTTTTGGGCTCAAGCAATTTGTACAACTTGTTATATTATTAACACAGTATTCTTAAGGCCAGTTCTAAAGAAAACTCCTTATGAAGTGTTTAAAGGGAAAAAACCAAATGTTTCCTATTTTCATGTTTTTGTTTGTAAGTGTTTTGTTTTGAAAAATGCAATTGATCAAACTAGTAAGTTTGAAGAAAAATTAGACGAAGGCATCCTCCTTGGCTACTCAACTTCAAGCAAAGCTTACAGACTATTGAACAAGAAGACTCAATCTATGGAAGAGTCTATGAATGTCAAATTTCAAGACTCTATATAGAATCAGACTCAACTTGAAGAATTTGAACCTACTCTAGATCTCACAAAGTCTACCTCCCCTGAAGTGGCTCAGACTTCCGAAGATCATCAACAAACAAAAGCTGCAAATTCAGCTGAAGCAGAAGATCGCCGACCATCGACAACCAAGTAATTGGAAGCATAAGTCTAGTTATCCCAAATAACTTATCATTGGCAACATTGATGAAGGGATTTGCACTAGATCCAAAAGGCAAGAAGAGTCAAGTGCCGTAGCACTTATTTCTGAGATAGAACCCAAAAGCATAGAAGAAGCCTTAGCTGACGAAAGCTGGATTGAAGCCATGCAAGAGGAACTCAAAAAATTCAGCATCAACGATGTTTGGGAGTTAATTCCTAAACCAAAAGGTAAGTCTATTATTTGAGCTAAATGGGTTTTCAGGAACAAAATGAATAAGAAAGGAAAAGTGGTCAGAAATAAAGCAAGACTCGTGGCTAAAGGATATACGCAAGAAGAAGGGATGACTACGACGAGACCTATGCACCGGTGGCACGGTTAGAAGCAATTAGATTATTGCTTGCTTTTGCTTGCTATAAAAATTTTAGGTTATTCCAAATGGACGTCAAAAGTGCATTTCTAAATGGATTTATCCAAGAAGAAATCTATGTGGAACAACCGCCTGGATTTGGAGATCCAAAAAGACCAGACTCAGTTTTCAGACTGAAAAATGCTTTATATGGATTAAAGCAAGCACCTCGAGCTTGGTATGACAGGTTAAGTAAATTTCTAATTCAAACTAGTTTTGTTAAAGGAAAAGTGGATACCACTTTATTTATTAAAAAAGAAGGTAAAGATTTTCTACTCGTACAAATTTATGTTGATGATATTATCTTTGGATCATCTAATGAAAATTTGTGCAAGAAATTTTCTAAGTCTATGCAGGATGAATTTGAGATGAGCATGATGGGTGAATTATCCTTCTTTCTCGGATTACAAGTGAAACAATCAAAGAAAGGAATTTTCATTCACTAAGAAAAATATGCAAAAGATCTCGTCAAGAAGTTTGGAATGGAGAATTGCAAAAAGACTGATATACCAATGTCAAGCTCTTCGAAACTGGACAAAGATGAAGGAGGAAAGAAAGTTGACCAGAAGCTCTATAAAAGTATCATTGGTTCACTTCTTTATCTTACTACTTCTAGACCTGACATCTTGTTTAGTGTTTGCATTTGTGCTAGATTTCAATCAGATCCTAAAGAATCTCATCTAAGCGCCGCAAAACGCATCATTAAATACGTTGCAACTACTTTGAAGTTAGGTCTGTGGTATCCAAAAGAGAAAGACTTTACTCTTCTTAGATATTCAGACGCAGACTTAGCAGGTTGCAGAGTTGATAGAAAGAGCACCTCTAGTACTTGTCAACTACTAGGGAACAAGACAGTATCTTGGTTTTTAAGGAAACAAAGTACTATAACTCTTTCAACAGCAGAAACGGAATATGTGGCTCTTGGAAGTTGTTTACAAATCTTATAGATAAAGCAACAACTAAGAGACTTTGGAATCGAAGACTCATGCACCGAGATCAAATACGACAACACCAGTGCAATCAATCTCACAAAGAATCCAATTCTTCATCCACGAGCTAAGCACATAGAGATTCGACATCATTTTATTAGAGATCATGTTTAGAATGGAGAAATTATGCTACAATTCATTGACTCGAAGAATCAGTTGGCAGACATATTTACAAAGCCACTGGAGAAAAGTCTATTTGAGTCTATTCGTACCAGACTGAACATTATATCTTTTATCAGTTAAAGTTTGAAGATGATCAGACTCAGAACAACCTCAAATGGCGACTGTATCTATTCTATGTCAGTAATTTAATTTATGAGTTAAAAAAATTGAAAAGGTATGTTTAAATTCTGAATCGTCATTTATATTATTTTTAGCAATTATCTTTACAGTTTGTTTAATTTATGGTAGTTTTGTTTCATTTTCGAGAAGGCATATTTTCATTTTCAAAAAAGCAGTTAACATTTTCAAAAAGGAAGTTATAATTTTCAAATAGGCAGTTTTTACTGATGATCTGTATAACCCGTTTCATTTACTTTATATACTACAGTCTTTTTTCTTCGTTTTCACCCAAACCCTATAATATAGAACTCCATCTTGTTTCACTTTCTCTCTAGTTTATTCCAAAAAGACTTCTTTTTGTCATGATCGAGTTCGAGAAATCTCTTAAAGAAAGTGACAATGTCTTCTCAAAGAAAGTCTTCTAGAATCGCAAGCAGGGGACCACAGAGAATGCGTGAGGGTCCTACGCACTTTGATCTGACCGAGGAAGAAGACTCTCCTCAACTGCAACAGCAAAGTCAATAACAACCTTCTCAACTGCGCCAATCTTCTCCGTCTAGGACTCAAGTTCCTCCGCAGCAACAACCAGAGGAAGAAATTCTTGAAGATGTTGAACCCGTAAGGTCACACAACACCAGTTTATTTTCAGACTGTACTCTAACTTAAAAAGGGGTGGTTTGGCAATGACTCTCATTGACGAATTCTTGAAAGCACATGGCTAAAAAAATGAGACTTATTTCTTAAACGCCATGGAAAAGATCGGCGTTAGGCCTAAAGGATTGGCTGATTGGACGTTTGCCAATTTTCCAAGCGATCTGTGTGTTAGTAGCTTTAACCAGACTGAAGGGAAATATGATGATGAGAGAATGTTCTTTCATTTCCAGCCTAGGATGGGCGTAGCCGCAAATGTTCTCGTAGTGGAAAGTCATAACTTTTTCGTTCTAAAGGGCACAAGAGAACTTATTCTAAACTGCTGAAGTGAGGGGTGATGAACCCGGGAGTGTTGATTTTGATTTTCTTGATTCGTTGAAAGTCAATCTAATGGAGAAGTTTGCTCTTTTACAACTTGAACATTTTTGCTCTGAGACAACTGTTGCTCACCCGGAACTCACAACTTACTTTTATTCGAATCTATCCTTTTTAGATGCGAATAGATTTTGCTTTAGTGTTAGAAACAAGGATTTTATGGTCGATATAGACACTCTGGCTGATGTGATTGGGGTGGAAAGAGGGAGTTTCCGACCAATTAGTGTGTCTGTTAGTCATGCTACTTTAGAGCTTGTTCGGGATAGAATTGTTGAAGGCAGGATCTCTTACTCCAGAATGAATACTTCCAATATCTTGCTTCACAAGATTGTCATTAACTGTTTCAAACCCAAATCCACATCAAAAACTAATGTCTCAAACTCTAAAGCCAAGCTGATGTATGCGATCAATATCAGATACAAATTCTCTTTGCCTCATACCATTCTCATGCACATGTACAAAACGGTGATGAAGGACAAGGGTCAACTCCCTTATTATGCTCTTATTACTCGATTAGTCAGACATCTCGACATTCAGCCTCCCAAAATTCCTTGTGTTTGTACAATTGATACAATGGTAGTGGGACTGAAAATGGTTTCCAAAATGCATCTGAAGGAGCTAAGCAAGGTTTTAGAGAGCATGAAGGTGAAGTCTCCTGTCAAAGCTAGACAAGACTCTGTTGCAGGAAAAAGAAAAGGCAAAGAGCCAGTTACTGAACCAGTTAAGAAGAAGAGAGCACTCATCTTACAGGATGAAGAAGAAGATGAGGATAACCTTACTCTCACCACTATTGCCTCAAGGAATCTTTAGAGTCTTAGCTTTCTAGAGATAGCGAATCGAGAGAACAGAGCAAGAGAAGAAGTAGAACATAGAGATGAAGAAAAAGAAGCAATGAGAACAGAGGAAGAAGAAAGAAGAACAGGAGAGGAAGACAAAGAAGGAGAACAACAAGATGAAGGAGAAATTCATGATGATTCTCCTCACCTTAATGCTAAAGAAAAGCAGGATGAAGAAGAATAGTACTTTTCTCCACCAGACGGCACAGAAACAAGGGGAGCCGCTACTAAAAAAGGTACTTCTTCACTTGCTAGTGATGATGTTAGTCGTTCTCCTGTAGAACCAAAAGATGTGTATGCTTCTCAGTGTCATGAAGGTGATCATGAGGCTTCATCTCCAAGTTTGGATATCCCTATTGAGATCCCATTATCTGTTAACACTCCTCAAACTACTCGTGCTGAAGCAAGTACTCAAACCGACAATACAGCAGACTTCAAGAGACTGCTCGAGCTTCTTTTGGAGATCAAAGCTCAGCTTTATGGATTGGAGTGTGAATTTCAGACCATGCAGTCAGTTCATCAAGCCTCTCAGTTACGTTGCACGATCAAGTACAAGCCCTTTCGCATCAAGTTCAAGATAATGCCAAGGGTGAAGATATTCAACAATTGAAGCAGGACCTGAAGAAACTGGAAGAGACTATCATATCTATGGGGGATTTCCATCTAGTTCGTGTTCCCAAGAAGCCCTAATTTTCATCCAAAATATTTTTTTCATCATTTCTCACTTTTTGTTGTGACAAAAAGGGGGAGAGTTTATGCTGATTTGATGACTTTAACTTTGATTTGTTTGGTTTGTTTGGTTTGATGACTTTATCTTTGGTGTGACTTTGGACTGCTTTAGACTATTTGGATTTAAACCTTGATGCATGCAACAACTTAGTTTGTGATCTGATTGTATTTGGATAATCAGTTTGTTTTTGCGGGACTAACATGTTTCCTGTGATTGCAGAATTATTGATATACAGGTCTTAATCAATTTTTTTTTTTTTTTATCATAGATTGCTTAAGTGTTGTTTTGCAAGATAAAAGTTTCAAAATCTGCGGAAAGTTTTGTCACCATAAAAAAAGAAGAGATTGTTAGAGAAGACTCCTTATTGTTTTGAAGCTGACAAAGCCTTTCCATTAAGTCTAGCCTGAAAGGTTGCGGACTCAAGTGTTATAGTCTGAAGATCTCAAGACTCTTATGTCAAAATTTGAAGACTGAAGTTCAAATTCTGACCTCACTGACATATTCTAGACTGACGAGAGAAGATTTATCCGGATATGACTTTATCTTCAAGGACTTGGCCTGTACGGTTTGTGGAAGATCTTATGGCTAGAGATAGCACCTTGTGATCAATTATTCTTATTGAAATCAATTTGGATAATCAGATCTCTTGAAAGGCGAAGTATACTTGGAAGGTTGTACTTATGGAAACTAAGATCCTGATTGTATGGGCGAACATGATTGATGGGCTATCAACACATTCCTTAAATGACTCGAGATCTCCTTCGATTGATTCTGTCCAACGGTTAGATTGGAGGAACTCTTTTGGAAAGTGCCAACGGTCGTAAAGGCATGGAGGAATATATAAGGATGATTCTCAAGTTGTTCGAGAATGTGCGTGAAAAAAAAATTCCAAAGTCTGAAGCTCTTTGTTCTTTGCTATTTCAATCGTTGAGCTAGTCTTGTACTCAAAAGAGAGAACAAACACTCGAGAGACTTTGAAAGAGTGTAGTAGAATTTCTACACTGTGAGGTCGTGGTCATGAGATTGTAAAACCTCGTTTAATTCTTAGTGAAATCCAGCCAGTGGGCTGTCAGTGCGGGAGAGTGGACGTATGCTTATTCTAAGCTGAACCATTGTAAATTTCGTGTGCAAAATTTTCTTTCCTTAACTTCTTTACTTTATTTGCTGCGATATACTTCGTGTTTTGAAGTAACCGTTAAAGTCGATTCTTCGCAAAGTCCGTAGTCGACCGGACTCGATTAAAAGTAAAGTTTTTCACTGCATTTGCATAAACTGTTTTTACACTTATTCACCCCCCTTTAGGTGCTCGTAGTAGCCCTTACAGGTTAAACAAATACATAGCTAACATTTGGAAGAGCAAAATTTCATGGTTCAATGAGAAGCCAGAGCTCCTGCAATCACCATTGGAGCTGGAGGCAAAGGACCTGTACACAGACAAACCAGAGATGTATCAAATCCCCAGAATCATATTTATTAAACTTCCAGATCTAGATTGAGGGAGGATAGATACCAAATCTAAAATTAGATTGAGAGAGTCGAGACTTTTTAATTAGAACTAGATTAGGAGAAAAGAGTTCCCAAATCTAAATGGAGAGATGGAGAGGAGGGTTCCCCTATGGTTAAAGGTTGAACAAGACAATGGAGAGAGAAGATAGAGAGAGAAAAAGGAGTTTTGTGTTGACTTGACTCAACCACAAACCTCTATTCTACCTAACTTTCTATCATTCATTTAATTTCCTGGCTTCACGCAAATGGGCAACCAGCACCTCTATTGTCCTAAACCTCCTAGGGAAATTTTATCGTACTCTTCATCAGTGAGCTGAAGAATTTCCCTAACTGGCGGGCCAACAAAGCAAGAAGCACTACCTTGTGATCATAACCCACTTATTAGTTGGGAACCAAAGAAAGTGGCATGAACTGCCACACCCTAAAACCATTAAGAATGGAGATGATAAGATTGTCCTTATGCTCAAAAGACGTAGCCTCAAATCACCAAAAATTCATCTCCCCAAAAATCCTTTCATCGTTGTCACTCTTGTATTACTCATTGCTAACCAAAGAATCTGAAAAGATTAAAAAAAAATAAAATAAAGGGGTAAGTAACCATAGCTTTGTGAGTAGTGCATATCTCTTCTAAGTAGATCAAGCATCCCCTATACACTTTATGAAACCAAACAACAATTCATTTAACCCAAATCCAGAATATAATACACATACTGGATAAAACTAGGTTATATTACTTTAACATAATCATATACATATTAGAAAACACTTGTTAAATCAATAATATCATAACAAATATCAATGGTCCAATCCAATATTCAATCTCATCAATTCAGACGCCAATGGTCCATTCCATTGGTTGACCTCATGCCACACATCAATAATCTACTTCATTGATCCATATCATATGAAACCACACGCCGATGGTCCGCCCATCGACTAATCCTTTGCTCAATATCAAACCATAGTCACGACACAACGCCTGGTGATAAGATGACTAAGATTTCCCTCTGGTTAGGTCTTCACCTATTATTAGCCGATGGCTCAACCCACAAGGATATCCTAGACTAGTATGCATACACCTACAATTCCCTTATTGGGCTCATAGAAATATTGAGCACTAAACTCACATCTGTTAGGGAAATCCCTTATGATGTTTTGAAGATGACAAAATAAATCAAAGGCTACTAACATGTTTAATGGTTAAGTAATAGACCATGCGGATGATAGAACATGTAAAGGATATTGTCAAAGTTTGAAGACGGTCAGAAGATTGAACGTAACACATGTCCAAAGTATATTCTGAAGATTTCCAGACTTCTGTATCAAAGTCTGAAGACTGCCAGACTTTAGTGTGAAAGTCTGTTATACACCAGAAGTCTGCTCACTCTGACAAATTCCAGACTGAACGTAAATGAAGAACCAGAAGACAAACTCTATGCTGAAGCTGAACCAGAAGACAGACTCTATGCTAAAGCAGAATGTAACAGACTGTGTTCAGACCTTAAAGCTAAATCTGTTCAGAAGCAGAATTTGTTCAGACTCAGATTGCAAAGTCTATCGCACTCAGACTCAAATTGTAAAGTCTGTTGCTCTCAGACTTTACACCCAGATTCGACAGAACGTAACTCAAGTCCCGAAGATATAACGGCTAGTGATCTGGTTTGGATTCTACATCAAGATTGATTTGATTGACTCAATCTAATTGATTGACAATTAGATCTTGAAGACAAGAACTTTCTATACGAAGAAGCTTTACTTATGGAAACCAAGATTCTGTTTGTATGGGCGATCGGAATCAATTTGGGATTCTACCTCTATCACTCAACGGCTACCAAATCTTCTTGATACAGATCTGTCCAATGGGTATATTGGAAGACGATCCTCAAGATATTGTCCAACGGCTAGTTTGGAAGTGGAGGAGTATTTAAGGAGATGAAGGACTGATGAGCAAGTAAGAGACGGAGCGTAGAATTTATAATTCCAAAGTCTGGGCGAATTCGATCATACACTTGTCTTTGGTGAGCTTAAAAGTTTGTGATCTTGAGAGAAATACCAAAAGAGTGACTTAGTGAGATAGTGTAATCTACTACTAAGTGTTTGCACTCAAAGTTGTAATCTCTTGTTGATTGCATAGTGGAATCCAGCCAAGAAAGCTGTTAGCGTTGAAGAGTGGACGTAGGCTTGGATTAAGCTGAACCACTATAAACCTTGTGTTCTTATTCTTTTCCTTGAATCTCTTTACTTTATTCGTAATTCTATTTAACTGCTAAAGTCTGATCTCGCTCAAAGTCTGCTACTCTTCAGACTCTGTTTCAAAAGTCTGTTGTTATTCAGACTTAGGTTAAAAGTAAAGGTTTTCACTGCAGTTTGCAAAATCTGTTTTTACACCTATTCACCCCCCCTCTAGGTGTTCATACTAGCACTCTCAACATCCTCCACTATTTTGAAATTTAATCAATAATCAATCTCATAATCCACAATACATTTAAAAATCAATCGTATAACCTTTCATAATTCGGTTTCTCCGATAGAAATATATATATATATATATATTACAAAGTATTTCTCGTATCATTTCATTAAACAAATTCACAATCAAAACCATAATCCATCTCATAACCTGATTTTGCAAACCAAATCGAATCAATTTTCGCAACTAAATTCATCAAACAAAATTTGTTTCTTAAAGCATTTCACGAATTTATACCCATAACTTTTGGTAGTTCCTTCACAAAGCATTTGATCAAGGCATTTACAAATAATCATTTCAAATTATTTTAAACAATGTCTTTTTCAATTCCTCACAAACCCAAATGTATAACATGCAACAAAAGAATTCTTTTCATGAAGAATTTTCTCCATTCATTGCATAATAATCGACTCATGAGTCATCTTCAAAAATGTTTTATCACGACATTTCAAAATCAATAGGGTAGTAACTGTTTGATTTGACTTTTATGCAACAATAATGTCATTTGTAATGATAATATATATAATCCATAGTATTTTGAAATATGAATTTTACAAACTCAAGTAAGAGATAGCATCACTCACCTGGATATACTGCATACCAAACAACAAAGCTCACTCAAATCAATGAACTCGCATTTGTATTATATAAGCGAGAAATAGCGTCAAAACCAAGTAAAATGGTATCTCAATAATGACTCAACTAAACTACACATAAAACGGCACCTATGTGCTAAAAAATCACATATGCAAAGAGATTATTCAAGCCATCCACAATGTAGAGCTTAAGCACGAAACTTGGTCACGTTGTAACTTTCTCTACCGAACCCCATTCCAAACATTGTTACGGTCAATAAAAAGCTATTTCAACATACTATAAGGATCCCAACTCGACCGTTCCAAAATAAGCCGAGAATCGACAAAATATGGCCCCAAATTTGCTAGACGTGCACTATTCATCACGCGAGGGAAACTTCAAAATTTTGTTCCAAACAAACTGTAAGTTCAAATCAATTTTCATAAAATGTTATAGCTCCACGACACCCTAAACTATTATTTCTATATATATATACATAGCTCAAAGATTTCAAAATCGAAGTTCGCCGCACGAATTTCCAATAAGTCTGAATTTCAAGCCATATGTCTGAAACTACTCTGATTGGAAGAACGATGGGCGCGAGTGCTTACTGGACATTGCAATACATAGTTGATTCGTCTTGACAAGGTCCCCGTGGTGCAAACGCGCAATCCCTTTTTTCTTTTCCCCTTTCTTCTTCTTCTTTCACTTTTTTCCTCCTTTCCCATTCTTTCTCTGTTTCTCGGCCGCTCAAGCTCTCGGCCTCTTTATAACGATCCCACTGTTGCTACCTTTGTTGACTAAGTCAACATTTTCTTTTCTTCTTCTTTTTTTTTCGTGTGGGTCCCATCACCTTTGAAAAGTCAAAACATTACATGAACAAAGTCGTTTGCCGTTGCTGCAATTACAGGATGAAGTATATGATCATCGTGTTCTGTCAGTGGTTGGGAAATTCGCCAATGTTTGTCGACTTTAGGTTTATATTTTACTTGAAAGACCTGCAGTTGCAAAGTTAATCACAAGTTTGAAGTCATCGAGTCATCTTATGTCAACTAAGGCTACACCATAAAATATCATTTAAGATGCTTTACAAAATACAAACTTAAACTGATATGTGAAGAAGACCGCATTTATATAAAGAACTTATATGCTTTACTATCAAGCGATGTGAGATACTTCAACATATTTTAAGAAGTAAAAACTTCCACGGACCTCATTCCCTGCATAACAACTTGTCTGAAAATTTTGCTTGTTCAGCATAGTGAATGGATAAAAATTGGATAAAAAATGAACAGGGTGCAAAGATGTAATCAGATTCAACAGACAACAAAGACAAAGCATGGATAAAATGTATAAAGCCGACAGGTTGATGCTGATCAAGTCATCCAACATCTTCTTGTTTTAGTGTACTGTTCACCCGTGGGCCGGGTCACTTTAGCTACAATGAGAAGTGCTCTGTTACAATGATGTCCATTCATATTGCGACTGGCTGTCTCAGGTTGAGGCGTGTGGAGTCATAGAAAAGCCATATAGTCTGACAATAATGAAAAGCGTTCTGTCCTCGCTCGTGAGTATGCCTTTCCTCTACCTTGATTAGTAGGGAAAATTCTATCATAGATGATGATCTTTTGATCTCTAGGAAAGGTTTGCTTTGATTAGTAGGGAAAATTCTATCATAGATGATGATCTTTTGATCTTTTGATTAGGTGAAATCCTCATCTTATTCTGCAATTTTTTTTTACTGTCCTTGCTCATGAGTATGCCTTTCCTCCGCCTTGATTAGTAGGGAAAATTCATCATAGATGATGATCTTTTGATCTCCAGGAAAGTTTTGCTCTCGTGGTTGATCAGAGCCTATTTTATATTAGTTAAACTTACCTTTGCCACCTTACAATAATTACCTACTTCATTTTTGTGACAGGTCCTCTGGAGTTCAAAGTGTTGGAACCAAAGAAGGGATATCAAGATTGACTGGAGGGAACAAATATTCCATGCGGTCAAGACTTTGATGCATCACATAGTTTCTTCTTCTTAATTTGCTACTCTTATAAAAGTGAACACCCATCAGAAGAAACGGCAAGAAAAAGCTGCCAGAAATAGCGAAATCCCCATTATTACTGCAATTTGGCATATGCTATTGTCTACTTTTCATACTCTCATGAATTGGCATAGCAATCTTCTCCATTTAATTATATCATCAGTTCTTTTCAGAGTGTGCATTTCCACTGACCTGATTACTAGAGAAAGCTCTATGAGAGATGGTGATGTGTTGATCTCTAGTGGTGGAGATTTTGCTCTTGGCTTCTTTAGCCCCGGCAATTCTAGCCATAGGTACTTAGGGTTATGGTATAACAAAATTCCCATGAAAACGATCACATGGGTCACCAACCGGGACAACCCTGTCAAAGATCATTCGGGACATCTTGTTATTGACAAGCTGGGGAATCTCATACTCTACGACACAAAGAGAAGCATCTCTGTTTGGGGTAGCAATCTTTCATCATCTTCGGTGGTGAGTGACTGCGTAGCTCAACTTTTGGATTCGGGTAATCTTGTTCTGCTTCAGGATGGCAAAAAGAGTTCAGTCCTTTGGCAGAGTTTCGACCATCCGACCGATACTTTGCTCCCCTTCATGAAACTCGGGCTCAACCGCACCAGTGGCCTAAATAGAATCCTTACATCTTGGAAGTCTCAGGATGACCCTGGAACAGGAACGGCTTATTACATGACCAACCCCAGTGGTTTTCCGCACTTAACCTTGTACAAAAATAAGGCTCCGTTGTGGCAACCAAGCCCCTACAACGGAGTCAGATTGAATGTGATCCCGGTTGTAGGCCAGTCCTCATGGTTCAACTTTAGCATCATAATTGATGCTGATGAGGCCATCTTATTGTCAACTGTTCTTAACTCGTCAATCTATGTGAGGGGAGTGGTTCAAGAGTCCGGAATCGTGCAACTGTTCACGTGGGTCGAAAATAAGAGCGAGTGGGTCACTTTTTTCACCAAACCAGAGGACCAATGTGACTCCTATGGGCATTGTGGTGCCAATGGAAACTGTCATTCCGATAGCATTGACCAAATTGAGTGCAACTGCCTGCCTGGGTTTACCCCTAAGTCCCCGAACGATTGGAGCATGAGAGACAGTTCAGGTGGGTGCATCAGGAAGAACCAAGAATCAGTTTGCCAGAATGGTGAAGGGTTCGTAAAAGTAGCTGACGTATAAGTGCCAGACACTTCGGTCGCATCTTTTGACATGAATATGACTTTGAGGGAGTGCGAAAGTGAATGCATGAGGAATTGTTCATGCACTGCCTATGCAGATGCAGATTTTACGAGAGGAGGAAGAGGATGCTTGATGTGGTATGGAGACTTGATGGATACAAGACAGATCTCAGGTGGAGGACGAGACTTATTCGTGTGCGCGGATGCACTTGTATTAGGTAATCCTAGAAAGGAAAATCAGTAGGACATTCTAATTTGCTTAAATTTTTGTCACTGCTATTATGTGATTGCAGTCGCACGGTCAGTCTTATATGATAGATCGACTAAAAGTTTCTCCTCTCAGCTGAATTTCAGAAGAAAGGATTTCTTTCGAGGAAAAAGGTGTTAGCAACCTTGATAGTGTTAGTTTCTGCTGCAGCAATAATCTCTCTTGCAGTATGTATTGTGCTCGTGAAAAAGACAAGAAAAGGTAAGAGCAATCTGCATGTTTCTTATATGTCTACACTACAGACCATTCTTTTGCCGCTTTTAAAACCAGATATATACATGTATCGCACTAAACTTCTGGTGCTTTTAGCGACTTGAGGATTTGGGTCTCAAGAAGCCACAGATGCTTGTCAAGACAAATGACAATTAGGGCGCGTTTGGCAACCGGCCAAATAATATTTGATTCTATTCTTTTGTTCCTAAAAATAGATTTAGAATAGAAATCCGTTTGGTAAATTATTTATTCCCGGAAACAAATTTATTATTGATAATAGATTTGGAATAGAATCGAGAAGTAAAAAAAAGTTAGTTCTTTATTCCCAGTAATAATTCCAGAATCAAGCCAACAAAAAAATTTTCTTTTCTTTTCTCTTCTTCTTTCCTTCTTGTTTTTCTTCCTTTTCTCTTCTTCTTCCACCGCCACTGCTGCTGGTTGCCGACGACCTGTTGAGCGAGCTCTGGCAAGCTTGTCGGAGGCTCTCCTGGCCACTGGCGAGGCTCGGCCTCGCCAGATCTCGGGTCTCCCCCAGCCACTAGCGAGGCTCAGCCGACGAGGCGCGGCCTCACTGAGGGCCGAAGACCCTTCGACAAGGTTGCCGACCCTCGTCTGGCCGGTCGCTGGTCATCCCAAGGCCAGTGACCGGCTGAGGAAGAAGATAGAGAAAAGAAAAAAAAAATGGAAAAGAGGATCATTAAAAATTAGAATAAAATGGTTTGGATTAGAAATTTTGAGGACGGTACCAAACGTAATTTTATCTCAGAAATAAAAATTTTGGTTAGTTACCAAACGCCTTCAAATATTTAGAATTTGTTCTCGGAAACATAATAAAAAAAAAAATCATTTCTAATCAGAAATTGTTCCTAGAAAAATAATGGTTACCAAACACATCTTTAGTATTAACTCATACTGATTTGTAGTTCTTTTATGTGATAGGTTCTGAGGTTGGAAAGGAGCTAGATGGAACCACAAAAGATCAAGAATTACCTCTCTTAGATATCACCACTATTAAAGCTGCCACAGACAATTTCGCCTCAACGAACAAGCTTGGACAAGGAGGATTCGGTCCAGTCTACAAGGTACTATACCATGTCCTAACACTAAACTCCTTTGATCTCCCTTTCTGCCTTAGTCTCAGTTTTCCAAGATGGTTGATGTATGAGGTCAACAATTGGGTTTCCTTAAGAAAGCCTGATATAAAACAAGGTAACAAAGAAGTTTTCATGGATATGTCTTAAGGCGAGACGATATTTCAGGGGCGGTTGGCCAGTGGACAGGACGTAGCTGTGAAGAGATTATCGAAGGGTTCAGGACAAGGATGTCAAAAATTCAAGAACGAAGTGATGCTTATAGCCAAACTCCAACACAGGAATCTCGTGAGGCTTTTGGGCTGTTGCATCAGTCTAGACGAGAGGATGTTAATCTACGAGTACTTGCCTAACAAAAGTTTGGATTGCTTCATTTTCAGTATGGCCTTTCCTTCTTTTTCCCCTTCATGTTAATCCAATTGTTGAAATGCCTCACCATTGGCATCGATTTCATGATAAAACTGTCGGTGAATTCTTTTTTCCGGCTTTGGGTCACAGATGAAGCAAAAAGGACAACCCTTGATTGGAACCAACGTTTCAAAATTATTCTTGGAATTGCCAGAGGAGTTTTATATCTTCACCAAGATTCAAGACATAGAATCATACATCGAGACCTCAAAGCGAGCAATGTCCTACTTGATGCCGCAATGAATCCAAAAATTTCTGATTTTGGGATGGCTAAGATGTTTGGAGAAGACCAGATCCAAGCAAATACAAACAGGGTGGTCGGAACATAGTAAGTTATTTAATACTGCCTACCCTTGTCATCCAAGCACTCATAAGGGAGAGATACAAACTAATACGATGCCCTGATATATTCATGTCGTCCAATTTTTTGTAGTGGTTATATGTCTCCAGAATACGCAATGCAAGGATTATACTCAACCAAGTCCGATGTTTTCAGCTTTGGTGTCATATTACTAGAAATAGTCAGTGGCAAGAGGAACACTGATTTCTACAATGACAGTGCATGTCTGAATCTCATTGCACATGTAAGGACATAGGACGAAAAATTCCTTCACCCCAATTTACCTTCTACTGCTTCTTGAAATCAAATTTTATTGCTTCATCTCTCTAAGATGTTGTTACCTTCAACTTTTGTAGGTTTGGAACTTATGGAAAGAAGGAAAATCCTCCGACATATTTGATTCATTGATGGCCCAACCCTATAACTCTCGTCAGGTTTCAAGAATCATCCAAATCGGCTTACTGTGCGTACAGGAACGTGCGGCAGTCCGGCCAACCATGATGGACATTGTCTTAATGTTGGGTAATGAGGCAGCTCTTGCCTCTCCTGATAAGCCTGCATTCATTTTGAAAGGCAGCGGCAACATTCTTGACCTTCCACCCATTGCTGGAGCTTCTGCGAACGAGGTAACCATAACTGAGCTTGATGGTCGATAATTGTACTTGATGTGACCATCGTTTTATCATCCTACCTTTCCAGTCAGATAAAGGCCACAAGAAGCTCGAACCACCTTTAACAAAAAGGTCCCTATACTGAATCGACAGAGGTTCCCATGTAGCCAAGAAAAAAAATACTAGGAATGCTCTTCAGATGCTAAGAAGTTGCCAGGTCAGTATTGTAACTTCTGCTAAAAAGGAGTTCAACTATTCTAGGCAACAAGAGGAGTCAACTACTTGTGTCAACAGATTAGACATTAGTGATAGGAGATGCGGGTGATGAAAGATTCAAATGAGTTTCATAATTTGTTCGGATTTAGTGCTTGTTTGAACAATTACATCGTACTGGTACTGTTACGCCCCAAACCTCCAAGCATGTGCCCATCCCTCCTTGGTCGATTAAATTGCGGCGTTCTTAGGACGCGTCGCCGACCCATTCATTTTAAGCACATGCAGAAGCGAAACATTAAACCCCTGACAACAAACAGCATGGGATAGAAAAGCAGGGCAACATTTCACAAACGCACACTTTTAAAAATAACGGGGTTTAGGTACAAAATGAGTTTGGTCAAAGGCCTACTAAAAGGTCGGCTCTCAAAAAGGAGTTGTCCTACGACATACTAGTCGGACACGTACGCCGATCCCTTGGATTCCATCTCCATAGACTCCGGGGCTTCAGTCATCCACGATCACCTTCTAAGGACCTGAAAATGGTTATACAATAACCAGTGAGATAATGTCTCAGCAAGTCCACCCCCTAAACCCTTATTAGGAAGGAAATACGCCTCACGGCGCTCTAGCCACACAACCACACAATTAGAACAGAGGGCTTACCTCGCCTCAGTTCCTCCCTGCACGTCAGTATAATCAAATACTCAACCCAACAATTCAACTCAATTCAATTCAATTCAAGCCATAGATCAATCGAATTACTCAATTCGATACATTCAATACCATTTATAAACTCAATCGATTCGAACACTGCTCACCAAAGCTGATGTCTATAGTGCTCACCGAAGCTGCTAGATAACATTTGCTCGCCGAAGCTGCTAAATTACTATTGCTCACCGAAGCTGCTAAATAACATTTGCTCACCGAAGCTACTAAATTTCTATTGCTCACCGAAGCTACTAAATAACTATACTGCTCGCCGAAGCTAATATTTATAGTGCTCACCGAAGCTGCTAAAGTATTAATGCTCACCGAAGCTGAAGTGGTACGTGAAAACCACTTTCGATGTCAACACCCAACACCCGGTATTCTGATTAAAATACCAATATTTCACAACCATCACTCAATTTCACAAACAACAATCAATTGCAAAATCCAACCAATTGCACAGTTAAGCAATCCCTATTACGTATCATCAAGTATAAGGTCTAAGCATGCCAAAAGTTGGCCACATTACCACGTATGCAATTCCCAGCAAGCAAAGCATCAAGAACCACCACATAACTATAGTCGGTCCTAACTGGCAGAACGGTCCACTCGCGTGTCTTCGAGTTTAAATCCATAAACTTAATCAAATGAATTCAAAAAATTCCCAAATTTGACTATGTTATAAAGGACACATAGACAAACATTTTTCATGCGGGCACCTTAACCCAGATCCTTCTATATTAAGCCCAGTAAATTGCTCAATCCAGAATAGAAACTGTGTCCGTTTCCAGAAAGTCTGTTTTCCGAATTCAGTTTGGTTAGAGATCCAAAACTTGTCCATTTGATCTGAAATTTGACTATGTTAAACTAGAAGATGTGAAACATAACTTTTGTGAAGAAACCATTGTGAAATTAGAAACCTAAGAGTTGATGAAAGCCGCTAGAATTCCAAAAGGTCACAAATTCCAGCATAGTCTAAGTTTCTATTTGCAAATGACGGAGCTGATATCTCCTTCTTTTAAATCTGTAAAAATCTTGAAGATGTCTTAAACATTTCTCAAGAAGGAAGCAACCTCAAAATCGCAACATATTTTGGTCCACAAAAATGACAAACGGCAAGTGTCCACGAATCAGTTCTGAAGAACAGCTATTGAATTCGACTAAACCACCTTAATGGTGCAAATCTCACTAATTAGATTGACACTAATTCATTCTAAGGCTTGTCACGCCCCGATCCTCAGGCACGCACACATCCCTTACCTTTGGTCGATTTTAAAATGCGATATCCCAGGACTATGTATCGCCGACCCTTTCATTTATATATGCACATACGGAAGCAGTTATAAATCCCCAGACAATAAAACAATGGGATAGAAAAGCATGCCATACTTTTCATATTGCAATTCACAACCACACATGTACAGGGTTCACAAAAGAAGATAGGATCTCAATCCTCATCCGGGTCATGCTCGGGATCATCATCCCAATCCTCTTCAGATCTTTCATCACTGGGCTCATGTTCTTCAAACTCTTCATCTACTTCTTCTCGCTCGTCCTCGGCATCAAATGCCGGCTCGTCTTCAAGAAATCTAGGGGCCTGAAATATTATCCCACAACCGGGATGAGACTACGTCTCAGCAAGTTCTACCCCCTAAGACCCGATTAGTAACCTAATACACCCTAGGGTTGCCTATGCACAACATGAGTCAGAGGACTTACCTTGGCCTCAAATTCCACCTGCATATTAGCACAGATCAAATAGGCACCCAAGCAATCACATCACTGACCGAAGCATCGATTAAATCGACCTAATCGATTACACACTAACAAGACCACTCACGGTCATTTCCATTCAATCAATCAATTCACCACGTCAAATCCAAGCAATGATCAATCGCATTAAATCACACTCAGATCGAATCATCGATCAATCGACCTAGTCGATTACAAGTCAATTGAGCTATCTCTCGGTCATTCATTCCATCTCACATAACCTCCAATAGTACACTTAGTCACAGAGCTCCATCAATGCTCTCGGGCGTCATTTTCGCCAAGGTGACATAAGTAACAGACGGTCTACGTGCATTCTTTAAGGCGTCGTTTTCGCACAGTGATATTCCTCATCACCGAACCACGCCTGTCATAGATCACAGACAGTCTACGTTTGTTCTTTAAGGCGCCGTTTTGGCACAATGATGTCCTTCATCACCGAACCACGCCTGTCACAATTCATAGGCAGTCTACGTACGTTCTTTAAGGCGCCATTTTCGCACAGTGACATCCTTAATCACCGAACCACGCCTGTCTATAATTCGTACCTGATCGGTCTTAGTCAATAGAGTTCTCAGTTCACTCTCACGACTCTCTCCACATTACAGCTCATCAAGGCATTATAAATGCTAAATAGCCATACTCGGCCACCTACCAATCAGTCATTCAATTCCACTCAATTTCAATCAATTAAGGAATAATTCCTTGAATTGCACAATCAATTTAGTTAAGCACAATGTGGGGCTCAAATAAATAAATGGACTACACCACGACGATCGGCATGAGATTCCGGTCACTTGGCCATCCTAGTTGAATTTCCTGAAAAATAAATAATTAAATAATTAATTTCGAAAATTAAATAAATAAATACCATAAATTCAATTTAGCACAATATAAAGCTCAATTAAATAAACGGACGGCACCACGATCATCAGCATAAAATCCCGGTCACTGGCCATCCCAGTTGAATTTTCGAAAAAATAAATAATTAAATAATTAATTTCGAAAATTAATATTTAATTCCTAAAAATTCCACTTAGGCTCGAATTGCCTAATTAACACCCGATAAGGGTCGGGAAAAATCCCAAGAAGCATCCAATAAATATTATAGGCCTTTTTCTATCTAAGTACACTAACCAACCAACTAATATGCGATGCAATTCACTAATAATCGCTAATCCATTCTAATCTAACACCCTAATTACACTTAACTAACACTAATCAACCTTTAAGTGTAATTAGCAAACTAAGAAGGCATTAGTGAGCAAAACTCACACAAAACGACGGCATCGACGTGAGGATCGACTTTCCCCAAAGGGGGCCGAGCATTCGGGCTCGGGAAGGCGGCCAAAACGGGCCAAAACCCCACTGTCATACCCATTTTCTGCCTTCTCTGTGCGCTGCTGGTTGAGGTGGTTCCGGCGTCGGTTGAAGCGGCCAAGGGCGGCAGAGGGCAAGGCAGAGCTCCGGTGAGGCCGACGGTGGCCAGAGGTGGTCGGGCGGCGACCTGAGGCGGCCGAACGAGACCAAATCAAGGCGGAACAGGAGATGGACGGCAGCTCATTCGGACAGAGGACAGAAGGCGCACGGCGGTCGAGTGTGAGGCGAACGGCGGCGAGGCGGCGTGCGGCGGCTCCTGGCGATGTCAGCTGCTGCTCCAAACCTAGGCGAGCTACTTCCGCTTTTGTTCTTCAACTTGCAGGTTTCGAACAGCAGAAAGGGGATGGGGAAGAGAGAGGGGCGAAGGGCGCGCGGGTGACCGCGGGGCAGCGGCGGCTGCTCCGGCTTCGGTGGGCAATGACAGCGACGAGAAGCGGCGATGACAGCTCAGTCTTCGCTGGTCTTCGGCTTCCATGGCGTCAAGCAGGTGAAGAAGAAGAAGATGGGGGAAGAGACCACGACGGGAGAGAGAAGGGGGGAAAGGAAAACCGGTTTCTCTCTCTTAGGTCATCACAAGCTTGGCCCACCATCTAGCTGTCTTCCACCCTCCATTTGTGGACAAAAATGCCCCCTTCTAGAAGCATTTATGTAGGCCAAAGTGTGGGGTATATGTGGCATACGAATTTCACTAGGTCTTTCCCTCCAATTGAACCTTGATCCTACTTGAATTAAATCAAATTGGCCCCCATTAATTCATTCAACACCTCATCAATCAAATTGGTATTTTCCTTACCAATGTGGCCCACTTGCATCCCAATTTCACAATAAAACGATCCTCTGCAAATTCTGATAAAAAAAAACGGCCCTAACTCAAATTTTTCCCAAAAAGTCTCGATTGTCAGAAAAATCTTCTGAGACTGAGTCAACGTTCCTAAAATTTATTGTGACATGACAGACTCTTCAATTTCTGAAATTGGACTTAGATTGGCGGTTAACTTCACTCGGACGCGTTTTGAGCGTGACCTAGGCTACTGAGTAGTTTTTAGAACTTTTTAGGACAAATGACCCGTGGTCGATTTTCTTCGAGCCATGATGAACCCACTCGACACATTGGCAATTCTCGGTTGTCATGAAAATCTCGAGGATTCAAATACGGACACAGGGTACTAAAACAATAAGAAAATCAGTCTAGTGCCGGCTGACGAGAATTATCCAATTTAGTGGTGTCACCCACGATTGGCCACACATCTTTGTCGAACTAGCCTATCTCTGATTTCAAATCGATTTTATACCGTGCCGCAATGATCTCTAAAGATGAGCACGGTCGAGAAGTCGATTCCTGGTCGAATTCTCAAGTCTATTTGCCTTAAAGTCCTTAATAGCTCACCCAGCTAGTCTAGTTATCTCGTGAGTGGCCAACTCAGAGAACAACACTATAGTAGCATCGATGAAATGCCCAATTTATCTCACCGAAATCAGAGCCCAAAAATCTGGATGTCACAAGGCTAATCTAACCATTCTAGATTATCACTAATACATATTTAAGCTAATCTAAACAACCTTAAGCATAATTAACATCCTAAGCAAGGTTTAGTGAGAAACCTCACCGGATTTGCAAGTCAGTGAGCCCACAGCGACGTCAACGCGGAGGTGAGTGACAAACAAGCTTGTGGAGACACCAAGCGAGGCCGAGAACGGCTTGAAAACGGCCCACAAAGTCTGAAAACCCTTGCTGGATTTTGCTTCTGTTCTAGGCTGAACTTCAGAGAAGAAACCAACAGCTTCAACGGCAAAAACGGGCTAATCGGAGCTCCGGTGAGCGGGTTGTTAGCAACCGGAGGCTCCCGGGGGTCAAGGAGAACTTGTTGGTGGTTGGGATGGGCAAAGGAAGGGTCGGAATGGGAGAAAAATGAAGAAAAACGCCAAACAATGCAAGCAAATAGCGGACCGACGGATCGGTGACTGGCGGCTTGCGGCGGCCAGACGGGACGGCCGACGGCTCCGTTCGAGGCGCGGTCGAGCTCGTTGGGACGGGCTCTCTGTCCTGGTCACGGAGGTGGGTGGAGCGTAAGTGTGGCATTCGAAAAATTTTGCTGACCCTTAGATGCGCGATAGTCTGTAGCTAAGTGATGGAGGTATCATGTGGACTATGTCATTGGTGCCATTTACGGATATTGATTTGTATTATTGTTGGACTGATACGCTACTTTTGGTAATGGTCCGACCGTCAAAAATTATCCCTGTGCAACATCACGACTAAGACCCTCTTCCACCTACATTCGTACCCTACGAATCGAACCTCCTATGTACATTGCCGCTGCCCCATATAGTCATGTAAGTAAATATATTTCAGCCCACGCACTTGCTGAAATTAAGAATTTAATTTTGGAGAAGTTGGATCGTGCATGAGGACCCTGCACGCCTCTCCATTTTGTGAATCAGCAAATGAATAGATGAATTTGAATCACCGTACAGTCTTGTTGGGTTCTTCCCCTATGCAAGAATTTTAGTCATGAACAAGTACATTTGATGGATTGAATGAAAGGAAAATGGCTAGACCATGAAGACCATGGAATCGACAGTACTCCATGCACATTATTCCTTCAAGAGTCAATAAACTTGGAGAGGTTGACTTCCTTGCCATGTTCACTGCATGGAGATGGATCGGCCAACAAAAGCCACGCAACCGAGACCTCATGCCAGCGGGGAATTCAAGCAAGGACAGCTACACGAAGGGGCAGCCGTCGAGGCCCATGCGGCCAGAGGAGATGGACACGTTTCCTCCACCCTCTCCACTTGTATTCATCATGAAGCCACTTGTCCAACTCACAAGAACACTTGTCCTTGGATTGCCCCAGTAATCTTCCACTTATTCTCCTTATGAGAACACTTGTCTCTTACATGCAAAAATAGAGATTAATTGTTAATCAAAGAGCAAAAATGGGAGGGGGTTTCGGAAGTGAGAGGGAGTGAGAGAAAGGGGGGTGAGCTGAGCAAGTAAGTGAGAGAGAGAGAGGGTGAGCGGGCGTTCGGACGTGAGCCGCGAGGGAGGAGAAGGAGGACTGCCTTCCACCGAGACCGTGCTGCCACCGTCGACGCCGCCGATCCCTATCGCCGGTCGGGCCAAGTCACGACACCCGAACCACTGTTTTCTTTGGCCAGCAATCGAGTAGAAAGGTTTAAGGCAAGTAGAAGTTCTTCAATCTATGTTTGGCTTGCTGTTTTATCTAGTGAGGAGTTGGTAGATGCGAGAAAGGTGAAATACTGAAGCTTCATGTTGGATTTGGACATGAAAGATGAAGCTAGATCTAGAAAACTAGGTAAAAACAGGGCATGCATTGTGGATTTCGAATTTTGTGATGGAACGAGAATTTAAAGATCTGAGTATGGAGGATTTTTGGAAGTGATAAGGCTGTGTTATACTGTAATACACTTGTATACATTTGATTGTGGATGTTGGAGGTCGAAATTCAAGGAGTAGGAAAAATTCTAGTTATATCAGTGTACTGTTTTGTAAAGGATAGTGTGACCCTCGGTGACTTTTTCATTTTTCTGTAAAATTTGACTTTGAGTACTTAATGAAAGTTGAAGAGAATATCTGTAGGAGTAACATATCAAAAATTTAGCATAAATGGACAAGATTTGGTTGACGAAACGATTTTTATACGGAATGTTAAATCTGGAAATTTTACAGAACGTCGATAAGGAATACCGGAATTTTTACTCTTGATACGTACAGAATTTGACATGGTGCTCTTCACGAAAATTTTTCCTTAAAGTCTCATTGATAAGATGTTAAAATTTCACAATTTTCCGAGCTCATTTAGTATTTATTTCGAAATATTTACCAGAACTGTGCATGGTAAAATCGAGTTGCTTTATTTTCGAATTTTCACTAAATGTCCCAAAAGCGAATATGTTTTGTAATGGTTATGTGATATGATGATGTGATGAGACTCAAGAGATGTGATGAGACTCAAGAGACATTTTGTCATTTCATTGAATAGTATTTTTGGAAATTAAGATGTTAATTGTTACCGTTGGACCCTCGGGTCAACGATGCCCCGAGAGTTGGGATGCCCAGAGGTTCGAATGAGTCGATGCCCTTTGGATGCCTAGTTGTATTTTGAATACATGCCCAGAAATTTTCCCCGGGAGTGTCGGGATGCCCGGTTGTATTATGATACATGCCCGGAGGGTGAGGGGTTGTATTACGATACATGCCCGGAGGTCAGGGGTAACCATGTCTATGGTCCCCAGTGATTCCTCGTGATGCCAGATGGGGTGCGAGATGCCCAGAGGTTCGAATGAGTTGATGCCCTTTGGATGCCCGGTTGTATTTTGAATACATGCCCGGAGGCTTCCGCAATGCCAAGTTGGGTGCGGAATCCTAGAAGGATGCAAACATTGGTCCTCTTGGGGGATAAAACCGTTTGAATGATTAAAACTGATGATTATATTAAGTTGAGTGTGGTTTGGTTATGGGACTAAATTGTATGGCATGGAATGGGACGTGTCATAACAGTTTGGCCCCATGATCGGGACTAGTGTAACTGGACATGATGCATCTGAATCTTTTAAATTATTCCTTGGTAAACTGCAGGAAAATCATGGTACAAACTGGGAGTTCTCATCCACCTAGGGCTGAAGCCTCTGCTTCAAGGGATGAACCCCGGATGGAAGATATCCTGCAGGCATTGGCCAATATAGGAAATTTGATGGAAAGGCAAGCTCAGCAACAACCCGGAGTAGAACATCGTCCTTAAGGACCGGTGGAACAATTCCTAAAGTTGAAGGCACCTAAGTTTAGTGGAATGGGAAGTCCTGAGGAGGCGGAGCATTGGATTGATGGAATGGAACGGATTTTCCGGTTGTTGAACTGTAGCGATGCTGAAAAGATAACCTTGGCAGAGTACCAACTGGAGGGAAATGCAAAGTTTTGGTGGAGAGCTTCAAGAGACACGATCTTTCCACCAGGTATTGATATAAACTGGGATGAGTTTGTTAGAGCTTTCAATAGAAAGTATTTCTCTGATTGTGCTAAGGATAGGAAGATCACAGAATTTGTTCAGTTAGAACAAAGGGAGCTGACAATAGACTAGTATGAAGCAAAATTTTCTAAATTGTCAAGATATGCTCTCAGATTGATTGAGGATTGAGTGGAAAAGGCTAAGAGATTCTTGAAAGGGCTAAGGACTGATATTAGAAAACAACTAGTGCCTCTGAATATAAGGGATTATAATGAGATTTATGAGAGGGCACAGTTGGTGGAGCAAGAGTTAGTGAGAGAGCAATCAAAATCTAAGAGGCAGATGACCTTAAATGATGTTCGAAGGGGTAAGAGACCTTATCTTGATCAAGGACAGCCCTGGGAATCTAAGAAGAGGAGTAATTTTGGGAATTTTGGAAAAGCTCGGAGTGGCCCGACTTTTGGGAAAGTACCCTACCAGGATAACGTTTGCCAGAGGTGTGGTAAACAACATGGACCAGGACCCTGTAATGATCAACTGAAATGTTTTGGTTGTGGGCAGAGAGGTCATTTTAAGAGAGATTGTCCACAAGAGAGGTCGCGACCGAATGTCAACCCGGTGCGACAAGTACAGCAACGTGCAGTTGGACCACCCCCACCAAGGAATCCACAGAGGCCACCAGCACAAGGACGGGTGTACGCAGTCACCCAAGAGGAAGCGGAAGCTTCCGAAAATGTTATCTTAGGTAAAATTTATATAGATGATAAGAAGGTATATACGTTATTCGACATAAGTGGCACACATTCATTTGTGTCTGAGAAATATAGATGATTGTGAGAAGTAAGAACCAAATCTTTAGACATGCCTCTTCGTATTTCTACATCGCTAAAGGACATGTTGTTATCTACGTTAACATGTGAGATGAGTGAGATAACCCTAGGGGAATGAGATTTGGAAATGGACTACAAGTGATAGTTATGTATGACTTTGACGTCATCGTAGGAATTAACTAACTTCATAAGCAACGGACTAGGATGAATGATCTCCTAAGATAATGCTTGCCTATGTGCCAAGGATAAAACTGTGAGGCTTAGTATGGGATAGGCCAAGCGGATAATATCTTTGTAAATTAGTCCCTATTGAAACGAGACCCTCCAGTGGATATGTAGTTCGGGTTCGAACCAGGCAAAAGCTAGTGTACCTGTAACGACCCGGTTCAATGAGGGCGGGGAGTGGACGCCGAGGTCAGAGGACCTGAGCAAGGAGCGGCTCCTAGCAGGCTTCTAGGATGGCAAAAGGGGGGGCAGGAATGAACCGAACTATGAACTAAATTGGGAGGGCAGTGTTTCTGGGATAATTTTATCAGAGTGGCGCAGCAGAAGCATAGTTAAGCTTGTAGAACTTTTGTTTGTGAAAAAGAAGGACATGTCGATGCGTTTATGCATTGACTATAGGCAACTGAATCAGGTGACCATTAAGAATAAATATCCTTTACCTAAAATTGACGACCTATTCGACCAACTGCAAGGAAGTTCGGTCTTTTCTAAAATTGAGTTGAGGTCAGGATACCATCAGTTAAGGATCAAGAAATAAGACATTCCTAAGACTAGATTTAGGACTCGCTATGGACACTATGAGTTCCTAGTTATGCCATTTGGACTGACGAATGCCGGCTGCATTTATGGACCTGATGAATAGGATATTTAAACCTTATTTGGATCAATTTGTGATTGTCTTCATTGATGATATCCTGATATATTCTAAAAGAACCCGAAGAACATGCACATCATTTAAGCGTAGTGCTATAAACGAAGCCTAAGAAGTGAATTAAGGAGAGCGAGTTATGAATTTGAGGATTAAGTTATGATCATCTGAGCTAAGTAGTGACTTCCTATTAGAGGATCTCATTGGAGATCATGAGTTTGAGTGGTCATATGAGACATGAAATTATTTGTGGTTTATATGTCGGAATAATAGGTTTAATCGATGGTAGTCAACTTTTAATTTTTGGTGATGATCTCAGTTTGAAAAGGTTCAGTGGAATTAGTGAATATGATCAATTGTGGTTAAACTCTTTCCAAGGTAAAATGGTGAAAGTTTAATTTGTGGATTTAATGAGTGATTAGTCCAAGTAATGATCTTTTAGGGTGAGACATAAGGTATACTCGATGGAAACTAGACGAGTTCTTATCTTGGTGGATTGTCAATCTTTGAATTGAATAAGTCTTGGTGGACTATCGATATTTGAACCCAATGAATGGTGCTGTATTTTAGGCTTGAATCTATGTTGCAGTGAAAGCGTAGTGAATGTCTTTGTTGGACTGAACCAAATGAGTTATTGGTGGTGTCGATTTTGATGGTTCTAGGCTTGAATTGATGGTGACAAAGGTATAGGAATAATTCGGCTAAATGGTGTGTTCGATTGAGACCGTTAGATATACCAGAGTGGAAATGGGATCATGTGATAATGGATTTCATGCAAGGATTACCAAGAACATTAAGTGGTCACAACTCTATTTGGGTGATAGTAAATTGCTTGACTAAGTCTACCCATTTCCTAGCAATTCACGTAGACTATCCGAAGGGTAAATTTGCTGATATATGTGTAAGCCAAGTGGTATGCTTACATGGTGTTCCTGTAACCATCACGTCGAATCGAGACTCGGGATTTACTTCAAACTTTTGGCGAAGTCTTCAGATCACCTTAGGGACTAAGCTCCAGTTTAGTACTGCTTTTCATCCTCAAACAGATGGACAAACAGAAAGAGTGATTAAGATGTTAGAAGACATGTTAAGAGCTTGCATCCTTGACTTTAAAAGAAGTTGGGATGAAAAGTTATACTTGGTAGAATTTGTGTATAACAATAGTTTTTAGAAAAAAAAACAAAAAATATAGGTATGGCTCCCTATGAAGCGTTGTATGGGAGGAGATGTAGAACTCCTGTTTGTTGGAATGAAGTGGGTGAAAGAAAACTGATAGGACCTGAATTGGTACAAATTACTACTGAGGTTGTTGAAATTATCAGGAAAAGACTTAAAATAGCCCAGAGTAGGCAGAAAGACTACACAAATAAGCGTAGAAGACCTTTAGAGTTTAATGTGGGGGATCATGTGTTCCTTAAAGTATCGCCTATGAAAGGAATATCTCGATTTGGAATCAAGGGTAAGTTGAGCCCTAGATTTGTTGGACCCTTTGAGATACTTGAAAGAATAGGAGACGTAGCTTATCGTTTGGCGCTGCCTCCTAAATTGGGAAATTTACATGATGTGTTCCATGTGTCGATGCTAAGGAGATATCGACTGGATCCTGGTCACATACTCGATCATGAAGCCATCAAAGTGGATGAGAAAGTGAGGTACATAGAAGAGCCAATACGGATACTAGATCGAAAGGAGCAAGTTCTTAGGACCAAGAAAATTCCATTCGTTAAAATATTATGGAAACATCATGATATGGAAGAGGCCACGTGGGAAAGTGAAAAAGAGATCAAGGGAAAGGTACCCTAATTTGTTTAATGAGACTTAAGTAACGTCCGATTTCGAGAACGAAATTCTCTAAGGAGGGGAGAATTGTGGCATCCGAAAAATTTTGCTGACCCTTAGATGCGCGATAGTCTGTAGCTAAGTGATGGAGGTATCATGTGGACTATGTCATTGGTGCCATTTACGGATATTGATTTGTATTATTGTTGGACTGATACGCTACTTTTGGTAATGGTCCGACCGTCAAAAATTATCCCTGTGCAACATCACGACTGAGACCCTCTTCCACCTACATTCGTACCCTACGAACCGAACCTCCTATGTACATTGCCACTGCCCCATATAGTCATGTAAGCAAATATATTTCAGCCCACGCACTTGCTGAAATTAAGAATTTAATTTTGGAGAAGTTGGATCGTGCACAAGGACCCTACACGCCTCTCCATTTTGTGAATCAGCAAGTGAAGAGATGAATTTGAATCACCGTACAGTCTTGTCGGGTTCTTCCCCTATGCAAGAATTTTAGTCATGAACAAGTACATTTGATGGATTGAATGAAAGGAAAAGGGCTGGACCATGAAGACCATGGGATCGACAATACTCCATGCACGTTATTCCTTCAAGAGTCAATAAACTTGGAGAGGTTGACTTCCTTGCCACGTTCACTGCATGGAGATGGGTCGGCCAACAAAAGCCACGCAACGGAGACCTCATGCCAACGGGGAATTCAAGCGAGGACAGCTGCACGAAGGGCCAGCCATCGAGGCCCATGTGGCTAGAGGAGATGGACACGTTTCCTCCACCCTCTCCACTTGTATTCATCATGAAGCCACTTGTCCATCTCACAAGAACACTTGTCCTTGGATTGCCCCATTAATCTTCCACTTGTTCTACCGATGAGAACACTTGTCTCTTACATGCAAAAATAGAGATTAATTGTTAATCAAAGAGCTAAAAGGGGAGGGGGTTTTGGAAGTGAGAGGGAGAGAGAGAAAGGGGGGTGAGCCGAGCAAGTAAGTGAGAGAGAGAGAGGGTGAGCGGGCATTCAGACGTGAGCCGTGAGGGAGGAGAAGGAGGACTGCCTTCCACCGAGATCGTGCTGCCACCGTTGACGCTGCCAATCCCCATCGCCGGTCGGGCCAAGTCACGATACCCGAACCCCTGTTTTCTTTGCCAGCAATCGAGTAGAAAGGTTTAAGGCAAGTAGAAGTTCTTCAATCTATGTTTGGCTTGCTGTTTTATCTAGTGAGGAGTTGGTAGATGCGAGAAAGGTGAAATACTAGAGCTGCATGTTGGATTTGGACATGAAAGATGAAGCTAGATCAAGAAAACTAGGTAAAAACAGGGCATGCATTGTGGATTTCGAATTTTGTGATGGAATGAGAATTTAAAGATCTGAGTATGGAGAATTTTTGGAAGTGATAAGGCTGTGTTATAGTGTAATACAGTTGTATACATTTGATTGTGGATGTTGGAGGTCGAAATTCAAGGAGTAGGAAAAATTCTAGTTAGATCAGTGTACTGTTTTGTAAAGGACAGTGTGACCATCGGTGACTTTTTGATTTTTCTGTAATTTTCTAGCTAAAATTTGACTTTGAGTCTGTAATAAAAGTTTGAGATAATATCTTTAGGAGTAACATATCAAAAATTTATCATAAATGGACAAGATTTGGTTGACGAAACGATTTTTATACGGAAATGTTAAATCTGGAAATTTTACAGAACGTCGATAAGGAATACCGGAATTTTTATTCTTGATACGTAAGGAATTTGACATGTGTTCTTCACAAAAAATTTTCCTTGAAATCTGATTGATAACATGTTAAAATTTCATAATTTTCCGAGCTCATTTCGCATTTATTTCGAAATATTTACCAGAACTGTGCATGGTAAAATCGAGTTGCTTTATTTTCGAATTTTCACTAAATGTCCCAAAAGCGAATATGTTTTGTAATGGGTATGTGATATGATGATATTGGAATTGGCATATCATGCAATATTGAGATGTGATGAGACTCAAGAGACATTTTGTCATTTCATTGAACAGTGTTTTTGGAAATTAAGATGTTAATTGTTACCGTTGGACCCTCGGGTCAAGGATGCCCAGGGAGTCGGGATGCCCAGAGGTTTGAATGAGTTGATGCCCTTTGGATGCCTGGTTGTATTTAGAATACATGCCCAGAGGTTTTCCCCGGGAGTGTCGGGATGCCTAGTTGTATTATGATACATGCCCGGAGGGTGAGGGGTTGTATTATGATACATGCCCGAAGGTTAGGGGTAACCATGTCTATGGTCCCCAGTGATTCCTCGTGATGCCAGGTGGGGTGCGAGATGCCCAGAGGTTCGAATGAGTCGATGCCCTTTGGATGCCCAGTTGTATTTTGAATACATGCCCGGAGGCTTCCGCGATGCCAGGTTGGGTGCGGAATCCTAGAAGGATGCAAACATTGGTCCTCTGGGGGGATAAAATCGTTTGAATGATTAAAATTGATGATTATATTAAGTTGAGTGTGGTTTGGTTATGGGACTAAATTGTATGGCATGGAATGGGACGTGTCATAACAGTTTGGCCCCATGATCGGGACTGGTGTAACTGGATATGATGCATTTGAATCTTTTAAAATTGCATTTGCCTTAGCATTAAAGGATTTCATGATTTTGATGAATATTGATCCATCGACTACCTGATTTTTGTCTACCATACTTGAATCTGGATATTAATAGTAATGCTTGATATAGCTTGATGAATCTTTTACTGCTGAGTGGTTGTACTCACCCCGTTTGAGGACTAACATTTCAGATTAGACAAGATACCTCTACCGCCACCGCCACCAGCAGATGGACGGAGTGGTTGGATATGGCCGCGAGGAGGAGAACAACAGAGGAAGGAACTTTTGGATGCCGACACTGATCGATGGACTTTAAGTATACAACTGTTGCAAAAGATGTCGGTCATCTTTTGAAGTATAGCCGAGTATAGAAGACTACGGCATTTTGGTGTACCTATGAATGATGTCCATCTAGTTATGTAAATAAAAGTGTTCGGCTTATTACCTATAAATGTGTTTAGTTGGTGTGCACTGTTTTCTGAATATAGGGAAGGGAGTTGTTGGATACGCTTCCGCCATATAAATTGCGCAGGGACCGATCTAAATGATATAAACCCCCAGGATTGATAGACCTTCAGGTCAAGCAAGGGAATGGTAATTGAACTGTGGCGACCCTAACGGTTCGGGAGCCGTCGAGGGGTGCCACAGTAAGCTAATTCGTCCAGGAATGCAACTTTCAACTCAGATCTTTGGCGAAAGGTCAGCTGGAGTAGAAACTGGAACGTGGAGAAAATAGGGGGAAAAAGAGGTCGACCGCCAAGGGGGATGGGTTGGGTCGGTTTTTCTGGTCCTCTTGAGCTTTTCTACCACCTTTGCAATGGAGAAATGAGGAGGATAGAGGAAGAAGATGGATGATGGAGAGGGGGACAAGATTGGGTTGAAGGGGGGCCACCAAGCCTCATCCTCATCTCTTTGTCCCCCAAGACCAAGTCCAACTTGGTTGCTGTCTTCCATGGCCACAATTCAGCCACCAATCCCTTCTAGAAGATTTTTGAAATGGTCCAATAGTCATGGATGGTGGGGGGCTACGAATTTGCAAAGTTTTCTCCTCAATTGATCTTCATTTCCTCCTTAATTCAACACAAACCGGCCTGTATAAATTCAACCAACACCTGTGGCACCCCTCGACGGCCCCCAAACTGTTAGGGTTGCCATAGTCCACTTACCTTTCACTTGACCTGATAATATAATACTCTGATACCAAGGAATTTCATTATAATTCATAAATCCTAGGGGTTTACATCCTTTAGATCGGTCCCTGCGCAATTTATATGGCGGAAGCACATCCATCAACTCTCTTCCTTATATTCAGAAGACGATGCACACCAACTAAACATTTATAGGTAAAAGTTGAACACTTTTATTTACTTAAACAAGATGGACATCATTCATCGGTACATCAAAATGTCGTAGTCTTCTATACTCGGCTATACTTCAAAAGATGACCGACATCTTTTACAACAGTCATATACTTAAGGTCCATCGACCAGTGTCGGCGTCCAAAAGTTCCTTCCTTTGCTATCCTCCTCCTCACGGTCATACCCAATCACTCGATCCATCTACTGGTGGCAGTGGTAGCAGAGGTGTCTTGTCGAGTCTGAAATGTTAGTCCCCAAACAGGGTGAGTACAACCTCTCAGCAGTAAAGATCCATCAAACTACACAATGCGTCAGACAGAACAATCAAGGTATCACGAATAAAGCACATGTCATTCATGCATTCAAGCATACCTCACCTTATAGCCATGCATATATCACCACGCAACATGCATATACTACCATGCACTTGTACATATGTCATCGATTAGCCATGCATATATCACAATGCAATATGCATATACCACCATGCACTTGTACATATATCATCAATTAGCCATGCATATATCACCATGCATTCCACGCTTGCATTTCCATGAGGCTCATCCCATGCCATATGCACACATCCATGCGCATGATTCAATTTCCAATTTTATCTTTCAATTGGATCACATCATTTTTCTTCCCAGGGACCAATATTTGCATCCCTCATTTTATCGCTCGCACCCAACCCTGGCATCGTGAGGAGCCTCCGGCACACACCTCCGGGCATCTCGCATCCCAACCGGCATCACGAGGAATCCCTCGGCACACAACTCCAGGGCTCCGAAATTACGTACCGACATACCACCAGGCATTTCCTGGAATTACGTACCAATATACCACCGGGCATCCCGACACTCCCAGGGAACCTCTGGGGCACTGCGGACCCCAGGCATCCAAAGGGCATCGACTCATTCGAACCTTTGGGCATCCCGACTCTCCTAGGGCATCATCGGCTCACACCTCCGATGGTATTATCATCATCACGATGCATATTCCCATATATATCTCATTTTCAATTTAACATTTGATGCAACAATGTCAGAGGTTTAAACGAGCCTTTTTGATGTCATGTGATATGCCAAATGTCACCATATATGCAATACAATTAACACCCAAGATATCACACTTCATAAAGCAATTCATTTGTTCTTGAAAGTGGAGCAAATTTTCGGACAAAGCAGAATGCACTCCTTAAATAAAAATTCTGGAAAAATTAGTAAACGATCTCAATAAATTCTGAACATTTAACATGTTATAAAAAAGATCCAGAGGAAAATATTTCATGCAGAACACCATATCAAACGAGCTTGATACAAATCAGTACGGTCCATGCATCACAGCTTTCAAAATTTCAGCATTACAGTTTGCACAGTTTCGAAAATAATTTAGATTAAATACCCAAACGACCTGCAAAAATTATGTAATTTTGATATGTTATAGACAACGCATAGAGGTAAATATCTCATGCAGAAATATAAATCCAATTCGTTCTAGGTTAATAGCTATAGACGATTTAGTTCCTCCTATTCTCGGTACTTTTTTCCAGATTAAGTCCTTTCAAAGAAAATTCGTTTTACCGACCTACACATGTCCATTTCTTCACAATGTTTGATATGTTATACTTCTAGAAGTCCTCTACCACTTTCATTAAGAAGTCGAAGTGAGATTCCAACAAAAAGGCTACTTTACAGTCCACGAAATCACTAAAGGTCAGCACAACAAATTCCGGATTTAGTTTCTTCAAAGGAAAATCATTTCACCAAGCAATACTTGTCCGTTTCATCTCAAATTTTAGTATGTTACTCCTCAAGATGTCCTCTACAACTTTCATCAGAGGTCGAAGTGAGATTCCAACTAAAAAGGCGCATGCAGCTCACGAACTCATGGAGGGTCGGACTGATTTTCCAGAAAACAGCATGCAAAGCCAAGACACTTCTCCCCAATGCTTCGAAATTTCCTCACCTCTACCACATCCGAAGTTTACCATTCACCACACACATATCACAATAAGCAAAGGGTAGATAAATGGACTGTACTTGCCTCAAATCCAAAGAAAACACAGCAAGACAACGGCAGGGCGATGCGGGCTCGACGGCGGCGGCTAGGCGGACGCACGGCGGGGCAAGCCTTCTTCTTCCTCTCTCAGCGTCACTCTCTCTCGGCACCTAGCTCCGACCACCCCCCTCCCCTTTTCCTTTTGGTTGAATAAAATCCTTGCATGCTTCCACTTTTGCATGGAGGGACACTTGTCTCCAAGAAGGAGACAAGTGTCTTCCTTGTTGAAGACACATGGAGGAGGCCATCCGGCCCCCCCCCTCTCCATTCGATCGACAGCCCAATAGGCTTTATGGGCCGGGCTTTTTGGCCCACTTTAGGCCCAACACTCTTGGGCCTAAAGTCCAAACTTAAATGGCCCATGTTTACTTTTAATAATCCATCTTAATCCCCACTTATATAAATACCTATTTGCAATTTATAGGGCCATAAAACTTGCAACATAAATCAATAAAATCCAACCTATAAGACACATGGCCAAGAATAAAATTTCCATATCCAATAATTATCCATTAAAAAGCTCGGCCTTAATCTATTGCAAATCATGGGTCAAATGGCTACAAAATACTTTGATGGTGCTTCCATCACCTATCCATGGCTCATAGCACATCTAGGGATTGTCATGAAATTCTAGGATGCCACAATTCTCCCCTCCTTAGAGAATTTCGTCCTCGAAATTAGACGTTACCTATGCCTCTTGAAACAAGTAGGGGTATTTTTCCTTCATCTTATCTTCACTTTCCCATGTGGCTTCCTCCACATCATGATGTCGCCATAATATCTTAACCAGTGGGATTTTCTTGGTCCCAAGAATTTGCTCCTTTCGGTCCAGCACTTGCACAGGCTCTTCGATGTACTTCACTCTCTCATCCACTTTGATGGCTTCATGATCGAGTATGTGACCAGGATCCGGCTGGTACTTTCTCAGCATCGATACATGAAACACATCATGTAAATTTCCCAATTTAGGAGGTAGCGTCAAACGATAAGCTGCGTCTCCTATTTTTTTCAAGTATCTCAAAGGGTCCAACAAATCTGGGACCTAACTTCCCTTTCATTCCAAATCGAGATATTCCTTTGATTGGAGATACTTTAAGAAATACGTGATCTCCCACACTAAACTCCAAAGGCCTTCTACGCCTATCTGCGTAGTCTTTCTCTCTACTCTGGGCTGTTTTAAGTCTTTTCCCGATTAACTCGACCGCTTCTGTAGTAACTTGCACTAACTCGGGTCCTGTCAGTTTTCTTTCACCTACTTCATTCCAACAGACAGGGGTTCTACATCTTCTTCCATATAATGCTTCATACGGAGTCATGCCTATACTTTTCTGAAAACTATAGTTATAGGCGAACTCTATCAAGTGCAAATTTTCATCCCAACTTCCCTTAAAGTCAATAATGCAGGCTCTTAGCATATCTTCTAAAGTCTGGATCACTCTTTCCGTTTGTCCATCCGTTTGAGGATGAAAGGCAGTACTAAATTGAAGTTTTGTCCCTAAGGCATTTTGGAGACTCCGCCAAAAATTCGAAGTAAACCTAGAGTCTCGATCAGATGTGATAGTTACAGGAACACCATGTAAGCGTACCACTTGGCTTACACATATATCAGCAAATTTTATCCATCGGATAATCTACACGAACTACTAGGAAATGGGCAGACTTAGTCAAGCGATCTACTATCACCCAGATAGAGTTGTGACCACTTGATGTCCTTGGTAATCCTTGCATGAAATCCATCGTCACATGATCCCATTTCCATTCTGGTATATCTAACGGTCTCAATCGAACACACCATTTAGCCGAATTATTCCTATACCTTTGTCACCGTCAATTCAAGCCTAGAACCATCAAAATCGACACCATTAATAACTGATTCAGTCCAACAAAGACAATCACTACGCCTTCACTGCAACATGGATTCAAGCCTAAAATACAACACCATTCATTCGGTTCAACTATCAATAGTCCACCAAGACTTATTCAATTCAAAGATCGACAATTCACCAAAATAAGAAGTCGTCTAGTTTCCATCGAGTATATCTCATGTCTCGCCCTAAAGGATCATCACTTGGACTAATCACTCATCAAATCCACAATTGAATTTTCACCATTTTACCTCGGAAAGAGTTTAACCACAATTCCACAGATGCTTTTCAAACTGAGATCATCACAAAAATTTAGAAGTTGACCTCCATCAATTAAACCCATTATTCCGACATATAAACCACAAATAACTTCATGTCTCATATGACCACTCAAACTCATGACTTTCCAGATCAATCTAAACATACTGAATGCTTCCATGTAATGCATCAAGACTTCCAATGAGATCTTCTAATAGGAAGTCACTATCTAGCTCAAATGATCATAACTAAATCCTCAAATTTATAACTCGCTCTCCATAATTCATTTCTTAAGCTTTGCTTGCAGCACTACGCTTAGATGCTATCCATGTTCTTCAGGTCCTTTAGAATATATCAGGATATCATCAATGAAGACAATCACAAATTGATCCAGATAAGATTTAAATATTCTATTCATTAAATCCATGAATGCAGCTAAGGCATTCGTCAATCCAAATAGCATAACTAGGAACTCATAGTGTCCATAGCAAGTCCTAAATACGGTCTTAGGAATGTCTTATTTCTTAATCCTTAATTGATATTCTGATCTCAAGTCAATTTTAGAAAAGACTGAACTTCCTTGCAGTTGGTCAAATAGATCATCTAATTCAATTGCCTGTAGTCAATGCACAAACGCATCGACCCATCATTCTTTTTTACAAACAAGAGTTCTACAAGCTTAACCATGCTTCCGCTGCGCCACTCTGATAGGATTATCCCTTAAACACTGCCTTCCCAGTTCAGTTCATAGTTTGGTTCATTCCTGCCACCTTTTGCCATCCTAAAAGCCTGCCAGGAGCCGCTCCTTGCTCAGGTCTTCTGACCTCGGCGTCCATTCCCCGCCCTCATTGGACCGGGTCGTTACAGGTACACCAGCTCTCACCTAGTTCGAACCCGAACTACACATCTATTGAAGGGTCTCGTTTCAATAGGGACTAACTTACAGAGATATTATCCGTTTTGGCCTATCCCATACTAAGCCTCACGGTTTTATTATCGCATAAGCAAGCATTATCTTAGGAGATCATTCATCCTTGTCCATTGCTTACGGAGCTAGTCCATTCCTATGATGAGGTCAAAGTTATACATAACTATCACTACCAAGTCCATCTCCAGATCTCGTTCCCCTAGGGTTATCTCACACATCTCACATGCTAACGTAGATAACCACATGTCCTTTAGTGATGTAGAAATACGAAGAGGCACATCTAAAGATTTGTTCCTATTTCTCACAATCATCTATATTTTTTGGACACAAATGAATGCATGTCACTCATATCAAATAACGCATATACCTTCTTATCATCTATAGAAATTGTACCTAAGATAACATTTTCGGAAGCTTTCGCTTCCTCTTGGGTGACCGCATACACCCGTCCTTGTGCTGGTGGTCTCTGTGGATTCCTTGGTGGATTTGGTCTAGCAGTACGTTGTTGCACTTGTCGCACCGAGCTGACATTCGGCTGCGACCCATCGTGTGGACAATTTCTCTTAAAGTGTCCTATTTGCCCACATTCATTACATCTCAATTGGCTATTACAAGGTCCTGGCCCATGTTGTCTACCACACCTCTGGCAAAAATTACCCTGATAGGGTGCTCTTCCTAGAACCGGGCCACTCCTGACTTTTCCAGAATTCCCAAAATTATTCCTCTTCTTAGATTCCCAGGGTTGACCTTGATCAGGATAAGGTCTCTTACCTTGTCGGACATCACTAAAGGTCATCTGCCTCTTAGATTCTGATTGTTCTCTCATTAACTCTTGCTCCACTAATTGTGCCCTCTCATAGATCTCATTATAATCTCTTATATTCAGAGGCACTAGTTGTTTTCTAATATCAGTTCTCAATCCTTTCAGAAATCTCTTAGCCTTTTCTTCTCTATCCTCAACCAATCTGGGAGCATACCTAGACAATTCAGAAAATTTTGCTTCATACTGGTCCACTGTCAGCTCCCTTTGTTCTAACTGAACAAATTCAATGATCTTCCTATCCTTGGCACAATCAGAGAAATGCTTTCTATTGAAAGCCCTAACAAACTCATCCCAGTTTATGTCAGTACCTGGTGGAAAGATTGTATCCTTAGAAGCCCTCCACCAAAATTTTGCATTTTCCTCCAGTTGGTACTCTGGCAAGGTTATCTTTTCAGCATCGCTACAGTTCAACAACCGGAAAATCCGTTCCATTCCATCAATCCATTGTTCCGCCTCCTCAGGACTTCCTATTCCACTAAACTTAGGTGGCTTCAACTTCAGAAATTGTTCCACCAGTCCTTGAGGACGACGTTCTACTCCAGGTTGTTGCTGCGCTTGTCTTTCCATCAGATTTCCAATATTCGCCAATGCCTGCAGGATGTCTTCCATTCGGGGGTCAGCCCTTTCAGTAGAGGCTTCAGCCCTCGATGGATGTGAACTTCCAGCTCGTACCATAACTCTCCTGCAGTTTCCAAGCATTTGCCTCAGGAATAATCTATGACTCAATGTCTCCATTTAAAAGCAACTACAACTATATATAAGTAACATAAACATGTTATTGGCATCTAAAAGTAACTCACAATAAACTACTAAGGATCTACGAGTGAATACCCATCACCCGTTGTTCAAAGTTAGTCAACTATCCTAACTAGTATCCTATGGTGTGCATCATTCTATCCTCATTTCCATATGAGGCACCTTATCACTCCAAATAGACCAGAGCTCTGATGCCATTACATGTGGCACCCCTCGATGGCCCCCAAACCGTTAGGGTCGCCACAGTCCGCTTACCTTTCACTTGACCTGATAATATAATACTCTGATACTAAGGAATTTCATTATAATTCATAAATCCTGGGGGTTTACATCCTTAGATCGGTCCCTACGCAATTTATATGGCGAAAGCACATCCATCAACTCTCTTCCTTATATTCAGAAGACGATGCACACCCACTAAACATTTATAGGTAAAAGCCAAACACTTTTATTTACTTAAACCAGATGGACATCATTCATCGGTACATCAAAATGCCGTACTCTTCTATACTCGGCTATACTTCAAAAGATGACCGACATCTTTTACAACAGTCATATACTTAAGGTCCATCGACCAGTGTCGGCGTCCAAAAGTTCCTTCCTTTGCTATCCTCCTCCTCACGGTCATATCCAACCACTCGGTCCATCTACTGGTGGCAGTGAAAGCAGAGGTGTCTTGTCTAGTCTGAAATGTTAGTCCCCAAACAGGGTGAGCACAACTACTCAGCAGTAAAAATCCATCAAACTACACGATTCGTCAGACAGAACAATCAAGGTATCACGAATAAAGCACATGTCATTCATGCATTCAAGCATACCTCACCTTACAACCATGCATATATCACCACGCAACGTGCATATACTACCATGCACTTGTACATATGTCATCGATTAGCCATGCATATATCATAATGCAACGTGCATATACCACCATGCACTTGTACATATATCATCAATTAGCCATGCATATATCACCATGCATTCCACGCTTGCATTTCCATGAGGCTCATCCCATGCCATATGCACACATCCATGCGCATGATTCAATTTCCAATTTTATCTTTCAATTGGATCACATCATTTTTCTTCCCAGGGACCAATATTTGCATCCCTCATTTTATCGCTCGCACCCAACCTGGCATCGTGAGGAGCCTCCGGCACACACCTCCGGGCATCTCGCATCCCAACTGGCATCACGAGGAATCCCCTCAGCACACAACTCCAGGGCTCCGAAATTACGTACCGACATACCACCAGGCATTTCCTGGAATTACGTACCAATATACCACCGGGCATCCCGACACTCCCAGGGAACCTCTGGGGCACTGCGGACCCCAGGCATCCAAAGGGCATCGACTCATTCGAACCTTTGGGCATCCCGACTCTCCTGGGGCATCATCGGCTCACACCTCCGATGGTATTATCATCATCACGATGCATATTCCCATATATATCTCATTTTCAATTTAACATTTGATGCAACAATGTCAGAGGTTTAAACGAGCCTTTTTGATGTCATGTGATATGCCAAATGTCACCACATATGCAATACAATTAACACCCAAGATATCACACTTCATAAAGCAATTCATTTGTTCTTGAAAGTGGAGCAAATTTTCGGACAAAGCAGAATGCACTCCTTAAATAAAAATTCTGGAAAAATTAGTAAACGATCTCAATAAATTCTGAAAATTTAACATGGTATAAACAAGATCCAGAGGAAAATATTTCATGCAGAACACCATATCAAACGAGCTTGATACAAATCAGTACGGTCCATGCATCACAGCTTTCAAAATTTCAGCATTACAGTTTGCACAGTTTCGAAAATAATTTCGATTAAATACCCAAACGAACTCCAAAAATTCTGAAATTTTGATATGTTATAGACAACACCTAGGGGTAAATATCTCATGAAGAAATATCAGTCCAATTCGTTTTAGGTTAATATATATAGACGATTTAGTTCCTCCTATTCTCGGTACTTTTTTCCAGATTAAGTCCTTTCAAAGAAAATTCGTTTCACCGACCTACACATGTCCATTTCTTCTCAATTTTTGATATGTTATACTTCTAGAAGTCCTCTACCACTTTCATTCAGAAGTTGAAGTGAGATTCCAACAAAAAGGCTACTTTACAGTCTACGAAATCATTAAAGGTCAGCACAACAAATGGGCTTTATGGGCCGGGCTTTTTGGCCCACTTTAGGCCCAACAGTCTTGGGCCTAAAGTCCAAACTTAAATGGCCCATGTTTACTTTTAATAATCCATCTTAATCCCCACTTACATAAATACCTAATTGCAATTTATAGGGCCATAAAACTTCCAACATAAATCAATAAAATCCAACCTTTAAGACACATGGCCAAGAATAAAATTTCCCTATCCAATAATTATCCATTAAAAAGCTTGGCCTTAATCTATTGCAAATCATGGGTCAAATGGCTACAAAATACTTTGATGGTGCTTCCATCACCTATCCATGGCTCATAGCACATCTAGGGATTGTCATGAAATTCTGGGATGCCACAACACCTCATTGATCCAATTGGTATTTTTCCTCACCAATTGATCCCACTTGCTTCCCAATTGCGTGATCAAAAACGGTCCCCGACATTTTCTGGACAAAAACGGCCCTAGGACGACTTTTTCCCAAAATGTCTCGGTTTGCAAAAAAATCTTTTGAGACTGAGTCGACGCTCCTAGAATGACTCATGACGTGACAGAACTTTCAATTTATGAAATTGGCACGATTTTAGTGTGACCTAGGCTACCGGGTAATTTTCAAATATTTTTAGTGCAAATGACCCGTGGTCGATTTTCTTCTAGCCACAATAAACACACTCGACACAATGACGACTTTCGGTTGTCGTGAAAATCTCAAGGATTCAAATACGAACACAGGGTACCAAAACAATAGGAAAATCAGTTTAGTACCAGTCGATGAGAATTTTCCAATTTAGTGGAGTCACCCACGTTTAGCCACATATCTCTGTCGAACCGACCTGTCTCTGATCTTCAATCGATTTTTAACTGTGCCGTAATGGCCTCTAAAGATAAGCATGGTCGAGAAGCCGATTCCTGGTCGAATTCTCAAGTCTATTGCATTAAAATCCCTTAATGGCTTCCCCAGATAGTCTAGTTATCTCGTGAGTGGCCATCTCAGAGAAAAGCACTATGGTCGCGTCGACGAAAGGCTCGACTTACCCGATCAAAATCAGAACTGAATTTTCAGGATGTCATAGGTACTAGCTCACTTTGATCCAAAGAACGATTCCATCATTCCGTGCCCAAAAAAATGGACCGTTTGTGCCTTGTAAACCTCGATATCGATAACCTACTTTTATCTACATTGCGCAAATGACCCCAATTCTAGCTTCAGGCTATACAGATTCTAAAGCAAGTGAATATTACATGCACGAACGCTCAGCTTCAGTAATAGCAGAATAGCTAGCACAGTTACTCATCTATTTGGAGATATTGAAGAAAAAGCATACTCACCTTTTAGTCCTTTGCCTCGTGCGACTCAAGGTGCTTATATATTTTCTCATGCAGACAGTGGTACTCAGATTCCGCAACAAGTAAAAATTGTATGGGATTAATTGAGACAACTGTACAAATATAAAGGAGTAAAAATGCAGTACACTCTAATGGGAGATAATGGTGTGCGTTCCTAATGCTTTACTGTTAGCAAATTGGTGTCAAATCGTGTGAAAGTAGGTCCCAAGACCGATTAGTTCGTTTCAGATAAATTTATAGTTATTGTACTTGCAAGCTTACCAATACGAAACAAGGCTTTAGTGAATCCCGTGGAACTTGGTTTAATAATTGAAGGAATGGCCTTGATGTGTTGTTCCAGAATACGATACGGATTCGATTTCTCGTGTATTAACAAATGCAAATGAAAGAAAAGAGTTTTTTAATGAATCTTTTCTAATAGGCAAAGACATGGGCTAATGGGCTTGTGCTCTTTTTGTAAACACAGTAATCTTAAAAGTTTTGAAACCAAAGATGTAGCTAAACACACCTGAGTACTAAACCAAAGGCGCGGAGTATTTTATGCATTGCGTCACATAGCTACTTAGTGAATGTATTATGTTTACTAAGTTGAATTTGAATCGTCAGATTTTAGAAATGATCACGTGACAGTCTTCAATTATTGTAAGAATAATAATTTATTAAAATCATTAAAAATCAAATCACAAATAATTATAAATTATTGTGGGAAACATTTTTAAGAATTTGTCACTCACAATATGTTGACACCTAAATTTTGATTAGGTTCTCGCGCGGGCCTCCCATGGCCCGGCCCACGTGACCTGGCCCTTTTTCCCTTTCTTCTTCATTCTTCTTCCTTCTTCCCCCTTCTTCTTCTTCCTTCCTCCTTCCTCCTCCGCCTCTGCAGACCACGCGCAGCAACAACGATGCACTTGAGGACAGCCTACGATAAAGAGGGGAAGAGTAGACTGACGGCGACGGGACACGCAATTGGGCGGCTTGGAAGGGACGCCGGTTCAGCCGCACCCAGGGTCGGTCCGCGTACGCCGACCAGCGGCCGAACCTCCGCCGACCGGCCTTCCCCTCGCCTATAAATAGGGTGTCGGGGAAGGCCAAGAGGAGGAAGCCGAGAGAGGATCCGAGGCGACTAACTCCGACCACTTCCCCGAGAGACATCGGAGTGTTAAAATAATAGTTATTTCCTTTTGCACGTTTTGCTGATTTGGTTTTTCAGTTATTGGAGTTAGTGGAGTCATGTGTGTTAGTTGTCCTAGTTTTTAGGTGTTGGTGGAGTAAGTGCTTTATGCAGAACATTGGTAGTTATGGGTCCTATTTTAGTGGTGTTTTTACGTTATGTATTTGTCTTTTGAAAAAAGACTTCGTGGTTCTGTACAAAAGATGAAGTTTCAGCCTCATCTCTCCTCCCTTTAGCAATTTAACAGTGGTATCAGAGCCAGAGAGAAACGTGAGAGAGTTTTTTTTTTTTTAAAAGAAGAAGAAGAAGGTTAAGAGGTGTGAGATACTTTCGTCAGATAATTGCAGCAGCAATATTTCCAATGGCCACCGACAATTTTATTCAACCAGCAATTCCACGCTTTGATGGTCACTATGACCATTGGAGCATGCTAATGGAGAATTTTTTATGATCAAAGGAGTATTGGTCGGTTGTCAAATCTGGAATTCAAGAGCCACCAGCAGGCATGGCTTTGACAAATCCCCAGAAAGCAGAATTGGAAGCTAGAAAGTTGAAGGACCTTAAGGCAAAAAATTATCTCTTTCAGGCTATTGATCGTTCCATCTTGGAGACTATTCTTTGCAAAGAAACTTCCAAGGATATTTGAGATTCTATGAAGAAGAAATATCAAGGCTCTGTTAGGGTGAAGCGTGCACAGCTTCAAGCCTTGAGAAGAGATTTTGAGACACTAGCGATGAAGGATGGAGAATCTGTCACTAGTTATTGTGCCAGAACAATGGAGATCAGCAACAAGATGCAATTCCATGGCGAGAAGATGGACGACGTCACCATTGTGGAGAAGATTTTGCGTTCCTTGACACCAAAGTTTGATTATGTCATTTGCTCAATTGAAGTGTTGAAAGACATAGATGCACTCTCTCTTGATAAATTGCAAAGCTCCTTATTGGTCCATGAACAGAAGATGAACAGAAGTTCAACAGTAGAGGAGCAAGCATTGAAGGCTTCTACCAATACTCATTCCACCAATTACAAAGGAAAGGGTAGAGGTAGAGGTAGAGGAAGGGGAGATCGAGGAAATAGAGATTTTAGCAGGGATTTCAAAGCCAACAATGACCAATTTCAAGGCAAAGGCAGAGGACGGGATCCTAACAAATCAAAGGTAGAGTGTTTTAGATGTCATAAATTTTGGTCAATATGCATTTGAATGTTATACTAGGCTGCCTAATAATAAAGAAAAGGTAGAGAGTTCAAATTTTGTTAAAGAAAAAGAAGTTGAAACGTTGTTGATGGTTGTTCAAGATGAAAAGAAGCCCGAGTCAGATATTTGGTATGTGGATATAGGCTGTAGTAACCACATGAGTGGAAGTAAGTCTTCTTTTTCTCATCTAAATGAAGATTTTCATTCCACTGTGAGTTTTGAGGATCATTCTACTGTGAAAGTGATGGGAAAAGGTGATATTAAGATAAGAACCAAGAATGGTTTTGTGGAAATGATCTCTAATGTGTTGTATGTTTCTCACTTGAAAAGTAACCCGTTGAGTGCTGGCCAATTACAAGAAAAGGGTTATGTAATCACCATTTAGAAGGGTGCTTGTGAAATTTATGATTTTGTTAGAGGTGCTATTGCAGTTGTTCCTATGAGTTCAAATAGATTATTTCCGTTAAAGATTGAAAATATTCAATCTTGTTTGATGGTTGAAAAGAAAGATCCCTCATGGCTGTGGCATTTTCGCTATGGTCACTTGAGTTTTGGTAGATTGAAGACCCTCCAATAGAAAAACATGGTGACGGGTCTCTCTCAAATTACTATTCCTTCTCAAGTCTGCGAAGAATGTGTTGTTAGTAAACAACATCGTTCTCCATTTTCAAAAGAGAAGTCATGGAGAGCAAAGGATGTTTTACAGCTGGTGCATTCGGACATTTGCGGTCCTATAAACCCATCTTCTAATGGAGGTAAAAGATACTTAATTACCTTCATTGATGATTTTTCCAGAAAAACTTGGGTTTATTTTTTACAGGAAAAATCAGAAGCTTTCTCCACATTTAAATACTTCAAAGCTCGTGTTGAAAATGAAGCAAGAAAGACTATTAAGACTCTTCGAACAGATCGTGGTGGTGAATATTGCTCAAAAGAATTTGAAGTTTTTTATGCAGTGCATGGCATTCGAAGAGAGCTTACTGCTGCATATACACCACAACAGAATGGTGTATCTGAGAGGAAAAATAGAGCAATTCTCAACATGGTGAGAAGCTTATTGGCAAGAGGAAGAGTTCCAAAGACTTTCTGGCCAGAAGCAGTAAATTGGAGTATTCATGTTTGGAACAGAAGTCCAACTTTTGCTGTTCAGAATATGACACCAGAAGAGGCTTGGAGTGGGAGAAGACCGGTTGTAGATCACTTCAGAATCTTTGGATGCATCACATTTGCCCATGTCTCGGATGTGAAAAGGAAGAAACTTGATGACAAGGCTGAAAAATGTGTCTTTCTTGGTGTAAGTGAAGCATCCAAAGCATATAAATTATTCAATCCACTAACAAAGAAGATTGTGACTAGCAAGGATGTTGTTTTTGATGAAGAGAACACTTGCGATTGGAATAGGCAGTAGCCTACCCAAGTCCTTTATGACAATGATGCTGAACAGGAGCGGATTTCAGCACCTTGCATGCCCCATAATTCATCAAATACAACTTCTACAGCTGCTGGAATTTCACCAACAGGCGCTAAAGTCAATGAAGAAGAAGCTCAATCTCTTCGCCATGTTAGAAGAAGGCCTGCTTGGATGGAAGATTATGAGGTAACTGGAATTGGAGATTCAATTATTCACTTTGCCTTGTTTTCAAACTATGATCCTACAACTTTTGAGAGTGCTGTCAAAGAAGAAAAATGGCGAAAAGCGATGGATGATGAAATTAATTCCATTGAAAGAAATGATACTTGGGAGCTATCCGATCTTCCGGATGGACAAAAAACCATTGGTATAAAGTGGGTCTTTAAAACAAAACTAAAAGAAAATGGTGAAGTTGACAAATACAAAGCATGTTTGGTAGCCAAGGGATACAAGCAGCAATATGGGATCGACTATACAAAAGTTTTTTCTCCAGTTGCGAGACATGACACAATCAGATTGGTGGTTGCATTGGCGACACAGAATTCTTGGCCTATTTTCCAGCTATATGTCAAATCGGCATTCTTGCATGGGTATTTGGAGGAACAGGTATTTGTCGAGCAACCCCCTGGTTATGTCAAGATTGAAAATAAGTATAAAGTTTATAGATTGAAGAAAGCTCTTTATGGGTTAAAACAAGCCCCTCGAGCTTGGTATAGTCATATTGAAACTTATTTTCTTAAAGTTGGTTTTTCAAAATGTCCTTATGAGCATACGCTTTTTGTCAAGATTGGAGATAAAGGGAAAATGCTTATTGCCTGCTTGTATGTTGACAATCTTATATTTACTAGAAGTTGTGATGGCATGTTTGAAGAATTCAAGAAATCTATGATGGATGAGTTTGAAATGTCTGATCTTGGTATGATGCATTACTTCGTTGGCATAGAAGTGGTACAATCGGATGATGGGATCTTTATTTCTCGAAAGATATATGTGGGAGAAATTTTGGACAGGTTTTGGATGAAGGAATGTAATCCTGTAAATACTCCAGTTGAGTTTGGCTTAAAGTTACAGAAAGATCATGAAAGGAGGAAGGTTGACAGCACACTTTATAAACAAATTGTGGGCAGTTTGATGTATCTAACTGCAACAAGACCAGACATAATGTATTATGTGAGTTTAATTAATAGATATATGGAGAATCCTACAAACATGCATTTGTTAGCTGCCAAGAGAATCCTTCGTTACTTGCAAGGAACTAGAGACTTTGGGCTATTTTACAAGAAGGGTGAAAAGTCCAATTTGTTGGGATTTACTGATAGTGACTATGCAGGAGATCAAGATGATAGGAGAAGCACTTCAGGTTATGCTTTTATGTTTGGGATAGGTGCTATTTCGTGGTCATCCAAGAAGCAACCAATTGTCACATTGTCAAGTACAGAAGCTGAATTTGTTGCTGCAACAACTAGTGCTTGTTAAACTATTTGGCTAAGGAGAATTCTTGAGGAGCTGGAATTCAAGCAACTAGGAGCTACTAAAATTTTTTGTGACAACAACTCAGTAATCAAAATCTCCAAGAATCCTGTGCTACATGGAAGAAGCAAGCACATTGATGTGAAGTTTTATTTCTTGAGAGATCTTAGCAATGATGGAATAATTGTTCTAATCTACTACGGGAGTGAAGATCAAGTTGCTGATATATTCACCAAGGCCCTCAAGATGGAGTCATTTGTGAAGCTCAGAAGCTTACTAGGTGTTTGCACATTAAAACCAGTCAAGGTTTTAGACTAAATGTTAGTAAACATCAGTTTAAGGGAGGGATTATTAAAATAATAGTTATTTCCTTTGGCACGTTTTGCTGTTTTGGTTTTTCAATTATTGGAGTTAGTGGAGTCATGTGTGTTAGTTGTCCTAGTTTTTAGGTGTTGGTGGAGTAAGTGCTTTATGCAAAAGATGGGTAGTTATGGATCCTATTTCAGTGGTATTTTTACGTTATGTATTTGTCTTTTGAAAAAAACTTCGTGGTTTTGTACAAAAGATGAAGTTTCAGCCTCATCTCTCCTCCCTTTAGCAATTTAACACGGAGGAGGTCTGACAGCCGACCAGCCGAAGATCCAAATCTGGCCGAAACGGGGGGTCTTGATCCGAGAGGGCTTCAGATCTGGAGCAGAGGCATCGTGCGGAGAAGGTCAGATCCAGCAAGAGTAGCCGAAGATGACCAGAGGAGAAGAACAGGCTGCGAACCACACGAGCAGGCCATATTTGGTGGGGAGAAAGCTCGTCGTCGCCACTGCAGCACCCCCCGACGCACGTCCACCACCACCTCTCCCCCCTGACGTTGCGACACCATTGGTTCGCACCCTCTCCAGTAGCCGCCACCGACGCTGCTGCCGTCCCTTTGCACCGACACCATTGCTGTAGGCCGTCGACCTCAACATCATTCCCGGACGCAGTCCGATCCCGTCCACCTTGGCGTCATCTCCCGACGCTGCCCCCTCTCTGATCGATGCAGCTCGCCGCGTGTAGGTACCGATGGGCTCCGCCCGCGTCGTCCCTATCACTCGACCCCCTACGAACCCTAGTCGCCATCCCAACTTCCTATTTACTGCCACTGCGCTGTATCCTAGCGTCATTCCCATCGGAGAGTCAGCTCCCATCACCCAACGTATGGCCACCGTCACTAAGACACCGTCTGGCGGCGTCCCAAGCCACCCTCCCTCGGCGCCGCAAAGAGGAAGAAGGAAGAGGGCTACAAGTCCTGGTCTTAACCGAGTCGGGCGGGTTGGCGTCCGAGTAGGGTTTTCCCGGGTCGGGCCAGCACGCATGGACTGGGTAGATGTTGGGCTGCAACTTTTCATGAATCGGGCCAAAATCGGTTTGGGCTTTTTAGCTTAAAAGGAAAAAATCTCGGGCCGAGCCCGCGTTACGGGCCATCCGGGTCTCAAGTGGACGACCCGGGTCGGACCCAACCTGAGGATCCGACCCGGTTTGTTTTAATATTATTATAATATAAAAGAATATTTTAATAAATAAATAAATAATCAAAAAATATTTTATTTTCCCAAAAATAAAAGAATATCCCATATTTTCCTAGAAAAGCCAAAAATAATTTATATTTTCAGAAAAAGATCAAAAATAAAAAAAAAATGCTTTTTATGTCCAAAAATGAGAAAAATACCCTAAAAATGTTTTTCCTCCTCAAATGCATGGAAAACCCCTCAAAAATCCAAAAAAAAAAAAAAGCGTTAGGGTTTAAACAAGATTAGGTACCGAAAGGGCATTAGTGATTAACTAGTATAATTAAGTACCCGATCCTAAATTCTTTGGTTGCGCAAGAGCGAGTACTTCTCTTGATACTTCGCTTAATCGACCCACTCCAAATCGATTAGTGGTGACTCCGTTTTAAAATTAACTTACAGGTTAAAAACTTGGACTATTAAGTCGTGAATTGGTGGACTTGAGAGAGTCCAGGCTAAGCCTAATAGACCTAGCCAAACCATCAGCCTCCACCGGCGCCCGCCCTGATCAAGCGCCGAAAAAAAAAAAAGGTCGCGACAGCTTGGCGACTCTACTGGGGATTTGAAGACTTAGGCCTTTTTTATCTTGTTTAAATGCTTTTCTGACTTGCTTTTTTTTTTCTATGCAAGTGAGTAGCATTTTTTACTCCGTTAAAATAAAATGTCTTGTGATTATAAACTGTTGTGCATGCTTTACTGTTTTAACACTACACATGGCACACACAACCCGGCCGCCAGACCTAGGCCGCCATAGGATATTTAGGATGGTGTTAAGAAAGATACGATCTCGAACACAAGACTGCGTTGTAGAGGTTGCCTTTCTTTTCCCCTAATTTTTTTAGCTGAGATTAAGGGGGTGCAATGCTAGCACGATACTACGAGGGGCGGACACCCTTTTAATTTCAACAAGCCTTCACAATTAGAAATCGAACCGCACACATCATGCGCATGTCTGTGTGATTGTCATCAAATTTCTCACATGAAGTAAGTTTTTATTCGTGCACTTTGCAATTTACTTACCTTCCTGTATATATTGAGCAGTCCATGATTAGTCTAGGATTTAGTGCCACGATCATTTAAATTTGGAAATAATTGGCATAAAGTTTATAAAAAAAAAAAAACTTTGGTAAAGGAAATTACTTTCAATCAGTGCTTTTATATTTTTCCTTTAGCATGTTACGAAATTCTTTTCCGCAAGAATTTTCATTTGCTTCAAAAGGGGATAGAAGTCATTTGCAAAATTTGTTGCAACTCGTGCTTTCGTCGTCTTTCAAGTTGAATATCTTTTTAGTCCATGCTAACATGTCACATGCTTTTTTTCAATCCATGCTTAGGAAATCCTCTATATGTACAAACTTTTCATAAATAAACAAAATGGTAGGATTAGGTCGTCATCATGGACTGACCCCTATTCATGTCCTATATTTACGCATGCTTGTTTATTCACGACCCAAGTAATCACAGAAAGTCAACGTTTACCGATCCAGACTCGTTCAAAAACAAGAGCAAGAATAGCCGAAGAGAATGTACCAAGCCGTGTTGCGGTCATGGAAAGCGAAATGAAGCAAGTCTTCAATGTGATTCAACAACTCTCAAAGCAAATAAACTCCATCCAAAGCAAACTTACTCCCTCCCCAACCTCAATCGAGGTATTGTTACCACAATCCTCCATTAAGGGTGATCAAGGTGGAGATACCGATGATAACATGCCGCACCAAACCACGACTGAGAAAGCTAAGCCAGACCGTTTGTCTAAAACTGAGCATGACAAACGCCTCAAAAAGCTTGAGGAGAGATTGAAACAACTGCCAGACCTCCAAGATCCTACTTTAACGGACCTCTCCATTTATTCCAAAGTCACAATGCTAGAAAAATTCAAAATGCCCGAATTTGAAAAGTATGACGGCATGACTTGCCCAATGACTCATTTGCAAATGTACTTAGTTCAGATGGCCTAACACGCCAATAATTCACCCTTGATGATCTAATTGTTCCAATCAAGTCTAGTAGGCCCTACCTTTATGTGGTACATCACGAATAACATAAACCTCCTCGAAACATGGAGCGAAGTGAGTGAGGCATTCCTCAAGCAGTACGAGTTCATAATGGACATTACCTCTTCTCGCGATGATCTTGAGCATACCGAGAAGAAAAAAGTATGAATCATTCAAAGAGTATGCCATTAGACGGAGATATCTAGCCGCCCAAATTAGTCCCGAACCAACCGATTTCAAACTGAGAAAGATATTTATCAAAACCCTCCCCTACGAGTATCGCAATCGAATAGTAACCACGATCGCCGAATCATTTAATCAAATCATTCCAGTAAAGGAGCACGGGCAGGCTCGGCATGAAGAAAGACAAAGACCCTGTCAATGCGACCTATAATCATCCTCCAAAGACAAGTACAGGACGACAACAGACCACCAGACGTTAGCTGTCCTAGCATTACAGCAACAGGAGACAATTTACTCCACTTCCCGGATCTCCATCACAGGTTTTGGCAATCCTCTGAAATAAGAAACTCCTCTCGATTGAGCCAAAGTGACCAAACGCCAAAAACTTCTCCAGCTATAACCTGTCCAAAAAATGCGACTATCACATGGGAGAAGTGGGGCACTCGACTGATGAGTGCTTCGCCCTCAAGAGTCGAATCTAGAACTTGTTAGACACTAAAGCTTTCTCATTCTAGAGCAATTCGCTCCCTGATCACACCGACAAAGTAAACGCATTATTCAGTTCTGAAGTCAGTCGGATCAGAAATGTCAAAGCACATACCGCTGACATTTATCAAGGGCTGGTAGAGGTCGGGTATTATTCAGGCAATGAAGTACCACCTTTAGCAATAAAGAAAGAAGGGCCAAATGACATGACCACCATGTTTGGAGACCTTATGGGCGACATCGACGAAGGACCGTTAGGGGAAATGGGTGCCGGCTCGCTCAAGTAGAACCATTTTTAATTTCCTTGCATACTCCCCTACGTGGGAACCTGTACATTTTTCTTAAGTCTGGCTTGGTTTGTTTTCAACATCAGTTCCAGTTAAGGAACTGACTTTTGAAATCACTCTTCCAAAATGTAAATCCACCTATTATTAAATAAAGTTGAAGACATTTCGAGGGCATGAGGAGACGCACCAAACTAGCCCGGTGATGCTATCCAACCATGAAAAGAAAATGTCATCCAAGAATAATACTGAGGGCTGGGCTTCCTCATGCTTTCTTTTCCCCAAAGATATATACTTTTGAAAACAAAAAACATTTCATTACCAAAGCTTTTGTCAAAACAAGATGTTAAATCATGTTTGTTTTTCTGACTTATTCACTTCATGTCTCAGAGTATCACCCCCATCCCCTTTGACTCAATGTGACAAGGGGCATTTGAAACTAGCACATCATATGAACTGGCCAAATTCGAAGACATCCTTCCAAGAAAGCAGGGGCAAACAGAAATGATCATCCCTCTTCAAAAAGGGTAAGTCTTATTCCTTGAACATAGTTTCAGAAATAACGTCCTCTCTTTTCTATTTATAGGAAAAGAAAGATGGAACGTAATAGGCATAGGCATACGGTTAAACTCGAAGCATGCACACCATGGTAGCTCGATGCAGGATAACCTCCCCCATGCTGCTCTTGGCCTTCCCATTTTGCAAACCGCCCCCGGGAGCTCCACGCACTCTGCCTCGCGCTTGCCCAACTCCTTCTCCAGCCGAAGTAATATCTTTTCCCCACAACGTACCCGAGCAACTAGATGTTGTGGTTTCATCAATGAGATTGCCAGCTTCAACAAGCCAAGAAGCGTAGAAAATGAATTTCTTCTCTTCCTTTTAATTGAGTACTATCAACAGGGAGAATCTAGACATACAAAGCGGTCTCTAGCCCCATATTTTAGATGATGATATTAGGGCCTAGAAACCTCACTTCTTGCTCCAGACGCACGCTCTCCCAAGAAATGATTGCCATCAGAGAATTGGAGGTTTTGATTGTCCATCTCAGAAGCTTGAAGTACACGACTTTGCCTAATGCTGCTAATAGTCATATGGTCAAAGACAGAAGAAAAATTCCACAGAAGGAATGCGTTGAAGATGAATCAACGACCATCAATCATGCATACATGGCCACGAATGAGAAAGGCCAATCGAAAGAAATGTCAAACTGTTTCAAGACGAAGAGGCCGTCATCAACATACAGAGATCCCTAGGAGTCAACAAATACAATCTTTGAGAAAGGGTAATTCGGTATCGTTTCCAATACTCACTCTCTGAACTCATTTTTGACATATTCCCCCTATTGACAGGAAGCATTAGGACTCAAGAACCAAGCTTAATGGTTAAGTTGGGGAAATTAAGTGACCCATATCGAATTCACTTAAGTTGGTCTGAAAGGACGTGTCGTCCAGAAGCTGGTTCCGTTAAATGAAAAAAGAAACCCCCTATGGACACAACCGGTGCCTTAGCCTAGTGGTATGGGGGATGAAGTGGTCCAGACGCGACCGAGGTTCGATCCTCTGGAGTGGCAACTAGTTGCCATATGTAAAAACTAATAAAAAAAATTTTTTGCTTCTCCAGCAATTGCAAAAGCGGGAGAATAATTGACCTAACGAAGCAAGAGACGTAGGACTTCGTGTCTCACTCGCACTTCAGGTCCATCCAATCATCTGCAAACTAGTAAAGGGATCACTTGACTATCAAAAACAAGGATAACAAATCAATGAGAGGCCTAACAAACTCTCCTAAGCGAAATGGCGTCCTGAGTAATCACTAAAGCAAATGACATAAATTTTTCGGGCCTCAAATCACGTGTGATCTTGGCCCTACTGATTGATCTATTTCCACATCTTCTCTTTTGCAGGAGCAAAGGCATAAAGGCCCGTCAAATCAGTAATCAAATTCCCAACCTTGGTTGATCATTCTTGTGTCATCTCCCTATTCAATAGGGTCGATTCATCGACACCCCTTTGTGAATAACTCTTTTGATATTCAAGATTTAACATATTTAACAACATTATTATGTTGACTCTTAAAGCTGCCAACAAGGTCTTTTTAAGCCAAAACCATTTGCTTTAAGAGTACAAGCTCCATCATGTTTAAAATGCCGCATGTCGTTTCCAAATCAATTTTGCACGATGATTTTGTCTATCTAAGTCATTGATTCCACTAAGGATTATCAGAATAGATAGCTAAATGAAGAATACAAGATTGATTGAGCATGCTGAACGAGGCGCGCCAAAATGATGAAAGGCAAGCCATATCCTACACACAGTCCCCCATCTATACACTTGTGAGATGAGTGCAGAAGATTCCATGACTGCAGGGTAAAGAGTTCTCTCGCGAATGGTACGATAACCAGAACAGTGAGAGGCATTTCATTGCTCACCCATTTTGAGCCCCATACACTGGTGAAGTCTCTACCTTATCCCCCCATCAAGAACCACCCCCACATTGGGGCAGATCGGAGGCGAAGCAACATCACAAGGTGAGAAGAGGGATAGAAATTTTCTTGCTCGCACTTGCATCAATCTTCGGTGTCTTTATTGCATATGAACACTCGCGTTAATTTAAGTGCCCTAGAATGACAAAGAGAAATTCTTTCTCTATGCACTTGTATTCATTGTATATCCACATTGAGTCTGTGATTTCACCCTCACATAGAGATAAAACAAAAGTTACTGCCACTCAAGCAATATAGCCTAAAGCACTGGCCGAAGATGAAGACTCAAGAGTCTAATGACGGTGTTTTATTTGAATTTGCCTAGATCAGTTCCTCAGACAACGAAAATGAAAAACTAGGGGCATGAAAAAGCAGTGTACCTGGTAAAAGCAAGGTCAATGCTCATGATTGAAAAATTAGAATAAAAACTAGGGGCACGAAAAATTAGTGTGCCTAGTAAAAGCAAGGCTAATACCCTCCAGTAAAAAAATACAGTCAATTGTATTCCTAAGAAAAGTTGTTATTGTGGTTCGATTGATATAGCCTCCATCTGACAATGAGAAGAAAGACCGGTGACAAATGCTAAGACAATCACCAGCTCCCACCTTTTTACACATGAGTTAAGCCTACATTGCATCCCATTGTAAAAGTGTCTTCAAACTAGGGGCACTTCAATTAACGTAGGATTTCATATGTTTATAAGCATCGCTGGAAGAAGTACGAGCAAGATTATTCTATCTCTTTTCACAAGATTCTTAACTTGCTAACCCGAAAAAGATCACGCGGCATCTTTTTCATAGAGCTGCGACCTTGATGGTCCTCTTTGATGAGCCGTTGACCAAGCCTACATTACAGTCCCGGCAAAGACCTCTCACATTGGTAAAGTCGTACCGCTTGCGAGAATACTCGGACCCTTGCTGACATGATGACAGTGAGATATTGTTTGGTCCTTATAAATCATGCATCAATGGTCAGGATAAAAGAGCCTTTTTCCATGAGAGTGAGCGGAAAGTCCTTTCAGAATCCCTCATCTGGCATGCTCAAGACACCTATATTCTAAATGAAGGTTGTTTTTCAAAATCTTCTCCAGTGGAAATCAGATGATGCAAAACTGACAAAATTATTACGCAAGAATCTCATTTGAACTCATGAATTTACAGCATATACAATCATGTGTGCATACTGTGCAAAGAGTGGACATACTATCATAAATCAGGGATATCGCCAAGTTTTCTAGCCCTTCCAAGTGCCTGCGGCCATCCAGGCAAGTCTCGTGCCACATTCGAGTTTATGTTTACTAGGAGGTGAGAGACCTTCACGAATATGTGAGGCGTGTCCTCGATATTCCATTTAGTGGGAGGTGAGAGACCTCCACGAATATCTCAGGTACATCCTCAATATTCCATCTACCAAGAGTTTGTATTTGTAATTCTCCAAGTACCTCTTCGATACCTGAGAACGTCTAGGTATCCTCCAAGAGTTTGTACTTATGATCATCCAAGTACTCTTTCGATACCTACAAGCAATCAGGTATTCTTTAGAAATTCGTACTTGTGATCATCCAAGTACCCCTTCGATGCTTGCGAATGTCTAGGCATCCTTCAAAGTTCATACTTGTGATCATCCAAGTACTCTTTCAATACCTGCAAGCAATCAGGTATTTTCCAGCATCTAGTACTTGTGATCATCCAAGTACTCCTTCAACGCCTGCGAATGCCCAGGCACCCTTCAGAATTCGTACTTGTGATCATCCAAGTACCCCTTCGACGCCTTCAAAGGCCTAAATATCCTCCAGGTTAGTACTTGTGAATATCCAGGTACTCTTTCAAATGCCTGTAAATGTCCAGGTATCTCTTAACAAATAGATGCCCTGAGAAAGGTCGGCGCATCCCCCGAGAAAGGTCGGGTACCATCCGGTATCTTTGACAAAGATCAACCACTAGCAAACAGATGCCTTGAGAAAGGTCGGGGCATCCCCTGAGAAAGGTCGAGTACTAACCAACAAATAGATGCCCTGAGAAAGGTCGGCACATCTCCCGACAAAGGTCGAGTACCAACCGGTGTCCTTGACAGAGATCAGGCACCCCACAAATCGATGCTCTGAGAAAGGTCGGCGCATCTCCCGAGAAAGGTCGGGTACCATTCAGTGTCCTTGATGAAGATCAAGCATCGACAAACAGATGCTCTGAGAAAGGTCGGCGCATCCCCCCGAGAAAGGTCGGGTAAACAATTTATTGCTCTAACAGGCGACCAAAAAAATGTTCGGGTCCTGGAAAAACGATTCCTCGTCAAGGCGATCGAAGAAAGGTTATGGTCCTAGACAAACCACTTATTGCTCTAACAGGCGGCCGAAGAAAGGTTCGAGTCTTAGAAAAGCGATTCCTCATCAAGGCGGCTGAAGAAATGTTCAGGTCCTAGACAAATCACTTATTACTCTAACAAGTGACCAAAGAAATGTTGGAGTCCTGGAAAGGCAATTCCCCGTCAAGGCAACCGAAGAAAGGTTCAGGTCCTAGACAAACCACTTATTGCTCTAACAGGCGACCAAAGAATGGTTCTGGTCCTGGAGAAGCAACCTCCTCATGTCACCAGGTAAGATGATGCCTTGATATTTGCCAAACTCGGGGTTCACACCTATCTCACCCACTCCCAGTAAGTAACTATAGGTATCTTCCTATCTATCTTAGTATGTGTAATGTTATATTGCTTATTTTCTGCATAGGACACTAGGTCCCAAATAAGATATAATCTATTGCATATGTATAGACAAAATTTGGATATCAGTTTGTCTTTGAATGCAACCTCTGCGAACTCACCTTCAAAGAGGAGCAGTTATTGACACCTAAATTTTAATTAGGTTTTCAATTAGGCCTTAGTTTCTATGTTTATGCATTTTATTCCTTTTTTGGATAATAAATAATAGATAATAATAAGAGAAAAAAAAAAAAAATACAGAAAAAAAAAAAAGAAAACAAAAAAAAAAGAAGCGAGCCAAAAGGAGGGCCGGGTCTACGAGCCCAGCCCCCCCTCCTCTCTCGCGCGGGCCCCCCATGGCCCGGCCCGCGCGACCCAGCCCTTTTTCCCTTTCTTCTTCCTTCTTCTTCCTACTTCCTCCTTTTTCTTCTTCCTTCCTCCTTCCTCCTCCGCCTCTGCAGACCATGCGCAACAACAATGACGAGCTCGAGGACAGCCTACGACGAAGAGGGGAAGAGTAGACTGACGGTGACAGGACACGCAAGTGGGCAGCTTGGAAGGGATGCCGGTGTGACATCCCGATTTTACAATTCTGGTTTCAATTGAATAAGTCGGGCCTTTCATCTGCGCACCTATAGCTCTCTTCTCTGAGTTGGCCACTCACGAGATAACTAGCTTATCAGGTGAAGCCGTTAAGGAGTCTAAACGCAATAGACTTGAGAATTTGATCAGGGAACGACTGTTCGACCGTACTAATCTGCAAGGGTCATTGCGGCACAGATCGATTAGAGACCGGAGATAGGTCGACTCGATAAAGGCATGTGATTAAGTGTGGGTGATTCCACTTGATTTCACAAATCTTGTCGATCGGCACTAGACCGATTTCTCTGTCGTTTTGGTACCCTGTGTTCGTATTTGAAACCTTGAGATTTCTACGGCAACCGAGAGTCGCCAATGTGTCGAAGATGTACTTTGTGGCTTGAAAATAATCAACCACAGTCAATTGCACGAGAAAATTCCTAAAAGCTACCCGGTAGGTTAGGACGCGCTAAAGTCGCGCGCATTGAAATTAACCGAGAAATTGAACTCGATTTCAAAAATTGAAGGTTCTGTTATGTCACAATTCATTTTAGGAACGTCGACTCATCCTCGAAGATTTTTCTACAAACCGAGATTTTTGGCAGAAAAGCAAAGTAAGGCCGTTTTTATTCGAGATTATTAGAGGGCCGTTTTTAATTGAGTCTTTGGGATGCAAGTTGGATCATTTGATGGGGAAAAGTCATAAGAAGGTTGAGGACACATGGGTTAATTTAATTGAGCTTCAATTGAATGGAATTGATTGAGAAATTGAAAGAATTGATGTACAAATAAGTGAAATTCGCATGCCACATACACCCCACACTTTGGCCTACCTAAATGCTTCTAGAAGGGGTATAATTGTCAAGAATGGTGAGTGGAAGGTGAAATCACATGAGGTCATGGTGGGCCAAGTTTGTGATGACCTAAGAGAGAGAGTGTGAGAGAAAAAGGGGAAAAATTGGTTTTCTTGTTCCTCTCTTTTCTCCCCCACATGACCGACTTCTTCTTCTTCCCTTCTCCTTCATGAAAACCCAGCAAGTGAAGAAGCCGCGAAGCAGCAACCAGCAGCTCGCCGCCGAAAGCCGCCGCCGCCACACCGGAGCCGGACCGCCGCCCGCACCGCACGCCCGCGCGCTCCGCCGCCCCCGCCGCGCTGCGCCGTCCTCGCCGTGCGCCGTCCAACCCAGTTCGGCCCCTGCTCAGCCCCTGTTCCGCCCCGCCCGACCTCCTCCGGCCACCATCCGGCCTCACCGGAGCTCCGCCCGGCCCTAGCCGCTCTTGCCTTGCCCTCTCAGCCCCGGATCTACCCTCCTTCGCCCCCAACCAGCAGCGCACAGAGAGTGCAGAAAATGGGTATAGCAGCAACTATTTGGCCCGTTTTGGCCGCCTTCCCGAGCCCGGATGCTCGGCCCGCCTTGAGGAAAGTCGATCCTCGCGTCGTTGCTGTCGTTTTGGGTGAGTTTTGCTCACTAACGCCTTCTTAGTTTGCTAATTATACTTAAAGATTGATTAGGGTTAGTTAAGTGTAATTAATTGGTTATATTAGAATGGATTAGGGATTATTAGTGAATTGCATTGTATATTAGTGAAATGGTTAGTGTACTTAGATAGAGAACGGCCCATAGTATTTATTGGATGTCTCTTGGGATTTTTCCCGGCCCTTATCGGGTGTTAATTAGGCAATTCGGGCCTAAGTGGAATTTTTAGGAATTAAATATTAATTTTCGAAATTAATTGTTTAATTATTTATTTTCCGAAGATTCAACTAGGATGGCCGATGACCGGGGTTTTATGCTGATGATTGTGGTGCAGCCCGTTTATTTAATTGAGCCTTATATTGTGCTAAATTGAATTTCTTATATTTAAATATTAAATTCGGAAATTAATTATTTAATTATTTATTTTTCCGGAAATTTAGACCGGGATGGTCGACGCTCAGAATTTCGTGCTGATCGCTGTTGTGTACTTAGAATTTGAATTTGATGAGTGGATAATGCAAATTGAGTGTTGATTGTGAAAAATATGGATCTTATTCAGAAAATCCCAAGTGTCGGGTTTGGCATCAGAAATTGAATTTCTAAGGATTACCATTGTAATTGGAGTATATGAATGAAATGCAAAGTGTCCGAGGGTCAGTATTGATTTGTCGTGTGCTGGTTGGAAGGCTCGGGTCGCAGTAGTGGCAAAGCCGACTGGACCTGTATTCCTTTAGAATTGCCGTCGACTTAGTGATGAGACTCGGGTCACAGTGGAGGCTAAGCCAACCTGGACTCGATTCTAAACTTAGTGACGAGGCTCCGTCGCGAAGAGAGGCCGGGCCGACCGGACCGATGCTCCTTCGGGAATGCCGTCGACGTAGTGACGAAGCCACGCTCCAAGGGGGGGAGGCGATGCCTGGCATTAATGTCGGTAGATAGCCGAACTGCGAGTAGGCTATGCCCTTGTGTGGCAGTGGTTATCAGTTGGAACACGTGCGGAGTGTGATTACCGATTATATTGAAAGTTGCTTAGTGGGGCCGTGATTTCCACCTATAGATAAGTTATGTCCTAAGGACCGTGATTCATAATTGTGAATTGATTGATTGAATTGAAATGACCGTGAGCGGTCTTGTTGGTGTGTAATCGACTAGGTCGGTTGGATCGATGCTTCGATCATTGATGTGATTACTTGGATGCTTATTTGATATGGGCTAATATGCAGGTGGAATCTAAGGCCAAGGTAAGTCTTCTGACTCATGTTGTGCATAGGCAACCCTAAGGTGTATTAGTCTGCTAATCGGGTCTTAGGGGGTAGAACTTGCTGAGACGTAGTCTCATCCCGGTTGTGGGACAACATTTCAGGACCCTGATGAAGAAGTCGAGGAGAAAGAAATCAAAGAGGAGTATCTGGAGGAGAACCCCGAGGATGATCCAGAGTAGGATCTTGATGACTCTTGTTGTAGAATCAATTTGAGTAGAAACCAACCTTTTTAGCATGGCTTGTATATGTACATGTATGACTGAGTTGTTATATTTGTATATAAGGTTGTTGGTTTTCAGGTTTAAGTTTCTAGTCCTACTGTTCTATCCCAATGTTTTATTGTCTGGGGATTTCTATAACTGCTTCCGCATGTGCAATACAAAATGAAAAGGGGTCGGCGATGTATAGTCCTAGGATATCGCATTTTAATATCGACCAAAGATAAGGGATGTGCGCGTTTCTGAGGATCGGGGCGTGACAGCCGGTTTGGCCGCACCCAGGGCCAGTCGGCGTGCGCCAACGGGCGGCTGAACCTCCGTCGACCGGCCTTCCCCTCGCCTACAAATAGGGCGTTGAGGAAGGCCAAGAGGAGGAAGCCGAGAGAGGATTCGATGCGACTAGCTCTGACCACTTCCCTCGAGAGACATCGGAGGAGGTCCGAGAGCCGACTAGCCGGACATCTAGATCTGGCCGAAACGGGGGGTCTTGATCCAAGAGGGCTTCAAATCTGAAGCAGAGGCGCCGTGCGGAGAAGGTCAGATCTGGCAGAAGTAGCCGAAGACGACTAGAGGAGAAGAACAGGCCGCGAACCACACGAGCAAGCTAGATTTGGTGGGGAGAAAGCTCACTGTCGTCACTGTTGCAGCCACTACACCCCCTCGATGCACATCCACTGCCGTACCGCTCCCCCCTGACGTTGCGACACTATTGGTCCGCACCCCCTCCAGTAGTCGCCATAGACGCTACTGCCATCCCCCTGTACCGACGCCATTGCTGTAGGTCGTCCGCCTCAACGTCGTTCCCCGACGTCGTCCAATCCCGTCCGCCTTGGCGTCGTCTCCCGACACTACCGCCTCTCCGACCGATGCAGCTCACCGCATGTAGGTACCGATGGGCTCCGCTTGCGTCATTCCTATCACTCAACCCCCTCCAAACCCTAGTTACCATCCCAGCTTTCTATTTACTACCACTGCACTATATCCCCCGCGTCATTCCCATCGGAGAGCCAATTGTCGTCACCCACCGTATGGCCACCGTCACTAATTCTCCGTCCGGTGGCATCCCAGGCCACCCTCCCTCGGTGTCGCAAAGAGGAAGAAGGAAGAGGGCTACAAATCCAGGTCATAACCGGGTCGGGCAGGTTGGCGTCCGAGTAGGGTTTCCCCGGGTCGGGCCTGAACGCATGGGATGTGTAGATGTTCGGCTAGAATTTTTCATGAATCAGGCCAAAATCAGTTTAGGCTTTTTCGCTTAAAAGGAAAAAATCCCGGGCCGGGCCTGCGTTGCGAGCACATATGGGTCTCGAGTGGACAACCCGAGTCTGACCCAACCTGAGGATCCGACCCAGTTCGTTTTAATATTATTATAATATAAAATAATGTTTTTAAATAAATAAATAATCAAAAAATATTTTATTTTCCCAAAAATCAAAAAAATAAAAATATCCCATATTTTCCTAAAAAAGCCAAAAATGATTTATATTTTCAGAAAAAGATCAAAAATCAAACAAATGTTTTTTATGTCCAAAAATGAGAAAAAGACCCAAAAAAAAAAATTCCTCCTCAAATGCATGGAAAACCCCTCAAAAATCCAAAAAAAAAAAAAGCCTTAGGGTTTAAACAATATTAGGTACCGAAAGGGCATTAGTGATTAACTAGTATAATCAAGTCCCCGATCCCAAATTCTCTGGTTGTGCAAGAGCGAATACTTCTCCCGATACTTCGCTTGGGTTTCTAATCGACCCACCCCAAATTGATTAGTGGCGACTCCATTTTAAAATTAATTTACAGGTTAAAAACTTGGACTATTAAGTCATGAATTGGTGGACTTGGGAGAGTCCAAGCTAAGCCCAATAGAACTAGCCAAACCATTAGCCTCCGCCGGCGCCCGCCCGATTAGGCGCCAAAAAAAAAAAAAAAAAAAGGAAAAACTTTCATGCTAGTAAAGCCCATTAGATTTTATGGATTCGCATGGGACTCGCATTGTACCCATTTGATTAAACAGCCAACATTTGTTCAGTATATGTACTCCACTCATTAGATACTTGCACGCGTAGGACGAACATGACATAACGACCCAAATGGGAGCTACAACATTAACATATGACAAAGATGCCAAAATCACACTCCATATATGAAAATTAATGATGAAAGAGTGGGGCGGGAGGGAGGGAGGGAGGGAGTTATATTTTTCTTTTGCACATGTAAAAAAATTAATTTACACTAACAAGTTGAGACGGTGTTATACATGCCATTTTATACTATTGAATTCCTAAAGTAAAATCCCATTTGGAGTCATGCAAATCCTCCTTGAGCATAGTTAAAAAAGAAAAAAAAAAAATTGCGTTTGGAACGAGACCTAATGGAGCAGATTCAAAGGTACAAAGAAAAAGATAAAACCTTTTTTTCAAGAAACAAGCTTGCCGTAGAAGCTACAAACTCAGCGTTGTTATGCCACTGATTAGCCTAGACAAAGTAAAGCCGAAGTCTCTCCCAACAAAGCATATATAATTATAGCTGCCTGGACAGCGACTTTGAGTCCTACTTTATTTAACACGACAATGATACCAAGATGCTGCTTCTTTCCCCCCTTTTCATTATTCTTTCTATAAATCATCTTTTCATTTAATTAGACTAGGAAAAAAAGTCTCAATTCTCTTAAATTTATCAATTTTAGATTGAATTCCAATTCTGACCTAAACTCTTTCTGTTTCACAAAAAAGTATCAATTTTAGGATGGGTCCCTATTTTGACGAAACTTTTATTCGTCTTATAAAAAACAACTTTACAGTGGATCTCAATTCAGTTGGTACCCAAATCTAGCTCTCGTTAAGTGGAAACACACGTAGAGGGAGTGTGTATGTGCGTAAGAACTTAAAATGAAATGTTGCATTTTAAGTGGCATCAACGCTACTAAATAGTAATGTCATCCACGCCAGAGTGGTTGTACCTTGTAGGATGTTGGCGAAGACTAAATAGTAACGTCAGCTATTTCCAATCAAAATTGGTGGAAATGACTATATTGAAAAATCGTCAAGGGATTTAAGACAATATTGTCCAATGTATCATAAGTTTACGACTTTTTGAATAATTTTCCCAATAGACCATATGACACTTCAATTCAAGTTTGTATGATTTCACACATTTCAATTCATAAGAACGACTGTTTCACTTGAATTTTTATTTCATTTTGAGTGCCCAAAACTTTTAAGAAGTAATATTTAGAGGATTGTTCATCCCATTACCGCTATTTTAAGAAGTTATATTTTATTTCATGGCTATTTTCGCTTCCACGAAGGGTAAAAAGAAAGGAAAAAAGGGGTCTACATAAATAAAGACAAGGATACACCAGTGAAGCTTGCCAGAGAGACTGCGAGGATTTACGAAAGAGACGATCGAGAAGAGGGTCTCGGAGGAGGTGAGGAGTGGGGAGCTTTATGAGGAAGAAGGCGTTGAAGTCCAGGTAACGCTGTATTTTTCTCATATCTGAGCGAGGGCACGCCCTAGCTAGCCACAGGCAAGGTTATTGGCCGCAAGAGGAGAGGAGCTGATGATTGAGGTGAGGAGGCGCTAGACTCCGGATTTGGGTTTAAGGTTGAAGAAGAATGATCAATAATAAAAGGAAAAAAAAAATTGTAAAGTAAAAAGAGAAATAACATTAAAAAAATTTTAACAAAATGGCCAAAAAAATTAAAACTAAATTGACCAAATTAAAATGGCTAAGACTATATTGCCTGTTGTACAATAAGTTTACAACTTTGGAAATAATTTTCCCTCTAAAGCATGTGACACATTTCAGTTCATTGGTTGATCTTTTCACATATGTATAGTTGTCTTCTTATCTCAAAAATGCACATTCAGACTTTGAGAATGTACAAATTCCGTCCATTCTATCAAACTATTAATTTGAAAAATAAATCAACATGATAAATACTCGGCAATGATGGTGGACGAAATTCGGACATTGAATGTCACTGATTTGTTAGTGTCAAGGACTATACTTGAGCTCCACGGCAAACTTTTCCAAGGTTCAGTTTCTTATTTTGATTCTTAATAACCGCAAGGTCATTCTCTTTAAGTGTCTCCAAAAATCTCCATAGTTATTTCAACGGTCACTTCGGGAAGGTGAAAGTCTCCAGTCAATTCTCTCTAGTTAGCTCAAGAGATAATGGCGAGTCAAGCACGACAACAATGATCGTCCGGGATGGGACCACGACCTCAGTAGTCAGAATCACATTTAAGGAGCAAAATTTGTCTTATTTTGGGAATAGTCCTGATCATAGACTAATTAAGATAATTGTCCGATTCAATTATAAAATTTTGAATTTTATCAATTTAATCCAAAATCTTTGCAAGGTATTTCAATATAGTTCTTCCCATCAATTTTCTCTAAAGATCACTGATGTGATAGTTCACTAATCACTAGTCATACTACATAACACAGCCACATTAACGATTTTGGAAAACCTAAAAGATTACATTGAAATTTTGCGTAAAAATCTAAAACTATATTTACAAAATTAGAAAATTTATGACTTAATTGATATATATATATATATATATATATACAATAGGTTTATGACCCATTTGATAATTCTCCTTACACTAATTTGTATGGCTTCATGTATATTCTTGAGCTTGAAACATGTTAAAAGGGAAATAACAAAAGAATCTCGGAATATTCACTAGAAATATCTGATTTTTGATTCCTTAAAAACCATTCCACGTGACTTTGAAAATTGCTACACATACATTGCCTTGGTTGTCGGGTGCTGCTTCGACCACATACCGGATGTGAGTACGAAGGCCCCCTAGGCAATGTCCTTATCTCACTTGTGTTATGGATAGCACAGATTCTTCTCACAGTTATAAAAGAAAAATAGGGATTCCCAAATCATTCATAAAAATGATGTGGCCTACCTTATTTTGAGTATTGAAATATCATCCGCTTATTTAATAAGCAACTATTTATCGCGCCCATCACTTTTATGAATCAATTTATAAATCGACATATCATCAACTATTTATAGCTTCTAGCAGAAACACAAATATATTAATGTTTAAGTTAGATACTTACTGTCTTTTTCATGGAATTATTTTCCTAATGTTTGACAACCTTTTATTGGGTCAATTTTTAGCAATCATATAATTAGGGGATTATTATGAGGCCTAATTTCAAAATGTAGTATGGAGATTGTTAGACGTGACATATGTGTCACAATATTGTCAAAACCCCCTTTTTGAATCGTGCTAATTACTTTAATCTCGTCTGCGTTGATTCACGTGGTGGAAGACTCAGTTAATTACGATCGTATGCCTTGTCCCTCCAAGTACTCCGCGGTAAAGTCCCTACAATTTAACATTTCTCAATTTTCATTTGTGCAAGTACGTAAATAAATCGCAGATAAGATCCAAAAAATAGATACTTGAGTTTTCTTTGGGTCAAATTCCAATATTACCCCATGCCTCATTAGCCCATAATGGTCCCAAGGCAGTGTAAGTTGCTTTAGTACCTCCCTCTTGGCATTCACCCGCAAAGAGCCGCACCCTGAGTGGATTTGTATGAAGGAAGCCCAGATGACGTTTGACTAATCGACTCAGACACTAGGGATAGCGTTTGATAGCCATTATGTTCCGAGAACAATTTTTTATTAGAAATAATTATTTTTTATTCTATTCCCGGGAACAATTTCTAAGCATTTGAAAGCGTTTGGTAATTACCTAAAATTTATATTTCTGAAATACAATCACGTTTGGCACCATCTTCAAAATTTATAATCCAAACCATTATCTTTTAATTTTTTAACAATTTTATTACTTTTTTCTTTCTTTTCTTTTCTTTTCTTTCTCTTCTTCTTCAAGCTTTGGTCGATCACTGGCCTTGAGATGATTGGTGATTGGCCAAACGAGAGTTGACAACCTCGCCAGAGCGTCACCAGCCCTCGACGAGGCCGCACCTCGTTGGCCGAGCCTCGTCTAGCTAGGCGAGGCTTGTCGGTGGCTAGGGGAGCCTCACCTAGCCAAGCGAGGCACGCCGGTGGCCGAGGGAGGCCCCAAACAAGGCTCATTGGTGGCTAGCGGCAGTGGAAGAAGGAGATAGAAGGAAAAAGACAAAGAAGAAAAGAAGAAGAGGAGAGAAAAAAGAAATTTGACCTGACTTGATTCTGGAATTGTTATCGAAAACAAATAAACAACTTTTTTTTACTCCTTGATTTTGTTTCAAATCTATTACCAGAAAAAAAAATTTACCAAATGAATTTTTATTCCAAATCTATTTTTGGAATTAGAGAATATAATCAATCACTATTTAGTTAGTTGTCAAATGCTCTCTAGACTGCTCGTGCCCCATCTGTACCAAGGATTAAGGCAAAAAGGAAATAGGCGTCCATGGGGTGTGGGCGAGAAAAAGGGATAACCTATCCAATTATCAGCCGTCAATTTTGTGAATGGGTTAATATCACCAAATTACAAAATGAAGCTATGTGAAGCGCTGGGACAGAGTTTTCTGGAATTCAAAGCATGAGGAACCAAGGAAGTTTATATAAATTTAAGTCATTTGCTGTTGCCGAAAATATGGGATGGAGTATATAATCATCTAGTTCTGTCAGCGCATGACATTATTTTCGTTGGGAAATTCGCAATCAAAAAATGTCTGTACCGGTCAACCCCGGAGTGGCTCAATTTAGCTAGGACGAGAAGTGCTCTGTTACAATATTGTCCCAAGCTGAAGTGCGTCCCAAAGAGAAGCCATCAAGATTGACAATAATGAAAAGCACTCATCTTATTTTGCAAAAAATAAAAAAGTAATTGATAAATAACTAAAGAACTTAATTTTTTTCAGTAAAGATAGGTTCAATTAGACAAAAAAAAAAAATGGACTAAGTCGTTTAGTTATTTATGAATAGCTTTTTTTTACTCCCAACATCGAATGTGAGTTTATCCTTTCTCACTCTTCTCCCACTTGATTATGTCAACGCAGTGCACCATCTGTTGAACGAAGACTTGGAACTCGTATTCCAGAAGAACGTGGATCAAAAATCTCCCCTGTACTTGGCCTTCGAATTCAAAGAACCCGAAACACAAGGTTTTATTTTCGCTCCCAGTCAAACCATCGAGGATACGAGGTTTGCCGCCCATTAACGGTGCCATCATGCATAACCGCTATGGTAAGTACCAAAATCTTCCTTAGCGTGGCGGGTCAAAGAAGCTATCTCAGTGCCCACCGTACAATAATTACCTACTTCGTGGATGTGATGGTTGTCTGGAGTTCAAAGTATTAGGAACCATATAAGGGATATCAAGATTGACTGGAGCTAACATATATTCCAGGATGTCAACACTTTGATGAATCAAATATTTTCTTTTCAATTTGCTTCCCTCAAAAAAGTGAATACCCATTAGAAGAAAGAGCAAGAAGTAGCGAAATCCCTATCTAGTACTGCATTTTGATTCATGCTATTGTCTACTTTCCATACTCATGAATTGGCCTAGCAATCTTCTCTACTTAATTATATCATCCGTTCTTTACGGAGTGTGCATTTCTACTGACCTGATAACAAGAGAAAGCTCTGTCAGAGATGGCGATGTGTTGATCTCCAGTGGTGGAGATTTTGCTCTTGGCTTCTTTAGCCCTGGCAATTCTAGTCATAGGTACCTAGGGACATGGTACAATAAAATTCCCCAGAAAACGGTGGTGTGGGTCGCCAACCGAGACAACCCTGTCAAAGATACTTCAGGACGTCTCGGTAAAGACCATTGTCTGGGTCGCAAACAGACATGATCCAATCAACGGCTTGTCAGGAGTCCTGCAAATTGGGATAGGAGGGAATCTATTCATCACCGATGGAACTGGAAGGGTTGTTTGGTCCACGAATACCGTGAATGTAACTTATGATAATGTGACCGCACAGCTCCTGGACTCTGGGAATCTGGTCCTGACAGATGAAAGCAACAACAGTTCAGGGAATTTCCTGTGGCAGAGTTTTGATCATCCTTCCAATACCTTACTTGCAGGTATGAAAATAGGATGGGACCTGAGGATTGGGTTGAATCGGTACCTCACTTCCTGGGGGGATTCGGATGATCCTTCAACATGAGACTACACATACTCGGTCGAACTCCAGGGATTGCCCCAGAAGTACCTCCACAGGAATGCTTCGGTAGTTGAACGGAGTGGGCCATGGAATGGTATCCAGTTCAGTGGATTGCTCATGACCCCGAATGCGGATCATCAATCCCCAGTTCATGACGACCACTCAAGAAGTGTACTATGCCTGTCAACTCAGCAACGAGTCCACCATCATGAGGGTCCTCCTCAGCCACTCTGGCACGCTCCAATGCTGTGTCTGGAAAGAAAACACACGGTGGACCATCATATTTGAGCTGCCAAATGATTCCTGCGATTAGTATGCAAAATGCGGGCCTAATGCTGTGTGCACAATTGGTGACTTCGATATGCAGCTGCCTGACAGGGTATACCCCAAAATCGCCCCAGGAATGGGCAATGCCCCTTTGGTCCAGCCGGTGTGTTAAGAAGAAGCCCCTGAATTGTCCTGAAGGAGAAGGGTTCCAGAAGCTGAAGGGCGTGAAGGTTCCTGATATGTTGAGTTACTGGGTGAACACGAGCGTGATCCTCAACGAATGTAGAGCCAAGTGCCTGCCAAGTGCCTGAAAAATTGTACTTGCACCGCATATGCCAATTCAGACGTTAGCAGGAAGGGAAGCGGGTGTGTGCTTTGGTTTGGAGATCTACTCGACGTCAGCACGCTCATTGAATCCGAAGCGATCAGAATGTTTTCATCCGGGTCATGGCATCAGATCTAGGTACATTTGAAATTCAGTTAAGTTGTTATGTCTCCATCTTGTTGTCACCCAAGCTGCTCCTAATATATCTCTTACATTGAGGGTCGTAGGCAATCATGAGAGGAAATATTCAGGGTCTAATATCTGATGGAGTTCAAATAGCTGTAAAGAGGCTATCGCAAAACTCAAGACAGGGTTGGGTCGAGTTTAAGAATGAAGTCTTGTTGATTGCCTGACTTCAACACCGAAATCTTGTCAAGTTATTGGGATGCTGTATTGACGATGAAATGATGCTAGTATATGAACATATGCCGAACGGAAGCCTCGATTCTTTAATATTTGGTCTGTTCTAGCACCTCAACTCTGTCTCAAAATGTAGTTGACAACTTCGAACTTTTCTTTTCAGATAGGATTGGTCCTGCTCTTAATTTCGTTTAATAGTTTTGATCGTGAATGACTTCCAATGGTTGATTTGGCCCCATAAAACTTGCTGGTAACAGAGCCGGTAATTCTCTCGTGTGGAGGTGGCGATTCGATATCATTGTGGGTGTTGCGAGGGGACTTCTATATTTGCATCGCGACTCAAGATTGAGAATAATTCATCGGGATCTAAAAGCTAGTAATGTGTTGCTGGATAGTGAGATGAACCCAAAGATATCAGATTTTGGCATGACTAGGGCTTTCGGAGGAGATCAATTCCTGGAAAAGACAAGACGTGTAGTTGGGACTTAGTAAGCACCCTTTGAAGTTCTCAGCATACTAAACATTTCCCATTTTCTGATGCATGTATTTAGTGGCTATATTTTGGTAATTGACTATGTATATTTGCGCCAAAATGTAATGCAGTCAGTGGATACATGTCACTGGAGTATGCAATAGACGGAATTTTCTTGACCAAATCAGATGTTTTTAGCTTTAGAGTCCTAGTCCTGGAAATAATAAATGGCAGGAGGAACAGAGAATTTCTCCATCACGATCATAATCTCAACCTTCTCGGACATATAAGTTTATACTCCAAGTTTCTACTCTGTATTCTGATTCTTTACGGTTATAATTGCCTAAAACTCTGCAACTTTCAGACATGGAAATTATGGCATCAAGGGAGGGCCATTGAACTCATAGACAAACAAAGGGAGGATTCATTTCCTATGTCGGAAGTTAAAAGATGCATCCAGATAGGTCTCGTGTGCGTTCAACAAAGTCCGGAACAGAGGCCAATTATGTCATCCGTGCTTCTGATGTTGGACAGTGAGAGCATCTAGCTGCGACAGCCCAAGCAACCGGGATTTTACATGGAGAGGTTTCGCAATCAAATAGAAAGTGAAAGAAATGAGTTAACTGTTACCTTGGTCGAGGGTCGGTGACATTCCATGAGATATTTTACAAGTTAACAGCGCGCAGTCAATGTATATTGCTGTTCACGTGATATTTGCTCTTGAGAATGCACCTGGTGTATACTCCTCCCTGACTACATGTATTCAATGTATATCGTAAAATAACGAAGTGTCTGTTCTGCAAGAAAAACAGAGACTAGACCTTTCTGAAAACTCATGAATGGGATATTGGAAAATAGTTGTCTGCTTGTTTGTTACGACTTGTGACCCAAAAGCATAAGTTGATGAACTAGGTGGACGAGTTTCCACATGGCCTATCGACTTCACATTATTTTGTAATCTGAATGCTCTCACTTTCCAATATGCCTTTCAAGAATGCAATATTAGGACTACAGTTTTCCATTCCCCCGTTGACTGAAATCATGGGCATTACTGTTTCTTTATTTCACTATGTGGAAAACAGGTGCAAGCATACGTACTCGCCGCCAAGTCCTCTCACGATAGAATAATCCTTGTTTGATCTTAATTGTACCTTCATGCTTTGAGTTCCAATAAAATCAGCAATGCAAAAAATGACATAAAACTATCTCATTTGCTGTAAATAAGGAATGAAGTAAGTAATCATCCAGCTCTTTCGGCGCATGACATTCTCTAGTCAGGAAATGGAAAATCTTTCTGATATTCTTAAGGGACTTCAGAAATTTTGAGAAAATTGAAATGGTATTGATTCGAAGTCGATTAATTTTCAACACGCGAATAGCTTCTCTAAGAAATATCAGAAAAAGGTAATGTGCTTGGACCCATTGAAATAATAATTAAAGCAATTTCGACGAACTTTTTTTAATAGCAATCAAGATAACAAATATCTCCACTCAATGTATCTAATAGAGTTCCGTCGAAAAAATATAATCGATCATCAATCGGTGTGGTTTAACTAATATTACTATCCCAAAACATACTTAATGATTGACAGGTATGTCTCTATGGCATATCAAATATAGTAACGTAAGTGAAAAAATATTAACCAATAATTATGACAATCAAATTAAAATTTATAAAGTTGGGAAAAAATAATTAACCTGAAACATCAACAACTGCAAAATATAAGTGTGTTTGTTTGATGGAAATTGTTTTCCAGAAAATTCTTTGTCCGAACTTTCACACGTTTGATTCACCGAATATAATTAGTCGACTGATAACACTTTCCTTTCAAGGAAAATATTCATGTATGAAATTAGAAAAGTGAATTCCCTAATCTAAGAAGGTAAAAACACTTCCCGAAATTGCTCATATGAATTTGTTAGTATTTTCTTTTTCTTTTTTTTTTCTTTCTTCTTTTTCCCTTTTCCTCCCTCTGCCGATCGGTAGGCCTTAATGACAGCCAGCAAAGCCACGAGCCTTGCCATATCCCTATGAGGGGCGAGCTTGACCTCCCCCAAGGCCGACAAGGCTCACCCTTGCCCAAGGCAGGCCAAGTCAGCCCTCGCCGGCCGTGGGAGGAAGACGGAAAAATGAAAAGAAAGAAAAAATAAAAATAAAATTATTTTCAAATTCAATTTTTTAGGCCTAAAATAAAGTCATGAGATTGAAATAATTTTCCAAATGAAATCTAAACATTGGAAAAAATTTTCAATCACATATAACTAAACAAAGGACAACTAACCATTTTCCTAGAATATCCCAAAGAACATTTTTCAGAAACGTTATGTTTTCTGTTAAATAAACGCGCCCTAGTATCCAACTCTTGGCAATGAAATTATCACGAGAAAAGGAAGGAATATGTGAACATATTCTTAATTCGAAAATAAATTGAGGGATTAGATATACATTCTTGAGAAAAAAAAAATATTGCAAATATCCTTAAGATCTAAATTGAAAATTGCATATTTCAGAAAAATATCCAATAACTCTTTTTGTGATACATGGTCATGGATACTGAGATATCTATGAACTCTTGCCATAGGGGAAAAAAAGGACGTCATATAGGATCCATAAAGAAAGGAAGAATTTCCATAAACTAGTAAACGGACGTATCTGGAATTGGAACATGATCTTGAACAAATCACTTGCAATTGCAAATGGAGAAGAGAAACAAATCATTCTAGTCTCGAGAAGATTTTTCACAAATTAACTGGCTAACTCTTTTCCAATCCGCCAATCGAAAAACAAAAATTTTCCAAACCAAGTCGATGGCTTAAATGTGAAGATTCCAATCACATTTTTTTTTAATTGGAGAAAAAGCGTACTTGATGGAGTTTAGACCCACTTTTAAGTAAAGATCCACATAATCTTTATTGGAGAATTTAATCGATGTGAATATTTATTTTTGCGATAATCTTTTGCATGGGATTTTCTTGTAAAAATTCATTTTGATACTACATTTAGAATAATATAACATATACAAACCGGGCAACTTACGGTCATTTTGCTAGTAATACATTAAAAACCTTTCTTGTTATTTCACAAATAAAAGTACTGACTTTGCGGTATCATGCGAGACGTATCAGTTCTGCTCCCATAATTGATGAAACTAAAGAAAAAGAATAGATTCGATCTTTCGGGGATAAATAAGAGAACAAACGCAATTAGGCATACTAATTACATATTGGCTTATTTGACGAGCCAAAAAAGGGTGGGCCCCCACCAGAAAAAAAAAAAAAGTTAGAAAAGTGTAGGCTCATTATAAGGGGAAAAGAAAGGGGCCTGCACAGAAAAAGGAGGAGGAAGAAAAGAAGAAGAGAAAGAAAGGAAAAGAAAAAAGAAACGAGTGGACGCTTCAAAGACCTTGCTAAGCCTAATTAACTTTGTTTCGCAATGCTCGATAGGATTAAAGTCGATAGGATTCAAGTCCTTTGTTCATTTAATCGAAGTGATTTTTAGAATTGAGGCATAAATTCGAAGTTACGTAAATTTTAAATTGCACGGTCTGATTTTGGAGTTATTAAACTTTGAAATTATATGAAAATGATAGCTCAATATGTTGTGAAGCTACAAACACAAATCAATATGAAGTTATGATTTAGTTGAAGTGAATTTTTAAAGTTTTGCACTATACTCTACGTGACAACTTTGAATAACTGCTTTAGGCAAGCTTTTGCATTTTGTTGGCATGTAGGACTCATTTTGTCAACGATCAAATTTAGTTTAGTTGATTAGTATTTAAGGTAGTACTTTACTTGATTTTGATATTATTTCTTGTTTAATTGATATGATTACAAATGTGTTTGCTCATGAGTATGGAAGACGGGTCATGGCATGATATTTATGAAAAGGGAACGAGTGATGTTTAGAGCATAATTGTTGCATAAATCTGGATTGCGAATTTACTACCCTTTTAATTATTTTGAAATGGCATGGTGAAGCACTTCTGAAAATGGTTGTGAATTGAATTATTATGACTTGGCTTGGAAAATACTTTATGAAAGGGATTAAAAATGTATATATTGATTTGTAAACCCGGTTTATGAAAGATGTTATGTTGTGAAAAGATATAGTTTTGATTTGTGAAAGTATTTTGATTTAAGATATGGATTTTTTATTAGTTTTGCCAATTATTAGAAGATGATAGTTTGATACTCATTATCGTTGAGAACTAAGTAAGAGGTTTGGTTTATGGGTATGCATACTAGTCAAGGCAAGGACTAAGTGCTACACATTGACACAAGTTTCATGGGAGTCTCCTCTAGAATCCTGTACTATTGATATACGTTAATAAGGACTAAGTGCCACACGATAATATGGATCTTGTGGGAGCTACCTCTAGAACCTTGTGGTCAAGGATTAAGTGTTATATGGTGATGTGAGTCCTCTGAAAGCCTCATTTAGAACCTTGTACTATTGATATATATACTTCTCAAGGACTAAGTACTACATGATCACCTGGGTCTCATGGAAGCCACCTTTATTGAGTTGAATAATGAGCATACGAGACTAGTCAATGGAATAGACAATTGATCTATAGTTTGATAGAAATTGATCAATAGATTTGACTATTGATGTTTAAATTATTATCATAAATCGAAAGAGTATTTCCATATTTCACGATTCATGTTGACCATAATATATGTACAAAATCTCTATTAAAAAGGTATAGCTTATTTTTTTATATTTTTTTAATATTGGATTTGAGATTATTAAATTTCTACATAGTTTTATGAATATAAATATGGATGTTCGATCTACTTAGAAGAGATTTGTACTACTAATTGAGTTATGTTTGCTCATACCGTTCATTCCAAATCATTTTCAGGTTCATCAACTACTAGCAAGTATGACGAGTGATGTCAATGGGAAATTTTGGTAGTTGAATTTTAGGCATGAGTCTAAATAGTTAAATGCATGTCTGACATGATTTTTGCTAGGCTTAGTTGAGTTGGAGATATACAAATTCGTTTGGATGGATTATGAAAATCATAGTTTTGTAATCAACTCATAGTCTTATCAATTATATAGATTGATGTATACAATGGTTTGCATTTGAGGTCACGTTCTTTAGAAAGAAAGATGGCCATGCATTATCCATACACTTGTAAGGGTCGGGTGTGACAGAATTATCTTGTTTTTGACACGCCACAGTGCCTATTGTACTTTAGCACATATTTAGAATAATTGAACGGAAAGGAAAAAATACTTAGAAATTCAGGGGAAAATAGTGCAAAGCAAGCACTACATCAATAATTACTAAAAATATTTATTGGAACTAAGGGCTAACTTATGAGTCATCTAGTGCCTCTAAATTAATCTTAGCTTTTTCTAATATGTGCCAAAATGATACATTATTGTGAACTAAAAAAGGAAAGGGGATGATCACATTATTTCTCCTATAATAGATTAGTAGCTGTAACAAATCAAAAACGAATGTCACCACTGAATTGGAATCCTAAAAATCGCGGCAAATAAGAGGTGATCATTTACGGTTCTCAAGCAAACTCCTTACATGGGAAAAGATCAGTGTTAAAGATAATTAAAATACTTCCTTCAATTTTCAACATGTCTCTGCATATGACTCTCTTGATCGTGCATATCTCCAATTGATTATAATTGGTATTATGTTAATCTTGTCATCTAATAAAGCCTATTGCTCATTTACTCTTCATTATCGCACACAAAAATATACAGGTATTACACAGTTTTCCCTTCACATATTTCTTATCTGGTGCAATGTTCCTGTACCTCAACCTTTTTGTCTTTTACCAGAGAAAATATGGTTAGAGTTAATTCTAAATATGCTAAAGTGATGGAAAATAAGAAGACAAATAGAAAATAAGACGATGAAGGAATGTGACATTTGTTCACTAACTAAACGTATAATCTGCGTGTTGATTGTCCAACTGGTGGGGTGGCTTCTCTGAAGTTTCACTAAGAGAAGTCTGGAGGACACAACTTGTTGAGAAAAGCAATGACAAGAATAAGTGGAATCTATTTGGTGCATGAACCAACCCATTCCCCAAAATCATTGTCATTATTTATTGTCGAAATCAAATTACACAACACCCTTATCTTCCTCATCTCTAGTGAAGATCAGTAATGCACAAATATTGTAATACTTTGACTTGTCAAAGGGTTGGGCCCACAAGAGAGAAAAAGAAAGAAGAAGAATGGACATTCAACCTGTTATAGACGGAAAAGAAGAGGCCAAGAGCATGCACAGCCGAGAAAGAACAGAAAAAGAAAGGAGGGAAAGAAAGAAGCGGGTCGTTGTGCGTACATGCCACGGATGCATCACGAAGCCAATTCAACTTCGATTTGCAACATCTGATAAGTACTTGCACCTCTCATTTGTCTAATCAAAGTAATTTTTGGGGTTAAGGCTCAAATTCAAAATTTTGTGAAATTTGAGTCAATAAATCCGATTTTTGAGTGATTAAACTTTGAGATTTCATGGAAATTGTGGATTATGGCGGTCATAAAGCTATGAGTTTTTATGAGAGTTGATTTAAAGCAATGGTTTAGTCGGAGTGAAATTTTAAGTTTTTGCGCATGAGTTTCGCATTGTATTTAGGTTTGAATAACCACGTCAAGTGAGCAATTTGCTAGTGCGTGGGAATCGTTTTGTTAGTATTTAGGCATAGTTTAATTATTTCGTAGTTGATGTAATGTTTTACTTAATTTTGACGTTCATTCTTATTTAATTGCTAGGATTACGAAATTGTCTACTCATAATGCTACGTGTTGTTTGGTTTGAGCATTACGAGATGACTGTTGTTATATTTTTTTCGAGTTTGTAAACTCATATTTCCAAAGTGATATGGATTATAAATAGTATGATTTATGAATGACATTTTTATTGCATAAAAAAAATGAATTGGGCATTTACTTTGTTTTTGTATTTATCAACGGTCTGAAAAATGTTTTACGAAATGTGTTGCAAATTGTTATATATATTATTTGCGAACTTGGTTTACCCAATGGGCTGTAAAATGGTATGTGAAATGAATTCTGGTTTAAGAAATGAGTTCTTAAATGACTTGAGAAATGTTTTACGGAAAGTATTTTTGGTGGTCGAGCCAAGTTGAGAAAGTTTATATGTATGTTTGTGAAATGTATATTGATTGATGAAAGAAGTTGAGAAAGTTAATGTGTTTTGTTTTGAAGAATCAATTGTTAATTTGATTCTGGATTTGATTCTTAAAATTAGAGGATGTTGGTCTGGTGCTCAATATCGGTATGAGCCTATTGAGGGGCTTATAGATATGCATACTAATTTAGGATATTTTTTTTGGACCAGGCCACCGATTTTGTAGGTGGAGACCTTGCCAAGGAAGGAATCTTAATCGCCTTATCACCAAACGTTGTCTCATGATAATAATAGTATATTGACCAAAAGATTGGTCAATAGATGGACCCTCGACGTGTAATTTGATATGAGATGGATCAATAGAATTGACTATTGATATGTGAATTGATGAAATTGATAAATGGACTGGACTATTAAGACAAATGAGTTTTAATATTGTTTTGTAAAGGTGCAGAGTGAATGTTTAATCCACTTGGAAGAGATGCATTACTAATTGAGCTGTGGTTGCTCACCCATTTCCTTCTCAATCTTTTCAAGTTCCTTGGTTAGTGGTCAATAGAACAAGAGCAAAACTAAAGGGGATTTTTGGGAATTGGATTTTGGGTGGTTTAAAGTTGCATCCTCCTGATGGAAAGACGGCCGTATCATCTCCCTTTTCTACTAGGAATTGGGATGTGATAAATATAAATATGAATATGAATATATGTATTTGTATTTACATTTAGCTTATACATAAGAAATAGCTTCTATATTAAAAGATTCAAAATTTATATTATTAGTCAACATATATAGTTAATTAGACATGACTTCTTTACATCTTACATCAAGCAATTTCAAAATATTCTTTCGTAAAATCAATGTTAGATAAGTGGAATAACAGTTAAGTTTTTTATCAAATTAAGGAAAAAGGTAATGGTTTCTAAATAATTTAAAGGGAGGCAGAAAGAAATGGAGCTTTGTCATGACTTTTTCTTTTATTGAAAGAAAATTATATTCATAACTCAAATAGATATATCATGAATACTTAAATTTCGTGGCAAAACAAGTTGAAACAAAGGTACAAACTAGCCAAATTCGGAAAGAAAAAAAAAAAAAAAAAAAAGCACATACTGATTCCACAAGAACGAATCCATCAATTAAAATATCAGCGGCCAATCATTGGATTTCATATATTCATCAGTGATGAGCACATACTGGAAGAACCTTCTCCAATAATTACGGCATTGTCAGTTGACAGTCGCTCCTACATTCGGCTTCCTCTACACTATCGTTGTAAGGACAAGACCAAAATAGGTTAAACAAATACATAGCTAACATCAGGAAAAGCAAAATTTCATGGTTCAATGACACGCCAAAGCTCCTGCAATCACCATTGAAGCTGGAGGCAAAGGACCTGTACACAGACAAACCAAAGATGTATCAAATCCCCAAAATCATATTTATTAAACTTCCAGATCTAGATCAAGGGAGGATAGATCCCAAATCTAGAATTAGATCGGGAGAGTTGAGACTTTTTAATTGGAACTAGATTAGGAGAAAAGAGTTCCCAAATCTAAATGGAGAGATGGAGACGAGGGTTCCCCTATGGTTAAAGGTTGAACAAGACAATGGAGAGAGAAGATAGGGAGAGAAAAAGGAGTTTTGTGTTGACTTGACTCAACCACAAACCTCTATTCTACCTAACTTTCTATCATTTATCTAATTGCCTAGCTTCACGCAAACGGGCAACCAGCACCTCTTTTGTCCTAAACATCCTAGATTGGAATTTTATCGTACTCTTCATCAGTGAACTGAAGAATTCCCCTAACTGGCGGGCCAACAAAGCAAGAAGCGCTACCTTGTGATCATAACCCACTTATTAGTTGGGACAAGTTGTCTATAGTCTAAATCATTAGGAACCAAAGAAAGTGCCATGAACTGCCACACCCCAAAACCATTAAGAATGGAAATGATAATGTTGTCCTTCTACTCAAAAGACGCAATCTCAAACCACCAAAAATTCATCTCCCTAAAAATCCTTTCATCGTTGTCACTCTCGTATTACTCATTGCTAATTGAAGAACCTGAAAAGATTTAAAAATAAAAAAATAAAATAAAATAAAAAAATAGAGGGGTAAGAAACCATAGCTTAGTGAGTAGTGCATATCTCTTATAAGTAGATCAAGCATCCACTATGCACTTTATGAAACCAAACCACAATTCATTTAACCCAAATCAAAAATATAATACACCTACTAGATAAAACTAGGTTATATTACTTTAACATAATCACATACATATCATAAAACATTTGTTAAATCAATAATATCATAACAAATATCAATGGTCCAATCCAATAATCAATATCATCAATTCACACGTCAATGGTCCATTTGATTTGTGACATCCAGATTTTTCAACCCTATCTTCTAATGAATGAATCAGGTTTTTCATTGACGCGCCTATAAGCCTATTCTCAAAACTGATCATTCTTGAGATAACTAGACTACCTGGGGAAATTATTAAGAAATTTTAAGGCAATAGACTTGAGAACTCGATCAGGAGTCGGCTTCTCGATCGTGTTTATCTTTAGAGGCCATGACGGCACAGTTAAAAATTAATTTGAAATCAGAGATAGACTGGATCAACAGAGATGTGTGGCTAATCGTGGGTGACACCACTAAATTGGAAAATTCTCATCGACCGGCACTAGACTGATTTTCTTATTGTTTTGGTACCCTATGTCCATATTTGGATCCTCAGGATTTTCACGACAATCAAGAGTCGCCAATGAGTCAAGTGGGTTAATAGTGGCTCAAAGAAAATCGATCACGAGTCATTTGCACTTAAAAATATCTGAAAGTTACCCGATAGCCTAGGTCACACTAAAAACGCGCCAAGTTGAAATTAACTGTGAATTCAAGTCCAATTTCAAAAATTGAAGTTTCTGTCATGTCACAATAAGTTCTAGAAGTGTCGACTCAGACTCAGAAGATTTTTCAGAGATTCCGAGACTTTTACGGAAAATCGTTGCGGACATCGCGGAAAATTAGCGGCAATTCATACGGGCTGAATTTAAGCGAGTTTTGACTTCCAAGCCGAGCCTTTTAATATTGAGGACTTATAGAAAATTGTTTGGGATTTTTCTCCATCGAAATTGAACCTCAATTTGGGAAATTGAATGATAAAATTTAAGACCGAAAAGTGAAATTCGGTTTTGAACAAAGGGCCGGAAATTCTTGCTTCAAAAATTGATTTAAAGGAAAATTCAACTCAAGAAAGAAATAAGGGGACATGAGGATAAGCTTGAAGGGCTAGTGAGGCACCCTAATGATGAAAATTGAGATAACTATGGACTTTTCCCCCAATTCTTCCCATCCCCTTCAATCGGACGCCATCCCTACGAGCAGCCCCTTGCCTTCCTTTCTTTATTTTTCCTTGGCAGACAAACTCTCCATTTCTGCCCTCTCTCACGCCCACGGTCGAAGCTGCCCGAAGCCCCACGATTTTTCCTCCAAGCTGCCGAATCTTCAAGCTGTTCGGTCAAAGTCCTAAATCGAAGACTAGGGTCGTGGTCTCTCCTCACCGCTGCTGCCACCTGCCTGCTTCTCCATCTGCTTCGGTCAACAATGAGGCTACCAAGACTCCTGTTTTGACCGAACAGCTTGGCCTTGCTTTTGTTGACCTGCAGCTCAGTCGTCCTCTACACGCGGCAAGGAATCCGCCTGCATCCGTCACTGCCTCACACGCCTGCAGCTGTTCACGGTTCCACCGAATTCTGCATTTCTTCGAGCGGCCCACGACCAGTCCACACGAAGCCCGACGCCAGTTGTGGGCTACCGAATTTCCCAGCTCGAAGACCAGCGAAACCTGAAGCAGTTCAGCCCGTTCGTTTTCCCTCCGCGTGTCCTCGACCCCAACAATTTCCAAGCCCAGTTGATCGTGCATCTCGGCCCAAAAATCCTGCAGTCTTCGAGCCCATCAATCCAGCAGCAAGTCTTCAAGCCCAGTCGAATTTCATCAGCTGCAGCCCAGCCTAGTCCAGTCCAAGTGAGTTATTTGGTCAAGCCCAGTCCAACAGCCCATCAACTGAAATTTTGAGGCCCAATTTCCAGCAAAGCAATTGAAGTCCAGTCCACAACTTGAAGCCTGGCCCAGTTCAGTTTTATTTCAAGCCTATTTTCGGCCACCGTCGCGTCGCCATCGCGGTGTCCCGGCCTTCATTTTTACCGAGCGAGTTTTACTCACTAATGCTTTCTTAGTTTGCTAATTATGCTTAGGGGTTGTTTAGATTTATTTAATTAGAAATTAGGTGGTTAGTTAGATTAAATTAGAATTTTAATTATTCAATTATGCATGTTAGGTGGTTAGATTAGATTAAGTGAGGCCTAGAAAAATTATGCTATTTATCCATAAGGTTTGCGAATTTTCCGGGTCCGTATTGGTATTTAATTTAATGATTTTGGCCTAGGTTAGTATTTTTAGAAATTATATTGAATTAATTAATTAATTTTCGAAATTAATTAATTATTCATTATTTTTCCTGAAATTCAACTGGGATGGCCGGTGACCGGAATTTGCTGATTGTCGTGGTGCACCCCGTTTATTTAATTGAGCTTTATTTTGTGCTGAATTGAATTAATGATGATTTTAGGATTATTTTCCTAAATGAATTAATTATGGTATTTTGGATAAGGCCGACCGTGTACCCACACGCGGCTATTTTTATCAGGTATGATAAAAATGATGACTTGGTTGTATGGTGGTAGTGGTATGTTATAATGGCCTAGAGGCCCTAAATTATCAGCTTTGGGTGAGCATATATATAGTAACCATATTATCAGCTTTGGGCGAGTAAATTATTATCAGCTTTGGGCGAGCTATACTATCTATATTTTCAGCTTTGGGTGAGCAGTCTTGATTTAAAAGACTTATAGATAGTATTGAATGTACCGACCAGGAGAAGGTCGTGATGACATGTAATTGACTAGGTCGATTGATCGAAGTCTCGATCTGTGGTGATTAATTAGTGGTATATTTGAATTGAACTGATATGCAAGAAGGAACTGAGGCCAAGGTAAGTCCTCCGACCCGTGTTGTGCTTAGGCAGTTTCAAAGTGTATTGATTTACTAATCGGGTCTTAAGGAGTAGAACTTGCTGAGACATGGTCTCATTGGTTATTGTATAACCATTTCAGGTCCTTAGATGGCGATGGTGGAGGACCGAGAGCTTCGGAGTCTGGAAGGGTGGAGACTGAAGATTCGGCAAATCTGTCTGACTAGAGGGTCATAGGACAGTTCCTTTTTGTTAAGCCGATAATTTTGTAAACAGCCTGAATTTGTGTATAAAACTGTTGTTTTATAAAGGCTCATTTTGGTCATGAGTTGTGTCCTACTATCTTATCCCATTGTTTTATTGTCTGGGAATTTTAATTATAACTACTTCCGCATGTGCAATATAAAATGAAAGGGTCGGCGATACATAGTTCTGGGATATCGCATTTTAAAATCGACCAAGTAGAAGGATGGGAGCGTCCTCGAGGATTGGGGCGTGACATGATTGGTTGACCTCATGCCACACATCAATAATCTACATCATTGATCCATATCATATGAAACCACACACCGATGGTCCATCCATCGACCAATCATTTGCTTAATATCAAACCATAGTCACGACACAACACCTAGTGATAAGATGACTAAGATTTCCCCCTGGCAAGGTCTCCACATATTATTAGCCAATGGCTCAAACTACAAGGATATCCTAGACTAGTATGCGTACACCCACAATTCCCTTATTGGGCTCATAGCGATATTGAGCACTAAACTCACATCCTTCACTATTTAGAAATTTAATCCATAATCAATCTCATAATCCACAATACATTTAAAAACCAATCATATAACCTTTCATAATTCGATTCCTCCGATAGAAATATATATATATATATATATATGCATATTTTATTTTATTTTTGCAAAGCATTTCTCATATCATTTCATAAAACAAATTCACAATCAAAACCATAATCCATCTCATAACCTGATTTCGCAAACCAAATCGTATCAACTTTCGCAACTCAATTCATCAAACAAAATTTGTTTCTTAAAGCATTTCACGAATTTATACCCATAATTTTTGGTAGTTCCTTCACAAAGCATTTGATCAAGGAATTTACAAATAATCATTTCAAATTATTTTAAACAATGTATTTTTCAATTCCTCACAAACCCAAACGTATAACATGCAACAAAAGAATTCTTTTCATGAAGAATTTCCTCCATTCATCGCATAATAATCGACTCATGAGTCATCTTGAAAAATGCTCTGTCATGACATTTCAAAATCAATAGGATAGTAAATGTTTGATCTGACTTTTATGCAACAATAATGTCATTTGTAATTGATCATATATATAATTCATAGTATTTTAAAATATGAATTTTACAAACTCAAAGAAGAGATAGCATCACTTACCTGGATATACTCCATACCAAACAACAAAGCTCACTCAAATCAATAAACTCGCATTCCTATTATATAAGCGAGAAATAGCATCAAAACCAAGTAAAACGGTATCTCAACTAACGGCTCAACTAAACTATGCATAAAACAACACCTATGTGCTAAAAAATCACATATGCAAAGAGATTAGCCAAGCCGTCCGCAATGTAGAGCTTAAGCACGAAACTTGGTCATGCCGTAACTCTCTCTACCGAACCCCATTCCAAACATTGTTACAGTCAATAAAAAGCTCTTTCAACATACTATAAGGATCCCAATTCGACCGTTCCAAAATAAGCTGAGAAACGACAAAATATGACCCTGAAGTTGCTAGACGTGCACTATTCATCACGCGCGGGAAACTTTAAAATTTTGTTCCAAGCAAACTCTAAGTTCAAATCAATTTTCGTAAAATCTTATAGCTCCACGACACCCTAAACTATTATTTCTATATATATACACAGCTCAACGATTTCAAAATTGGACTTCACCGCATGAATTTCCAATAAGTCTGAATTTCAAGCCATAAGTCTGAAACTACTCTGATTGGAAGAACGATGGGCGCGAGTACTTACCGGACGTTGCAATACATAGTTGATTCGTCTTGACAGGGTCCCCGTTGTGCGAACACGCAATCCCTTTTTTCTTTTCCCCTTTCTTCTTCTTCTTTCACTTTTTTCCTCCTTTCCCATTCTTTCTCCGTTTCTCGGCCGCTCAAGCTCTCGGCTTTTTTACAACAAGCCCACTGTTGCTACTTTTGTTGACTAAGTCAACATTTTCTTTTCTACTTCTTTTTTTCGTGTGGGTCCCATCACCTTTGAAAAGTCAAAATATTACATGAACAAAGTCGTTTGCTGTTGCCGCAATTACAGGATGAAGTATATGATCATCGTGTTCTGTCAGTGGTTGGGGAATTCGCCAATGTTTGTCGACTTTAGATTTATATTTTACTTGAAAGACCTGCAGTTGCAAAGTTAATCACAAGTTTGAAGTCATCGAGTCATCTTATGTCAACTAAGGCTACACCATGAAATATCATTTAAGATGCTTTACAAAGTATAAGCTTAAACTGATATGTAAAGAAGATCACATATATATAAAGAACTTATATGCCTCACTATCAAGCAATGTAAGATACTTCAACATATTTTAAGAAGTAAAAACTTCCACAGACCTCATTCCCTGCATAACAACTTGTCTGAAAATTTTGCTTGTTCAGCGTAGTGAATGGATAAAAATTGGATAAAAATTGGACAGGGTGCAAAGATGTAATCAGATTCAACAGACAACAAAGACAAAGCATGGATAAAATGTATAAAGCCGAGAGGTTGATGATGATCAAGTCATCCAACATCTTCTTGTTTTAGTGTACTGTTCACCCGTGGGCTGGGTCACTTTAGCTACAATGAGAAGTGCTCTGTTACAATGATGTCCCATTCATATTGCGACTGGCTGTCTCAGGTTGAGGCGTGTGGAGCCATAGAAAAGCCATATAGTCTGACAATAATGAAAAGCATTCTGTCGTCGCTCGTGAGTATGCCTTTCCTCTACCTTGATTAGTAGGGAAAATTCTATCATAGATGATGATCTTTTGATCTCTAGGAAAGGTTTGCTTTGATTAGTAGGGAAAATTCTATCATAGATGATGATCTTTTGATCTTTTGATTAGGTGAAATCCTCATCTTATTCTGCAACTTTTTTTTTTACTGTCCTTGCTCATGAGTATGCCTTTCCTCTGCCTTGATTAGTAGGGAAAATACATCATAGATGATGATCTTTTGATCTCCAGGAAAGTTTTGCTCTCGTGGTTGATCAGAGCCTATTTTGTATCAGTTAAACTTACCTTTGCCACCTTACAATAATTACCTACTTCATTCTTGTGACAGGTCGTCTGGAGTTCAAAGCGTTGGAACCAAAGAAGGGATATCAAGATTGACTGGAGGAACAAATATTCCATGCGGTCAAGACTTTGATGCATCACATAGTTTCTTCTTCTTAATTTGCTTCTCTTATAAAAGTCAACACCCATCAGAAGAAACGGCAAGAAAAAGCAGCCAGAAATAGCGAAATCCCCATTATTACTGCAATTTGGCATATGCTATTGTCTACTTTTCATACTCTCATGAATTGGCATAGCAATCTTCTCCATTTAATTATATCATCAGTTCTTTTCAGAGTGTGCATTTCCACTGACCTGATTACTAGAGAAAGCTCTATGAGAGATGGTGATGTGTTGATCTCCAGTGGTGGAGATTTTGCTCTTGGCTTCTTTAGCCCCGGCAATTCTAGCCATAGGTACTTAGGGTTATGGTATAACAAAATTCCCATGAAAACGATCACGTGGGTCGCCAACCGGGACAACCCTGTCAAAGATAATTCGGGACGTCTTGTTATCGACAAGCTGGGGAATCTCATACTCTACGACACAAAGAGAAGCATCTCTGTTTGGGGCAGCAATCTTTCGTTATCTTCGGTGGCGAGTGACTGCGTGGCTCAACTTTTGGATTCGGGTAATCTTGTTCTGTTTCAGGATGGCAAAAAAAGTTCAGTCCTTTGGCAGAGTTTCGACCATCCGACCGATACTTTGCTCCCCTCCATGAAACTCGGGCTAAACCGCACCAGTGGCCTAAATAGAATCCTTACATCTTGGAAGTCTCAGGATGACCCTGGAACAGGAACGGCTTATTACATGGTCAACCCCAGTGGTTTCCCGCACTTAACTTTGTACAAAAATAAGGTTCCGTTGTGGCAACCAAGTCCCTGGAACGGAGTCAGATTGAATGTGATCCCGGCTGTAGGCCAGTCCTCATGGTTCAACTTTAGCATCATAATTGATGCCGATGAGGCCATCTTATTGTCAAATGTTCTTAACTCGTCAATCTATGTGAGGGGAGTAGTTCAAGAGTCCGGAATCGTGCAACTGTTCACGTGGGTCGAAAAAAAGAGCGAGTGGGTCACTTTTTTCACCAAACCAGAGGACCAATGTGACTCCTATGGGCATTGTGGTGCCAATGGAAACTGTCATTCCGATAGCATTGACCAAATTGAGTGCAACTGCCTGCCTGGGTTTACCCCTAAGTCCCCGAACGATTGGAGCATGAGAGACAGTTCAGGTGGGTGCATCAGGAAGAACCAAGAATCAGTTTGCCAGAATGGTGAAGGGTTCGTAAAAGTAGCTGACGTAAAAGTGCCAGACACTTCGGTTGCAAGATGCCCTGATATATTCACGTCGTCCAATTTTTTGTAGTGGTTATATGTCTCCGGAATACGCAATGCAAGGATTATACTCAACCAAGTCTGATGTTTTCAGCTTTGGTGTCATATTACTAGAAATAGTCAGTGGCAAGAGGAACACTGATTTCTACAATGACAGTGCATGTCTGAATCTCATTGCACATGTAAGGACATAGGACGAAAGATTCCTTCACCCCAATTTACCTTCTACTGCTTCTTGAAACCAGATTTCATTGCTTCATCTCTCTAAGATGTTGTTACCTTCAACTTTTGTAGGTTTGGAACTTATGGAAAGAAGGAAAATCCTCCGACATGCTTGATTCATTGATGGCCCAACCCTATAACTCTCGTCAGGTTTCAAGAAGCATCCAAATCGGCTTACTGTGCGTACAAGAACGTGCGGCAGTCCGGCCAACCATGATGGACATTGTCTTAATGTTGGGTAATGAGGCAGCTCTTGCCTCTCCAGATAAGCCTGCATTCATTTTGAAAGGAAGCGGCGACATTCTTGACCTTCCACCAATTGCAGGAGCTTCTGCGAACGAGGTAACCATAACTGAGCTTGATGGTCGATAATTGGACTTGATATGACCATCGTTTTATCATCCTATTTTCCAGTCAGATAAAGCCCACAAAAAGCTCGAACCACCTTTAACAAAAGGGTCCCTATACTGAATCGACAGAGGTTCCCATGTAGCCAAAGAAAAAGGTACTAGGAGTGCTCCTCAGATGCTAAGAAGTTGCCAGGTCAGTATTGTAACTTCTGCTAAAGAGGAGTTCAACTATTCTAGGCAACAAGAGGAGTCAACTACTTGTGTCAATAGATTAGACATTAGTGATAGGAGATGCGGGTGATGAAAGATTCAAATGAATGTCATAATTTGTTCGGATTTAGTGCTTGTTTGAACAATTACATCGTACTAGTACTATATCACTTTGATCCAAAGAACGATTCCATCATTCCGTGCCCAAAAAAATGGACCTTTTGTGCCCTGTAAACCTCAATATGGATGACCTATTTTTTATCTACATTGCGCAAATGGCCCCAATTCTAGCTTCAGGCTATACAGATTCTAAAGCAAGTGAATATTACATGCATGAACGCTCAGCTTCAGTAATAGCAGAATAGCTAGCACAATTACTCATCTATTCGGCGATATTGAAGAAATAGCATACTCACCTTTTAGTCCTTTGCCTCGTGCGACTCAAGGTGCTTATATATTTTCTCATGCAGGCAGTGGTACTCAGATTCCGCGACAAATAAAAATTGTATGGGATTAATTGAGACAACTGTACAAATATAAAGGGGTAAAAATGCAGTACACTCTAACGGGAGATGATGGTGTGCGTTCCTAATGCTTTACTGTTAGCAAATTGGTATCAAATCGTGTGAAAATAGGTCCCAAGACCGATTAGTTCGTTTCGGATAAATTTATAGTTATTGTACTTGCAAGCTTACCAATACGAAACAAGGCTTTAGTGAATCCCGTGGAACTTGGTTTAATGATTGAAGGAATGGCCTTGATGTGTTGTTCAAGAATACGATACGGATTCGATTTCTCGTGTATTAACAAATGCAAATGAAAGAAAAGAGTTTTTTAATGAATCTTTTCTAATAGGCAAAAGACATGGGCTAATGGGCTTGTGCTCTTTTTGTTAACACAGTAATCTTAAAAGTTTTGAACCCAAGGATGTAGCTGAAGATACCTGAGTACTAAACCAAAGGCGCGGAGTATTTTATGCATTGCGTCAAATAGCTACTTAGTGAATGTATTATGTTTACTAAGTTGAATTTGAATCGTTAGATTTTAGAAATGATTACATGACAGTCTTTAATGTACTATAAGAATAATAATTTATTAAAACCATTAAAAATAAAATCACAAATAATTATAAATTGTTGTGGGAAACGTTTTTTTTAAGAATTTGTTACTCACAATAAATTATTATTCTCGCGACATCTCAAAAACTTTTATGCTAGTAATGTCACGCCCCGATTCTCCGAGCGCGTGCTCATCCCTCGGTGGTCGATTAAATAGCAACGTCCCAGGACGCGTTGCTGACTCATTCGTTTTAATGCGCAGGTGGAAGCAAATAAGTAAATCCCCAGACAACAATAAGATGAGATAGAAAAGTAGGGGCATAAATTTTTCAAACCACAACACACTTATGTCTATGTATACAATTCGAATGTCAAATAGACCTATAAAAGCATTAAATCAAATAAATTAGACTAAGATTATTTAATACTCTTTTATTCTTCTTTTTCTTTATCAAAAAAAAAAATCATTTGTATTCTCAAAACTCAAGTTGAGTAACTCGGAAATATAAAATAGCTCAAAAGAAAACCCTTATGTATTTGATTTTTTTAGTGGTCTCTAACCCCTTTTTCTTTGTCTCATTTAGAATATATTTGGACTCCTTATTCTTGATCTAGTTGTCAAGACAATTAAAAAAAAAAAGGATATTTCCTTATTCCAAAATTTTTTATCTTTGCCTTGAATCATTGGGTTTAGACATTACTTCGGTGATTTTTAATCGTTTCAAAATGGCAGCAACACGGCTTCGATTCTTGAATAACCCTCTAAGCATTCAAAAAATATTAGTCGATATATACAAGGTCTGCAAAAAGTGGGGGTTTAGAGTGCTACAGATCCTCTAAGCATTCAAGTCTTCAACTGAATACTCTTGGGACCCTAGATTCGACGGACTCGAAGCCGTACCCTTTCCAAAAGCAACCTCCAGCACCGACATAGGGATCTCAGATTCCGGTATGGGACATTCTCTTTATCCATTTCGCTCACGACGATACCACAATCTGTATTGATGGGGTACCTTATGGGGTAGACCCTCATCAACCCAGACAACGGACCTCATGAGCTCATAGACCCATCCTCGTTGGTTCCCATGGAGCGGAATATAAGATACATGCTCGGTGACCTTCTTCGACTGTCCAAAATGCTCGGGGTACTGCCATCTAAGGACTTGTAAATGTTATCCCACAACGGGGTGAGACAACGTCTCAGCAAGTTCACCCCCTAAGTCCTGACTAGGAAGAAAATATGCCACAATGGCTGCCTAAGCATAAGCACAAGTCAGAGGACTTACCTTTGCCTCTGTTCCTTCCTACAAGTCAATATAATTTATATATTCAACGAATCACTTCAACAAATCAAATCATCAAATCAGATCGAGTCATTGATCAATCGATCTAGTCGATTCCATACCAATAAGACCATCTCTCGGTCAACTCATTCAATACTATCTATAAAGTCCGATCACATCAAGAACTGCTCACCCTAAGCTGAAGATAGATAGTATAGCTCGCCAAAAGCTTATTACAGCGTATACTGCTCACCCTAAGTTGATATATCAAAGCCTGCAGGTTGATATAGTATACTGCTAATGCTCACCAAAGCTGTGCGATACTTAATGCTCACCAAAGATGTGCGATACTTATGATATACTGCTCACTCTAAGCTAATATATCAAAGCTCTCAAGCTGATATAGTATACCATTCTACTCAACCAACAATTTCATCACTTTTATCATACCCGATAAAAATAATCGTGTGTAGGTACACGGTCAACTTTAGCCAAAATACAATATTTTCCTTTTCAAAAATCTCACTAATTCCAATAATCCATAAACACATTTTTGACGTTGTAAACGACGCCCGGTATTTTCTAATTAAATACTGAAATTATTAAATTTTGGGATAAATACCCCAAAACTACAATTCACACTCAAATTGCACAAACCAGCACTCAATTAAATAAACCAATCATACCATTGCAATCAGCACGAAATTCCAGTCACCAACTATCCTGGTCTTATTTCCGGAAAATAATAATTAATTATATAATTACCAAAATTAATTAATAAATACCAATAAATGCAATTTAGGCCGAAAAAGCCTAATTAAATATCGAAGCGGGCTCGAAAAATTTCCGAATCTATCTAGATAAATACTACAACTTATCTAGTCTCTAATTACGCTACTCTAACCACCTAACATGCATAAACGAATAATTAAATTGCTAATCCGTTCTAACTAACCACACAATTCATGCTTAACCTAAACTAATCAACCCTTAAGCATAATTAAATCCCCAAGCGGAGATTATTGAGTAAATTCACTGGTTTTGAGATTCGATTAGTTCACTAGGACGGCGAGGTGGAGACGGGCCACAAACTCCAAAGCGGGGGCACCAGCGAGGCCGAGAAAGGCTCGGAAATGGGCCTCGAAGCCCACGAGACTTTCTGGGGTTTCAGTTATGTTCTTGAACCAAAATGGCTGGGCGAGCAACAAATGGGCTGGAAACGACACGGAAGGTTGGCGAACGGCTGCAGCAGCCTAGGTGGAGGCGGACGGTGGCTCCGGCGACTCAGACGGCGACGAACGGCTCTGGATGACAGCTCACAAATGCGGTAACGGTGAGATGAGCGCGGGACCAGCAGCAGACGGCTGGACACAAGCGACACGAGCAACGATGTGCGAGCAAGCAGACGTGGCTTTGTCTGCTCGGACGATGGCCAGGGGTGGTCGGACGGAGCTGACTGGCTTGCTAGCTGCTTCCTCTAATTTTTTCGAGCTTCAAACACACTAAAATGGGGAAAGCAAGGTTGAGGGAGGAAGAAATGAGACAACCCAAGCTTGGAGGGGGCTACCTTGGTTCAACCTCACCCCTTTGTCCCCTTGGCTTGACCCCACCATGGCCGGCTGGCTCCCTCAGCCACTTGCAGCCCGTTAGCTTGCTTAGGAAGTCTTGGAGATGGTCCATAAGTTGAGGGGCATTGGGGGCTACGAATTTGCACAAATTTCCCCCAAAACTATTTCAGTTCCTCTTTGAATTGATTCAATTAGGCTCCCATAAATTCCACCAACGTGTCCATGATCAAATTGACATTTTTCATAGCCAATAGATCCAACTTGCATCCTAAAAACGCGATAAAAAACGGTCCCCTGAATTTTTCGGACAAAAACGGCCCTATTTTGACTTTTCGCCAAAAATCTCGATTTGCAAAAAAATCTTCGGAAGATGAGTCGACGTTACTAAAATGACTCGTGACATGACAGAACTTTCAATTTCTGAAATCGGATTCAAATTCACGGTTAATTTCAATCTAGCGCGATTTTAGCGTGACCTAGCCTATCAAGTAGCTCTTAGAAATTTTTGGTGCAATTGACCCATGGTCAATTTTCTTCAAATCACAATGTACCTCTTCGACACATTGGCAAATTTTGGTGGTCGTGAAAATCTCGAGATTTCAAATACGAACTTAGGGTATCCAAACGATAAAAAAATCAGTCTAGTACCGATCGACGAGAATTTTACAATTTAGTGGAATCACCCACGTTTGATCACCTATCTCAGTCAAACTGACCTATCTCTGATCTCTAATCGATTTTTAACTGTGCCATAATGATCTCTGCAGATGAGCACAGTCGAGTAGTCGATTCCTGATTGAATTCTCAAGTCCATTGCATTAACATCCCTTAATGACTTCCCCCAAATAATCTAGTTATCTCATGAGTGATCAGCTCAGAAAATAGCACTATAGGCGAATCGATGAAAAGCCCAATTTATTTAATTGAAAACAGAATTAAAATTTCAGGATGTCACAAGTAAAGCCCATTAGATTTTATGGATTCACATGGGACTGACATTGTACCCATCTGATTAAACAGCCAACATTTGTTTAAGTATATGTACTCCACTCATTAGATACTTGCGCGCGTAGGACGAACATGACATAACGACCAAATGGGAGCTATAACATTAACATATGACAAACATGCCAAAATCACACTCCATATATGAAAATTAATGAAGAAAGAGTGGGGCGGGAGGGAGGGAGGGAGGGAGTTATATTTTTCTTTTGCACATGTAAAAAAATTAATTTACACTAACAAGTTGAGACAGTGTTATACATGCCATTTTATACTATTGAATTCCTAAAGTAAAATCCTATTTGGAGTCATGCAGATCCTCCTTGAGCATAGTTAAAAAAGAAAAGAAATTGCGTTTGGAACGAGACCTAATGGAGCAGATTCAAAGGTACAAAGAAAAAGATAACACCTTTTTTTCAAGAAACAAGCTTGCCGTAGGAGCTACAAACTCAGCGTTGTTATGCCACTGATTAGCCAAGACAAAGTAAAGGCAAAGTCTCTCCCAACAAAGCATATATAATTATAGCTGCCTGACATCGACTTTGAGTCCTACTTTATTTAACACGACAATGATACCAAGATGCTGCTTCTTTCCCCCCTTTTCATTATTCTTTCTATAAATCATCTTTTCATTTAATTAGACTAGGAAAAAAAAGTCTCAATTATCTTAAAATGCATCATTAGATTGAATTCCAATTCTGACCTAAATTCTTTTTGTTTCACAAAAAAGTATCAATTTTAGGATGGGTTCCTATTCTGACGAAACTTTTATTCGTCTTATAAAAAACAACTTTACAATGGATCTCAATTCAGTTGGTACCCAAATCCAGCTCTCATTAAGTGGAAACACACGTAGAGGGAGTGTGTGTATGTGTGTAAGAACTTAAAATGAAATGCTTCATTTTAAGTGGCATCAACGCCACTAAATAGTGTCATCCAAGCCATAGTGGTCGTACCTTGTAGGATGTCGGCGAAGACTAAATAGTAACCTCAGCTATTTCCAATCAAAATTGGTGAAAATGACTACATTGAAAAATCGTCAAAGGAGTTAAGACAATAGTCCAATGTATCATAAATTTATGACTTTTTGAACAATTTTCCCAATAGACCATATGACACTTAAATTCAAGTTTGTATGATTTCACACATTTCAATTCATAAGAACGACCGTGTCACTTGAATTTTTATTTCATTTTGAGTGCCCAAAACTATTAAGAAGTAATATTTGGAGGATAGTTCATCCCATTACCGCTATTTTAAGAAGTTATATTTTATTTCATGGCTATTTTCGCTTCCACGAAGGGTAAAAAGAAAGGAAAAAAGAGGTTCTACATAAATAAAGGCAAGGATTCACCAGCGAAGCTTGCCAGAGAGACTGCGAGGATTTACGAAAGACACGATCGAGAAGAGGGTCTCGGAGGAGGTGAGGAGATGGGGAGCTTTATGAGGAGAAAGGGGTAGGACTATATTGCCAGTTGTACAATAAGTTTACAACTTTGGAAACAATTTTCCCTCTAAAGCATGTGACACATTTCAGTTCATTGGTTGATCTTTTTCACATATGTATAGTTGTCTTCTTATCTCAAAAATGCACATTCACACTTTGAGAATCTACCAATTCCGTCCATTCTATCAAACTATTAATTTGAAAAATAAATCAACATGATAAATACAATGATGGTGGACGAAATTCGGAAATTGAATGTCACTGATTTGTTAGTGTCAAGGACTATACTTGAGCTCCACGGCAAACTTTTCCAAGGTTCAGTTTCTTATTTTGACTCTTAATAACCGCAAGGTCATTCTCTTAAGTGCCTTCAAAAAATCTCTATAGCCATTTCAATGGTCACTTCAGGAAAACGAAAGTCTTCGGTCAATTCTCTCTCGTTAGTTCAAGGATAGTGGCAAGTCGAGCACAACAACAATGACCGTCCGGGATGGGACCACGATCTCAGTGGTCAGATCACATTTAAGGAGCAAAATTTGTCTTATTTTGGGAATAGTCCTGCTCATAGACTAATTAAAAGAATTGTTTAATTCAATCCTAAATTTTTTAATTTTACCAATTTAATCTGAAAATTTTGCAAAATATTCCAATATAGTCATTTCTATCATTTTTTTTCCAGCGATGACTATGTGGTAGTTCACTAATCGCTGGCCGTCCTATGTAACATACCGCCACATCAATGATTTTGGGAAGCCTAAAGGACCACATTGGAATTTTGCGTAAAAATTTAGAATTATATTTACAAAATTAGAAAATTTATGACCTAATTGGTATTTATACAGTAGGTTTATGATCAATTTGACAATTCCCCCTGCACTAATTCGTATTTATGTATATTCTTGAGCTTGAAACATGTTTAAGGGAAACAACAAAAGAATCTCGGAATATTCGCTAGAAACATCTGATTTTTGATTTCTTAAAAACCATTCCACGTGACTTTGAAAATTGCTACACATACATTGCCTTGGTGGTCGGGTGCTGCTTCGACCACATACCGGATGCGCGCACGAAGGCCCCCTAGGCAATGTCCTTATCTCACTTGTGTTATAGATAGCACAGATTCTTCTCACAGTTATAAAAGAAAAATAGGGATTCAAGAATCATTCATAAAAATGATGTGGCCTACCTTATTTTGAGTTTTGAAATATCATCCTCTTATTTAATAAGAAACTATTTATCGCGCACATCACTTTTATGAATCAATTTATAAATCGACCTATCATCAACCATTTATAGCTTCTAGCGGAAACACAAATATATTACTGTTTAAGTTAGATACTTGCTGTCTTTTTCATGGAATTATTTTCCTAATATTTGACAACCTTTTATTGGGTCAACTTTTACCAATCATATAATTAGGGGTTATTCTGAGGCCTAGTTTCAAATTGTAGGATGGAGATTGTTAGATGTCCCATATGTGTCACAATATTGTCAAAACCCCCAATTTAAATCATGCCAATTACTTTAATATCGTCTGCGTTGATTCACGTGGTGGAAGACTCAGTTAATTACAATCGTATGCCTTGTTCCTCAAGATCTCTGCGGCAAAGTCCCTATAATTTAACATTTCTCTATTTTCATTTGTTTGAGTACCTAAATAAATCGCAGATAAGATCCAAAAAATAGATACCTGAGTTTTCTTTGGGTCAAATTCCAATATTCCCCATGCCTCATTAGCCCATACTGCTCCCAAGGCGGTGTAAGTTGCTTTAGCACCTCCCTCTTGGCATTCACCCGCAACGAGCTGCACCCTGAGTTATGAAGGAAGCCCGGATGGCGTCTGACTAATTGGCTCAGTCACTAGAGGTGCGTTTGATAATCATTCTGTTCCCGAAAACAATTTCTGATTAAAAATGATTATTGTTTATTATGTTTTCGAAAACAATTTTTAAGCATTTGAAAGTGTTTGGTAACTACTCAAAATTTCTATTTTTGGAATAGAATCGTCTTTGACACTGTCTTAAAAATTTATAAACCAAACCATTTTCTTTTAATTTTTTTACAATTTTATTACTCTTTTTCTTTTCTTTTCTTTTCTTTCTCTTCTTCTTCAAGCTTTGGTCGATCACTGGCCTTGAGATGATCGACGATTGGCCAAAACAAGAGTCGGCGATCTTGTTGGAGCGTCACCAGCCCCCAGCGAGGTCGTGCCTTGTTGGCCGAGCCTCGTCTAGCTAGGCAAGGCTCATCGGTGGCTGGGGGAGCCTCGCCTAGCTAGGCGAGGCATGCCGGTGGCCAAGGGAGGCCCCATCAAGTCTCGTTGGTGACTAGCAGCAGTGGATGGTGGTGGACGGCGGTGGAAGAATGAGAGAGAAGGAAGAAAAATAAGAAGAAAAGAAGAAGAGAAGGTAAAAAAGATAGTTGGGCTGACTTGATTCTAGAATTGTGATCAAGAACAAAGAAACAATTTGTTTTTACTCTTAGATTATGTTTCAAATATGTTACTAGAAACAAAAAATTAACCAAATAGATTTCTATTCCAAATCTATTTTCGAAAACACGAGAACATAATCAATCACTATTTAGTAAGTTGTCAAACGCTCTCTAGACTGCTTGTGCCCCATCTGTACCAAGGATTAAGGCAAAAAGGAAATAGGTGTCCATGAGGTGTGGGCGAGAAAAAGGGATAACCTATCCAATTATCAGTCGTCAATTTTGTGAATGGGTTAATATCACCAAATTACAAAATGAAGCTATGTGAAGCGCTGGGACAGAGTTTTCTGGAATTCAAAGCATGAGGAACCAAGGAAGGTTATATGAATTTAAGTCATCTGCTGTTGCCGAAAATATGGGATGGAGTATATAATCATCTAGTTCTGTCCGCGCATGAGTCAACCCCGGAGTGGCTCAGTTTAGCTAGGACGAGAAGTGCTCTGTTATAATATTGTCCCAAGTTGAAGTGCGTCCCAAAGAGAAGCCATCAAGATTGACAATAATGAAAAGCACTCATCCTATTTTGCAAAAAAATAAAAAAGTAATTGATGAATAACTGTAATTTTTTTTTCAGTAAAGATAGTTTCAATTAGATAAAAAAAAAAAAAAGGACTAAGTCGTTTAGTTATTTATGAATAGCACTTTTTTACTCCAAAAATCGAATGTGAGTTTATCCTTTCTCACTCTTCTCCCACTTGATTATGTCCCTCACTATTAAGGATGAGCAGTTCTATCCATTGGAACTAGTTTCTCATTTTTGAAACTTGAAACCTACCATGTATAACCTAGAACCTAAAACCTATATTGTCATAGGTTCCAGGATCGGTTCCAGGGTCTATCCATATTCCACTTATATTGTTATTTGAACAATTACATTTCACTAACCATAACTTATATTAAAGACAAAAAAAAAATATGAACATTAATAAAGTAAAAATCTTAGTCATAAAATAAAAATTTAGACTAATGCTTCCAGATTATACACTCATTATCGAACGGCATGGAATATCGAAAGACCGCACAGAGACATGGACCAAGAAAAACATTAAAACTTATTATAAGTTCTAGGCTATAAGTTAGAGATTCCTCATTTTTTTTTGGATAAGAGCTCTAGAACCGCTGCAATGTTGATTCCGCGGATAAGTGACCTCCCCGACGTTGAGGACAAGAACCAAATCCTGAGGATGACAAACAAATTTGGAAACAACGCTTTGCACATTGCCGTGCGTCGTCATTATGTCAACGCAGTGCACCATCTGTTGAACGAAGACTTGGAGCTCGTATTCCAGAAGAACGTGGATAAAAAATCTCCCCAGTACTTGGCCTTCGAATTCAAAGAACCCGAAATACATAAGGTTTTATTTTCGCTCCCAGTCAAACCATCGAGGATACGAGGTTTGCCGCCCATTGACGGTGCCATCATACATAACCGCTATGGTAAGTACCAAAATCTTCCTTAGCGTGGCGGGTCAAAGAAGCAATCTCAGTGCCCACCGTACAATAATTACCTACTTCGTGGATGTGAAGGTTGTCTGGAGTTCAAAGTATTAGGAACCACATAAGGGATATCAAAGATTGACCGGAGCTAACATATATTCCAGGATGTCAACACTTTGATGAATCAAATATTTTCTTTTCAATTTGCTTCCCTCAAAAAAGTGAATACCCATTAGAAGAAAGAGCAAGAAATAGCGAAATCCCTATCTAGTACTGTATTTTGATTCATGCTATTGTCTACTTTCCATACTCATGAATTGGCCTAGCAATCTTCTCTACTTAATTATATCATCAGTTCTTTACAGAGTGTGCATTTCCACTGACCTGATAACAAGAGAAAGCTCTGTCAGAGATGGCGATGTGTTGATCTCCAGTGATGGAGATTTTGCTCTTGGCTTCTTTAGCCCAGGCAATTCTAGTCATAGGTACCTAGGGATATGGTACAATAAAATTCCCGGGAAAACAGTGGTGTGGGTCGCCAACAGAGACAACCCTGTCAAAGATACTTCCGGACGTCTCAGTATCGACAACCTGGGGAATCTCGTACTCTACTACACAAAGAGAAGCATCTCTATTTGGGGCAGCAATCTTTCGCTACCATCAGTAGCGAGTGACTACGTAGCTCAACTTTTGGATTCAGGTAATCTTGTTCCGTTTCAGCATAGCAAGAAAAGTTCAATGCTATGGCAGAGTTTTGACCATCCGACCGATACTTTTCTCCCCTCTATGAAACTCGGGCTCAACCGCACCAGTGGCCTAAATAGAATCCTTACATCTTGGAAGTCTCAGGATGACCCCGGAACAGGAACGACTTATGCAATGATCAACCCCAATGGTTTTCCGCACTTAACCTTGTACAAAAATAAGGTTCCGTTGTGGCAACCAAGCCCCTGGATCGGAGTCAGATTGGATGGGATCTCATGGTTCAACTTTAGCTTCATAATTGATGCCCATGAGGTCGTCCTGGCGTCAAATGTTTTTAACTCGCCAGCCTTTGTGAGGGGAGTGGTTCAAGAGTCCGGGAGCGTGCAACTGTTCAGGTGGGCCGAAAAAAAGAGCGAGTGGGTCAATCTTTTCACCAAACCAGTGGACCAATGTGACTTCTATGGGCATTGTGGTGCCAATGGAAACTGTTATTCTGATATTGAGTGCAACTGCCTACCCAGGTTTACCCCTAAGTCCCCGAACGATTGGAGCATGAGAGACAGTTCAGGTGGGTGCATCAGGAAGAATCAAGAATCAGTTTGCCAGAATGGTGAAGGGTTCGTAAAAGTAGCTGATGTAAAGGTGCCAGACTCTTCAGCCGCATCTTTTGAAATGAATATGACTTTGAGGGAGTGCGAAAGTGAATGCATGAGGAATTGTTCATGCACGGCCTATGCAGATGCAGATTTTTCGAGAGGAGGAAAAGGATGCTTGATGTGGTATGGAGACTTGATGGATACAAGAGAGGTCTCAAGTCTAGGACGAGACTTATACGTGCGCGTGGATGCACCTGTATTGGGTAATCCTAAAAGGGAAAATCAGTTAACATTCTAATTTGCTTATATTTTTGTAACTGCTATTATGTGATTGCAGTCGCACAGTCTCATATGATAGATCGACTAAAAGTTTCTCCTTTCAGCTGAATTTCAGAAGAATGGATTTCTTTCGAGGAAAAAGGTGTTAGCCACCTCGATAGGGTTAGTTTCTGCTGCAGCAATAATCTCTCTTGCGGTATCTATTGTCCTCGTGAAAAAGACAAGAAAAGGTAAGAATAATCTGCATTTTTCTTATATGTCCACACTACAGACCCTTCTTTTGCCGCTTTTAAAACTAGATATATACATGTGTCACACTAAACTTCTGGCGTTTTCAGCTACTGGAGGATTTGGGTCTTATGAAGCCACAGACGCTTGTCAGGACAAATGACAATTAGTATTGAGTCATACTGATTCGAAGTTCCTTTGTGTGGTAGGCTCTGAGGTTGTAAAGGAGCTAGAAGGAACAACAAAGGATCAAGAATTACCTCTTTTAGATATCACCACAATTAAAGCTGCCACAGACAATTTTGCCTCAACGAACAAGCTTGGACAAGGAGGATTCGGTCCAGTCTACAAGGTACTATACCATGTCCTAACACTAAACTCCTTTAATCTCCCTTTCTGCTTTAGTCTCAGTTGTCCAAGATGGTTGATGTATGAGGTCAACCTGAACTAAAACAAGGTAACAAAGTAGTTTTCATGGATATGTCTTAAGGCAAGACGATATTTCAGGGGCGGTTGGCCAGTGGACAGGAAGTAGCTGTGAAGAGATTATCGAAGAGTTCAGGACAAGGGTGTCAAGAATTCAAGAACGAAGTGATGCTTCTAGCCAAACTCCAACACAGGAATCTCGTGAGGCTTTTAAGCTGTTGCATCAGTCTAGACGAGAGGATGTTAATCTACGAGTACTTGCCTAATAAAAGTTTGGATTGCTTCATTTTCAGTATGGTCTTTCCTTCTTTTTCCTCTTCATGTTAATCTAATTGTTGAAATGCCTCACCATTGGCATCGATTTCCTGACATAACGGTCGGTGAATTCTTTTTTCCGGCTTTGGGTCACAGATGAAACAAAAAGGACAACCCTTGATTGGAACCAACGTTTCAAAATTATTCTTGGAATTGCCCGAGGAGTTTTATATCTTCACCAAGATTCAAGACATAGAATCATACATCAAGACCTCAAAGCGAGCAATGTCCTAGTTGATGCCGCAATGAATCCAAAAATTTCTGATTTTGGGATAGCTAAGATGTTTGCAGAAGACCAGATCCAAGCAAACACAAACAAGGTGGTCGGAACATAGTAAGTTATTTAATACTGCCTACCCTTGTCATCCAAGCACTCAATAAGGGAGAGATACAAACTAATTAGATGCCCCGATATTTTCATGTTGTCCAATTTTTTGTAGTGGTTATATGTCTCCGGAATACGCAATGCAAGGGTTATACTCAACCAAGTCTGATGTTTTCAGCTTTGGTGTCATATTACTAGAAATAGTCAGTGGCAAGAGGAACACTGATTTCTACAGTGACAGTGCATGTCTGAATCTCATTGCACATGTAAGGACATAGGACGAAAGATTCCTTCACCCCAATTTACCTTCTACTGCTTCTTGAAACCAAATTTCATTGCTTAATCTCTCTAAGATGTTGTTACCTTCAACTTTTGTAGGTTTGGAACTTACGGAAAGAAGGAATATCCTCCGACGTAGTTGATTCATTTATGGCCCAGCCCTATAACTCTCGTCAGGTTTCAAGAAGCATCCAAATCGGCTTACTGTGCGTACAAGAACGTGCGGCAGTCCGGCCAACCATGATGGACATTGTCTTAATGTTGGGTAATGAGGCAGCTCTTGCCTCTCCAGATAAGCCTGCATTCATTCTGAAAGGAAGCGGCAACATTCTTGACCTTCCACCAATTGCAGGAGCTTCTGCGAACGAGGTAACCATAACTGAGCTTGATGGTCGATAATTGGACTTCATATGACCATCGTTTTATCATCCTATCTTTCCAGTCAGATAAAGCCCACAAAAAGCTCGAACCACCTTTAACAAAAGGGTCCCTATACTGAATCGACAGAGGTTCCCATGTAGCCAAAGAAAAAAGTACTAGGAGTGCTCCTCAGATGCTAAGAAGTTGCCAGGTCAGTATTGTAACTTCTGCTAAAGAGGAGTTCAACTATTCTAGGCAACAAGAGGAGTCAACTACTTGTGTCAATAGATTAGACATTAGTGATAGGAGATGCGGGTGATGAAAGATTCAAATGAATGTCATAATTTGTTCGGATTTAGTGCTTGTTTGAACAATTACATCGTATTAGTACTATATCACTTTGATCCAAAGAACGATTCCATCATTCCGTGCCCAAAAAATGGACCTTTTGTGCCCTGTAAACCTCAATATCAATGACCTATTTTTTATCTACATTGCGCAAATGGCCCCAATTCTAGCTTCAAGCTATACAGATTCTAAAGCAAGTGAATATTACATGCATGAACGCTCAGCTTCAGTAATAGCAGAATAGCTAGCACAATTACTCATCTATTCGGCGATATTGAAGAAATAGCATACTCACCTTTTAGTCCTTTGCCTCGTGCGACTCAAGGTGCTTATATATTTTCTCATGCAGACAGTGGTACTCAGATTCCGCGACAAATAAAAATTGTATGGGATTAATTGAGACAACTGTACAAATATAAACGGGTAAAAATGCAGTACACTAACGGGAGATGATGGTGTGCGTTCCTAATGCTTTACTGTTAGCAAATTGGTGTCAAATCGTGTGAAAATAGGTCCCAAGACCGATTAGTTCGTTTCCGATAAATTTATAGTTATTGTGCTTGCAAGCTTACCAATACGAAACAAGGCTTTAGTGAATCCCGTGGAACTTGGTTTAATGATTGAAGGAATGGCCTTGATGTGTTGTTCAAGAATACGATACGGATTCGATTTCTCGTGTATTAACAAATGCAAATGAAAGAAAAGAGTTTTTTAATGAATCTTTTCTAATAGGCAAAGACATGGGCTAATGGGCTTGTGCTCTTTTTGTTAACACGGTAATCTTAAAAGTTTTGAACCCAAGGATGTAGCTGAAGACACCTGAGTACTAAACCAAAGGCGCGGAGTATTTTATGCATTGCGTCAAATAGCTACTTAGTGAATGTATTATGTTTACTAAGTTGAATTTGAATCGTTAGATTTTAGAAATGATTACATGACAATCTTTAATGTACTATAAGAATAATAATTTATTAAAACCATTAAAAATCAAATCACAAATAATTATAAATTGTTATGGGAAACATTTTTTTAAGAATTTGTTACTCACAATAAACTGTTATTCTCGCGATATCTCAAAAAATTTTATGCTAGTAATGTCATGCCCCGATCCTCCGAACACATGCCCATCCCTCGGTGGTCGATTAAATAGCGACGTCCCAGGACGCGTTGCCTACTCATTCGTTTTAATGTGCAAGCGGAAGCAAATAAATAAATCCCCAGACAACAACAAGATGAGATAGAAAAGCAGGGCCATAAATTTTTCAAACCACAACACACTTATGTCTATGTATACAATTCGAATGTCAAATAGACCTATAAAAGCATTAAATCAAATAAATTAGACTAAGATTATTTAATACTTTTTTATTCTTCTTTTTCTTTATCAAAAAAAAAATCATTTGTATTCTCAAAACTCAAGTTGAGTAACTCGGAAATATAAAATAGCTCAAAAGAAAACCCTTATGTATTTGATTTTTTTAGTGGTCTCTAACCCCTTTTTCTTTGTCTCATTTAGAATATATTTGGACTCCTTATTCTTGATCTAGTTGTTGAGAAAAAAAAAAAAGAGGATATTTCCTTATTCCAAAGTATTTTATCTTTGCCTTGAATCATTGGGTTTAGACATTACTTCGGTGATTTTTAATCGTTTCAAAATGGCAGCAACACGGCTTCAATTCTTGAATAACCCTCTAAGCATTCAAAAAATATTAGTCGATATATATATAAGGTCTGCAAAAAGTGGGGGGTTTAGAGTGCTACAGATCCTCTAAGCATTCGAGTCTTCAACTGAATACTCTTGGGACCCTAGATTCGACGGACTCGAGGCCGTACCCTTTCCAAAAGCAACCTCCAGCACCGACATAGGGATCTCAGATTCCGGTATGGGACCTTCTCTTTATCCATTTCGCTCATGACGATACCACAATCTGTATTGATGGAATACCTTATGGGCTAGACCCTCATCAACCCAGACAACAGACCTCATGAGCTCATAGACCCATCCTCGTTGGTTCCCATGGAGCGGAATATAAGATACATGCTCGGTGACCTTCTTCGACTGTCCAAAATGCTCGGGGTATTGCCATCTAAGGACTTGTAAATGTTATCCCACAACGGGGTGAAACAACGTCTCAGCAAATTCACCCCCTAAGTCCTGACTCGGAAGAAAATACGCCTCAATGGCTGCCTAAGCACAAGCACAAGTTAGAGGACTTACCTTTGCCTCTGTTCCTTCCTACAATTCAATATAATTTATATATTCAACGAATCACTTCAACAAATCAAATCATCAAATCAGATCGAGTCATTGATCAATCAATCTAGTCGATTCCATACCAATAAGACCATCTCTCGATCAACTCATTCAATAATATCTATAAAGTCCGATCACATCAAGAACTGCAAACCCTAAGCTAATATATCAAAGCTCTCAAGCTGATATAGTATACCATTCTACTCAACCAACAATTTCATCACTTTCCCGATAAAAATAATCGTGTGTAGGTACACGGTCAACTTTAGCCAAAATACAATATTTTCCTTTTCAAAAATCTCACTAATTCCAATAATCCATAAACACATTTTTGACGTTGTAAACGACGCCCGGTATTTTCTAATTAAATACTGAAATTATTAAATTTTGGGATAAATACCCCAAAACTACAATTCACACTCAAATTGCACAAACCAGCACTCAATTACATAAACCAATCATACCATTGCAATCAGCACGAAATTCCAGTCACCAACTATCTTGGTCTTATTTCCGGAAAATAATAATTAATTATATAATTACCAAAATTAATTAATAAATACCAATAAATGCAATTTAGGCCGAAAAGGCCTAATTAAATATCTAAACGGGCTTGGAAAATTTCCGAATCTATCTAGATAAATACTACAACTTATCTAGTCTCTAATTACGCTACTCTAACCACCTAACATGCATAAACGAATAATTATATTGCTAATCCCTTCTAACTAACCACACAATTCATGCTTAACCTAAACTAATAAACCCTTAAGCATAATTAAATCCTCAAGCGGAGATTATTGAGTAAATTCACTGGTTTTGAGATTCGATTAGTTCACTAGGACGGCGAGGTGGAGACGGGCCACAAACTCCAAAGCGGGGGCACCAAGCGAGGCCGGAAAGGCTCGGAAATGGGCCTCAAAGCCCACGGGACTTTCTGGGGTTTCAGTTATGTTCTTGAACTGAAATGGCTGGGCGAGCAACAAATGGGCTGGAAACGACACGGAAGGTTGGCGAACGGCTGCAGCAGCCTAGGTGGAGGCGGACGGTGGCTCCGGCAACTCAGATGGCGACGAACGGCTCGGATTGACAGCTCACAAATGCGGTAATGGTGAGATGAGTGCGGGACCAGCAGTAGACGGCTGGACACAAGCGAGACGAGCAACGATGTGCGAGCAAGCAGACGTGGCTTTGTCTGCTCGGAAGATGGCCAGGGGTGGTCGGACGGAGCTGACTGGCTTGCTGGCTCCTTCCTCTAGTTTTTCCGAGCTTCAAACACACTAAAATGGGGAAAGCAAGGTTGAGGGAGGAAGAAATGAGACAACCCAAGCTTGGAGGGGGCTACCTTGGTTCAACCTCACCCCTTTGTCCCCTTGGCTTGACCCCACCATGGCCGGCTGGCTCCCTCAGCCACTTGCAGCCCGTTAGCTTGCTTAGGAAGTCTTGGAGATGATACATAAGTTGAGGGGCATTGGGGGCTACGAATTTGCACAAATTTCCCCCAAAACTATTTCAGTTTCTCTTTGAATTGATTCAATTAGGCTCCCATAAATTCCACCAACGTGTCCATGATCAAATTGACATTTTTCATAGCCAATAGATCCAACTTGCATCCCAAAAACGCGATAAAAAACGGTCCCCTGAATTTTTCGGACAAAAACGGCCCTATTTTGACTTTTTGCCAAAAATCTCGGTTTTCAGAAAAATCTTCGGAAGATGAGTCGACATTACTAAAATGACTCGTGACATGACAGAACTTTCAATTTCTGAAATCGGATTCAAATTCACGGTTAATTTCAATTTAGCGCGATTTTAGCGTGACCTAGCCTATCGAGTAGCTCTTAGAAATTTTTGGTGCAATTGACCCGTGTTCAATTTTCTTCAAATCACAATATACCTCTTCGACACATTGGCAACTTTCGGTGGTCGTGAAAATCTCGAGATTTCAAATACGGACTTAGGGTATCCAAACGATAAAAAAATCAGTCTAGTACCGATCGACGAGAATTTTACAATTTAGTGGAATCACCCACGTCGATCACCTATCTCGGTCAAACTGACCTATCTCTGATCTCTAATCGATTTTTAACTGTGCCATAATGATCTCTGCAGATGAGCATAGTCGAGTAGTCGATTCCTGATTGAATTCTCAAGTCCATTGCATTAACATCCATTAATGACTTCCCCAAATAATCTAGTTATCTCATGAGTGATCAGCTCAGAAAATAGCACTATAGGCGAATCGATGAAAAGCCCAATTTATTTAATTGAAAACAGAATTAAAATTTCAGGATGTCACAAGTAAAACCCATTAGATTTTATGGATTCACATGGGACTGACATTGTACCCATCTGATTAAACAGCCAACATTTGTTTAAGTATATGTACTCCACTCATTAGATACTTGCGCGCGTAGGACGAACATGACATAACGACCCAAATGGGAGCTACAATATTAACATATGACAAAGATGCCAAAATCACACTCCATATATGAAAATTAATGATGAAAGAGTGGGGCGGGAGGGAGGGAGGGAGGGAGTTATATTTTTCTTTTGCACATGTAAAAAAATTAATTTACACTAACAAGTTGAGACAGTGTTATACATGCCATTTTATACTATTGAATTTCTAAAGTAAAATCCCATTTGGAGTCATGCAGATCCTCCTTGAGCATAGTTAAAAAAGAAAAGAAATTGCGTTTGGAACGAGACCTAATGGAGCAGATTCAAAGGTACAAAGAAAAAGATAACACCTTTTTTTTTTCAAGAAACAAGCTTGCCGTAGGAGCTACAAACTCAGCGTTGTTATGCCACTGATTAGCCAAGACAAAGTAAAGGCAAAGTCTCTCCCAACAAAGCATATATAATTATAGCTGCCTGACAGCGACTTTGAGTCCTACTTTATTTAACACGACAATGATACCAAGATGATGCTTCTTTCCCCCCTTTTCATTATTCTTTCTATAAATCATCTTTTCATTTAATTAGACTAGGAAAAAAAGTCTCAATTCTCTTAAAATGCATCATTTGATTGAATTCCAATTCTGACCTAAATTCTTTTTGTTTCACAAAAAAGTATCAATTTTAGGATGGGTCCCTATTCTGACGAAACTTTTATTCGTCTTCTAAAAAACAACTTTACAATGGATCTCAATTCAGTTGGTACCCAAATCCAACTCTCATTAAGTGGAAACACACGTAGAGGGAGTGTGTGTATGTGTGTAAGAACTTAAAATGAAATGCTTCATTTTAAGTGGCATCAACGCCACTAAATAGTGTCATCCACGCCACAGTGGTCGTACCTTGTAGGATGTCGGCGAAGACTAAATAGTAACCTCAGCTATTTCCAATCAAAATTGGTGGAAATGACTATATTGAAAAATCGTCAAAGGATTTAAGACAATTGTCCAATGTATTATAAATTTATGACTTTTTGAACAATTTTCCCAATAGACCATATGACACTTCAATTCAAGTTTGTATGATTTCACACATTTCAATTCATAAGAACGACTGTTTCACTTGAATTTTTATTTCATTTTGAGTGCCCAAAACTATTAAGAAGTAATATTTGGAGGATAGTTCATCCCATTACCGCTATTTTAAGAAGTTATATTTTATTTCATGGCTATTTTCGCTTCCACGAAGGGTAAAAAGAAAGGAAAAAAGAGGTTCTACATAAATAAAGGCAAGGATACACCAGCGAAGCTTGCCAGAGAGACTGCGAGGATTTACGAAAGAGACGATCGAGAAGGGGGTCTCGGAGGAGGTGAGGAGATGGGGAGCTTTATGAGGAGAAAGGGGTAGGACTATATTGCCAGTTGTACAATAAGTTTACAACTTTGGAAACAATTTTCCCTCTAAAGCATGTGACACATTTCAGTTCATTGGTTGATCTTTTCACATATGTATAGTTGTCTTCTTATCTCAAAAATGCACATTCACACTTTGAGAATCTACCAATTCCGTCCATTCTATCAAACTATTAATTTGAAAAATAAATCAACATGATAAATACAATGATGGTGGACGAAATTCGGACATTGAATGTCACTGATTTGTTAGTGTCAAGGACTATACTTGAGCTCCGCGGCAAACTTTTCCAAGGTTCAGTTTCTTATTTTGACTCTTAATAACCGCAAGGTCATTCTCTTAAGTGCCTTCAAAAAATCTCTATAGCCATTTCAATGGTCACTTCAGGAAAACGAAAGTCTCCGGTCAATTCTCTCTCGTTAGTTCAAGGATAATGGCAAGTCGAGCACAACAACAATGACCGTCCGGGATGGGACCACGATCTCAGTGGTCAGATCACATTTAAGGAGCAAAATTTTGCAAAATATTCCAATATAGTCATTTCTATCATTTTTTTCCAGCAATGACTATGTGGTAGTTCACTAATCGCTGGCCGTCCTACGTAACATACTGCCACATCAATGATTTTGGGAAGCCTAAAGGACTACATTGGAATTTTGCGTAAAAATTTAGAATTATATTTACAAATTAGAAAATTTATGACCTAATTGGTATTTATACAGTAGGTTTATGATCAATTTGACAATTCCCCCTGCACTAATTCGTATTTATGAATATTCTTGAGCTTGAAACATGTTTAAGGGAAACAACAAAAGAATCTCGGAATATTCGCTAGAAACATCTGATTTTTGATTTCTTAAAAACCATTCCACGTGACTTTGAAAATTGCTACACATACATTGCCTTGGTGGTCGGGTGCTGCTTCGACCACATACCGGATGCGCGCACGAAGGCCCCCTAGGCAATGTCCTTATCTCACTTGTGTTATAGATAGCACAGATTCTTCTCACAGTTATAAAAGAAAAATAGGGATTCAAGAATCATTCATAAAAATGATGTGGCCTACCTTATTTTGAGTTTTGAAATATCATCCTCTTATTTAATAAGAAACTATTTATCGCGCACATCACTTTTATGAATCAATTTATAAATCGACCTATCATCAACCATTTATAGCTTCTAGCGGAAACACAAATATATTACTGTTTAAGTTAGATACTTGCTGTCTTTTTCATGGAATTATTTTCCTAATATTTGACAACCTTTTATTGGGTCAACTTTTACCAATCATATAATTAGGGGTTATTCTGAGGCCTAGTTTCAAATTGTAGGATGGAGATTGTTAGATGTCACATATGTGTCACAATATTGTCAAAACCCCCAATTTGAATCATGCCAATTACTTTAATATCGTCTGCGTTGATTCACGTGGTGGAAGACTCAGTTAATTACAATCGTATGCCTTGTTCCTCAAGATCTCTGCGGTAAAGTCCCTATAATTTAACATTTCTCTATATTCATTTGATCGAGTACCTAAATAAATCGCAGATAAGATCCAAAAAATAGATACCTGAGTTTTCTTTGGGTCAAATTCCAATATTACCCCATGCCTCATTAGCCCATACTGCTCCCAAGGCGGTGTAAGTTGCTTTAGCACCTCCCTCTTGGCATTCACCCGCAACGAGCTGCACCCTGAGTTATGAAGGAAGCCCGGATGGCGTCTGACTAATCGGCTCAGTCACTAGAGGTGCGTTTGATAATCATTATGTTCCCGAAAACAATTTCTGATTAAAAATAATTATTTTTATTTTGTTTTCGAAAACAATTTTTAAGCATTTGAAAGTGTTTGGTAACTACTCAAAATTCTCTTTTTTTTGGAATAGAATTGTCTTTGACACTGTCTTAAAAATTTATAAACCAAACCATTTTCTTTTAATTTTTTTACAATTTTATTACTCTTTTTTTTTTCTTTTATTTTCTTTCTCTTCTTCTTCAAGCTTTGGTCGATCACTGGCCTTGCGATGATCGACGATTGGCCAAACAACAGTCAGCGATCTTGTTGGAGCATCACCAGCCCCCGGCGAGGCTGTGCCTTGTTGGCCGAGCCTCGTCTAGCTAGGCGAGGCTCATCGGTGGCTGGGGGAGCCTCGCCTAGCTAGGCAAGGCATGCCGGTGGCCAAGGGAGGCCCCATCAAGGCTCGTTGGTGACTAGCGGCAGTGGATGGTGGTGGACGGCGGTGGAAGAATGAGAGAGAAGGAAGAAAAATAAGAAGAAAAGAAGAAGAGAAGAGAAAAAAGATAGTTGGGCTGACTTGATTCTGGAATTGTGATCAAGAACAAAGAAACAATTTGTTTTTACTCTTTGATTCTGTTTCAAATATGTTACTAGAAACAAAAAATTAACCAAATAGATTTCTATTCCAAATCTATTTTCGAAAACAAGAGAACATAATCAATCACTATTTAGTAAGTTGTCAAACGCTCTCTAGACTGCTAGTGCCCCATCTGTACCAAGGATTAAGGCAAAAAGGAAATAGGCGTCCATGAGGTGTGGGCGAGAAAAAGGGATAACCTATCCAATTATCAGCCGTCAATTTTGTGAATGGGTTAATATCACCAAATTACAAAATGAAGCTATGTGAAGCGCTGGGACAGAGTTTTCTGAATTCAAAGCATGAGGAACCAAGGAAGGTTATATGAATTTAAGTCATCTGCTGTTGCCCAAAATATGGGATGGAGTATATAATCATCTAGTTCTGTCCGCGCATGACATTATTTTCGTTGGGAAAATCGCAATCAAAGAATGTCTGTACCGGTCAACCCCGGAGTGGCTCAGTTTAGCTAGGATGAGAAGTGCTCTGTTATAATATTGTCCCAAGTTGAAGTGCGTCCCAAAGAGAAGCCATCAAGATTGACAATAATGAAAAGCACTCATCTTATTTTACAAAAAAATAAAAAAGTAATTGATGAATAACTAAAGAACTTACTTTTTTTTCAGTAAAGATAGTTTCAATTAAATAAAAAAAAAATGGACGAAGTCGTTTAGTTATTTATGAATAGCATTTTTTTACTCCAAAAATCGAATGTGAGTGTTGACGCCTAAAATTTCATTTTTTATTAATTAGGTTTTACTTTATTTTATTTTATCTTTTTTGGATGAAAAATAATAATGAGCGAAAAAGCAGAAAAAAAAAAAAAAAAAAAAAAAAAAAAAAAAAAAAAAAAAAAGAGAAGCAGCCCTCGAATGGGCCCTTACGGCCCATTTCCCCTTTCAGCCCGGCCCCACCAGTCGTCTCCTTCCTCGCGCCTCTGCAGCACACGCACAGAGGACGCGATGCCGGAGAGGCAGGCGGACGGCGACCCACGTGGGAGGGGCAGCTGGCGTCGGATGAGACGCCGGTTCGGCCGGCGGAGGCTGCTTGGCACACGGGGACCGGCGGTCGAAGCTCCGTCAACCAGCTGCCCCCTCACCTATAAATAGGCCCCCTGTTTCCAACGGCGACGGGCACACCGAGAACAATCGAAGGCTGCAAAGCTTCAAGCTTCCTGCTGAGAGACTTCGGAAGGGGAGCCGAGGTCAAGCAAGCCCAGATCCGAAGGCTCGCGGCGGGGAGAGGGAGAAGTTCGGGAGAGACGCCGAGAGAGAGAGAGAGAGAGAGAGAGAGAGAGAGAGAGAGAGAGAGAAGCGGATTGAGGTCGCAGACCTCGGACGACCCACTGAGAGACTTCAGGGGGTCCGAGGGCTCGCGGCCGGAGATCGGGGGCGTTGCCGGAGGAGTGGATCGAGAGAGAGAGGGGGAGATCGAGCACGGGGAAGGCGAAAGGGCGTCGAGCACCGTGCGACGTTGTCACCGTCTCTGTTGTGCACGGTTGCCGGTCTTGGCCAGGTAGCCTATCTTCGTCGTCGTCACCACTGTCGCCGTCGTAGCCCTCTCCGTTGTCCCGTTCTCGTCACGCCGCCGCCACTACCGTAGTCACCGTCGCCGCCGAAGCACCTAGGTTTCCGTCCCCGGCACCCGCGACCCGCAAACCCTAGGGTTTGCGATTTTCCGGGTCGCGAAGCGGATCCGGACCCGGAAAATCGGGTAGGGTTCGCAATCCGCGGGCGGCGGGAGTCGGGTCGGGTGCTAGAGCCGGGTCGGGTAGGGTTTCGCCGGAGGGAGCGGGCTATTGGACCGGGTTGTCGGGCCGGGCCGGGTGTCCTTAAACACCGGCCACGACGCCGTTTTTAAAAAAGGAAAAAATCTGAGTCGGTCCCGTGTTGTGGGCCCGTCCGCGTGCGGGTCGTCGGCCCGGGTCGGACCCAACCCGCGGATCCGACCCGGGTCATTTTTTATAATATTTTTAATAATAAATAATAAATAATATTTCAAAAAAATCAAAAATAATTTATTTTCGAAAAAATATTAAAAAATGTTGAAAAATGTTTTATTTTCTAAAAAATCAAGAAAAGTAAAAAATAATTGATTTTCCAAAAATATTTTGAAAAATAATAAAAAATATTTTATTTTCCAAAAAATAAAAAAAAATAAAAAAATATTCCATATTTTCCAAAAAAATGCCAAAAATCCAAAAAAAAAGCCAAAAATTCATGAAAAAGCCAAAAAAATCAGAAAAAGACAAAAAGACTTGTATTTTCCAAAAAATACCAAAAAATCCAAAAAATCCTTTTTATGTCCAAAAAATTAGAAAAAGACTCAAGAAATGTTTTTCCTCCCAAAAATGCATGGAAAATCCCTCGAACATCCAAAAACCTCAAGGTTTAAACAAGATTAGGTACCGAAAGGGCATTAGTGATTAACTAGTGTAATCAAGTCCCCGATCCTAATTTCTCGGTTGCGCAGAGTGAGTATTTCTCTCAATACTTCGCTTGGGTTTCTAATCAACCCACCCCAAATCGATTAGTGGCGACTCCATTTTAAAAATTGATTTACGGGTTATAAACTTGAACCATTAAGTCGTGAATTGGTGGACTTGGGAGAGTCTGGGCTTAACTAATTTCAGCCGAGCCATTAGCCTCCTTAGGCGGTCGTACCCGATTGCGGGCACCGAAAAAAAAAAGAGGTCGCGCTAGCTTGGCGACTCCGCTGGGGACATTGAAGACTTAGGCTATTTTTGTCTTGTTTAAATTCTTTACTGACTTAGGTTTTTTTCTTTATGCAGGTCAAAAGCTTAGAAATTTATTTTAAGTTTGCTTAAAATAGATTATCTTGTGATTATAAACTGTTGTGCATGCTTTACTATTTTAAACACTACACATGGCACACACAACCCGGCCGCCGGACCTGGGCCGCCATAGGATTTCTAGGATGGTGTTAAGAAAGATACGACCTCGAACGCGAGACTGCGATGTAGAGGTTGCCTTTCTTTTCCCGAATTTCTTAGCCGAGGTTAGGAGGGTATCTTGCTAACGCGAGACTGCGACGGGCGGATATCCTTTTAATCTCACCAAACCTTCTCGATCGAAATCGAGCCGCACGTCCCATGCGCATGTCTTTATGCTTGCCATTTTTTTTTAAAAAGCAAAAGTAATTTCTTTACTTTTACTCAGTCTTTTTATTTTTCCCATGGCAATATAGGATAAGCTTTTCAAGTCCCAGTCTATATGCGATGGGGAAAGACAATATCCAGTTCATTCCTACTCCCAAGGCGGAGCTCTTCAGATGGTGGGGTCAATTAGATCAGTTTGCCCAAGAGCGTGTGAAGGCCAAAGTCGGTCATCTCCTATCGTTGATCCAAATCACTGTTCGCCCTGAAGTCATACAAGCCATGGCACATTTCTGGTGCTCGAAGACGGTTACTTTTATGTTTGGTAGGTTTGAGCTAACCCCAACCCTGGAAGAATACAACATCATCACTGGAATGCCTCTTGAGAAAAAGCTCGTCAAACCATCAACAGGCGCCCTCCCGTGGCGCGGGTTGGCGCGACTTTTAGGAACTGAAATCCATGTCATGAGGCAAATTCTTGAAAACAACCGTAATATATGCCCTCTAGAATTCGTGAATGCATGTTTTCAAAACCAGCCTATGACCCAAAAAAGTGAGATTTTCCTCCTGGCCTTTTTCGGGCTCATCGTTTTCCCCCATCAAAGAAATGCCATAAGTCCTAAGATGGCATGGATAGTTGATCAAATCTTGAGAGGAGGGAATTATGTCAACATGATTTTAACTGAAACATTCTTGTCTTTTAATCGTTTTAAAGACAACTCGGAGAAAATCATGGGAGCCTCTCCTGAAATTTTACAAGTCTGGTTCTTTTCTCACCTAAGCGAATTTCGAGACTTCATGCGATCATCTGAAACGAATGCTTTCGAAAACCCATTACAAAAATTTATGGTTTTAGGACCATACATTCCCAATCAAAGCTGTTTAAATTGGGTAAGCTTCCTAAGAGACCCAGCTCCTGAGGCATTCCAATGGTGTGCTGGTTGGTTCCATGAAAAGATAGCTCGCTTCGCTTACAAGCGCTGTCCCAATTTCGTTGCTCGGCCTCACCGGCGCCATTCTCTATCACCCTTATCGGGTGGCACGACAATATGGAGCCCTTCAGGAGATCCCACCGCCTTTCATCAGGAAGATCTCTTCAGTTCTTTTCAACACAAGCCGTGACTACGCATTCGAAGTTTCTACCGCTCAGGAAACCTGGGACAAGTGCCATCGCAAAAGGATCGTGGTACCTGAAGGGCTTGAGGGAGAGGAAAAAGCCCACCACGCCTCCATGTCCTACATCCACAACCATCGTATCCCGACAAAATGGAAGCCATCAGTCCCTCACTCGATCAGAGAGAGCAGCTCGCACGAGCAAGCAGAGCTCATGGAGAGGGATTTGGGAATTGACTGGATGCACACCTCAGAGCCAGCCCAAGGAAGCAGGCATCCTCGCAAGAACAAGGCTCCCCGTCGCATATAAATTGGCAATCATGTGCCCCTTAGTGTTAATCTTGTGAAAGTTTTGTCCCATTGTTTAGGGACTTTTGTTTAATGTCTAGTATTTCATTCGTCATTTCAATTTCAAGTTTTAGATGTCAGAAGTTTGCGGTCTATAAAATCCTCTTTTGATAAATAAAAAGTAATTAGACCATTGCCATGCGTCAATCTCTGTTTATTTTCGTGCTCATTCATTGTTTTCGCAACGAACAGGTAATTATGAATCGCCGGCCACCAATAGCTCGCGAATGGCCTCATGCACTAGGGCCCGATCAGAATGATGTACAAAATTGCCTCATTAACATTGAAGACGGCGTAGGACAGATGTCCGTTGTCCTTAAACAACTCTCAAGACAAATGAAATCTACTCAAGCTGAGCCCAACTCTGCAATTGCCTTAAACACCATCATGACACCCACATATTTGCCAAAAAAATAGCCGTACCATAGACGGTTTGAAAAGATCATGAAAAAGTTAAGCCACGGCAGGAGCGAGAATCCCATGGACATGTCCAATTACACCGGCATTGAGATCCCCGAAAAACTCAAAGCACCCGAATGCGAAAGGTATCTGATACCTCCCGCCCGAGACCTACTTGCAGGCCTACCCGGTTCGAAGGATGATTCAATCGTACCAATCGAGCTTGACCGGCCCTGCCTTGCGATGGTACATTGTCAGGAAGATTAGTCCCCTTAAAACCTGGAGGGAACTAATTCATGTTTTTCACCAAGAATATGATATTGACATCAGCCTTGACATAGCCTTGCCCTACGAAGAACTGATGATCACGGAGCACGAGGAACCGTTAGTCGCTGAGATAGGAAAACAGCATGTCAATCAAGCCTTGCATGATAAATGGGCAGCTGAGCAATATCTTGTTGCTGGAAAATTTCCCACTAGGAAAGGCAAGGAGCCTTTATACGAGATCAAAGACACAGAGCATGTTCAAGAGTGGGGCACGACTGGACAACTCCCCAAGCTTACTCCAAGAGCTAGGGTCCAAAGAATACCGACCCCTATCAACTTGGAAAGTGAATTAGACAGTGAAACTCTAATGTCTCTCACTTCCCTTGACAATCGGGCTGGCAAAACGAATGGCCTTACTCAAAAGGTCTAGACCAAAAGCCAAGAAAAGAAAGCCTAAGCAGATCAATGCAGCATCTGCCAACGAGCTACCGCACCAGAGCTTCGAGCATTCCCAAGAATACAGCTTTGAAGGCTACCATCCCCTAGAGTACAACCCCGAAGACTTCCCGGCTCCGAATACAATCTCAAGGACTTCCAGCGTTATTTCAACAATGAAACCGACGATTCATCGTATAATCTTGTTTCCTACTCTCATCCGGGGATGAAGGCCCGTCGAAGAGGAAGCATACGTCTTTATCCGCTACGATCCTAACGAAGTACTAAGCTTGTCCTCGACCATGAGGATAGCTTCAATACTTTATCCTCATTCGGAAATTTCGACCAAGAAGAAAGCAATGGGGTAATCTCGGTAGAATCCAACTTCCCTGAAGCAGAAAAATTCACCACTACAACAGATATGCAGTGGGAAAACCAATGGCCTAACCAAGATACATCAAGCTCGTCTTGCGCTCATAGGATCATGACCCCTGAAGAGATGTGGATACCTAGTCTCCGTAAGTATAACGGCACGACTTGCCCCGTGGCACACTTGCAGTATCTCCATGCGGAAATGAGTCGGTACTATGGCTCGATGTCGTTCACAACTCAGGCATTCCAAGAAACTCTTACGGGGTCTGCATTGCAATGGTTCATCACAGTAAATATTTATCTCCTAAAGGATTGGAATGAGCTGACTTCCACATTCTTGCATCAGTACCAAAGCCAGATCGGAACAGAATTGCCTTGTGAGAGTTTGGCTCACTTCACAAGAAGACCAATGGAGGATTTCCGAGCATACGCAAAGAGGTGGAGAGCTTTCATGATGCAAACCCGCCCTCAACTGGTTGAAGAGGAGTTAATGAAGCAGTTCATAGAAGCTTTGTCCTGCAAGCATCGCTGTTGGCTGCATGGGTTACACTTCCATAGCTTCAACGAGGTAGTCATCGCATGCGAATACTTCGAGTCTACTGAAGGCAAGGAATTCAAAGATGCTTAGCTTCAAGACCAGCACTATCAAAGTGCTCCTTTACACAGGGGTTTTCATGAGTTTTACTTGTTTTTATAATTTCATGTTTCTCATCTTGTCTAGTGTGCTACTGTTGTATTTTCCATTCAAGTACTCTAATGTACAGTTCTAATATTTTGTTTTGAGAGCATGAGGCGGTACTCCAAACCTGCCCGGTGATGCTATCCAACCATGAAAAAATTATCATCCAAGAAGAATACTGAGGGCTGGGCTTCCTCATGCTTTCTTCCCCCCAAAAACGTATTTTGAAAATAAAAAATATTTCATCACCCAAAAGCTTTTGTCAAAACAAGATGATAAATTTAAGCACGTTTGTCTTTCTAACCCTCTCACTTTATGTTTCAGAACATCATCCCCTTTGATTTAGTGTGACAAAAAGTATTTGAAACTAGCACATCGTGTGAACAGACCAAACTCAAGAACACATTTTCAAGAAATTGGGGGCAAACAGAAAGGAGCATCCCGTTTCAAAAAAAAAAAAAGGGTAAGTCTTATTCCCTTAACATAATATTGAGAATGACAACCCCTCTCTTCTATTCACAGGATACAAAAGGTGAGATGTAATAGGTACATGCATACAGTTGAAATCGAAGCATCCATGACATGCCTCACTCCTGCCCAGCTCCATCCTAAGCCAAAGGACTATCTTGTCACACGACGCGCCCAAACAGCTAGATGTTATAGTTTCAACCCCAAATGAGCCCAGAAGCATAAGGAAGAAGTTCCTTCTCTTCCTTTAAAGTGATTGCTGTCAACAGGGAGAAAATCCAGACAGTCAAGGCGATCTATAGCCCCACACCCTGGACAATGACTTTGGAATCTAGAAACTTCACTCCAGACGCATATTCTTCCAAGGAGTAATTGCCATCAGAAAGTTTGAGATTTTTGATCTCAGATTCCATAGAAGCTTGAGGTACATGACTTTGCTCAATGCTGCCATAGTCAAAGACAGAAGAAAAATTCCACAAAAGGAAGGCGTTGAAGATAAATCGACAACCATCAATCATGCATACATGGCCACAAATGAGAAATGCCAATCGAAAGAGACGTAGAACTGAGTCAAGATGAAGAGGCTGTCATCAACATTCAAATATCCCTAGGAGTCAGCAGATACAAACTCTGGGGAAGGGTAACTTGGTATCGTTTCCAATAACCCCACTATTTGAACCTGCTTTTGACATATTTTCCCTATCGACAGGAAGCAGTAGGATTCAAGAGCCAAACTTGATGGTTAGGTTTGGCAAATCAATATTAGCCAAGCTAGTACGTAGAAATGACCCACATCAAGTTCACCTGGCTTCGTGTAAAAAGACATGTCATCCAGGAGCCAATTCAGAGAATAATTGACCTAACGAAGCAAGGGACATAGGACTTCGTGTCCCCCTCTCACTTCAGGTTCACCCAATCATCTGCAAACCAGTGAAGGGTAAAGTTGTATCGCTTCCAGTTATTCGACTCTTGAAAGAGTTCATGACTAACACATTCCCTCTTGTTTGTTGCAGGATCACCTGACTGTCAAAAGCAAAGATAACAAATCAATGAGAGGCATGACAAACTCTCCCAAGCAAAATGGCGTCTCCAGTATTGCCAAAGCAAATGACAGAGATCCTTCAGGCCTCAACTCACATTTGATTTTGGCCAGACTAATTGATCTACTTGTACATCTTCTCTTCTGCAGGGGCAAAAGCAGAGATGCCCTATCAGATCCCCAACCCCGGCTGATCCTTCATGTGTCATATCCCTAACCAATAGGGATAACTATCGACACCCATTTGCGAATAACCCTTTTGATGTTCAAAATTTAACATATTTGGAAACACCATTATGTTAACTCCTAAAGTTGTCAATAGGGTCTTTTTCGAGTCAAAACCAGTCACTTGTTTTGAAGAGTTCAAACTCCATCATATTCAAAATGTTGCATGTCATTTCCAGATGAATTCTGCATGATGATTTTGTCTGTCTAAGTCACCGATTCCACCGAGGATTATTAGAATAGACAGCTAAGTGAAGAATACGAGATTGATTGAGCATCTGGATGAGGCATGTCAGAATGATGAAAGGCAAGCCATATCTTACACACAATTCCCCCCATCTATACACTTGTGAGATGAGTGCAGAAGATTCCATGGCTGCAGGGTAAAGAGTTCTCTCGCGAATGGTACGATAACCAAAATAGTGAGAGGCATTCCATCGCTCACCCCATTGAGCCCCATACATTGGTGAAGCTTCTCTCATACCCCCGTCAAAAGCCACCCCACATTGGGGCAGATCAGAGGCAAAGCAGCATCACAAGGTGAGAAGAGAGATAGGAATTTTCTTGCTTGCACTTGCATCAATCTTTGAGTGTCTTTATTGCACATGAACACTCGCGTTAATTTAAGTGCCCTAGAGTCATGAAGAGCAGCTCTTTCTTTATACACTTGTATCCATTGTACAACTCAATTGAGTCTGTAAATTCACCCTCACATGGAGGCAAAGCAGAAGCCACTGCTGTTTGAGCAGCATAATCAGAAGCGCCGACAAAAGATGAAGACTCAATAGTCTAACAAAGGCGTTTTCTTGAACTTGTCAAGATCAGCTCTCAAGCAACAAGAATGAAAAAAGCAGGGGCATAAAAAAGTAGTGTACCTGGTAAAAGCAAGGTCAACGCCCATATTTGAAGAACTGGAATAAAAAAATAAGGGCATGAAAAAGCAGTGTGCCTGGTAAAAGCAAGGCCAATGCCCTCCAGTCAAAAATACAGCCAAGAAAAAGTTGTTGTGGTTCAATTGATAGAGCCTCCATCTGACAGTGAGAAGAAAGACCGGTGACGAATGCCAAGGCAATCACCAGCTCTCGTCCTTTTACACATGAGTCAAGCCTACATTGCATCCCATTGTAAAAGTCTCTTCAGACTAGGGGAACTTCAATTAATGTGGGATTTCATATGTTTATAAGCATCGCTCGAAGAAGTACGAGCAAGATTACTCTATCTCTTTTCACAGGGTTCTTGACTTGTAAACCCAGAGATGATCGTGCAACATTTTGTCCATTGACTTCGACCTCGACAGTCCCATTTGATGAGCCGTTGACCAAGTCTTCACCACGATTTCAACAAAGACCTCTCACATTGGTAAAGTTGTACCGTTTGCGAGAATACTCGAACCCTTGCTGACATGATGACAGTGAGATAATGTGGTCCTTATAAATCCTGCATCAATGGTCAGGATAGCCTTTTCCATGAGAGTGAGCGGAAAGTCCTTTCAGACTGAAAGTCTCTCATTTGGCATGCTCAAGACATCTACATTCTAAATGAAGGTTGTCTTTCAAAATCTTCCCTAGTGGAAATCAGATGATACAAAACTGACAAAATTATCATGCATGAATCTCATTTGAACTCATGAATTTACAGCATATACAATCATGTGTGCATATTGTGCAAATAGCAGACATACTCTCAGAGATAAGAGATATTGCCAGGTAAGCATATCCCTGTCCCCATTTGTCTTAAAGTACCTACCACTATCCAGGTACTCTCTTCTTGACACTCGACCTATTCGAGTCGTCCCTTGAGTTTGGGTGCTTGCAATTGTCTCAGTATCCCGTTGTCTTTGAGTACCCACCACTTGCCGGGTACTCCCTCTTACCGACACTCGACCTATTCGAGTTGTCCCCAGAGTATTTATACTTGTGACTGACCAAGTATCTCTTTATCATTGAATACCTACTGTTGTCTAGGTATCACTATTGTCTTTGAGTACGGTCACCGTTCGGATACTCCCCTTTCCTGACACTCGACCTGTTTGAGTTGTCCCCAGAGTATTGATACTTGTGACTGACCAAGTATCTCTTTGAATACCTACTGCTGTCTAGGTATCCCCATATCGTCAAGTACCCGCCGTTGTCCAGTTACCTAGCCATCCAGGTAAGCCTTGTACTGCATTCAAATTCCCACTACCAGAAGGTGAGAGACCTTCATGAATATCCAAGGTTCGTCCTCGATATTCCCAATTACCAGGAGGTGAGAGACCTTCACGAATATGCGGGGCATGCCCTCGATATTCCCAATTACCAGGAGGTGAGAGACCTTCACGAATATCTCAGGTACGCCCTCGATATTTCCAATTACCAGGAGGTGAGAAACCTTCACGAATATCTCAGGTACGCCCTCAATATTCCCAATTACCAGGAGGTTAGAGACCTTCACGAATATCTCAGGTACGTCCTCGATATTCTCATTGCCAGGAGGTGAGAGACCTTCATAAATATGCGAGGCACGTCCTCAATATTCCCAATTACCAGGAGGTGAGAGACCTTCACGAATATCTCAGGTATGCCCTCGATATTCCCAATTACCAGGAGGTGAGAGACCTTCACGAATATCTCAGGTACGCCCTCGATATTCCCATTTACCAGGAGGTGAGAGACCTTCATGAATATGCGAGGCACGTCCTCAATATTCCCAATTACCAGGAGGTGAGAGACCTTCACGAATATCTCAGGTACGCCCTCGATATTCCCAATTACTAGGAGGTGAGAGACCTTCACGAATATCTCGTACGCCCTCGATATTCCCATTTACCGGGGAGGTGAGAGACCTTCATGAATATGCGAGGCACGTCCTCAATATTCCCAATTACCAGGAGGTGAGAGACCTTCACGAATATCTCGGTACGCCCTCGATATTCCCGATTACCGGGAGGTGAGAGACCTTCACGAATATCTCGGTACACCCTCGATATTCCCAATTACCAGGAGGTGAGAGACCTTCACGAATATCTCAGGTACGCCCTCGATATTCCCATTTACCAGGAGGTGAGAGACCTTCATGAATATGCGAGACACGTCCTTGATATTCCAACTACCGAAGGTGAGAGACCTTCACGAATATCTCGGTACGCCCTCGATATTCCCAATTACCGGGAGGTGAGAGACCTTCACGAATATCTCAGGTACGCCCTCGATATTCCCATTTACCAGGAGGTGAGAGACCTTCATGAATATGCGAGGCACGTCCTCAATATTCCCAATTACCAGTCGATGAGAGACCTTCATGAATATCCAAGGTACGTCCTCGATATTCCAACTACCAGGAGGTGAGAGACCTTCACGAATATCCCAGGTATGCCCTCGATATTTCCCAATTGCCAAGAGGTGGGACACCTTCACAAATATCCAAGGTATGTCCTTGATATTTCCAATTATCAAGTACCCCTCCGATGCTTGTGAATGTCCAAGTATCCCCCAAGAATCCATATTTGTGATCATCCAAGTACCCCTTTAATACCTATGATCAGCCAAATACCCATTTTGACGCCCGCAAAGGCCCAAATATCCTTCGAGTTAGTACTTGTGAATATCCAAGTACTCTTTGATATGCTTGTGAATGTCCAGGTATCTTCCAGAATCGATGCCTTGAGAAAGGTCGGCGCATCCTCCCGAGAAAAGTCGAGTACCAGCTGTTGTCTTTGACAAAGGTCAAACACCCCCACGAAAAAGATGCCCTGAGAAAGGTCGGCGCATCTCCCAAGAAAGGTCGGGTACCAACTGGTGTCCTCGATACAAATCAGGTACCCACAAATGAGATGCCCTGAGAAAGGTCGGAGCAGTCTCCCGTCAAGGAGACCGAAGAAAAGTTCGGGTCCTAGACAAATCACTAATCGTTTTAACAGGCGATCGAAGAATGGTTCGGGTCCTGGAGAAGCAATTTCCCCTCACGGCGACCGAAGAATGGTTCGGGTCCGAGACAAACCACTGATTACTCCAATAGGCGACCGAAGAATGGTTCGGGTCCTGGAGGAGCAGTCTCCCGTCAAGATGACCGAAGAAAGGTTCGGGTCCTAGACAAATCATTAATTGTTTTAACAGGCGACCGAAGAATGGTTCGGGTCTTGGAGGAGCAATTTCCCGTCAAGGCGACCGAAGAAAGGTTCGGGTCCTAGACAAATCACTAATTGTTTTAACAGATGACCGAATAATGGTTCGGGTCGGAGAAGCAATTTCCCGTCACGGCGACCGAAGAATGGTTCGGGTCTGGAGGAGCGAGTCTCTCCGTCAAGGCAACCGAAGAAAGGTTCGGGTCCTAGACAAATCACTAATTGTTTTAACAGGCGACCGAAGAATGGTTCGGGTCCTGGAGGAGCAATTTCCCGTCAAGGCGACCGAAGAAAGGTTCGGGTCCTAGACAAATCATTGATTGTTTTAACAGGCGACCGTAGAATGGTTCGAGCCCTGGAAAAGCAACCTCCTCATATCACCAGGTAAGATGACGCCTTGATACTTGCCAAACTCGGGGCTCACACCCTATCTCACTCACTCCCGGTAAGTAACTATAGGTATCTTCTTATCTGTCTTAGTATTTGTAATGTTATATTGCTCTTTTTGCATAGGATAATAGGTCCCAAGTAAAATATAATCATTACGCATGTATGGATAAAGTTTAGGCATCGGTTGTCTTTGAATGAAACCTCTGCGAGCTCACCTTCAAAGAGAGGCATTTGTTGACGCCTAAAATTTCATTTTTTATTAATTAGGTTTTAATTTATTTTATTTTATTTTATTTTATCTTTTTCGGATGAAAAATAATAATGAGCGAAAAAGCGAAAAAAAAAAAAAAAAAAAAAAAAAAAAAAAAAAAAAAAAAGAACGGCCCTCGAATGGGCCCTTACGGCCCATTTCCCCTTTCAGCCCGGCCCCACCGGTCGTCTCCTTCCTCGCGCCTCTGCAGCACACGCATAGAGGACGCGACGCCGGAGAGGCAGGCGGACGGCGACCCACGTGGGAGGGGCAACTGGCGTCGGATGGGACACCGGTTCGGCCGGCGGAGGCTGCTTGGTGCACGGGGACCGGCGGTCGAAGCTTCGTCGACCGGCTACCCCCTCGCCTATAAATAGGCCCCCGTTTCCAACGGCGACGGGCACGCCAAGAACGATCGAAGGCTGCAAAGCTTCGAGCTTCCTGCTGAGAGACTTCAGAAGGGGAGCCGAGGTCGAGCAAGCCTAGATCCGAAGGCTCGTAGCCGGAGAGGGAGAAGTTCGGAGAGAGAGAGAGAGAGAGAGAGAGAGAGAGAGAGAGAGAGAGAGAAGCGGATTGAGGTCGCAGACCTCGACGACCCACCGAGAGACTTCGGGGGGTCCGAGGGCTCGCGGCCGGAGATCCGGGGGCGTTGCGGAGGAGGGGATCGAGAGAGAGAGAGGGGAGATCGAGCACGGGGAAGGCGAAAGGGCGTCGAGCACCGTGCGCCGTTGTCACCGTCTCGCCGTGCACGGTTGCCGGTCTTGGCCGGAGTAGCCTATCTTCGTCGTCGTCACCACCGTCGCCGTCGTAGCCCTCTCCGTTGTCCCGTTCTTGTCACGCCGCCGCCGCTACCGTAGTCACCGTCGCCGCCGAAGCACCTAGGTTTCCGTCCCCGGCACCGCATGGTCGCAAACCCTAGGGTTTGCGATTTTCCGGTCGCGAGCGGATCCGGACCCGGAAAATCGGGTAGGGTTCGCAATCCGCGGGCGGCGGGAGTCGGGTCGGGTGTCTTTGGAGCCGGGTCGGGTAGGGTTTCGCCGGAGGGAGCGGGCTGTTGGACCGGGTTGTCGGCCGGGCCGGTGTCCCTAAACACCGACCACGACGCCGTTTTTAAAAAAGGAAAAAATCTGAGTCGGGCCCGCGTTGTGGGCGTCGCGTCGGGTCGTCGGCCGGGTTGGACCCAACCCGCGGATCCGACCCGAGTTAGTTTTTATAATATTTTTAATAATAAATAATAAATAATATTTCAAAAAAATCAAAAAATAATTTATTTTAGAAAAAATATTAAAAAATGTTTTAATTTCCAGAAAATCGAAAAATATTTAAAAAATGTTGAAAAATGTTTTATTTTCTAAAAAATCGAGAAAAGTCAAAAATAATTTATTTTCCAAAAATATTTTGAAAAATATTAAAAAATATTTTATTTTCAGAAAAATAAAAAAAAAAATCAAAAATATTCCATATTTTCCAAAAAAAATGCCAAAAATCCAAAAAAAAAAGCCAAAAATTCATGAAAAAGCCAAAAAATTCAAAAAAAGCCAAAAAGACTTGTATTTTCCAAAAAATACCAAAAAATCCAAAAAATCCCTTTTATTTCCAAAAAATTAGAAAAAGACTCAAGAAATGTTTTTCCTCCCAAAAATGCATGGAAAATCCCTCGAACATCCAAAAAACCTCAAGGTTTAAACAAGATTAGGTACCGAAAGGGCATTAGTGATTAACTAGTGTAATCAAGTCCCGATCCTAATTTCTCTGCGGTTGCGCAGAGTGAGTATTTCTCCCAATACTTCGCTTGGGTTTCTAATCAACCCACCCCAAATCGATTAGTGGCGACTCCATTTTAAAAATTGATTTACGGGTTAAAAACTTCAACCATTAAGTCGTGAATTGGTGGACTTGGGAGAGTCCGGGCTTAACTAATTTCAGCCGAGCCATTAGCCTCCTTAGGCACTCGTACCCGATTGCGGGCGCCGAAAAAAAAAAAAAAAGAGGTCGCGACAGTGAGTTTATCCTTTCTCACTCTTCTCCCACTTGATTATGTCCCTCACTATTAAGGATGAGCAGTTCTATCCATTGGAACTAGTTTCTCATTTTTGAAACTTGAAACCTACCATGTATAACCTAGAACCTAAAACCTATATTGTCATAGGTTCCAGGATCGGTTCCAGGGTCTATCCATATTCCACTTATATTGTTATTTGAACAATTACAATTCACTAACCATAACTTATATTAAAGACAAAAAAAAATATGAACATCAATAAAGTAAAAATCTTAGTCATAAAATAGAAATTTAGACTAATGCTTCCAGATTATACACTCATTATCGAACGGCATGGAATATCGAAAGACCGCACAGAGACATGGACCAAGAAAAACATTAAAACTTATTATAAGTTCTAGGTTATAAGTTAGAGATTCCTCATTTTTTTTTTTGGATAAGAGCTCTAGAACCGCTGCAATGTTGATTCCACGGATAAGTGACCTCCCCGACGTTGAGGACAAGAACCAAATCCTGAGGACGACAAACAAATTTGGAAACAACGCTTTGCACATTGCCGTGCGTCGTCATTATGTCAACGCAGTGCACCATCTGTTGAACGAAGACTTGGAGCTCGTATTCCAGGAGAACGTGGATAAAAAATCTCCCCTGTACTTGGCCTTCGAATTCATAGAACCCGAAATACATAAGGTTTTATTTTCGCTCCCAGTCAAACCATCAAGGATACGAGGTTGCCGCCCATTGACGGTGCCATCATGCATAACCGCTATGGTAAGTACCAAAATCTTCCTTAGCGTGGCGGGTCAAAGAAGCAATCTCAGTGCCCACCGTACAATAATTACCTACTTCGTGGATGTGAAGGTTGTCTGGAGTTCAAAGTATTAGGAACCACATAAAGGATATCAAAGATTGACCGGAGCTAACATATATTCCAGGATGTCAACACTTTGATGAATCAAATATTTTCTTTTCAATTTGCTTCCCTCAAAAAAGTGAATACCCATTAGAAGAAAGAGCAAGAAATAGCGAAATCCCTATCTAGTACTGTATTTTGATTCATGCTATTGTCTACTTTCCATACTCATGAATTGGCCTAGCAATCTTCTCTACTTAATTATATCATCAGTTCTTTACAGAGTGTGCATTTCCACTGACCTGATAACAAGAGAAAGCTCTGTCAGAGATGGCGATGTGTTGATCTCCAGTGGTGGAGATTTTGCTCTTGGCTTCTTTAGCCCTGGCAATTCTAGTCATAGGTACCTAGGGATATGGTACAATAAAATTCCCGGGAAAACGGTGGTGTGGGTCGCCAACAGAGACAACCCTGTCAAAGATACTTCAGGACGTCTCAGTATCGACAACCTGGGGAATCTCGTACTCTACTACACAAAGAGAAGCATCTCTATTTGGGGCAGCAATCTTTCGTTACCATCAGTAGCGAGTGACTACGTAGCTCAACTTTTGGATTCAGGTAATCTTGTTCTGTTTCAGCATAGCAAGAAAAGTTCAATGCTATGGCAGAGTTTTGACCATCCGACCGATACTTTTCTCCCCTCTATGAAACTCGGGCTCAACCGCACCAGTGGCCTAAATAGAATCCTTACATCTTGGAAGTCTCAGGATGACCCCGGAACAGGAACGACTTATGCAATGATCAACCCCAATGGTTTTCCGCACTTAACCTTGTACAAAAATAAGGTTCCGTTGTGGCAACCAAGCCCCTGGATCGGAGTCAGATTGGATGGGATCTCATGGTTCAACTTTAGCTTCATAATTGATGCCCATGAGGTCGTCCTGGCGTCAAATGTTTTTAACTCGCCAGCCTTTGTGAGGGGAGTGGTTCAAGAGTCCGGGAGCGTGCAACTGTTCAGGTGGGCCGAAAAAAGAGCGAGTGGGTCAATCTTTTCATCAAACCAGGGGACCAATGTGAGTTCTATGGGCATTGTGGTGCCAATGGAAACTGTTATTCTGATATTGAGTGCAGCTGCCTACCCGGGTTTACCCCTAAGTCCCCGAACGATTGGTGCCAGACTCTTCAGCCGCATCTTTTGAAATGAATATGACTATGAGGGAGTGCGAAAGTGAATGCATGAGGAATTGTTCATGCACGGCCTATGCAGATGCAGATTTTTCGAGAGGAGGAAAAGGATGCTTGATGTGGTATGGAGACTTGATGGATACAAGAGAGGTCTCAAGTCTAGGACGAGACTTATACGTGCGCGTGGATGCACCTGTATTGGGTAATCCTAAAAGGGAAAATCAGTTAACATTCTAATTTGCTTATATTTTTGTAACTGCTATTATGTGATTGCAGTCGCACAGTCTCATATGATAGATCGACTAAAAGTTTCTCCTCTCAGCTGAGTTTCAGAAGAATGGATTTCTTTCGAGGAAAAAGGTGTTAGCCACCTCGATAGGGTTAGTTTCTGCTGCAGCAATAATCTCTCTTGCGGTATCTATTGTGCTCGTGAAAAAGACAAGAAAAGGTAAGAATAATCTGCATTTTTCTTATATGTCCACACTACAGACCCTTCTTTTGCCGCTTTTAAAACCAGATATATACATGTGTCGCACTAAACTTCTGGCGTTTTTAGCTACTGGAGGATTTGGGTCTTATGAAGCCACAGACGCTTGTCAGGACAAATGACAATTAGTATTGAGTCATACTGATTCGAAGTTCCTTTGTGTGGTAGGCTCTGAGGTTGGAAAGGAGCTAGAAGGAACAACAAAGGATCAAGAATTACCTCTTTTAGATATCAACACAATTAAAGCTGCCACAGACAATTTCGCCTCAACGAACAAGCTTGGACAAGGAGGATTCGGTCCAGTCTACAAGGTACTATACCATGACCTAACACTAAACTCCTTTAATCTCCCTTTCTGCTTTAGTCTCAGTTGTCCGAGATGGTTGACGTATGAGGTCAACAATTGGGTTTCCTTAAGAAAGCCTGAACTGAGAAACAAGGTAACAAAGTAGTTTTCATGGATATGTCTCAAGGCAAGACGATATTTCAGGGGCGGTTGGCCAGTGGACCGGAAGTAGCTGTGAAGAGATTATCGAAGAGTTCAGGACAAGGGTGTCAAGAATTCAAGAACGAAGTGATGCTTATAGCCAAACTCCAACACAGGAATCTCGTGAGGCTTTTAAGCTGTTGCATCAGTCTAGACGAGAGGATGTTAATCTACGAGTACTTGCCTAACAAAAGTTTGGATTGCTTCATTTTCAGTATGGCCTTTCCTCCTTTTTCCTCTTCATGTTAATCTAATTGTTGAAATGCCTCACCATTGGCATCGATTTCATGACATAACGGTCGGTGAATTCTTTTTTCCGGCTTTGGGTCACAGATGAAACAAAAAGGACAACCCTTGATTGGAACCAACGTTTCAAAATTATTCTTGGAATTGCCCGAGGAGTTTTATATCTTCACCAAGATTCAAGACATAGAATCATACATCGAGACCTCAAAGCAAGCAATGTCCTACTTGATGCCGCAATGAATCCAAAAATTTCTGATTTTGGGATAGCTAAGATGTTTGCAGAAGACCAAATCCAAGCAAACACAAACAAGGTGGTCGGAACATAGTAAGTTATTTAATACTGCCTACCCTTGTCATCCAAGTACTCAATAAGGGAGAGATACAAACTAATTAGATGCCCCGATATATTCACGCCGTCCAATTTTTTGTAGTGGTTATATGTCTCCGGAATATGCAATGCAAGGATTATACTCAACCAAGTCTGATGTTTTCAGCTTTGGTGTCATATTACTAGAAATAGTCAGTGGCAAGAGGAACACTGATTTCTACAGTGACAGTGCATGTCTGAATCTCATTGCACATGTAAGGACATAGGACGAAAAATTCCTTCGCCCAATTTACCTTCTACTGCTTCTTGAAATCAAATTTCATTGCTTAATCTCTCTAAGATGTTGTTACCTTCAACTTTTGTAGGTTTGGAACTTATGGAAAGAAGGAATATCCTCCGACATAGTTGATTCATTGATGGCCCAGCCCTATAACTCTCGTCAGGTTTCAAGAAGCATCCAAATCGGCTTACTGTGCGTACAAGAACGTGCAGCACACCATGATGGACATTGTCTTAATGTTGGGTAATGAGGCAGCTCTTGCCTCTCCTGGTAAGCCTGCATTCATTCTGAAAGGAAGCGGCAACATTCTTGACCTTCCACCAATTGCAGGAGCTTCTGCGAACGAGGTAACCATAACTGAGCTTGATGGTCGATAATTGGACTTGATATGACCATCGTTTTATCATCCTATCTTTCCAGTCCGATAAAGCCCACAAAAAGCTCGAACCACCTTTAACAAAAGGGTCCCTATACTGAATCGACAGAGGTTCCCATGTAGCCAAAGAAAAAAGTACTAGGAGTGCTCCTCAGATGCTAAGAAGTTGCCAGGTCAGTATTGTAACTTCTGCTAAAGAGGAATTCAACTATTCTAGGCAGCAAGAGGAGTCAACTACTTGTGTCAACAGACTAGACATTAGTGATAGGAGATGCGGGTGATGAAAGATTCAAATGAGTTTCATAATTTGTTCGGATTTAGTGCTTGTTTGAACAATTACATCGTACTAGTACTAGCTCACTTTGATCCAAAGAATGATTCCATCATTCCGTGCCCAAAAAAATGGACCGTTTGTACCTTGTAAACCTCAATATCGATCACCTATTTTTATCTACATTGCGCAAATAACCCCAATTCTAGCTTCAGGCTAGACAGATTCTAAAGCACGTGAATATTACATGCATGAACGCTCACCTTCAGTAATAGGAGAATAGCTAGCACAGTTACTCATCTATTTGGCGATATTGAAGAAATAGCATACTCACCTTTTAGTCCTTTGCCTCGTGCGACTCAAGGTGCTTATAGATTTTCTCATGAAGACAGTGGTACTCAGATTCCGCGACAAATAAAAATTGTATGGGATTGATTGAGACAACTGTACAAATATAAAGGGTAAAAATGCACTCTAACGGGAGATGATGGTGTGCGTTCCAAATGCTTTACTGTCAGCAAATTCGTGTGAAAATAGGTCCCAAGACCGATTAATTCGTTTCAGATAAATTTATAGTTATTGTACTTGCAAGCTTACCAATAGGAAACAAGGCTTTAGTGAATCCCGTGGAACTTGGTTTAATGATTGAAGGAATGACCTTGATGTGTTGTTCAAGAATACGATACGGATTCGATTTCTCGTGTATTAAGAAATGCAAATGAAAGAAAAGAGTTTTTTAATGAATCTTTTCTAATAGGCAAAGACATGGGCTAATGGGCTTGCGCTCTTTTTGTAAACACAGTAATCTTAAAAGTTTTGAAACCAAGGATGTAGCTAAACACACCTGAGTACTAAACCAAAGGCGCGGAGTATTTTATGCATTGCGTCACATAGCTATTTAGTGAATGTATTATGTTTACTAAGTTGAATTTGAACCGTTATATTTTAGAAATGATTGCGTGACAATCTTTAATGTATTGTAAGAATAATAGTTTATTCTAAATCACAAATAATCAAATCACAAATAATTATAAATTGTCGTCAAGTCCATTTTTAAAAATTTGTCACTTATAATAGAGTGTTATTCTCGCGGTATCTCAAAAATTGTTATGTTAGCAAAGCCCGTTAGATTTAATGGATTCACATGGGACTCGTATATGTACTCCATTCATTAGATACTTGCTTATCATGCGTAGGACGAACATGACATGACGAGCCAAATGGGAGCTACAACATTAACATACGACAAAGATGCCAAAATCACACTCCATATATTATGAAAATCAATGATGAAAGAGTGAGGTGGGGGGAGGGAGGGAGGCAGGGAGTTATATTTTTCTTTTGCACATGTAAAAGAAAATTAATTTACACAAATTAGTTGAGACAGTGTTATACATGCAGCATCAGAATTTTTAGAAATATTTACACTGCCATTTTATACTATTGAATTCCTAAAGTAAAACCCCATTTGGAATCATGCAGATCCTCCTCGAGCATAGAAAAAAAAAATATGTGTTTGGAACGAGACCTAATGGATCAGATTCAAAGGTACAAAGAGAAAGATAAAACCCTTTTTTCAAGAAACAAGCTTGCCGTAGAAGCTACAAATTCAGCGTTGTTATGCCACCGATTAGCCAAGACAAAGTAAAGGCAAAGTCTCTCCCAACAAAGCATATATAATTGTAGCTGCTTGGACAGCGACTTTGAGTCCTACTTTATTTAACACGACAATGATACCAAGATGCTGCTTCTTTCCCCCCTTTTCATTATTCTTTCTATAAATCATCTTTTCATTTAATTAGACTAGGAAAAAAAGTCTCAATTCTCTTAAAATGCATCGATTTTAGGTTGAATTCCAATTCTAACCTAAACTCTTTTTCTCTCACAAAAAAGTATCAATTTTAGGATGGGTCCCTATTCTAACCGAACTTTTATTCGTCTTATAAAAAAATAACAACTTTGCAATGGATTTCAGTTCAATTGGTATCCAAATCCGGCTCTCATTAAGTGGAAACACACGTAGAGGGAGTGTGTGTATGTGTGTAAAAACCTAGAATGAAATGTCGCATTTTTAGTGGCATCAATAGATGGTAACTTGATGGTGGCCAAAATTCGGAATACCAATCAAAAGTTTGTGCTTTTTTTCATGAAAAAAATTTGGGCCAAAATTTGTACGATCTAAAGTTGATGTTCATGACCTGATCGAAAGTTGATGTAAGGGAACTATGAAAAAAGAAAAAGAAAGAATTGAATTCCGTGAATTGCACTACTCGGAAGAGAAAAGAAATACTGATCCCGATGCTTTAGAGAGTAATTAATTGTATAAAAATGATAGGTCGTTTAATTCCAAAAGTCACCCCAAAAAGAGGGGGGTGGGGGTGATGATAAAGCTGGCGCCGGAAGATTCTAATAAATAAGATATTTTATAATTATTTGATGTTCATTATTCATGATTAGTCACTTGTCAGTTGTCTCATTTGAGTCTTCTATTTTAAGCTTCTTCATGGACTTAAAGTGTTTGCTCATATGTCTAATCTTTGGAAATCTGTATTATATGCATCAATTAGATTTATTTATGATAGGTCCATACAAAGAATAAAATCCCCAGAAGCATCGATAATTGCACCAACATGTGCAAGCAGTCAGTTTCAATGAGACAACATTTACGTTGACAAACGATGATCGGAGAATAAAAATACACTTATAGATTAGAGGCGTTATTTCAACCCCATTTATCATTAAAATCACCCCTTTGTAGGTAGTGGGCCAAAATAACCTTAAATTAAAATTTAAAAATTTTAACTGTCTCTCTTTATTTCTTCGTGGCAATATTTCACTCTCCCAACGTCATTAAGTTGAGATCTTTTGTTGCAACTTGAAGTATTTTTTTTCTTTGGCTCGACCAAAATGAGCAAAGATGCGCATAAGAGAACATGGCTCCTGAAATAATTTTCAAACTCTCTTGATACCTCAAAGCTTCAAGTAGACTCATCCTTGCCCCTAACCCATGCCGAGCCCACCATCGCATGCTGCCACCATCCTTGACTCTCACACGGTCACTGCACGCATCATGCTTCGGATCTAAGGGAGAATAGCAATCGTCGTGTTGTAATCGCAGAGGAGAGGAGAAGAGTGGTCATGCTGGGACGATAGAGGCGAGTGATCAAAGCGTGAATTTTGCAGTGGTGACGACATGTGAAAGTCGGGGATGGTCGTGCCATGCAGTGGTGGGCTCGACATGGCGATAGGGGCGAGGACAAGTCTGTTTGAAGCTTTGATTTATCAAGAGTCTCGTAATTGTTTTAGAAAACATATTCTTTTATGCTCTTCTCTACTCATCTGGGAGGAGCAAAGAGTGAAACATCAGTGCTCACCTGAATAATAAGTTTGGTGTAGTTGTAGCTAAACTGTAACTGTGTTAATCTGTAGTGGTACTGTGAAATGCTCTAAATAATAAGTTTAGTAATACAGTTTTTACAATTACAGCACCTCAAAGATCAATGAGGCAACTTCATAAAAATTGCTATAACTCTGGAGATTTTGTAATTGTTAAGGTGTACGTTTACCAAACAATTTGAAAGGTACAACACCCTTTTTCACAACTTAAGCTGCAAAGAGAAATCTGTACCAAATAGTCTCTAAATAATTCAACTAAAATTTATTACCGAGTGAACATTGGAACTTGCCTTGAAAGTGTAACGACTCAGCCCAATGAGAGTGGGGAATGGTCACTGGAGGTATGATTGCTAGGGCAGAGGATCTAGACAAAGAGCAACTCATGACAATCTTATAGGATAGTGAAGGGAGCAAAAATAAATCCATCTATCACCAAACGGAGGGAGAACGATTATGAGATATAAATGGAGAAAGTGAAATTAACTTATGGAGGTGTCTTTTAGTGTAATGGCAATACTTAACTTTGGAAGTTCAAAATTAAGCGTGCTCAAGTGGGAGCACTCCTAGGATGAGTGACCCACTGGAAAAGTGTTTACCTAAACACCGAAAGACAAAATCATGAGACTTAATATGGGATAAGCCAAAGTAAATAATACCTCGATTGAGTTAATTTAGGGATGTCATAATATGGTATTAGAGCAGAACCCCCTCTTGTAGGTGTATGGTTCAGGAGCAAATCACATGGAAGCTGGTGGACCTATAATAACCCAATTCAACAAAAACGGGGAGTGGTCACTGGAGCCAAAGGATACGGAACAACTCTTGGTAGGTTTCTATGATGGCAAAGGGGGTAAGAATAAACTAAAGTATGCATTGACCAAGGATGGCACAATATGGTCTGAAAGCGAGACCCCCTCTTATGGGTGTATGGTTGAGCAACGAACCATGCAAAAGCTAGTGGGCTTATAACAACCCGATTTAACGAGGGCCAAGAGTGGTCGATGGGGTTAGAGGATTTGAAAAAGGAGCAACTCCTAATAGTCTTTTAGGATAGTAAAAGGGGCAAAAATGAACCAAACTGTGCACCAAATAGGGAAGAGGGGTTTAGAGATATATATGTGAAAACTAGAATTAATTCACCGAGACGGCTTTGGACGTAAGGGTAATTCTTAACTCCAAAGTTAAGTGTGCTCAGGTGGGAATACCCACAAGATGGGAGACATCTTGAGAAGGTATTTACGTATACACCAAAGGACAAAATCATGAGGCTTGACATAGGACAAGCCAAAGCGGAAAATATTTCAAGTGAGTTAATTTAAGGATATCACAGAAAGTACGTTCTTTTTATGGTTGAGGTATATTATTACATCATTGCTCTAAAGAAATTAGTGTAGGGAAAAACCCTTTCTAATACATAGTAAGGGTGTTTTTGTTTGAATGAAAAAAATTTCCACAAATAAGTTTTCCGCACTTTCATATATTTAGTTTACTAAAAATAATTAGTCAACTAAAAACCATTTCCGGTCAAAGAAAATAAGTATGTTTAAAGTAAGGCAAATGAATTTCCTATCTGATATAGGAATAACAATTTCCTTAAAAATGATTTCCACAAAAATATTTTCCTTTATTATGAGTTTTCTACAAAACAAATATACCCTAAGTATGCATGACCTTATAAAGTAGTTGTAGTCCTAAAGCCAGGTCAATTTTGGGTTTTTCAAAAATGCCCTTTTTATTTGAATTCTTTGTCCTGTATTATTTATAATTTTGTAGAGATATATCTACTATAAGTCCTAAAACTTGTCACGAAAGTATAATTGAGTCCTAAAATTTACAAAAGGTGTAATCAAGTCATAAAATTTGTTAAATTGGTACAATCAAGTTCTTAAGTTAATACCGTCAATTTGACTAACGAAAAACACTAACGTGGCTTTTTTTTAATATTTTCTCTCTCCTACGTGGTGATGTTGCGGCTAAAACATGAAATAGTAGGCTAAAACGATGTCGTTTTAGATTTAATTCTAATTCTTCCACCCTTGTTGTTGACCACCCCATCACCGGAAAGGGCCGACGAGGGCTCGACGAGCACCAACGGGGTTCGCCGGGGCCTTGACTAGGGCCGACAACCCTTGCCGATGGCAAGCGAGGGCCCGGCAACCTCACCCAAGGCGAGAGTCACGGCCCTCCACCCAGATCTGGGCAAGGGTCGCTAGCCCTTGCCTAGCTGTGGTGGCCCTCAGCGAGGGTCGCTAGATCGTGTTGAGACCAGATCTACGTGGAGGGCCGTGACCCTCGCCTAGATCTAAGTAAGTGTCACCGAGCCCTCGCCTGCCATTGGCATGGGTCATCAGCCTTGGCCAAGGCCCTAGTGACCCTTGCTGGCCCTTTCCAATGAGGGGGACGGCATCGATAAGGGCCTACCGCCCTTGCCCATAGCTTCATTTTTTTTCCTTATATTTTTTTGGAACACTTTTTTATTTTATTTAATTAATATTTTGGTTAAATAAATTAGGACTTAAGCTACGTTATCGTCACGTAGGAGAGAAAATATTAAAAGAAGCCACGTCAACATTTTCTGTTATTCTAAATGGATGGAGTTACCAACCAAAAAAAAAATTGGACGGAGGTAATGGAATGACTCAATTGTACCAATTTAATAAGTTTTAGGACTTAATTACACTTTTTTGTAAACTTTAGAACTCAATTGTACTTTCATGATAAGTTTTAGAACTTGTAATGCACATATCCCTAATTTCGCATATAGTTGTTCCTAAGTTCAAGTAGGATCATGCTTGAAGATCTTCGTCCTTGGATGTGTTTGTTTGACTGAAAAAAAATTTCGCGATTAGTTCTCCAAACTTTCATGCGTTTGTCTTGCTAAAATGATCTCGTTAATAAAAAAAATGCTTAAAGTTAGGAAAATGAATTCTTTAACTTAAAACTTAATAAGGGATAACATTTTCTTAAAAAAATGATGAAGTTTTCTCCAAAACAAACACACATTTGATAAATTGATCCCCATTTGATGTGTCCCTCTGGGGATGTTCATGATATAATAATAATTCGTGACATCAAAGCGAAGCTTATTCAATGAGACTTAGTTTTGCCCTTTCACCTTTTGTAGCGGGTCTCGATGTTCACAGTTGTGTCCTTATTACGACACTTAGCGACCTAATCCGTCAATCTTATATTTCTTAGATTGTCACGCCGTAAGATTCTGAAAAATGCACGGTGCCCAAAAGAAAATGGTACATATAAAATGGCGATCAAATGAAATCTAAGACATTAAAATCTCACGTGTCTACAATAATTTCCCAGTTGCCTATAACTCGACTAGACGTGGACTTAACGTTTTATTGGGATGTTATCTCATTGTGATGCTTCCAATGCTCCATCAAAACCACACTTTGCATGCTTATCACGTTAAAATGCGCAAAAAGATATGTGCAAGCGCATGCTTCTCATTGTTATTTCTCAAATTATCAAGAAACCCTAAAAAGTAAGGCAGCAGTGGCCCGTCCTATGACTCCCACTATCACATTCCAGACAATTATAGAGTCCATTTAATGTCCGCAATTCACTCCTGATTATCTTGATGAACATTTGAATATGCAATCATATGGTGGCTCCATCTCATCTTCTTCCTTAGTTTTTCAAATGAAACCGATTAATTAAAGGCGGTACCAAAGACAATTGCACAAAAGATGTGAGTAGATACAAAATGGAGGCACATCAATAGACCCCATTTCCTGCTTAAATTCAGCTTCCCACTATGAACATTTGATTAAAGCCAATAATAATAACAACTGAAATATTCTAATTTCTTTAGCAATAAAGGTCAGCTTTTCTGGTTGAAATCTAACACCTGTTCCTGTTCCTAACCACAACTTTTTTTCAGCAATATTCTCCTCCTCCTCCTTTTGCTTCTTCTTGCTCTCCAATGGTTGCTAATCATTTCATGCCTCCCATCATTCTCCTCTTTTTTTGTGGACCATCACTGTCTCTTTATTGTATCTCTCTCTCTCTCTCTTCGGTTATATATCTTTTTGCACATTTGTTTTTGCTTGTTTAGCTTTTTCTTTGTTTATGTTGTTGTGGGGTTTCCCGTATTGGTAGAGCCAAACAAAAGCAATGCAGCTTCTCTGTCTTTACTAAAACTGAAGTTTATGTATACACATCTTTTTCGGACCCTTCTTTTTTGTTGGGGTTGGGGTCAGATTCTTCCTTGTTGGTCTGCTGAGTCAGCTACCCATGTAACGAGTCAACTCGGTGCTTGCCTTTCTCTTCTCTCTCTATCTCTATCTGAAACTTCCTCCGAATGTTGGAGTCCAAAAATCAACCGGGGTCTCATGAGCCACTGGAAATGTGCTTGAGATTGGCACTAAGCATAGCCCTCGGCTCTTCAGGTCTTGCTTTGGCCCTTCTGATGCATAATCTTTCAGTTTATCACAACCCTGCAAAAACCATATAATATGCATCTGTGTTACTACATGGAACTATTCATTTACTCCATGGTCTGATAAATATTTTGAAGAATTGAATGATCGGACAAGAATAAAGATAGTGTTTTAACCCCCACAATGGAAGGGAATGGCAAAGGACCCTATCGAACTATTTTAAATTCCTCCATGGTCATACAAATTAATCAACTATTTGAAACGATAGAAAGGAGAAAACGTGGCAGAAGATGAGCTTTTCGAAACCTGCGGCACCCCTATTAAATATCGTGCAACTTATTTGGGCATAGGTAGTGTACACCAGACTAGATAATAGAAAGCTCATAAAGAAATTAATGTGAAATTTAATAATCCTTGCTAATTTACCTGTTGATGTTGAATGGAAGCTCCATTTCTCATGTATGGAGTACTCAAAACCTGAAAGTACAGACACAAAGGACCAACCATCAATATTACTTGGCTTCGAATGTATTTTTGTCAAAGCTCCATGTCCAGTTTAAGATTAACTTTTAAAACACATGAAAGGAAAATGGGTTACTGTACTTACATGGACTTGATCATGTAAGAACTTGATGTACTCGATGGCTTCATGAAGAACAGATGCAGTATCAGTCTGCACATTCAATGAAACATCAACTTTTTTTTCCAGCTTAATGTACTTCACCAAGAATACAAATTCAGCAAAAACAACTAAAAACAAAAAAGTGGAGGAAAAATCCAATAATTTACCTTTCCAAAAGGTGAAACCAACTGCTGCAACGCAGTGATTCGGTCCCCTAGCTTCTCTTTCCGAACCTGATAACAAAATGCGATAGTAACTGGTTACCTCCTCTTCACTTTCTCGTGCCAACAAGTTGCAGAAATCTTTCCCCATAAATGAAAAAGACATCACTTGCAAGCTTGGCTGCTCCTCCAAGAATAAGAACTTCAAAAATCAAGAAAATTATGATCTCACCTTAAAAGTCGGCAACGGTGACGGGGTTTCGATTCTAGGCCTTTTGAACCCGGGTTCGGTAGAGCTGGATTTCTTTACAGCGGAATCCACTTCCCTTGCATCGTCGCAATTTCGCTACATGATCGGAAAATCGCTCTAGCCGTAAATATAAACACTACTGAAGAGTATATAATTTAAAAAACTTCCGGATCAAATGGGTAAAGATCTGTACCTTGGTGTTTGGTGTAGCACAGCTTGGTTTTTTATCATATATCGTAGGAGGTGACGCGGTGGTCCAATCCAAGCTGTTCGTTGGCGTCGAACCCATGGCGATGTCAGACAACGACAACCTATTAGGTTGGCGATTCACCGACGATGGTTTCAAGAGGGACGACAGTTTGGCAAAAGAAGGGGGCGATTGATCATTGGAGTTCATGGTTTGAGAGAAGTTGTTCACCGACCGTGCTCCGGTGGTGAGGAGGGATTGATGTTGGGGTTGAAAATCCGAGGGTTCGTCAAGTAAGCTTTGTATCAAAGGAAATCCATACAACCCCCCACCGGACAGTCCTGATCCAACTGCAAACTCGGCTGAGAAACCCTCACAGGTGGCCGCGGTGGTCGAGCTAGTTGTGATGGAAGTCAATTCAGATTGGTCCGAAGAGAATTCTTGATTTATTTGCTTAAACCCACTCATGGAGGAATCTTCAACCACACAACTTGAATAGCTTTTGGGGCTCCAATCCTTCTGGATTCTTGAACTCATTTCTTCGTTCAATATTGAACCATAACTGCTCTGAGCAAATTTTCCACCACCACCACTGCGAAATGGTCACAAATTATAACAAGAGTTCTTCTTTCTATTAGTTGAATCCAAGTTGGCCAACGCTTGAATAATTTTGAGCTAAATCAATCGTAAAGAACATGCTTGTGTTGACTCATATGCAATCTAATAATGGTATGGTTGAAATGAAACGATCTCATGAGATAACTTTCATTACAAATTCGACTCTACTTAGTGGAAATCTAAAAAAGCATCATGACAAGAAGATAAACTTACAGTAAAGCTTGGTTCCAATCTGGCGTCGCCGACGACGAAATCCCGAATCCCGTGACCAGCAAGTCAGGGACGATCAGTTCGCTTCTGCCGCAGCCACGCACGGCGCTCCGCGGCTGAGCCTTGTAGTGGTTGTTCTCGAAGACCATGGAACTATCGGAGATCGAGTAATCATTGTGCTCGAAAGACCTCGCTTTGATGTTGCTCATTGCCATGTCGGCTGCCGTCCAACCAAACCCTCCCCCATCGTTGGCCGCCGCCAAGCATAGTGATGCACCGCCTGCGAAAGGCATGCCCCTGAGTGAGTTCCACCAGCTCTCGCCGCATATCCCGGCCTGGAAATTCTCTGCCATCGCCGAATTTACGTGATGAATATAGGACTTGGATATCGACTAACCCTTGTGGCTGTCTATATTGTTATTCCTTTCCGTCTCTCTCTCTCTCTCTCTCTCTCTCTCTCTCTCTCTCTTCTTGATTGTGTATGAGAATGAATTATGAGAAGGGTGAGGGACTATTTATATAAGAAGAGAACGGTGAGGAGATATGGTGAGAGTGCGGACATTGGAAGAGAAGAGACCGGAACCTGGTTGACATTTCAGGGGGACGATTGGACAAGTGAGAGATGGAATTTTTGAATCGGAACAAAATTTTTTTTTTTCTCTCTCCCTCCCCCTTTAATTGTGCTAGCTTTCCATATTTTAGTCTCTCTCTCTCTCTCTCACTTTTTTGGTTTGTACCTATCTCATTCTCCTGCTCAATTGTTTATTATAACTTCTTGACTATATTGTTAGAGCGGCTCATCCCATGTGTTTAGATGTGTACAGTCAATACTATGCCCATTTAACTTTTATAGACACTCACTGTGCAAAGTTCGGCCCAATTTGACCATAGCTAAACAAGTACCTGCAATTACATAGAAATAAATTTCAAGTTTAGAAATAAGGAGTGTTAGACATGTCAAGTGCCAAAATTTAACACGTGTGGATACTTAAATACCAAAACTTCCAAAAAGTACACTTAGGTACAAAAATTAGAGAAAAAAGGAACACTTAAGTACTAACTACAAGAATTTCCAGCTAAATTACTGATGCGGCATTTTCTAGCGACATTTTTTTACTGACGTGGTAATTATTTAAAAAAATTATTCTCGTGGCACTAACGTGGCTAGATAAGCCTAAAGCGACATTGTTTTGCCGTTAAATATGATTTTCAAATTAAATTTAACTAAAAAACTAAATTAAAAAAAAAAAAAAAAGGCAGCATCCAGTGAGCGCGTCCACAACTCTCATTGCCATTGCCCTACCCTTGCCAAAAAGTGCTAGCCACAGTGGGGTGAGGGTCGCCAAGTGTCATCAAGCCCCAGCTAATGGCCCGGGACACTGGCCAATCGCAAGTGAGAGCTTGCAGTTCCTCACCCACATCTAGGTTGAGGGATTGCAACCCTCCCCTAGGTCTAGCAAGGATCATCTATCGTCCCCCAATTCAGCCAAGGGCCATTGTTGGCTGGGACAAGGTCACCGCCATAGCTAGCGGTCCACCATAGCTAGCAGTGGCCCTACGCCAATTGGGCGAGGGCCAACGACCCTCACTAGATCTAGGAGAGGGCCGCAACCCCTCACTAACGATTGGCTGAGGTCACCGACCACTGTTCAAGGCTTGGCGGCCTCGCCCAACCATCACCCCACCATTGCCAACCCTTTCCGGTGATGGTGGGGCAGAGGCGGTGGCGGCGACAAGGGTTGTAGAGGCCCTCGTTGAATGCTCCACTTTCCTTCTTTTTTTAAATCTTTTTAATGAATATTTAATTAATAAATTTGGAGACAAAACAATATCGTTTTGCACATTGATTGCTAAGTAGACATTTCAATGGGCTATGTAGATCACTTTTATTATTAAAATAATGCCACATCAAATTTCCAACAAATCTCACTAGAATTGGCACTTAAGTATCCAATTTAAAAAAAAAAAGGCATTTAAGTGTATTTTGTTGGAAGTTTTGACATTTAAGTATCCATCCGTGTCAAATTTTGGTACTTTGAATGTACTTTTGCCCATAAATAGGATAAGAGAACTCGCAACAAATGCTATAGATATCGAACCTTACGGATTCACAATCTCTTCTTCTCTTCAAACAAAAAAGAAAAAGTCCATTATTCCCAATGTGACAAGAATGCTTCACTAAGACTTAGTCAAAAACTTAAATATATGATTGAGGAGCTAAATAGGATATGTTAATTATTTTACAATACGCAATCTCTAATGTAGGGCTTTGTTAATACTCCTCGCAGGTGCATCTTAACAAATCTTATCTTTGCCATTTGCATTTCCCAAAATATTGAGAAAGAATTTAGATATATAATTTGCTAACTTCAATACTGTTTTAGTTTGTCTTTCTTTGGCAACTATCTCTTGCAAAGCACCACTTGACTTGGGGTGAGGAAAACATTACCCTTATTTTCTAGGCTCCGACATTTGGATCGATAGGAAAATAAGCGAACAAAAAATTTTATCAAGTCAACGGAAAACTTTTGCTTAAATCAAGAAAAATTATTATCTATTAAAAATTAGAGTTTCCAAACTACAACTAAATTTTACCCCTTGGATCAGAGGCATTGGCGTTTGGGTAAGGGAACCTCAACACTTGTGCTTGAGTCCTTGGTGATCGAGCCTAGGTCCTAGAGGCTAGGCCCAAGTCTCTCAAGGTCAAGCCCAAGACCTCAATACCTGTGCCGAAGTACTTAGCTCATTCACCCAAGTCACCGGTCCCTACGCTCAAAACTATCAAGATCAATCTCAATTCCATGGAGGCTGGCCCTGTCTCTCAGGGTAGGGCTTGAGTCCCATGGGTCCTCGGCAACCATGCTCAGGTACCCGACTCCTGCACCCAAGTCACTAGTACCCCAACTAAATTCCATCAAGGCTAAGCTCGGATCCTTGGTGATCGAGTCCAGGCAAATAGGGTTAGGCCTGAGTCCCTCAAGGTTAGGCCAAACTCAATGCCAATGGTCGGATTCCTAGCGCATGTGCCTAGGTACTCAACTCCCACACCCAAGCCCAAGTCCCCAGTGCCCATGCTCGGGTTCCTAGTGGTTGGGCTTGAGAAAGCCTAAGACCTAAGCATGGGGATCTCGACAGTTGGGCCCGAGTCCCTCAAGGCTAGGGCCTAGTCCTTAACACTAGGGTTAAGGTCCTTAGCCCGAGTCCCTCGAGGCTCACTCCAATTCTTCACACCTGTGCTTAGGTCTTCAGTGGTCATGCCCAAGCTCTTGGGACCCGAATGGCCAAGACCGAATCCCTCGCAGCTGAGTCTAGGACCCCAACGCCCATGCTTGAGAATCCCAAGGCTAGGCTTGTACCTAAGAACCTGAGTTTGAGTTCCATAAGAGAAAAAAGTAAATTTTTTACAATATGTAAAGGTACTTAGGTTATGAAAATGTAATTTGAAAATCATTTTTTTCAAATTTGGTGATATAGCATGTGTAGCCCTTATATCACACGAATGGTGCATATCTCTTTAGAAAAATTAAAGTAAATTTTCCTTTCCAATCGACAAAAAATAATTGTCAGTTTATTATTAGATTTTAACCAAATATCAGAAAATATTATCAGTTTTTGAAAAGTAACTTCTTGAAAAATGTTTTCTAGAAATATCAGACTTTTCAAAAAAAAAAAAAACGAAGCATTAACCTTATGTCTTTTCCATTTGCACAATCCAAGAGTTTTATAACTTTGGTATTCTTTTCTATGTCATTTTATAAGTTCAAAATCTTGTACTTAGTGCCGACTTGTAACGAATTCTTCAAATAACTTTAGTGACAAGGACTTTCTTGAGCCATCAATATTGAGGGTTTTAAATTCATAGATTGCTTATTGCTTGTTCTTTGCAGTTCATATTTCCTTTTCTGTTTTTTATTTCACTTTCTAATTCCAAATTAACTCCCAAAAAATTCCTAATTACAGGGCAAAGTATGTTCCACTGTTTGGACCAGGTATAAAGAACAAAAGTCTACCATTTTGTGCTAAAGGGTAAGAGCAGGTTGGGAATTGAGGAGCTATTTACTTCAGGTCAACGCATCAAGTTCAATCTCTGTCAATAAGATAGTCAGTCCTCATCATTAGGGCCAAGTTGGGAAGGAATATGTTAGGCTCAGCAAGTATTAGGTCAGTCCAATGTATTTCTGTAATTAATATTAATTAATGACCTTGTTAGGCATAATAGTCCACTGACACTGGCGTCTGATTGGGATTAGTGTCAACTTAAAGAAACCGAATCACACTCTATTGTTGACTACTTATTCAAATTGCGGAGACCCCATAGATGAGTTAATCAAACTCTCGCTAGCGAATTCATATATTATATTAGGTCCATCGACAATGAAGAAAGTATCAATTAATTTCCTCACACAAAACTTATTTTGGTGATCAAACAAAGTAATATTGGTAAGATCAACAGTACTTGTGTGAAGAATATCATTTTAGAAAATTGGCGTAGCCATCCGCAGACAAAAATTAATTTAGAATGAGACTTGGGCTAATTACAAGCATGCCTAAAGAAAATATTATACCCATTCTTGCACTTTTGGCTTTTGTTTCTCATTATTTGTATTGATGGAAACTTTGAGGATTGAGATAGTTGACCTCGAGGCATTAAAAACTAATAAGCAAGTTAGGTGAAGTGCAAATAAGCGCTGCTTTTTCTTGGAAGATGCAAGGAACGAGACACTCCATAGACTAAATTTAACACTCCAAGCTTTGACATACGCACACTCTTTTTCAACTTGAAGGAAATTTGTCAACAGTTGCCGTGTTGAAACATTCGAAACTAAAGTCATCGCTTGAAATTCTCACGAATTAGCTATAAGATATCATAGGATATCAAGGGGGAAGAAGGTCAATCTACACCCAATTCGTCTCAAAGAAAAAGTTAACATAGAGCAACCAACTTGATTGTGTCCATTTTGGCTATCATCTCTATTTTTGTTTTGTTCTCGTGCCTATTCTTACTAAGGCGACATCATTAGCCAGTTTAGAGCAGACCTAATCGATGGTCGGGTTGGACGGGTCGGGAAAAGCTGATCCCCAAAGCCCTTATTTAGACCTATCCATTATTAAAAAATCATATTGCTTTATTCATAAAATGGTTGGGCCTCGCCGACTCGGGCGAACCTACGCGTGCCCAACGACAGGTCTACCTTAGAACACCATACTTATTTCAGATCATCCGTGTGAGGAAACCACGCTAACTAGTAAGAAACATGATATCTTAAGTTCTTCAAGCTCCAAAATCCCGATCGCCTCATCGACTCTCGACTAATGCCACGCGACTTTTTAGCTTTTAACCTCGCGGACAAATACTTCAACAGCCACACACCTGTTGCTAAACATTATCTAAATATTTGTTCATTTTCTTAACTTAACTCGTCACATCATGGACCATCACCTAATATAAATAAATAAATTTATGGCTGCGGAGAGATTGGTTGAATGATGCGATAGAGTATAAAATCTCATATCTCGAGGGTCAACTTTCTCTACCTCTTCCGTTGAAGACATCAGCCATCGAGAAGACGGATTGGGTAAGACCCAAAAGGGTCAATACCGACTTTTTCTTGGGGTCAACTCGTTAATGTCCAATCTCGTCAGCCTAACATTCTATCTATCTGATCTTGAGAGGTCAGCACATAACAATTTTGAATTAACCTTTCTTTAAGGTGCCCCCCCCCCCCCCCCTTAAATCAACGCGTTATAATTTTTGTCGTAGTAGGAGTTGTATTAAATTATAATTGACTAACTAGAAGCCCAACTAGAACAAAAGCAAGAAAGGTTTCGTCATTCCTCAAACAACTACACCAGTTCTAAATGTCATCAAATTACTATAAAAATAAATTCATGTTCTTATAATATGGTGTTTGTCCAGATAGGTTGTATAGATACCATTTCGGATAGGGTTAGAAGGTTGGAACAAATAGTTAAAGACACTTTGTCTAATATGGTATTAAAGCACGGGTCAAGAGCTTGAATCCCGACGCTTCCTCTCATCTTTCACCGACTTGTAATTCTATTATTCTGCATGTTTTCCTATCTCCGGTTATCTTTCGATTTACCATATCCAGTTTGCGAACGAAAGTTGGTCTTTCACACATGGGGGAGCGTCAAGAATATGATACACATACATTATTGGCCCGTTTTTAACAATTTATTAGTCTTTGGAAATTTTGGCTTATCTAACTACATAAACCTTTTCTCCATCCAAGTTGTGCTCCTTTGTGAGTTATGGGTGTATCAAGTACAGATGAGATTTCGACCAAAAAAAAAAATATACAGATGAGATTAGGGTTACGAAATATCTAATGAACTCCATGAACTTCCATATGAGTTGCTGGCAAGATTTATTTGGCTCTCTTGGTTTCTCAATGTAGATATACATCTTCCTAATCGAGCCATGCATACTCTTGTTCTAACGGGAGATGGGAACGGAGGATCAAGAAAGCCTCTACTAGCCAAGTCATGCTATCTTGTGAGGTTCAAATATATCAAGTATAAATGAGGTTAAAGTCACAAGATATTTAATGAACTGCGTAAACTTCTGTATGAGGTACCTGCAAGATTTGTTGAGGTGTAGGTCTTGATAATCGAGCCATGCATATTCTCCGTTCATAATTTACCGACTATTGTTTTGAGATCACATCCTCTAATTATTGCTTATGATCTGATCATCCTAATAAAAAAAAAATTCTCACCGTTTATTGAGGCAAACCCTTGTTTCATGAGAGACCCTAGACAAAGGAAAAAACAAGCAAACAAGTGCCCAACACGAAAGAAACGAAATTCCCCACGGACTTTAACGTTGACAACGTTGGAAATTATTAAGATAGTGGTCATGTGCATCGAGTGAAAAAGAGAGAAGAGAAGAAACCCATCGAAGGCAAGAACAACATGCGTATTGAACCCTCCCTCCCTCCCCCTTTCGATTGCGAAAGGCTCGCGAGTCAAACGTAGGGGCCCGGGGCGGCGTGCACGCGTGCCGCGGCCGGGCGGGTCCCGTTCCGGTGTGAAAGGGGACCCCCCCCCCGTCAAACGGCGACCGACCTGTCCGCGTGAAGGCAGCCGCCCGGAAGGTTTTGCGGCCAAGTCTTGATGTACGGCCCTCGTGTGTCTCCCTCCTTGCATTCTCAACCACAAGTTCATTTTGCCGGGATTTGTTTATTCCCACCCATAAAAAGTGAGGGGGCAATTCTCTTCTTCTTCTTCTTTTCACTTTTTGTATTCGTGAAAATTTAAAATAACTTTTGAATTTTAAGAGTCGCAGAAAAATTATGTGTGAATTGATGTAGCGGCGGTATTTGCCTTCGGTGAAAGTTTCTAATCGTTCGGAATTAAGAAAAATTAAGAATTGTGCATCACAAAATCTGATGAGAAAAGGAAATGAAAAGATAAAAGTAAATATCAAGTAGTTAAAAATATTTTGAAGGTTGACATATATATAGAATTTCGATAGACAGAAGTCAATTAGGGGACTTCAATTCCTTCGGCTCATTTCAAATTCAAAGATCTAAGATTGATAAGCGTTCAATCAAAATTCCATTGGCATGCCGCCAGAGGTCTCTTTGTGCGAGATACAGCAAGTGTTCACGAAACAAATAAGTGAGAGGTTCATTCACAACACGTCGCAGAGTTGTATTCTCATGGTAAATGCAAGTGCCTTCTTCCCCATGGTCATCGCGCTCTCACGTTGATTATCGTTTGTTTACTTAGAAAAATAACTATGAAAATGACGTGTTTTTTATCTCATATGTGGTTTCAGTATCTCCTCCACATCTTAAAAAGCTTAAAATATGTGGATGAAATGTGTGACAGGTGGAACAACTTGTTGATTAGTTAAAGAGATGTGTAGCCAATCATACTCATGACTATAACGCCACCCGGAAACTTCAAATTAATAGCTCATGAAATACTCCTATCTGAATCTTGTGGTTAGATCATGAAATACTCCTATCTCAATAATATCCATTACTCTAGTGACATTTGACTTGAGATCTCACATGTTTAAGAGAAGGGGAACTCTCGATTTCACATATATTTTTTTTAATAAAATAATACCCAATTATAGATAAAATAAAATTTTATAATTCAGACGCATTTCGCTTCATAACAAAAGGTTTTTGCATTGTCTCCTATAGGGACTAAAGCTCAAGGAAATAAAGGGTAATAATTATTTATATTGTATAATGGACAAATTTGCTTTATCAAGATAACTTATGTGTTTAATAGCTACTATTATCAAATTATCTAGTTAATATTCTAGGTGATAGTTCCCTGCATGAAAAAACAACTAATCAAATCATAACCACTCATTCATTAAACCAACCATACATCCATCCAGCACACGGAGTTTGAATAAATTATATTTTAAAGCGAAATGTTCATAATTTGTGGTACCATTTGTCATTTCGCTAGTAAGAAAGTGTGCCAGTACGAAATGTACTTCTTTATATTTTCTTTAATTTATGCCACTAAGTTGTGTCGTGCCCACTACTTGTTATTTCTTAATTAATTATGCTGAGCTTGCACGTTTTAGTTTCACAAGCTAAGTACGTGTATCAAAGGCGAGCGCCTTCAATATATGCGTGATTTTTATGTGAAATAATGACAATATCAAATATTATATTTTCCTAGCTTTATCTGCTCTTACCAACAAAGAGGATATATTTTATATGACACTTAAACATGAACTAAATAAAGATGTAATTAGAAAAATGCGTAGAGACAATCTTCTCATCCAAATACATGGAATGGGGATGGCAACCCTAGCTTTTAAGAATAATAATGCTTAGTCGGTTTTGATATATAAAATACATTTAGACGATATTTATTTCTATTTGATTCCATAAATAAATAAATATTATATATATTCTAATAGGTGTTACCATCCACTACTTGGATTTTCTACTTGTCTTGTTGTGCCCAATGGAATGTTGCCTCCTCACAGAAATTGACCATTTTGTCCCTTACTTGGTTGCTCGTGTCATGTTTCATGACTCCTCATACCGTCTCCCAAGAGAGAGTTGTTCAGCAAAGCAATTATGTGGAGCAAAGACTTATAAAAAGAAAAAGAAAGTGCCCTTCTTTTAAGGACAATTCTCCACCAATTTTTGTCCTTATATGTACATATATACCATTTCTTTCACTTCAATAATCACAAAACGAATTAATATTATCTTAGTCTCATACTTCATTTGTTTCACACAAAATGAATAATTTACAAAATACTTTTTTTAAACATAATTGTAAGTATCACTTGAAATAATTAGTCAATAAAAAATATTTTCATTATTGATAATAATTTATAACATTTTCGCGGATGATAAAGAAATTTTTCGCATTTATTTTTGTAAGCGGTACATATAATCATTTATAGGAAATATTTTTTCAAATCACTTATTAACTTGAAAAAAATGGCGCCTTGGTAAAATCACATTAATCCTATAATTCAAATGAATTTGCATATCAGCACATAAAAGGTTTTCTTCAAATGTGTCAATTTCGACATCATTAAGAGGGAAAAATGGTTTGAGATTCTAGATCCAGTTGTTTAGGTTGGAGATGACTAAAAGTACTTTTATGATTTATAATAGGCACAAGGGATATATATGATTGTTTCTATACAAGACCTAACTTTACGATTGTATTAGATAATAATGGTAATTTTTATAAGTAACTACACGTCTAGATTTATGGTGATTGAGATAGATTGAGTTCAATGTATAAACCTCTATCTAAATGTTGAAATGAGAATCCTTTTCTGAGAGGATTTTAATGTCATTTTAACTATTTTTGTAAATAATACTGATAGTTATCAATCACTGCCATTTGAATTGCAAGTAATAGATTCATCTCGCATCATAGAATCATAGCCTAATTACTTTATGAAATTGATTTTTCTAAAATCTAAATGAGTGGGTGAAGTTGGAAGATCCATCTCGAATTTTTGAAATGTAGCATCCGTTCAAGAAGAAAGCATTTAATGTATAGTTATATCACTATGTCAAAATCAAAATAAGAGTTTCAGAACTAAACCACACAATCTTCATATCATAATGCACAAATTAATTTCATTGAGGAGTGATTAATTTTTGCAAAATGCAGTTTTATGACCTCAATAAAAAGAATTCCCGATGAAAAAAAAATGAGGTAATTAGAGGTGAACCTTAAAATTTTTCAATAATGAAGTCATGCTGGTGTCATCATGAGGTGTGGGAAGGTGACAAAAAGAGGGAGACACGTGTAGGCCAGCCGGGACTCGCGGAGCGAAACATGCTCACGTGCCAATAAAAGCGACAAAAAGGACACGTGCGAGGAGGGGCAAGGGGGCACACGAGTGTTATTACATGTGGCCGCGGGTTGACCATGCGAAAATGTGAATTGCCAAACTCAAGTTGTTTTTAAGGTTAGGACATGTATTATGATCCACATGTTTGTAAAACAGAAAAAAGTTTTCACGAGAGGAATGATTGCAAATAAATGAAAAAATACCCACTTGAGATTAAAATATAAGAGAAAAGAAAAGCAAGGAAAAGTTGCCGTCCACTTTTTTTATGTAATCGCCAAAGGGAAAATCGAGGTCGCTTTTGAGATAAGCGGGTCGATTGTCGTTCGTGGATTTACTTCCCATCGAATTGAATTTTTGATAATTATCGCTTCCATTTATGATGTTTTAATGGCCCTCAATTAGGTGATTTCGAGCCTTTGTTGTATAATTATAGCTAATTTTTTATTGCATTGTAGCGTAACCGCGATGTAATTGTAACTTGTATGTTCGTTAATGCATGTATTACAATTACCGTATGCTAAAGCCGGGTGTGATGGTTTCTTAAAAACTGCTGTAAGCTATTGCTGCTTTGGAGATATTTTGATCATAAAGTTTTTGCCCGACACCTTATAAAAATTATGTTATTTTTTTTAGTGTTAAAATTGCTAGCAATCATCTTACAAGTCTACCACCCTTGAAAAGATAAATTAATAATGACTTGGCATGTCAAAATGCATACATACAAGTGAATTGTCATGCTAGTTTCTATAAGTGTCATGCGAAACTTTAAATATTTTTCGGTACAATGAGTGATCTGATTGGAATGTTTTGTTTTATTTATTTATAGATGTTTTGTTTTATTTATTTATAGAAAACGACTACTTTAGCTAAGTGAGTCTAGGGTTCATCATTCGCTTAGTTTAACAAATAGTTAGATAAAACGCATGTCCAAATACCATTTGTTATCCATATATGAGATTTCTTTGTGTTTGGTCAGTTATGTTTGAGTTTATTCTCTGAAAGTATGTACACAATTGTATCTCAAAGAAGTGGAAATTGACAATAAGTTAGTAATTTTCAGCCTGATGAAATACTCTACGAACTTCCCAAATTAGGTAACATGCTAGCTGAAATTCGATTGAGTGGCTTGAATGTGAAATTATTTATATTCAAAGACTTTTGGGCAGATCAATTAGATAGCGATAAGCTTAACGCGTTTGTTTTAAATGTTCTTGAGGTTGCTCCGTGTAGAAATGTTATTTTCAAAAGAATGTTTTGTTGGACATTTTTTTTAATAGAGAATACGCACCGGACGGTTCCGTGACATGACTAGCTTTATGTTCTTAAGCTAGCCAGCGTGATAAGTGAGGATATAATTAAAGATGGGATTAAGGGTTAGCAAACTTGCCTTTCTCGCATCCTTATCTCCCTGCCCTATTTGTTTTGGGAGTTATTATTGGTGTCTAACTCTTCATCATTGGTCGCCTGTTGAAATCCTTATCAAGCTCACCTACTCTCTCTCTCTCTCTCTCTCTCTCTCTCTCTCTCTCTTTGTGCAATTTGACTTCCTAAACTTCAAAATTTGCAAAACATTTTCCGCCCAAGAGAGAGGGTCCATCTTCCAGAGAATAACAAGTCATTGTAATCATTAGCTTTGTGGAACTTGTGGAATGCGTCACCACCTAAGCAAGTCTCTTCCCTCCTTGGTAGGGTTGACAAAGGATGTGATCGAGTACTAGCATTGATCACATCTTGCAATTTCTTAATTTCTCCTGAATTGGGGGTCCCACATCTCATGATGTCCCACCAAGAGAATTCCATTCCTACTAGGTTTGAAAGGTTTTTGGGACATTTGAGTGTGAGCGTGGGTCATCATATTCCCTCTATGCGTAACCTTAATTATGTTGCTACTTCGATGAATAATCAGGGAGAGACCCATCTGTCTCCAGTTTGGTAGTGTTACTTGATTTCGGCTCTTCTTCATTAATATAGCTTTTCAATAGGGGTGGGGCTTTGATCATTCTGTTGTAATAAGATGCCCATATAGGCATGTTAAAGTCATGGATTGATTGATTCTAACAAAATTAAGTGGATCAAACCAAAAAAACCATTCACATAATCAAATACTATAAATGTTTTAAAATTTTCAAGTAGTAACTACTGAATCATAGAAAAGTGAGTAATGTTATTTTCTCATCACATAAAATACTGATAGATTTATATCTTGTCACGACTTGATATCATATTCCAATAGCTTATACTATCTCTTTTTCTCAAGCCCGCATCATTGTTCCATTGCTCGGTTTAGTAGAGCCACAGCTGGCCTCAGAGCGCGATGGCCACCATTGTTGTCACTTGTCCCTCCACCTCCTCCCCTGCTCATAGGTGTTTCTTTCTCGAGCTAACCAACCACTCTCTCTCCTCCATCTCTCTCTATGTGCTTTTCATCACCTTCCCACTCAATCATTAAGCCTTTATAATCTCGAATTGAAGCCGATCCAAGGTCATGAGGGTGTGACCACGAAATTGGAAGTGACAATTCAACAGCGGAAGTCTTGAGGCTATAGGAGAGGGAGAGGAGTTTTTGAATTTGTGCTTTGTGGACGCACCAAACTAATGTGATTGTTAAGTGAGTGAATGAAGTAAATGAGGTACAACAATGATAACCGATCCACACTACCCCCCATCTATGATCTAAGCATCATATTGAAAAGGGTGAAATGTTACCGTTGATTTTTGTAATTTTTCCAAAATAAAGATTGTCTATCTACATGTATTTTGTTAAAAACCAGTAATTTTTTTAAAGAGTGTTACTGGTCATCCCTAGATCGGTCAAGCAATGGAATTCATTGACATGGTGTCAACACCATTAAAAATGAATCGACGTAACTTAATACTACTACAAATTTATTGACATGACTTTCCGGTCATTGATGAGTTAGTCAAGTGATGGAATTCAATAATGTGGTGTTAACACCATTAGAAAATTATTGACATGACTTAATGCTCCTACAAATCTATTTATTCGGATTTTTTTAATATATTTTTTTCAATGTCGAATCTCTCTTTTATCTCTCCCTCCTAGTAGTGTCTTCTTCTTCTTCAACTTAAAACCTACCAAATCCAAACCAAAACACACAAAGTCTGACATATCAAAAAATGCAAAACCTCAAGTGGCTATCAGTATCGACCAAAAAAAAAAAGAGCGGCTATTAGCGGAACTCAAAAAGCTCAAGCCACCATGGCCAAGAACCGAAACAACACGAGCACCTATGGCCCCAGGCATGGAAAAGCTCTAGGCCCCCGTAGCCAAGCTCCATGAAACTCGAGTGGCCATGGCCACGATAGAAGAAACTCTCACCATGGCTGAGAGCTCAATGGAGCTCAAAGAAGCTCCATATACCCTGACAGCGAGCTCAACAAAGCTTGAGTGGCCGTGATAGAGTTAGACAAAGCTCGAGCAGCCACGACTGAGCTCAAAGAAGCTCAAGCGTCCATGGCCCTGAGCTCTACAAAACTCAAGCGTTTTCAATTAAAAAGAATGGGGAAGATTTTGAATTAGACAAAGTTGAGGGGGCGGTCTTAATTTTCAGGTAAAAATAGAGAGTCCAACTGTGAGATTTCGTCTATAATAAGTGCCTTAGGCTATATCCACAATTATTAGCGCTAGTCATCTCTACATATATATGATATACGACCTTCTAATTGGTCTTATGTCAATTTGCTATAAGATGATTCCATATCTTTGGAAAGACTTTTTTCTAAATATTTTCAATATGCAAACAAATGGAAAGTGGTGACCCCCTTTGATAACCATCTGGCGTTACCATAGGAAGGATATTATATTCAGTTGACATTGTTTCTACGGTATTTCCCTCTAATTAGAGTGTCCATTTTTGTTAACTCAGTATTTAACTCCACATTCATGGAAGTTAATGATCATTTCCCAATCAAGGAATGAGGTCACTGGACAAGCTGATACATGGCTAATTAGTCACAATTAATGACTTTCCAAAGGATTGGGTTTGGAGAATTTGGGATGATTAAGTGAACTTGCTCTATTCAACAATAGAGACATACAGAAGCAAACATAGAGTAGGGATATGTGTAGCAACTTTTTTGTACTATTGCGACTCAGCAAGATCTCATGAAGTGATAGAGAGGAGATATTTCTGTCCCTTCAGGTCAACATTACCTGACATAACTGCTGATCCAGTTATTAGAGTCAAATTGCTTCCCTCCAAGAGCAATTTTCCAAGAGACCCACAGAGAAAAAGGTCAAAACTGCTCTTGTGATTCCAAAACATTGATGAAACAGTTGAAATTAGGGTTAGGGGTACCAAATGGTTTGATTAGAACACATTTATCAAGTGAGAATGCTTTATAGTAGTTAGATTAATTGAGTGTAAAACAGTTTATTATGAAATTATAAGCCCGAAAATCTATAAATAATTGATTAAGGAAATGATGAATCACGTATACACACGAGACCTTTAGTTTTGATACCATCTTGAAAAGACTACAACATGACTAAAGTCAGATTTTTTCTTGAAATAATTGACGAAAAAGCACTCTTGCAAGTAGTTTTCTCCCTTAATCCTGCATGGCTTCTTTTTATATCACCCACAAAAAAAAAAAAAAAAAAAAAAAGGTTAAAACTGCTCTTGTGATTCGGAAACATTGATAAAATAGTTGAAATTAGGGTTAGTGATACCGAATGTTTTGGTTAGGGCAAGTTTACCAAATGGGAACACTTTATAGCAATTGGATTACTTGAGTGTAAAAAGGTTTATCTTTTATATTATAAGCATAGAAACTTATAAAACGTTATTAGAGGATGTGATGAATCACATATATACGAGACATTTGACTTTAATACCATCTTGAAAAGACTATAACATGACTAATGCCAGATTATTAATTAAGCTATTCATGAAATAATTGACGACAAAGCACTCTTCCAATTAGTTTTCTCCCATCATGCTGCGTGGTTTCTTTTCACAGCTCCGAACATATCGTTATTATGCATAAATTTCTCGATCTGCTTAAACTATTATTTCGTACCCTTCATGTGATGCAATGTTCACCTAATCTTGTCCGTGCTCAACCGTGCATGCAGAAGAGGTTCGGCTGAACGCATATTAAAGTCCTCTCTCAGACATTATTCGTTCCCGCGTGTGAGTTTTCCAATGAAGAGATCCAGGGTTTCAGATATCAATGCAGGAGATCGTGGAGAGAAAGAAACAAAGGGGGCGTTAGGTGGTGACTAGTTGACTTACGCAGAGAACAGCTCGGATTATATTTGCTCAGCCACTACGTAAGCGGAAATTCCCAAGAATCTGTAATAATATGTAGAAATGGTACTGATTTCTTGTCTGCAGCAGTTAAGGCTAATCCAACACAATCGTTGGGACGGTTATTTAAGTTTATATATACGTTTTTTTTTTTTTTAATGTTAACAGCACGTCATAAATGGTATTTTGAGATGTCATCAAAACTATATATTTATCATATATATATATGCGGGTACACATGTACATAATATGTGGATCATCATGCCCGTAATCTGGCCAGTTCAACATGGGAAGCAAACCGAACTTCCCTTAACTAGTGGGTTCCAAGCCAATTCTCATGGGGACCGATTTAGTTTGAAGGTAAAAAAAATTGGGAATCGGCCTTGATGGGTTTGGTTCTTAATTCTTGGCCTTGAATTGGTCGAATCTACTGGGGACAAGGCCGTTCAAATCCAAACTCTACAATTTTCTTGATTGACGAATTTTGTTAAAAGTAATGAGGTTGAGCATTCCAAAATAAACAAGCCATTATGTTGTCATAATTGAGAACTTTGCGAAAATAATACACAAGAAAGAGCAATTAAATGAGAAAATGAAACAGAAAAAAGAAGTAGGAAAATTCCTAGGTGATCCAAGATCTGGCCGATTCGGTTCCAGGCCGATTTCAAGGTCGATGGATTTGATCCTCGGTTCTAAAAATCAAGAACCGACTCTTTTTGGAACTACCCACCCTAGAGCCGATTACTCCTAATTTTGTTTATGTACAATTTGATAGTTGATTTAGCCAATTTAATTGTTGCATGCACAGGACAAAATTAATGCGGATAGCCATTAGAAAGCTGATGATATGTAAAATAAAGTTGGTCCAAGACAAAGGAGATCAACTCATACTCATATTACGACTACGTGGCCCGGCCGAGAAACTTGGAAGGCCTAAGAAACTTGCCCTTATCCTCCCAAGTGTTGGGCTTCCGAGCTGGCTTGTCATCCTTGCTACTTCAAGGCCCATTATTTAACCCCGAAAATGGATACATTTATAGCCCAAATGAAATCGTCCGAAAATGTTTTCCTCACTTTCCCGTCGTTTTGCATAATTGGAAAAGAAAGATTATTTTTACTGTGTGTTGGTCACAAAATTCCATACAAACTATTATTTAAAGCTGAAGGTGGCTTACTTGGTTAATTACTCATTTACATTTTGCCACGTCATCTAATATGCCAATTTCGTGTATAGACCTAAGTATACCTAGCATTGCTCGAATGAAAAACCTAAACTTTGGCGGAGACATCATTTTTGTCGGGTCACAAAGTTTATGAATTGAAGTCACTCAATAAGGTCTGCTTATTTGACAAAAGGTGCTTCTCAAAGAACTTTTTTCCAAAGAAAAAAAAAAGACTTGAATTTTCCCGTGTTCGATTAAGTTAGTTTAATAACTGTCTTTCGATATCTATCATTGAAAAGCTCAAAACCCATTTTCGAGAAATGGACTTGGGCACGGTGCACGACCCGAGACTCCTCGACATCCGAACCCTCGGTCGGACTCGACGGCCCCCCTAGCTCGGGGAGGAACTCCTTCCCTCGACCCGGGTCGATGGGCATTCCCCCATCGATTGGACCCGAGACCTCGACCCGATGACCCAGGAACCCGACCCGACCGGACCCGACCCGGCCTTTTTCCAAACTTCCATTTCTACCCAAGCCCGGCCCATACAAAATGGAAGAGAGAAAGTAGCTCAACCAAAAAAATATCTCACCAACGTCGACGGCGCTTCCCCTAAAAAACACACAAAGCCTTATCTCCATCTTCCATCCCTCCAACTCCCGGCGGCAATGGCGACGTTCACCGGCCTCTCCCTCCCTCCCAAAACCCTAACCCCTTCCTCCGCCCCGCGCCCGCCCCTCGCGGCGGCGCTCGCTCCGCCGCCGGCCCTTCGTCTCGGCTCCGGCGAGCCCGGGCTCTGCTGGGGACGCAGCCGCCGGCTGGAGCTGCGGAGGCCGCTCGTCGTCGTCGCGGCGGCCGTCGATGGGGAGTACTCGTCGAGGCGGAGCAGCAGCAGCGAGCCGAGGGAGACCATCATGCTCCCCGGCTGCGACTACAACCACTGGCTCATCGTCATGGAGTTCCCCAAGGACCCCGCCCCTACCCGCGAGCAGATGATCGACACTTACCTCAACACCCTCGCCACTGTTCTGGGAAGGTGACTCTCTCTCCCTCTCTCTCTCTCTCTCTCTCTCTGTATGGATGGATGTGCTTGTAGGTGGTGGATTTGGGTTTTGTTCCTGCGGTTTTCTTGCGTCTGCGATTTGATGGTAGGAATGTTATGGGCATTTGGTGGAGGGTTTGGGTTGTTGTGGATTGGAATTTGCTGAATGCTGATGTTTATTTGATTGGTGCTTGGAGTCGAGTCTGGACGGTGTACCACACAGTTGAATTTGGAAGAATTGCTACATAGAAGTAAACGTAGGTGACTTGTTGTGGGAATCTGGGGAGTTGCCAATTCGCGACGAACGCGTTTGCTTATAGAGAATTTCAGTCGCAGATGACCGGAGAGGCTGTGTTATGGATGTTTCATCAGATGGGTGATTAATGAGGGAAACATAAGAAATGAGATTTATTGGATTACTATCTTTTCGAGTGTAGAAATGTATGCCTAGAGAATGGTTCAGCTTGGCTCCTCCTTTTGTTATGAGTGGCTATCGCTTCTATATAACACGAAACAAGAGTTTGTGATTAATTTGCTGCTTATCTTTCTGTAATTGCTCGAGTGTGATTATGGGATATCGTTTCACTTCCTCTTTCGATTAGTTTTGAGTTCATTGATTGAATTTCGATAGATTGCTTTTTTGACTCTTGACAATTGCATTGTGTCATTTGTCTCAGCATGGAGGAGGCAAAGAAGAATATGTACGCATTTAGTACCACAACCTATACTGGGTTTCAGTGTACCGTGGATGAAGCTACGTCTGAGAAATTCAAAGGTGGGGATTTAGATTTGAAACTGTGTGAAGTAGAGCCTTAGCATTTTCTTGGGCTTTCCAATGTAGCTATTGCTGATTTGCGATTTCCGTGCTTTGTAGGTTTGCCTGGGGTTCTGTGGGTACTCCCTGATTCATACATAGATGTGAAGAACAAGGATTATGGAGGTTCACTACTTTACACAATCTTTTTAATCTTGAGACGTTCTTCATTATGATTGTCTGTACCTTTTTCCTTTTTGAGAACAATGTCTAGCTTAACATTTTCCTCTATAATTGCTGTACTGATTTCAGGGGATAAATATATCAATGGAGAGATCATTCCTTGCCAATATCCCACTTACCAGCCAAAGCCTCGAAATAACTCTAGATATGAGAGTAAGAGGTATGAAAGGAAGAGAGATGGGCCGCCACGTCAAAGGCCAAGACCTAAACAGGAGGCATCCAGCACTGACTCATCATCCTCGTGAGGTAATGTAGCATATCAGCCATGTTACCTCCGCATTCATTAGATACTTGGCGTATGCCAATACTTTCCCTGCTCCTTCAACCCGTCGATTGTGGAGTTTACTGTACATTGGATTATTTTGGCAAATCTTATTAATTCATCTTTTTCTTTATTCACGTTTTCCTTCAGGCGCATGAAGTTTTTGATATCCAGAGGAAACGGCCTGGTTATAATTTGTTGTGCATCTTTCATGGTCTTGAGCTGATAAAGGATGATGCTCAGTCTGTGTGGCCTCATACTAGAAGATCTTTTTATGTGGAGCAAGTATTGACAGATGCATGCTTTGTGCACTTACAAGACTGTAGAATGGTCCCATCTAAGGAACATGGCATTTTGTTCTTGTGTTCCTCCTGCTGAGTGTGAACAGAGATTAGTTTGTTGTTATTTCCAAAGTACTTCTTGCATGTCTCCTTGTAGTGTTGACATCAGTAAGATTTTTAAATTGCTCTTATCTTAGTTGCATTTGTTATGCTTGCACGGGTATCTTTAGTGTCAGATAACCCTGGCTGGCATTTGGCTCCTCTATTGTATACTTTGATGGCAACTGAGTAGATTGGTTCTGAGCGGTGCCGTAACGAAACCCAGTCGGTGGATGGGGCGGCAGTGTTGGAGGTGCTAACTGGTGGAGAAAGGTGAAGGGCGTGGATTATTGATTGTAGTTGTGGCTTCTGTGTGGGTTAGTGTATAGTGTGGGAGTGATGGCAATAAGGACCGACAGTAGAAGGAAGTTGTATATGGCCAAGGCTGACTGATGGGGGGAGGTGGTTGGGGTTCAAGGGGCGACGACGGCAAACAATGGCTGCCGGCGGTGGCGATCAAAATTGGTCAGCGGACCCAAAAATTTATACTCGGGGGAAGAAGCGAAGAAATTGGTAAATCTCGGGGCTGGTCGAGAAATCCTAAATGCAATCTTGAAAAACAGCTTAGAGAGTAGTTGAGGGCGGTTCTCGGATCTGCTGTGACCGGTGGTGGTCTGAGCAAATTTTGATAACAAGATGTTGCTTGAGTTCCTGAAATGACATGCTTTTTTAAGAAATGAAATTGGTTTTCTCATGTTTGGTCGATTAAAGTTGAATTTCCTTTTTTTATGTGTAGCATGAAGCTTTGGATGAGCAGATCATGAGGAAAATGCAGGTGGAACTTAGGCTCCGTTCGTTTTACAGAAAATAATTTTCGAGAAAACGTTTTTCAAATTTTCAGCGTTAGTTTTATGGAAAATGAATTCTTTGGGGAAAATATTTTCCATGAAGGGAAAAAAGTCTTTTAAATTAGAGGAAAATGTTTTTTACTTTTTTATCTCACACTTCTACAAATCTCACTTCCTCGTCTCCTTTCTTTTTCTTCTTTTCTTTTTTATTTATTTTTAAATTTTTTTTTTTTTTAATTTGAATTATTTTTAATTTCCTTTTTCTTTTCTATTTCTTTTTTCTTTCTTTTTCTTTCTTTGGATCCCATCTTCTTATTTCTTAACTAGTCGTTGGCCATTGCCAAGCGAACCTTGAGCTCGTCGATCTCAAGATCACACTTTGCACTCTTGCTTATAATTTTCTTTATTTACTTTACCCTACAATTGTATATTGCTCAAACAAATGGCTCTACATGATTTGCTTCTTTTTCTTTCTGTTTATTAGAATACAAAAGACGCATGGGGAACATGTCACTTAACTGGAAGATTTTCATGAGGGCTTTACTTACTTTGCTTCTTTTCTCTTTTACTTCTTTTTAAAATCCATACGAACATTTTTTACATTTAGCGACGATGAGGGAACAAATATATGAAGTAAGTTTGCTCAGATTTAAAGGCAAGTTCATATTTGATGGATTTATAGGTTCGTAAGTGATGCAAGCCTAAGCGGTGAAGTTTTAGAAAATATTTTCTTTACCGAACACCAAAAAATATTTTTCAAAACATTTTTAGATTTTAGCGGAAAATCAGAAAATAGTCATTTTCTTAAAAATGACTTTTGGGAAAATATTTTTTAAAAATGATCCATTTTCAGCGAAACGAATGGACAATTTTATTGCCGAAGCTCGTACTTCTTCAGTCGAATGAAGGCCTATCTTCATTCAAAAAAAAAAAATGAAGGCCTATCTCTATACAAGATTCTAGAGTCGAGTTGGTGGCCTTTGTCTTTTGGCGAATTTGGCACGCATCGTACGCAAAGCAACAAGGTTGTCCAAATAATGGATAATCGAATGTGGTTTTTTGCGCCTCGGAAGTTCGTTGGCACTCTTTTCAAAGTCACTCTTATCTCATCCCCTTTCGTTGTTAAGGGTTCCCCTCAAAAGCGATTTTTTGCCAATCAAGATGACGTTGAAACTTCTTTATCTTGTCATATCATCACATTTAATAACCTTCCCCCACCGTCGCTATGATTCCCTACTTTCTCATGTGACACATCACATGGAGGCAACCACCACCTGCAAAAATTTGTCGAAATTGGCAAGAGATTGTCTGACGGTATGTCCTGGGAGTATCTCTCTCTGAAAATGAATTTACAAGATGGCTTCAATTTGATGTTTATGCTATGATCAAGTTTATGCAATTCTATTTGATTGGCATAGGAGAAACCCGATTCTTTTTGCTTAGGGAGATTGGTAAGAGGGAGTTTTAATCGGAGCCATCAACTTGTCCAATTGAATCTACGTTCAGTTTCAAATTTAAGCCATGATGAGCCGACAAGTACACCTCAACAAATCTCTCCCTTACATATGAGATTCTTGTGTTATGTGTGCTTTCCTTCAATTTGTGTACCATTGCCCTCTAATGCTTTCTCAACTTAAATCTCCAACATGTGTCTTTCAATCTCTATCTCAATCACCTTTAGGGCGGCTACGTTTAGTGAGGACACCATTTGCCACCTCTAATTAAGGAGTCATATTTGAAATTCCTTCTTTGATATACTTAAATTTCTGAAATGGACTTGCGTCATAAAGAAGCGAAATTAGTATTGAGGTTTTTATTTTTGGGCCGAAGTTTCAAAGTCAAATGCGCATGTTTACTCGATTGAAAGTTGTATTTCCTTTTTCATGTGTAGCATGAAGTTTTGGACGAGCAGATCACTAGGAAAATGCAAGCGGTATAACCCAAGCTCCTACTCAGTCGAATGAAGGCCTACCTTACCTTTACAAGATTTTGGAGTCTAGTTGGTGATCTTTATCTTTTGGTGAATTTAGCACTCCTCATACGCGAAGAAATTGAAATAATTAATGATTGAATGTCGTTTTCAGCCGAGGAAGTTTGTGGGCACCCTTTTTAAAGTCACTCTTATCTCATTCCCTTTCATTGTTGAGTGGCTCAAAAGTAAACCTCACCAATCAATATGACGTTGAAACTTCTTTTGTCTTGTCATAACATCACATTTAAAGTTCCTCCCTCACTCTCGTCATGATTCCCTACTTTCTCAAGAGACTAAACCACGTGGAGGCAACCTCCGCTGGCAAAAATTTGTCAAAAATGCCAAGAGATAGTCTCACCGTATGTCTTGTGAGTATCTCTCTCTGGAAATGAATTTACAAGACCGCCCCAATTTGGTCTTGTTGATACTAGGATCAAGTTAATGCAATTCTTTTTTATTGGCACAGGAGAACCTTGATTCTTTCGCATAGGGAGACCGATAAGAGGGAGTCTAAATTTGAACTATCAACGTATTCAGTTGGATCCATATTCATTTATAAACTTAAGTCAAGATGGGCCAATAGATGCAACTCAACAAATCTCTCTCTTACTTGTGAGCGTCCTATTTTTTGTGCGCTCTCCCTCAGTTCATGTACCATTGCGCTCTAACACTTTCCCAACTCAAATCTCCAACATATGTCCTTCAGTTTTTACCTCAATCGCCTTGGGGTGGCTACGCAAAGCTAGAAGTCGGAGGACACCATTTGCCACCTCAATTGCGAAGTCACATTAAAATTTTCTTCTTTGAGATACCCACCAAATGATGATCATTCATGTGAGGCTCGACCCAATTAAACCATCATTTATCATACTTATCAAGTCAACGTAGTCGAAGTTCAAATCATTTGCAGGAAGAGATTGTTAAGAGAAAACTCAAATCCGAACCCATTAATATATCCAGTTTGACCCACTTATACTAAAAAATTTAAAGGAATGAGTCATGAGCCAACCCTACTTTGTACAAATGAGACTTTTTCACTCAACGTATCCGAACGTGCACTTAGACAAATGCAGATGATGCTATCTATATCTAGTGGCAATAGATAAGTATTGGGTGGTGGGTGAAAAAAGACAGAGTAGACCCAATTTCTTAAAGCAAGCTGAGACATTAGCAAAGCAACCGGTTACTTTTGTCTCTCGAAGAAAAGTTTCATCATCTCTTCTTCAAGAACATAATCTCAACACCAGAGGCAGTTCCTGATCAAGCTGACTCCTGAAGAGACCTGTCAGAAGCTGAGCAATTCCTGATGAATTTCTACTACTCCAATTACTATGACTCAGGCCATGGTGATGGCGGGTATCATCCAAATTCTTATGATTCCTCCAGCAATTTCGGTTCTTACTATGACTACAAGCTCAATGGCGAGCCCGAGTTCTTCGATCAAGTCCCGGCTTGGCACTACACATCTTATGACAATGTTCCTCCTCAGCCCACGATTTCATACTCTGCCTCCGCTTTCAGCCACTCCGACTTGATCACGGTCCACCCAAATGCCTATTACAGCAGTAGTTATGATCCAAAGTCGACCGGTTTTGTGATTAGTTACTCGACGGTGGAGTCCGAGCCTGATTTTGAAGAGTATGATCCGACACCTTTTGGCGGGGGTTACGACCCTTCTCTCACTTATGGGAAACCTCTCCCACCATCTGCAGAAATCTGCTATCCTCATTCTACAGGGGTTCAAGATGTGCCAGTGCCAGGCGGTGTTCGAGACGGAATTCCCAAATTGTCTATTGCTGAAGCGGAGAATGAGCAAGCAAGAAAACCTGAAGCAGGAAACGAAATTGTACCGGCCAAGATTGATCAGGAGGTGCAAAACTCTTCCCATCAAACAGAAGAAGACTCAGGCGAAGATCGTGAAGAGAGCGAGCAAAGTCACAATGAGAATTCGGGCTACTCTCCTTGGGATGGTTATGGAGGTGGGTTCCAGGAGATGGCACCCCCGGCTCCGCCAGGATGCGGGTTGGATGCTTGGGATATATGCGATGGTATATTTGGGTATTGGCCTTGCTTGTCTAAGGACTACAGGAGAGGCTATGGAGTTGAACGAATTGATGATAGAGAATTTTGCAGAAGGAATGAAGATCAGTGGCAGGGCACTGTTGATTGTTTGTTTGGAAGCACCAACCCTTATGCCGAACGAAGGTATGATCCACAAGTGAGTTCTGGGCACTACTCTGTGCATGCGTATGAAAGGCAAAGTGAAGGTCAATTGTACTATGAACAGGTTGAGTATGAGAATTATGGAGATTCAAATTCTTGGTAGGTCAAATATCAAGATTGTCTCTGCAGATCGGAACGAATCTGAAGTGTTAATTTTGTGGGTTCTGTGATTCGATCTGTCAGGATGGCCGCCATGAGGTCTTACTGTCATGTTTTCTTCGATTTTTTCTTACAGCTCAAGCTTGATGCGAATGGAGTAGTAGAACAGAATTGAGAATGTTCTCATTGAAGGGGGAGGTGAAAATTCACAGACCTTGGTCTAGAGATATGACATCCTCATAACTTTTTCTTGCTTTTCTTATTGCAATCTTTAGGAGAATTGATGGCACAATGAATCAGCTGGGGGAACTTCCTGTCACGTACTCTTTCATCCAACTTATGATTGGCCCCTTTTTCATTTTCCACTTTTCTTGAAGATGCTCTCAAAAATCAAATATGGCCTCAACTTATCACGTTTTCTGGTGATTGCAAATATTGATCTGAGCTGTCCACCGTGAATTATGTCTTGCGATTGCTTTGCTGTACTAGACTAACATGGAAAGAAATTTAGGTGGTGGAGATAGTAGGGATTCAGTAATATTTTGGCAATGAAGCATCTCGAGCACATTGTTTTGAATCATGAAAGGAGGAGGTTTATATTACAGCTTACACTAGTTTTAAATGCATCGCCATTCACCATAATGTGGAAATGAGTATTGTGCTATTTTTGTATAGTTTTATGTGGAAGAGTACATAAACTAATTTGTAAGCTTTACAATAAAGCTATTTGAGATATCAAAATATTATAATATCTATTATAATCAAATCATGATCAATTAGGGATACACACAATCAAGAGAGATGATGCCCAATCCTGTGACATATGATCTCTAACATTAAAAAAGACCTTTGACTTTGATCAAATCATTTGTTAGTATGATTACTCTTCACATTTCTTTTCTCTTCACTTGAACGTGATGGTCTTTTATTTATTTTGAAAAGTTTAGAAGTAAACTTATGTGATATTTAGATCTTCGTGGTGGGATCCACCACAAAAATAAAATAAAATAAAATAAAAAAAGAGAAAGGGAAAGAAGAAAGAAAGTGGACGCTTTAACTTAAAAGGGGCCAAGACGCACGAAAGGAAAAAAAAGAAAAGGAAAAAAAGAAAAAGAGAGAAAGGAGAGGAAGAAAGAGAAGGAGAAAGGAAAAGAAGACAGGTACTCACCATGGATTCCTCGCTAAGTTGATTCAACTTTAATTTGGAATTAGCGCTCGCATGCCTTTCATTCATCTAATCAGAATTATTTGGGATTAGGGCACAAATTTGAGACTTTATGGATTTTAAATTACGAGATTCGATTGAGGAGTCGATGAGCTATGGTATATATAAATGATAATTTAAGGGTTGTGGAGCCATAGGATTTTACGGAATTCCATTTGAACTTACGATTTGCCTGAAAATAAAATTTTGAAATTGGCTGGGAGTGACAAACACTACGCGACCAGCGGCTTTCGGGTTGAATTTCATCAATTTTCAGCTCGATTTTGGGTCAGCCAAGTTATGGGTCTTCTAGTATCTTGAAGTACCTTTCTTTTGACGATAAGATTGCTTGAAACGAGATTCGATGGAGATAGTTATGGCGTGATCGAGTTTCGCTCAATATCCATTTTGGTTGATAGTTTTGTCAATATGAAGAAGTCATTTTGCTAGCGTAATATAGCCATTTCATAGTCTATGTATTATTTTACTCGATTTTGACGTTGTTTCTCTCTCATTTGATAAAATCGCAAGATCGATAGTTCATGTAACGTTTATTTTTTGGTTTTGAGCATTCCCAAGTGTGCGATACCGATATCTTATTTAATTTTGTAAAACTCATGTATTGATGTGACACTAACTTGATATATACACATTTGCTACGTAAAGCTGGATAGAATGTTTACTACTTTTAAGGTTATTGTGGGATGGTTCGATAAACTTTTTTTGAAAGGTTATGTATACTACTTCGTGCGTTTAATTTATGAGATAACTATTGAAATATTATATGTTTGGGTTGTGAAACCAATTACGATAAGAACCAGTAAATGATTAAGTGCTACACGATAAAGTAAATTCATAAAAGCCAGTGCCACATGATGACTCGAATCACATGAAAGCCACATCTAGAACTTTGTACTATTGATATAGATTGATAAAAAACTAAGTGCTACACAATGAGGTAAATTTGTAAGTCACTTCTATGGCTTTGTATTATCAATATATGTTGATCAACAACTAAGTGCTATACAATAATGTAAATTCGTGGAAGTCGCCTTTAGAGCCTTGAGTTAAATATTAAGCATGAAATATACCATTGACATGAGATTTGATGAATTTGATTATTGATTTGAGCCAGTGATACTTATTGATATTTGTTTTGATATTATGGATGAAGGGAAATTTTGCTATGAATATAGCTATGTTGAATTAATATATTTGTTGTATTTTGAATTGATGTAAATGAGTTATGTCTTTGAGTTTTAAATATGTATCATGAAGGCTTAATTCATTGGGCCATGGTTGCTCATTCATTCATCTTTCGTGTTTTTTCTTTCTTTTTTTCTTCAGATTTCTCAGCTAGTGACAAATAGGGCAAGAGTGTTATTAGTTGTTTACATTGTTATTAGTTTGTTGGGTTGGCTGAGTTCCAAGTTTACATATTCTTTTGATGATTATAGAAACTATGATGTTGTAATTATTATGCTATTTTATTATATATGTTTATAGATGAAATTATAAATGTTGATAACATGTTGTTTGTTTCTATTTGAGATTGTATCTTTCGGGTTGAAGGACGGTCCTGTTATCCCCTGTTCTTGTCGGTTTTGGGGTGACAACTTAAACTTGCTAACTTCATGCACACCTAAATCGTTTCCCGTGTCACAAAAGCTACATCGCTAACCTCTATTCATGTGCGAGTTATGACAAGTCAAATTCTGGCACTTTAAGGCGATAAATTATGGCAAAAAGGAAGCTATAGAATTGCGCCAATACCTTCTGCAATTGACGAGCTATGGACCTCATCTTCTCTAAAACGTGACGGTCCACCAGGCTCGAACCATAAATTGGGCAGACTCGGGTAAGCCGTTCCCCTCCTCGGCCTCGGTCACCAACCATTTCATAAATTGTAATATAGTATTTTCCAAATCATGAACAGAACCTAGGCAAGGACTTTCAGACCCGGCCTCGAATTTCCACAGGGCTATTAATCATGCCCTAATGATCAGCAAATCTGCCTGAGATGAGAATACTACATGGCCCAAGTAAGTAACCGGTGAACCAAATCCTATGGTTGATTCTTCAAGCCCAAGCCCTCAAAGCTTTAAACCCCCGCACACCGCAAAACCCTCGCAAACTTTTGCAGTTCCGAAGGTCACTCCCATTCCCACCGCTCGCTGCAGAGTCCCAGACCCAGAAAATGACTGCGCCCTCCTCCTCGTTCCGCCTCCTCAAGCGCGCATTCTCCGCCTCCCCGCCGCCCGCCGGCGGCTCGGCCGCCACCCTCAGGTCGGCCCACGACTTCCTCTACAAGGAGCGCAGCTTGAAGCGCCTGGTCGCGCAGTTCAAGAAGTCGTCGGCCTTCGACCACTTCCGCACCAAGATCGGCACGTACCAGTACGCCGTCCGCCGCCTCGCCTCCGCCAGGCGCTTCGACATGGTCGAGGAGATCCTCGAGGAGCAGAAGAAGTACAGGGACATCGCCAAGGAAGGGTTCGCGGTGCGGATCATCAGCTTGTACGGTAGGGCGGGCATGTTCGAGAATGCCCAGAAGCTGTTCGACGAAATGCCTGGGCTGAGCTGTGAGCGCACGGTGCTGTCTTTGAATGCCCTCTTGGGTGCTTGTGTTAAATCCAAGAAGTTTGATAAGATGGAGGAGCTGTTCCGCGAGTTGCCGGGAAAGTTGTCGGTCGACTGGGACTCTGTTTCCTATAATATTGTTATAAAGGGGTACTGCGCGAAGGGTTCTTTGGATTCTGCGATTTCAATGCTTGATGAGATGGAGAAGAAGGGCTTGGAGCCAGATTTGGTCACGTTCAATACGCTCCTCTCTGGGCTTTATCTGGGTAACAGAAGTGCTGATGGGGACAAAATTTGGGCTAAGATGGAGGAGAAGAACATAGTTCCTGATGTCAGGAGCTACAATGCAAAGTTATATGGATTGGTTTCGCAGAAGAAAATGAAGGAAGCTGTTGAGACGATTGAACAAATGAGGATGAAGGGAACCGACCCAGACATTTTTAGCTTCAATGCTTTGATTAAGGGTTATGCTGAGTGTGGTAATCTGAACGATGCTAAACTGTGGTATAGTGAAATAAGAAAGAGTAATTTTGACCCAGATAAAACGACATTTGGGACGCTAATTCCGCTTGCTTGCCAGAAGGGAGATGTTGACTTTGCATATGAGCTGTGTGAAGAGATTTTTAAGATTCAATGCCTTGTTGATGGGGCAGTTTTGCAGCTTGCTGTTGATGAGTTGGTGAAGGAGTCAAGGATTGAGGAAGTGGAGAAGCTTGTGCAGCTTGGGAAGGTAAATAAGTACCGCCGTTATAGCTTGCTACTTCCAGCCAGCAAGTAAACGTGGCTGTAGGTCTCTTGGTTTTTGCTTACTTGATTTGAAATCAATATCTCAGTGCAAATTTTAAGACTGAAAAGGAATTTCTCGGCGCTAACATCTCGGTGGTTTAGCTTCGAAATGAAGTTCGGTGATCCATCCTTGTACTCTTACTTAACATGAAGTATTCAATACTTTGATGTTTTTGTATCTATCCAGTGTAATCTCTTTTTGAATTTCAATAGTACTAGGAGCAGGTTATTTGTTACTGTGATATTAAGATTACAGGCAGTTGGCCAAGATAGTGTTTCATTGCTTCTTAGTTGGCAACGGTTGTTCCTAATGGTTGCTATTTAGTTACAATGCTGTCATTAAGTATCATTCCTGTTACTTTACAATTTTGAATTGTGTATCTCCTAAATGAGGTTGAGTCTACATATGTACATATGTAAGTATTGTCTATGTCATAAATTGGAAAATCTAATCTGATGTGGACTCTACTTATCCTCTATTGGTTCAAAGAATGTTCAGAACAGGATTGGTTTTAGTGCCCATACTTTGCAGACCAAATTTATTGTGCATCTTGAGCTGATAATAGGTGATCCTTCGTTGGCATAGCATAATGTTTAGAAGATTTTATTGTGGAGCAGGTATTAACATATCCATGGCTTTTACTTAGAAGACAGTAGACTGGTCCCATTTAGGGAACGTGGCATTTTATTCTCATGTTCCTTCACACAGCGACTGGTTCAATGCCAAATTCTATGACCTGAACCAGCTAGCTCCACCCAGTGACCGGGGCTGGTTCCAAGGTGGAACCAGTTTTGAACTTACCCTAATAAAATGGTAGCTGGTTCCATGGTAGAACCAGTTTTGAACTTACCCTGATAAAATACCACATCTCTCTCTCTCTCTCCCCGTGCTTTGTGAAGCCAAGACTGCTCTTGTCATCTTCTCCAATAAAGGAAAACTGTATGAGTTTGGAGTAGTTTGAGGTGTCAGATTATCTCGTATAGCCTCCCTCCCTAATTCTATTTGGTTATCTTAGATTCTCCAGATTATGTTTTTTTTTTTTGCTTCTTTTCATTTATTCCAGTTCGTCTTATTTGGGACAGTTTTGATGGGTGTATGGTTCCTCGCTCTTTCCAGTCTTCTTTGAAAATTCAAAGGAAATGAAGATGCTGTGTCTTTATTCCCCTCTCTTTGATGTTTAGGATTGAGTGTTTTACTTTGTTTCAGTTTTAATAGATGTTCGGCATTTTCGGAAGATTGAGTTTTGCTTTGATATAAGATCTGCAAAACTGGAACCATGGAAAGAAGCTACTTAGCCTTTTGTGGCTCCTTACTCCGTCTGGTTATTTGCCCAAAACCAGGGATTAAAAACAAAAAGAAAAGCAAGCTGGTTTTGGGTCTAGGTGGAACCTGGAACCATATGGCTGGCTCGGTTCATAGATCGACTTGTTTGGATTCCATTCCAAAAATTGGGAATTAGCTCTGATTTGGTAGGTTCCAGGCTTGGAATTGATCACCTCTAATCTCTAGCATTTCCTCTATTGGCTGACACTGGAATTGTCATCCTTTTTTGAAGACCCTCTTCCATCCTACTATCTTTTGCTCCGTTAGAGATACTACCAACTGACACGATTGACTCCTCCATCTTCTCTCCCATAGAACCATATGCTACTGAGCCTCTACACAAGATACCGCCTCTCAATGTGAGAGCGGTTCCTCCTTCTCCACTGCAGTAGAACCACAAGCAACACCATTGGAAGTAATGCAATCTCCTAAACCATATCTCTTTGGTTCTCTAATCTCTCTCGTTCTTTGTCTATAACAGTGGAATATAACATCTCTACGAGCTCAACCTCGCCGCTAGCACTGTCCTCTGCACTTGGCGAACACATGTTCTTTTCAACACTTGGCTCGGGACCTATATCCTCACTACGCGTGTGTGTTATCTACTGAGCGTTCGCTTCAAGCTCCATCTGTCTCTTGGCTCCATGACGTCTCTACTATCTCTATCGTCTCAATCTTCTATTGATATCTAAATTTTGACTATCTTGATTAATTGTTCATCATATAAGAAAAAATAGGGATCGATCTTGAATCCTAAACCAAAAATATCAATTGTATGATTCATCTTAGTATTGCATTGCATGCATGGTACATTCACTTGCATTTTAGGAATATTTGAGTCTCAGGGAGCTAGAGATGGGCTAAAAAACAGGTGAGCCGGAGAGGCAATTCAAGGTCATGGAATGACATTGAAATCAAAAGAGAAGTATTCCAACATTTTGAGACCTGAATTAAAGATAAGGTTGAAATTTGAAATTCCAAGAATCTTGGAGTTCAAACTTGAACCCGAGAAGAAAGTCGGGCCCTAAACCTAAAATTCCAACATCGTGGGAGCCTGAGACAATTCGATGAGCTCAAGAATGCATGTTCCAAAAATCTAGAAGGGGATATGGCCGGCCATTTGAAGAAGATTCCCAAATCCACACTCCAAAAAATGAAATGCAACCTCTAGTGGTTATCTCAATCGGACATTTATCCACAGTCACCATTTTATCTGCATTCTTGTGAGCCATTATATTGATTTGAAATCTCACTTTTATCCTTAATGATGGCCAGCCACATGAGGAATTTATCTCTAAGTGCGCAATAGATAGGGTCGGTAATTATTTGAATCTTGCAGATTAGTTATATATATATATATATATATATATATATATATATATTTGTCACTCTTATTGCATGATTTCTTAATTCTATTTGAATGAGATTGAATTGGCCTATAAATAGACCTATTCATCAGCTGAAGGGAGATATACGTTCATATTCACACACAATCGGCACCTTGAATGAAATAGAGACACGTTGAAGGCGTAATTTAGAGTAATATGTATAGATGTACTACCGCATCTCGTGTCTATGTCATATGACCTTACAAATTAGTCAAGGTTGAAATTTTTTTAAATGGTCAAATCTAATAGGGGGAAAAAGTGTCCAAAAAGTCTTAAATCTTTTGTATTTGTGTCAATTTAGTTCTAAACATTTTCACTTTGAACCATTTTAGTCATTTCCTATTAATTTTGGTCGGACTTTGCTGACTAGGTGCCGGTCGGCTAACGTGGCACGATTAGCGCTGACGTTGATAACTTTTAATAATATTTTTTTTGAGTTATTTTATTTTATTTTTATTTTTCTTTTATTTTTCTTTCTCCGACAACCACTGGAGTAAGGAGGAGGAGAAAGAAAAAAAAAAAAAAAAAAGAAAAGGAAAAATAAAATAAAAAATTTAAAAATTTAAAAATATTATTAAAAATTATCTACGTCGGTTGACCGACGCCTAGTTAGTAAAATCTGGCCAAAATTAGCCGGAAAGGACTAAATTGGCATAAAGTGAAAATGTTTAAGACTAAATTGGCACAAATAAAAGGTTTAGGACTAAATTGGCACAAATGCAAAAGGTTTAGGGTTTCTTTGACACTTTTCCCTCTAACATGGGTTAATAAGTTGGTGTTTTATTGCAAAATACTTATTGTGGGAAGAAGCCATTCTCTGCTTCCCTGCAACATTTTTTTATATCCAATTTTGGCTTCTTTTTTTTTTTCCTCCTCTTTTTATTACCTATAGGACAGTGATGAATCCAAAGTGTCATTTAGGTAAAACTGGCAATTCTTGTCATCACCCGTTTTGTTAGACATGATACGTAACCGTACTTGGGTTTCAGTTTGGCATAAACGAGTTCATGTCATAAATGGGTCAATCTATGAAAAATCATGTCTTAAAAGGATACTTTTCACTGATTTAATGTGCACAATTTGGAGTTTTACATAATTACTTGAAAGTACACGTGCCATGATCTAAAATTTATTCGTGAAAAGAATACTTTTCACTAATTATATTTTTCTCATATAAATCCGTATGATTTTGCGATACAGCATACTCGGGCTAAACTTTTTCTTATACAATCGGTCCAGAATTTAGTGGATACATGCACGAAAATTTCGAAACCACAGTCGTGCAAAGACAAAAATACTTGACCTCATGTGTTTACTAGATTAGATCATGTCATAATCAATTAAACGGCTCTAACTCTATCGGTTTGCAGCTGATTTGATGTTCTTGATCTGTCAGATGGGAATGCATCACCCGTTTGTAAGAAGTCGCGTAAATACAATCAGGTTTGGATTTGACATTAACAAGTCCATGTCATAAAGAGGTCAATCTATTTAAGGCACGACAAAATCATGTCTTAAAAAGTTGCACCTACTTAATTCATTTAGACACGAATTGACGTGTTTAAGTTAACATCTTAATGTGTCATTTTTTTTTTCTTCGACCAAAAAAAAAAAAAGTGTCATTTTTTGAATGCTACACGTCTAGACATGTGCCATACTCATATCTAAAGAATTTTGTTCTTAAAACAATTTTAAGATAGTACGTGTGTCAAAAAACAATGAAAGGTACTAGAAACATATTTGAACATACAAAAACAATAGAATATGACAAAAACAACAATTCAGCAGTATAATTAAGCAATATTGTAGAGGGAAATTACTCATGCTGTTAAGAAACTCGTTGCAATGTAACGTTTTTACACATATTGTTGTGGATAATGTGGTTTATGTACTCTCCTGTTGCATACTGGTTATAATATTGCATTTTGTCAAAACAAAATTATGGTAACCCACTTGATAATCGTGTTAGTTGTGTTATGTGACATGTTTTATTAAGCTTACAGTGTTTGTGTTGAGACATTTTGACATATTCAATAAATGTGTAACATTTGGATTAGCCATATTAGTATCACACTCCCCTCTCGATACAACATGATTAACACGACACAATAAGAATTTCCAACCCCAGACAGGGCCACTGAGCCCACAGCATGAGATAGGTGCTAAGTAAAAATTGGGTAATTATTTTCCATAATATGTGGGCAACAACGCATGTTTTTATTTATTTGTGCATTGAGAAAATCATCCTTTCAAGCGCACATCATGCCGCTTTAGCTGCGGCTAGAATCGGTCCGACACTGAGGGAAATGAGAAGCAACGACCGTACGTGGTGTCTAGGGAAATGAGAAGCAACAACCCTACATGGTGTCTAAGTCAGTGAACACAGACACAAAGCCCTCATAAGTTTCGTTATTGTAATTAATTACACATTAAATATGATATAACGAAATCCTTGGATTTCATATCATATCTTATCTAATCCTATCTTGGCTAGAAATCCATATGACTAAACATAGCCATATGGTCGATGATAAAGATGCAAAGCCCTTAGAAGGTAGGGCCTCCAAAGAGCAATGACTTCATGTGGTGTTCAAGGAGAGGGAGTGAATGGCTGTCGTCGTAATTGTACATCAGCGGTACCATCCTGGCTGTGTTCAGGGAGGCCTTGCTGAAGGACTTGGTGAATGGTTGAGGATAGAGACACGCCTTGTTGAGCCTCTTCCATGCCTCCGAGATCATCTTCTTCACACAGTCTCGTGCCGCTTCTTCTGAAGAGCCTTGGAATTCTCGCTTGTAGCATTCCACATATGACCCATCTCGGCCATCTTGGAACTCGTCCTGTCACCATTGTTAATTGTTCAGGTATTAGTGGAATAATCCTCAAAAGGGAGGGCAAAGAAGAAGGAAGAGAAATAATTTACAACTATTGTACCTTTAACTCTATGCTCGATCAAAGCCCATCAAATAGATGTGATTATCTTTAATTTATTATGAGAATAATAATCTATTTTAGGCCACAAAAAAGTAAATAACAAATTATTAGAAAATATTATGTGGTCCATTTGTACAAGAATTTGTGGCTCATGGTAAATGAAGAGAAATGATTTGGTTACAGTTTTTAATCTACTCTAAGAATAACCATCTGTTCTGGATCACAAAAAATCAAATAACAAATTATTATAAATTGTTGTGAGGTCCGCTTGTTCAAGAATTTATGACTTACAATAGTTGTTATTTACATAGTAACTCAAAGATTGTTATGTTAGTAAAACCCATAAATGAATTCATCCTAAAAGAGAGAAGCTTTGTTAAAAAGGACAAGTGCATGATATTTTCATGACTCACCTCGGCACTTCCCAAGTCGTCCCAAAGGCGAAGAATTGAAGCAGTTGAAGATACAATTTCAGGTATATTTTCTAAATGATCAACACTTTCGGGGGTGATTCTCTCACCCAAGATGAAGAATAAGTGGACCAACAAGACGTGCACTCCGGAGCTGACAATTGCGTTGTCCAAGTAGTCTTGTGTTGTCGGGGAGTGACCACTGGCAAGCCATCTTGCCTCCACCAAGAAGGCATTTAGCAGGCTTGCCCACTGTCCATGAATTGGAGACAAAATATAAAAACGAGGATGCGCCATTTTATTATACGCGAGTCCACGTGAATTTACATGCTAATATTTACATGTAAAATTTTCAGGTTCCTTGATCAGTGCAAAGGAAAATTTGTGCACTGTAAAATTTAGATTAAGTAAAAAGTAATATGTAAAAGTCAATTCAATCATCCTAGGATTCGTCCATGCTTCTAAGAAGTAGTCAAGAGAAGAAAAAGAAAGGAAGAAATGTGTGGTTTGGGGGGGGGGGGGGAGTGAAAAGTTATACCGTCTTCCTTAGGGAGCACAATGGGTTCCACCCATGATTTTTGTACACTGCCAAGCTGAATTCATTGGTAATATCATCCAAAGCATGAAAGCACATCCTCATGTAGTCTGGTATGTTATCTTTCTCAGTGCATTCCCATCTGACAGATCGAGAAAACCAAATCAGCAACAGACCAATAGAATTAGACACGTACAGGTTTGAGATCAGGTTTGAGACACTTGTCCTTTAAAATTTTCATGCATGTGTCCACAGGACTTGGGACCGCTTCTATAAGAAAAACTTCCTAGTATGCTAGGATAAGTGAAAAGTACTCTTTTCACGTACAGGTTTGAGATCAGGCACTTGTACTTTCTAGTAGTTATCTACAATGAAAATACATAGGCATGCTAGGATCCATATTGTGTATGTGCAAAAGGAGACTTTCATGGCTGGCGCTCAATGTAAAACTCCAAATTATGTACCTGTTGACAACATCCGTGAACGCGGTGAGATCTTCGATCGTGCCATAGACGTCAAAAATGTCATCGATGATGTAGATGAATGAGATGGGTTTGGTGACGAGCACTCTCTCCTGAGACAAGCCTGTTTCGGTGAGGATGGCCATTGGCCACATGTACCACTTCATTGGCTGGTTCCTTGCGTACTTCAGTTCCTTTGCCATGCCCAGTTCTTTCCACCAACTGATTAAACATATGAGAATATTAGTCAAGCTAGTCACTTCATAAGTAAAATTGTTGAGGAAATCTAATGGAGATGTGAGGGTGGCCACATGGTATTTTTAACTAGTTATAGCCACAACTCTTGATAGAAAGTTTGGATCATGTGTACGTACTTCGAGACTAGGAGGATTTCCCGTTGATGCACGGATCTTACAATGTTCGTGTCCAAATGGGCAAGTTCCCCTAAATTCTTGGTCCAGCTATACGAATGTCCCACAAAATTCCTCAAAAAATCATTAGCCGTGAACCTGGCCAAGCTCTTGTGGAACGGATTGCCAAGTGAATTTCTCACGAATCTAGCTTGAACATGGTCAAGATCGGCCAAAGATGAATGGAGGCGTAGACGGGTTGACTCTCCTACTTGATCGAGAGCATCTTCTCCTTCAATGCCAAGTTGGGAAGCTTCAAATAAACTTGTCAACCCCAAAATGTCATTGTCCTGTGGCTTTTTATTCTGAGTCCCATCATTCATTTTGTGTAGAAACCGTTGAAACACATCTGTATATTAAATGTGGAAAAGCTAAATTATGTTAGAATTCTGGTAGTAGACGGGAAGTAGACATTGTGTCCCCACCCTCTTAACATCCAGGTCAAATTGTAAGAAAAAGTAAAGGCAAAGAAGTGAGATCTATTTTGATACTACTTCTGTGAATATCTTTCGAATTCTCCCAGCCGCCATCACATCAGTCAGGAAACAGTATTTGAAATCATCAAGTGAAGGAGATTTCATTCACCTGAAGGAACAGGATAGCCTCCTTGCCTCAAGAGCCGGAAACGAAGTGCTGCCTCATGCAGATTATCGGCATCAATGGGACGAGAATGAGATCGAGACGAGGAGATCAAAAGATGCCTCTGCAAGATCGCCTCGATCTCATCCTCAAAATGGTAGTCAATGGCGAGACGTTGGAGAGAATCCACCATTACCAAACTTTCGAGCGAGTCTCCTCTTACTTGCTTCAGCAGTTGCTTTACTTCTTCTAATCTCCTCTCCTGCCGCCCTCGAATATCTTCCTGAAACACACAGATAAAGATTCCATGTCTTTACGTTTTCCTTTCAAGATTCAAATACAAGCTGAACCTATTCAAGGGTTTCTTGTCGATTCTAATTGTCGATTCTAATGATTAAGTGATAGCAAACGAGTGAAACTTTTTAAATCGTCGGTGTGCAAAACAAAAAGAATTACATGAGAAGAAGGGACAAACAAACCTCGGTGGCAAGGTTTCTCTTTCCAGTTGGGCGAGTATGGTCCTTAGAAGGAGTAGAAACCAAGTTCTGATGTGAGGAAATACTCCATTTGTTGTTCGTTGAGGAGAGCGAATTTGCATTTTGCAGGTGCTTGTTCTTGTCTGTTTGAGAAGTTCCTTTAGAAGCGAATGGACCTTGCAAGAAAGCGAAGGTTGCTCTTGACAAGGCCATTATGGCTGAGTATAGAAAGTCCTTCGAAGAGAGGGATGAGTGAGAATGCGAGGGGGATTACTTATTAGTTCATAATGATCCCATTTATTCACTATGTCCTATTTATAGGCAAGTGGAAATGTTCAGAGTCCTTCAATGCGATGCACCTATATAACGTACCACACGTGTATGGGACCCTAGAGTTCGCTTTTCATAAACAAGAACATGTGTGCCCAACACAACTTGGACTGACATATACTTCTGATGCATGCGACCCATATGATCTAGAAATGTATGATATCACCTAGCACATAGAAAAATTATTCATTTTTTAACGTGATTTCAAGTGAATTTGCAAGGTTTCTAATGATATCGAGTATTAAAATATATCTCAAATTTGAGTTCATAAACAAAACTTGATCAGTGATTAATTGTAAGTTGCATTCTTAAATAGACGTTAAAAATTGAGCAAAGTTGAACGAGTACTTGCATGTGCACTATAACTGAATTGGTCATGTGTAACCCATATGATCTAAAAGCATATGATATCACCTTGCACATAAAAAAAAAAAAATTACAAATTATCACTCGTTTCTACATGATTTTCGGGAGATTTGCAGAATTTGTAATGGCATGAGTATAAAAATATGTTTCAAATTTGAGCTCATGAACAAAATTTGATTAGAGATGAATTGTAAGTTGGACTCTTTTTGGGACATCCGAAATCGAGCAAAGTCGTATAGGGCAACTATTTTTACGAATTGGAGTAGGCAAACAATAGTAGAAGAGTCCCACTTTCACTTTGTTTCCCATCTCGACTCGATTGCTCTTCTTGTATCGAGTTCAAGCTTCTGACTTCTTCCTCTGGAGGTGGTATCTATGTAATTATCATCAAGGTTTGGTTTCCATGACTTGTGTGTTCATTACTCATCTGGGTCAAATCGAAGCCCAGTTGATGCGTGCGGTGCGTGTTCAAAGTGACGTGACATCCAAACGTCCAATTTCGTGATTGCGGCTTGGTGGCGTTCGTGAGCCGCATCCAAGAGACGAGTGCAACTTGTGTTGATATTTGTGAAATTTCTTGCGTGAGGGCTAAACAATGTGGAAGGTATTTGATATAATTGGAGGCTGTTAAATAATGAGAATGTTTAAATGATTCAAATATAATTATAATCTCTATTTTATCGCTTGATCTATAATGGAATTTTATGTTATCCTCTCCATATGGTAGATATCATTTGATCAAATCACATAAATTTAATGTCTAATTTATTCCTTACTCTATTTACTTTATTGTTTGACCGTTAGTTTTCGACCATGAAAGCTTGGCTTGTCTAAGTTGAAGCGAATTGACTGTGAAAGAAAGAGGAAAATTGAAAATCGATAAATTTGATAAGAAGGATTTTAGTTTGTGAAAGATGCACATTGAGGATTATCTTTACCAAAGAAATATACACTTACCCTGTTTGAGAAAAAAGTCAGATTGATCAAGGAAGCTGATTACGATTTGCTGGATAGATATGCATTGAGTGTTATGAAGATGAAGTTTTCATAAAATAGAAGATGTCACATTTAACATCGTGAAAGAGAAAGGTCATTGTGAGAATGACAAATGTCACATTGAACACATACAAGAAGCCATCTATGATCAGTAAGGTCTGTTTGATAAGACATTTGTTTAAAGTTTATTTCACAATATCTCACACAATTTCCACTCTAAAATTAATAAAGGCACTGCTATTCAAAGTTTTCCACAGTGCTCACAAAAGCAGAAACCCAAAAGAGGAGCCAAGGATACGAGTGCCTATGACGTTTAATAGACAAGCCACAACTTTTTACCTAGGAAGAATAACATGGACCATAGTACCAATTTCGAAAAGCTTGTTCGTAGTTTGGCTAAATTGGGGAGAGGTCATTTTTACCTCGAACTTAAGTATTTCAGAATGAGGTCTTTTCCAGTATTTATTCCATTTCCTGCAAAGGGACAACAAGAGTTTTTATACTTTCACTTTTCTTTCTTGTTTCGGTATTTAGTCCATTTCCTAAGTTGAGGACTCTTTTTTGGTAATTATCCCAGAATTTCTCAACCACGAGTAAACATGACATATTTCTTTTGTCTTCCTTGTATGGGTCAGCATTTGTCTGCAAATTTCAGAGAAGCAAACGGTGAGACTGGAAGAAAAAGGTTGAAAAGATAAAAAGGAAAAAAAAAACCAAAATTTTCTAATGTAAATATGGGGCTACAAAAATGTTCTAGTCAGCTCAGCACGATCCAGGTCTAAATTGGCAAAATTATGAAATTTATCATTGAATTGGATTCGTATAATAGGTTTAGGATTAATTGGGTAATTTTCTCAAAAGAGATTGAGATGATTATTGAATGGGATATTAGAGGAATGCATGATTTCATGATTGTGTAGTATAAATAGATTCTCAACATATACCATAGTGATATGTCTCTGCGCTCATATTATCACAAGGAGGGGGAAATCATTAGATCGGACGGTCCCCGACTCATAATCACGGCCAAATTAGCTGGACCACACTTCGTGCGATTTAATGTTGACATGCACTAAGGACGGCAACGTAGCCACGTACCATGCTGCAGATTTTTTCGCCCAAGAAACCTTCTCTATCGCTCCAGCAGATCTTTCATCTTCATTAAATTTTCTTTCTTTTTTTGAAAGGGACTCTAAATGTTGCCCGAAGGATATATCTACAAATATGTATCAACATATTCATTTGAATTTTATATGGTACTTTTTTTTTCCACAACTCGGCTTTCATCTCATATAATTTGAAATATTGGCTAACTATCCAACTTAAGACGGTCATCCCGTCACGTTTTGGAAAGTGACAATTTACTATTGCATGGGACGGGATAACTTGCTCTTCCAATCGGAGGGAAGTCATAGTCTTTTAAAATATTAAGGACGCGTTTGGTAACGCTTCTTTCCTGAGAACAATTTCTGATAAAAAATTATTCTTTTTTATTCTGTTTTGGGAACAATTTCTAAGTATTTTAAGCTAGTTTGGTAATCTGTCCAAAATTTCAATTCTCGGAATATAATTGCGTTTGGTACCGTTTTGAAAATTTCTAATCCAAATAATTTTTTTATAATTTTATTACTTTTTTCTTCTTTTCTTCTTTTCTTTTCTTTCTCTTCTTCTCCTTCAAGTTTGCCAGTCACTGGCCTTGGGTTGATCGGCGACTGGCCAGACGAGGGCCGGCGGCCTCATCGAAGCGTCGCTAGCCCTCGGCGAGGCCACGCCTCGTCGGCCGAGCCTTGTCGGCAGCTAGGCGAGGCTTGGCCAAGCCTTGGTTGGGTGAGCAACCTCGCCCAAATCTAGAGAGGCCGAGCTCGCCCGGCCAGGCAAGGCTAGACCTCGTCGGCCATCGGGAGGTCGGGCCATCGGGAGGTCGGGCCTTGCCTTGGCTGGGCGACGCCGACCTGACGGTGGCCTAGCGAGGTCGAGCCCCGTTGGCGGCAGGGCAAGCTAGCCTTGCTAGATCTGGGCGAGGTCGAGCCTCACCCGGCCAGGCGAGGCTCGCCGGTGGGTAGGTGAGCTCGCCATACCTCACCTCCAACAAGCTCGCGGGACCTCGCCCAACTAGTCGCCAGTGATTGGCCGCGGTGAATGGTAATGGCGGCGGCAGCGGCAGTTGAAGAAGAAGAAAGAGGGAAGAAGAACATGAAAAAAGAAAAGAAAAGAAAAGAGAGAAAATATGTTGATTGATTCTATAATTGTTCCCAAGAATAAGGAATCAACTTTTTTTTTACTTCTTAATTATGTTCCAAATCTATTTTCGAGAACAAAAAAGTAGAAATTTGTTCCCTGGAACAAAAATTTTACCAAACAAATTTATGTTCCAAATCTATTTTTTTGTTCCGGGAACAAAAAAAGAACGGGAACAAAAAAAAAGAACAACTTTTTGGAACAAATTTTCTCTCTCCACTCTTCTCTTCTTCTTCTTCTTCTTCTTCTTCTTCTTCTTCTTCTTCTTCTTCTTCTTCTTCTTCTTCTTCTTCTTTTCTTCTTCTTTTTCTTTGGCCGGTAAATAAAAATATTAAAAAATTAAAAGAAACAAAAAAAGAATACAAATTTACCAAACATGTTTCTGTTCTTTTTTTATTTCAAGAACATGTTACCAAACGCGTTTTTGTTCAAAAACCTGTTCCAGAAGAAATAGTTTTTAAATACAAAAAAAGAACAGAAACACAACAAATAGCCTAAATAGCCAACCAGAAGGTTATTTAGTCTTAGGTTACGACTAACTATGCAAAAGTATCTTAAGGTCATGACCAACATACCTTCATATTAATATGCAAATTAATAATTTGTCTCGTGTAATAACGATTACGTGTATTCTCAATAACATCATCAATAAAGCACTTCAAAGCATAATATTCCACATCATCATTTAATTACGTGAATTGCAATTCACGGAATCGATTCATCACGTTTTATTTCAATTGAAACTAATAATTATATGAAAAAAAAAAAAAACAGTTTATCTCACCCTTTGGAATAATTCTTCCTATGTTATTGCTATCGACTCTAAGTCATCTCACACAAATATATATCAAATATTAAGTTCTTGAATTAAACGACATGATTCATTTCCCTCTAGAGTACAATTTTTGCAATCTTCTACTAATTTATCTTGGGATAAAGACACTAGAAATGATGTTACTTTCGTACAACGTTAACTTATGATGCATTTGGTAACCATGCCGATCCCAAGAATAATTTCACTTAAGAAATGATTCTTTTTTATTTTGTTTCCTAAAATAGTTCTGAGCATTTGAAGATATTTAGTAACTACCCTAATCTTTATTCTCGAAATAGAAATGCGTTTAGTATGACTCTTAAATTTTTTTGTGACTTAGAACTTCTTTTAATTTTTTTTATTACTTTTATTATATATTTTTCTTTTTATTTTTCCTTCCCTTTTCTACTTCTCTAGCAGGGCAATGGCCAGTGATCGACTGGCCGAGGTTTGGCGACCTCACTAGAGCCTCACCAGGCCAAGGCGAGGTCTAACAAGATCGCTGGAGCCTCGCTAGGCCAACGTGAGATCAAGCCTCGTTGGTGGCCAAGCGAGCTTGCTAGACCTTGCTCGACTCGTCGCTGGATCGCCATGGTCATCAACTGGCAATGAAGGAGAAGAAGAGAAAAGGAAAATAAATGAAAAGAGAAAAAGAAAAAAGAAAAAAGAAAAAAAATGATTTGCCTTGATTTTGGAGTTGTTCCTGAGAACAAAGAACCAAATTTTTTTTTTTTTTTTTTTTTTTTTTTAACTTATTGATTGTGATCCAAATTTATTTTGAGGAACAAATTGTTCCCAGGAACAAAAAAATTACGAAACGGATTTATGTTCTTTTTTTTTTTATAATAAAAGAATAGAATTAGGTATTATTTGACACGTTATCAAATAGGCTTTTAAGTGCTATAACTATTTTTTGATCGCTCGAATTCCATAACTTCGAAAAAAACAATCATTTGAGTGCTATAACTTTCACTCGGTCACTTAGGTGCCAAAACTTTTAAAAATGTTCACTTAAGTGCTAAAAATCGGATGTGGTATAACATTTACGATGAACATTTTTAAAAATTATGGCACTCAAGTGATTGATTGAAAAATTTTATAGCACTCAAATAATAATAAAAAAAAGTTATAGCACTGAAATAAGCTTGTGCATAAGTTATTGCATTTAAGTGATAAAAAAATATTGTGACACTCAAGTGAACTCCATATAAAAATTATTGCATATGTGGTGTCAAACTCATTTATCCTAGCTAAAGAGGTGAATTTGGGATGTCTAACCCTATTTCAAACTGAAAACTGACTAGTGATAAATAAAGATCAAGTCCGTCATAAATCCGAGTTGGTTTTCAAATAGGAATCTTGAACCCAGCCCACTCAAATATGCAGAAGCAAGAAACTTAAATAATTTACTTTCTTTGTATATCTGGAATATATAGTTATACACCTCAAAAATATATTACTACTAAAATAATTTATTGCCCGACAACTAATACCCGAAAACGAACTCTATCCTTATACCCTACACGAGCAATAGAATTTATTTTTCTTATTTTTACAAAAGTAATAATTGCTTTTCCGTTTTACAAAGTAGCCTTTAGATTACAAAGGAGTAGTTACCTAACATAACTAATAGTTATAATTTTTAAAAAACTAATTATGTAAAGAAAAAAGAATACAGCGACAGTGCATTGGTGCTTATTAAATAAGTCAACTTTTATTAGGAAATTTACCAAAAACACGTCCTAAATTTATTGCACTTGTGCCAATTTAGTTCAAAACATTTCGATTTCTTAAATTTAGTTATAAATCTTTTAATGATTTCTTAATTTAGTCCTTCTAGCCAATTTGAATAAAAAAAAAATCACTAATGTGGATGCCAATTGTCCTATGTAGTACATCTAGTGTTGAAGTGAACAATTTTTATAATTTTTAAATAATTTTCTGAATTTTTATATTTAATATTATTTTTTCTTTACTTTTTTTTCCTTCGTCCTTTGCCGATCGCTGAGCCTTGCCAATTGCCTCAGGACAAATCATAAAAGACTAAGCCTCGTACTATTTCTTGGTCATCATAACTTGATCACTACTAATATATCGATACATCAATCCAGTATCTTAGGGCATGTAATATAATGGAAACCCAGCATCACCACCACTCTATTATCTATTTGTTATCTATAGTTAAGTTGAAATTTAGAGAATGTTCACTTTTTTATAGACTTTCTTTTTCTCTTTTTCCATTTGTAACTGTCACGTGACCAGACCGATGGCACAATGTTGCTAGATAAGTCACATTCGACTAACAAGTTTTAGGTTATTTATCTGTTATCTCGGGACTTCTATCTCTTCTAGAGCTCATATTTGAAAAAAAAAATAGATAAGAAGAAAAATCATCTGTTATATGTTTTTATAAGATTTTTTTTTTTAAAATTTTATTATTATTATTTTTCTTTTTCCTTTTCTTTTTTATTTTCTTTCTTTCCACTTTGGGCTAGCAAGGTTGTAGCCAGCCCTTGCTTGCTCTGGGCGAGGGCAGGCGACCCTCACCAAATTTGGTGAGGGTCGCCTCGCTCGCGTCAAGCGAGGGCCTAAGTTAGACAGCCCTCACCAACAGACCCAAGGGCCGCAACACCCTCACCCAAACCAAGTGATTGTCGCCGGTCCTGGGTTGGAATAAAAAAGAAAAAAAAGAGAGGAAAGATGAATATATGAGAAGCAAAAAGAAAAAAATTAAAAAAAAAAAGAAAATTAACAATAAAGTATTCAGAGAAATAAATAAAAATTGCAAATTATAGGCAAAGGTTTGGAAAAATTGGAAAGCTTAGGACTAATCGGCATTCATACAATAAGTTTATGATTGATCAAATAATTTTCCCCAAAGGGAATGAAGTGATGATAATATTAGACATTTAGAGGAATGAATAATCTCATGATTGTGTAATATAAATGATGCTTAACATACACCTAGCATTGTTCAATCCATAGTGATATGAGGTAAGAATACCTCTTCTCATATAATTTCCCCGCGCACATATTATTACAAGGTTTTTTTTTTTTCCCATATTATTGCGAGGTTGAATATAGGCAAAAATATGAAAATAAAAAATCAACCGGCCAGGCGGTCCCGCAAGCCGTAATGACGGCCGGATAAGCTGGACCACACGTCATGCCGGTCTTTCTCACAAGTTTCCGAATTCATTCGTTTGAACAGCGACGTAGGAGCGTCCCTTGAAACCCACTCCACGTAGAAATTATCCCGGATTGTGAGGATCGGGAACATCTTCCTAAACTTGTGGCGTGAGCGAGACATTGTTGTCGAGCTAAACATAAAGCATGATAAACGTGAAAAGTTTGACCAGCTGCGTTTTCCATCAATCAATGTGTCATTTCACCGATTAAAGATCACATTGATATTTAGGTAAGCGTGTGTCGGGGGTGTCCGTAATTTGACTGGCCAATCAGAGCCAAAAGGATTTCCACCGGCCAAAGACGTATGGAAAACAATGGCAATTTTTAAAAATGAGCAACAGAAAGTGGTGATACATAGTCAAAAGACAGTAGACTTGGGACGCGTTTGATAACGATTCTACTTCTGGAAACAAATTCTGATTGGAAATTATTCTTTTGTTCCCAAGAACAATTTCCAAGTATTTTAAATCATTTAGTAATTGTCCAAAATTTCTGATTCTGGAATAGAATTGCGTTTGGTATCGTGTTCATTGATTCCGCTCCAAATCAATTTCTTTTAATTTTTAAATAATTTTTTATCTTTTCCTTTTTTTTTTCGTTATTTTTTTCTTTTATCTTTCCTATTCTTCTTCTAGTGGCCGATCAACGGTCTGGCGATCGGCTAGACGAGGGTCGGTGACCTCACCGGAGCGTCGCCGGCCCTCAGCGAGGCCGCCTTTGTCGGTCGAGCCTCGTTGGCAACTGGGCGAGGCTCGGCCAACCCCACCGAGGCTCGGCCTTGCAGAGGCTGGGTGAGGCCCACCTGGCCATCGGCGAGGCTCACCCAGCCTCGTTGAGGCTCAGCCTTGCCGATGGCTAGGCTTGCCTCAGGCGAGCTCGCCGGACCGGTGGCGGTGGCGGGGCAGCAGACGGCGGCGGACGGCAACCACGGGATGGCAGTAGATGAAAAAGAAGAAGAAGAAGAAGAAGAAGAAGAAGAAGAAGAAGAGAAAAGGGAAGAAGAAGATAAATATAATTTTGATTCTTAGATTTGTTCCAGGGAACAAGAATCAACTTTTTTTTTTTATTCTTGTTTCTGTTTCAAATCTACTTCCGGGAACAAAAAGAATAGAAATTTGTTAACGAAAACAAAAATTTTACCAAACGCGATTCTGTTCCCAAACTGCTCCCGAGAACCAAAAATCAGAATCAGACACTGTTTGGATAGTTACCAAACAGGCCCTTGGTATAGTGGCTTGACATCGACTTGGTTAACATTTCTGCCACTAATGTGGAGAAAAAGACTTTCTTCAAACAGAACTAGCTTTGATAATGAGATTAAATATGCCGATATAGAGTTGAGTAAGTTCTATATATTGGGTAATGAAGAATAAAAGAAATATTTGTAGATTGTACAGGTGGTTAATGATAATGAATAATACAATCGATATTTGTAGATTGTTCAAGTGGTAATCTAAGTTAAGATTACCTTACTTCTATCCTATCCTTATTTACAGTATCAATTACAATTACCATTGAGGTAGTTGTCTATATTGGATAAGACTTACTCCCATGTATTTTAAAGGTGCCTAGGTCACAAATTCGTATCCCCTTATCATTCATCGATCTAAGGAAATTGCTATTTATCCACGGCACAAGTTTGACAAGTGCACTGGGCATGTGATATCATTTGAGTTGTATTCCAATTTACATTAGATCATGCAATGTTGATGGTTTTGGTCACAATTAAATGATTGTTATGATTTAAACAGAAGATTTCAATCATGAAAGTGGAATTCTTATGATAATGTTTTAACAGAATGTCGGCCACGCTAGTTGCTCCTTCTCACCTATTTTTTAATTATAAAAATGTAGTGTCAATTACAATAAATCAAGTATAAACGTAATGAATGAAAGATTTGATGAATCTCTAAGTGTCCCTAAATAAATAAACAAGAGGGGGCTCTTTTATGTTTCACATGATTCCAAGCCAGACCCGCCTTTTGCCGTCCTTAAATTTTCATTATAATATTTCAATCGCAAAAGTGGAATTCTTATGATAATGCTTTAATAGAATGTCGGCCACGCTAGTTGCTCGTTCTCACCTTTTTTTTTTTTTTAAAAAAAAAAAAATTATAAAAAGTAGTATTGATTACAATAAATCAAGTATAAACGTAATTAATGAAAGATTTGATGAATCTCTAAGTGTCCCTAAATATATAAACAAGAGGGGGCTTTTTTTTTTTTTTTTTTTTTTTTTTTTGTGATACCGAGGAATCGCCGGAGATCACCTTTCGCTTACGCTAATCGGGATACATATGACCCTCTGGTGCTCGATAGCACCGTAGGGCCTCGCTGCAAGCCGCTATTTAGACGTAAAATCTCGGGGGAAGCTAACACAGGACCCTATCATCATGACCCCCTACTTAAGACGTGTTGACAACGCATAGATTCGAACTCGTTCCCTCGGCGATGAAGTAGGAGAGCCCAACCAACTGTGCTACCCACCGGTGGGTAAGAGGGGGCTTTTTTATGTTTCACGCGATTCTAAATTGGACCCGCCTTTTCCTATCCTCAAATTTCTAGTACTAATTGAAATTTTGTACTTTTTCCACATGTGAATTATGTTTTGTTTGTCCATAAGTTCTTCCAGTATGTGGACATCGTTCCAGTTCTGCTGCAAATTTCTTCGGCTGATCCTCTCCCACTGTCATCACGTGATGTGAATGCTGACTAAATGACATGAGGAGAAGAGCCAACGAAGATGAAAAGTTGTAACAACAGAAAGCTAGACGCGTCACACGTTTGTTGGATACGTGATACTCAGTCTTGCTGCATAAAGTAAAACTGCGTCCCCGGCGAATGCTTATCGAGCTGTGTGAATGGAATCTGCTGTGCCAAAGTACTTCGATAGAAGACATAGAAGGCATACTTTTTACTTTTCGGTCTAATTCAGACGTGAAATGAAAGATTCCCTCCGGACAACATAGTTTGCACGTTAAACTCCAAAGCTGGCATGGTCCCACTACACTTACGACGTCGAGGTTACTCGACAAGACTGCTGAGTGATTCTTGGAATTGTCGAGAGGGCCGAAGTACCGACGTGTCTGCCTTCTCTATTACTCCTGCTGCGTTATTCGACCGTGATTTTGAGGTGACACAAGATACACGTGCATGGATTAGCTCTGTTTTGGAGCTTAATGACAGCCCATGTAATTTTTAGGATTTGATCGTAGTCAATATGCCTTTTGGGTCATGTCCCCCCGATGAAATGTGATTGTAGAATATTCCACATGAGAAGTTGAAATTGACATATGGATGCTATAATATGTGATTTACATGGTGATGCGTATTGCATGACTCATGGATTTGAAAATATGTGTTGGAGTCGCTTTCATGGCACATGCTGTCACATACTTCTTTTATTATTATTTTTTTCTTCATGGCTTACCTTACTGAGCTGTAGATTTGCTCACTTATTTATCTACTATTCGAGATTCCGAACATGAGTAGTCTTATTGAATGCACGTGAAAAGTAATTAGAGGTTTATTTTAGACTAATTGAATAATTTAATTAGATCAGGCTTTATGATTGTATAGTTTTGGTTAATTCATGATAGACACGATTTTATTATAATTTTTAGGGTTAATACCCTAGAAAACCTTAAACTGGTAAATTTATCACAAATTTACCTCAAACTATTTTTTTGACCACCAAAAACCCTAAACTAATATACCTTTGACAAATTTACTCCAAACTGGTACACTTGTGACAAATTTACCATCTATTAGTTTTTGTTAAATTTTACTGTCAAATTATTAAGTTAAATGACACATGACAGTTGATTGGTATACCAATTTTGGATTTTACACTCCGTTTGTCAAGGTTTACAATTTTTGTGATTTTTTTGTGTTATTAATCCAATTTAGCGGAGGGTATATTTGTCACAAATTTATCAGTTTGAGGCTTTTTGCGGTCAAATAAATTAATTTGGGATAAATTTGTCATAAATTTATCAGTTTATGGTTTTTTATGGTCAGTCGGAGTAAATTTGTCACATGTATACCGGTTGGGAGTTTTTCATGGTAAAAAAAAATAGTTTAGGGTAAATTTGTCACAAGTGTACCGGTTTAGGGTTTTTCAAAGTGTTAACCCTAATTTTTATTCAATTAAAGGTTTTATTCAGACAATATGTTTTCCTAAAATGACTAGCTTTGGCTGAAGGTTTCATCCTTTATGTTGGATGTGGATATAGGATTTGACGCAGACAATTTCCATCCGTGATTGTGATCCAGTAATCAGAAAATTACTTGGAAAAATTATCCTCACATCACATATGCACGAAAATCTGGCCCGCTATGTAAATAATTGTGCATATTATTAGAAGAGAGTGATTTGACACCTCACTTTGATTTACAACATCTGATGGGCGGCAATTATTTTAACTACACTGAACTTTTATTTTCTTGAAGGGGACCCTCAGTAACTCCAATAAGAGATTTTTGAACGTAATGCTATGGACGTCACGCTTTAGGGAAGCATGCATCAAGTTCATGCGGAAAACATTGAAAATCAATTGAAACAATTATTTGCGTTGATTCTGCTTTAACTGCAAGCCAAAACCATTGCTAAATTCAAAGGATATATCTGAGAAAGACCGAAGGTCGGTACTATCTTATGAACGTTAACGTTTACTTGCCACAAATTTATCAAGATATTTGTTCGAATTTTATATGGGACACAAGTTTTTTACTCTGTCGTTCACAACCCCCTTTCATCTTCTTTGATTCGGATGTTGGTTGTGTAGAAAAAAAAAGGGAAGGCTGTGCACTTCAAATTTTTCTAAAAAAACCTATACTTGGAAAGTGCATTTTCTTCTTTGTTTTGAAGCTCTAGCCTTTGCGACAGCCGGGTTTAAGATTAGGGTTCCACACTTAATTTGACCCGACTTTTAGAAAGATCACGTCTATAATGATTTAAAGGAATTTTGTAATGTGAACGTGCGCTTTGAAGGTATTTTGCACTGTAGAATAAACAATTTGAACTTCATTTTGTCCCCTCCCGGTCAAAAACAATGTTTAACATATGATATCAAAAACACAACAAGGATTTATCATATACATATTGTGACAACTAATTGGACCTAAGCACATTTTACATGCTTGACTTTGCTAGGGAGAAGTATTAAAAAAAGTCATAAACCTTTTGCATTTGTGCCAATTTAGATCTAAACCCCTTTTTTGGTACTAATTTAGTCATAAACCTTTTTACTTTGTGTTAATTTAGTTATTTCCAATCAATTTTGGTCAGATTTTGCTGACTAGGTACCAGCCGACTGACGTGGATAATTTTTAATAACATTTTAATATTTTTTGAACTTTATTTTCTTTTTCTCTTTCTTTTTTTCTTTTTTTCCTTCTCCTCCTCTTTCCTCCAGCCGGTCGCTAGTCGACGACCGGCCAGAGGCGATCGCTGACAAGGTCTAGGTTGACCTTGCCAGCCACTAGCGAGCCTCGCCGACCACCTCGCTAGTGATCACAAGGGCGAGCCTTGCCGCCTAGCGCTAGGCCAACTCGAGGCTGCCCTCGTGACCATTGGCGAGGTGGTAGACGAGATCGAGTCGACCTCGCCAGCCGTCGCCTCTGGCAGGTCATCGAGGTCCGGTGACCGGCTAGAGGAAGGAGGAGGAAAAGAAAAATAAAAAAGAAAAAGAAAATAAAAAAATTCAAAAATATTAAAATATTTAAATATTATTAAAATTTATCAACGTCAACATCGATTGAGCCACGTCAGTCAGCTGATGCCCAGTCAGCAAAATCTAGCCAAAATTGGCTAGAAATGACTAAATCGACACGAAGTAAAAATGTTTAGGATTAAATTAGCACAAATATAAAACGTTTAGGACTTTTTTAACACTTCTCCCCATTTACTATTTATGTTGAATTATTTAACCACAAACCAAACGGTTGCCAACTGAAAAGGACATATAATAACGAACGGATTCTAATAATTTATGATGTTTTCCAAAAGGTTACCACTTTCCTCGTAATGCATGCAGTTCAAAATGTTACAAGTATTTTGATATTCTAATTGGCACATGTTCTCCCAAAACTTTACCTCGCATGACGTTAGAAATTTCATTTTCGTTCGAATAATCCCACAAGAATTCTATGTGAAGAAGAGTTGTCTTAACTTCTTGGGGTCGGTTAGAAACCAAGTGAAATTTATAAGTATATCTCACTTATTACGCAACTAGAGATTTGGAGTTGGGGACTTTATTACAATAGTTATCCAACTAGTGTCATTTTAGTCACATGCAGTCTTTTTATCCAATTAGAAGTCCTAAATTTTTTCTCCCCTAAGTGTCCATGCAATGTTTTTGTATTTATTGTAGTCCTAAAACGTAATCTAACTAGTCAACTAAAAGAAACAAAACATAACTTAGAAAAGCAATATAAAAGAAATGCAATCAGTTGATCTAAGAAAGCATTGAAAGAATAAGTAAAAAGTAAAGTGCGGTAAAGTAACCTGATATGAGTCGGACAAAAAATATAACATGGTCTTGTTATTAAGGCCTTGGACAGCAACCTCTATGAGCTTGACTTTAGAGACCATCCTATCTTAACATGGTTAATGTGAGTTATCAAAATTTTTAGAGCAAAGTGAAGCCCTAGGTCGGTACTTTGTCATCCTAAGCCGGGGTCCCAATCCAGCTTTAGGATATTAGGTATTTATTTGGTCCCCCTCAAGTTCTTCTAGGTTGTGAGACTTCTACATTACCCATTCAATTATTTGAAGTGAATCTTAAATTCAACTAAGCTATGTTCTATGATTTTTTATTCTTTAAAATAATGTTTCTAATCCATTATATATATTTAAGTTAAATCTATTTCATTCATTAAACTAATCAGCTAAACTAATCCTAAGTGATCTTCAACTAAACTAAGCATCTAAAATCTAATAAATCATGAACACGCCAATCATCAAACCATAAAATAAAAGCATGAATTACACTAAAAGTCAAGAAATGGAACTTTTCTTAGTATGTGAATTCTAAATGAAACTAAGGTAAGTGTAATTTAAACAATCTGACAACCTAATCAAAGCCTATTTTTCTAACTAATTTTCCATTAATTAATACATGTTATTTATTTTTATTCATGAAAAATGGGGAGTCAGGCTAGGCTGTTAGGCCGGATCCAATCATGGGCCAACTCAACTCTCATGGGCTTTGGCCCTAGACATGCATAGGCTCTTACCTCAAGCCTTTTAAAAATTAAACTGAATGAAACCTGTTGTCTAAAAATCTCTTCCGGCAAATTTGAAGGCCTGTTGAACTAGGATGAACCAAAATTCGAGGCAGAACTGATTGACCAGGAGAGTCATGAGTGGAAATCACAATCGACTGTGAAAATTTACAATGAGGATGTGGTGCAAGAAATACTGGCAATCCCGCTAAACATGTGCCCCTCAGAGGACACCTTGGTATGGACAGGGAACAAAAACAGAGCCTATTTGGTCAAAAGTGGCTACAATATATTATGCTCCCAGATATCATATCAACAAACTAATCAGGCATCATCATCATCATCATCATATCAGTCTCGCACAGGAAGTTATGGACTAAAATATGGGAAATCCCAGTCTACCCCAAAGTTCCCTACTTCTTATAGAGCATATGCACAAATGCCACCGATAAAAGAAAATCTATTAAGAAGAAAGTTGGCATCCGATCCACTACGCTCGCTTTGCTGCCAAGTCCCGGAGACTTCTGAAAACCTACTCCTCCTTTGTGAGTAGACAAGCAATGTTCGGTTAGACTCTTGGTTAAATCTGGACACCTCACCTACCAAAATCTCAACAACGGACGAGTGGCTTGCGGATTACTTGTCGTCGAGCGACACCCTATCCTCGCCAACGAAGGGGAACCTCGGATTGAATGTCAACGCCGCTTGGTGCGGCGAAACACGCAAGGCTGCAGCTACGGGAGTCCTCTGGAACCACGACGGACTCTTGATCTTCGGGTTCGCGAGGATTTTAAGCCCCATTAGCTAGCGCGGCGGAAATCCCTCGCTTTACGCGAAGGGCTCTCTTCTCTATTGTAGCTTCCAAGTCAAAAGGAAAAGGAAAGTGATCTGCACAGTGGCTTCTCTGGTCTGCGCGTGGAAGTGGAATCTAACAACCAAGCGCGCGTGAGGTGGGTTTTTATGGCGAAGAAGAAAGCCTCCGGATCGTGTGCACGGTGGTGGAAGACTGCTGAAAAGTCATGGCGCAACCAAAGAGGGTATCCTTAGCCCATTGCCCCAGAAATGCCAACCAGGTCGCAAATGGGGTGGCTAAGACCCATCCTACCAATTCCTTAAGTCCCCCCCCATCTCCTCTGGTCTTTGTTATGTTATGATTGTGGAAACTCATGTGGTTCATGTTCAAAGGTTTAATCGTCCAAAAGAAATAATCGAATTAAGCTCAAAACTCAAATAGATCAAGTCCCACCCGGATTCACTCAGACTTAGCAAACCCAAATTTTCTAAGTTGAAGTAAACCCACATTTATCAAACTAAGCTAAGCTCAAGCTCGTTAAACAAATTTAAGCCCAATTACATTATAACTAATTAAACTCATCGTTTACCATAATTCTAATGGATTAATACTAAGAAAAACTTCAAATCATTACAATGGTGACAAATTTACCTTAAAGTAATTTTTTATCACCAAAAGTCTTAAATTGATACATTCATGACAAATTTACCCATAAACTAATTTTTTTTATCACAAAAAACCTTAAAAAATTAGTGTATTTATGACAAATTTATCTTCCATTAGTCTCCGTGAAATTAGATTAATACCATGAAAAATCATAAACTATATAAATGGAAAAATCCCAAATTGGTATACCTGACAATTGTCATATGTCACCAACTCAGCGATTTAACAGTAAAATTTAACGAAAAATATCGCAGGATAAATTTGTCACAAATCTATCAGTTTAGGATTTTTATGAAAAAATATTAGTTTTAAGATAAATTGGTCACATATGTATCGGTTTGGGGTTTTCCGTGACATTAACCCAATTCTAATTGGCCTACACCAAGTCCAATTTCCATTATCAATTCCACACTAATCTCATGTTAAACTCATTTTAGTTTTATCTTAATGAAATCTTTTTTTTTTTTATTCTTTTCCTATTGCTTTAAATCTTTCATCAAATTCTTCCCATGAACTTCCTCGAGACACACTCAAAAAACGTAAAAGAGGAGCCGAAATTCACAAAACCAAGGGCGTTAAAAATCAAAGCTCCTCACGTCGTTTCATCAGCAAAATCTAAAGCGTAGCGACCCCGAATTTTTATTAATTAGAGGAAGAGCGAAGACCAGAGAAGGTGAGCGTCGGAGAAGGCCAAAATTTGAGAGTGAGACCCAAAATCTAAGAGCGAAAACTAGGCATCCAAAGTGTCGGAGCAGCAACTAATGTTGGCGCAGTAAAATCTGAGAGCGAAGGCCAGAGACCCCAAATTTGAATTAATAAGAGGGAGAGAGAAAGCGTTTACTCTTCCTGTTCAGAAGGAAAGAATGAGCAGAGAGAATCTTGGTTTAAAATGGTGAATTTTGGACATGGACCATGCGTACTGGTCTGGGCAGAACGTAATGGGTTGAAGCAACAACAAGGCTCATCCGTCGTATTATTACACATAAATGAGGACTCATAAATTCATAAGGGCGAGCCCCGGAGCATAGCATTTGGCTCAGAAGTGGGAGAAGTAAGTCCTATTTTTCTTCCTAAAAGTAGGGTATTTAGCTATTGACGCTCTGCAAAGATTGGGAATCCAAAATTTGCATGGCATTCTATTTCTAATTCTGGTGCTTTGTCACTATTGCACATTCCGCTCGCCCCTCTACCCCACCACCATGCTTCAGTATCAACAATCAATTCAGCTAACATCAGAAGACAAAACAACTAAGAGCGCAAAGAGAAAACCATCAAAATATCACCTTGGACTAACATTACACACCAATAATCAAAGACCCCTAAACTTACTCTTCCACTTAAATAAACTTCACAGGACTCAGGAAATGAGCAAGACGCTCCATGATACGCTTTAGGAAAAAGCAACTCGAGAGCGAACTTCGTCAGCTAGAGTTTTTGCAGGCAAATCGGGGAGAGATCCACAAGACGGAGCAATGCAGCACTAGTAATTGAGGACCAACCTTCTTGCTCGGCCTTCACGAGCACAAATTGTTGAAGACTGGTGCACTTGATTTTTTCTAATTGATTCATCCATGGGAAACTAGAATATTGTATATTTGAGAATCTGATTCTTTTTATTCTCTATGTCTTTAGAATATTTTTCTCCTTAATTAGGTTAACCATATGTATTATATATAGGGCTGCGATTGTATAATGTTATAAGTAAGAAAGTAACATATATCTTATTCTCAATTCTCGGCTCCTTTCCATCCCTTAATATTTTCACACGGTATCATAGCGTTCTTTTTCAATCTAGCTTCTGCATCACTCTGAAAATCAAACTCTTTTCCTTCTTCGTTTCTTTTTGTTGCGAAAAGGCGAGCGATCGAATAATAATATAGACAAAATAAGAAAATAAATCGGACACCAGATTTATGTGATTCAGTCGTAAAAACCTACATCCACGGGGAGAGCAGCATCGAATTTTTTACTATAGATCAAGCGATACAAGGAGATTACACATTCAAGTCACTCAAACACTCTTTCGGTGTTTTCCAAACCCCTATTTATCCCCAAACCCAAAGTGTTTATAAATAAACAACTCACTTGGAGATAAACTCACGGCACAAAATTACCGCGCGTTCAAGCTCAAAACAATACACTCTATATTTCTTCAAAGCTTCGCGCGAAATCTGGCTCGGCAGACGTGAGGCTTGACGCTCGCTTCTTCCACGTAGGGTTTCTTTCTGCCGCTCACGCCAAAAACCCAGAGAAGGAAATTATATCAGGTTTTTATATGTGTGCCCAGGTCAAAGTTTGACCTGGGCCCACCACCACGTTTGGATTTTTACACAAGCAGAAGACTTCACGCCAAGGTGCAGTGGAATTCGGCCATCGACGTGGAGTGTGCGCGACCTTGGGCCCCACCAACTTCCTCTTCACATGCAGGCTCCATGAGGAAATTCGCTTCTTATACGTGTGCCTGCTTGGGCCCACGGCCACATTCCTTTTTCAACTTTATTTCCTCTCTAGTTTATTTCCGTCGCGAGTCCAGCGAATCTCAAACTCGAGTCATAAATTTAACAATTCTCTACCTTGGCTCGATGTTTGAGCCAAATTACAATCGCTTCATAAAAATTCAAACTCTGCTGCTACTTTCCCATAACCCCCGATGGGCTCAACCGCCACAGATATTATCCAAGTCCAAGCCTCGCTTGAACTTCGCCATAATCGAGGACCTCATCAGAATACAAACTCCATATGCACCTTTAACTACTTCGCAAGGATTTTCCGACGCAACCTCTTTAACCGCAGATAAAGCAAAACCATTGTTGCATCCATATCTGTTAGGAGATCGAATACGTACCTTGTTAATTTCAAAGAAGCGATTCTGACAACCATTGGCTCTATAGGCTCCACCTCGCTATGAGCACCATTTGTGTCAATTACTTTGCTAGTACTAATACTCGGTACCTCAGGAGTTTCTGGTCACAACTCCACCTCAAGCTGAACACCGTCCAGATCCGTATTAACATTGCCACAAACACTCCTAGCCAGAAGTATCGGAGACTTGTCAAGGGTAACTTCTCTGCTGTCAACATGTGAATTTATATCCGGGCACCACAACTGATTGCCTTGCTCACCTTGTACATAGCCATGGAATATGCACCTTACCCTCCCATCGAGCTTTCCATCACTCACTCGAAAATAATACGGGCAACCAAATATTCTAAGAACAGAATAATCAGCAACGTTACCTGACCACAGTTCTTCAAGAGTCCGTCTCTCAATAGCAGTTGATGGGGATCTATTCACCAGGTAGCTTACCGTACTTAGCACATCAGCTAGGATTCTTCTAGCAACACCAGCACTAGAGATAATTTTTTGGGTCATCTCTAGTAATATTCTCCTCGTCAATTATGCAAATTGTTGTGATTTATTGGCACTAGTGCGGTGTTTCATTATGCCTTCTTTCATGCAGAATTTATTTGCCAGCTCTGAGCAGAACTCCATGCTATTGTCAGTCTGCACATGTTTGATCGACTTACCAGTCTCCGTCTCGATCAAAGCTCTTGACTGCATGATCTTGACACCAGCATCAAACTTGTGTATTGGCACAAATACGCTGGTCTTCCTCGAGTAGTCAATAGACTCTCGAACAGATGCATATGACGTCTCCGTAGAGAAATTTTTCACTGTCTCACTTTGAATTTTATACATGCCTCCATGCTTGATTCCTTTCATTATCACCAAGGCATCTCAAACAACCTTCAGAACTCCACCTTTTGAAGAATACCTGCAACCAGCTGAATCTAGGGCACCCAAGGAAATTAAGTTCGTTTTGAATTCTGGAACATGCCTCACTCCAGTCAATGTCCTCACGATACCATCATGCATTCTGATTTTAACATCACCAACACCCACAACATCGCACTTAGCGTTGTTCCCTAACTGGACTTTACCACTACCCGTGCACTGATAAATGATAAACCAGTTTCTATTTGGTGTGACATGAAAAGAACAACCAGAATCCATAATCCATCCATTAAACGATGAATAATCAGTGACAGACAAGACATAATCAGCATTTTCAACTACAGCTGCAACATTATATGCAGAATCAACTATAATTCCCTTACCCTTCTCATTCTTCAACTTAAGGCAATCCCTTTTAAGATGCCCCCTCTTGCCACAGCTCCAACAAACAACATTAGCAGTCCTAGATTGACTACGTTTGTTCATATTAGTACTACTATTACCCACACGTGTTATAGATCTTCCTCTATTTTCACCTACTAAAGCAGCAGATACAAGTTCGCCAGATTCTCTTCTACGAATGTCCTCGCTTAGAATCAAATCTCGAATCCCATCAAACATCAAACTTGTTGATCCAGAGGAATTACTAACAGCAGTAACGGTAGTATTCAAACTATCAAGCAATGAGGATAACAGAATCAAAGCACGTACCTCATCTTCAAAATCAATCTCAACTGAACTCAATTGACTAACAATCACATTGAATTCATTGATATGATCTGCAATTGACGCACCTTCTCTCATCTTCAAATTAAACAGACGTCGCATCAAACAGACCTTGTTGATCGCAGAGGGCTTCTCGTACATATCCGACAGGGCTTGCATCAAATCGCAAAGTGGTCTTCTCCTTCGGGACGTTAAACGCGACGTTACGAGCCAACGTCGGCCGAATAACAACCATAGCTCGTCTATCCAGCAAATCCCAATCAGCTTGCTTCATCGTCTCTGGTTTCTCCCCAGATAAAGGCAAGTGCATATTCATCTGGTAAAAGATAATCTTCAATCTGCATCTTCCAGAAACTAAAATCCTTCCCATCAAATATGTTGATTCTCACTTTTACTTCTTCTGTCGCCATAGATTCGCTTCAACTTAGCCGAACCTGACTCTGATACCACTTGTTGCGAAAAGGCGAGCGATCGAATAATAATATAGACAAAAGAAGAAAATAAATCGGACACCAGATTTACGTGGTTCAGTCGTAAAGACCTATATCCACGGGGAGAGCAGCAGTGAATTTTTTATTATAGATCAAGCGATACAAGAAGATTACACACTCAAGTCACTCAAACACTCTCTCGGTGTTTCCCAAACCCCTATTTATCCCCAAACCCAAAGTGTGTATTATATATAAACAACTCACGGAGATAAACTCACTATGACAAAATTACCGCGTTCAAGCTCAAAACAATACACTCTATATTTCTTCAAAGCTTCGCGCGAAATCTGGCTCGGCAGACGTGCGGCTTCACGCTCGCTTCTTCTACGTAGGGTTTCTTTCTGCCGCTCACGCCAAAAACCCAGAGAAGGAAATTATATCAGGTTTTTATATGTGTGCCCAGGTCAAAGTTTGACCTGGGCCCACCACCACGTTTGGATTTTTACACAAGCAGAAGACTTCACGCCAAGGTGCAGTGGAATTCGGCCATCGACGTGGAGTGTGCGCGACCTTGGGCCCCACCAACTTCCTCTTCACATGCAGACTCCATGAGGAAATTCGCTTCTTATACGTGTGCCTGCTTGGGCCCACGGCCACATTCCTTTTTCAACTTTATTTCCTCTCTAGTTTATTTCCATCGCGAGTCCAGCGAATCTCAAACTCGAGTCATAAATTTAACACTTTTCACACACAAAACTTACGAAACTTTTTTTTTGGTTAGAACCAATCAACAAAGGGAGAAATTATGCCGAGAAATCAAACCTCAAAGTTGGGGATGTCCAATGAATCAGAAAGTTTTTTTTTTTTCCCCAACAATCAAGGTTTCGAAAACTTACCTTCGGATCCTCGACAAGTTCTGGAGAAAGAAAACTAGACTGATGAACAGGGCCACATACATCCTAATGAAGGAGGATTGGGCCCCATTCAACCCAATTCAGGCCCTCCTCAGCCCAATTCAAGGCAATTATTCACAGTATTGTATGTCCAGTGGATTCCGGTCCAAGTCCAACCTATCCAAACTACTATGGGCTCTATAGAAAATAATGGGCCAGGAGGAGGGCCACCTTTTACCACTGAGCCTAATCCAAGACATGGAACGGGTTGGGCCTATTCGAATCAAACTAATCCAGGTCCATCGGGTTTTTCATGATGATTTAACGGTATTTAATTTGACCCAATACATCTATGATGATTTAACGGTATTTTACATTGTCAATTTGTGCTTTACAGTAGTGTATAAATATTCACAAGTATTTACTACTTTTTATCGTAATGTATTTCATAATGGTCGGAAATATTTAGGTATTTTAAATTTCTTTAGTTTACAAAGTTTTTCTCTCATAACTCAATGAACAATGTCACAGATATTTAACTATCCTAATTTCTAAAGAAATTTTATGTTTTTTCTAAGGCTTGCGATATTTTGTCATAACATGGTTCAAAATACGATAAATATATATTATAATATTTAACAAATTACTATAAATGCTCACGCTATGTTGTCATAAACCAATGGAAAATGTCATAAATACAAGGATAACTTCATACGCAGCGTTAGTGTGAATTTTTTTTTTTTTACACAAGCAGCCTCATACAACATTCATTAGAGAGAATGCATAGTTATAATTCTCAAGTCAATGATGCATGGGAACGCTTGTGAAAAATTTTCTTTACATTGGCAGAATATGCTTTTTTTTTTTTTTTTTCATATTAAAGTCTTACGACATTTTGTCAAAGTGCAGTAATGTTCAAACTTCAGAAAATGTATAGATGCACGAAAGATAGTTTTAAGTTAGATTTTTTAGTGTTCTGTTGACAACGCATCATAAATATTGCGGATGTTCTTACTTTAAATAGTTTCCATAAACACATGCCATACTTTATTTTAAATTTTAGTATCTCCTTACATTTTATGATGGTTTGCACGAATAAAACAAACCATGTGCCGATGTAGTATGTTTGAAATAGTAATTAATTTTTCTACTCATGTTAAATTCACTTTTTTTTTTTTCATTTGGATATGCCAACAAATATTATTGCCACTTATGATGGAAAAGCACTTAAAACAATATATAGCTGGAAAACAATACTGCTTAGAAAAAGAAGGCAACTTTATTGCAATTTAAGGTGACCGTAGTAGTACTCGACCAAAAAAAAAAAAAAAAGGTGACCGTAGTACATTATACCGAAGTAATCAAGCATGAGAGATGAAAACATGAAATATGATGCTAAATTGTCTCGTGATCACCGGTCAACAACTTCATATGGTCTTGTAGGAGTCCAAGACCATGTTTGTCTTCATAGTTGTACATCAGCGAAACCATCTTAGCAGCATTCACGCAAGCTTCAAGGAAAGGCGCAGAGAACGGACATGGAGAGAGGCACTCTTTGTTGAGCAGCTTCCACAATTTCGACATCAACTTCATCACATGCTCCCTTGCGCTTTGGTATGAAGAGCCTTGATTTTCCCTCAAATAGCAATCCACGTATGACCCGTCGTAGCCATTTTGATTCTCGTCCTTCAGGGAATCGAATTCCCCCGAGTAAAAAAATTATATCAATAAAATAATGACAAAACGCAAATAAAAAATGAATTAAACCTGAATATTGCTCAGCACGAAACCATGAACTAGTGTACCTGGGCACATCCGAGGTCATCCCAAAGGCGAAGAATTTCAGCGATTAAGAATATTATATTTGGCTGCTGCACCTCTTCTTTCTTTGAATCCATACTTTGGTTGGCAATATTGTGGCCCATTAGAAAGAACAGGTGAGTTAGCACCAAGGGCACACCCGAAGTGATAATCCCATTCTTCAAGTAATCATCTGCCTTTGGCAATTTCCCAGAAGCGTTCCACTGAAACTCCACCAGGAATGCATTGCACAAATTCGCCCACTGCAACATGAAATGTTATCTGACTGATCAAGGATCTAAAATGTAGTCATAAATCAAAATCGTGAGCTTATTGAGCTTTCGTAGTAGTCATAAATGACAAATCACTAGGAAATCTCTCTCTCTCTCTCTCTCTCAGAGAGTAAGGGAGCTCAATGCTGCACTGAGCTCAATTTTATTGCTAGGAAGCCAGGGCACGGCTACAAGATCTTGACAGAAACACCTAGATCTCGTCAAGATTTGTGTGTGAGTGTGTATGGGAGAGGGCGGGAGGGAGGGAGGGACGGTTGCAGCTTAACCCTATTAGTGATAAGATCTCCGTGTATGGCATTATAAGGAATTCTATAAAAGATTGAATGAAACTCGACGATGATGAAGCCGGCAATTGGTTTTTGTGGCTTTAATTTGAAGAAGTGAACACAAACTTCAAAATGATGACCAAAATATTGGAGGGTGGTGAGACAAAGAGTGGAAAAAGGGACGAGGATATGATCAAGGTTGAGTTTTGGTTCAGTGCTGTGAATCTCCAATTAAGTCACGTTCATTTAGAGTTGAGATAGGAGCTAGCAACATTATTGCGAACAGAGGTTCTTATCAATAATAATTTTATATTTATACCATCTGTTTCAAGAATCTCGTGGGGTTCCATCCATGCTTCTCAAAGATGATTTTGCCAAAATCATTTGCAATATCATTGAGAACCTTGAAGCATTTTTTCATGTACTCTGGAAGCTGCTCAGCACACGCATTATCCCATCTGAAGGAAAGAAATTGCAAGAAATAGTTAAATTGTCAGCATAATATAAATGTGGAATGTAGTTTTTTTTTTGGATGTAATAGTTGCAACATAATAGGTAAAAATGGATATTTTTAACTGTATACCTTTTAATGACTTCTGTAAAGAGAATTAGTTCGTCAACTATGCCATGGACATCAAATATGTCGTCAATAATGTACACGAGAGAGATGGGCTTAATGAGCTCAACCCTAAGCTCAGACAAGCTTGGATCTGTGAGAATTGCCATGGACCACATGTACCATTTTAGTGGCTGGTCTCTCGCAAACTTCATCTTCTCTCCCAATGCCAACTCTTTCCACCACCTGAAATATAGGATACGCATGAGGAAAAACTAAAGCAACAATACATAATAGTATACTCATTTAAATGTTATTCATTTGAAAATTCTATTGATCTCATGACATAGAGATTTAAGAAAATGGAGATATAGAGTCCATCATTTTCCTTATAGTTTTTGGTGAAACTGGTTTAAGTCATGCCTCAAACTGTGATTTGTGAGTTTGATATTAGTTTGAACTTACATGCCAACTCCTTAAATATATAAGTTTAAATATAGCATCTTATTTATGCATTGATTTACTTGTATTAGGGCCAACTATTAAGATTCCGCCTATTAGTATATGTTGGTCATCTATAGTCCTTCTATTGAGCATAACTTTGCGTAAGTAGTTAATTAGTTACTCACTTATTAATTTGGTGAATCTCCTTCTGGTGCACAGATTGATCAATTCTTCGCTTTCTGTTTGCCACTTCTAGCAAGTCTTCCATCCATGAGTTTGCGCCTGGCATATCGTTTACAAAACTTTGAGGAGCTAGCAATCTTGCGAAGCTCTTGCGATATGGATATTGCAATGTACTTTCTATCATTCTCGCTTGTTCGTGATCAAGATCACACGTCAACAATGCATTGAGACACTTGCTGCTAAAGCATTCGGCTTCGTCGAGTATATCCTCTCCTTCCGTGCTCATTTGTGACGCTTCGTATAATTCCATCATACCCTTGATGTTTCCCTCCAGTTTCATAACAAAACCTTTTCCCTTATCATTGAAGTATTCGAACACATCTGCATAAAAAGCACAAGGACTCTAATACATCAAAAAGCATAGTCTGATATCTAATTTATAAGTCGCTTCACTCATTCAAAATTGTGATGTGCATACTTTGGTTTCGAAAAAAAATCCTAAATTGGTTAAAACTATTTCATCTCATGTACAATTTTAATTTTTTAATGTAAAGAAACTGAAAAAGAGAACAAATGAAGGAAATGGGTATATATCTAGGTTTTTTCAATTCGGGTTTTGCAGTATGAATAATTAGTTCTTACTTTCCATTTTGAACAAAACTTTAGAACACTAATGAATTGCTTAATATCTGGCATAAGTCCACGATGTAACACGCATTGATGGATATCCATTGGAGAGTTCATCACAATTAAACATTTCCAATTCTTAAATCAGCAAAATATTTTAAAAAATCAGCTTATATTCTTGTCCATTTTCATCCTTAACAAAATATTGGAAATTTTAGGGCTTCTACGTAACTAGACAAAACAACAACAAAAAAGTTGTCTTCTTTTGTTATGTATAAATAGCAACACTGTATTTCACTATTGCAATCGACTTGAAACTCATAGGAACAAACCTGCAGGCACATGATAACCTTCTTGCCTTAAAAGTCGAAACCGGAGAGCGATCTCATAGACATCATCTTTGCCATGATTCAGAGAGCTAAAATGTGTGTATTGCCACATTAGAATGGCTTTAATCTGTTCTCGGAATAGGGAGTTGACTCCTAGTCGCTGAATCATGTCGACAATGATCAAACTTTCTACGGGCTCATTCACCACTTCATTCAGAAAATCTATAAGGCTCTTTGTTTTTTCGTCATGTTTGATCCCGGAATCATCCTACATCATGGAAATCCAGAGTTACAAATGAGGTCGATGTTATAATGAAAAAAAATAAAAATTAAGCAAGAATGTACTAAATTGGGGATATTTTTTCTCATGTAATTTAAGAAAAAATTATTGTAATGAAGCAAACAATATTAAATGAGCAAAAGTTCAAAAGAGCAAAGACAAAAGCACAACCAATGAAATAATCAACTGATAATTTTTCATAGTAATATATAGTAATCTAGTATGAGATTGTTAAGGTTTTCTGTTGATATTAATTTTATGCTATTAAAGCTTGGTATGCTCATATGCACAAGGTGATATATGACCTTACAAGCAAGTCCAGTTGAAATTGTTTCAAATGATCAAATCTAACTGGGAGTTAATAAGTTGGTTTTTTATTGCAGATTCCTTTCTACTGAGCCTTGAAAGAAAACATTCTTGTTTCCCTGCGTATATTCGGTAAATAAGCTTCCTTGTTATCCTATTTTGGTTTTATTTTTCTCCTCTTTCTATCACCTATAGGCCAATGAAGAATCCAAAGAGGTGTTGGCATATAACGGGCGATTCTCGAAACAACCCATTTATTTCACATGACACATTACTATAACCAGATTTGGGTTTGGCATAAATGGTTTATGTCATAAATGGGTCAATACGTTTAAAGCAAACCAAAAATTGTGTCTTACGATGGTTCCCCCTTAAACCATATAGATAAGAATTGACATATTTAAATTTACGTGTTAACGTGTCATTTTTTTATACTATACACTTAGATATGATTCATATTCATACATAAATAATTTTGTTTCCTTAAAAAAAAAATTTAAAATAATCTCAATAATAATAAAAGTTAAAACAAAAACATATTTAAAGATACAATAGAAACATAATATTATTATGGTGTACTTGGTAAAATTTCTATCATGGGGAACAATTTCTTTTGAGAAATATCATTCCTCAGAACAATTTCTAAGTAAAATATCACACTTGGTAAAAGAAAATGAATGCGTTTGGTACGACCCACGATTTTTTTTTTTTTTTGTGTCATAAAATTTCTTTTAATATTTTAATACTTTTTTCAGATTTTTCTTTTTTTCCTCTCTTCTTTCTCCTCCTCTAATTGGTGATGGCAACAGCAACTGGTGGCTAGCAAACGGCGGCAGCAGTGGGTGGTGAGTCTCTACCGACCAATTAGAAGAGGAAGAAGAAGAAAAGAAAAGAAAAGAAAAAAGAAAAAGCCTTATTTTTAGAAATTATTCAAGAGAATAAGAAACTAATTTTTTCTACTTTTTGTTTCTGTTCCAAATCTATTCCCTGGCCACTTTTTTATTCTAGAGAATAAAAAAAATTAATTGACGTTACCAAACAAATTTCTATTCTTTTTTCTATTCCCAAAAAAAAAAAAAAAAAACCAAATAAGAAATAAGAAACCCTTAGCAGATAAATTAAAAAGTACACTTTAGCTATAATGAAAAGTGAAATTATACTCACATTACACGCATTCTTGTGTATAAATGAATTCTATGTATTTCTGGTTGTAAATGAGTTATAGTATTGTGTTCTTGTATCGACAAGAACACAGTGGCCACTTAATAATCATTTTTAGCTATGTAAGTTGTGTCGTGTGACCTGTTTTATTAAGCATATCGTATTTGTATCAAGGCATTTTGACACATTTAATAAACATGTCTTGTTTGGATTAGTATTACACCCTATCCAGTATCCACACAACACAATTAGCACACGGCAAGACACGAATTTCCAGATCTAGAAGAGGCCACGGCGTCCACAGAGCTGGGTGATCAGGACAAACTTGGGTAATTATTTGCCATAATGTATGAAATTCTATGCGAAAACATTATGTGAAAGTTTATGCGTCAGTGGATTCTGCACTTTTGTATAAATGGTAATTATTTGCCATAAAACTTTAGATATAATATATCTACAGTTTTGTGTTCGCTGAACCAGGAGACATCCCAATAATCATTAAAGATGTCATATATGCCCTACGAAATAATGCTCGGAGGCAAACACTACGTCTGCGATTTTTTTTTTTTCACACGAGCTAAGGAAGGAAATGGAAAGTTGAAAAGAAAAGGCTAGGATCAGTGGATTTACCGGATAAGTTTGCTCCTTGGCAATGCTCGATGATTGCATTTGGTTAGGTCGATCCATTATGAAGCTGGGATCGGTGGCCGACCCTTTCCCAGTCCTAGTCACGGGGAGAGGAGAAGTGCGAAGATTGTTAAGAATGATGGGAGGTTGATTTGCTTTAGATGGCCTATTTATAGTGAAAAACAGAAAGTGCCTAAAATATATTGATAGGGAATGTGCTGCACACATCTTTCGTAAGTTTCTGCAGTTGAAATCTTTGTTGTGGGCGAGAAACTTGGGTACGTACAATTGTCGTTTTCAAAAACCCGATTGGAGGAAACATCGTCGCTGAAAGCATATATCAATGCACATACATTTCGGAGAGGTTTCGAGTGTCAATGGTCTTTAAGAAAGTAAACGCGCAATAAGAAAATATTAGGCGGTCCCGGACCACCCAATATTTTCTCCTTTCATTGAAGAAAGACTTTGGCACAGCAGATTCCATACACAAAGCTCGATAAGCATCTGGTAGGGACGCGGTTCTACTTAATGCTACAGGACAGAATATTAGGTATCCAACAAACATGTGAAACGTCTACCAGCGTTGCTTTCTGTGAACTTTCTCACATTCGTTGGGTCTGCTCTTCATGTCATTTAGTCAACATTTCCACCGCATCATGTGATGACAGCGGGAGAGGATCGGCCCAAGAACATTGCGGCAGAACTTGAACGATGTCCAGATGTCGTAGTAATAAGCTAAGGACAAACAAAACGTAATCCACATTTTGAAAAAGTACACATTTTCAGCTGCTAATAAAAATTTAGGGACGCCAAAAGGTTGGTCCAGCTTGGAATCACATGAACATAGAAGAAACTCCGCTTGTTTACACTTGTTAAAAGTAGTTATAGCTTTTCACAGCTGCGATTAAATCGTTTTCAATTTCAAATCACAGTTTCTTAAATTATATTTATTTAGAGACACTGGTAGATCTATCAAATTTTTCATTGATTATGTCTATGCTTGATTGATTGAAATTGGTACACTTTTTTTTTAAATTTAAAAATGTGGTAAGGAGCAATTGGTGTCAATAACTCTTCGATTAGAGAATTATCATAAGAGTTTTATTTTTTGATTAATATGTTTTGTTCAAATTATAATCATCGTTTAATTCTGAGTGAACACATCAACATTGCATGATCTAATGCAAATTGGGAAATAACTGGAATTATATTATATGTCCGGTGCACATGTCGAACCTATGCCACAACGAACCTAACTTTCCTTAGATCAAGGAGTGATTTGGGGATAGGAACCTTTAAATCACATGGAAGTAAGTCTTTTCCAATTTGACAACTACCTTGATGGTAACTATAATTGGTACTATGTATAAGGATTGGATAGAAGTAAGGTATTCTTACCTTGGATAACCACTTGTACAATCTACATATATTGCTTGTATTCTTCATTATCATTAAGCACCTGTATAGTCTACGAAATATCTCTTGTATTCTTCGTTATTGAATATATAGAACTTACTCAATTCTATATTTGCTATTTCATCTCGGTATGAAAGCTAGTTCTATTTGAAGAGTCTTTTCCTCGACTATGTGCCTGTAGGTTTTTTTCCCATGTGTTTCACGTTGATTGCCATAGCGAAATACAATGTTGGTGTTGATACATAAGAGTAGAAGACAATTTGTTTTTTGTTTTGACTAGTCAAGTGGAAACCCCAAATTTTCCAAATTTCTTTTTTTTTGCTAAGGATGAAAATGGAAAATAATATAAGCTGATTTTTTTTTTTTTTGAATTTTTTGTTGAGTTAGGAATTGGAAATGTTCAATCGTGATGACAACAATGTCAACCAAGTCATTGTCAAGTTACTCTTCACCACCTCTAGGTGATGTATCGCCACTTTCCATTGCTCATTTTGAACATTTGTCATCAATTTTCCTACACCTTTGGCCAGTGGAATATTCTTCCATTCATATTTATGATTTGTGAGTCACAAGTTGTGGACATGATCCTAGTACAAGCTTAACTAAATATCAACTTGGATCATGTTTGTATCTTTGACCTGTCAATTGGCGCATGAATTGACTGAAAAGACCGCCGGTCAAACATGTGCATCGTTATCGTGCTTAAAGTTTAGATTGAGAACAATGCCTACACGCCACCAGTTTAAGAAGATGTTCGGAATAACACAAAAAACATACGTAATTTTGCCCGTGGGAAGATTTTAAGAAACTCTCATAAAGTGTGGTCCAACTTATTTGACCTTGATTACGACTTGGGGAGTTGAGTTTTGTTTCCTGTTTTTTCTCCTATATTCAACCCGGTAATAATATGGATTGAATGATGAAAGGTTTATTGTAACAATCTATTTGAAATAATTATCTACTACAATCATCACGTCATTCTCTTTTAGTATTTATATTCTTTGTATATTTATTCAATGTAACCTACAATCAGTCTTATAGGAATTTGCTCAATTGTTTATTACCACGGCAATGTCATGTTCTAATGTATCTACGATTTTGGGAGAAATTTCAAATAAGGATATGAAGTGCTCTCATTTAAAAAAAAAAAAAAAAAAGGTTTGGAGTGGATGTTATTATAAATAAGGGCATGGAGTGCCATCATTTTCTTAAATAACTACCTAAAATGAGTTTTATTTCAAATAAGGGTCTAAAATGGTCATTTTAGTTTCAAAAAATGGCCTAACCTTATCAAGGGCATTTTCACCCATTAGTTTTTTTTTTTTTTTTTTTTTTTTTTTTTTTATGTTCTTTCCTTTTTCTCTTTCTTCTTTCATTTTTTTTTTGTTTTTTATTTTCATAAAAGACAAATTTTAAAAAGAAAAAAAGTTAAAACTTAAAAAAAAAAAAAAATCCAAGCCCGCCTATGGTCACTGTCCCTTCTCAAGACAAGGCGTTGGCTATGACCAATAGGGTCGCCAGTGCCTCGACAAGGGTCGGCTCGCCCACTAGAGGTGAGGTCTTGGTAGTCCTCGCTAGAATTAGTAGAGGGTTGCGACCCTATGGCAGAGCGGGTTCGGTGGCGGAGGAGGAGGGGTCCGGACGGGAGGAGGTTGCCACTCGAAGGTTTCATCAATGGAGTTGTAGAGAATAATTCAAGGTGCGATCGCTCATTGCAAGAACTCCATGTTGCAGAACAACTACAAGGTCATGGTTAGCAATGAAATCTGAAACCCTCAAGACGAAGAATATGAGTCCCACCACAAAACTACTCGAATGCTTGCTTCACCATTTTCATGTGGGTACCTAAGTTTGGGAGAGGGTCGCGGCTCTCTCTTGATTCTAGCAAGGGTCGGGAGGTGCCAAGGACCTTGTCGGCCATAGCCAACACCTTAATGTGATGATGGGGCGATGGCCACAGGCGAGAGGGCTGGGGCTAGCCCTCCTGCTTGTATTTTTTTCTTTTTCTTTGTTAAAATTTTACCTTTTTTTTTTTTCTTTTTTTAGTTTTTCTTTTTTATGAAAAGAAAAAAATCAGGAAAAGGAAAAAGGAAAGGAAAGTAAATCAAAAAGGTAAAGAATAAAATACCCCTAACCAATCAATGAGGTCAGGCCCTTCTTTGATACCTTTCTCTTCAGCATGAAAAGGCTAAGAATGTCCTTGTATTACATCTACTATAATGTTCTTCTACTTTTGATTCTTCTTCTATGTCGGCATCAATTCGAAATTGAAGCAGTTGGTGAATTCCTCGATTGTAGTTTATGAGTGGGATTCGTTTTGCTCCATGAATAACCTATTTACTTCCTTTCTATCGTCTTGCCTTTTCGTTTCTCACTTCATTTTCTTGTACCGTCCACAACGATGATGCAAGTTTTTTTAGAGTTTCTTCATTATATTCCAAGTATTTTCCGAAGTCGAGGTGGTCATTACTCGCTTCCTGGTTTTTTTCAAACCATTGGTCATTGAAAATATTGTGTATCACCGATTTCATTAGATCGCCTGGGAACCGGACCGATTAGTCCGATTCCCAATTCCAAAAAAAAATGGAAACCAATCCTGTTCTTGGGTGGGACTGGACCAGGAACTAATCAACCCTATGTGTGACACTTTCATCCACCATCAAGGATTCATCAATGGGCACCGTTAAGTAATTTGCCTACATGGATGCCAGTAAGCAAACAATTTAGATGTGGTATTTCTGTGACTTAAGTGAAATAAAAACAATGTTGTTTTAGCTAAAAATCATACAACTAAATCTTGACAGAAGGTAAATGTGTTACATAGGTATAAATTTGGAGTTTTTTATGTTATAAGATATACGTCACAATAGATATAGTTTAGAATTTTTGATGTCACAAAAAAAGTTCTCAATAAATCTGTTATAGTGGGCATAATTTGAGATTTTGGTAGCTTTTTTCCATTACATTGCTTAGCTAAATTGCAAGTCCAATGTTTGACATTGTCCTGAAAGTCTGAGCAGGACACAATCTATGCTTTGTGGGAGGATTTCCCATTCAATACATGGTCATATAGACTACACATCCGTTGGCGGATGAGATCTTCCACCACGCTTGATGTCCTCATTTTGTGCCTAAATTAGCTAAACCAATAATTTATCTGAACAATGTATCAGGAAATTTATCACTGAATGTGTTAGCAAATAAGATTTATTGACAAGTCAGAGATATTGAGCAGTATAGAGGATTTTCACGTGTAGTTAACACTAACTAAGGAAGGGGTTATATTTCTGTCCAGTCATGTCATTGATTGGTAGATCACAAATTATTGACATCGCCATATGCAAATTTAAGCTTGCATAACTTGTAACCTATCAATAAGAGACTCGATTGAAGAAACTTCTTTGATTTAAGAATGGGTGATAACATGGCCCTTAAAATTAGGCACATGTCCCCATCTCACAAAGGAGGTAGACAAATGTCGTATTGGAGCAGCAGAGGATCTTCGTCCTTGATGTATGATTTTCGAAGAGCTTAGTTCGTTCATGTTTTCCTTTTGATACGATTAATTGATATTGCAAAATTAAGTCAAAATAAATATAATGCTAAATGTGAGATTTTGTAGGACCACTGTCAACTGTTCTAAAAGTTTAAGATATTAAATGAATGTATGGTTTATTATTTAAATATTCTAACACTCCTCATCACACTTGGTCTATTCTTTTTGCTTAGTACGAAGCGTGAAAATTTAATTGGGGAGGCAAATGAGACTTGGAAAGATTCGAACTCAAGACCTTTAATTTTGATATCATGTGAGATTTTGTATAACCACTGTCAACTGTTCTAAAAACTTAAATTATTAGATAAATGTGTGATATATTATTTAAATATTCTAATACTAAGTTTCCCCACAATTATGTTTCTGATTGGTGGTTATATGTTATTGTGGGACATCGTTTACACCAAACTTATCTAAAATTGAAATGCAAGTGATGTCTACACTCGTAAGCTATCAACCAGAAGACTAATTAGAAGAAATCCTCCGATTAGAGAGGACTAATACAGCCAAACATTTTAACTAAAGCCTAATGCCTAAATAATACCAGAAGTACACTTTTGATTGAATGAGGAAAGAACAAAGCAACGTAATTCCTCTCTCATGGAAAATAGGAAGTCTAACTATTCCTCCGGTGTCATTTTCCCGTCTCTTGTATCAACTACAGGCGCACTTTGCTCTCAAATAGTATTCCCAATTGTTGACTTAGAGGAATACGTGGTTGTAGAGGTTTCTTGGATCTAGATTCTTCGGTGCAGAGTCATTTTCATAAGAAGACTTTGTAGGTTAGCAACAAAAAAGAAAAACCTTCTGTTTTCTTGGTCTTGAACGAAACTTGAAGAAACTAAATGATGAAAACGCCCCACATGTTGCTTTGTGAGTCGACTAGGAGAAGGATGAGGATGGCTGCCGCTGACCACGGTGGGCGTCGGAGGCGTGACCAGCCATCGTTGGTGACATAGCCCACGACGGAGGGGTACTATCTGGGGCGGCTCCCTCTCTTGTTCGACATCATAGTTCTCTGTTTCTTTTTTTATTATTTTTTTAATATTTCTTTAGCTAATAACCTTTTTAAGCTTAACTGGGTTAGAAGTGAGTTTGTCTTTAGACCCACTAAGATTCACATCTAGTTGGGTTTTGCCTCTGATATTGGGAACCCACTTTAATCCGTTTTGAAATTTTCAGACAACCCATATTTGACGTAGCTCATTGAATTCGAGTTAAGAATTTGATGTTGAACCCAATTTGTCAACTCTATATATATTTAAAAACAATACATGACGCTACCCCACATTAGCACTATAAGACAACATTTATGCCCCTCAACTCTTAGGGACAATCCGACATTACAATTTTTCTTCTCCTCTTTCTCACCTCGCTCTCACATACATTTGAGAAATTATTGAGTAAACTTTAAACGTGAATCAAATTCGAACTGATGATTCACCATTTTTAATGGTCCAAATTTAGTTTAGTAAAATATATCAAGCTCACGGATAATTCCAACATACATTAACATCCCAAAGATGACTAAACATAATTTCTCACCCTCGCTGGCCCGTACTCTCTTCTGCTTGTTACACAAACATACGCTCATTTCACAGAGAGCCGAACTTATTATGGAGGACAGGACCACAAATTTTAGGAGCAAAACGTGTTCCCCATAAGACAAAGTTTTGAGAATTCAAGTTCAAATTGTTCTTACCTCGTGTATCACGTAAGATGTGAGCTAAATCTGAAACAGTGGAATAAAATCCGAGTATGTGGTCTTCCTTGTTTGCCGAAAAAGTCCTTCATGTCCTTTTCTTTTAGACAGTGCGATCATTGCGCGTGAGAAGATATTGGGTGGTCCGGGACCGCCCAATATCTTCTCCAATGAAAGACTCAGTAAGGCATGTCTTTCACAGTAAAGGAGTACGTACGTCAGACCTTAAAATGAAAGATTCCCATCGAGCAACATAGCTCGCGCGTCAAACTGCAAGCTGGCATGGTCCCATTGCACTTACGACGTTGAGGTTTTTTTTTTTTTTTTTGCACGAATACGACGTTGAGGTTACTCAACAAAAGCTGCTGAGTGATTCTTGGAATTGTCGCAAGGGCCGAAGCACTAAATTGTTTGCCTTCTCTATCAGTCCAGTGCATAATCCAACCATGATGTTGAGGAGACACAAGATACATGTGCATAGATTTCTTCTGCATTGATATCTAAATTTTGGTTAAGTAATTAGGGTCAAATTGTCTATAAAATTAGATACCGACTCGACCCTAGAAAAAGATTTTCACATCGCATAGACATTAGTAGTATTTGCATCAACAAAGTTTTTATTTTTGTTCATTTTCCTTAATTTATCTTATTTCAGATCAACAATTTTTTTAGAAAAATTATATTTTTATTTTAAAACAAACGAAAACAAAAAATCCAGCCCCTTCTCCTCTTTCCCTTCGCGAGCATATGCTCCTTCTACCTCCCCTCCTCCTTCCCTGCATCTCACGCGCGAGGAGCTCATTCGCCATTTGACACCACGAGCTGGGTAGGGACTCTCGGCAGGACGGAGCCACCATTGTTCGGTTCGTGCGAGTTTCGGCCTTATCAGTGTACATGCTGCGATTGCGAGGTCTTCAGTGTCGATAGTTTTGAATCCCGGCTCGAGCTGGAGCTGGAGCTGGAGCTTGTGCTTGGTCGTCCCCGTTTCTCACCCCTCAGTTTGCGCCTATGAAGTATTCGATAAAATGCCTAAGCTAGACCCGGAGATTCAACCCAGGTTGGTTCCGACCCGTTTTTTTATGATATAATTATCTTATGTTAAAAAATAGAAATATCCCCAAAAAATAAATTTTTTTTTCTAAAAATCAAAAAATGCTTAAAAAGTTCTCTTAAGATATGAGGAGAACCTTGAAGAAAAGTAAGACAGTTACAAGTTTTTGGGAACAAACCTTAGATTGTTGTTTGCACACTTCCCCTATTTCTATTATGCCTTTATAATACATGGATTTCTATTTCCCTAGCTCAGCTGGGAATTGAATCTTATGACTCATGATTGGTATAAAATGCTACATGAATATTGCACTTGATTTTTTAACAAGATTAGGTATCGAAAGAACATTAATTAATTAATTAGTGTAATCAAGTTATGAATTCTAATTTTTCTGATTGTGTAAGAGTTAAATATTTCTTTCAATATTTTGCTTGGGTTTCTAATCGATTCACCATAAATCGATTAGTGGCGGCTCTATATACATATTAAAAACTTGAATCATAAGTTGTGAATTGATGAACTTTAGAAATCTCATGCTAAGCCTAAGCTTAGCAAGCCATTAGCCTCTATGTACCCGTGAAAGGGCTCTCAAGGAAGTCGTGACATTCTATTTCGGAGGGCAAATGTGATTTTCAAGGTCCAATCATAGCCATGTGGTTTTCAGGTCATGTCACCTGGCGATGTTGTAGAGCATTCAAAATAAGTAGTCAATTTGACATATGACTGGCTATAATACATGATTTACGTGATGATGCATATTGCATGACCCGTTGATTTGAAAATATGGATTGGAGTCCCTTTCATGGTGCATACGATCGCATACATTTTTTATTAGTTTCTTTGTTCATGGCTCAATTCCATAAGAATGGTAATTGTCACTTACTTAACCGTATCTTTGCTCGTTTATTTATCTACCATTTGAGATTCTGAACACGAGGAGTTTAATCGAATGCACGTGAAAAGTGATTAGGAGTTAGTATGGGACTTTATATTAGACTAATTGAATAAGTTTATTAGATTAGGATTTATGACCACATAGTTTTGGTTAATTCATAATAGACAATATTTTATTATAAGTTCTATTCAACAGAAGGTTTCATTCAGTCAATAGGTTTCTGTTAAATGACTAGCTTTGGCTAAGGGTTTTACCCTTCACGTTATAATAGATGACCGATCATTCCCTAAATTCTGGATGTGGATTTAGGATGTGACACAGACAATTTCCATCTATGGTTGTAATCCACTAATCAAAAATCACTTGGAAAAACTGTCCTCTCACGACACGTGGATAGAAAATCTGGCCCGCTATATAAATAATTGTGCATATTATTAGAAGAGAAAATAATTTGATACCTTACTTTGATTTCCAACATCTGATGGGCGGCAATTATTTGAACCACACTGAACTTCTATTTTCTTGAAGGGGACCCTAAATTATTACGATAAGAGCTTTTTGAACGCAATGCTACGGACGTCACCCTATAGCGAAGCATTCATTAAGTTAATGCGGGGAACATTGAACATCAATTCAAGCAATTAGTTCGCATTGATCTCACTTTAATTACAAGCTAGAAACGTTGCCAAATTTAAAGGAGATATCTAAAAAAGACTGAAAATCCGTACTCTCTCATGAACGTTAACACTTGCAACTAATTTATCAAGATTTATTTGAGTTTTATATGGGACACATTTTTGTACTAGGAATCGGACCAAAATCCACCGATTCTAATTTTATGGAACCGAGAGGTAGATTAGCACCCCCTAAAACCACCTAAAATTAGCCGGTCTGGTCTAGTTTAGATGTTTTCCAGCTCAAGTAGTCCTCTATACTCATCCCTAGTCGCACAAGTACGAATTTTGGATAGGGTAAATGTGTCGCCACGGGAATAATTTTGAGCTTTCCGTGACTTTTTTCTTAATGTAATTGCTTATTTAACTCTCAGGAAAATGCCAAACATTTAATCATAGTAGTGTCATGATTCGCGAGCAAATTTCTCCGATCATAGATGGAGAAAATGTCAAACATTTGAATGGGATCCCCCTCCATTGCTTTCATTTCTCGTGAGAAAATTTCTTTGATATAGATGGAGAAAATTTTTCAACCACGAGTACACGCAACATCCAATATTTTGCAATTTTAATTATTTGTTTCATCTTCCCTGAATGGGTCAGCATTTGTCTTATTTTAAAGAAGCAAACAGCGAGGGGAAAAAAGAAAATTAGATATATGTTCATTTCAGTTGAAAAACCAAGACAAAAACTGCATTCCCCCCCCCCCCCCCCCCCAAAAAAAAAGGCTAAAAGTAGCCTAAATTTCTTAAATAAGGACCTAAAGTGGACCTTTCTTTATATAAGAGTTTAAAGTGTTTTCATTTTCTGAAATAAGAACATGACATGAACCTTTTTTTTTCCTGCTAATAAGGGTCTAAGATGGCCATATCAATCTAAGCAAAATGTTTGACCTCACAATTGGTTAAGAGTATTTCGTTCTTTACTTTTTTTACTTTCTTTCCTTTCCTTTGTCCTTTTTCTAATTTTTTTCATAAAAAAGAAAAAAGGGTAAAACTTTAACAAAGAAAAAGAAAAAAAAATAATACAAGCAGGAGGGCTAGCCCTAGTTCTCCTACCTGTGGCCGCCGCCCTATCCCTGGGTCAAGGCATTGGCTATGGCCAACAAGTTCGCTAGCACCTCGGCAAGGTCCGGTGACCTTCACCAAAACTAAAAGAGAGCTGTAACCCTCTCCCATATCTGGGCACTCACATCAAAATGCTGAAGCAAGCATTCGACCAATCTCGTGATGGGAATCATCTTGTTGGTCTTCAGGTTCTTAGGAGGTTTCAGATTTCATTGCTGACCATGACCTTGTAGTTGTTCTGCAACATGGAGTTCTTGCAATGAGCGATCACACCTTGAATCGTGCTCTACAACTCCTCCGTTGACAAGGCATCCAAATTGCAACCTCCTCTCGTCCAGACCCCTCCTCTTCTTCCACCACTGAAACCGACCCCACTAGCCATAGCCAACACCTTGTCTCGGCAAGGGGCGGTGACCATAGGTGGGCCTGGGCTTTTTCTTTTTTCGTGTTTTATTTTTTTAATTTTTAATTTTTTTTTTCTTTTTTGAATATGTCTTTTGTATGAAAAAAAAAAAAAAGGAAGGAAAGAAAAAATAGAAAAAAAAAAGAAAAGAAAAAAAAAAAAAAAAAAAAAATGCCCTTGGCAAGTTAATGAAGTCAAGCTCTTCCTTGAGACTAATATATTCAAGTCATTATCTGAAACAAAACCCACTTCAAATACTTATTTGAAAAAAATGATAATATTCCAAACTCTTATTTAAAACAAGATTCATTATATATCATTATTTAAAAAATGACAACACTTTATGTACTTATTTGGAAATTTTCCCAAAACCGCAACTACACTAGAATATGACATTGCCTTGCTAATAAATAACCAAGCAAATGCCCATAAGACGATTGTGTTAGATACTTAATTGAATGCGTGGTCTCATGACCGTGTAGTTTAATGATTTCAAATAGACTCTTAACATTAACCTAGCATTATTCAATCCATCGTGGTATAAGTTAAAAATGCCTCTTCTCGTATTATGTCTCTGCGCTCATTTTATGACAAGACTGAATATAGGAATAAAAAAAGGAAACAAAAATCAACAAATTGGACGGTCCCCACGCCGCAATCACGGCCAAATAAGCTGGGCCACACTTTATGAGAGAGACTCTTAAAATCTTCGAAACGGCAAACATATGTGTCCGATTTTGTGTTGACGTGCACAAAGGACAGCAACGTGGGAGCGTCCCATCACTTAGAAAATAATACCGGATTGCGTGGATCAGAACATCTTATTAAGCTAGTGGCGTGAGCTAGCCATTGTTCCCGCGCTAAACTTTAAGCATGATGACCATGCACATGTTTGATTGGCCGTGTTTTCAGTCTATTATTGTGCCAATTGACGGGTAAAGATATAGACATGATCTACATTAATATTTAGTTAATTTTGCATGTAAATTATGTTCATAATTTGTGACTCACCAATCATAGACATAATCGGAAGCATGTGAATTATGTTCATAACTTGTGACTCACCAATCATAGACATAATTGGAAGAATTTTCCACTGGCCAAAGATGTAGGAAAATCGATGGCGAAATTTCAAAATGAGCAATAGAAACTGGTGATACATCGTCCAAAAGGCGGTGGATTTGGTAGAGTACTTGACATTGTCTTGGTTGACATTAGGGGTAAAGGGTTTCGGGTTTTGTACAAATTCCACGTGAAATCGGGAACCGAATACGTTTCTTATTTTTTTGGAACTTAACCTACTCCTACATAACCTAGAACCTAAAACCCACCTTGTCACAAGGTTCTAGAGTTAGTTCTTCTAAGTTCAATTTATATTCCACCTATATTATTAATTGAACGATTACAGTGAATTAAAACATTTTATAACAATCACTTACTGCTATAATTCACTAATCATAAAAATATACGGAAAATGTGAAAATTAATAAAATAAAAGTCTCAATTTTAAAATGGAAGCTCAAACTAGTACTTTTAAATTATATGCTTATCCTCAAGATGCGCGAAAACATGAACCAAGAAAACATTAGAACTTGTTCCAAGTTCTAAATTTCAAGTTTTAGGTTCTAGGTTTCTCCAACTAAGAACTCGGAACCTACCTATCGAAATACGTTCCTTATTTTTTGGAACCTCAAACCTATCATGCATACCTTGGAACCTGAATCTGGAACCTATAGGTTCCTATTGGTCCAATTCTCAGATTCCATATTTTACCCTAGAACCATGCTTACCCTTAATTCATCTCAATTAAACATTTACAATCCTTAAGTCAATAAAAAAATCAGCTTATATTCTTCTCCATTTTCATCCTTGACAAAAAAAAAAATGGAAAATGAGGGTCTTCCTTTTAACTTGTCAAAACAAAAAGGAAATTGTCTTCTGTTGTCGTGTATCAACGCCAACGTTGTGTTTCGCAATTGCAATCAACTTGAAACACATGGGAAATAGACCTGCAGGCACCTGGTGGAGGAAAAATCTCTTCTTCAAACAGAGCTAGCTTTGACACCGAGGTGAAATAGCCAAGATAGAATTGAGTAAGTTTTATATAAGAGATATTTGTAGATTGTACAGGTGGTTAATGATAATGAAGACTACAAGCGATATTTGTAGATTGCACAAGTGGTTATCCAAGGTAAGAATACCTTATTTCTGTCCAATTCTTATTTATAGTACCAATTACAGTTACCATCGATATAGTTCTCTAAATTGGAAAAGACTTACTCCCATGTGATTTAAAGGTGCCTTGATCACAAGTTCCTATCCCCTAATCACTCATCGATCTAAGGAAATTCAGGTTCGTTTTGGCATATGTTCGACATGTGCACCAGGCATTTAATAATTCCAATTGTATTCCAAGTTGCATAAGATCATGCAATCTTGATTTGTTCACTCAGAATTAAACGATAATTATAGCTAAAACAGAGTACCTTAATCACAAAAGTAAAACTCTTTTGGTAACCCTCTAACCAAAGGGTCGCTGACACTAGTCATTCTTTCCCACTTTTTTTAAAAAAAAATTATAAAAAAGTGTATCAATTACAATCAATTAAGCATAGACGTGATTAATTAAAGATTTGATAGATCTATAAGTGTCTCTAAATAAATATAATTTAAGAAGCTGTGATTTGAAATTGAAAACAATTTAATTGCAGTCGTGAAAAGCTATAACTACTTTTAGCAAGTTTAAACAAGAGGAGGCTGTCCTATGTTCACGCCGTTCCAAGCTGGACCCACCTTTTGCCGTCCCTAAATTTCTAGTATCAACTGAAAATGTGTACTTTTATTAAATGTGGATAACGTTTTCTTTGTCCTTTGGTTCTTACGATATGTGGACACCGTTCAAGTTCGGTCGCAAAGTTCTTGGGCCCATCCTCTCCCGCCGTCATCACACAACGTGACTGTGGATTAAATGACATGAAAAGTAGACCCAATGGATATGAAATGGTTTTGAAAAGAGAAAGCGACCTTGCTAGACGTTTCACATGTTTGTTAAATCCGTAATATTCAGTCTTGCTGCATAAAGTAAAACTGCGGCCCTGCTGGATGCTTATCGAGCTTTGTGTGTGGAATTTGCTGTGCCAAATTCTTTCTTCCATGAAAGGTTCAGAAGGCATATCTTTTGCAGTTATAGAGTACCTGTTGGGAAAATATGGCTTCGAATTGGGTAGAATAATGGAGTCAGATCTTTAGAGTAATTAAGTCAGATTTTAAGGCGTGATATCATTTTTTTTAAGAATTTATTTGCCCCACAAAATTCTTAATAATTGGCCACGGAAAATTTCCTCCAAGATACAACAAAGTCTCAAATGAGAATCTTTAGATAAAGAATTTTAATATTTCTCCGCGCTTTTCTTTAAACAATTGGAACAATGGTTATAGTTTCTTTCGAAAAAAAAAAAAAAAGGAAGAAGATGTGTGTTTGATCTAAAAACAAACGTACTTATCTTTGTCTTTCGAATAGAGGCAACCCTTCAAAAGGTTGCAAAAGAAAAAAATGCAATATTTCGGGAAATGTTGCAAATGAACAAATACGTCTTAAATGTTACGTTGAAAAAGCATAAAAAAATCGGAATTAAATAATAAAAAATAAAAAATAATCGTAAATTTTTCAACAATGTGACTTATTTGTTTTTTAACAAGATTTATAATTATTTTTATAGAAATAAATCCGAATTTTCAATAAATAAAAATAACAATCGCTTCGGTTACATCAAATCTCGTCCACGTGTGCACTCACATCTTTTTGATGTAAGATAATGCACCTCTTCATTTGTTTTATAAACAAATTACCAACAGTACCAATGTACTTCAGACCTGAAATTGAAAGGTTTCCTGGTCCCATTGCACGTAAGAGGTTGAGGTTATTCAACAAAAACTGCTGAGTGATTCTTGGAATTGTCGCAAGGGCCGAAGTACCGAAGTTTTGTCGCAAAGTTCTTGGGCCCATCCTCTCCCGCTCATCACGCGATGCGAATGTGGATTAAATGACATGAAAAGCAGACCCAACGGATATGAAATGGTTTTAAAAACAGAAAGCGACCCTGCTAGACGTTTCACATGTTTGTTAAATACGCAATATTCAGTCTTGTTGCATAAAGTAAAACCGCGGCCCTGCTGGATGCTTAGCGAGCTTTGCGTATGGAATCTGCTGTGCCAAATTCTTTCTTCCATGAAAGGCTCAGAAGGCATATCTTTTACAGTACCAATGTACTTCAGACCTGAAACTGAAAGGTTTCCTGGTCCCATTGCACGTACGAGGTTGAGGTTATTCAACAAAAACTGCTGAGTGATTCTTGGAATTGTTGCAAGGGCCGAAGTACCAAAGTTTTTGCCTTCCCTATCACTTCTGTGCATAATTCGGCCGTGATTTAGAGAAGACACAAGATACATGTGCATAGATTAGTTCTGTTACGGAGCTTAACCACGGCGGATGTGATTTTTAGGGTCCAATCATAGCCATATAGTTTTCAAGTCGTGTCATCTGGCAAAGTGTGGCTGTAGAGCATTCCGCATAAGCAGTTAAATTTGACATATGGTTGGCTATAATACATGATTTATGTGATGATACATATTACATGACTCGCGGATTTGAAAATATGGGTTGGAGTCACTTTCATGATGCATGCTATCGCATACATTTTTTTTATTGATTTCTTTGTTCATGGCTTAATTCCATGGGAATGGTGATTGTTGCTTATTGAGCCGTGACTTTGCTCACTTATTTATCTACCATTTGAGATTTTGAACATGAGGAGTTTAGTTGCATGCACGTGAAAAGCGATTAGGAGTTAGTGTGGGACTTTATATTAGACTAATTAAATAAGTTTATTAGATCAGGGTTTATGATTGTATAGTTTTGGTTAATTCATGATAGACAATATTTTATTATAACTTTTATTCAATAAAGGTTTTATTCAGTCAATATGTTTTCGTTAAATGACTGGTTTTGGCTAAAGGTTTTATTCTTTATGTTAAAATAGAGGACCAATCACTTCCTAAATTTTGGATGTGTATTTTCTGGATGTGGATTTAGGATGTGACACTGACAATTTCCATCCATGGTTTTTGACCCATAATAAAAAAAATTACTTGGAAAAACTGTCCTCGCATCACATATGGACGAAAATGTGGCCTGCTATGTAAATAATTGTGCATATTGTTAGAAGGGAAAATAATTTGATACCTTACTTTGATTTACAACATCTGATCGCCGGCAATTATTTGAACTACCCTGAACGTTTATTTTCTTGAAGGGCACCATAAATTATTACAGTACGAGCTTTCTGAACGTAATGCTGTGGACGTCACCCCATAGGGAAGCATCCATTAAGTTCATGCGGGGAACATTGAACATCAATTCAGAAAATTAGTTCGCATTGATCCTGCTTTAATTACAAGCCGAAAACATTGCCAAATTCAAAGGAGATATCTAAAAAAAAAAAAAAAAATCCGTACTATCTCATGGATGTTAATGTTTACTTGCCACTAATTATCGATATTTTTATTTGAATCTTTATATGGGACGCAAGTTTTTACTGTATTTCCCAACCCCCTTTCATTTCCATTGATTCGGATATAGGTTGTTTAGAAAAAGAATGGGCAGGTTGTGTATTTCGAATGTTTCTGCATTCCTATACTTGGAAAGTGCCTTTTCTTCTATGTTGTAAAGCTTTGGCCTTTTCAATAGCCGGGTTTAAGATTAGGGCTTCAACATTTAACGTAACCCGACTTTTAGGAAGAATACGTCATGATGACATAAAGGTATTTTGAAATGTAAATGTGCGCTTTGCAGGCATTTTACAAAGTAGAATAAAACCATAGAAACTTCATTTACTGTTTAACAAATGATATTAAGTCCACGATAAAGATTTCTCGTTTTCGGAATGTGACAATTGATTAGACCCAAGTGTGTTTTACAAGTTTTGCCTTTACTAGTCATGTTGAATTATTCTGTACCTAAATGTTGTGCACATTAAAAGAGAAATATAAGTTTACTACCTAGCTATCATGAACAGCATCTTATGGGCGGCAATAATTGTACATCTGAAATTAAGAGCGTTTTGACATGATGTTTTGGACGTCGACCGCAATGAAGCATGCATAGAGGTTCAACTTTGCAAATAGGCTTTGCGAAAACACTTGCCTTGGTAAAATTGAAAGTCCAAGGCGAAATAGGGCTTTCAACATTTACGAGAGGCCACTCTCCTCAGGTTAATAAAAAAATTCTGCTCTAAAACTTCTCTCATCAATATTTTCATTTCCAATTTTGCCCTCATTCGTATTCTCCAAGTCGCAGATGTAGGTCGCCGATGCATCTCCACCGGATGGTCTATGAGACGGTCGCTCATGAAGCTCCACTGGCAAAGGTCTAACGTTGTACATCTAAATCACCCCCAAATTGCATATCTGCTAACAACATTTGTTGCGATGACAGTCGGTTAGCTGACGGTAGTCCTTGGCGAAATGGCTTGACATCCACTCAAAGCAAAACTAACGCGGCTTAAGTCCGCATGCACGACACATTTAATTATCACTAGAAGCAAAATTTTCCAAAAGGTTACCGATGCGTTGCAAAATGTCGCCAATACTTTGATTTTTTAATTTCAATAGTTGACCATGGTTTACATAGCCTCACCAGTTTTCATCATAATGTATTTGATAGACGTCGAAAATATTAAGTATCTTAAATCTCTATGGTTTACAATGTTTTTTCATCATAACTCAATGAAAAACGTAATATATATTGATTTATTCTAATTTCTAAAAAAATTATGTTCTTCAAAGGCTTACGAAGTTCAAAACACCGTAAATATATAAAATGTAATATCTAAGAAGTCCTTGCAATGCTTACGAGATTTCGTCCTGAATCAATAATGTCATAAATTGTTAAAGAATATATATAGCATACACAGGCAGCGTAAAAAAAAAAAGTTTTACACAGGCGGTCATGAATCAATAATGTCATAAATTGTTAAAAAATAAATAAAGCATACACAGTGTTAAAAAAAAAAAAAAGTTTTACGCAGGCAGTGGCGGTCTCATATGCCATTCGTTTTAAAAAAAAGCGTACTTGTAATGTGGGGTGAGCGAAAAAAACCATTTGAACCCAAAACCGTCCAAATTCGTTTTTAAAAAAGCATAGTTGTAATTAGAGGTGAGCCAAAAATCCATTTGAACCCCAAACCGTCCGAACCCCGAACTGATTGGATCCGATTCTCGAGACACCAATGCCACTCCTGATTTCTTAAAAGTACAGCCAATAATTTTTTATCCTGTTCAACAGAATTCAAAACCGGACAGATTATTTATATTTTAAAATTTTAATTGTACTTCATAAAAATATATATCAAAGACCATTTAAAAGGTACGTCGACATGAGGCTTTTCTCAGTGCTGACAACGTTAACGTTACACTGGCTCATTGCCAGGAGTCTTAAGAACACTTGCTTAGTTCCTCGCTGCTACTTGATAGGCAAACTGCTTCGTTGATCTGTACTAGCATTCGATGTTGGGACTTAGTAGCTCCAGGAGTCCCATACACCATGTGTGAGCTCCCTCTCTCGCTTCCCCTCACCTACAAGAGAAGCCACTCTAAAACTCCAATAGTCCCGCGTCAAACAATCACTCAGAGAGTAAGAGAGATTGTCTATAAAATCGAAACTAGGCAACCCTTTTGAGCATGCTGACTTGGGCCTTTTGACCAAGACTTGGCGTGATACTTCTGGAGTGGAGTAGTTAATTCTAATGCTGTTCCAGGGTGGACGCGCTTGTGGAAAATTTTCTTTACACCGGAAGTACATGCTCTATTTTACCATATTAAAACCCTCCAACGTTTTGACAGAACATAGTTGGAAACTTCATAAATGGTTTAGTATTCTAGCCTCTTCAAATTATAGATGCACATAAGATAGTTTAAGTTGATTTTTAATGCTTAGCCAAAAAAAAAAAAAAAAAAAAAAACTCCTCTATTTCCACATCATTATTGGCTCCCGGCACCCCCTATCACGTTAAATTGAATACATTATCCCTTATTGATCCTATTCAAAAAGATTTATTATCTTTGGTTTCAAGTTTTCTAGAGACAAAATTTCCCATATCCCTCTCAAATAACATTGGTAAAGGTTAAATGTGAGGCCTGTTCTTGATTTAAGATTGTTTCTTGCCATTTTTTTTTTGTGGGTTTTTTTTTTTTCCATTTGGAATGAAATTTGCTTCCCTCTTTTTTGAAAATTAGTTTATTTGGTAGATAGCTAACTGAAAAATTGTGTTAATGAATTGTATATTTCTCTTTATTTGAGTAGAAAACTATCATTTGAAAACTAACACCTACACAAGTCCATCTATCAGTTTTAATATGCATTTCGTTTAATTTTAACTTGAAAATATGTCATGATAGTCTGTGTATTTTAATTGCTTAAGTTTAATTTTATTCAGTGAATCTAATAGTCCAATTTTTTTTTTATTTCATGCCATTATTTAACTTGAACATATGTCATTACATGATAATCATTACATGATAATTTAATGGACACTTTCAAAAAAAAATGACAAAGTTCAAAACATAAAAAATTTTAAACATGCATTATTATCATGCAAATCAAAAGAAAATGCTTCCTAAAACATTATTATATAGATTGCTATCTTTGCCTTGATTACATGAATAATTAACTATTGGTAAGAAATTATACCAACCGTAATGGCATTATACGACAGTGCATTCAAACTATTTGCAAACGCATATTTTTTGTCAATACTATATGCATCATAGTTTTTATAAATTTATCAACGAAAAGAAAATTATCCACTGCAATAATAACAAGTTGCATATGCAACTTAACAAAAGATATTGTCCATTCAACTACTTGGCTCTCCTAAAAAAGGTTACTCTCTTGAAAAAATTATTTTATATGAATCAAGAATATAATTTTTAATGACATCAATAAGAGAGTAATTATTCACTTAAAACACACACATATCAAGAAATAAGTTTCAATATTTAGTGCAAGAAGCTCCAAATGAACTTTTTGACATCAATAGATACATATAAGCAAGTTGGGTTAACTTCAATATTATCTTCCGTAGTGACTACACTACAGAAAATGAGAAATGAGTAAATTGTGTATAATACATTCATTAACCATAATATTGAATCTTTGAGTAAATTCTCGTAAAAATTTGTAGTTTTAAGAATTATCTAAGGAAATAAAGTTATAATTGGCAGAATAAGTTTAGAAGATGACAAATATCAAGGAAACGTTGAAATGTAATGGGTGTGGAAGACATGGCTAGAGTGAAAAAAGTTTTTTGAAAGGGATATGAGTAGTTTTGTTTCGTAATAATTAAAACAAAGGCCAAAGAAGGAAAAAATGGTAAGAAATAACCTTAAAGCGAGAGTGAAATTTGTAATAGATAGCGTAGTCAATTCAACATGGTTTTGCCAAAAAATAAAAATAAAAATAAAAATTCAATGTGGCGAGGGTGTCAAGAGCTAATAAGAGAATGAAAATAGCATTAGCAAAAAAAGAAAGATTATTTTTTAGTATTCAGTTCACAAGGTGTCATAGATTCTTGTGAGCAGTGTACTGGAAATCTTAAACTTGTCACGAAAATACAATTGAATCCAAAAATTTTCAAAAAGTACAATCAAGTTCTAAATTTTATCATGAAAATACAATTGAGTCCTAAAATTTTTTAAAAATTCAATCAAATTCTAACACTTGTCACGAAAATACAATCGAATCCTAAAACTAATAAAAAGTGTAATTAAGTTCTAAAACTTTCTTAAAACTTCTGCACTTTTTGAAAGTTTTAAGACCCAATTACACTTTCTTAATAAGTTTTGTGATTTAATTGTACTTATTAAAAGTTTTATTACTCAGTTACACTTTCATAACAAGTTTTGGGAATTTTATTGTACTTATCCCTAGATATTTTGATGTTATTACTTTAAATAGTTTAATGAACATATGCCATACTACTTTTCAAATTTTAGGATCTTCTTACATTTTATGATGTTTTGCACGCATAAAACAAAATCATTTGTCGATTTAATATGTCTGAAATAGTATTAAATTTTCCTACACGTTAAATTCACATTTTTTTTTTCATTTAGTTATGCAAACAAATATTGTTGCTACTTATCGGGGGAAAACACTAAAAATAATGTCTATCTAGAGCACAAGACAACTTGGAAAAAGGAAGGCAACTTTGATGCAAACGAAGGTGAACTTCAGTACAGTAGATGGAAGTGTTTCAACAAGCATGAAAGAAGAAAACATGAAAAATGATGCTAAAGTGTCTCGTGATCACAGGTCAACGACTTCATATGGTCTTGTAGGAGTCCAAGACCATGCTTGTCTTCATAATTGTACATCAATGAAACCATTTTAGCAGCATTCGCGCAAGCTTCAAGGAAAGGCGCAGAGAACGGACATGGAGAGAGGCACTCTTTGTTGAGCAGCTTCCACGATTTCGATATCAACTCCATCACATGCTCCCTCGCGCTTTGGTACGAAGAGCCTTGATTTTCCCTCCAATAGCACTCCACATATGACCCATCGTAGCCATTTTGATTCTCATCCTTAGAGGAATCGAATCCCCCCAAGTAAAACAATTAAATCAATAAAGTAATGACAAAACATGAATAAAAAAATTGAATAAAACCCAAAAGTTGCTCGGCACGAAACCATAAAGTAGTTTACCTGGGCACATCCGAGGTCATCCCAAAGGCGAAGAATTTCAGCGACTAAGAATATTGTATTTGGCAGCGGCACGTCTTCTTTCTTTGAATCCATACTTTGGTTGGCAATGTTTTGGCCCATTAGAAAGAACAGGTGAGCTAGCACCAAGGGCGCACCCGAAGTGATAATCCCATTCCTCAAGTAATCATCTGCCTTTGGCAATGTCCCAGAAGCGTTCCACTGAAACTCCACCAGGAATGCATTGCACAAGTTCGCCCACTGCAACTTCAAATGTTATCCGACTGATAAAGGATATATCTAAAAGTAATCATAAATCAAAATCGTGTGCTTATTGAGCTTTCCTAGTAGTCGTAAATGACGAATCACTAGGAGTTCTCTCTGTCCCTCTCTGCCAATTAGGGAGCTTAATGCTGCACTGAGCTTTCTAAGAAGCCAGGCCACGGCTACAAGATCCTGACAGAAACACCTCGATCTCGCCAAGATTTGTGTGCATGGGGAAGAAGGAAGAGGGGCGCCGGGGGGGGGGGGGGGGGGGGGGGGGGGGTGGGGGGGGGGGGGGTGGGGTGGCGGGGTTGGTTGGGGTAGAGAGAGCGTTGCAGCTTAACCCTATCAGAGGTAAGATCTCCGTGCATGGCATTATAAGGAATTCTAGAAAGGATTGAATGAAATTCAACGATGATGGTAAGGATCCAAGGGCTACCCCATATTACATTGTCTGCTTTGGGCCGATGGCTCTCATGGCTTAAAACACGTTACACGGAGTGAAAAACTCAAGCCTTATCAACCAGCCCAGTACTCCTCCCCTTGGCGATGTGAGACAAAAGACATGCACTTAACCTCACCCGCTTTTAGGTCACAGTCGCCAGACAGCACAACCTCCCTTGCCATCCCAACCAGACTGCCCACCCTTAGGGTCTGGGCATCACAATGATGAAGATGAAAATTGGTTTTTGTGGCTTTAATTTGAAGAAGTGAACACAAACTTCGAAATGATGACCACAATATTGGAGGGTGGGGAGACAGAGTTGACAAAGGGACGAGGATACGATGAAGGTTAAGTTTTAGTTCAGTGCTGTGAATCTCAAATTAAGTGATGCTCATTTAGAGTTGAGATAGGAGTTAGCAACATGGCTGGGGACAGAAATACTTATCAAAAATAAATTTATATCAATACCATCTGTTTCAAGAATCTTGTGGGGTTCCATCCATGCTTCTCAAAGATGATGTTGCCAAAATCATTTGTAATATCACTGAGAACCTTGAAGCATTTTTTCATGTACTCTGGAAGCTGCTCAGCACACACATCATCCCATCTGAAGGGAAAATGCAAGAAAATTTTAAATTGGCAGCATAATATAAATGTCTAATGTAGTTTTTTTTTTCTATGTAATAGTTGCGACATAATAGGTAAAATGAGATATCTATATATGTATACCTTTTAATGACTGCCGTAAAGAGAATTAGCTCATCAACCTTGCCATGGACATCAAATATGTCATCAATAATGTACACGAGAGAGACGGGCTTAACGAGCTCAACCCTAAGCTCAGACAAGCTTGGATCTGTGAGAATTGCTATGGACCACAAGTACCATTTCAGTGGCTGGTCTCTAGCAAACTTCATCTCCTCTCCCAATCCATACTCTTTCCACCACCTGAAATATAGGAAACATATGAGGAAATACTATATCTAGAGTACATAATAGCATACTCATATATATGAAACAAATTATTCATTTAAAGATTCCATCGATCTCACATATATAGAGATTAGAGAAAATGGAGATCTAGAGTCCATCATTTTCCGAATAGTTTTTAGCAAAACTGGTTTAAGTCATGCCTCAAATTGTGATTTGTGAGTTTGGTATTAGTCTAAACCTAAATGCCAACTTCTTAGATGTATAAATATAAATATAGCATCTTATTTCTGCATCGATAGACTTGAATTAGGGCCAACTGTCAAAAGGCCATCTTTGTTATAAGTTAATCATCTATCGTCCTTCAATTGAGCATAAATTTGCATAAATAATTAATTAGTTACTCACGTATTAATTTGGTGATTCTCCTTTTGGTGCACAGATTGTACAATTCTTCGCTCTCTATTTGCCACTTCTAGTAAGTCTTCGATCCATGAGTTCACGCCAGGCATATTGTTTACAAAACTCAGAGGAGCTAGCGATCTTGCGAAGCTCTTGCGATATGGATATCGCAATGTACTTTCTATCATTCTCACTTGTTCGGGATCAAGATCACATGTCAACAATTCGTTGAGACACTTGCTGCTAAAGCATTCGGCTTCGTCGAGTATATCCTCTCCTTCTATGCTCATTTGTGATGCTTCGTATAATTCCATCATTCCCTTGACGTTTCCTTCCAGTTTCATAATAAAACCTTTTCCCTTCTCCTTGAAGTATTCGAAGACATCTGCATAAAAAGCATAAGGACAGTAGTACATCGAAAAGTATAGTCTGCTATCTAATTTATAAGTTGCATCATTCAAAATTATGATATGAAAAAAAAAAGTCCTAAATTGGTTAAAACTATTGCATCATATGTAAATTTTAAATTTTTTAATGTAAAGAAACTTAGACAAGATGAATGATTAGATTAGACAAGATTCCCTCCAAGTTCTTACTTTCCATTTTAAAAATAACTCCAGAAAATTAATGAATTGCTTAATATCTGGCATAAGTCCTCGCATGTAACATGCATTGATAAATACCCATTGGAAAGGTCATCTCAATTAAACATTTCCAATTCTTAAGTCAAGAAAAAATTCAAAAGATCAGCTTATATTCTTTTCCATCTTCATCCTTAACAAAAACAAAAAATGGAAAATTTGCGGCTTCCACTTGACTAGTCAAAACAAAAACAAATATATGTCTTCTGTTGTATGGATCAACAGCAACATTTTATTTTGCTATTGCAATCGACTTGAAACTCATGGGTAACAAACCTGCAGGCACATAATAACCTTCTTGCCGAAGAAGTCGAAACCGGAGAGCAATCTCATAGACATCATCTTTGCCATGATTCAGAGAGGTAAAATGTGTGTATTGCCACTGCAGTATAGCTTTGATCTGTTCTTGGAATAGGTGTTTGATTCCTAGCCGCTGAATCATGTCGACAATGATCAAACTTTCTACGGGCTCACTCCCCACGTTATTCAGAAAACCTATAATGCTCTTTATTTTTTCTTCATGTTTGATCCCAGAATTATCCTGCATCATGGAAATCCAGAATTACAAGTGAGGTCGATGTTATAATGCCAAAAAAATAGAACTTAAGCAGAGAAAAAACAAAATTTACGATACTTTTTCCCACGTAATTGTAAGAAATTATTTTAATGAAGCAAAAAAAAAAAAAAAAAAATCAGCAAAAGTTCGAAAGAGAAGAGACAAGCACAATGGATGAAGTAATTAACTGATAATTTGTCACAAAGTCATATATGGTAATTTAGTATGAGATGATTTTTTTTTTCTGTTGATGTTAATTTTATTATAGTAAAGCTTAGTATGCTCATATGTACTAGGACATATTATCTGACCTTACAAGCCAGTCCAGGTTGAAATTGTTTCAAATGGTCAAATCTAACAGGGAGTTAATAAGTCGGTTGTTTATAGCAGATTCATTCCAACAGAACCTGGAAAGAAGTCATTTTTTGATACTACACATTTAGATACGAATTGACATAATGCACATACTCATGCATAAAAAATTTTGTTTCCTTAAAAGAAATATTTAAAAATTATCCACATGTCAAAAAGAATAAAAGGTAAAAAAACATTTAAAGATACAATCGAAACATAATATTAGCAGATAAATTAAAATGTACACTTTAGCTATAATGAAAAACAAAATTATACTCACATTATCAAGGAACATGTTGAAATGTCCTAAATGTGTTAACACCCATTCCCGTGTATAAATGTGTTTCACATACTCATAGTTGTAAATGAGTTATAGTATTGTGTTCTTGTCTATACAAGAACACAGTGGTCACTTAATAGGGTTCAAGGTTGGCCAGTGAGATGATGAAAAATAAGCTTTATCGTCGAGGGAAATAGCCCAGATCACCAGCTAAGGCCCCTAAATGACCGCTCAGCGATAAACGAATAAATTGACTGGATTCAATTTTTCACAATTGCAACTACCCATTGCAAGGAATTTAGTTCTTACAAGTAAATGCTCAAGACCCAAGTAAGCTTACAAAGTTCATCATAATCAAGTGCTTTTTGGGTCATCTTAGACCTTGCAATTGAACTTTATGCTCAAAATATCTCGAAACTTTTTATTTTATCTTAATTACAGAGGATTTACTTGTTACTAATGTAGTTTAGCCTATGCTCTTCTTTCTTTAAACCTCTTGTTTCACTCCGATAATATCATAAATTAGGTTGATACAGAGGAAATAGCTGTGTTTCTATGCTATTAAGTAAGTAAAATAACTAAAATAAAATATGTCTTAAGTCACCAACTTGACCCTTAGTTCAAGTGTTATATTTGGTTATTTACTAAAATCTCTTTTTGGCGGAGAATGATGGATTGCTCATGTGGACGATCACCTTTAATAAACATGTATTGTTTGGATTAGCCATCTTGGTTACACCGTATGCCGACACAACACAACTAATATGACAAGACATGAATTTCCAGCCCTAGACAAGGCCACCGCGCCCACAGTAGGGGCTAGGTGATCAGAACGGGCTTGGGTAATTATTTGCCCTAATATGTGTAATTCCATGTGTAAAGATTTGGTACAAATTTATATTTATTCTCTATTATCTAAAGTTTTGTGTCCGATGACCATCCCAATTTTCACTGGAGCGATCATACATGCCCCACAAAATAATGCTTGCAAGGAAAACACTACGTCTGTGATTTTCTTTTCTTTTTATTTTTTCTCACGATCTAAGGAAAGAAAAGAAAAGGAGAAGATAAAAGGCTAAGATCAGTGGATTTACCAGATGAGTTTGCTCTTTGTCAATGCTCGATGATTGCATTTGGTTAGGTCGAGACATTATGAAGGTGGAATCGATGGTCGAACCTTTCACAGTACTAATCACAGGGAGAGAAGAGAAGCGCGAAGATTGCTAAGGATGGGACACGGTGATTTAGCCAAAGCACGAGAGGGAAAAGAAAATGCCTTGATGGGAGGTTGGTGTGCTTTAGATGGCCTATTTATAGTGAAAAACAAAAAGTGCCTAAAATATATTGATGGGGAGATGATAACGGGACGGTTCTGTTATTCATAGGAGAGCAACGGTATTGTGAAGACCGCACATTTTTTCCACCTTGGCACAATCATAAAATAAGGGAATAATAGAAAGGAAACTTATTAATATTATCAATGTCAGATATTTTTGCATTAAGTGAAAAATAAAATAAAAACGATATTACTTATTTCAAGAGAAAATAAATGTAGGATTAGCGGCAACATCGTTGCAAAACATTTATACCCTTGTAGTCAGGATTCACCAAGAACATAATCAAGATCTTTACGGTTTCACCAAGAAAATGGGAAAAAAAAATTTGCAAAATAAAAACTGAAAGAGTCAGGATTAGAGAATTGAGTTCTTTTTAATCAAAAGTTAGTGTCCAAATCAATGACTTCGAGTGAATACATCACTCTACACGGATGGAAGACTTAACGGTGGGTTATTTTATCCCATAAGTAAAAATCCATGCATCTTTTTTCATTTGAAAAGTGAGGATAGTTTTGTTCTATATGTAATCCATGCATCTATTTTTGGGATTTGGCCGAAAGTACTCTAAGGGAAACATTTATACTACCATTAAAAGGAACTACAAAAAGATTTCTAAGTTCAATATTCCAAGTTCCATAATAAAAAAAATACCCTGTAAATTGGCTGTTATAATCTGTGTAGTTATGGGCTTCATAATCTCTAAAACTTTCCCAACCTGCGGCTGCCAAATCCTCGTAAATAAGAATTTGTGGTCGTTTATGGTAAATAACGATACCGTCATATTAGCAGCACTCAATAAGCGAAAAATAAGAAGCGCCTAAAACGACATCTTTTGGTACTGTCCCAAATGCGGGAACGGGAATTTTTGTTGACGGCGAGAAAGCTGGTTCCCACGATTTTATCACGGTTCACACGATTTTCTCACCACGTTTCGGTCCGTATGATTGTCGGGGTCTGACGTGAAAGAATACAGAGATTTTGTCTGCAGGTGTCTGCTCATTCAATAAAGCGGGGGCGTGATTCATGCCCTGTCGTGATTTAATGCCCTGGGATGCAAATGGGTGTTGAATAATGGCCATGAATGGCCATGGCATGTTTGTACTCTTGCCTTGAAAGGGAGACGCTGTGGCCGTACACCCAAGCCAATCAAAATTGGTTTTGTCAACTCCTTTGAATCGAAACCACGTTGCGTCACAAAAGCGTTGCACGTGTCGAGACCGTACATTATCCTTCGAGATTGATGGAGCGTAGTTTGGAGATTCTTATTCGACTTATAGTGATTATTATAAGTACCGTATACTTGATTCAGAAGTGAATCGTGAAAATGAATTAAATTAATATTTCTTTACGTTAATTATAGATGATATGACAATTTACTATCACATCTTTCATGAAATCATAGGCTTTTGGAACTTAACACTAGATATTCATGAGATGGTCGCTCATCGAGCTCCATCGATGAAGGTTTGATTCTTATGATAACCCTCTAACCAAAGGGTCAGCGACAACAGTCACTCCGTCCCACCTTTTTTAAATTATAAAAAGGAGTATCAATGACAATCAATCAAGCATAGACATGATTGATGAAAGATTTGACGGATCTCAATTATTTTTAACAAGTGTAAACGAGAGGGGGCTGTTCTATATTCACGTAATTCCAAGCTGGACCCACCTTTTGGGGTCCCTAAATTTCTACCATCAACTGAAAATGTGTACTTTTTCCATATGTGGATTACGTTTCGTTTGACCTTAGGTTCTCACGATATGTGGTCATCGTTCAAGTTATGCCGGAAAGTTCTTGGGCCTATCCTCTCCCGCTGTCATCACGGATGTGAATGTCGACTAAATGACGTGAAGAGCCCACCAAACAAATATGAAAAAGTTCTGAAAACAGAAAGCGACCCTGCTAGACGTTTTCCATGTTTGTTGGATACATAATATTCAAACTTGTTGCATAAAGTAAAACTGCTTCCCTGGATGCTTATCGAGCTTTGTGTATGGAATCCGCTGTGCGAAAGTCATTCTTCCATGAAAGACTCAGAAGGCATATCTTTTATTGTTATATGTAAGAGTTTTCCTAATATGGACTAAATTAATTGATATTATAATTTAATGTTTTTACGGTTACCGTAAAACAGGATTGGTCTAAGGTGAGATAGAAGGTTTCTTAATTAGTTTAATATGGGGGAATTTGGCATTTAGTGTGGGTCGAGTTGAGCTGGCCGTAATGAGGAGGCTGCAGTTGGAAAGCTATAAATAGTCTTCCAAGCTCTCCTCTAACCCTATTTCTCACATGTATCCTCACCTAAGGAGCGTTTACCTAACGCTAAACGTGAGGGCCGCCTCATTGAGCCAGTGATATGGAGGGCGATAGAGGAGAAGGACTTGCGCGTGGAACATTGTGTTTCCGCTTCCGCTTTAAGAGTGATGGTTCCCAGGTGCGTTAATCTTTCTACCAAATTATGCATGTTCTTATTCTGGTTATGGAGATCTTGGGATTGCGCAATTTGCATCCAACATGTGGTATCAGAGCAACCATAACCCTAGAATTTGAACGCATAAAGTTTTTGTCATAATTTGTGATTTTCGAAATTTTTTGTTCAATAAAAATAAAATTAAATCACAAATTCGAACTGGGCTCGACGAGATGAGCAAGACGGTCGGCGCGGTGTCGCCAGGGGAGGCATCACGCGCCCCCACGCGCGGCCACGCGCTGCCAGGGCGTCGGAGACGCGCCCCACGCGCGGTCACGCGCTCCCACGCGCGGGGCGCGGCTCGCGCGTGTGCTCCACGTGCCGCGCACTCGAGGCGGCGCTTGCGGGCGCGTGGAGCTTCGGATCGGCGCGTGGCCGGCGGCATTGGATCCGTATGGCCGTCCTCTACGTTGTGGTGTATTTATTTTACATGTTTAATGATTTTATGGATGTGAAAATACATACATAACCCTAAATACGTGTATTTTTAGTATATTTTTGCGTATTTGTCTTGTATTTCTTTTTCTGTGATTTTGGAAATACAAGTGTTGAGTTACTGGTATGTTATCACATAAATATTATAAAAGTGTGATTCATTAATAAAAAAAATTAAAAAAATTTATTGTGAACTAAAGTTGGCTTAATGAGATACGATCATTAAGGGATAATATTTTAACTATGTATTGAGATGATGAGAAACAGTAAAAGGTTATGAAACTTTTGTTGCTCATGCATACTCCTTTACATGCTGGTAACTTTTGAATGATGGACGTCTTAAGAACTTGTGACCAAATTGATTGTATTAATTAACACATCTGCTGAATGTGGATAATGCATGTCAATTAAGTCATTGCATATTGTACCTAAACTCATCTGGTCACTGGTTAATGTCCATTAAGTTGAATATTTTTTATGGTTAAGGAGTATGACAATATTTACGCAGAGCAATAGTATTTATTATTAAAGTTTAGATATTTGGTTCTCTGATTTGACTCAATTTATAGGCCATTGGTTGATGCAATGATAATTTGTTACTTAAAATTAGCTAATATATCAGTTGTTGGCCTTGGAGTCATGTTTTGCCTTATGAAACTCATGAGTGATAATGGATAAGCTATCAAGCTTGTCGATTTGGTGTACCCTGTATTACTATTGATGTTAATTTATGAGAGATCTTCTAGATCATAATTCTTTTTCTTGTTGTTATGGTAATATGTAATCGGGGTGCATAAGAGATGATTTCTTCTCTGTTATGAGAAGTTTCTTGTGTTAATGTGATCGGTGATCTTATTGGAATCTGTCTTTCAGGTTCACTATATATATCTCTGTGTGTGTGTGTGTGTGTGTGTGATTAAAGATTTTATTAATGAATAAAGCAATGTAATTAGCATGATATGTGATTTTGGTGATATACTGCCCCTATCACTAAAGTCAAAATCACATGTATATGGTGTATGTGAGCAGTAAAGATTATATCCCTAATATGAGAGAGTTTCAATGATTCAATTGAGTAGTGACCGCCAAAGTGGCACGCTTGATTGGATTTGAGAAATTTCGGTCTCGTATATTGATTGGGATGTCTCCTAGTCTAATGCATAGTCATACTCCCAAAGGAGGTGATCGTGTATTAGTTCATGGAGGGATACATAATGGTGTGGTGGAGGAATGACTGATCCTAGTGATTCATATGCCCAAAAGTGATGAATTCACTAAGATTGGAATATATTCTCATAACCGCTATCATGTGGGGAGTGTACAATTGCATGTCATGTATTTTGCCCAAAGGTGATTATATGATTATGCGTGTAACTCTCTAGATGTGTACTTGTACGTCGAGTTACACAATGCTCATATGATGCTGATTACATACATTGCTTGTTATGTGAGCAATAAGGTTTATATCCCTGGTATGAGAGAGTTTCAATGATTCAATTGAGTAGTGATTGCCAAAGTGGCACGCTTGATTGGATTTGAGAAATTTCGGTCTCGTATATTGATTGGGATGTCTCCTGGTCTAATGCATAGTCATACTCCCAAAGGAGGTGATTGTGTATTAGTTCATGGAGGGATACATGATGGTGTGGTGGAGGAGTGTGATCCTAATGGTTCATATGCCCAAAGGTGATGAATTCACGAAGATTGAAATAAATTCTCATAACCACTATCATGTGGGGAGTGTATAATTGCATGTCATGTATTCTGCCCAAAGGTGATTATATGATTATGCGTGTAACTCTCTGGATGTGTACTTGTACGTCAAGTTACACAGTGCTCACATGATGCTAATTATATACATTGCTTATTATTTTAGTCACATTTTTTGTAATTAATAACTCCACTATTATTGAGGTTTTTACCGTTTCAAATTTTAAGTTGTGGACATATGATTTGTTGCTTGAAAAAAGAGAAATAGAATTTGCTTACTGTCCATGAAGCGTTTCATTCTGGAACACTTGAAAAGAGGTTTGCCTACGAACTGCACTGCTATAAGATGATGGAAGCCTTAGTTGCTTGAAATTATGTCTTGTCTGATATCAAAATTAGGACACATCTGCAAAGATTGTGTTTAAGTCCTAATGACATATACATCTCGTATATGGTTAAAAGGTTGTTTCCAAAAGTTTTCTATTTAAGGAAAATGGCCGAGATAAAGAATAAATTGGTTAAAATTAGTCTTGAAGGTTGTCAGGCCTAATAGTAGCGGTAAGTATTTTGGCAAGTATGACAATACTGAATTACTTAAAGGGTCATTTGTCAAATACTTGGTAAATTCTGGGGTGGTAATTTAATTACTATGCCTGAAAATCCTGACACGAAGATTTGGCTAAAAGGCATGAAGCACAATAATGAAATGGTGATGAATATGATTAGTAAGACTAATTTATCCGGTCTTCTGAGGGTTGATATTGTAAAAACAACTCTTTTCACATACAAAAGATGTTTTCTTATCAAAGTTATTTCATAAACTTCTTTTGAATTATGGACTAGACATAAATTACTTGAATCATATTAAATTTAGAGGTGTCATGCAGAAGTGAGGTTATCTAATCCAATTTCAAGTGCGTTGCAATTCAGATCCAATCGGAATTGTTTTGTATCTTACTCAGATTGTTCAAAGGAGTATTGATTATGAACCTAATAAAGGTACAAGAATTATGGAATCACATACAGTAAAGTTTCTAGAGATTGACGTAATTGTAGAGGATAGCTGCTCTCAGACTATTAAGGATAATAGTACGATGGAAAATTACTGTGTCTTTGTCTTTGCCTATACAGATAATTGTGATATAGACAATTATGGAATCTTCTGTACCATAAACTAAACTTGTTGAGATTTAAGGTACTATTCTTGATATAATTTATGATGAAATTTATCGAACCTCTCAAGTGCAGAATGAAGTGGTTGTAGCCTTATTCAGGAGATTTATTAGGGAAAGACGGTCGGTTATACCATCTAACTACATAGTCTATTTGTGAGAGCATGATTACAATATCCACTACATGGTTGATTTAGTGACATATATATAAATGTTGTTTCTTGTTCTTAATCAAGTATGTGATTAGACGCCATAAAAGATGATAAAGTCTTCACTCTGAAAGAGGGGTGGATAGTTTATAGTGAAGAAATAATTATTTTTTTCTAATATCTTTTAAAGATTCTTTCAGAGTGAACGTGGCATTAATAGTTTTTTTTTTTTAATATGGAGTTACGCCAAATAGATACAAAATCTATATAGTGCGATTGGAAGATTTTGCAGCACATGTTTTAAGTAAACTTATGTGTAGACTGAAAAGTCTTATTCATGGTCTTAAGCAAGTTTCCAAACAATATTATTAAAGTTTCATAGTATTGTCTTTTTGTTTAGTTGGAAACAAAGTAATTTAATATACCGCAAGGTCAGTGGGAGGAAATTTATCTTTCTCATACTTTATGAATATGATATTTCGTTTACAAGTAATGACCTTGAGGCATCTCTTGTTCTTTGCATTAACATCCGTAAGGATTGTTCTTGCCATACTATATTAGATTTTCTCGGAGGACATTTGTTGATTGTATATTAGAAATATTCAATATACATCATTACAAGTCAGGAATTGCTCTTGTTGTTAAAGGTGATGGACTGAATCTATCACATTGTCCTTATTTAAATATTGAGAATAGTTAAAGGGTGTACCTTGTGTCAGTGCACTTAAAAGTATAATGTATGCTTGAATTTGCACTAGACTAAATATCGTCTTTGTGACGGGACTTCTAGGCAGATATCATTTATATTCAAGACGCGATCACTGCGTTGCTGCCAAGAATGTTTTAAGGTACTTAAAGAGGACAAGATATTATATGCTAACTTATAGACATGTTCAATTCTTGTAGCTAGTACGGTATTTAGATGTAAACTTTGCTGGCTATTATGATGACATGAGATTAATAATAGAATACATATTTATGTTAGCAGGAAGTGTAGTAAATAAAGTTCTATATCTACTATGTAAGTAGAGTTAGTAATATTCTTTTAGGTTGTTACTTGGGCTATTAGGCTCCGGAATCTCATTAAGGAGTTGACCGTTTTTAATTTTATGGATTGAACCATACGGTTGTATTGAGACAATAAATTTTGTAGTATTTTTATTAACTACAGAGGTCTCAAGGGGTCTATATATATGACAGTTAAATTTTTTGAACATAAAGAAACGGTATAGAAAGGTGACGTTATAATATAGCATATTTTCACATATGATATGGTAGCAGATCCACTAACTAAAGGCCTACGCTTATGTGTATTTGAGCGACATGTCATTAGCATGGGCCTAGGAGCATCATAAGATGCTGTTGTTTAATGGGAACTATTTTGGCTTTACTCTGATAAAGTTTACATCTGTGTTCGTTACATTTAGTAACGGTTTGATATGTATCAACTTTTGCATTCAATAAAATATTTTTGAATGTATTGTTATTATGTTGAATACATATTGATAAAGTCTCAAGGTACTATACAAACCTTGAGTGAAGGCTAGGGGCATCCGGTTATTAGCCTTATCCATATGTCTTGTTATACATAAAGAAATGTTAACCGTAAGGACAAGACATATGTGGGTTCATGGAACCATAAAAACATTCTCTAGTGGCACAAGTTTTTTGTGACGCTTAAGGTAAGAGAATGTGCATTCTCTAGTGGCACAAATTTTTGTGACATTTAAAGTAAGAGAATGGTGACTGACAACGGGATCTCTCTATGAGAGATGTTATCCATTTGACACACTACCATATTGAATCCATATCAATAAAGTTGAAAGCACTCGTGACCATGGAAGGCTCTATGTGTATACATGCAGTTACCGCCATGATTTGGTGTTTGAGACTTTATGGGATAGGATTGACTATTAAGAATTATCTCTAGACCAAAGTGCGCACATACAGTACGATTTCAATTAATATAGTCAAAGTGGGAGAATGTAAGAGTTTTCCGAATGTGGACTAAATTAATTGATATTGTAATTTACTGTTTTTACGGTTACCGTAAAACAGGGTTGGTCTAAGGTGAGATAGAAGGTTTCTTAATTAGTCTAATTGTCGCGACCTCTTTTTTTCGGCGCCCGATTAGAGTCGAACGCCTAAAGAAGGCTAATGGCTTGGCTGAAATTAGTTATGCCCGGACTCTCCCAAGTCCACCAATTCACGACTTTAATAGTCTAAGTTTTTTAACCTGTAAATTAATTTTTAAAACGGAGTCGCCACTAATCAATTTGGGGCGGGTTGATTAGAAACCCATGCGAAGTATTGGGAGAAATACTTGCTCTGCGCAACCGGATAAATTAGGATCGGGGACTTGATTACACTAGTTAATCACTAATGCCCTTTCGGTACCTAATCTTGTTTAAATCCTGAGGTTTTTGGATGTTTGAGGGATTTTCCATGCAATTTGGGGAGGAAAACATTTTTGAGTCTTTTTCTAATTTTTTGGACATAAAAGGGATTTTTTTGGATTTTTTGGTTTTTTTGGAAAAAAATACAAGTCTTTTTGGCTTTTTTGAGTTTTTGGCCTTTTTCGGATTTTTGGCATTTTTTTGGAAAATATGAAATATTTTTGATTTTTTGATTTTTCCGGAAAATAAATTTTTTTAATATTTTAAATATTTTTTTGGAAAATAAATTATTTTTTATTTTTCTTAATTTTTTTGGAAAATAAAACATTTTTTTAACAATTTTTTAATATTTTTCTGTTTTCTGGAAATTAAAATATTTTTAAATATTTCTTCGAAATAAATTATTTTTGATTTTTTTATTAAAATATTATATAAAATATTATAAAAAAAAGCCGACTCGGGTCGGGTCTGCGGGGTGGATCCGACCCGGGCCGGCGACCCGAACGCGGACGGGCCTGCGTTGCGGGCCTGACTCAGATTTTTTCTCTTTTTTTTTTTTTTTATTGAAACGGCTTCGTGGCCGGGCGTTCGGGGACACCGGCCCGGCCCGACGACCCGCTCCGACAACCCGCTCCATGACCCGGCTCCCCTGCGAAAACCCTACCCGAATCGCGACCCGGTTCCTGCCGTGCCCAAATTGCAAACCCTACCTCGGTTTTCCGGTCCGGATCCACTTCACGACCGGAAAATCGCAAACCCTAGGGTTTGCGAATCCCGGCGCCGAGGACGGAACCGAGGCGTTGGCGGCGGCGCGACTACGGCGGCGACGGCGACGACGGCTAGGTCAACGGGAAACGGCTACGATGAACGGCAACGGTAACGGCGAACGGTTTTCTTTACCTTCTCTCGAACGGGGACGGCGACGGCGACGATGCCGGATCAAAGGTAGCGGTGGCGGAGGCGTTCGACGGCAACGAGGGCGAGGATAGACTGGTGATGACCACGGCGAACAACGACGGCGGCGGTAGGACCCAGACTCGGCCGGAACCAACCGGAGCGTCCTCTCTGCGTCTGCGTGTTTTCTACACCCCCCCACTCGGATCTCTCTCGCCTCACGCTTGGATCCCCCGCCGCTCCCGGCGACCTCGGATCTCGGCTCGCTCGTCCTCGGCCCCCTTTCGAAGTCTCTCGGTCGGGAGGTTTCGAGGATCTGCAGTCCTCAACCCTTCGCCGCCTCTCTCTCTCTCCTCCTTCCCTCGGCTTGCCCCCTCTATCTGCAGGTTCGCTTGCACATGGCCTCCCCCGATGTCTCTCGGAGGGATGCCGTTTGAGCTCGCGACCTGCCTCTCTCTCGCTCGCTCTTCAACCTCCTCCGAAATCTCTCAGGAGGAGATTTCCAAGCTTGCGATCCACTCGCGTGTCCCTCCGACGACGGAAATGGGGGCCTATATATAGGCCGAGGGGCGGCCGGTCGACGGAGTTCGACCGTCGGTCGTCGCAGCCTTCGCCGGCCGAACCGGTGTCCCATCCGACGCCAGCTGCCCCCTTGCTCCACGTGCGCTACTGTTCCTCCCTTCTGCTCCGGCGTCGTGCGCGTCCTTCCTCTCCGGCGCGTGCTGCTTATCTGATTGGAGAAGACGACAGCAGGAAGAAGAAGACAAAGGAAAGGGGCTGGGCTGAGTCAGGTCGCGGCTGGGCCTCGCGGACCTGCGCGAAAGAAAAGAGGGAGGAAATTTGGGCTTTGAAGGCCCGGCCCTTGTGGCTGCTTTTTTTGTTTTGTTTTGTTTTTGTTTTGCTTTGTTTTTGTTTTTTTTTGTTTTTATTATTTATTATCCGAAAATGGCAAAATTGATAATTAAAAAAACCTAATTTAAAAAAACGAAATTTAGGCGTCAACACTAATATGGGGCTGGCTAGTGTGGGCCGAGTTGAGCCTGACCCGTAATGAGGGGGCCTGGCTGGAAACTCTATAAATAGTGGTCAAGTCTCTCCTCTAACCCTATTTCTCACATGTATCCTCACCTAAGGAGCGTTTACCTAACGCTAAACGTGAGGGGGGCGCCTCATTGAGCCAGTGATACGGAGGGCAATAGAGGAGAAGGATTTGCGCGTGGAACATTGTGTTTCCGCTTTCGCTTTAAGAGTGATGGTTCCCAGGTGCGTTAATCTTTCTACCAAATTATGCATGTTCTTGTTCTGGTTATGGAGATCTTGGGATTGCGCAATTTGCATCCAACATTATAGAGTCCCAGTATACTTCAGACCTGAAACTGAAAGATGCCCTAGTCCCTTTGCACTTACGAGGTTGAAGTTATTCAACAAAACTGCTGATAGATTCTTGGAATTGTCGCAAGGGCTGAAGTACCAAAGTTGTTGCCTTCTCTATCACTCTTGTGCATAATTCGGCCGTGACGTAAAGGAGACACAAGATACGTGTGCATAGAATAGTTATGTTATGGAGCTTAATCACGATGGATGTGATTTTCAGGGTCCAATCATAGCCATATGATTATCAAGTCATGTCACCTAGCAAAGTGTGGTTGTAGATCATTCAGCATGAGCAGTTAAATTTGACATGTGGCTGGCTATAATACATGATTTACGTGATGATGCATATTGCATAACTCGTGGATTTGAAAATATGGATTGGAGTCACTTTCATGGTGCATACCATCGGATACATTTTCTATTAGTTTCTTTGTTCATGGCTTAATTCCATGGGAATGGTGATTGTTGCTTGGGGCCTATTTAGTAATCATTTTATTTCCAAGAATAATTTCTAATCATTTTGACAAGCAGTCGCCGCACTAGGTCGTGTGAACCAAAAACCTATTAATAGATAAGAACACATTCCAACTAATTCCCAAAAAATATAAATTTGTATCAAATTCGAACTAGTAACTAATCCCAACATGGAAGTATTGAAAAAACTCATATAAGCAAAAAATCTCAAATATCCTTGATCATGAGACATATAATTGTCACTATAAAAAAGAACCAAAATTCCAAAAAGTAGTAATTAATATTAACATAATAGAAGTAAGTGGATCTATTAAGTGACCGAACTCTAAAGAAAAATCATTATTAATGGTCCAAGACCATACATATTGATAGATAAAACTTCTATTTATTTGCTGAATAGATAGATAGACCGAAAGTATCATAACTATACTTAACAAGAAAATACTAGGAAAAGCCCAAATACGGCAAAGATTTTTTGTTGCCGTTGGAAAAAGTAGAAGTCCCACTCCTATTAACATAGGAACTGGAAGTGGAATGAAGGGGATAATCCATGAATATTGATATGTATATTCCATAAAAAAAACCTTTTTCTTTTTAATTAATTCTTTCTAATTCACCGCTCTTATATCTTTTTATAGGTTCAATAAAAAATCAAGATATGGAATACTTAAATAAATTAGAAAATTTTCGGATGAATTTATAAGCATTTGAAGGCGTTTAGTAACTGTCTAAAATTTCTATTTCCGGAATAAAATTACGTTTGGTACCACCTTCAAAATTTCTAATTCAAATAATTTTCTTTTAATGTTTTTAATAATTCTATTACTTTTTTTTCTTTTTTTTTTTCTTTTCTTTCTCTTGTTCTTCAAGCTTTAACCGATCACCGGCTTCAGGATGACCGACGACCGACCAAACGAGGGCCTACGACCTTGTTGAAGCATTGCTGACCCCTGGCGAGGCTACACCTCGTCAGCCAAGCCTTGGTTGGGTGAGCCTCGCCCGACCAACTGAGGTTCGCTGGTGGCCAGGGGATCCTCGCCTAGGCTCAGCCTCGCCTAGATCTAGAGAGGCCGACTCTCATCGGTGGTTGGGTGAGCCTTCAACAAACTTACCAAACCTCACCCAACCTGTCACTGGCAGCCAACGGCAGCAAACAACGAGGGCCGGCAGTGGAAGAAGAAGAGAGAATGAAGAAGAAAAAGAAGAAGAGAAAAGAGAAAAAGGAAATTTAGATTGGCTTGATTATGAAATTATTCTCAAGAACAAAGAAGTATCCTTTGTTTTACTCCTTGATTCCATTCCAAATGAATAAAAAGTTTACCAAACGGATTTTCGTTCTTTTTTTGTTCCTAGATATAAAGAATAAAATCGAGTATTGTTTGGCCAATTACCAAACAAACCCTTACTAAGCCATGGCTTTGCTCACTTATTTATCTACCATTTGAGATTCTAAATACAAGGAGTTTAATCGAATGCATGTGAAAAGTGATAAGGAGTTAGTATGGGACTTTATATTAGACTAATGAAGTTTATTAGATCAGGGTTTATGATTGTATAGTTTTGATTAATTCATGATAGACAAGATTTTATTATAACTTTTATTCAATAAAATGTTTTATTCAATCAATATGTTTTCGTTAAATGACTAGCTTTGGCTAAAGGTTCTATTATTTATGTTATAATAGATGACCGATCATTTCCTAAATTCTGGACGTGTATATTTAGGATGTGATGCACACAATTTCTATCAATTTGTGATCCATAATAAAAAACTTACTTGGAAAAACTGTCCTCGCATCACATATGGACGGAAATGTAGCCTACTATGTAAATAATTGTGCATATTATTAGATGAGAAAATAATTTGATACCTTACTTTGATACAACATCTGATGGGCGACAATTATTTGAACTACCTTGAAGGTTTATTTTCTTGAAGGGGACCATAAATTGTTACAATAAGAGCTTTTTGAACGTAATGCTATAACCACTAGAGTTTGCCCCAGTGGCCACCCTTCCAACATGGAAGGGAGAGGTGGGGGGTTCGAATCCCTACCTTCTCGAGGGGTTGGGGTGGGACGATTTAATTTCAAGTGTGGGTTTCGACTCCCACACCCTGCAAGGAGACAGGGCAAAAGTTTGAGAGTGAGAGTTAGAGTACAACCGATTAAAAAAAAAAAAAACATAATGCTATGGGGTTCACCCCATAGGAAAGCATCCATTAAGTTATGCGAGGAACCATTGAACATCAATTCAAGCAATTAGTTTGCATTGAACCCACTTTAATTACAACCCAAAAACATTGCCAAATTCAAAGGAGATATTTGTAAAAGATTGGAAATCTGTACTATCTCGTGAAGGGTAACACTTGCCACTAAGGGCGCGAATAATAACCATTCTTGCCAGAAATTGATTTATGGAAGAGAAATAGCTTTTTCTATTTCTATTTCTAGATAAGTTTCTAAGCAAAAATACCCGTTTAATAATGACACAAAATTTCTACTCCAAAAATAGAAATTCATTTGATAACGACACAAAATTTCTTCCTTTCAAATGGTGGCAACCGGCGGACGGCGGACGGCGGCGGCGGCGATGGCCGGTGATCGGCGACCGGCGACCGGCGGATGGCGGCCGGTGACGGCCGGCGATGGGCGGACGGTGGTCGGCGGCAACGGATGGACGATCGGTTCATAGCAAAGACAAACAATGAGAATAATTTTTATTTTTCATTTCTGTTCCAAAAATAGAAAAGTATAAAATTTTTACTTCTAATTTATATTCCAAACATATTTCTGAAACAAAAATCTATTTCAGAAATAGAAAAATGGAATAATTTTATCAAATGGATTTTTAGTCCAAAAACAAGTCTGGAATAGAAAAATTGTTTCTGGAACAGAAATTGTAGTTTGTCATGTACCCCATAATTTATCAAGATATTTATTTGAATTTTATATTGGACATAGTTTTTTACTCTATCGTTGACAACCCCCTTTTCATTTCCATTAATTTCGACGTAGGTTGTTTAGAAAAAGAATGGGCAGGCTGTGTATTTCAAATGTTTCCTATACTTGGAAAGTGCCTTTTCTTCTGAGTTATAAAGCTTTGGCCTTTTCAACGGCCGGGTTTAAGGTTAGGGCTTCAACATTTAATTTAACCCGACTTTTAGGAAGAATACGTCATGATGATATAAAGGTATTTTGCAATGTGAATGAACACTTTGCAGGTATTTTACAAGGTAGAATTAAACCATATAAACTCCATTTACTGTTTAACAAATGATATCAAGTGCACAATAAAAATTTCTCGTTCTCAAAATGTGACAATTGATTAGACCTAAGTGTGTTCCACGTGTTTTGCATTTACTAGTTATGTTGAATTATTTTGTACCTAAATATTGTGCACATTAAAAGAGAAATAAACGTTTACTACCTCACTATCATGAACAGCATCTTATGGGCGGCAATTATTGTACATCTAAGATTAAGAGCGTTTTGACATGATGTTTTGCACGTCTGCCATGGTAAAGCATGCATAGTGGTTCAGCTTTGCAGATAGGCTTTGTGGCTTTAAAGATTCTTGGGCAAGTGTTTGTGCGTTTGGCAAATTTTTCGGGGCCACTTTGCGAAAATACTAGCCTCAGTAAAGTTGAAAGCTCAAGGCAAAATAGGGCTTTCAGCATTTACAAAAGGCCACTTTCTAAGGTTAATAAGAAAATTTTGTTCCAAAACTGCCATCATCAATATTTTAATTTCTGATTTTGCCCTCGTTCATCTTCTCCAAGTTGCAGATGTAGGTTGCCGATGAATCTCCACCAGATGGTCCATGAGATGGTCGCTAATGAAGCTCAATCGGCGAAGGTCTGACGTTCTAGATCTGAATCACTCCCAAATTGCATATATAAACACCCTCGGCTCGGACACCTTGGCATCTTTAGCTTCATGGCATCACCTTGCCAAGGTCGTGCAACCCCAGCATCGCTGCACTTGGGTCACGCAACCCCAGACAAGGCGACGCCCGGAGTGGCACAAGCTAGGCATGACTCGCCAAAGCTCCCGCTCAGCTTCTGCTAACAACATTTGTTACGATGACAGTCGCTTAGCTAACGGTAGCTTCTGGTCACCGCCGATGCTTGCCTATGATCGTAGCCGAAGCTCATCCAGTTGCCGATGCTCCAGTTTCCCTCTCTGTGGATGCTATAGTTGTTTGCCCTCTCCCCCTTTTTATTTATTTTTTACTTTCAAGTCAATTTATAAATTTTACGCCAAATCAATTTTCCAAATGCTACACCTCCCTTTAAAAATCTTTGGCGAAATGGCTTTACATCCACTCAAAGCAAAACTAAACACGGCTTAAGTTCGCATGCACGACGATTTAATATCACTGGAAGCAATGTTTTCCACAAGGTTATCGATGCGTTGCAAAATGTCGCAAATACTTTGATATTTTAATTTTAATGTTTCCCGATGATTTACATAGCCTTACTAGTTCTCATCGTAATGTATTTGATGGAGGTCTAAAATATTGAAGTATCTTAAACCTGTATGGTTTACAATGTTTTTTATCATAACTCAATGAAAAACATAATAGATATTGAATTATTCTGATTTCTAAAAAAAAAAAAAAATTATGTTCTTCAAAGGCTTACCAATTTCAAAACACCGTAAATATATATAATGTAATATCTAACAAGTTTTTACGACATTTCTTCATGAATCAATAATGTCATAAATAGTTAAAAGAATAAATATAGCATACACAATTAGTATAAAAAATATATATTTTACGCAGGTGGTGTCATATGCCATTCATTTTTAAGAGAGCATACTTGTAATTAGGGATGAGCAAAAAGAACCGTTTGAACCGAGAATTGCCAGACCTGACCAAATCGACCATTGGGTCTGATTTTGGACTACTCGGTCTACTTCCATGGACCCATGAACCATACAGATTATCTATTTATTTTAACTTTAATTTTCCTTCATAAAAATATATATCAAAGACCATTTAAAAAGTACCTTGTTACAAGGCTTTTCTCAGTGCTAATAACGTTACATTGAATCATCGCCAAGAGTCCAACATCAACCAGATCAGTCTATTGCGACCTCATTTTCGGGCACCTGATAGGTGCGGGAGTCTGCGGAGGCTAATGGTGTGGCTAGGTCTATTAGGCTTAACCTGGGTTCTCCCAAACCCACCAATTCACGACTTAATGGTTTGATATTTTAACCTATAAGTTAATTTTAAAAATGAGTTTCAACTAATCAATTTGAGATGGGTCGATTAGAAACCCAAGCGAAATATTGAAAGAAATATTCGCTACTACGCAACTAGAGAAACTAGGTTCAGGGACTTGATCACACTAGTTAATCACTAATGCCCTTCCCGTACCTAATCTTGTTTAAACCCTAAAGTTTTTTGGATATTTGAAGAGCTTTCCATACATTTGCAGACAAAAAAAAAAACATTTTTGGGTCTTTTATATTTGTTTTGAACATAAGAAGCATTTTTAGATTTTTAATCTTTTTCTGAAAATATTTTTTTTGAAATTTTTAATAAAGATATTATTTTTATTATTATAATAATATAATTTATTAAAAATGACTCGGGTCGGATCCCGGGTCGTCCACCCAAGACCCGGACGGGCCTGCAACGCGGACCTGGCCCGGGATTTTTTCTTTTTTTTTTTTTAAAAAAAACATAAAAGCCCAAACCAATTTGCCCCGTTTTCATTAAAAAAAAACTCCAGCCCAAAGGCTACCTAAACCACGCGTACAAACCCAACCCAAGCGGAACCCTACCCGAACGTAGACCCGGATCCGACTCGACTCCGTAGCCATGACCCGATTCCTGCAAAAAAAAGCCTACCCGATCGACGACCTAGATCCACCCGACTTCGACCCGTCTTCTCCCTCGTCGACCCGGTTTTGTGGAGCCTTCGAGATCTGACGATCCGCGGGGGAGGCGGCCGAGTTCATCACGATCTAAGCTCGGGCCTTCGCCGACACCGCCTTGACCTCCGTCCGGCCGGCTGTTGTAGCCGATCCTGTCGCCCGTCACCACCCATCGCCGCCGGTCACTGCATTCGACACTCACTTGGGATTTCCTTCGAACGCCTGGCGGACACTGGTTGAGGAGGTCAAGGTGGAGCCCTTCGGGCTCGGGATCGGGACAGGACTCCGAGCGGGCGAACAACGGGGACCGGCGGGGAGGCAAACTACAGACGGTCGGAGGCCAGAACTTGCATGAAGCCGGTGGCTGCGAATCCCGGCCCGACGACCCCAGCACGCACAAACAAACAACCAAAAAAAGGCGGACAACCCTAGCTCACCACAACAGGGGACGCAGCGTCGGGGGGTCGTTTGAGCTCGCGACCCATTCTCTCTCTCGCCCGCTCTTCGATCTTCCCCCAAAGTCTATCCGGGGAAGGTTTCTGAGCTTGCTCGTTGCCGTCGACGAAACTCGCACCCTCCTAGTTATAGGCGAAGGGCTCCGGTCTCGGCCATCGGCCTTTGGCTTGCCGACCGGACCCTCTCGGCTGAACCGCGTCCCATCCTTGCTCCTCCAACGAGGCACGCTCAGCATTAAAAGCGGTAGTAATGGCGCCCGAGATCCATCCCCGGAAGAGAAGGGAGAGGGGGTGGGCGCGAAGGGCCAGCCCCATGCAGCTGCGGTTTCTTCTTTCGCTTTTTTCTTCTTCTTTTTTGTTTCTTTTGGTTGTTATTATCATTATTATTATTTATCATTTATTATCCGAAAAATAACCAAAAAGAAGGAGAATGGAGATTAATGGATGCAAAAATTTAGGTGTCAACACGGTCCAACATCGACTGAATGGGCTTCTCGCTGCCACTTAATAGGCAAACTGCTTTGTTAGTCTATACCAGCATTGGGTGTGGGACTCTAATGCGGGTCTAACCAGCTCCAAGAGTCCCACACCCTATGCGCTCATTCCCTCTCTTTTTCTACCCCTCACCTACAAGAGAAGCCACCCTAAGAGTCTCACATCGAGCAATTACTCAAAAAGCGCAAAAAAGATTGTCTTGCTGACTTGGGCCTTTTGGCCAAGAGGTGGCGTGATTCTTTTGGAGTGTAGTTGTTAATTCTAATGCAGTTTAATGTTTTTCCATGTGGGCCTTTTGGCCATGACTTGGCGTGTTTTTTTTTTTATTTTGCGGCGTTGTTGTTAATTCTATTGCATTTCAATACTTTTTCATGCGGGGACGTGCATCAATCACATGCGATCAATTTCATTGGACCACCAAAGAAGCAATCATTATCGATCCTGATCGATCAGTTCGATTCTATCCGGTTCCAGCCTCCTCCTTCGATTCCCGAAATGGGAAACTGGTCTCTACGGTCCAATTTTCAGCTCTAGGTTGGGAATCGGATCGCCCCACAACCGATCACCCCTAATTGTAATCCTCAAATCAAGGATGGATGGGGAGCTTGTGGAAAATTTTCTTTGCACCAGAAGTAGATACTCTAATTTTCCATATTAAAGCCCTCCAACATTTTGACAGAACGTAGTTGAAATCCTCATAAATAGTTTAGTATTCTAGCTTCTTAAAATTATGGATGCATGTAAGATAGTTTTAAGTTGATTTTTTAGTGATTGGCAAAAAAAAAAAAAAAAAAACTCGCTCTATTTTCACCTCCTTATTAACTCTTGTCACCCCCCTATCAAATTAAATTGAATACATCCCTTACTGGTCTCATTTAAAATGATTTATTATCTTTAGTTTCGATTTTTCTAGACGAAATGGGTTTGGGAAGGGACATCAGAATAGGGCGATACTCATTAAAGCCAGTAATCGACCGGTCACTCATGGGTTGCTGTAAACAAGGAAGAAGAAGAAGAAGAAGCGGCCTTAGATGCTCTTGCCTGATGGCAGTGTGCATGAATGTCTTGATTGTTTTGGAGAATTGTAAGGGAAGTCAAACTGAGACTGCATTTGCTTTCCTCTTAGATTAAACTAAGTTTTTTACTCCTTTTTTTCACTCTATTTTGGGGAGTGCATGATCACCTTGCTCAGCCAAAAGGCCCGTGGTTAGACCGTCAGTGATAATGAGAAGAACCTTCTTCAGGTAACCTCCTCGAGGCACTTTTGGCATCACTACCTCATGGCAAGCTTACTGAGTATCCACCACATCCCTTTCCAAAGATTCATTCTGATTGGTTTTTGCCATGAACTCTCTTGGCAAAGTCAGGATCATCTTGCAATCCACCTTATCAGGTAAGTTACCTAACTGAACTTGAAACTTTGGCTCTGGGTCTGACTGCTTGACTCACCAACCTTCAAGTCTTCCTCCATCAGGTCATCTTCCGGAGCCAAGCCTTCTTTCTGAAAGAAAGCGAATAAGAAAACTACGTTGACGAGGTCTGTCCCTTCTCCAGCTTCTTGTGGTCTTTCCCCGCCTTACCTTATGCTGGGTACTTCACCATCAGACCAACCTAATGGTTGCCTTCTCTGCTAATGACTCCATATTTCGGTTGAGCAACACTGGAGATGGTTCAACTACAACCTAGTATTCACTCAAACCTTCTGCCGAGCTCTCCCCTGCCCGCATTTCCTTTTGACGGGGCCAAGAAATGTCTCCACTTGCTGCCAATAGTCTTTCTTCGGAATTCTACTAGATGGGTCGATCCTTCCCTCCTGTTTGTTTTAGCAACAACTCCTAAGGTCTCCTTGCCAAGAGCTTCCCGGCGACAACAGAGGAACCAACCCGCTTGCTGTGGTGAGGTGGCTTTTTTGTTTCACAATAAGTCCTGGACGATTATCCCTGCCCTCGATGGCTTACAAGTTTACTTCCATCCCTAGTCGAGTACAATTTCCTTTCGATTTCTCCTTGTAGCCGTTACTTGAATTCGCGCAAGTGTGTCCACACCCTCCAAATAACATTGGTAACGTTAAATATGATGCCCGCTCTTGATTTAAAATTGTTTCTTGCCATTTTTTTTGTTCTTTTGTGGTTGGTTTTTTTCCATTTGGAACAAAATTTGCTTCCCTCTTTTTCGGAAATTAGTTTATTTGGTAGATAGCTAATCGAATATTGTTTTAATGAATTGTATATTTCTCCTTTTTTGTACTAGGAAACTATTATTTGAAAAATAACACATGCACAAGTAAGAGTGAAAACACTTCATCTATTAGTTTTAGTACACATTTCGTTTGGACAAAGTACACCCTAAGTGCCAAAACTTGGCACGGAGGGACACTTAAGTCTCCATGCCAAAAGTTAAGAAAGTGACACTTAAGTGCTAAAATCTGAGCAAAATGGATCACTTAAGTGCCACTCCGGCCAAAATCCGGTCAAAATGCCGGCGTGACAATTTTCTGGCAAAGTAAGTGCAAAACGACGTCGTTTTGGTGCGACGTGGTAAAAAAATAAATATAGTTTTAATTTTTTTTTTTAATTTTATTTTTAAAATTTTTAAATAAATTTAGTTTTAAATTAAATTTAATTAATTTTTTTACTACGTCAGCACCAAAAACGACGTCGTTTTTGTATTTTCAAGCCACATCAGCGTTCAAAACGACGCCGTTTTGCACTTACTTTGCTGGAAAATTGCCACGTCGGCATTTGGCCGGATTTAGCCGGAGTGGCATTTAAGTTATTCATTTTGCTCCGATTTTGGCACTTACGTGTCAGTTTCCTACTTTTGGTACTTAAGTGTCCCTCCGTGCCAAGTTTTGGCACTCCATATGTCCGTACCTCCATTTCGTTTAATTATAACTTGAACGTACGTGATAGTCTATGTATCTTAATTGTTCAACTTTAACTTTATTTAGTGAATCTTATAGTCCAATTTTTTATTTATTCTTCATGCCATCATTGCATGATATTTTAACGGATACTTTAAAAAAAAAAATATGACAAAGTTCAAAACATAAAATATTCTAAACATGCATTATTATCATGCAAATGCAAAAGAAAATGCTTCCTGAAACATTATTATATAGAATGATATCCTTGCCTTGATTACATGAATAATTAACTATTGGTAAGAAATTATGCCAACCGTAATGGCATCATACGACAACCCATTCAAACCATTTGCAAACACATATTTTTAGTCAATACTATATGCATCATAGTTTTTATAAAATTATCAATGGAAAGAAAATTATCCACTGCAATGCAATAATAACAAGTTTCATATGCAACTTAACAAAAGATACTGTCCATCAGCTACTTGGCTCCCCTAAAAAAGGTTACTCTCTTGACAAAATTATTTTACCCGAATCAAGCATAAACATTTTTAATGACATCAAGAAGAGAGTAATTATTTACTTAAAAAAAAACACACACACACACATCAAGAAATAAGTTTCAATATTTAGTGCAAGAAGCTCCAAATGAACTTATTGAGATCAATAGATACGTATAAGCAAGTTGGGTGAACTTCAATATTATCTTCCGTAGTGACTGCACTACAGGAAATAAGAAATGAGTAAATTTTGTATAATGCATTCATCAACCATAATGTTCAATCTTTGAGTAAATTCTTGTAAATTTGTACCGAAAATCGAAATCGAAAAATTTGTAGCTTTAAGGATTATCTAAGGAAATAAAGTTATAATTGGCAGAATAAATTTAGAAGATGACGAACATGAAGGAAACGTCGAAATGTAATGGATGTGGAAGACATGGCTAGAGTGAAAAAGGTTTTTTGAAAGAGATGTGAGTAGTTTTGTCTCGTAATAAAATTGAAACAAAAGACAAAAAAAAAAAATGTATACAATAACCTTAAAGCAGGAGTGGGATCTGTAATGAATAATGTAGTCAATTTAATATGGTAAGGGTGTCAAGAGCTAATAAGGGAATGGAAATAGCATTAGCAAAAAAAAAAAAAAGTTAATTTTTTAGTGTTCTATTCACAAGGCATCATAGATATTTGTGATAAGTACATCAAAAATCTTAAAACTAGTCATGAAAATGTAATTGAGTCCAAAAATTTTCAAAAAATGCAACTAAGTTTTAAAATTTATCATGAAGGTACAGTCGAATCCTAAAACTAACAAAAAGTATAATTAATTCCTAAAACTTTCTTAAAACTTGTGCACTTTTTGAAAGTTTTAAAACTCAATCACACTTTCTTAATAAGTTATTAATAAGTTTTAGGATTTAATTGTACTTATTAAAAGTTTTATAACTCAATTACACATTCATAACAAGTTTTGGGAATTTCATTGCACTTACCCCCAAAAATTTTGATGTTATCATTTTAAATAGTTTAATGAACATATGCCATACTACTTTTCAAATTTTAGGATCTTCTTACATTTTATGATGTTTTGCACGCATAAAACAAAATCATTTGTCGATTTCATATGTCTGAAATAGTATTAAATTTTCCTACACGTTAAATTCACTTTTTTTTTTTTTGTTCATTTGGTTATGCAAACAGATATTGTTGCCACTTATCGGGGGAAAACACTAAAAATAATGTCTATCTAGAACACAAGACAACTTAGATAAAGGAAGGCAACTTTGATGCAAACGAAGGTGAACTGCAGTACAGTAGATGGAAGTGTTTCAACAAGCATGAAAGAAGAAAACATGAAAAATGAAGTGAGAAACGAAAAGGCAAGACGATAGAAAGGAAGTAAATAGGTTATTCATGGAGCAAAACGAATCCCACTCATGAACTACAATCGAGGAATTCACCAACTGCTTCAATTTCGAATTGATGCCGACATAGAAGAAGAATCAAAAGTAGAAGAACATTATAGTAGATGAAATACAAGGACATTCTTAGCCTTTTCATGCTGAAGAGAAAGGTATCAAAGAAGGGCCTGACCTCATTGATTGGTCAGGGGTATTTTATTCTTTACCTTTTTGATTTACTTTCCTTTCCTTTTTCCTTTTCCTGATTTTTTTTCTTTTCATAAAAAAGACAAACTCAAAAAAGAAAAAAAAAAAGGTAAAATTTTAACAAAGAAAAAGAAAAAAATACAAGCAGGAGGGCTAGCCCCGGCCCTCTCGCCTGTGGCCATCGCCCCATCATCACATTAAGGTGTTGGCTATGGCCGACAAGGTCCTTGGCACCTCCCGACCCTTGCTAGAATCAAGAGAGAGCCGCGACCCTCTCCCAAACTTAGGTACCCACATGAAAATGGTGAAGCAAGCATTCGAGTAGTTTTGTGGTGGGACTCATATTCTTCGTCTTGAGGGTTTCAGATTTCATTGCTAACCATGACCTTGTAGTTGTTCGCAACATGGAGTTCTTGCAATGAGCGATCGCACCTTGAATTATTCTCTACAACTCCATTGATGAAACCTTCGAGTGGCAACCTCCTCCCGTCCGGACCCCTCCTCCTCCGCCACCGAACCCGCTCGCCATAGGGTCGCAACCTCTACTAATTCTAGCGAGGACTAGCAAGACCTCACCTCTAGTGGGCGAGCCGACCCTTGTCGAGGCACTGGCGACCCTATTGGTCATAGCCAACGCCTTGTCTTGAGAAGGGACGGTGACCATAGGCGGGCTTGGATTTTTTTTTTTTTTTTTAAGTTTTAACTTTTTTTCTTTTTAAAATTTGTCTTTTATGAAAATAAAAAAAAAAAAAAAATGAAAGAAGAAAGAGAAAAAGGAAAGAACATAAAAAAAAAACTAATGGGTGAAAATGCCCTTGATAAGGTTAGGCCATTTTTTGAAACTAAAATGACCATTTTAGACCCTTATTTGAAATAAAACTCATTTTAGGTAGTTATTTAAGAAAATGATGGCACTCCATGCCCTTATTTATAATAACATCCACTCCAAACTTTTTTTTTTTTTTTAAATGAGAGCACTTCATATCCTTATTTGAAATTTCTCCCAAAATCGTAGATACATTAGAACATGACATTGCCGTGGTAATAAACAACTGAGCAAATTCCTATAAGACTGATTGTAGGTTACATTGAATAAATATACAAAGAATAGAAATACTAAAAGAGAATGACGTGATGATTGTAGTAGATACTTAATTATTTCAAATAGATTGTTACAATAAACCTTTCATCATTCAATCCATATTATTACCGGGTTGAATATAGGAGAAAAAACAGGAAACAAAACTCAACTCCCCAAGTCGTAATCAAGGTCAAATAAGTTGGACCACACTTTATGAGAGTTTCTTAAATTCTTCCCACGGGCAAAATTACGTATGTTTTTTGTGTTATTCCGAACATCTTCTTAAACTGGTGGCGTGTAGGCATTGTTCTCAATCTAAACTTTAAGCACGATAACGATGCACATGTTTGACCGGCGGTCTTTTCAGTCAATTCATGCGCCAATTGACAGGTCAAAGATACAAACATGATCCAAGTTGATATTTAGTTAAGCTTGTACTAGGATCATGTCCACAACTTGTGACTCACAAATCATAAATATGAATGGAAGAATATTCCACTGGCCAAAGGTGTAGGAAAATTGATGACAAATGTTCAAAATGAGCAATGGAAAGTGGCGATACATCACCTAGAGGTGGTGAAGAGTAACTTGACAATGACTTGGTTGACATTGTTGTCATCACGATTGAACATTTCCAATTCCTAACTCAACAAAAAATTCAAAAAAAAAAAAAATCAGCTTATATTATTTTCCATTTTCATCCTTAGCAAAAAAAAGAAATTTGGAAAATTTGGGGTTTCCACTTGACTAGTCAAAACAAAAAACAAATTGTCTTCTACTCTTATGTATCAACGGCAACATTGTATTTCGCTATGGCAATCAACGTGAAACACATGGGAAAAAAACCTACAGGCACATAGTCGAGGAAAAGACTCTTCAAATAGAACTAGCTTTCATACCGAGATGAAATAGCAAATATAGAATTGAGTAAGTTCTATTTATTCAATAACGAAGAATACAAGAGATATTTCGTAGACTGTACAGGTGGTTAATGATAATGAAGAATACAAGCAATATATGTAGATTGTACAAGTGGTTATCCAAGGTAAGAATACCTTACTTCTATCCAATCCTTATACATAGTACCAATTATAGTTACCATCAAGGTAGTTGTCAAAATTGGAAAAGACTTACTTCCATGTGATTTAAAGGTTCCTATCCCCAAATCACTCATTGATCTAAGGAAAGTTAGGTTCGTTGTGGCATAGGTTCGACATGTGCACTGGACATATAATATAATTCCAGTTATTTCCCAATTTGCATTAGATCATGCAATGTTGATCTGTTCACTCAGAATTAAACTATGATTATAATTCGAACAAAACATATTAATCACAAAAATAAAACTCTTATGATAATTCTCTAATCGAAGAGTTATTGACACCAATTGCTCCTTACCACATTTTTAAATTGAAAAAAAAGTGTACCAATTTCAATCAATCAAGCATAGACATAATCAATGAAAAATTTGATAGATCTACCAGTGTCTCTAAATAAATATAATTTAAGAAACTGTGATTTGAAATTAAAAACAATTTAATCGCAGTGGTGAAAAGCTACAACTACTTTTAACAAGTGTAAACAAGCGGAGTTTCTTCTATGTTCATGTGATTCCAAGCTGGACCAACCTTTTGGCGTCGCTAAATTTTTATTAGCAGCTGAAAATGTGTACTTTTTCAAAATGTGGATTACGTTTTGTTTGTCCTTAGCTTATTACAACGACATCTGGACATCGTTCAAGTTCTGCCGCAATGTTCTTGGGCCGATCCTCTCCCGCTGTCATCACATGATGCGATGGAAATGTTGACTAAATGACATGAAGAGCAGACCCAACGAATGTGAGAAAGTTCACAGAAAGCAACGCTGGTAGACGTTTCACATGTTTGTTGGATACCTAATATTTTGTCCTGTAGCATTAAGTAGAACCGCGTCCCTGCCAGATGCTTATCGAGCTTTGTGTATGGAATCTGCTGTGCCAAAGTCTTTCTTCAATGAAAGACTCAGTAAGGCATATCTAGAACCGAGAGCTAGATCAGCACCCCTAGAACCACCTAAAATCAGCCGGTCTGGTCTAGTTTAGATGTTTTCCAGCTCAAGTAGTCCTCTCTACTCATCCCTAGTCGCACAAGTACGAATTTTGGATAGGGTAAAAGTGTCGCCACAAGAATAATTTTGAGCTTTCCGTGACTTTTTTCTTAATGTAATTGCTCATTTAACTCTCAGGAAAATGCCAAACATTTAATCATAGTAGTGTCATGATTCGTGAGCAAATTTCTCCGATCATAGATGGAGAAAATGTCAAACATTTGAATGGGATCCCCCTCCATTGCTTCCATTTCTCGTGAGAAAATTTCTTTGATATAGATGGAGAAAATTTTTCAACCACGAGTACACGCAACATCCAATATTTTGCAATTTTAATTATTTGTTTCATCTTCCCCGAATGGGGTCAGCATTTGTCTTATTTTAAAGAAGCAAACAGCGAGGGGAAAAAAGAAAATTAGATATATGTTCATTTCAGTTGAAAAACCAAGACAAAAACTGCATTTTTCCCCCAAAAAAAAGAGGCTAAAAGTAACCTAAATTTATCAAATAAGGACCTAAAGTGGACCTTATTTTATATAAGAGTTTAAAGTATTTTTATTTTCTGAAATAAGAACATGACATGAACCTTTTTTTTTTCCTGCTAATAAGGGTCTAAGATGGCCATATCAATCTAAGCAAAAGGTTTGACCTCACAATTGGTTAAGAGTATTTCGTTATTTGCTTTTTTTACTTTCTTTCGTTTCCTTTGTCCTTTTTCTAATTTTTTTCATAAAAAAGAAAAAAAGGTAAAACTTTAACAAAGAAAAAGAAAAAGAAAATACAAGCAGGAGGGCTAGCCCTAGTTCTCCTACCTGTGGCGGCCGCCCTATCCCTGGCTTAAGGCATTGGCTATGGCTGACAAGTTCGCTAGCACCTCGGCAAGGCCCGGTGACCTTCACCAAAACTAAAAGAGAGCTGTAACCCTCTCCTAGATCTGGGCACTCACATGAAAATGATGAAGCAAGCATTCGACCAATCTCGTGATGGGAATCATCTTCTTCGTCTTCAGGTTCTTAGGAGGCTTCAGATTTCATTGCTGACCATGACCTTGTAGTTGTTCTGCAACATGGAGTTCTTGCAATGAGCGATCACACCTTGAATCGTGCTCTACGACTCCTCCGTTGACAAGGCGTCCAAATTGCAACCTCCTCTCGTCCAGACCCCTCCTCTTCTTCCACCACTGAAACCGACCCCCTTAGCCATAGCCAACACCTTGTCTCGGCAAGGGGCGGTGACCATAGGTGGGCTGGGCTTTTTCTTTTTTCGTGTTTTATTTTTTTTAAGTTTTAATTTTTTTTTTTCATTTTTGAATATGTCTTTTGTATGAAAAGAAAAAAAAAAGGAAGGAAAGAAAAAATAGAAAAAAATGAAAGAAAATTGAAAAAAAAAAACAAAAAGAAAAAAATGCCCTTGGCAAGTCAATGAAGTTAGCCAATTCAAGTCATTATCTGAAACAAAACCCACTTCAAATACTTATTTGAAAAAAATGATAATAGTCCAAACTCTTATTTAAAACAAGATTCATTATATATCATTATTTAAAAAATGACAACATTTTATGTACTTATTCGGAATTTTTCCCAAAACCGCAACTACACTAGAATATGACATTGCCTTGCTAATAAATAACCAAGCAAATGCCCATAAGACTCATTGTAAGTATATTGAATAAGTACACAAAGATTAGAAATCCTAAAAGAGAACAACATGACGATTGTGTTAGATACTTAATTGAATGCGTGGTCTCATGACCGTGTAGTTTAATGATTTCAAATAGACTCTTAACATTAACCTAGCATTATTCAATCCATCGTGGTATAAGTTAAAAATGCCTCTTCTCGTATTATGTCTATGCGCTCATTTTATTACAAGACTGAATATAGGAATAAAAAAAGGAAACAAAAATCAACAAATTGGACGGTCCCCAGGCCGCAATCACGGCCAAATAAGCTGGACCACACTTTATGAGAGAGACTCTTAAAATCTTCGAAACGGCAAACATATGTGTCCGATTTTGTGGATCAGAACGTGGGAGCGTCCCATCACTTAGAAAATAATACCGGATTGCGTGGATCAGAACATCTTATTAAGCTAGTGGCGTGAGCTAGCCATTGTTCCCGCGCTAAACTTTAAGCATGATGACCATGCACATGTTTGATCGGCCGTGTTTTCAGTCTATTATTGTGCCAATTGACGGGTAAAGATATAGACATGATCTACATTAATATTTAGTTGATTTTGCATGTAAATTATGTTCATAATTTGTGACTCACCAATCATAGACATAATCGGAAGCATGTAAATTATGTTCATAACTTGTGACTCACCAATCATAGACATAATTGGAAGAATTTTCCACTGGCCAAAGATGTAGGAAAATCGATGGTGAAATTTCAAAATGAGCAATAGAAACTGGTGATACATCGTCCAAAAGGCGGTGGATTTGGTAGAGTAACTTGACATTGTCTTGGTTGACATTAGGGGTAAAGGGTTTCGGGTTTTGTACAAATTCCACGTGAAATCTGGAACCGAACATGTTACTTATTTTTTGGAACTTGGAACCTACCCTACATAACCTAGAACCTAAAACCCACCTTGTCACAGGTTCTAGAGTTAGTTCTTCTAAGTTCAATTTAGATTCCACTTATATTATTAATTGAACGATTACAGTGAATTAAAACATTTTATAACAATCACTTACTGCTATAATTCACTAATCATAAAAACATACGGAAAATGTGAACATTAATAAAATAAAAGTCTCAATTTTAAAATGGAAGCTCAAACTAGTACTTTTAAATTATATGTTTATCATCAAATGGCATGGAATATTGCAAGATGCGCGAAAACATGAACCAAGAAAACATTAGAACTTGTTCCAAGTTCTAAATTTCAAGTTTTAGGTTCTAGGTTTCTCCAACTAAAAACTCGGAACCTACCTATCGAAATACGTTCCTTATTTTTTGGAACCTCAAACCTATCACGCATACTCGGCACCGAATCCTAACCTATAGGTTCCTATTGGTCCAATTCTCATATTCCATATTTTACCCTAGAACCATGCTTACCCTTAATTCATCTCAATTAAACATTTACAATCCTTAAGTCAATAAAAAAATCAGCTTATATTCTTCTCCATTTTCATCCTTGACAAAAAAAAATGGAAAATGAGGGTCTTCCTTTTAACTTGTCAAAACAAAAAGGAAATTGTCTTCTGTTGTCGTGTATCAACGCCAACGTTGTGTTTCGCAATTGCAATCAACTTGAAACACATGGGAAATAGACCTGCAGGCACCTGGTGGAGGAAAAATCTCTTCTTCAAACAGAGCTAGCTTTGACACCGAGGTGAAATAGCCAAGATAGAATTGAGTAAGTTTTATATAAGAGATATTTGTAGATTGTACAGGTGGTTAATGATAATGAAGACTACAAGCGATATTTGTAGATTGCACAAGTGGTTATCCAAGGTAAGAATACCTTATTTCTGTCCAATTCTTATTTATAGTACCAATTACAGTTACCATCGATATAGTTCTCTAAATTGGAAAAGACTTACTCCCATGTGATTTAAAGGTGCCTTGATCACAAGTTCCTATCCCCTAATCACTCATCGATCTAAGGAAATTCAGGTTCGTTTTGGCATATGTTCGACATGTGCACCAGGCATTTAATAATTCCAATTGTATTCCAAGTTGCATAAGATCATGCAATCTTGATGTGTTCACTCAGAATTAAACGATAATTATAGCTAAAACAGAATACCTCAATCACAAAAGTAAAACTCTTTTGGTAACCCTCTAACCAAAGGGTCGCCGACACTAGTCATTCTTTCCCACTTTTTTTTTTAAAAAAAAATTATAAAAAAGTGTATCAATTACAATCAATTAAGCATAGACGTGATTAATTAAAGATTTGATGGATCTTCAAGTGTCTCTAAATAAATATAATTTAAGAAGCTGTGATTTGAAATTGAAAACAATTTAATTGCAGTCGTGAAAAGCTATAACTACTTTTAGCAAGTTTAAACAAGAGGAGGCTGTCCTATGTTCACGCCACTCCAAGCTGGACCCACCTTTTGCCGTCCCTAAATTTCTAGTATCAACTGAAAATGTGTACTTTTATTAAATGTGGATAACGTTTTCTTTGTCCTTTGGTTCTTACGATATGTGGACACCGTTCAAGTTCGGTCGCAAAGTTCTTGGGCCCATCCTCTCCCGCCGTCATCACACAACGTGACTGTGGATTAAATGACATGAAAAGTAGACCCAATGGATATGAAATGGTTTTGAAAAGAGAAAGCGACCTTGCTAGACGTTTCACATGTTTGTTAAATCCGTAATATTCAGTCTTGTTGCATAAAGTAAAACTGCGGCCCTGCTGGATGCTTATCGAGCTTTGTGTGTGGAATTTGCTGTGCCAAATTCTTTCTTCCATGAAAGGTTCAGAAGGCATATCTTTTGCAGTTATAGAGTACCTGTTGGGAAAATATGTCAATGGGTAGAATAATGGAGTCAGATCTTTAGAGTAATTAAGTCAGATTTTAAGGCGTGATATCATTTTTTTTAAGAATTTATTTGCCCCACAAAGTTGCTAATGGTCACCGGAAAATTTCCTCCAAGATACAACAAAGTCTCAAATGAGAATCGCAGATAAGAATTTTAATATTTCTCCGCGTCTTTCTTTAAACAATTGGAAACAATGGTTATAGTTTTCTTTCGAAAAAAAAAAAAAAAAAAAAAGGAAGAAGATGTGTGTTTGATCTAAAAACAAACGTCTTATCTTTGTTTTTCGAATAGAGCGCAACCCTTCAAAAGGTTGCAAAAGAAAAAAAATGCAATATTTCGAGAAATGTTGCAAATGAACAAATACGTCTCAAAGGTTACGTTGAAAAGACATAAAAAATTCGGAATTAAATAATAAAAAATAAAAAATAATCGTAAATTTTCGTCAACAGTCGCACTGTTTTAACAAGATTTATAATTATTTTTATAGAAATAAATCCGAATTTTCAATAAATAAAAATAATAATCGTCGGTTAGTACCAAATCTCGTCCACGTGTGCACTCACATCTTTTTGATGTAAGATAATGCACCTCTTCATTTGTTTTATAAACAAATTACCAACAGTACCAATGTACTTCAGACCTGAAATTGAAAGGTTTCCTGGTCCCATTGCACGTAAGAGGTTGAGGTTATTGAACAAAAACTGCTGAGTGATTCTTGGAATTGTCGCAAGGGCCGAAGTACCGAAGTTTTGTCGCAAAGTTCTTGGGCCCATCCTCTCCCGCTCATCACGCGATGCGAATGTGGATTAAATGACATGAAAAGCAGACCCAACGGATATGAACTGGTTTTAAAAACAGAAAGCGACCCTGCTAGACGTTTCACATGTTTGTTAAATACGCAATATTCAGTCTTGTTGCATAAAGTAAAACCGCGGCCCTGCTGGATGCTTAGCGAGCTTTGCGTATGGAATCTGCTGTGCCAAATTCTTTCTTCCATGAAAGGCTCAGAAGGCATATCTTTTACAGTACCAATGTACTTCAGACCTGAAACTGAAAGGTTTCCTGGTCCCATTGCACGTACGAGGTTGAGGTTATTCAACAAAAACTGCTGAGTGATTCTTGGAATTGTTGCAAGGGCCGAAGTACCAAAGTTTTTGCCTTCCCTATCACTTCTGTGCATAATTCGGCCGTGATTTAGAGAAGACACAAGATACATGTGCATAGATTAGTTCTGTTACGGAGCTTAACCACGGTGGATGTGATTTTTAGGGTCCAATCCTAGCCATATAGTTTTCAAGTCGTGTCATCTGGCAAAGTGTGGTTGTAGAGCATTCAGCATAAGCAGTTAAATTTGACATATGGTTGGCTATAATACATGATTTATGTGATGATACATATTACATGACTCGCGGATTTGAAAATATGGGTTGGAGTCACTTTCATGATGCATGCTATCGCATACATTTTTTTTATTGATTTCTTTGTTCATGGCTTAATTCCATGGGAATGGTGATTGTTGCTTATTGAGCCGTGACTTTGCTCACTTATTTATCTACCATTTGAGATTTTGAACATGAGGAGTTTAGTTGCATGCACGTGAAAAGCGATTAGGAGTTAGTGTGGGACTTTATATTAGACTAATTAAATAAGTTTATTAGATCAGGGTTTATGATTGTATAGTTTTGGTTAATTCATGATAGACAATATTTTATTATAACTTTTATTCAATAAAGGTTTTATTCAGTCAATATGTTTTCGTTAAATGACTGGCTTTGGCTAAAGGTTTTATTCTTTATGTTAAAATAGAGGACCAATCACTTCCTAAATTTTGGATGTGTATTTTCTGGATGTGGATTTAGGATGTGACACTGACAATTTCCATCCATGGTTTTTGACCCATAATAAAAAAAATTACTTGGAAAAACTGTCCTCGCATCACATATGGACGAAAATGTGGCCTGCTATGTAAATAATTGTGCATATTGTTAGAAGGGAAAATAATTTGATACCTTACTTTGATTTACAACATCTGATCGCCGGCAATTATTTGAACTACCCTGAACGTTTATTTTCTTGAAGGGCACCATAAATTATTACAGTACGAGCTTTCTGAACGTAATGCTGTGGACGTCACCCCATAGGGAAGCATCCATTAAGTTCATGCGGGGAACATTGAACATCAATTCAGAAAATTAGTTCGCATTGATCCTGCTTTAATTACAAGCCGAAAACATTGCCAAATTCAAAGGAGATATCTAAAAAAAAAAAAAATCCGTACTATCTCATGGATGTTAATGTTTACTTGCCACTAATTATCGATATTTTTATTTGAATCTTTATATGGGACGCAAGTTTTTACTGTATTTCCCAACCCCCTTTCATTTCCATTGATTCGGATATAGGTTGTTTAGAAAAAGAATGGGCAGGTTGTGTATTTCGAATGTTTCTGCATTCCTATACTTGGAAAGTGCCTTTTCTTCTATGTTGTAAAGCTTTGGCCTTTTCAATAGCCGGGTTTAAGATTAGGGCTTCAACATTTAACGTAACCCGACTTTTAGGAAGAATACGTCATGATGACATAAAGGTATTTTGAAATGTAAATGTGCGCTTTGCAGGCATTTTACAAAGTAGAATAAAACCATAGAAACTTCATTTACTGTTTAACAAATGATATTAAGTCCACGATAAAGATTTCTCGTTTTCGGAATGTGACAATTGATTAGACCCAAGTGTGTTTTACAAGTTTTGCCTTTACTAGTCATGTTGAATTATTCTGTACCTAAATGTTGTGCACATTAAAAGAGAAATATAAGTTTACTACCTAGCTATCATGAACAGCATCTTATGGGCGGCAATAATTGTACATCTGAAATTAAGAGCGTTTTGACATGATGTTTTGGACGTCGACCGCAATGAAGCATGCATAGAGGTTCAACTTTGCAAATAGGCTTTGCGAAAACACTTGCCTTGGTAAAATTGAAAGTCCATGGCGAAATAGGGCTTTCAACATTTACGAGAGGCCACTCTCCTCAGGTTAATAAAAAAAATTCTGCTCTAAAACTTCTCTCATCAATATTTTCATTTCCAATTTTGCCCTCATTCGTATTCTCCAAGTCGCAGATGTAGGTCGCCGATGCATCTCCACCGGATGGTCTATGAGACGGTCGCTCATGAAGCTCCACTGGCAAAGGTGTAACGTTGTAGATCTAAATCACCCCCAAATTGCATATCTGCTAACAACATTTGTTGCGATGACAGTCGCTTAGCTGACGGTAGTCCTTGGCGAAATGGCTTGACATCCACTCAAAGCAAAACTAACGCGGCTTAAGTCCGCATGCACGACACATTTAATTATCACTAGAAGCAAAATTTTCCAAAAGGTTACCGATGCGTTGCAAAATGTCGCCAATACTTTGATTTTTTTTAATTTCAATAGTTGACCATGGTTTACATAGCCTCACCAGTTTTCATCATAATGTATTTGATAGACGTCGAAAATATTAAGTATCTTAAATCTCTATGGTTTACAATGTTTTTTTATCATAACTCAATGAAAAACGTAATAGATATTGATTTATTCTAATTTCTAAAAAAATTATGTTCTTCAAAGGCTTACGAAGTTCAAAACACCGTAAATATATAAAATGTAATATCTAAGAAGTCCTTGCAATGCTTACGAGATTTCGTCCTGAATCAATAATGTCATAAATTGTTAAAGAATATATATAGCATACACAGGCAGCGTAAAAAAAAAAAAGTTTTACACAGGCGGTCATGAATCAATAATGTCATAAATTGTTAAAAAATAAATAAAGCATACACAGTGTTAAAAAAAAAAAAAAAAAAAAAAGTTTTACGCAGGCAGTGGCGGTCTCATATGCCATTCGTTTAACAAAAAAAAAAAGCGTACTTGTAATGTGGGGTGAGCGAAAAAAACCATTTGAACCCAAAACCGTCCAAATTCGTTTTTAAAAAAGCATAGTTGTAATTAGAGGTGAGCCAAAAATCCATTTGAACCCCAAACCGTCCGAACCCCGAACTGATTGGATCTGATTCTCGAGATACCAATGCCACTCCTGATTTCTTAAAAGTACAGCCAATAATTTTTTATCCTGTTCAACAGAATTCAAAACCGGACAGATTATTTATATTTTAAAATTTTAATTGTACTTCATAAAAATATATATCAAAGACCATTTAAAAGGTACGTCGACATGAGGCTTTTCTCAGTGCTAACAACGTTAACGTTACACTGGCTCATTGCTAGGAGTCTTAAGAACACTTGCTTAGTTCCTCGCTGCTACTTGATAGGCAAACTGCTTCGTTGATCTGTACTAGCATTCGATGTTGGGACTTAGTAGCTCCAGGAGTCCCATACACCATGTGTGAGCTCCCTCTCTCGCTTCCCCTCACCTACAAGAGAAGCCACTCTAAAACTCCAATAGTCCCGCGTCAAACAATCACTCAGAGAGTAAGAGAGATTGTCTATAAAATCGAAACTAGGCAACCCTTTTGAGCATGCTGACTTGGGCCTTTTGACCAAGACTTGGCGTGATACTTCTGGAGTGGAGTTGTTAATTCTAATGCTGTTCCAGGGTGGACGCGCTTGTGGAAAATTTTCTTTACACCGGAAGTACATGCTCTATTTTACCATATTAAAACCCTCCAACGTTTTGACAGAACATAGTTGGAAACTTCATAAATGGTTTAGTATTCTAGCCTCTTCAAATTATAGATGCACATAAGATAGTTTAAGTTGATTTTTAATGCTTAGCCAAAAAAAAAAAAAAAAACTCCTCTATTTCCACATCATTATTGGCTCTCGGCACCCCCTATCACGTTAAATTAAAAACATTATCCCGTATTGATCCTATTCAAAAAGATTTATTATCTTTGGTTTCAAGTTTTCTAGAGACGAAATTTCCCATATCCCTCTCAAATAACATTGGTAAAGGTTAAATGTGAGGCCCGTTCTTGATTTAAGATTGTTTCTTGCCATTTTTTTTTTTTTGTGGGGTTTTTTTTTTCCATTTGGAATGAAATTTGCTTCCCTCTTTTTCGAAAATTAGTTTATTTGGTAGATAGCTAACTGAAAAATTGTGTTAATGAATTGTATAATTCTCTTTATTTGAGTAGAAAACTATCATTTGAAAACTAACACCTACACAAGTCCATCTATCAGTTTTAATATGCATTTCGTTTAATTTTAACTTGAAAATATGTCATGATAGTCTGTGTATTTTAATTGCTTAAGTTTAATTTTATTCAGTGAATCTAATAGTCGAATTTTTTTTATTTCATGCCATTATTTAACTTGAACATATGTCATTACATGATAATCGTTACATGATAATTTAATGGACACTTTCAAAAAAAAATATGACAAAATTCAAAACATAAAAAAATTTAAACATGCATTATTATCATGCAAATGCAAAAGAAAATGCTTCCTAAAACATTATTATATAGATTGCTATCTTTGCCTTGATTACATGAATAATTAACTATTGGTAAGAAATTATACCAACCGTAATGGCATTATACGACAGTGCATTCAAACTATTTGCAAACGCATATTTTTTGTCAATACTATATGCATCATAGTTTTTATAAATTTATCAACGAAAAGAAAATTATCCACTGCAATAATAACAAGTTGCATATGCAACTTAACAAAAGATACTGTCCATTCAACTACTTGGCTCTCCTAAAAAAGGTTACTCTCTTGAAAAAATTATTTTACCTGAATCAAGAATATAATTTTTAATGACATCAATAAGAGAGTAATTATTCACTTAAAACACACACATATCAAGAAATAAGTTTCAATATTTAGTGCAAGAAGCTCCAAATGAACTTTTTGACATCAATAGATACATATAAGCAAGTTGGGTTAACTTCAATATTATCTTCCGTAGTGACTACACTACAGAAAATGAGAAATGAGTAAATTGTGTATAATACATTCATTAACCATAATATTGAATGTTTGAGTAAATTCTCATAAATTTTTACCGAAAATCGAAATCGAAAAATTTGTAGTTTTAAGAATTATCTAAGGAAATAAAGTTATAATTGGCAGAATAAGTTTAGAAGATGACAAATATCAAGGAAACGGTGAAATGTAATGGGTGTGGAAGACGTGGCTAGAGTGAAAAAAGTTTTTTGAAAGGGATATGAGTAGTTTTGTCTCGTAATAATTGAAACAAAGGCCAAAGAAGGAAAAAATTGTAAGAAATAACCTTAAAGCAAGAGTGAAATTTGTAATAGATAGCGTAGTCAATTCAACATGGTTTTGCCAAAAAATAAAAATAAAAATAAAAATTCAATGTGGTGAGGGTGTCAAGAGCTAATAAGAGAATGAAAATAGCATTAGCAAAAAAAGAAAGATTATTTTTTAGTATTCAGTTCACAAGGTGTCATAGATTCTTGTGAGTAGTGTATTGGAAGTCTTAAACTTGTCACGAAAATACAGTTGAATCCAAAAAGTTTCAAAAAGTACAATCAAGTTCTAAAATTTATCATGAAAATACAATTGAGTCCTAAAATTTTTAAAAAATTCAATCAAATTCTAACACTTGTCACGAAAATACAATCGAATCCTAAAACTAATAAAAAGTGTAATTAAATTCTAAAACTTTCTTAAAACTTCTGCACTTTTTGAAAGTTTTAAGACCCAATTATACTTTCTTAATAAGTTTTGTGATTTAATTTTACTTATTAAAAGTTTTATTACTCAATTACACTTTCATAACAAGTTTTGGGAATTTTATTGTACTTATCCCTAGATATTTTGATGTTATTACTTTAAATAGTTTACATGAACACATGCTACACTAGTTTTCAAATTTTAGGATCTTCTACATATTATGATGTTTTGCACTTATAAAACAAAATCATTTGTCGATCTAATATGTCTGAAATAGTATTAAATTTTTCGACACGTTAAATTCACATATCATTTTTCATTTGGTTATGCAAACAAATATTGTTGCCACTTATCGGGGGAAAACACTAAAAATAATGTCTATCTAGAGCACAAGACAACTTGGAAAAAGGAAGGCAACTTTGATGCAAGTGAAGGTGAACTGTAGTACAGTAGATGGAGTGTTTCGACAAGCATGAAAGAAGAAAACATGAAAATGATGCTAAAGTGTCTCGTGATCACAGGTCAACGACTTCATATGGTCTTGTAGGAGTCCAAGACCATGCTTGTCTTCATAGTTGTACATCAATGAAACCATTTTAGCAGCATTCACGCAAGCTTCAAGGAAAGGCGCAGAGAACGGACATGGAGAGAGGCATTCTTTGTTGAGCAGCTTCCACAATTTCGATATCAACTCCATCACATGCTCCCTCGCGCTTTGGTACGAAGAGCCTTGATTTTCCCTCAAATAGCACTCCACATATGACCCATCGTAGCCATTTTGATTCTCATCCTTAGAGGAATCGAATCCCCCCATGTAAAACAATTAAATCAATAAAGTAATGACAAAACATGAATAAAAAAAATTGAATAAAACCCAAAAGTTGCTCGGCACGAAACCATAAAGTAGTTTACCTGGGCACATCCGAGGTCATCCCAAAGGCGAAGAATTTCAGCGACTAAGAATATTGTATTTGGCAGCGGCACGTCTTCTTTCTTTGAATCCACACTTTGGTTGGCAATGTTTTGGCCCATTAGAAAGAACAGGTGAGCTAGCACCAAGGGCGCACCCGAAGTGATAATCCCATTCTTCAAGTAATCATCTGCCTTTGGCAATGTCCCAGAAGCGTTCCACTGAAACTCCACCAGGAATGCATTGCACAAGTTCGCCCACTGCAACTTCAAATGTTATCCGACTGATAAAGGATATATCTAAAAGTAATCATAAATCAAAATTGTGTGCTTATTGAGCTTTCCTAGTAGTCGTAAATGACGAATCACTAGGAGTTCTCTCTGTCCCTCTCTGCCAATTAGGGAGCTTAATGCTGCACTGAGCTTTCTAAGAAGCCAGGCCACGGCTACAAGATCCTGACAGAAACACCTCGATCTCGCCAAGATTTGTGTGCATGGGGAAGAAGGAAGAGGGGGGGGGGGGGGGGGGGGGGGTGGTGGTCTGGTGGGGGGTTGGTTGGGGTAGAGAGAGCGTTGCAGCTTAACCCTATCAGAGGTAAGATCTCCGTGCATGGCATTATAAGGAATTCTAGAAAGGATTGAATGAAATTCAACGATGATTGTAAGGATCCAAGGGCTACCCCCATATTACATTGTCCGCTTTGGGCCGATGGCTCTCATGGCTTAAAACACGTTACACAGAGTGAAAAACTCAAGCCTTATAAACCAGCCCAAGATTCTCCCCTTGGCGATGTGAGACAAAAGACATGCACTTAACCTCACCCGCTTTTAGGTCACAGTCGCCAGCCAGCACAACCTCCCTTGCCATCCCAACCACACTGCCCACCCTTAGGGTCTGGGCATCACAATGATGAAGACGAAAATTGGTTTTTGTGGCTTTAATTTGAAGAAGTGAACACAAACTTCAAAATGATGACCACAATATAGGAGGGTGGGGAGACAGAGTTGACAAAGGGACGAGGATACGATGAAGGTTGAGTTTTAGTTCAGTGCTGTGAATCTCAAATTAAGTGATGCTCATTTAGAGTTGAGATAGGAGTTAGCAACATGGCTGGGGACAGAAATACTTATCAATAATATTTTTATATCAATACCATCTGTTTCAAGAATCTTGTGGGGTTCCATCCATGCTTCTCAAAGATGATGTTGCCAAAGTCATTTGTAATATCACTGAGAACCTTGAAGCATTTTTTCATGTACTCTGGAAGCTGCTCAGCACACGCATCATCCCATCTGAAGGGAAAATGCAAGAAAAATTTAAATTGGCAGCATAATATAAATGTCTAATGTAGTTTTTTTTTTTCTATGTAATAGTTGCGACATAATACGTAAAATGAGATATCTATGTATGTATACCTTTTAATGACTCCCGTAAAGAGAATTAGCTCATCAACCTTGCCATGGACATCAAATATGTCATCAATAATGTACACGAGAGAGACGGGCTTAACGAGTTCAACCCTAAGCTCAGACAAGCTTGGATCTGTGAGAATTGCTATGGACCACAAATACCATTTTAGTGGCTGGTCTCTAGCAAACTTCATCTCCTCTCCCAATCCATACTCTTTCCACCACCTGAAATATAGGAAACGTATGAGGAAATACTATATCTAGAGTACATAATAGTATACTCATATATATGAAACAAATTATTCATTTAAAGATTCCATCGATCTCACATATTTAGAGATTAGAGAAAATGGAGATCTAGAGTCCATCATTTTCCGAATAGTTTTTAGTGAAACTAGTTTAAGTCATGCCTCAAACTGTGATTTGTGAGTTTGGTATTAGTCTAAACCTAAATGCCAACTTCTTAGATGTATAAATATAAATATAACATCTTATTTCTGCATCAATAGACTTGAATTAGGGCCAACTGTCAAAAGGCCATCTTTGTTATATGTTAATCATCTATCGTCCTTCAATTGAGCATAAATTTGCATAAATAATTAATTAGTTACTCACGTATTAATTTGGCGATTCTCCTTTTGGTGCACAGATTGTACAATTCTTCGCTCTCTATTTGCCACTTCTAATAAGTCTTCGATCCATGAGTTCACGCCAGGCATATTGTTTACAAAACTTAGAGGAGCTAGCGATCTTGCGAAGCTCTTGCGATATGGATATCGCAATGTACTTTCTATCATTCTCACTTGTTCGGGATCAAGATCACATGTCAACAATTCGTTGAGACACTTGCTGCTAAAGCATTCGGCTTCGTCGAGTATATCCTCTCCTTCTATGCTCATTTGTGATGCTTCGTATAATTCCATCATTCCCTTGACGTTTCCTTCCAGTTTCATAATAAAACCTTTTCCCTTATCCTTGAAGTATTCGAACACATCTGCATAAAAAGCACAAGGACTCTAGTACATCGAAAAGTATAGTCTGCTATCTAATTTATAAGTTGCATCATTCAAAATTATGATATGAAAAAAAAAAATCCTAAATTGGTTAAAACTATTTCATCATATGTAAATTTTAAAATTTTTTAATGTAAAGAAACTTAAAAGGAGAAAAAATGGAAGAAATGGGCAAATCAACCGAAAAATCTAGGTTTTATCATTTTGGTTTCTGTAATGTAATATGAATGATTAGATTAGACAAGATTCCCTCCAAGTTCTTACTTTCCATTTTAAAAATAACTCCAGAAAATTAATGAATTGCTTAATATCTGGCATAAGTCCTCGCATGTAACAGGCATTGATAGATACCAATTGGAAAGGTCATCTCAATTAAACATTTCCAATTCTTAAGTCAACAAAAAATTCAAAAGATCAGCTTATGTTCTTTTCCATTTTCATCCTTAACAAAAAAAAAAAAAAGAAGGAAAATTTGGGGCTTCCACTTGACTAGTCAAAACAAAAACAAATATATGTCTTCTGTTGTTATGGATCAACAGCAACATTTTATTTTGCTATTGCAATCGACTTGAAACTCATGGGTTAACAAACCTGCGGGCACATAATAACCTTCTTGCCGAAGAAGTCGAAACCGGAGAGCAATCTCATAGACATCATCTTTGCCATGATTCAGAGAGGTAAAATGTGTGTATTGCCACCGTAGAATAGCTTTGATCTGTTCTTGGAATAGAGGTTTGATTCCTAGCCGCTGAATCATGTCGACAATGATCAAACTTTCTACGGGCTCACTCCCCACGTTATTCAGAAAACCTGTAATGCTCTTTATTTTTTCTTCATGTTTGATCCCAGAATTATCCTGCATCATGGAAATCCAGAATTACAAGTGAGGTCGATGTAATAATGCCAAAAAAAAGAACTTAAGCAGAGAAAAAAACAAAATTTGCGATACTTTTTCCCACGTAATTGTAAGAAATTATTTTAATGAAGCAAAAAAATAAATCAGCAAAAGTTCGAAAGAGCAGAGACAAGCACAATGGATGAAGTAATTAACTGATAATTTGTCATAATTGTTGACGCCTAAAATTTCATTTAATTAGGTTTTACTTTATTTTATTTTATATTATTTTATTTTATTTTATCTTTTTCGGATGAAAAATAATAAAAAACGGAAAAGCAGAAAAAAAAAAAAGAAAAGAGCAGCCCATTCCCCCTTTCCGCATGGGCCCCTACGGCCCATCCTCCTTCCTCGGCCCGGCCCTCTTTGGATCGTCTTCTTCCTCCGTTCGCCTCGCAGACACGCGCAGAGAGCGCGACGCAGATCGGCGGACGGACGGCGACGTGGGAGGGGCGGCGGCCGGATGGGACACCGGTTCGGCCGTCGGGGGCCGCTCGCGCGCGAGGGGGACCGGCGGTCGGTTCCGTCGACCGGCCACCCTCGCCTATAAATAGGGACGCATCGCCTCCGTCGAAGAGCACGCCGAGAACGATCGAAGGCTGCAAAGCTTCGAGCTTCCTGCTGAGAGACTTCAGAAGGGGAGCCGAGGTCGAGCAAGCCCAGATCCGAAGGCTAGCGGCCGGAGAGGGAGAAGTTCTGCCGGAGAGACACAGAGAGAGAGAGAGAGAAGCGGATTGAGGTCGCGGACCTCGGACGACCCCCTGAGAGACTTCAGGGGGTCCGAGGGCTCGCGGCCGGAGATCCGGGGGGGCGGAGGAGTGGATCGGAGGAGTAGATCGAGCACGGGGAAGGCGAAAGGGCGTCGAGTACCGTGCGACGTTGTCACCGTCTCTGCCGCGCACGGTTGCCGGTCTTGGCCAGGTAGCCTATCTCCGTCGTCGTCACCACCGTCACCGTCGTAGCCCTCTCCGTTGTCCCGTTCTCGTCACGCCGCCGCCACTACCGTAGTCACCGTCGCCGCCGAAGCACCTAGGTTTCCGTCCCCGGCGCGCACCCGCAAACCCTAGGGTTTGCGATTTTCCGGGTCGCGAGCGGGTTCGGACCCGGAAAATCGGGTAGGGTTCGCAATCCGCGGGCGGCGGGAGTCGGGTCGGGTGTTGGAGCCGGGTCGGGTAGGGTTTCGCCGAAGGGAGCGGGCTGTTGGACCGGGTTGTCGGGCCGGGCCGGGTGTCCCTAAACACCGGCCACGACGCCGTTTTTTTAAAAAAAAAAAAAAGAAAAAAAATCTGAGTCGGGCCCGCGTTGCGGGCCCGTCCGCTTGCGGGTCGTCGGCCCGGGTCGGACCCAACCCGCGGATCCGACCCAGGTCAGTTTTTATAATATTTTTAATAATAAATAATAAATAATATTTCAAAAAAAAAATCAAAAATAATTTATTTTCGAAAAAATATTAAAAAATGTTTCAATTTCCAGAAAATCGAAAAATATTTAAAAAATATTGAAAATGTTTTATTTTCTAAAAAATCGAGAAAAGTCAAAAATAATTTATTTTCCAAAAATATTTTGAAAAATATTAAAAAATATTTTATTTTCCGAAAAAAAAAAAAAATCAAAAATATTCCATATTTTCCAAAAAATGCCAAAAATCCAAAAAAAGCCAAAAATTCATGAAAAAGCCAAAAAATTCAAAAAAAACCAAAAAGACTTGTATTTTCCAAAAAAAATACCAAAAAAAAAAAAAAAAATCCCTTTTATGTCCAAAAAATTAGAAAAAGACTCAGAAATGTTTTTCCTCCCAAAAATGCATGGAAAATCCCTCGAACATCCAAAAAAACCTCAAGGTTTAAACAAGATTAGGTACCGAAAGGGCATTAGTGATTAACTAGTGTAATCAAGTCCCCGATCCTAATTTCTCGGTTGCGCAGAGTGAGTATTTCTCCCAATACTTCGCTTGGGTTTCTAATCAACCCACCCCAAATCGATTAGTGGCGACTCCATTTTAAAAATTGATTTACAGGTTAAAAACTTGAACCATTAAGTCGTGAATTGGTGGACTTGGGAGAGTCCGGGCTTAATAAATTCAGCCGAGCCATTAGCCTCCTCAGCGCTCGTACCCGATTGGGGCGCGAGAAAAAAAGAGGTCGTGACGGCTTGGCGACTCCTACTGGGGACATTGAAGACTTAGGCCATTTTTGTCTTGTCTAAATTCTTTACCGACTTAGGTTTTTTTCTTTATGCGAGTCAAAAGCTTAGAAACTTATTTTAAGTTTGCTTAAAATAGATTATCTTGTGATTATAAACTGTTGTGCATGCTTTCTTGTTTTAAACACTACACATGGCACACACAACCCGGCCGCCGGACCGGGCCGCCATAGGATTTCTAGGATGGTGTTAAGAAAGATACGACCTCGAACGCGAGACCTGCGATGTAGAGGTTGCCTTTCTTTTCCCCGAATTTCTTAGCCGAGGTTAGGAGGGTATATCGCTAACGCGAGACTGCGACGGGCGGATATCCTTTTAATCTCACCAAGCCTTCATAGTTAGAAATCGAGCCGCACGTTCCATGTGCATGTCTCTGTGCTTGCCATTTTCTTTAAAAGCAAAAGTAATTTATTTACTTTTACTCAGTCTTTTATTTGGCCCATGGCAATATAGGATAAGCTTTTCAAGTCCGGTCTATATGCGATGGGGAAAGACGATATCCAGTTCATTCCCGCTCCCAAAGCGAGAACTCTTCGATGGTGGGGTCAATTGGACCGGTATGCCCAAGACCATGTGAAAGCCAAAGTCGGTCATCTTCTATCGTTGATCCAAATCCGTGTTCAGCCGAAGTCATACAGGCCATGACACATTTCGGTGCCCGAAGACGACTACTTTTATGTTCGGTAAGTTCGAGCTAACCCCAACTCGGAAGAATACAGCATCATCACTGGAATGCCTCTCGAGAAAAAGCTTGTTAGGCCATCAACGGGCATTATCCCGTTGCGTGGGTTAGCACGAATTTTAAGAACCGAAGTCCATGACATGAGGCAAATTCTTGAAAACAACCATAATACCTGCCCACTAGCATTTTTGACTTGCTGTTTTGAAAACCAACCCATGACCCAAAAAAGTGAGATTTTTCTCCTAGCCTTTTTCGGGTTCATCATTTTCCCCCATCAAAGAAACGTCATAAGTCCAAAGATGGCATGGATAGTTGATCAAATCTCAAGGGGCGAAATTATGTCAACATGATTTTAACGAAACATTCTTGTCCCTCAATCGTTTTAAAGGAAACACGGAAAAAGTCATGCGGGTCTCCCGGAAATTTTACAAGTCTGGTTCTTTTCTCACCTAAGTGAATATCGATGCTTCATGCAATCATCTAAAGCAAATAATTTTGAAAATCCATTGCAGAAGTTTATGGTTTTAGGACCATACATTCCTAACCAAAGCTGTTTAAATTGGATAAACTTCCTAAGAGACCCGACTCCCGAGGTATTCCAATGGTGTGCTGGTTGGTTCCACGAAAAGAGAGCTCACTTTGCTTATAGACGCTGCCATCCAATTCCGTTGCTCGGCCTCACCGGCGCCGTTTCCTATTTCCCATATCGGGTGGCACGACAATATGGAGCCCTTCAGGAGATTCCGCCACTTTTCAAGAGGAAGGCCCCTCCACTCTTTTTCACCCATCAAAGCCGTGAATACACATTCGAGATTGACATTATCGAGGAAACATGGAACAAGTGCCATCGCAAAAAAATTGTGGTACCTGAAGGGCTTGAGGGAGAAGAAAAAGCCCACCACGCCTCTACGTCCTACATCCACAACCATCGTATCCCGACAAAATGGAAGCCATTGGTCCCTCACTCAATCAGTGAGAGCACCCAGCACGAGCAAGCAGAGCTCATGGAGAGGGATTTGGGAATGGACTGGATACATATCTCAGAGCCAGTTCAAGGAAACAGGCATCCTCGCAAGAACAAGGCTCCTCGTCGCATATAAATTGGCAATCATGTGCCCCTTAGTGTTAATATCGTGAAAGTTTTGTCCCATTGTTTAGGGACTTTTGTTTAATATCTAGTATTTCCTTCTGTCATTTCAATTTCAAGTTTTAGATGTCAGAAGTCTGCGGCCTATAAAATCCTCTTTTGATAAATAAAAAGCAATTAGACCATTGCCATGGGTCAATCTTTGTTTACTTTCGTACTCATTCATTATTTTCGCGACAACAGGTAATTATGAATCACCAGCCTATCATCCACTTGCGAATGGTCCCACGTGATAGGGCCTGATCGAATGATGTACAAAATCGCCTCGCCCACATTGAAGACGGCGTAGGACAGATGTCTATTGTCCTTCAACAACTCTCGAGGCAAATAGAATCCACTCAAGCCGAGCCCAACTCCGTAACTGCTTTAAGCACCGTCATGACACCCGCGAATTCACCGGAGAATAACCAACACCATAGACAGTTTGAAAAGATCATGAAAAAGTTAAACCAGCTACAAGAACAGAATCCCATGGACATGTCCAATTACACCGGCATTGAGATCCCTGAAAAACTCAAAGCACCTGAATGCGAAAGGTATGCTGATACCTCCCGCCCAGAGACCTACTTGCAGGCCTACCTGGTTCGAAGGATGATTCAATCGTACCAATCAAGCTTGACCGGCCCTGCCTTGCGATGGTACATTATCAGGAAGATTAGTCCCCTTAAAACCTGGAGGGAACTAATTCATGTTTTTCACCAAGAATATGATATTGACATCAGCCTTGACATAGCCGAAGAACTGATGATCATGGAGCACGAGGAACCGTTAATCGCTGAGATAGGAAAAGAGCATGTGAATCAAGCCTTGCATGATAAATGGGCAGCTGAGCAACATCTTGTTGCTGGAAAATTTCCTACTAGGAAAGGCAAGGAGCCTTTGTACGAGATCAAAGACACAGAGCCTGTTCAAGAGTGGGGCACGACTAGAGGACTCCCCAAGCTTACTCCAAGAGCTAGGGTCCAAAGAATACCGACCCCTATCAACCTGGAAAGCGAATCAGACAGTGAAACTCTAATGTCTCTCACTTCCCTTGACAAAATCGAGCTGGCGAAACGCAGGGCCTTACTCAAAAGATCGGACCGAAGCCAAGAAAAGAAAGCCTAAACAGATCAATTCAAAGATTCGCCAACGAGCTACCGCACCGAGCTTCGAGCATTCCCAAGAATACAGCTTTGAAGGTTACCATCCCCTAGAGTACAACCCTGAAGACTTCCCGGCTCCAGAATACAATCTCAAGGACTTCCAGCGTTATTTCAACAATGAAACTGACGATTCATCGTATAACTGTTTCCTACTCTCATCCGGGGATGAAGGCCCGTCAGAAGAGGAAGCATACGTCTTTATCCGCTACGATCCTAACGAAGTACTAAGCTTGTCCTCTGACCATGAGGATAGCTTTAATACTTTATCCTCATTCGGAAATTTCGACCAAGAAGAAAGCAATGGGGTAATCTCGGTAGAATCCAACTTCCCGAAGCAGAAAAATTCACCACCACAACGAGATATGCAATGGGAAAACCAAAGTGGCCTAACCAAGATACATCAAGCTCATCCCGCGCTCATAGGATCATGACCCCCGAAGAGATGTGGATACCTAATCTCCGCAAGTATAATGGCACGACTTGCCCCGTGGCCCATTTGCAATATCTTCATGTTGAAATAAGTCGTACTACTGACCCGATGTTATTTACAACTCGGGCGTTCCAAGAAACTCTTACGGGGTCGCATTACAATGGTTCTTCACAGCAAATATTTACCTCATAAAGGATTGGAGCAAGTTGACTTCCACATTCTTGCATAAGTACCAAAACCAGATTGGAACTGAAGTGCCTTGCGAGAATTTGGCCCACTTCAGAAGAAGACCGATGGAGGATTTCCGAACATATGCGGGGAGGTGGAGGGCTTTCATGATGCAAATCCACCCCGAATCGGCTGAAGAGGAGTTAATGAAGTGGTTCATAGAAGCTTTGTCCTGCAAGCATCGCGTTGGCTGCATGGGTTACACTTCCGTAGCTTCAACGAGGTAGTCATCGCATGCGAATACTTCGAATCTATCGAAGGCGAGGAATTCAAAGATGTTTAGCTTCAAGACCAGCACTATCAAAGCGCTCCTTTACACGGGAGTTTTCATGGGTTTTACTTGTTTTTTATGATTTCATGTTTCTTATCTTGTCTAGTGTGCTACTTGTTGTATTTTCCATTCCAAGTACTCTAATGTATAATTCTAGTATTTTGAAGGCATGAGGTGGTATTCCAAACCAGCCCGGTGATGCTATCCAACCATGAAAAGAAAATATTATCCGAGGAGAATGCGAGGGCCTGGGCTTCCTCATGCTTTTTCCCCAAAGACATACTTTGAAAATAAGAAGTATCTCATCACCAAAAGCTTTTGTCAAAACAAAATGTTAATTTTAATCATGTTTGTCTTTTTTGACCCTCTCACTTTATGTTTCGAACATCATCCATTTTGACTTAGTATGACAGGAAGCATTTGAAGCTAGCACATCGTGTCAACTCGCCGAATTCAAAGACATCCTTTCAAGAAAGCGAGGGCAAACAAAAAGGATCATCCTGTTTCAAAAAGGGTAAGTTTTATTCCCTAAACAAAATTTTGAAAATAACGCCCCCTCTCTTCTATGTACAGGAAACAAAAATAGGAGGTAATAGGCATAGGCATACGGTTAAACTCGAAGCATGCACACCATGATAGCTCGAGGCGGGATAACCTCCCCATGCTGCTTTTGCAAGTCGTCCTCAGGAGCTCTGTGCACTCCACCTCACTCGTATCCAACTCCTTCTCAAGACGGAGCATTATCTTCTCCCCCGACATGCCCGAACAATTAGACGGTGCAGTTTCATTGAAGGGATTTCCAGCTTCGACAAGCCAAGAAGCACAAGGAAGAAATTTCTTCTCTTCCTTTAAATTCATTACTGTCAACAGGGAGAAAATCCAGACGGTCAAGGCGATCTATAGCCCCACACCCTGGACAATGACTTTGGAATCTAGAAGCTTCACTCCAGATGCATATTCTTCCAAGAAATAATTGCCTTCAGGAGACTGGAGATTTTGATTGTCCATCTCAGATTCCATGGAAGCTTGAGGTACATGACTTTGCCCAGTGTTGCAATAGTTAAAGACGAAGGAGAAATTCCACGAAGGAAGGCGTTGAAGATGAATCAACGACCAGCAATCATGCATACATGGCCACAAATGGGAAAGGCCAATCGAAACGTTGAACCGTGTTGAGACAAAGAAGCCGTCATCAACATTCAAATATCCCTAGGAGCCAGCACATATAAACTCGGGGAGAGTAATTTGGTATCGTTTCCAATACTCCCAATATCCGGACTCGCTTGTGACATTTTTTCTCCTATTGACGGGAAGCATAGGATTCAAGAAACAAGCTTAATAGTTAATTTGGGCAAATCAAGTGACCCATATCGATTTACCTAACTTGGTATGAAAGGACGTGTCGTCCAAGAGCCGGTTTGGTTAAATAAAAAAAGAAGCGCCCTACGGACACCGTCGGCGCCTCTAGCCGAGTGGTACCCGGGAAGAAGCAAAACGGTCCGAAGTCGGGGTTCGAATCCCGACGCGGCGTTAGCCGCTTGGTAAAAAATATAATAAAAAAAATTTTTTGCTTCTCTTGCGCCTGCAAATTACGAGAGAGCGGGTGACCTAACGAAGCAAAAGACATAGGACTTCGTGTCCCACTCGCACTTCAAGTCCATCCAATCATCTCGCAAATCGGTGAAGGGTAATGTTGTATCGCTCCCAGTTGTTTAAACTCCTAAAAAAAAAAAAATGGTGACTGACACGTTCTTTCCTATCTTTTGTAGGATCATCGACATCAAAAACAAAGATAACAAATCAAGAAAAGATATGTCAAACTCGATAAGCACTCCCAAGCCAAATGACGTCTCAAGTATCGCCAAAACAAATGACAGAAAATCTTCAGGCCTCAACTCACATTTGATTTTGGCCGAGACTAATTGATCTACTTGTACATTTTCTCTTCTACAAGGGCAAAAGCATAAAAGCCCGTCAAATCAATAGATCAGATTCCCAATCCTTGGCTGATCATTCTTGTGTCATTTTCCTATAGGGACGATCCATTGACACCCATTTGTGAATAACTCTTTTGATGTTCAAAATTCAACACATTTGTAAATACGATTCTACCAAGTAAACACCCTAAAGTTGTCAATAGGGTTTCTTGAGTAAAAATCATTCATTTGTTTTGAGAGTACAAACTCTCTCATACTTAAAAATGCTGCATGCCTTCTCTAAATGATTTTTGCATGATGATTTCGTCGGTCAAATCATTGATTCTATTAAGGATTATTAGAATAGACAGCTAAGTGAAGAATACAAGATTAATTGAGCATGCTGGATGAGGCGCGTCGAGAATGATGACAGCAAGCCCTATCCTACACACAATCCCCCATCTATACACTTGTGAGATGAGTGCAGAAGATTCCATGGCTGCAGGGTAAAGAGTTCTCTCGCGAATGGTACGATAACCAAAATAGTGAGAGGCATTTCCTTGCTCACCCCCTTTTGAGCCCCATACACTGGTGAAGCTTCTCTCATTAAGAATCACCCCACACTGGAGCTTGGCAAATCGAAGGCAAGTCAACATCACGAGGTGAGAAAAGGGATAGTATTTCTCTTGCCTGCACTTGCATCAATCTTTGAGTGTCTTTATTGCATATGAACACTCGCGTTAATTTAAGTGCCATAGAGTCATGAAGAGCAATTCTTTCTTTACGCACTTGTATCCATTGTACAACTCAATTGAGTCTGTAAATTTACCCTCACATGGAGGCAAAGCAGAAGTTACGCCATTCGAGCAAAGCATAATCGGGAGCGCCGACAAAAGATGAACAACGGCGTTTGCTTGAGCTTGTCTAGATTAGTTCCTCAAGCAATAAAAAACTAGGGGCATAAAAAAGCGCAAAGTGTACCTGGTAAAAGCAAGGTCAATGCCCATAAATGAAGAACTGGAATAAAAAATAGGGGCATAAAAAAAAAAAAAAAAAAGCAGTGTGCCTGGTAAAAGCAAGGCCAATGCCCCCCAACTAAAGAATATAGTCATTGTATTCTCAAGAAAAGTTGATATTGTGATTCAATTGATAGAGCCTCCATCGACATTGAAAAGAAAATCGGTGACAAATGCCAAGGCAATCACCAGCTCTCATCATTTTTACACATGAGTCAAGCCTACATTGCGTCCCATTGTAAAAGTCTCTTCGAGACTAGGGCACTTCAATTAACGTAGGATTTCATATGTTTATAAACATTCGAAGAAGTACGAGCAAGACTATTCTATCTCTTTTCGCGGGATTCCTAAGCTTGCAAACCCGAGAGATGATCGTGCAAAGTGTTCTATTCATAAGCCTTGACCGTGATGGTCCCCATTGACGAGCCAATAACCAAGCCTACATTACGGTCTCAACAAAAACCTCTCACACTTTGGTAAAATCGTACCACTTGCGAGAATACTCGGACCCCGCGACATGATGACAAAGTGAGATGTGTGGTCCTTATAAATCCCGCATCAATGGTCGGGATAGCCTTTTCCATGAGAGTGAGTGAAAAGTCCTTTCAAACTGAAAGTCCCTCATCTGGCATGCTCAAGACATCTATATTCCGAATAAAGGTTGTCTTTCAAAATCTTCCCCGTGGAACTCAAATGATGTAAAGCGACAAAATTGTCATGCATAAATCACATTTAAACTCATAAATTTACAGCATATACAATCATGTGTGCGTATTGTGCAAATAATAGACATACTCTCAGAGATCAGAGATATTGCCAGGTAAGCATATCCCTATCCCCATTTGTCTTAAAGTACCTACCACTTTGTCTGCGGGTACTCTTCTTGACGCTCGACCTATTCAAGTCGTCCCTTGAGTTTGAGTGCTTGCAATTGTCTCGGTATCCCATTGTACGTGAGTACCCACCACTTGCCGGGTACTCCCTCTTATCGACACTCGACTGTTCGAGTCGTCCATGAATATTGATACTTGTGTGACCAAGTATCCCTTTATCGTTGAATACCTACTACTGTCTAGGTATCCCCATTGTCTTTGAGTATCGGTCATCGTTCGGATACCCCCCTTCCCTGACACTCGACCTGTTCGAGTCATCCCCAGAGTATTGATATTTGTGACTGTCCAAGTGTCCCCTTGTCTTTGAGTACCGGCCATTCGGATACTCTCTTTTCTTGACACTCGACTTGTTCAAGTTGTCTTCATAGTTAGGATACTTGCAACTGACCAAGTATCCCACTACCTTAGAGTGCCTTTCATTGTTAAGGTCCTCCCTTTCCAAGTTATTCTCAAAACTGTATCATTGAATACTAGCAGCCATTCAAGTATTCCATCGCATTGTGTGCCTGTGGTTACCCAGGTATGCTTTCTTACACTTGGACCAGCTTGAGTGGTCCCTGATCATATCATTAAATACTTGTATTCATCCAAGTATCCCAGTACTTTGTACACCGACGGCTACCCAGGTGTTCCAGCCCTTTTAAAGTGCCTGCGGCCTTCCAGGTAAGCCCTGTGCTACATTCAAGTTTATTTTACCAGAAGGTGAGAGACCTTCACGAATATCACAGGTACGTCCTCGATATTCCCCATTTACCAGGAGGTGAGAGACCTTCACGAATATCCCAAGTACGTCCTCGATATTCCCAACTACCAGAAGGTGAGAGACCTTCACGAATATTCGTCCTCGATATTCCCAACTGCCAGGAGGTGAGAGACCTTCACGAATATCTCAGGTACGCCCTCGATATTCCCAATTGCCAGGAGGTGAGAGACCTTCACGAATATGTGAGGCATGTCCTCGATATTCCCAGTTACCAGGAGGTGAGAGACCTTCACGAATATCCCAGGTACGTCCTCGATATTCCCAACTACCAGAAGGTGAGAGACCTTCACGAATATCCAAGGTACGTCCTCGATATTCCCAACTGCCAGGAGGTGAGAGACCTTCACGAATATCTCAGGTACGCCCTCGATATTCCCAATTGCCAGGAGGTGAGAGACCTTCACGGATATCCAAGGGCACGTCCTCGATATTCCCATCTACCAGGAGGTGAGAGACCTTCACGAATATCCCAGGTACGTCCTCGATATTCCCAACTGCCAGGAGGTGAGAGACCTTCACGAATATCCCCAGGTATGTCCTCGATATTCCCCATTTACCAGGAGGTGAGATACTTTCACGAATATCCAAGGTACGTCCTCGATATTCCCATTTACCAGGAGGTGAGAGACCTTCACGAATATCCAAGGTACGTCCTCGATATTCCCATTGACCAGGAGGTGAGAGACCTTCACGAATATCCAAGGTACGTCCTCGATATTCCCATTTACCAGGAGGTGAGAGACCTTCACGAATATCCAAGGTACGTCCTCGATATTCCCATTTACCAGGAGGTGAGAGACCTTCACGAATATGCGGGGCACGTCCTCGATATTCCCATTTACCAGGAGGTGAGAGACCTTCACGAATATCCCAGGTACGTCCTCGATATTCCCAACTACCAGGAGGTGAGAGACCTTCCCGAATATCCCAGGTACGTCCTCGATATTCCTCAATTGCCAGGAGGTGGGAGGCCTTCACGAATACGCGAGGTACGTCCTCGATATTCCAAATTTCCAGGAGGTGGGAGACCTTCATGAATATGCGGGGCACGTCCTTGATATTCCCATTTACCAGGAGGTGAGAGACCTTCACGAATATCCCAGGTACATCCTCAATATCCCAACTACCAGGAGGCGAGAGACCTTCAAGAATATCTCAGGTACGTCCTCGATATTCCATCTACCAAGAGACCTTCGAAAACGACCAGGTATTCTTCAAGAATTTGTACTTGTCATCATCCAAGTACCCCTTGGATACCTGCAAATGTCCGGGTTTCCTCCAAGAATTTATACTTGTGATCATCCAAGTACTCTTTCAACACCTGTAAGCAATCATGTATTTTCCAGCATCTAGTACTTGTGATCATCCATGTACCCTTTCAACGCCTGCGAATGTCCAGGCACCCTCCAGAATTCGCACTTGTGATTATCCAAGTACGCCTTCGACGCCTGCAAAAGCCCAAATATCCCCCAGGTTAGTACTTGTGAATATCCAGGTACTCTTTGATATGCCTATGAATTTCCAGGTATCTTCCAAAACCGATGCCCTGAGAAAAGTCGGTGCATCTCCCGAGAAAGGTCGGGTACCAATCGGTGTCCTCGGCGAGGTCGACACCCCAAAACCGATGCCCCGAGAAAGGTCGGTGCATCTCCCGAGAAAGGTCGGGTACCAACCGGTGTCCATGACGGAGGTCGGGCACCCCACAAATCGATGCCCCGAGAAAGGTCGGCGCATCCCCGAGAAAGGTCGGGTACCGGTCGGTGTCCATGACGAGAGGTCGGGCACCCCACAAATCGATGCCCTGAGAAAGGTCGGCGCATCTCCCGAGAAAGGTCGGGTACCAACTGGCGTCCTTGATAAAGATCAAGCGCCCACAAACAGATGCCCTGAGAAAGGTCGGCGCATCTCCCGTTAAGGCGACCGAAGAAAGGTTCGGGTCCTCGACAAACCACTGATTGCTCTAATAGGCGACCGAAGAATGGTTCGGGTCCCGAGAAGGCAATTCCCGTCAAGGCGACCGAAGAAAGATTCGGGTCCTCGACAAATCACCGATTGCTCTAACAGCGACCGAAGAATGGTTCGGGTCCCGAAGAAGCAACCTCCTCATGTCACCAGGTAAGATGACGCCTTGATACTTGCCAAACTCAGGGTTCACACCCTATCTCACTCACTCCCGGTAAGTAACTACAGGTATCTTCTTATCTGTCTTAGTATTTGTAATGTTATATTGCTCTTTTTGCATAGGATAATAGGTCCCAAGTAAAATATAATCTGTTACGCATGTATGGATAAAGTTTAGGCATCAGTTTGTCTTTGAATGTAACCTCTGCGAGCTCACCTTCAAAGAGGGGCAGCTGTTGACGCCTAAAATTTCATTTAATTAGGTTTTACTTTATTTTATTTTATATTATTTTATTTTATTTTATCTTTTTCGGATGAAAAATAATAAAAAACGGAAAAGCAGAAAAAAAAAGAAAAGAGCAGCCCATTCCCCCTTTCCGCATGGGCCCTACGGCCCATCCTCCTTCCTCGGCCCGGCCCTCTTTGGATCGTCTTCTTCCTCCGTTCGCCTCTCGCAGCACACGCGCAGAGCGCGACGCAGGATCGGCGGACGGACGGCGACGTGGGAGGGGCGGCTGGCTTCGGATGGGACACCGGTTCGGCCGTCGGGGGCCGCTCGGCGCGCGAGGGGGACCGGCGGTCGAAGTTCCGTCGACCGGCCACCCCCTCGCCTATAAATAGGGACGCATCGCCTCCGTCGAAGAGCACGCCGAGAACGATCGAAGGCTGCAAAGCTTCGAGCTTCCTGCGAGAGACTTCGAAGGGGAGCCGAGGTCGAGCAAGCCCGGATCCGAAGGCTAGCGGCCGGAGAGGGAGAAGTTCTGCCGGAGAGACACGAGAGAGAGAGAGAGAGAGAGAAGCGGATTGAGGTCGCGGACCTCGGACGACCCCCGAGAGACTTCGGGGGTCCGAGGGCTCGCGGCCGGAGATCCGGGGGCGTTGCCGGAGGAGGAGTAGATCGAGCACGGGGAAGGCGAAAGGGCGTCGAGTACCGTGCGACGTTGTCACCGTCTCTGCCGCGCACGGTTGCCGGTCTTGGCCAGGTAGCCTATCTCCGTCGTCGTCACCACCGTCACCGTCGTAACCCTCTCCGTTGTCCCGTTCTCGTCACGCCGCCGCCACTACCGTAGTCACCGTCGCCGCCGAAGCACCTAGGTTTCCGTCCCCGGCGCCGCGAATTCGCAAACCCTAGGGTTTGCGATTTTCCGGGTCGCGAAGCGGGTTCGGACCCGGAAAATCGGGTAGGGTTCGCAATCCGCGGGCGGCGGGAGTCGGGTCGGGTGTTGGAGCCGGGTCGGGTAGGGTTTCGCCGAAGGGAGCGGGCTGTTGGACCGGGTTGTCGGGCCGGGCCGGGTGTCCCTAAACACCGGCCACGACGCCGTTTTTTTAAAAAAAAAAAAAAAAAAAAATCTGAGTCGGGCCGCGTTGCGGGCCCGTCCGCTGCGGGTCGTCGGCCGGGTCGGACCCAACCCGCGGATCCGACCCAGGTCAGTTTTTATAATATTTTTAATAATAAATAATAAATAATATTTCAAAAAAAAATCAAAAATAATTTATTTTCGAAAAAATATTAAAAAATGTTTCAATTTCCAGAAAATCGAAAAATATTTAAAAAATATTGAAAATGTTTTATTTTCTAATAAAATCGAGAAAAGTCAAAAATAATTTATTTTCCAAAAATATTTTGAAAAATATTAAAAAATATTTTATTTTCCGAAAAAAAAAAAATCAAAAATATTCCATATTTTCCAAAAAATGCCAAAAATCCAAAAAAAGCCAAAAATTCATGAAAAAGCCAAAAAATTCAGAAAAAAACCAAAAAGACTTGTATTTTCCAAAAAAAATACCAAAAAAATCAAAAAAAAAATCCCTTTTATGTCCAAAAAATTAGAAAAAGACTCGGGAAATGTTTTTCCTCCCAAAAATGCATGGAAAATCCCTCGAACATCCAAAAAACCTCAAGGTTTAAACAAGATTAGGTACCGAAAGGGCATTAGTGATTAACTAGTGTAATCAAGTCCCCGATCCTAATTTCTCGGTTGCGCAGAGTGAGTATTTCTCCCAATACTTCGCTTGGGTTTCTAATCAACCCACCCCAAATCGATTAGTGGCGACTCCATTTTAAAAATTGATTTACGGGTTAAAAACTTGAACCATTAAGTCGTGAATTGGTGGACTTGGGAGAGTCCGGGCTTAATAAATTCAGCCGAGCCATTAGCCTCCTCGGGCGCTCGTACCCGATTGCGGGCGCTGAGAAAAAAAGAGGTCGTGACAGTTAATAAGTCGGTTGTTTATAGCAGATTCATTCCAACAGAACCTGGAAAGAAGTCATTTTTTGATACTACACATTTAGATACGAATTGACATAATACACATACTCATGCATAAAAAATTTTGTTTCCTTAAAAGAAATATTTAAAAATTATCCACATGTCAAAAAGAATAAAAGGTAAAAAAACATTTAAAGATACAATCGAAACATAATATTAGCAGATAAATTAAAATGTACACTTTAGCTATAATGAAAAACAAAATTATACTCACATTATCAGGGAACATGTTGAAATGTCCTAAATGTGTTAACACCCATTCCCGTGTATAAATGTGTTTCACATACTCATAGTTGTAAATGAGTTATAGTATTGTAGACAAGAACACAGTGGCCACTTAATAGGGTTCAAGGTTGGCCAGTGAGATGATGGAAAATAAGCTTCATCGTCGAGAGGAAAATAGCCCAGATCACCAGCTAAGGCCCCTAAATGACCGCTCAGCGATAAACGAATAAATTGACCGGATTCAATTTTTCACAATTGCAACTACCCATTGCAAGGAATTTAGTTCTTGCAAGTAAATGCTCAAGACCCAAATAAGCTTACAAAGTTCATCATAATCAAGTGCTTTTTGGGTCGTCTTAGACCTTGCAATTGAACTTTATGCTCAAAATATCTTGAAACTTTTTATTTTATCTTAATTAGAGAGGATTTACTTGTTACTAATGTAGTTTAGCCTATGCTCTTCTTTCTTTAAACCCCTTGTTTCACTCCGATAATATCATCAATTAGGTTGATACAGAGGAAATAGCTGTGTTTCTATGTTATTAAGTAAGTAAAATAACCAAAATAAAATATGTCTTAAGTCACCAACTTGACCCTTAGCCCAAGTGTTATATTTGGTTATTTACTAAAATCTCTTTTTGGAGGAGAATGATGGATTGCTCATGTGGACGATCACCTTTAATAAACATGTATTGTTTGGATTAGCCATCTTGGTTACACCCTATGCCGACACAACACAATTAATATGACAAGACATGAATTTCCAGCCCTAGACAAGGCCACCGCGCCCACAGTAGGAGCTAGGTGATCAGAACGAGCTTGGGTAATTATTTGCCCTAATATGTGTAATTCCATGTGTAAAGATTTGGTACTAATTTATATTTATTCTCTATTATCTAAAGTATTGTGTCCGATGACCGAGGAGACATCCCAATTTTCAATGGAGAGGTCATACATGCCCCACAAAATAACGCTTGCAAGGAAAACGCTACGTCTGTGATTTTCTTTTCTTTTCTTTTTTTCTCACGATCTAAGGAAAGAAAAGAAAAGGTGAAGATAAAAGGGTAAGATCAGTGGATTTACCAGATGAGTTTGCTCTTTGTCAATGCTCGATGATTGCATTTGGTTAGGTCGAGACATTATGAAGCTGGAATCGATGGTCGAACCTTTCACAGTACTAATCACAGGGAGAGAAGAGAAGCGCGAAGATTGCTAAGGATGGGACACGGTGATTTAGCCAAAGCACGAGAGGGAAAAGAAAATGCCTTGATGGGAGGTTGGTGTGCTTTAGATGGCCTATTTATAGTGAAAAACGAAAAGTGCCTAAAATATATTGATGGGGAGATGATAACGGGACGGTGCTGTTATTCATAGGAGAGCAACGGCATGATGAAGACCACATTTTTTTTCCACCTTGGCACAATCATAAAATAAGGGAATAATGGAAAAGAAACTTATTAATAGTATCAATGTCAGATATTTTTGCATTAAATGAAAAAAAAAACGATCTAAACATCTTTATTTCAAGAGAAAATAAATGTAGGATTAGCGGCAACACCGTTGCAAAACATTAATACTCTTGTAGTTTTTTTAATCAAGATCTTTTCTGTTTCACCAAGAAAATGGGAAAAAAAAATTGCAGCCCCAAATTGGAAGAGTTCTTTTTAATCAAAAGTTAGTGTCCACGTCAATGACTTCGAATGAATACATCACTCTGCAGGGATGGAAGACTTAACCGTGGGTTATTTTATCCCATAAAAATCCATGCATTTTTTCATTTGAAAAGTGAGGATAGTTTTGTCCTATATGTAATCCATGCATCTTTTTTTGGGATTTGGCTGAAAGTACTCTGAGGGAAACGTTTATAATACCATTAAAAGGAACTACAAAAAGATTTCTAAGTTCAATATTCCAAGTTCCATAATAAAATCATAATACCCTGTGAATTGGCAATCTGTGTAGTCATAATCTCTATGACTTTCCCAACCTCCGGTTGCCAAATCCTCGCAAATAAGAATCTGTGGTCGTTTATGGTAAAAAATGACCATCATATTAGCAGCACTCAATTAGCAAAAAATAGAAGTGCCTAAAACGATATATTTTGCCGGATCTGAGCAAATCCTTAAAAGGCTCATGGATGAAACATGCGGTTATAGAGTGAGAGACCCCGCGCTGTCCTCCTATTCTCTTTCTGTCGGGAAGACAAAAATAGGCAGGGAATTAGAGGGCTTTGCGGTGGTGAAGGTATACACCACGTCAGGATTTCGATTCTGACTACTACTGGATAGGTAGATATAGTAGCATCCCACGTCTAGAGTAAGTGAGAGTGGGTTAAATGCCCACAGCTGGATTAATACGCCTTACGGCACTGTCCTCAACCACAGATTGACCTATTTCCTGCTTGAGGACAGTGCCGTGAAATGATATCTTTTGTACTGTTCCAAATGCTTGGACATGAATTTTTGTTGACGGCGAGAAAGCTGGTTCACGCGATTTTATCCCCACTTTTCCGTACGTACGATTGTCAGGGATTGACGGGAAAGAATACAAGAGTTTGTCTGCAGGTGTCTGCTCATTCAACAGAGCGGGGGCGTGATTCATGCCCTGTCGTGATTCATTGCTCTGGGATGCAAATGGGTGTTGAATAATGACCATTTGTGCTCTGGCCTTGAAAGAGAGACGCAGTGGCCGCACACCCAAGCCAATCAAAATTGGTTTTGTCCCACTCCTTTGAATCGATACCACGTTATGCCACTGTGACTCCAGAAGAATTGGATCGTGTTTTTAAAGTTTCAAATGTGTCGGCCGGTGAGTCACAAAAGCGTTTCACGCGTTGAGACCGTACATTATCCTTCGATATGTGCGGAAACCAAATGTGAACGAGCATAGTTTGAAGATTCTTATTCGACTTTTAGTGATTATTATAAGTACCATATTTACTTGATTCAAAAGTAAATCGTGAAAAAGAATCAAACTTGTATTTCATTACGTTAATCATACATAATGTGACAATTCACTATCTATCACATCTTTCATGTAATTTTCAGCTTTTGCAACTTGATACTAGACATTCATGAGAGAAAGTGTCACGCCCCGAATCTCGAGCGCGCCAACATCCCACCATAGTCGTGCAATTGCAACATTCCCAGGTAGTGTCGCCGACCCCATTCATTTTATTATTGCGCAAGCGGAACGTATTATAAAACCCCTGACAATGAAATACGGGATAGAAAAGCATGAAGCAAAACCACAACATAACACTTTCATAATTCAACAGAATTACAAACAGAGATCTACAGCCAAAAGTCTACAAAAGACCGGCTCTTAAAAAGGAACTGTCCTACGACCTACAAGTCGGACACGTTCTCCAATCCTCATGACTTCACCTCCGCAACTCCTCAAGGTCAACCAAAGCTATCTAGCCGCTCCGTCCACCGGGGACCTGAAATTGTAATCCCCAAACCGGGATGAGACATTGTCTCGGCAAGTTCAACCCCCTAAACCCCTATTAGAAAGAAAATACGCCCAAGGGTGGCCTAGCCACACAACATAGAGGACTTACCTCGCCTCGGTTCCTTCTCGCAGTTAGCACAGTTCATATCATTCAATCATATGCAGTAATAAGAACTTAAACAACCGGAACGCATTCACTTTCATATAACCAACAACCGCGGGGTCCCGATTATGAGAGTAAATCGTTATGACACGTCCCATTCCATGCCACACAATTCCGTCCCATAATCCGACACATCAATAACACTCAACATGCATTCCAATTGTTATTCACTGCCACACAAGGGCATAGCTTACTCGAATTTCAGCTATCTACTAACATATAGCCAGGCATCGCCTCCCCATGGAGCGCGGCTTCGTCAAGACGTCGACGGCATTCCCGAAGGAGCATCGATCCCGGTCGGCCCACCTCTCATGCGGCCCGACATCCACCGCGTGGGCATCCCATATAGGGGCAAGTCCAGCTCAACAGCCCAGGACGATTCCTCTTAGTTATCACACAGCCAAAGCATACTCGGCCCAGGACACTTTGCATTTCACTCAATGCTTCCACTTAAAATAGTGATCCCGGCCATTTTTCTTCATATTAAAAATATTCCGGAAATTACTCACGTGTGTGGGGGCACGTTAATTTCGAACCAGAAAGCCAATAACTCACTTTTCAAACCCCACTATTTAATATAATCATTAAAATCCAATTTTGGTATCAAAACCCGACACTTGGGGGTTTTCGAATAAAATCCACATTTTCCACAATCGACACTCAATTTGCAATAACCACTCATCAAATTCATAATCAGAATACACAGCAGCGATCAGCACGAAATTCTAAGAATTTAGGGTCCCGAAATAATTTTCGAAATTTAATAAATAATTAAATTTATTTCGAAAATTAATTAAATAATAATTTCCATGTTTTTCACAATCCATGCTCAATTTGTAATATCCAACCATCAATTTCAAAATCCGAATACACGGCGGCGATCAGCGAAATTCTGAGAATTTAGGGTCCCGACAAAATTTTCGGAATTTATTAAATAATTAAATTTAATCCGAAAATTAATTAAATAATAATATTTTAATAATTTTCGTAATATAATATATTATTAAATAATCCAATAATTTCGAAACATTTATTTAAATCAAAAATAAATTCCTTTAAGTCACATCAAGGCTTATCTTAAAATAAACCTTCTTAACCCTAATTAAACACACTTTAAATTAAAACATCACCTTAATCTAATCCACTCTTAAATAACTTAAACTAACAACCTAATAGCACTTAACATAAACTAAACCTCACTAAGCATAATTAACCCTCTAAGCGAGATTTAGTGAGCTAAACTCACCCGATTAAGCGAGCCGAGCGGACCAAAACGACGAGGGCGACGAGGGGAACGACTTTCCCAAAGGCGGACCTAAACTCCGGGCCGGGAAGCCGGCCAAAACGGGCCACGAAGCTGCTGCCATACCCATTTTCCTTGGCTGCATTTTGGGGCCGAAAGGAGCGGATCCGAGCTTGGATCGGGCGGAGGAAGACCGGCGGGGCTTGGACGGGCGATGGGGAGGTCGATGGCGGCTCACGGCGGCGGGGGCGAGCTCCGGCGACGGCTGGAAGCTGCTGGTCGACGGACGGCGCGCGGACGCGGCGCGCGCGCGGGCGCGCGCGGCGGCGCGGCGGCGCGGCGACGTGCGGCGGCGAGCGGCCGAGCGGGCGGCCGAGCGGGTGGAAGGGGCGGCGGCGGCGAGCTGCTGGTCGTTCCTCTCTCTCTCTCCTGCAAAGCTCAAGACAACTCCCCTTGATTCAAGGAAGAAGATGATGTTGATGGGTGTTCACTTTCCAAGAAGCCATCTCCACCCTCCACTTGTCCAATTCTTCTTCACTCTTGGCCAACCACCATGACATAGGGTGATGTCATCTTCCACTAAAATTCAAACTTCCACAACTATCTTCAATGGTTGCACTTTCATTTTCCGCCGGGATCCAATTCCTGTACATCCAATTTCTTCAATTTTTCATTCAATTCTCTTCTAATTGAGTCCAATTAAAGTCCATAAAATTAATCCAATGTCACCACACTTCACTTCACATATTTACTTGATCATAGAACCCTCTTAGATCTCAAAAGTACAACTAAAAGCGGGCCCACCAATTTTCCAAACCAAATTAGCCATAAATTGATTATTTTGCTGAAAAACTCGGTTAGCATGAAAAATCTTCCAAAGATGAGTCAATGATCCTAAAATAATTTGTGACACACCAGGACTTCCAATTTCTAAATTCGATCTTAATTTCACGGTTAATTTCACTCTTGCACGATATTAACGCGTCCTGATCTACCGGGTAGCTTTTAGAAATTTTCGTGCATTTGACCTGTGGTTGATCAATTCAAGCCACAATGTACATCTTTGATACATTGGCGACTCTCGGTTGTCGGTATAATCTCAAGGTTTCAAACACGGACACGGGGGACCCAATCGACGTAAAAGGCGACCAAAGGTGACCGACAAGAACAGGTGCAATAACGGGTGGAATCACCCACACTTGATCACCCGCTTTTATCGAGTCGGCCTATCTCCGGTCTCTAATCGATTTTTAATCGTGCCGTAATGACCCTTGCAGATTAACTCGGTCGAAAGGTCGTTTCCTGGTCAAATTCTCAAGTCCGATGCATTAGAATTTCTTAACGGCTTCACCTAGTAGACTAGTTATCCCGTGAGTGATCAGGTCATGGAAAAGGACTATATGTGCACAGATGAAATGCCCATTTCAATTTATTGAAAATAGAATTGGAAATTCGGGATGTCACAGAAAGAGATAATAATAATGAACCATAGATAAATTATCAGCGTAACAAAATCCACCAAAAATGAACATAAACATGTTAATGGTCCAGGAATTTGCCAATGCAACTCTAGTTATTCAATTGCAAGTTGTCTCATATCTTTAATCAGTGATAACATCATATTTCAGTTGGCAATCAAACTTTTTGGGACTTGATAGACATCATCCTTCAAGAGGCATCTGGTCACCTGCTTCAAAATTTTCTATAGATGTTCTTTGTTTCGAAAATGATATGGATGTGAGGATAGAAACTTTTGTGTAAGAATCTTTTGAAACTTAAGGGGCCAGATATTTGATGGGATAAAGGACTTCAAATATAAAGAAAGATGAGATGGGACTATTTAAAAAGTGGATGTTCAATGATCATCACCATACAACGTCAGTTTCATCAAGGAATTAATTAAATAAGAAAAGGAAAAATACCTCCTAAAAGGGAGAAAATATTAATGATTAAAATACGACGTATGTACATGTTATGACTCAATTGCATTTTCGCAATAAGTTTAAAGATTTATGAGTATACTTATTCTAAAAATAATGAATAGATTATTTGTGCAAAAGAGCAATAAAAATTGAAAATTATGTAAACATAAAATGATATCTTTCATTTAAAGAAAAACTTCAAATTGGTAATTATGTAACAAATTTATCCCAAAGAAATCTTTTGAATACCAAAAACAATAAACGGGTTCACTCGTGACAAATTTATCCTACATTAATCTTCAAACGGGATCATCGGACTTTCATCTCAATCTACTTATGGAAACCAATATTCTAATTGTATGGGCGACCAGGATCATTGGACTTTCATCTCAATCTTCAAACAGCTCGAGATCTCTTTGATTGATTTTGTGCAACGGGTTGATTGGAAGAATTCCTCTAGAAAGTGCCATCGGTCAAAAAGACATTGAGGAGTATTTAAGGAGGTTTTTCAAGTCATTCGAGGTGTGCGTGAAAGAAGAATTCCAAAGTCTGAAACTTCCGAATCACTTGATCTTCATCATATAGTGTTCAAACCTTATATTCGAAAGAGAGAGAAACTCAAAAGTGTGATTTTGTGAGAGCAGTAGATACTCTTCACTGAGAAGTCAATGGTCTAAGGCTGTAACACTCTTTCTCGATTCATAGTGGAAACCAGTCAGAATGCTGTCAGCATGGGAGAGTGGACATAGGCCTAATCTAAGCCAAACCACTATAAATATTGTGTTCATTTTCTCTTCATTGAACTCCTTTACTTTATTTGACATGATACAATTATGTGTTTCGAAATAATTGTTAAAGTCTGAATTCTTCTTCAAAGTTTGTTGTTCATCAGACTCAGTTTAAAAGTAAAGTGTTTTTACTACATTTTGCAAAATCAATGTTTATGCTTATTCACCCCCCTCTAGGTGTTTATATTAGCACTTTCAATACTAACCTTGGTAAAGTCGAAAGACCAGGGCAAGTGGGGCTTTTGACATATGCGGAAGGCCACATCCTAAGGGTGATAAAAATTGTTCCAAAACCATCGTCATCAATATTTTCATTTTCGCCTTTGTTCTTCTTCTCCAAGTAACAGATGTAGGTTATCGATGAATCTCCACCAAATGGTCCACGAGATGGTCACTGATTGAGCTCCATCGATGAAGGTCTGACGTTGTAGATCTTAATCACCCCCAAATTGCAAATTTGAACACACCTCAACTCGGATACCTCAACACTGTTTAGCTTCACGACATAACCTTGCCAAGGTCATGCGACCCCGACATCGAGGTAGTTGTCTAAATTGGAAAAGACTTACTCCCATGTGATTTAAAAGTGCCTTGATCACAAGTTCCTATCCCATAATCACTCATCGATCTAAGGAAATTCAAGTTCATTGTGGCATAGGGTTGACATGTGCACGAGGCATATAATGTAATTCCAGTTGTATTCCAATTTGCATCAGATCATGCAATGTTGATGGCTTCACTTAGAAATAAACGATAGTAATAGCTCAAACAGGACATCTCAATCGCAAAAGTAAAACTCTTATGATAACCCTCTAACCAAAGGGTCGCTGACACTAGTCGATCCTTCCCACCTTTTTTAATTATAAAAAAGAGTATCAATTACAATCAATCAAGCATAGACATAATCAGTGAAAGATTTGATGGATCTCCAAATTCTCTGAATAAATATAATTTAAGAAGTTGTGATTTGAAATTGAAAAGAATTTAATGGCAGTCGTGAAAAGCCATAACTATTTTTAACAAGTGTAAACAAGAGGAGGCTGCTCTATACCACGTAATTCCAAGGTGGACCCACCTTTTGGCGTCCCTAAATTTCCAGTATCAACGGAAAATGTGTACTTTTTCCAAATGTGGATTACGTTTCGTTTGTCCTTAGGCTCTTACGATATGTGGACATCGTGCAAGTTCTGCCGGAAAGTCCTTGGGCCTATCGTCTCCGCGCTTTCATCACGGGATGTGAATGTCGACTAAATGAGATAAAGAGCCGACCCAAGAGGTATGAAAAAGTTCTGAAAGATGTTTTTCATGCTTGTTGGATACGTAATGTTCTTGTTGCATTAAGTAAAACTGCGTCCCTGGATGCTTATCGAGCTTTACGTAAAGAATCTGCTATGCCAAAGTCTTTCTTCCGTGAAAGACTCAGAAGGCATATCTTTTACCATTATAGAGTCCCGGTATACTTCACACCTGAAACTGAAAGATTCCCTGGTCCCATTGCACTTACAAGGTTGAAGTTATTCAACAAAAACTGCTGAATGATTCTTGGAATTGTCGCAAGGGCCAAAGAACCAAAGTTGTTGGCTTCTCTATCACTCCTGTGCATAATTCGGCCGTGATGTAGAGGAGACACAAGATACATGTGCATAGATTAGTTCTGTTATGGAGTTTAATCACGGCAGATGTGATTTTCAGGGTCCAATCATAGCCATATGGTTTTCAAGTCATGTCACCTGGCAAAGTGTGGCCGTAGATCATTCAGCATGAGCAGTTAAATTTGACATGTGGCTGAATATAAGACATGATATATGTGATGATGCATATTGCATGACTCGTGGATTTGAAAATATGGATTGGAGTCACTTTCATGGTGCATACTATCGCATACATTTTTTATTAGTTTCTTTGTTCGTGGCTTAATTCCATGAGAATGGTGATCGTCTCTTAGGGCCCATTTAGTAACCATTATGTTCCCAATAACAATTAAAATAATTCTTTTTTATTCTATTCTCCGAATGAATTTACAAGCATTTGAAGGCATTTGGTAATCATCCAAAATTTCTATTTCCAAAATAGATTGCGATTGGCACTACCTTCAAATTTTCTAATTCAAACCATTTTCTTTAAATTTTTTAATAATTTTATTCTTTTTTTTTTCTTTCTTTTGTTCTTTAAGCTTTGGCCGGTTGTCGGTTTTGGGATGACCGGTGACTTGCCAGACGAGAGCCAACGACCTCGCCGAAGCGTCACCGGCCCCTAACGAGGCCACACTTCATTGACCAAGCCTTGGCTGGGAGAGCCTCACTTAGCCAAGCAAGGCTCGCCGGTGGCCGAGGGAAGCTCGCCTAGCCACCTGCGAGGCTTAGCCTCACCTAGATGTGGCGAGGGCGAGCCTCATCGATGGCCAGACCTTTCCCAACTAGTCATCGGTGCCCGGTGGCGGTGGACGATGATGACTACAATGATGGCGGCGACCGATGGGGGAAGAAGAAGAGAGAAGAAGAAGAAAAAGAAGAAAGGAAGAAAAGAAAAGAGAAAAGAAATTTGGATTGGCTTGATTTTGGAATTATTCCCGAAAACAAAAAAGTAACTTTTTTTACTCATTAATTATGTTCCAAATCTATTCCTAGAACAAATTTGTTCCCGAAACAAAAAATTTATCAAATTGACTTTTATTCTTTTTTTTGTTTCCGAAAATAAAATAATAGAATTGGATACTATTTGGCCGATTGCCAAACAGACCCTTACAGAGCCGTGGCTTTGCTCACTTATCTATCTACCATTTGAGATTCTGAACACGAGGAGTTTAATCGAATGCACGTGAAAAGTGATTAGAAGTTAGTATGGGACTTTATATTAGACTAATTGAATAAGTTTATTAGATCAGGGTTTACGATTGCATAATTTTGGTTAATTCATGATAGACAAGATTTTATTATGACTTTTATTCAATAAAAGGTTTTATTCAATCAATATGCAATCAATATGTTTTTTGTTAAATGACTAGATTTGGCTAAAGGTTTTATTCTTTATGTTATAATAGATGACTGGTCATTTCCTAAATTCTGGATGCGGATTTAGGAGGTGACGCAAACAATTTCCATCCATGGCTGTGATCCATAATCAAAAAAATTACTTGGACAAACTGTCGTCGCGTCACATATGGACGAAAATGTGCATATTATTAGACAAGAAAATAATTTGATACCTTACTTTGATTTATAACATCTGATGGGCGGCAATTATTTGAACTACCCTGAACATTTATTTTCTTGAAGGGGACCGTAAATTATTACAATAAGAGCTTTTTGAACGTAATGCTATGGACGTCATCCCATAGGGAAGCATCCATTAAGTTCATGCGGGGAACATTGGACATCAATTTAAGCAATTAGTTCGCATTGAAGTCGCTTTAATTACAAGCCAAAAACATTGCCAAATTCAAAGGAGATATCTAAAAACGACTGAAAATCCGTACTATCTCGTGAACGGTAACACTTGCCACTAATCTATCGAGATATTTATCTGAATTTTATATTGGACATAGTTTTTACTCTGTCGTCCACAATTCTTTTCATTTCCGTTGATTTGGACTTAGGTTGTTTAGAAAAAGAATGGGCAGGCTGTGTATTTCAAATGTTTCTGTATTCCTATACTTGGAAAGTGCCTTTTCTTCCATGTTACAAAGCTTTGGCCTTTTCAACAGCCGGGTTTAAGAATAGGGCTTCAACATTTAATTTAACCCGACTTTTAGGAAGAATACGTCATGATGATATAAAGGTGTTTTGCAATGTGAATGTGCGCTTTGCAGGTATTTTACAAGGTAGAATTAAACCATAGAAACTGTTTAACAAATGATATCAACTGCATCATAAAGATTTATCGTTTTCAGAATGTGACAATTGATTAGACCTAAGTGCATTTTGCACGTTTTGCATTCATTAGTTATGTTGAATTATTTTGTACCTAAATGTTGTGCAATTTAAAAGAGAAATAAAAGTTTACTACCTCGCTATCATGAACGGCATCTTATGGGCGGCAATTATTGTACATCTAAGATTAAGAGCGTTTTGACATGATGTTTTGCACATCCGCCATGGTGAAGCATGCATAGAGGTTCAGCTTTGCAAAAAGGCTTTGCGGCTTTAAAGATTCTTAGACAAATGTTAGGGTATTTGGCAAGTTTTTCAAGATCACTTTGCGGAAATACTGGCCTTGGTAAAGTTGAAAGCCCAAGACAAAATAGGACTTTTAGCATTTGCAAAATGCCACTTCCTGAGGTAAATAAAAAAGAGTTTGTTCCAAAACTGCCATCATCAATATTTTCATTTCCATTTTTGCCCTCGTTCATCTTCTTCAAGTCGCAGATAGGTCGCCAATGAATCTCCACCAGATGGTCCATGAGATGGTCGCTAATGAAGCTCCATCGGCGAAGGTCTGACGTTCTAGATCTGAATCACTCCCAAATTGCATATATAAACACCCTCGGCTCGGACACCTTGGCATCTTTAGCTTCATGGCATCACCTTGCCAAGGTCGTGCAACCCCAGCATCGCTGCACTTGGGTCACGCAACCCCAGACAAGGCGACGCCCGGAGTGGCACAAGCTAGGCATGACTCGCCAAAGCTCCCGCTCAGCTTCTGCTAACAACATTTGTTGCGATGACAGTCGCTTAGCTAACGGTAGCTTCTGGTCACCGCCGATGCTTGCCTATGATCGTAGCCGAAGCTCATCCAGTTGCCGATGCTCCAGTTTCCCTCTCTGTGGATGCTATAGTTGTTTGCCCTCTCCCCCTTTTTATTTATTTTTTACTTTCAAGTCAATTTATAAATTTTACGCCAAATCAATTTTCCAAATGCTACACCTCCCTTTAAAAATCTTTGGCGAAATGGCTTTACATCCACACAAAGCAAAACTAAACACGGCTTAAGTTCGCATGCACGACGATTTAATATCACTGGAAGCAATGTTTTCCACAAGGTTATCGATGCGTTGCAAAATGTTGCAAATACTTTGATATTTTAATTTTAATATTTCGCGATGATTTACATAGCCTTACTAGTTCTCATCGTAATGTATTTGATGGAGGTCTAAAATATTGAAGTATCTTAAACCTGTATGGTTTACAATGTTTTTTATCATAACTCAATGAAAAACGTAATAGATATTGAATTATTCTGATTTCTAAAAAAAAAAAAAAAATTATGTTCTTCAAAGGCTTACCAATTTCAAAACACCGTAAATATATATAATGTAATATCTAACAAGTTTTTACGACTTCATGAACCAATAATGTCATAAATAGTTAAAAGAATAAATATAGCATACACAATTAGTATAAAAAATATATATTTTACGCGGGTGGTGTCATATGCCATTCATTTTTAAGAGAGCATACTTGTAATTAGGGATGAGCAAAAAGAACCGTTTGAACCGAGAATTGCCCAGACCTGACCAAATCGACCATTGGGTCTGATTTCGGACTACTCGATCTACTTCCATGGACCCATGAACCATACAGATTATCTATTTATTTTAATTTTAATTTTCCTTCATAAAAATATATATCAAAGACCATTTAAAAAGCACCTTGTTACAAGGCTTTTCTCAGTGCTAATAACGTTACATTGAATCATCGCCAAGAGTCCAACATCAACCAGATCGGTCTGTTGCGACCTCATTTTCGAGCACCTGATAGGCGCGGGCGTCTATGGAGGCTAATGGTGTGGCTAGGTCTATTAGGCTTAACCCGGGTTCTCCCAAACCCACCAATTCACGACCTAATGGTTTGATATTTTAACCTATAAGTTCAACTAATCAATTTGAGATGGGTCGATTAGAAACCCAAGCGAAATATTGAAAGAAATATTCGCTACTACGCAATCAGAGAAACTAGGTTTGGGGACTTAATTACACTAGTTAATCACTAATGCCCTTCCCGTACCTAATCTTGTTTAAACCCTAAAGTTTTTTGGATTTTTTAAGAGCTTTCCATACATTTGCAGACAAAAAAAAAAAACATTTTTGGGTCTTTCTTATTTGTTTTGAACATAAGAAGCATTTTTAGATTTTTAATCTTTTTCTGAAAATATTTTTTTTTAGATTTTTTTAATAAAGATATTATTATAATTATTATAATAATATAATATATTAAAAATGACTCGGGTCGGATCCCCGGGTCGTCCACCCAAGACCTGGATGGGCCTGCAACGAGGGCCTGGCCCGGGATTTTTTCTTTTTTAAAAAAACATAAAAGCCCAAACCAATTTGGCCCGTTTTCATTATAAAAAAAACTCCAGCCCAAAGGCTACCCGGCCCACGCGTACAAACCCAACCCAAGCGGAACCCTACCCGAACGTAGACCCGGATCCGACCCGACTCCGTAGCCGCGACCCGATTCCCGCAAAAAAAGCCTACCCGATCGACGACCCGGATCCACCCGACTTCGATCCGTCTTCTCCCTCGTCGACCCGGTTTTGTGGAGCCTTCGAGATCTGACGATCCGTGGGGGGGAGGCTGAGCTCATAGCGGTCTAAGCTCGGGCCTCCGCCGACACCGCCTTGACCACCGTCCGACCGGCCGTTGTAGCCGATCCTGTCGCCCGTCGCCGCCCGTCGCCGCCGGTCACTACAGATCCGACACTCACTTGGGATTTCCATTGAACGCTTGGCGGACACCGATTGAGGAGGTGAAGGTGGAGCCCTCCGGGCTCGGGATCGCGACAGGGCTCCGAGCGGGCGAACAGCGGGGACCGGCGGGGAGGCAAACTACAAACGGTCAGGGGCTGGAACTCGCATAAAGCCGGCGGCTGCGAGTCCCGGCCCGACGACCCCAGCACACACAAACAAACAACCAAAAAAAGGCGGACAACCCTAGCTCACCGCAACAGGGGGCACAGCGTCGGGGGGTCGTTTGAGCTCGCGACCCATTTTCTCTCTCGCCCGCTCTTCGATCTTCCCCCAAAATCTATCCGGGGAAGGTTTCTAAGCTTGCTCGTTGCCGTCGACGAAACTCGCACCCTCCTAGTTATAGGCGAAGGGGTCCAGTCGACGGAGAGTCTCGGCCGTCGGCCTTTGGCTTGCCGACCGAACCCTCTCGGCTGAATCAACGTCCCATCCTTGCTCCTCCACCGAGGCACGCTCGGCATTGAAGGCGGCAGTAATGGCGCCCGAGATCCATCCCCGGAAGAGAAGGGAGAGGGGGCTGGGCATGAAGGGCCAGCCCCATGCAGCTGCGGTTTCTTCTTTCGCTTTTTTCTTCTTTTTTTTTTGTTTCTTTTGGTTATTATTATTATTATTATTTATCATTTATTATCCGAAAAATAAGTAAAAAGAAGGAGAATAAAAATTAATGGCGGCAAAAATTTAGGTGTCAACAAGGTCTAACATGGACCGGATCGGTTCCTCGCTGCCGCTTAATAGGCAAACTGCTTTGTTAGTCTGTACCAGCATTGGGTGTGGGACAGTGATGTGGGACTAACCAGCTCCAAGAATCCCACACCCTATGCGCTCACTCCCTCTCTCTTTCTACCCCTCACCGGCAAGAGAAGCCACCCTCTAAGAGTCTCACATCGAGCAATTACTCAAAAAGCGCAAAAAAGATTGTCTTGCTGACTTGGGCCTTTTGGCCAAGAGGTGGCGTGATTCTTTTGGAGCGTAGTTGTTAATTCTAATGCAGTTTAATGTTTTTCCATGTGGGCCTTTTGGCCATGACTTGGCGTGTTTTTTTTTTTTTTTTTGGGGCGTTAGGTTCAATGCTTTTTCATGCGGGGACGTGCATCAATCACATGCGATCAATTTCATTGGACCACCAAAGAAGCAATCCTTATCGATCTTGATCGATCAGTTCGATTCTATCCAGTTCCAGCCTCCTCCTTCGATTCCCGAAATGGGGAACCGGTCCCTACGGTCCAATTTTCAGCTCTAGGGTGGGAATCGGATCGCCCCAGAACCGATCACCCCTAATTGTAATCCTCAAATCAAGGATGGATGGGGCACTTGTGGAAAATTTTCTTTGCACTAGAAGTATATGCTCTAATTTTCCATATTAAAGCCCTCCAACATTTTGACAGAACGTAGTTGAAAACCTCATAAATAGTTTAGTATTCTAGCTTCTTAAAATTATGGATGCATGTAAGATAGTTTTAAGTTGATTTTTTTAGTGCTTGGCAAAAAAAAAAAAAAAAAAAAAAAAGAACTCGCTCTATTTCCACCTCCTTATTAACTCTTGTCACCCCCCTATCAAATTAAATTGAATACATCCCTTAGTGGTCTCATTTAAAATGATTTATTATCTTTAGTTTCGATTTTTCTAGACGAAATGGGTTTGGGAAGGGACAGCAGAATAGGGCGATACTCATTAAAGCCAGTAATTGACCGATTACTCATGGGTTGCTATAAACAAGGAAGAAGAAGAAGCGGCCTTAGATGCTCTTGCCTCTGTTGATGGCAGTGTGCATGAATGTCTTGATTGTTTTGGAGGATTGTAAGGGAAGTCAAACTGAGACTGCATTCGCTTTCCCCTCAGATTAAACTAAGTTTTTTACTCCTTTTTTTCACTCTGTTTTGGGAGTGCATGATCACCTTGCTCAGCCAAAAGGCCCGTGGTTAGATTGTCATTGATAATGAGAAGAACATTCTTCAAGTAACCTCCTCGAGGCACTTTTGGCATCACTACCTCATGGCATGTTTACTGAATATCCACCACATCCCTTTCCAAAGATTCATTCTAATTGGTTTTTGCCATGAACTCTCTCGGCAAAGTTAGGATCATCTTGCAATCCACCTTATCGGGTAAGTTACCTAACCGAACTTGAAACTTTGGCTCGGATCCGATCGCTTGACTCACCAACCTTCAAGTCTTCCTCCATCAGGTCATTTTCTGGAGCCAAGCCTTCTGAAAGAAAGCGAATAAGAAAACTACATTGACGAGGTCTGTCCCTTCTCCACCTTCTTATGGTCTTTCCCCGCCTTACCTTATGCTGGGTACTTCACAATCAAACCAACCTAATGGTTACCTTCTCTGCTAATGACTCCATATTTCGGTTGAGCAACACTGGAGATGGTTCAACTACAACCTAGTATTCACTCAAACCTTCTGCCGAGCTCTCCCCTGCCCGCATTTCCTTTTGACGGGGCCAAAGAAATGTCTCCACCTGCTGCCAACAGTCTTTCTTCGGAATTCTACTGAACGGGTCGATCCTCCCCTCCCGTTTGTTTTAGCAACAACTCCTAAGGTCTCCTCGCCAAGAGCTTCCCGGCGACGACAGAGGAACCAACCCGCCTGCTGTGGCGGGGCGGCTTTTTTGTTTCACAATAAGACCTGGACGATTATCCCTACCCTCGGTAGCTTACGAGTTTACGTCCATCCCTGGTCGGGTACAATTTCCTTTCGATTTCTCCCTTGTAGCCGTTACCCGAATTCGCGCAAGTGTGTCCACACCCCCCAAATAACATTGGTAAAGGTTAAATATGATGCCCGCTCTTGATTTAAAATTGTTTCTTGCCATTTTTTTGTTCTTTTGTGGTTTGTTTTTTTCCATTTGGAACAAAATTTGCTTCCCTCTTTTTCGGAAATTAGTTTATTTGGTAGATAGCTAATTGAATATTGTGTTAATAAATTGTATATTTCTCCTTTTTTGTACTAGGAAACTATTATTTGAAAAATAACACATGCACAAGTAAGAGTGAAAACACTTCATCTATCAGTTTTAGTACACATTTTGTTTGGACAAAGTACACCCCAAGTGCCAAAACTTGGTATGGATGGACACTGTCGCGACCTCTTTTTTCTGGCGCCCGCAATCGGGTACGGGCGCCTAAGGAGGCTAATGGCTCGGCTGAATTTATTATGCCCGGACTCTCCCAAGTCCACCAATTCACGACTTTAATAGTCTAAGTTTTTAACCTGTAAGTTAATTTTTAAAACGGAGTCGCCACTAATCAATTTGGGGTGGGTTGATTAGAAACCCATGCGAAGTATTGGGAGAAATACTTGCTCTGCGCAACTGAGAGAAATTAGGATCGGGGACTTGATTACACTAGTTAATCACTAATGCCCTCTCGGTACCTAATCTTGTTTAAACCCTAAGGCTTTTTGGATGTTTGAGGGATTTTTTCATGTATTTTGTGAAGGAAAAACATTTCTTGAGTCTTTTTCTAATTTTTTGGACATAAAAGGGATTTTTTGATTTTTTTTTTTTTTTTTTTTTTGGTATTTTTTGGAAAATACAAGTCTTTTTGGCTTTTTTTGAATTTTTTTTTTTGGCTTTTTCATGAATTTTTGGCCTTTTTTGGATTTTTGGCATTTTTTGGAAAATATGGAATATTTTTTATTTTTTTATTTTTTCGGAAAATAAAATATTTTTAATATTTTTCAAAATATTTTTGGAAAATAAATTATTTTTTTGAACTTTTCTCAATTTTTTTAGAAAATAAAACATTTTTCAATATTTTTGAATATTTTTCGATTTTCTGGAAATCAAAACATTTTTTAATAATTTTTCGAAAATAAATTATTTTTGATTTTTTTGAAATATTATTTATTATTTATTATTAAAAATGTTATAAAAACTGACCCGGGTCGGATCCGCGGGTTGGGTCCGACCCGGGTCGGCGACCCAACGCGGACGGGGCCGCGTTGCGGGCCCGACTCGGATTTTTTTTGTCTTTTTTTATTATTATTATTATTAAAAAGGCGTCGCGGCCCAAGAACCCGTTTCAAAAAAAAACGGGACGACCCGACAACCCGGTTCGGCGAAACCCTACCCGACTCGCGACCCGGCCTCCGCCGCCCCGGAACTGCGGAATCCCTACCCGATTTTCCGGGTCCGGATCCATTTCGCGACCCTGAAAATCGCAAACCCTAGGGTTTGCGAATCCGCGGCGCCGGGGGTCGAGACCGAGGCTCTCCGGCGGCGACGACGGCTACGGCGGCGATAGCAACGACGATGACGACTACGATGACGGCGACGGCGACGGGGTGGGGTAGCGATGAACGGCGATGGCGACGGCGACAGAAATGATGGGCTACGTTCACGGCGATGGCGCGACGGGGGTGGCGTCGGACGGCTTCCCTGCGGGCGGCGACGATGATTGGACGGCGGCACGGCGTCGGGGGCCGTGGAAGGGTTCGATTCGCTCTCCCTCGGGCCGGATCCCGAGCCTCCACCGCCGGATCGACCTCTCGAATCCGCTCGCCGCCGGCCTTCCCGAAGTCTCTCGGTGAAAGGGGGCGGTTCGCGGCTCAAGTCCTCCCGGCGCTTGCTTTTCGATCTCCTCCCGAAGTCTCTCGGGCGAAGGCTTCCAAGTTCGCGATGGCCGTCGACGGAGGTTGCTGCGCCTATTTATAGGCGAGGGGTCCGGTCGGCGGAGGGCTTCGGCCGCCGGCCTTCGGTTTGCCGACCGCTCTTCCTCGGCTGAACCGGCGTCCCATCCGAGCTTTTCCAGCGAGGCGTGCTCGGCATTGAAGGCAGCCATTAATGGCGCCTGAGATCTGTCCTCTCTGGCCGACGTCGGCCTACTCACCTCTGTCGTAGGCCATCCTTCGCGCGCGTCGGCCTCCCTCGCGCGCGTGAGTTGCAGCGGCGAAGGAGAGGGAAGGAGGAAGAAGGAGGGAGAAAAGGGTCGGGCCAGGCCTTGGGGAAAAGGTTGGGCACGGGCCCGCGGAAGGGAAAAAGGGAAAGAAAAGGGGGCTGGCCGCTTTTTTTGCTTTTTGTTTGTTTTTATTATTATTATTATTATTATTATTTATTACCCGAAAATGGCAAAATTGATAATTAAAAAACCTAATTAAGTAATTAAAAAAAAGAAATTTAGGCGTCAACAGACACTTAAGCCTCTATGCCAAAAGTTAGGAAAGCGACACATAAGTGCCAAAATTAGAGCAAAAGGGATTACTTAAGTCCGGTCAAAATGCCGATGTGGCAATTTTTCGGCGAAGTAAGTGCAAAACGACGTCGTTTTGGTGCAGACATGGTAAAAAAATTAATATAGTTTTAAATATAAATTTAGTTTTAAATTTAATTTAGTTAATTTTTTTACTACGTCAGCACCAAAAACGACGTTGTTTTTGTATTGTCTAGCCACGTCGGCGTGCAAAACGACGCCGTTTTGCACTTACTTCGCCGGAAAATTGCCACATCGGCATTTGGTCGAATTTAGCTGGAGTGACACTTAAGTTACCCATTTTGCTCCGATTTTGGCACTTAAGTGTCACTTTCCTAACTCTTGGCATTTAAATGTCCCTCTGTGCCAAGTTTTGACACTCCATATGTCCGTACCTTAATTTCGTTTAATTATAACTTGAACATACGTGATAGTCTATGTATCTTAATTGTTCAACTTTAACTTTATTTAGTGAATCTTACAGTCCAATTTTTTATTTATTCTTCATGCCATCATTGCATGATATTTTAACGGATACTTTAAAAAAAATATATATATGAAAAAGTTCAAAACATAAAAAATTCTAAACATGCATTATTATCATGCAAATGCAAAAGAAAATGCTTCCTGAAACATTATAATATAGAATGATATCCTTGCCTTGATTACATGAATAATTAACTATTGGTAAGAAATTATGCCAACCGTAATGGCATCATACGACAACCCATTCAAACCATTTGCAAACACATATTTTTAGTCAATACTATATGCATCATAGTTTTTATAAAATTATCAATGGAAAGAAAATTATCCACTGCAATGCAATAATAACAAGTTTCATATGCAACATAACAAAAGATATTGTCCGTCAGCTACTTGGCTCCCCTAAAAAAGTTACTCTCTTGCCAAAATACTTTACCCGAATCAAGCATAAACATTTTTAATGACATCAAGAAGAGAGTTATTATTTACTTAAAAAAAAACACACACACACACACACACACATCAAGAAATAAGTTTCAATATTTAGTGCAAGAAGCTCCAAATGAACTTATTGAGATCAATAGATACGTATAAGCAAGTTGGGTGAATTTCAATATTATCTTCCGTAGTGACTGCACTACAGAAAATGAGAAATGAGTAAATTTTGTATAATGCATTCATCAACCATAATGTTCAATCTTTGAGTAAATTCTTGTAAATTTGTACCGAAAATCGAAATCGAAAAATTTGTAGCTTTAAGGATTATCTAAGGAAATAAAGTTATAATTGGCAGAATAAGTTTAGAAGATGACGAACATGAAGGAAACGTCGAAATGTAATGGATGTGGAAGACATGGCTAGAGTGAAAAAAGTTTTTTGAAAGAGATGTGAGTAGTTTTGTCTCGTAATAAAATTGAAACAAAAGACAAAAAAAAAATATGTATACAATAAACTTAAAGCAGGAGTGGGATCTGTACTGAATAATGTAGTCAATTCAATATGGTAAGGGTGTCAAGAGCTAATAAGGGAATGGAAATAGCATTAGCAAAAAAAAAGAAAGTTAATCTTTTAGTGTTCCACTCACAAGGCATCATAGATATTTGTGATAAGTATATCAGAAATCTTAAAACTAGTCACGAAAATGTATTGAGTCCAAAAATTTTCAAAAAATGCAAGTTTTAAAATTTATCATGAAAGTACAGTCGAATTCTAAAACTAACAAAAAGTATAATTAAGTCCTAAAACTTTCTTAAAACTTGTGCACTTTTTGAAAGTTTTAAAACTCAATCACACTTTATTAATAAGTTATTAATAAGTTTTAGGATTTAATTGTACTTATTTAAAGTTTTATAACTCAATTACACATTCATAACAAGTTTTGGAAATTTCATTGCACTTACCCCAAAATATTTTGATGTTATTATTTTAAATAGTTTAATGAACATATGCCATACTACTTTTCAAATTTTAGGATCTTCTTACATTTTATGATGTTTTGCACGCATAAAACAAAATCATTTGTCGATTTAATATGTCTGAAATAGTATTAAATTTTCCTACACGTTAAATTCACATTTTTTTTTTGTTCATTTGGTTATGCAAACAGATATTGTTGCCACTTATCGGGGGAAAACACTAAAAATAATGTCTATCTAGAACACAAGACAACTTAGATAAAGGAAGGCAACTTTGATGTAAACGAAGGTGAACTGCAGTACAGTAGATGGAAGTGTTTCAACAAGCATGAAAGAAGAAAACATGAAAAATGATGCTAAAGCGTCTCGTGATCACAGGTCAACGACTTTATATGGTCTTGTAGGAGTCCAAGGCCATGCTTGTCTTCATAGTTGTACATCAATGAAACCATTTTAGCAGCATTCACGCAAGCTTCAAGGAAAGGCGCAGAGAACGGACATGGAGAGAGGCACTCTTTGTTGAGCAGCTTCCACGATTTCGATATCAACTCCATCACATGCTTTCTCGCGCTTTGGTACGAAGAGCCTTGATTTTCTCTCAAATAGCACTCCACATATGACCCGTCGTAGCCATTTTGATTCTCATCCTTCAAGGAATCGAATCCCCCCAAACAATTAAATCAACAAAATAATGACAGAACATGAATCAAAAAATTGAATAAAACCCGAATAGTGCCCGGCACGAAACCGTAAAGTAATGTACCTGGGCACATCCGAGGTCATCCCAAAGGCGAAGAATTTCAGCGATTAAGAATATTGTATTTGGCAGCGGCACCTCTTCTTTCTTTGAATCCATACTTTGGTTGGCAATGTTTTGGCCCATTAGAAAGAACAGGTGAGCTAGCACCAAGGGCACACCCGAAGTGATAATCCCATTCTTCAAGTAATCATCTGTCTTTGACATTTTCCCAGAAGCGTTCCACTGAAACTCCACCAGGAATGCATTGCACAAATTCGCCCACTGCAACAACAGATGTTATCCGACTGATAAAGGATATTTCTAAAAAGTAATCATAAATCAAAATCGCGTGCTTATTGAGCTTTCCTAGTAGTCATAAATGACGAATCACTAGGAACTCTCTCTGTCCCTCTCTGCCAGTAAGGGAGCTCCATGCTGCACTGAGCTTGCTAAGAAGCCAGTCCACGGCTACAAGATCTTGACAGAAACACCTCGATCTCGCCAAGATTTGTGTGAGTGTGTATGAGAGAGAGAGAGAGAGAGAGAGAGAGAGAGAGAGAGAGAGAGGGTTGCAGCTTAACCCTATCAGTGGTAAGATCTCCGTGCGTGGCATTATAAGGAATTCTAGAAAAGATTGAATGAAACTCGACGATGATGAAGATGGCAATCGGTTTTTGTGGCTTTAATAGGAGGAAGTGAACACAAACTTTAAAATGATGACCACAATATTGGAGGGTGGTGGGACAAAGAGTGGACAAAAGGATGAGGATATGATCAAGGTTGAGTTTTGGTTCAGTGCTGTGAATCTCAAATTAAATGATGCTCATTTAGAGTTGAGAGAGGACTTAGCAACGTGGTTGCAGATAGAGGTTCTTATGAACAATAATTTTATATTAATACCATTTGTTTCAAGAATCTCGTGGGGTTCCTTCCATGCTTCTCAAAGATGATGTTGCCTAAATCATTTGTAATATCACTGAGAACCTTGAAGCACTTTTTCATGTACTGCGGAAGCTGCTCAGCACACGCATTGTCCCATCTGAAGAAAAAAAATTGCAAATATTAAAATTCACAGCATAATATAAATGTCTAATCTAGGTTTCTTTTGTCGATGAAATATTCGCGACATTATAGGTAAAATGGGATATCTACAACTGTATACCTTTCAATGACTTCTGTAAAGAGAATTAGTTCATCGGCCTTGCCATATACATCAAATATGTCATCGATAATGTACACGAGGGAGATGGGCTTAATGAGCTCTACCCTAAGCTCAGACAAGCTTGGATCTGTGAGAATTGCCATGGACCACATGTACCATTTTAGTGGCTGGTCTCTAACAAACTCCATCTCCGCTCCCAATCCCAACTCTTTCCACCACCTGAAACACAGGAAACACATGAGTAAATACTATATCTAGAGTACATAATAGTATACTCATATATATGAACAAATTATTCATTTAAAGATTCCATCGATCTCACAGACCTAGAAGTTGGAAAAAATGAGATCTAGCGTCCATCATTTTCCTAATAGTTTTTTTGGTGAAACTAGTTTAAGTCATGCCTCAAACTGTGATTTGAGAGTTTGATATTAGTCTGAACCTAAATGCCAACTTCTTAGATATTTAAATATAGCATCTCATTACCGAATCGATATTCTTGAATTAAAGCCAACTGTTAAATGAACGTCTTTTATTATATGTTGATCATCTATTGTCCTTCAATTGAGCATAAATTTGCGTAAATAAGTCAGTAGTTACTCACGTATTAATTTGTTGAATCTCCTTCTGGTGCAAAGATTGAATAATTCTTCGCTCTCTATTTGCCACTTCTAACAAATCTTCCATCCATGAGTTCACGCCAGGCATATTGTTTACAAAACTTAGAGGAGCTAGTGATCTTGCGAAGCTCTTGCGATATGGATATCGCAACGTACTTTCTATCATTCTTGCTTGTTCCTGATCAAGATCACACGTCAACAATGCGTTGAGACACTTGCTGCTAAAGCATTCGGCTTCGTCGAGTATATCCTCTCCTTCTATGCTCATTTGTGACGCTTCGTGTAATTCCATCGTACCCTTGATGTTTCCCTTCAGTTTCATAACAAAACCTTTTCTCTTATCATTGAAGTATTCGAACACATCTGCATAAAAAGTACAGAGACTCTAATACATCAAAAAGTATAGTTTGCTGTCTAATTTATTAGTCGCTTCACTCATTCAAAATTATGATGTGCATACTTCGGTTTCAAAAAAAAATCTTAAATTGATTAACACTATTTCATCTTATGTAAAGTTTAAATTTAAATGCAATGAAACTAAAAAGGAGAAAAATGGAGGAAATGGGCAAAATAAGTGAAAAATCTAGTTTTTTTCAATTTGGTTTTGTACTATGAATGATTAGATTAGACAAGACTCCCACCAAGTTCCTTCTTTCCTCTTTAAAAATAACTCCAGAACATTAATACATTGCTTAATATCTGGCATAAGTCCTCGCATGTAACATGCATTGATAGATACCCATTGAACAGCTCATCTCAATTAAACATTCCAATTCTTAAGTCAACAAAAAATTCAAGAAAATCAGCTTATATTCTTTTCCATTTCATCCTTAACAAAAACAAAAAATGGAAAATTTGGGGCTTCCACTTGACTAGTCAAAACAAAAACAAAAATATGTCTTCTGTTGTTATGGATCAACAGCAACCTTTTATTTCGCTATTGCAATCGACTTGAAACGCATGGGTAACAAACCTGCAGGCACATAATAACCTTCTTGCCGAAGAAGTCGAAACCGGAGAGCAATCTCATAGACATCATCTTTGCCATGATTCAGAGAGGTATAATGTGTGTATTGCCACCGTAGAATGGCTTTGATCTGTTCTCTGAATAGGGGTTTGATTCCCAGCCGCAGAATCATGTCAACAATGATCAAACTTTCTACGGGCTCACTCACCACATTATTCAAAAAACCTATAATGCTCTTTACTTTTTCTTCATGTTTGATCCCAGAATCATCCTGCATAGTGGAAATCCAGAGTTACAAGTGAGGTCAATGTTATAATGCCAAAAAAAAAAAAAAAGCAGGATTGAACAAAATTTGCTATACTTTTTATAATGTAATTGTAAAAAATTATTGTAATGAAGCAAAAATAAATAAATCAGCAAAAGTTCAAAAGAGCAAAGCCAAGCGCAATTGATGAAATAATTAACTAATAATTTTTCATTGTCATATATGGTAATTTAGTATGAGATGATTTTTTTTATATTAATATTATAATAGTAAAGCTTAGTATTTTTTTTGTCGGTTTTTAATAATTTTTTTGTCGGTATAGTAAAGCTTAGTATGCTTACATGTACTAGGACATAATATCTGACCTTATAAGCCAGTCCAGGTTGAAATTGTCCCAAATGGTCAAATCTAACAGGGAGTTAAAAAGTTGGTTTTTTATTGCAAATTCATTCCAACTGAACCTGGAGAGAAGTCATTCTTACTTCCCTGCATGTATCGATAAATAAGCTTCCTTGTTATCCTATTTTGGTTTTTTATTTTTATTTTTTTACTCCTCCTTCTATCACACATAGGCCAATGAAGAATCCAAAGAGGTGTTGGAATATAAGGCAATTCTCGACGCGGCCCATTTCTATGACATGACACGTAATTATAAACAAATTCGGGTTTGGTATAAATGGTTAATGTCATAAATGGATCAATAGTTTAAGGCAAAATAAAAATTGTGTCTTACAAGGGCGCACCACTTAAACCATTCAAATACGAATCGATATATTTAAATTTAAGTGTTAATTCATCATTTTTTGAAACTACACATTTAGATATGATTCATAATCATACAGAAAGAATTTTGTTTCCTTAAAAAATATATTTAAAATAATACAAGTGTCAAAAATAATAAAAGGTAAAACAAAAACATATTTAAGATACTATAGAAACATAATATTAGCAGATATATTAAATAGTACAATTCAGCTATAATGAAAAGCGAAATCGGGGAACTTCTTGAAATTTCCTAATATTGTTAACACGCATTCTCGTGTACAAATGTGTTTTATGTCGGTCTCGTTTTAAACGAGTTATAATATCATGTTCTTGTCAATACAAGAATATGGTGACCGTTTGATAATCATTTAGCGGTGTAAGTCGTGTCGTGTAACCCGTTTTATTAAGCGCATCGTATTTGTGTCAAGACAATTTCACACATATAATAAACGTGTGATGTTCGGATTAGTCATATTGATATTACACCCAATGTCAACATGACACAATTAATATGACAAGACACAAATTTCCAGCCCTAGACAAGGCCGTCGCGCCCACAGCAGGAGCTAGGTGATCAGAACAAGCTTGGGTAATTTTTTTGCCATAATATTTGTAATTCCATGTGTAAAGATTTAGTAAATATTTATATTTATCCTCTATTGTCTAAAGTTTTGTGTCCGATGACCGAGGAGACATCCCACTTTTCACTAGAGGTGTTATACAAGCCCAACAAAATAATGCTTGCGAGGCAAACACTACGTCTGTGATTTTCTTTCTTTTTTTCTCACGAGCTGAGGAAGGAAAAGAAAAGGTGAAAATGAAAGGCTAAGATCAGTTGATTTACCAGATGAGTTTGCTCTTTGTCACTGCTCGATGATTGCATTTGGTTAGGTCGAGACATTATGAAGCTGGAATCGGTGGTCGAACATTTCACAGTACTAATCACAGGGAGAGAAGTGCGAAGATTTTTGAGAATGGGACATGGTGGTTTAGCCGAAGCACAAGAGGGAAAAGAAAGTGCCTTGATGGGAGGTTGATTTTGTCACACCCCAAATCCTAGCAAAAATGAGTATGACATGGTCATCCTTCCGTCTGAAGGACGTAATCAAACTATACCCAAAAACCTGCACCCAAAAGTCCCCATCATTAGCACTCTTGTATTATCGCCACTAACCAAAGAACCTAAAAAAATTGGGAAAAAAGAAATGAGCAACCGTAATTCACTGAGTAGTATAAATTTTCTAAGCAGATCAACCTCCACATTACACAACTAAAACTCAAAGACATGATTCATTTATGCCAATCCAAAATATAATAACTTACAAGAATAAAATGAGTTATATAATTTTATCGACCTTGCTATATCAATAGCAAAATTTCCCATTCATCCATAATATCAAAATAAGTATCGCTAGTTCAATTCAATAATTAAACTCGTCATATCTTATGTCAATGGTTTATTTCATTTTCCAAACTCATACCACATCACATCTCAATGCCCTAGAGTTGGCTCCCACGAGATCGCATCATCATGTAGCACTTAGCCATTAATCAACACATATCAATAGTACAAGACTCTAAAGTTGGCTCCCACGAAATTACGTTATCGTATAACACTTAGCTCTTGACCAACACAAGTGAAAGGTATAAGACCCGAGAGGTGGCTCCCATAAACCTACGTTATCATGTAGCACATAGTTCATAATCAACGTGTATCAATAGTACAAGGTCCTAGATGTGACTTCCACATGACTCGAGTTGCCATGTAGCATTTAGTCCTTGTTTACAAGACTCTAGAGATGGCTCCCACGAAATTACGTGACCTTGAATTTGTACCATAACTCTAACAACTAATCCGATTGGAAGAACGAGGGGCACAAGCACTTACTAGGGATTGCAAATCGGAATTTAATTGGCTTTGGTGAGGTCTTCGTAGCAAAAACCTTCCTCTTTCTTCCTTTTTCTTTCTTTCTTCTTTCCCTCTCCCTCTCGTTTTCTTTTCTTTCTTTCTTAGCGAGCTCTCTATCTCGAGCGCTCCTTTTTCCTTTAAATAGTTGAAGTCCACTTTCCTTCATTTGTTGACTTTTCAACTTTTCCCTTTTTTTTCTTTTTTCTTTTTTCCAAGATGGGTCCCACTATCTTTTGACAAGTATTGCAGATTTTTTTTATTATAGGTTATGCAAGCCGTAGGTGGTAGCCAAGGGTTGTTTCCACCAACAAGAGCCGTCCCCGGTAATCCCCTAATAGGTGCCCAGCAAGACTGCATTCTTTATTTTTACTTGTTGTGCCTATAAGCCTCATCCCCCTTATTGGAAGTGAATATTTTTCTTCCCTACCTACCGAGGAATACCAACGATTTTATACTAAAGAGAAGTTAAACTTTATGCAAGCCATAGGTGGTAGCCAAGGGTTGTTTCTACCAATGAGGGCCATCCCCAGTAATCCCCTAGTGGGGGCCCAGCAGGATGACGTTCTTTATTCTTAGTTGCCGTGCCTGCAAGTCTCATCCCCCTTGTTGGTAGTAAATATTTTTCTTCCCCAACTGCCAGGTGTGAAAATTTGGTGGGACTACTGTCAACTGTTCTAAAAACTTAAACTTTTAGATGAATGCATGGTTTAATATTTAATTATTCTAACACCAAGGAATACCGATGATTTTATATTAAAGAGAAGCTGAATGTTGGTAACTTCTCACTTTAATATCATTCCTACACCATGTTCTCCCTAGAGAGTCAATTGAATGTACAAATGGCCTATTTTTAGTGAAAAACAAAAAGTGCCTCAAATATATCGATGGTAAGATGATAGCGGGACGATGCTATTACTCGTAAGAGAGCAATGGTATTGTGTAAACCACATATTTTTCAAGCTTGGCACAATCATAAAAAAAAAAAAGGAATAAAAAAAACATTTATACACTTGTAGTTTTTTAAAAATCTGTTTCACCGAGAAAATGAGGGGGAGGGGGGGGGAAGAGATTGACAGTCAAACTTACATCGAGCCATATTGAGGAGGAGGTGTTACGGACCCGTTGTCTATTCCAATTGGTTCAATCACTCGAGCGCGGGCCAAGCAATTTGGCAAGTTGTTGGCATCATGGTTCATGATCTTTGGCGTGGAGATAACCTTGGATCGAATCTTGAAGAATCTTGGAAACTTTAGTGCAATTTGATTATCTGGTCACCAAATATTTGACCAAGTCAATAAAATTATCTTCTTGTTTAGGCATATTCTAAAATAGGAAGCATTAGATCTCCTAAATTATAGCCAAACTAGATCAGGGTTTTGGGAGCTGGTTTGGCCAAACTCTAGGGCCGGTTTTAGAGTTTGTGTGGTGGCTAGAAGACCTATATTAAGGGCTGGCCGAATTTCTTTAAAGGGGGAATTTCTTTTTAGGGAATAAAAATTGAGAGGTTCTCTTTTACTGTTCTTTTGAGGACTTAACCTTATCAAGGTTCCCTTGTGCCGGTCGATTCGACTTATCGAGCGAGATAGCGAATTCTTTCGCTTGTGGCATCTATAACGTTGGTTGGTTGACACGGGTTCATGAACAAGTCACGTTCATACCGAGGTTGTCAATCGCAGGTTCGATTGGAGGTCGAGGTTTGCAATTCACACCATGCGAGCCTTCATAGAACGATCTTTCCACAACAATTCACATCATTTTTGGACTTGATCCATACTATCCTTCAAGGGGCATCTGCTCATCTACTTCAAAATTTTCTATAGATGTTCTTCGCTTCGAAAATCAAATGGATGTGAAGACAGAAACTTTTATGTAAGAATCTTTTGAAACTTATGGGGCCGGATATAAAGAAAAAGAAAAATACCACTTTAAAGGAATTAATTAAATAAGAAAAAGAAAGATGAGATGAGACTATTAAAAAAAGTGGATGTTCGGTGACCATCATCATACAACGTTAGTTTCATCAAGGAATTAATCAAATAAGAAAAAGAAAAATACCACATAAGAGGGAGAAAATAATAATGACAAAATTACAATGTCAGCATTTTTTATTAGACAAATTGACGGAATTAACGGAAAGACTTAATTGTATCAATGTAATACATTTTAGGTGTGAGATTTTGTGGGACCACTACTAAATGTTCTAAAAGCTTAAGCTATTAGATGAATACATGGTTAATATTTAGTTACTCTAACACTCCTCATGCATAAGCTAGACTTTGACCTAAGCCAAAAGGCATGGAAATATAAAATTGGAGAGGCAAATAAGGCCTGTAAAGATTTGAACTCAAGACCTTCTGCTCTGATACCATGTGAGATTTTGTGGGACCACTGCCGACTACTCTAAAAGCTTAAGTTGTTAGATGAATACGTGATCTAATATTTAATTATTCTAACATTAAGTCTCAATTGCATTTTCACAATAATTTTAGGATTTCTAAGTATACTTATCCCTAAGGATAATGACTAGATTATATATGCAAACAATCAATAAAAATTGAAAATTATGTTTACGTACATTGGCATCATTCATTTTAAGGGTTAATACCATGGAAAAAAAAAACACAAACTAGTACACCTATGACAAATTTATCCCAAACTAATATTTTGATCACCCAAAAAACTCAAACTGGTGCACCCATAACAAATTTACCCTCTATTAATTTCCGTCAAATTTATCGTTAAATTTGCTAGCCTAGATGACATATGGTGACGTAATAAGTCCATGGGAAAATCCATAAGGTCAATATCACAAAAAACTCCAAACTAGTATACATGTGCTGAAGTTAACGGTACTCCTGTGATAAATTTAACGGTACATCTATGATAAATTTGGGATTTTTCGTGACATTGACCCTATGGATTTCCACATGAACTTATCACATGACCATAACGTGTCATCCACGTCAGAAAATTTAACGGTAAAATTTGACAGAAGTTAACAGAGAGTAAATTTGACACAAGTGTACCAATTTAGGATTTTTAGTGATCGAAAAAATAGTTTTGGATAAATTTGTTACAAGTATACCAATTTTAGATTTTTGACAGTAAATAAATTTACTTGAAATAAATTTTTCACAAATATATGAATTTGAAATTTTTCGTGATATTAAACCTTCATTCAATTTAAATGTAAAACGTGTCTTAGATAGTATGAATGAAAGGTCTGGTGATAGTACTTTCATTTTTGTCACCACAGCTGGCATTTTTTAAATAGATAAAATTATAATACCCTGACCCTACCTATCACGACCCCAACTCCATCTCTAGGGTCACAAGCGACAAGGGTTATTTTCGCGACATCCCAAGCTCATCGCCGTCGCGATTCTTTTTATCTCATTATCATGCACATGCGGAAATGTAAATAAACAACTCCTCGAACAAACAACGTCTAAAAGACTGAAACATACATCACATAGAACCCACTAATTTATATTACAACCGCTTCTACAAGCCCTTTCTTGACGAGCCCTCTTTTCTTTTTACATCACAATACAAGTTTTCCACATAGGCCAAGGGAAATCCTATCTCCTCTAGCGTGACTGCAATTCCCAAAATTATCTTCTTGTTTAGGCATATTCTAAAATAGGAAGCATTAGATCTCCTAAATTATAGCCAAACTAAATCAGGGTTTTGGGAGCTGGTTTGGCCAAACTCTAGGGCCGGTTTTAGGGTTTGTGTGGTGGCTAGAAGACTTATATTAAGGGCTGGCCGAATTTCTTTAAAGGGGGAATTTTTTTTTTAGGGAATAAAAATTGAGAGGTTCTCTTTTACTGTTCTTTTGAGGACTTAACCTTATCAAGGTTCCCTTGTGCCGGTCGATTCGACTTATCGAGCGAGATAGCGAATTCTTTCGGTCGTGGCATCTATAACGTTGGTAGGTTGACACGGGTTCATGAACAAGTCACGTTCATACCGAGGTTGTCAATCACAGGTTCGATTGGAGGTCGAGGTTTGCAATTCGCACCATGCGAGCCTTCATAGAACGATCTTTCCACAACGATTCACATCATTTTTGGACTTGATCCATACTATCCTTCAAGGGGCATCTGCTCATCTACTTCAAAATTTTCTATAGATGTTCTTCGCTTCGAAAATCAAATGGATGTGAAGACAGAAACTTTTATGTAAGAATCTTTTGAAACTTATGGGGCCGGATTTAAAGAAAAAGAAAAATACCACATAAAAGGAATTAATTAAATAAGAAAAAGAAAGATGAGACGAGACTATTAAAAAAGAGTGGATGTTCGGTGACCATCATCATACAACGTCAGTTTCATCAAGGAATCAATCAAATAAGGAAAAGAAAAATACCACATAAGAGGGAGAAAATAATAAACAACTCCTCGAACAAACAACGTCTAGAAGACTGGGACATACATCACACAGAACACACTAATTTATATTACAACCGCTTTTACAAGCCCTTTCTTGACGAGCCCTCTTTTCTTTTTACATCACAATACAAGTTTTCCACATAGGCCAAGGGAAATCCTATCTCCTCTAGCGTGACTGCAATTCCCAAAACTGATTTGAGACTTCCATGCCTACAAGATTGAAAGATGAGGGGTGAGTTTTGGGGAAACTCAGTAAGTAAAATTCCTAGCTCTCTTCTAGGAAAGTATATCATCATCAAAACCTAGTAAGTACAGCACTCGCAAACAATGTCAATGGCAGATCAATCACAAGTCTATTTCCACCTCTCGACTATCTATATGTGATCCACTTTCGACTTACCAAATAAGTCATTTCACCAAAAAAGCTTATTAGCAGTACATAGTAACGTGTCCAATAAGTTTATTAACCGTATTAATGGTACTTCTCATACTTTCAAGGGCTTTCAGCCATAGGCTGGGCATCTAGCCTCAGGCCAAGCATCCCATACTCTCAAGGTTTTTGGTCGCGACCTAACCTCGGGTGCACCACCTAGGGTTTGGCTAATGGATTACTAAGCCTAAACTTAGCTCGGGCTCTCCTAAGCCCATACCAATTCGCGACTTAGGTTCAAGTTCTTAACCTGCAATTGATTTTTAATTTGAAGTCGCCACTAATCTATTTTTGGTGGGTCGATTAGAAACCCAAGTAAAGTAACGGGAGATTAACTTTATTCCTGTGAACAAGAGATTGAATTCGGGGACTTGATTACGCTAGATTTCTCTAAAGCCCTTTCGGTACCTTTCTCTTTTATTTCGAAAAATATTTTTCAGGCAGCTTGAATTGATTTTTAATGTACTTCCCTAATATGTGAGGTGATCATGCGGGTGCTTAAACCACCAATTTAACACCCAAATAAAGCAATAAATAAATTATGAGTCTTACCTCATAGCAATGAAAGCATCTGCAATGTTAGATCAGAATTCACATCAACGGTCCTAAATATGATTTCTAATTAACACGCAATCACTTAATTTTTATTTTCACTTGTTTAATGAGAATCATGCTTTATGCAATGCATGCTACTAATCTAACATGAAGTGACATGACATAGCAGTATGACCTAAACTACATGACATAAGTATAGTTTTTTTTTTTTGTGTTTTGTTAATGAGTATGCAATCTATCCTAGAGAAAGAAATTAATTTATTATTCTAAGACGATGTTTTTTTGGTATTTTACATAAAATTCGAAATTAGAAAATAGCAAGAATTGTCTACCTAGATTAAGATATTATCCAAATTATATTAGGAATCAGATTAGGCCAACTCCTAATTTGAACTAGAATGTTATCTTACCTAGGTAACCCCTAACCTAAAATGCAATCTATCTAGGAAAAATTATCTAAACTTATTATTAATTATAAAGATTATATAGAATTAAATTAAACGTGCGATCTTATCCTAATATGCAATGACTAGATGGCGTGTAAAGAATGCCCTAATTCGAGATTTTCTTTTTTTCTTTTTTATGAAATTCGAAATTAAAATTGTCAAATAATTAAACATGCAATTTAATATTAATGAAAAGAGAATCTAACGTCCTAATTAATGTTTTTGGTATTTTTTATTTTAAAATTTCGAAATAAATAAATTTCCTAATCTTAAACATGCAAACTACCCTAACACAGGCAATATTTTAACATAAATCTAATCTAACTCAAATGTATTTTTTTTTTAGGTTTTCTTTTATGGAAATAAAATCGATTCAAACAACATGACAGCAAATCAGGCAAGATATGATTAATATACATCTAATAAATTGACGAATCGTATCTCGCACATGAGATCGGATTAGCCAATTTTTAACAAAATCACGAATCGTATCCCGGGCATGAGATCGGATTGGCAATTTTTTCGTGCGATTACGAGTCATATTCGGGCACAAAATCGGACTGTCAATCGTATGCACGTTGTGAAAGTAGGAAGATTTCCCAATTTACAAGGCTACTCGAGATCACGAATATCATAGTGTTCGAGAATTTCCATCATGTGCATCAACGAATATATCAAAAAGGAGACAAAATTTGAAAACCCAAGAAGACAAGATTTTTACCTAATTCGAATTTTGGCTTCCAAATTTGGCTTAGCAAACAGCGACTCGTGAATCACGATGGATGCTCGGCATGGCTCACAGCTGGGGTGGCACGGGCGTCGGCTTGGCTGAAGGAAAGTGTTACTCACGGGCTTGAGGGGGGCCGACGTTCGAAACTCCGGCGAGGGGCAGTAGGGCAGACAAGCAGCAAGCAAAGGAAGGCACGGTAGCAATGACGACGCTCGGGCGGGCTAGTAAAGCGGCGGTGGTGCTCGAAGACCAGCTAAGGATGGCCTGGAGCAGTAGTGTTGCAGCAGGGCGCAGAGGCACGACGAAGCAGAGGCGGAGGTGCAACGAAATAGAGGCAAAGGCATGGTGACCGGCTCGGGCTCTACTGGCGTCAGGAGTAGTGAAGGCGAGCACTGCATGTTGCACTTGCAAGGGGGCTCGGAGCGGCTGCAGGGCGGCGATGGCACGACGAGGGGGACTCAGGCGGCTGCGGAGGCGGGTAGCAACGGCGGTGAGGAGGGGCTCGCGGGTTGCTGGTGAAGCGACGATGGTGCTCGGAGGCTCGGCTGTCGGTGTTGGGTTGCAGGCAGCGGCGGCACGGTGAGGGGGGCGGCGCGGCGACGCTATGCAACGAGGTCAGCAAGGAGCTGCATGAGGAAGAAGAAGGATTTTTTCCTTTTTTTGGTTTTCTTTTTCTTTTTTTTCTCTCCCTCACGTCACTCTCATGTTCCCTCTCTCTATTGTACCTCTCTGCAACCCTTGCTAACTTTGACCTCCCAACAAAACAAAAAGAACTCCCCTCTAAAGAAAACAAAAAAGGAACCCTCTCCTTTTGTCCTCCGTAAAATAAAATAAAATAAAATAAAAAAGAACCCCTCTTTGTCCGTACACGAGCGGAGCTTTTATAAGCGGGAGACTTAATTTTTGTGGAATATTTTATTTCCTTTTTTCAATATGCATGAAAATCAATTTTTGCTCGTACATAGCCTCCTGAATATATCGTCGAAATATATGCATTCACGCGCAATATTCTCTTTTATCTTTTCCTAATATTCCATCTGAAACCTTCCTTTCTGCCAAAAAAATATATCCATCGGTATATATTGCCTGAATATATGAAAAATATCCCGCCATATCATTAACGCTCATCTATCGTCAATCGGTCCAATGCAAATGCGAATAAAATAAAATAAAATAAAATAAAAGCTCCTAAAACAATATGTTATGCAATTTAATTTTAATATTTTTGTTTAGGGGTTAAAAATTAATCCCTAATTTTTATGCAATAAATAAATAACTGGGTCGCCAAAATTTAGGTGTCAACAGCTGCACCTCTTTGATGGTGAGCTCGCAGAGGTTGCCTTCAAAGATAAATTGAAACCCAAATTTTGATCATACACACGTAATGAATGATTTTTTTTTTGTTGGAAAATGAATTCCATTTTGAAATGCAATTTACATGATGCATGAGAATGCTAATGTAAACGATAAAGGAACCTACCTGGAATAACTTATCTTTAAGGAGGGTAGAATAATTCAAGATAGTTGGTATTACATGTCCAGGACCCGTACCTTTCTACGGTCGCCCAGAATAGTAACAAGGCTTTGTAAGGAAACTGCTTTTCTAGGACCCGTACCTTTCTACGGTCGCCCAGTATGGCAGTTTTTGGTTGTCTAGGACCCGAACCTTTCTTCGGTCGCCTTGACGGAAAAATCGTTTTCCCAAAACCTATACCTTTCTACGGCCGCCTAAACGAGAAATCACTTTCCATGACCCATACCTTTCTACAATCATCTGAATGAGAAATAGCTTTTCCAGGACTTGTACGTTTCTACGGTCGCCTGTTAAAGCAACAAATATTGTCTAGGACTTGTACCATTCTACGGTCACCTAAACGAGAAATCACTTTCTATGACTCGTACCTTTCTACGGTTGCCTGAATGAGAAACGGATTTTTGAGGACCCGTACCTTTCTACGGTCACCTAGCATTGTGGCATAGATCATTTGACCAAGACCCGAACCTTTCTTCGATTGCCTTAATCAAACTAAATCTGGAGAAAAATCTTTGGGGGATAGCTCGACTAAGTCGAGTATCGGTGCACTTGAGAGAGAATACCTACACAATGACAAGTATTTAGAATATGGGTAGAGATATACTTGCCTGGTGATATCTCCGATTCTTGGGGATATGTCTCCTGTAAAGTCTAGTCATAGGAGAGGTAACATGCATTTGTGACCACAGACATGCATTAATTCAAGTGAGGTTCATGCGTGATAATTTCTATCAATCTTGCATCACTTAACTTCATTAAAAAGGCTATTTCAATCTGAACACATGAGTGTCATGGGTTTGTCAAATGAGGGATCTTTCGATCTGAAAGGACTTTTCACTTATCCTCATTAAAAAGGCTATTTCGTCCTGACCTTTATGCAAGAATCTGACAATCACTCTATCTCACTATTATCATCCCAAACAAAGGTCTGAGCAATCTCGCAAGTAATACGACCTTACCAATCTGAGAGGTCTTTAACAGAGACCGTAATGTAAGCTTGGTCAATGGCTTAACGAAGGGGACTCTTTGAGTCGAGGCTATTAAAAAATGACATTCCGTAATTATCTTTGGGTTTACAAGTCAAGAAGCATACGAAACGAGGTAGAAATTGTCTTACTCGCACTTCTTCGAGTGATACTTTCAAACATATGAACTTTTATATTAATTCAAGTGCCTTAATCTGAAGTGACTTTACAAGGGATGTAACGCAGGCTTGGTTCATTGGTTAGAAACGAAATGATTGTTAGGCTCAAAATGTGTTTAGGGGGGTCAGAGTTAGTGATCATCTTGATATTTCCATCAATTTTCTTATCCACCATCGAGGATTTTCTTCATATCAAAACTCCATTGGTTGTAACATCTCAGCATTTGAGTTTTTTTAGTACCGCCTTGCTGGAGATACGACTTCAACCAATGTTTGATTTTTTCTCTTTGGACATTGGCCTTACTTTTACCAAGCACACTACTTTTTTCATGCCCCTTATTTTTCGCACTTATCTTATTTGGACTCACAAAGTCTCCATCTTTTATCTGCATTCTAGACCATACTATTTGAATGATTGTTTTTCGCCTTGCCTCAATGTGAGGGATAATCACCGACTGGGTTTAATATGAAGTGAATTCATAGGATCAAGTGGGCTATGCAATGGACAAAAGTGTATATGATAAAGAAAGAACTACTCTTCGTCATCCTAAAGCACTTAAATTACCATATAAGTTACACTGCGAAAGTAATACTCGAAGATTGATGCAAGTGTGAGCAAGAAGATTCCTACCATTTATTTCAAATTTGTCCCAATGTGGGATAATTCTTTACTGGGATAATTTAAAAAACTCTTCACGTGTGTGGGCTCAAAGGGCTAAACAATGGGTATACTTGTAGTGTTTCGGGTAGAGGAAGAAACTGCCTCTCATCACCTCGGTTGACGTACCCTTTGCGAGATCACCATTTTCCTTGTGGGCATGGAATTTTTCCACACGACTCACTGGGGATTAGTGTATGAAGCAGTGTATGAAATAAGGGTTGCCTTTCATCATTCCAAAGTATCCCATTTGACACATTAAATTTATCTCACACAATTCATTAGAGAAAACATGCAAGATTTGCAACAAATTTGGACAATTCAATTTGCAACTCATCGAGACAATTTATTCATCATAGCTTGCAGTTCAAAACATGACACAGCAAATTCTATCATGGGTAATATTTCTTGACAGCATCGGAGTTAACAGGATTGGAAAACTCATGATCATCCATTTCTGCCAAGATCAAGGCACCTCTAGAAAGTACCTTCTTCACTACATATGGGCGACTATAGTTTGGAGCAAACTTGCCCCTAGGATTGAGAAAAATTGACAACAGCTTCCTTAAGACTAAATTTTTTACCTTGAAATGTCTCGGTCGTACCTTCCGGTTGAAGGATCTGGCCACTCTCTATTGATATGTTTGGCCATGGCAGAGAGCCTTCAGTCTTTTCTCAGCAATCAAGTTTAATTGTTCAAGCCTTTGTTGCGACTATTATGCCTGAGACAACTCCACTTGGGATAAAACTCTCAAAGAAGGAATCTCCACTTCCACGGGCAGAACTGCTTCCATACCGTACACTAGAGCGAAAGGGGTTGCCCTAGTAGAAGTTTGGATCAATGTCTGATACACCATTAGTGCGAAGGGTAACCTGCCATGCCAATCTCGATAATTTTCAGCCATCATAGCCAAGATCTTCTTAATGTTTTTATTGGCCGCTTCAACAGCCCTGTTCATTTGTGGGCGGTAAGGGGATGAATTCATATGCTTGATCTTGAACTCATTGAACAACTCATCAACAAGTTTGTTATTCAAATTTGTCCCGTTGTCAATGAATATTGCTTCAAGGACGCCATAACAAGCAATTATGTCATGTTTGATGAACTTCGCAACATTGCGAGCAGTGACATTTGCAAAGGATGCAGCTTCAATCCACTTGGAGAAATAATCTATCGCCACCAAGATGAACCGATGCCCATTTGAAGCCTTAGGATTTATTGGGCCAATTACATCAATGCCCCCACATTGGGAAGGGCCATGGCTCGGAAAACTGGTGCAGCTAAGTTAGAGGAACATTTATTTTAACTCCATGAATTTGGCAACGATGGCAACTTTGAACATGCTGGATACAGTCACTTTCTAGTGCGAGCCAATAGTAGCCCAATCTCATAATTTTCTTGACTAACATGTGCATGTTCATGTGTGGACCACATACTACTTTGTGTACTTCTCGCATGATTTGGGTAGCTTCAGCTGCATCAACACACCGCAACAAGACTGAATCATAAGATCTCTTGTATAAATTCTTACCACTGACAAAGAATTTTGAGGCCATCTTCATGATGTATTTCCTATCAGCTGGAGTACTTCCCTCAGGGAATTCCTATTTTTGAATGTAATTCATGATACCGTAATACCATGGTTTTCTATCAGGTTCTTCGGTCATGATCATACAATAAGCCGGCTTCGGCAAAACCTCTATTTTCAGAGGCTCAACTTCTAACCCGTTAGTGACTTGCAACATAGATGATAAAGTTGCGAGTGCATCTGCGAATTGATTGTGAGACCTCAATAAGTATTCAAATGAAACTTCATCGAATTCCTTCACCAAATCCTCTAGATACTTGTGATGCGGGAGAAATTTGGCATCCTTAGTCTTCCATTCCCCTACGGTCTGCTGGATGATTAACGCGGAATCCCCGAACACTTTTAACTTGGCCACACCCATCTCAATTGCAGCTTGAAGCCCGAGGATGCAAGCTTCATACTCAGCTACATTGTTAGTGCATGAGAACATCAATTTTGCAACTACTGGGTGGTGTAGTCCGTCTAGGGATATCGGAACTGCCCCAATACCAGAACTAGACAAGTTTACAGTGGTCCATGAATCTTCACTTACATTCAAAACACGGTCATTTAAGGAATGGTTATCATTATTTGAGACTCCTGGATTCTCGGCCAATATATCAGAGATCACTCGACCCTCAACTAACTTTTGTGGCCTGAATTGCACATCAAATTCTCATATTAAAATTTGCCGTTTAGCCAACTTACCTACCAAAGCTGACCGATCAAGTAAGTACTTGATAGGATTATTCTCAGTCACAAGAAACGTTTGGTAATGCAGTGTGTACTGTCGCAATCTATGCAATACCCACACTAATGCAGCACAAGTCTTTTCGGCATCAGAATATTTCAGTTCTGACGTAGTGAACTTTTTACTCAGGTAACAAATGGCTCATTCTTTTTTATCGACGGGATTTTCCTGAGCCAACATTGCACCCAACGATTCACTATGAATGGTGAGGTAGAGAATCAAAGGATGCCCCGGAAATGGTGGGACAAGAACTGGTGGATTCATCAAGTACTACTTCAGCTTGTCGAACGCTTCTCGACACTCATCATCCCAGCTGACTCATGCATTCTTCTTCAAGAGCTTGAAGAACGGCTTGGCAGTTTCGAAAAGTTGAGAGATGAATCGAGCAATATAATTCAATCTCCCCAAAAGGCCCTAAACTTCTTTCACCGTTGACGGAGGTTGCAAGTCGCATATGGCATTAGCTTTAGATGCATCGATCTCAATCCCTTTACTGCTCACAATGGATCCGAGTAATTTACTGGATGTTGCTCCGAACATGCATTTAGCAAGATTTAGACGAAGCTTGAATTCACGGAGTTGATCAAACAGCTTCTTTAAGGTTTTGACATGGCTTCTTCCAGGTCAGGTTTTTGTAATCATATCATCAACATAAACCTCGATCTCCTGGTGCATCATGTCATGAAATAATGCTACCATGGCTCGCTGGTAAGTTGCCCCTGCATTCTTGAGTCCGAAAGGCATGAACTTATAATGAAAGGTTCCCCACAGGGTGATAAATGCAGTTTTTCCTTGTCCTCCTCCTTCATTTTTATCTGATTGTACCCGGAAAAATCATCCATGAATGAGAACAGTTCAAATCCGGCAGTATTATGTGTGGTAATGGGAAATCATCCTTCGGGCTGGCCTTGTTCAAATCCCGATAATTAACACAAACCCGAACTCGACCGTCTTTCTTCATCACCGGTATGATGTTAGCCACTCATTCTGGGTATTGTGAGACTTCAAGCCACCTTCAAAAGCTTCATTGCTTCTTCCTTTATTTTCTTCAAGAGCTCGGGTTTTGTTCTCCGCAGCCTCTGCTTCTTAGGTGGCATTTCCGGATTAGTAGGCAAGCAATGCTCAACAATTAATGGGTCTAAACCAGGCATGTCAGCATAGCTCCATGCAAAGACATCTTGATATTCTTTTAGCAACTAAATTAGGCGCTCGACCTCATATTTGGAGAGATTTGCCCCAATTTTCACTTCCTTGGCTTCTTTTGTGTCACCTAAATTAATAGTGACAGTTTGTTCGGATGTAAGAGCCTTGACTTTTTCATGTTGTTCCTAGCTACACTTCACCTCAATGGAATCTTCGATTGAGTCTTCGGGATCATCATTATTAGCACTTGTTGCATTGGATTGGACCATTCCCACACCTACCATAAGACCGTTCCTGAAATAGGAAGTAGGTGAATCAGAAAGACAAACAGGGTAAACTTCAATTATTATTTTTTTGCTTTTTTTTTGTATTTTGAAATTCTTTTGCAAAAAAATTATTTTTTTGAAACACTTTGACATGAGAAAGCATGATGAAGCCCAGGCCTCAGAATTCTCCTTGGATTTTCTTTTTCTTTTATCGGTTGGATATCATCATCGGGCTGATTTGGTGTGCCTCATCATGCCCTCAAAATCAAACTTGTAATTTTATTGCAATTCATCAATCAATTACATTTATTAAATGGAAAAAGCAATTCTTAAGCCAGTCCAGGTTGAAATTGTCTCAAATGGTCAAATCTAACAGGGAGTTAAAAAGTTGGTTTTTTATTGCAGATCCATTCCAATTGAACCTGGAGAGAAGTCATTCTTACTTCCCTGCATATATCGGTAAATAAGCTTCCTTGTTATCCTATTTTGGTATTTTTATTTTTATTTTTATTTTTATTTTTTGTTTACTTCTCCTTCTATCACAGATAGGCCAATGAAGAATCCAAAGAGGTGTTGGAATATAAGACAATTCTCGACGCGGCCCATTTCTACGACATGACACGTAATTATAAACAAATTCGGGTTTGGTATAAATGGTTCATGTCATAAATGGATCAATAGTTTAAGGCAAAATAAAAATTGTGTCTTACGAGGGCGCACGACTTAAACCATTTAAATACGAATCGATATATTTAAATTTACGTGTTAATTCGTCATTGTTTGATACTACATATTTAGATATGATTCATAATCATACATAAAGAATTTTGTATCATTAAAATATATATTTATAATAACACACATGTCAAAATAATAAAAGGTCAAACAAAAACATATTTAAGATACTATAGAAACATAATATTAGCAGATATATTAAATAGTACGATTCAGCTATAATGAAAAGTGAAATCAGGGAACTTCTTGAAATGTCCTAATAGTGTTAACATGCATTCTTGTGTACAAATGTGTTTTAGGTCGGTCTCATTGTAAACGAGTTATAATATCGTGTTCTTGTCAATACAAGAATATGGTGACCGTTTGATAATCATTTAGCGGTGTAATTCATGTCGTGTGACCCGTTTTATTAAGCGCATCGTATTCGTGTCAAGACAATTTGACACATTTAATAAACGTGTGATGTTCATATTAGCCGTATTGATATTACATCCAATGTCAACACGACACAATTAATATGGCAAGACACGAATTTCCAGCCCTAGACAAGGCCATCGCGCCCACAGCAGGAGCTAGGTGATCAGAACAAGCTTGGGTAATTTTTTTGCCATAATATTTGTAATTCCATGTGTAAAGATTTAGTAAAAATTTATATTTATCCTCTATTATCTAAAGTTTTGTGTCCGATGACCCAGGAGACATCCCACTTTTCACTAGAGGTGTTATACATGCCCTACAAAATAATGCTTGCGAGGCAAACACTACGTCCGCGATTTTCTTTTCTTTTTTTCTCGCGAGCTGAGGAAGGAAAAGAAAAGGTGAAAATAAAAGGCTAAGATCAGTTGATTTACCAGATGAGTTTGCTCTTTGTCACTGCTCGATGATTGCATTTGGTTAGGTCGAGACATTATGAAGCTGGAATCAGTGGTCGAGTGTTTCACAGTACTAATCACAGGGAGAGAAGTGCGAAGATTTTTTGAGAATGGGACATGGTGGTTTAACCGAAGGGAAAAGCAAGTGCCTTGATGGGAGGTTGATTTTGTCACACCCCAAACCCTAACAAAAATGGGTATGACACGGCCATCCTTCCGTCCAAAGGACGTAATCTCAAACTATACCCAAAAATCTGCACCCAAAAGTCTCCATTGTTAGCACTCTTGTACTATCGTCACTAACCGAAGAACCAAAAAAAATTGGGAAAAAAGGGATGAGCAACCGTAATTCAGTGAGTAGTATAAATTTTCTAAGCAGATTAACCTCCACATTACGCATCTAAAACTCAAAGAAATGATTCATTTATGCCAATCCAAAATATAATAACTTACAAGAATAAAATAAGTTATATAATTTATCGACCTTGCTATATTAACAGCAAAATTTCTCATTCATCCATAATATCAAAACAAGTATCGCCAGTTCAATTCAATAATTAAATTCGTCATATCTTATATCAATGGTTTATTTCATTGCCCAAACTCGTACCACATCACATCTCAAGGCCCTAGAGTTGGCTCCCACGAGATCACATCATCGTGTAGCACTTAACCCTTGATCAACACATCAATAGTACAAGACTCTAAAGTTGTCTCCCACGAAATTACATTATCATATAACACTTAGCTCTTGACCAACACATGTCAATGGTATATGTGACATCCCAGATTTTCAGTCATGTTTTCTACTGAATAAATCGGGCTTTTCATTGACGCGTCTATAGGGCTGTTCTCAGAACTGATCTTTCTAGAGATAACTAGACTATCTGGGGAAACCATTAAGAATTTTAAGGTAAATAGACTTGAGAATTCGACTAGGAATCGGTTACTCGACCGTGCTCATCTTTAGAGGTCATTACGGCACAGATATAAATCGATTTGAGATCAGAGATAGGTCGGTTCGACTGAGATGTGTGGCTAATCGTGGGTGACACCACTAAGTTGGAAAATTCTCGTCGACCGGCACTAGACTGATTTTACTATCGTTTTGGTACCCTATGTCCGTATTTGAATCCTCGAGATTTTCACGACAACCGAAAGTCGCCAATGAGTCGAGTAGGTTCATAGTGGCTCGAAGAAAATCGACCACAAGTCATTTACACTAAAAATTTCTGAAAGTTACTCGATAGCTTAGGTCACGCTAAAAACGCGTCGAATGGAAATTAACTGTGAATTCGAGTCCGATTTCAGAAATTGAAGATTCTGTCATGTCACAATAAATTCTAGGAACGTCAATTCAGTCTCAGAAGATTTTTCGAAGATTCCAAGATTTTTATGAAAAATCGTATGGACGTCGCGGAAAATTAATGGAAATTCGTATGGGCCGAATTTAAGCGAGTTTGGACTTTCAAGCCAAGCCTTTGAGTGTCAGGGAATTATAGAAAATTGTTCGGGATTTTTCTTCATTAAAATTGGACATCAATTTGGGGAATTGAGTGAGGAGATTGATCATAAAATTGGAAAATTCGGAGCTATGGTTGAGGGCTACAAATTTTGGCTTCAAAGTTGATTAATGGTGGAATTATTCTTCTAGAAAGAATTAGGGGACAAGAGGGATTAGATTGAGAGCTCGTGGGACCAAATCATTCAATGTATTAGCTAAGGATTGAGACTTTTGTTCCCCTCACAGCTGGCTTCTCCCTCACGCACGGCTCCCCCTCCATCTTCCTCCTCACGCGAGCAATTTTCCCTTTATTTTGCTTTCATTTCTCCCACCGAACTTGCTGCCTTTTTCTCTTTGATTTTCCTTTCTGTTCTGGCCATCGTTTTTTCTTTCTCTGCGAGCAGCCCACACCCCACCGAGAATTCTCTTTTGCTTGGCCACGCGTCCACGAGCTGCCCATCCTTCGTCAACTAAAGAAATTCTTCACCACCAACGTTGACCTCTCCATTCACCGAAGCTCTGCCCATCCACCGAAGTTGCGCATGCCATCATCATCATCATCATCATCCCATCTCCATTCTCCTCTCCACCGTTTGCGACCCCCACGCCAACACACCACCAACGAACTCATCCCATCTTCTCCACTATTATTTGTCTCTTTGGTCAACATGCAAATTCATCGAGACTTTTGTTGACCGAAGCTCACGTGGCCTCACGCCAGCAAACCACCGAAGCATCGTCCACGCACTTCCCAGCTCTTGCCGAAGCCGCGCCAGCCCACTTCTCGGTCAGCTCCAGCAGCAGTAACGACACCGCGTGATCTTCTCCAGCTCACGTGATTTCGGTCTGCTTCGACCGAAGCGGCAGTCTTCACGCTGTGGCCCTTTCGTCTCAGCCCAGCAATTGGGCCCTTGAGGTCGTGAGCTTCACCAGCAGAAAGCCCACGAATTTTACTTGAAGTCAGACCCAGATCTGCAGCATTTCGGCCCACTCGAATCAGCAGCCCAGTTGAAGTTTTCAGCCCAGCCCGCGTACCTTCACGGCCCATCTTCAAGCCCATCTCAAGAATTTCAGCAGCCCAGTCCAGCGAAGCCCGCTTAGTTCAGTCCTTTTTCAGCAGGCCCAACCCAAGAAGCAAGCCCGTCTTCAGCCGTTCCAACCCAACTTGGGTCCAGCCCAAAAGTAAGAACAAATCTCAGTTGGGCTGAGATTTGTTGGGCCTAGTTCAAGGTCCGGTCCAAGCCCGCCGGTGTCGTCAAAAGCCCGATTTCTGCCGCCGTCGCGTAGTTGTCGCGGTGTTTCGGTTCCCGCTTTTAATCAAGTGAGTTTTACTCACTAATGCTTTCTTAGTTTGCTAATTATGCTTAGGGGTTGTTTAGATTTATTTAATTAGGAATTAGGTGGTTAGTTAGATTAAATTAGAAATTTAATTATTCAATTATGCATGTTAGGTGGTTAGACCTAGTCTTTAGTAAGTAGAAAGGTTCAGTTATTTATTGAATGCATCTCGGGATTTTTCTCGACCCTTATCGAGTTTCAATTTGGCATTACAAGCCTAAAGTGGATTTTTAGTATTTATTTATTTATTTATTTTTCCAGAAATTCAAGTGGGATGGCCGGTGACCGGAATTTCGTGTAGATTTCAGTGGTGCTTTCTATTTATTTAATTGAGCACTGGTTTGTGGAAATTGAGTGAGTTGATGAGTATGTGGATGTTTATCCCAAGATTGATCAGTGTCAGTGTTCAATTGGAAATTGACTATGAGAGGTTGTGAGATGAACCTCAAAAGTAGCCAAAGTATGGCTGTGCCAGTAGGGTCGAGTTTTGCCACCAAATTTGGAACCGGTCGCGCCCGTTGGGCCGTAAATTGCCACCTGATATAGGTTGCGCCCGTGGGGCCGTATATTGCCACCTGATAGAGGTCGCGCCCATTAGGCCGTAATTTGCCACCTGATAGAGGTCGTGCCTAATAAGGCCGTAATCTGCCACCTATTAAAGGTTGCGCCCATTGGGCCGTAATTTGCCACCTAAAGATAGGTCGTGTCCTTTGGACCGCAATTTGTAGCCAACAAATTCAATAGGCTATGCTCGATGAGCCGTGAGAAGATTTGAGACTGAATAAGTGAGACGACCGGAGAATGGTCAGATTGGGATGTAATCAACTAGGTCGATTTATCATTATTTTGATATGATGTTGTGAATGGATTGATTGAATTGAAAATGACTGATGAAGGTCCGATTGACATGTAATCGATTAAGTCTATTTGATCGATACTTCGATCAGTGATGTGATTGCTTGGATGCCTATTTGATTTGTGCTAATGTGCAGGTGAAATCTGAGGCCAAGGTAAGTCATCTGACTCATGTTGTGCATAGGCAGCCCTAAGGTGTATTAGTTTACTAATCGGGTCTTAGGGGGTAGAACTTGCTGAGACGTAGTCCCATCCCAGTTGTGGGATAATATTTCAGGCTCCTAGATTTCCCGAAGACGAGTTGGCATTTGAAGTCGAGGATGAGCGAGAAGAAGAAGATGAAGAGTTTGAAGAAAATGAGCCTAGTGGGAAAGATTTGAGGAGGATCGGGATGATGATCCCGAGCATGATCCGGATGAAGACTGAGATCCTATCCTCTTTTATGAACCCTGTACATGTGTGGTTGTGAATTTCAATATGAAAAATATGGCCTGCTTTTCTATCCCATTGTTTTATTGTCTGGGGATTTATAACTGCTTCCGCATGTGCATATATAAATAGAAGGGTCGGCGATACATAGTCCTGGGATATCGCATTTTAAAATCGACCAAAGGTAAGGGATGTGCGCGTGCCTGAGGATCGGGGCGTGACAGTATAAGACCCAAGAGGTGTCTCTCATGAAATTACGTTATCATATAACACTTAGTTCCTAATCAACATGTATCAATAGTACAAGGTCCTAGAGGTGACTTCCACATAACTTGAGTTGCCATGTAGCATTTAGTCCATATTTACAAGACTCTAGAGGTGGCCCCCAAGAAACTACGTGACCTTGAATTTGTGCCCTAACTCTAACAACTAATCCGATTGGAAGAATGAGGGGCACGAGCACTTACCAACATTGCAAATCGGAGTTTAATCGACTTTGGTGAGGTCTCCGTAGCAAAAACCTTCCTCTTCATGTGTGTTCTACTCTACCCAACTTGCGAAAGACCTATTTATAGGCTAGGGAGCCCGGTCGATGGAGGAGCTTTTGCCGCCGGTCCTCCACACGCCGACCAGCCCTACTTCGGCCAAACCAATGTCCTATCCCCTTTTCTCTATGGAGGCCTACTCGACATTAAAGGAGACGTCCCCCTCGTTCGAGTTTCTCTCCGAATTTCAAGCTACTTCATCTAGCGGCATTGATGGCACGTGCTCAGCCACCCCCTCCATTGCTAGCTACCCTGCTCTGCCTTGTAGGTTGTCTTGCACGTGTGAGGCGTAAGGAAGAGAGAGGGAGAAGGAGAAGGAAGGAAGAAGGAAGGGGGGCTGGGCCGAAGGAAAGAAATAAAGAAAATGGGCCCAGGCCCACACAAAGAAAAGAGAAGAAAAGGCTGGGCTCCCGTGCTTTTTTTAAAATATAATAATATAATTATAATTATCCAAAAATAGGATTAAAAAGGGAAAATAAAATAGAAAATAAAACTAAATGGATACAAATAAAACTTAGATTTAGGTGATGTGAAAATCATTTTTATTAGGGCCAAATTGGTCTCTAATTTTTCATACAATTTTTATCATAAATTTTTAGCCAAAATTTAGATGTAAACAATAGGTTAGACACACACATTTGAGGTTGATTTCAGTCGTTATTGTGCATTTTAGGCTTTGAATCCTAGATAATATTGTTCTCTTCATGTATTAGTATAATTGTATTGCTTTAATTCCACTTAAGATTGCTCGTGGGTCGAATTGAAGGCCAAGAATATGGCTCGAAAAAGTTGTTTGGGGTAGTTTAATGTGTGCCAAAGGTTCGATGAAATGCCCAAACCAAGTTTCGATCTTGATACGATCAATTCGAGCTTGGTTATTGTGAAATTCATGTTCTGAGCCGGTTCGTGTTCATGTAAATCAAGTATAGATCGATGTAGTGAATTAATTTTTTTAGATAATAATAATTAGAAAATGAAAAATCTGAAAATTTTCAAAATAAAAAATAAAAAATATATGATAGTACCAAATTAGGGTAGAAATGAAATTTATGAAAGTTTTCTAATTTAGTGCAATTTTGGTATTTTACAACCATTTTTGTAAACAATTCACTTTGCATGGATAAGAATTATCTAGTATAGTTTCATGCATTTAGAGTAATTTCATGCATATTTAAACTCTCATTTTGCTCATGGGTCTTGTGGCGCAATAACAAGTACATGTAATATTCTTTGCTTGACTTATATCGGGCTTTCATTTTCCGTATTTACCCTCAAGTCATTTCAATTTCTTAGGTGTTTACTTACCACACTGCTTTTCATAAATTGAGCGTTAATTTTTTTCCTATATTAAGTTAGAACTAGTCTCAATATTAGAGCAAACAACCCTACAAAAACATTTGCATGGACACTTATCGGCTTTTATACATTAAGATTATAATTGGTAATTGTCGCGAACTCTTTTTTTTGGCGCCCGATCAGGGCAGGCGCCTGCAGAGGCTAATGGTTCGGCTATGTTTATTAGACTCAGCCTAGACTCTCCCAAGTCCACCAATTCACGACTTAATAGTCCAAGTTTTTTAACCTGTAAGTAATTTTAAAACGGAGTCGCCACTAATCAGTTTGAGGTGGGTCGATTAGAAACCCAAGCGAAGTATCAGGAGAAATACTCACTCCTGCGCAACCAGAGAAATTAGGATTGGGGACTTGATTATACTAGTTAATCACTAATGCCCTTTCGGTAGCTAAACTTGTTTAAACCCTAAGGCTTTTTGGATTTTTGAGGGATTTTCCAGGCATCGCGGAGAAAAAACATTTTTTTTGGGTCTTCTTCTATTTTTTAGGACGAAAAAACATTTTTTGGATTTTTGATCTTTTTCTAGAAAATATAAATCATTTTTGGCCTTTTCTGACTTTTTTTGGCTTTTTTGGGAGAATATGGCTATTTTTTATTTTTTTATTTTTTTGGAAAATAAATTACATTTTGATTTTTTTTTTTAAAATATTATTTGATATTACAATATTAAAAAGGCTACCGGGTCGGATCCCCGGGTTGGATCCGACCCGGTCGTCCGCTCAAGACTCGACCCGAGATTTTTTCTTTTTAAAAAACACCCAAACCGATTTTGGCCCACTTCCGTAAAAAATTTCAGCCCAACAACAAACCAGCCCACACGCACAACCCCCCAGGCGGAACCCTACCCGAGTGAGAAGTGCCCGACTCGGCTTCCGACCCGATTTTTGCAGCACTCCCACTTTCTCTCTACCCGCGGCGCCGAAGGAGAGGCTGGGGGCGGCGGCACACGTCAACAACGGCAGCAACGCGGTAGGCAAAGGCAGCGGTAAGGTCACGAACGGAAAGCAACAATGAGTGGCGGCTAATACCTGTCTGTAGAGAGGGCACGGCGCGGGGGCGTTGCTGGTCGGCGTCGGGGCTGCGAGCGTTGGTGGCCTCGTCAGTGGCGACTGGGCGACAACGATGGTGTCAAGGGGGGGTCGCAGCACGGCAGTGGACGAATCTGGCCTTCCACCTTCTGATTCTCCTCTCGCTCGAACCCTATTTCGTAGATCCAGAACCCTCTCTTCTCTTCCGACCTCAGCTGCTCGCAGATTTGGCGCCCTCTCGGGCTTGCTCGCCGCCATCCTCCCCCAACGTCTCGCGGGGGTGGTCGTTTGAGCTTGCGACCCTTCCTCTCTCGTGCTCACTCTTCAATTCCTCCCCTAAAGTCTCTCAAGGGGAAGCTCTCGGAGTTCGCTCCCCCTATCAACAGAGGTGATGCCCTCTATTTATAGGCGAGGGGTGGCGGTCGGCGAAGGTCGGGCCGACAGTCTTTGATGTGTCGACCAACCCTCCTCCGCAGGCCGAACCAGCGTCACTTCTTTCCCTTTCCACGAAGGCCTGCTAGCCTTCAATACTACGTCCCCTCAGCTTGCGTCATATGTCGATGCCTCCTCCCGCGTCCCAGCATCGCGCACATCCAGCCTCCGGCGCGCATGTTGCAAAGGAAGAAGACAAAAAGGAGGGCATGAGGAAGAAGACAGAAAGGGAAAGGGGCTGGGCTGATTTGCGCAGCCGGGCCATGGGGGCCCGTGCGAGAGAGAAAAGAAGGGAGGGGCTGGGCTCGGAGGCCCGGCTCGGATGGTGCTATCTTTTATTATTATTATTATTATTATTATTATTATTATTATTATTATTATTATTATTATTATTATTATTATTATTATTATTATTATTATTATTGTTATTATTTGTTGTTTTTTATTCGAAAAAGAGGAAAAATACATAAATAAAGAAACGAAGGCCTAATTAAAAATATAATCAAAATTTAGGTGTCAACGGCTTGCCCCTCTTTGAAGGTGACTTCGCAGAGGTTGCATTCAAAAACAAACCGATACCTAAATTTTGTCCATGCATATGCAATAGATTCTATCTTATTTGGGAACTAGTGTCCTTATGCAGAAAATGAGCAATACAACATTACACATACTAAGACGGATAAGAAGATACCTGTAGTTTCTTACCGGGAGTGAGTGACATAAGGTGTGAACCCCGAGTTTGGCAAGTATTAAGGCGTCATCTTACCTGGTGACGTGAGGAGGTTCCTTCTCCAAGACCCGAACCATTCTCCGATCACCGGTTAGAGCAATAAGTTGTTTGTCTAGGACTCAAACCTTTCTTTGGTCGCCTTGACGGGAAATTGCTTTTCCAGGACCCGAACCATTCTTCGATCGCCCGTTGGAGCAATAAGTGGTTTGTCTAGGACCCAAACCTTTATTCGGTCGCCTTGATGGGAAATTGCTTTTCCAAGACCCGAACTATTCTTCGGTCGCCTATTAGAGCAATAAGTGGTTTGACTAAGACCCGAACCTTTATTCGATCGCTTGACGAGAAATTATTTTTTTAGGACCCGAACATCTTTTCGGTCGCCTGTTAGAGCAATGAGTGGTTTATCTAGGACCCGAACCTTTCTTCAATCGCCTTGACAGGGAATTACTTTTCCAGGACCTGAACCTTTCTTCGGTCGCCTTGACGGGAAATCGCTTTTCCATGACCCGAACCTTTCTTTAGTCGCCTGTTAGAGCAATAAGTGGTTTGTCTAGGACCCGAACCTTTCTTCGGTTGCCTTGACGGGGAATCATTTTTCCAAGACCCGAACCTTTCTTCGATCGCCTGTTAAAGCAATAAGTTGTTAACCTGACCTTTCTCGGGGGGATGCGCCGACCTTTCTTAAAGCATCTATTTAGGGGGTGCCTGACAAGGACACCAGTTGTGGGGTGCATGATCCTCTATCAAGGACACCGGTTAGGGGGTGTCTGATCCTCTGTCAAGGACACCGATTGTGGGGTGTCTGATCCTCTGTCAATGACATCGGTTGGGGGGTGCCTGATCCTCTGTCAAGGACACCGGTTGGTTACCCGACCTTTCTCGAGGGATGCGCCGACCTTTCTCAAGGCATCTATTTGCTGGTGCCTGATCTCTGTTAAGGACACCAGTTGGTACCCAACCTTTCTAGGGAGATGCGCCGACCTTTCTCAAGGCATCCGTTTGTGAGGTGCCTGGACATTTACATGCATTTGAAAGAGTACCTGGATGTTCACAAGTACTAACCTAGAGGATATTTTGGCCTTGGCAAGTGTCGAAGGGGTACTTGGATGATCATAAGTACGAATTCTGAAGGGTGCCTGGACATTCGCAGGCGTTGAAGGAGTACTTGGATGATCACAAGTACTAGATGCTGGAAAATACCTGATTGCTTGCAAGTATCGAAAGATTACTTAGATGATCACAAGTACGAACTTTGAAGGATGCCTGGATGTTCGCATGAACCGAAGGGGTACTTGGATGATCACAAATACGAATTTCTAAAGAATACCTAATTGCTTGCAGGTATCGAAAGAGTACTTGGATGATCACAAGTACAAACTCTTGGAGGATACCTGGACGTTCGCAGGTATTGAAGAGGTACTTAGAGGATTATAAGTATGAACTCTTGGTAGATGGAATATCAAGGATGTACTTGAGATATTTGTGGAGGTCTCTTACCTCCCAGTAAATGGAATATCGAGGACTCGCCTCATATACTCATGAAGGTCTCCCACCCCTTGGATGGCCGTAGGCACTTGAAAGGGCTGGAACACCTGGATGGCGGTAGGTACTTGAAGACAAGGGGGTATCTGGACCGTTGCCAGTGTCTAAACTCTGGCAACATCTCTGATTTTTTAGAGTATGTCTGCTATTTGCACAGTATGCACACATGATTATATATGCTGTAAATTCATAAATTTAAATGTGATTCACGCATGACAATTTTGTCGGTTTTGCATCATCCGAATTCCACTGGGGAAGATTTTGAAAGACAACCTTCATTTAGAATGTAGATGTCTTGAGCATGCCAGATGAGGGACTTTCAGTCTGAAAGGGATTTCCGCTCACTCTCATGGAAAAGGCTGTTTTATCTTGACCATTGATGCAAGATTTATAAGGACCAAATTGTCTCATTGTCATCATGTCAGTAGGGGTCCGAGTATTCTTGCAAGCGGTACGACTTTACCAATGTGAGAGGTCTTTGCCGGGACTGTAATGTAGGCTTGGTTAGCGGCTCATCAAAGGGGACCATCAAGGTCACGGCTTTGTGAAAAAGAGGCCACACGATCATCTCCGAGTTTTGCAAGTCAAGAATCCTGCGAAAAGAGATAGAATAATCTTGCTTGTACTTCTTCGAGCGATGCTTATGTACATATGAAATCCTACGTTAATTGAAGTGCCCTAGTCTGAAGAGACTTTTACAATGGGAATGTAACGTAGGCCTGACTCATGTGCAACAGGGTAAGAGTTGGTAATTGTCTTGGCATTTGTCACTAGTCTTTCCTCTCACTGTCAGATGGAGGCTCTATTAATCGAACCACAACAGCACCTTTTCCTAGCTGTATTTTTGTCTGGGAGCATCGGCCTTACTTTTACTAGGCACGCTGCTTTTTCATGCCCCGATTCCTTTTTAATTCAATTTTTTTCATTTATGGGCATTGACTTTGCTTTTACCAGGTACACTGCTTTTTCATGCCCCTAGGTTTTTTGTTCTTTGTTGCTTGAGGAACTAGCAAATGTCGTTAGACTGTTGAGTCTTCATTTTTTTGCCGGCGCTCCTGGTTATGTTGCTTGAATGGAAGTAACTTCTATTTTGCCTCCATGTAAGGGTGAAATTACAGACTCAATAGGGTTGTACAATGAATACAAGTCCATAGAGAAAGAATTGCTCTTCGTCATTTTAGGGTACTTAAATTAACACGAGTGTTCATATGCAATAAAGACACCCGAAAATTGATGCAAGTGAGAGCAAGAAAATTTCTACCCCTCTTCTCACCTTGTGATGCTGCTTCGCCTCCAATCTGCCCCAGTGTGAGGTGGTTCATAACAGGGGTAGGACAGAAATTTCATCAGTGTATGGGGCTCAAAGGGGTGAGCGTTGGATAACTTGGTAGAGAAACGAATTGCCTCTCATTGTTTTGGTTATCGTATCATCTGCGAGAGAACTCTTTACCCTGTTGACATGGAATTTTCTGCACTCATCTCACAAGTGTATGAATAGGGGACTGTGTGTAGGATATGGTTTGCCTTTCATCATTCTGACGAGCCTCATCCAACATGCTCAATCAATCTTGTATTCTTTATTTAGCTGTCTATTATGATAATCCTTAGTGGAATCAGTGACTTAAACAGACAAAATCATCATGCAAAATTCATTTGGAAACGGCATGCAACATTTTAAATATGATGGAGCTTGTACTCTTAAAGCAAATGGTTTTTGCTCAAAAAATACCTTATTGGCAACTTTAGGGGGTTAACGTAATGGTGTTTCCAAATATGTTCAATTTTGAACATCAAAAGGGTTATTCACAGAGGGTTATTTACAAATGGGTGTTGATGGGTTGTCCTTAATGGATAGGGAGATGACACAAGAAGGATCAACCGGGGTTGGGAATCTGATCCTTGATCTGATGATTGCTTCTGCTTTTGTCCTTGAGATGTCATTTTGCTTGGAAGAGCTTATCAGGGTCTGACATGCCTCTCATTGATTTGTTTTCTGCATCTTTGACGGTCAGGTGATCCTGCAACAGACAAGAGGGAATGTGTTAGTCATGAGCTCTTTCAAGAGTCTAATAACTGGAAGTGATACAACTTTACCCATCACTGGTTGGCATATGATAGGGTGGACCTGAAGTGAGAGAGGGACACGAAGTCCTACGTCTCTTGCTTCGTTAGGTCAATTATTCTCTTAATTGGCTCCTGGATGACACGTCATTTTACACTAAGTCAGGTGAATTCGATGCGGGTCATTTCCATGTACTAGCTTGGCCAGTATTAATTTGCCAAACGTAACCATCAAGCTTGGCTCTTGAATCCTGATGCTTCCTGCTGATAGAGAAAATATGTCAAAAACGAGTTCAGAGAAAGAGAGTATTGGAAACAATACCAAATAGAGTATTGGAAACAATACCAAATTACCCTTCTTCAGAGTTTGTATTTGCTGACTCCAAGCGATATTTGAATGTCGATGACGGCCTCTTCATCTTGACTCGGTTCAACATCTCTTTTTGATTGGCCTTTCTCATTCGTGGCCATATATGCATGATTGATGGGTATTGATTTATCTTCAACGCCTTACTTCTGTGGAATTTTTCTTCTGTCTTTGACGATATGAACATTTTAGCAGCATTTGGCAAAGTCATGTACCTCAAGCTTATATGGAATCTGAGATAAACAATCAAAACCTCCAATTCTCTTATGGCAATCACTTCTTAGGGAGAGCATGCGTCTGGAGCAAGAAGTGAGGTTTCCAAGCCCTAATGTCATCATCAAAAATAAGGGGCTAGAAACTTGCTTCGATTGTCTAGATATCCTCCCCTCTTTGAAACAGGATGATCCTTTTTTGTTTGCCCCTGCTTTCTTGAAAGAGTGTCTTTGAACTCGGCGAGTCCACATGATGTGCCAGCTTCAAATGCCCCCTGTCATGCTAAGTCAAAGCGGGATGATATTCTGAGACACGAAGTGGACGAGTCAGAAAATAACAGGATTGTTTTGACAAAAGCTTTTTGATAACGAAATATTTTTTGTTTTCAAAAGTATATATCTTTGGGAGGGAGAAAGCATAAGGAAGCCCAGCCCTCAGTATTCTTCTTGGATGATATTTTCTTTTATGGTTGGATAGCATCACCGGGCTGGTTTGGAATACCGCCTCATGCTTTTAAAACAAAATATTAGAACTGTACATTAGATTACTGGAATGGAAAATGCAATAGTAGCACACTAGTCATGATAAGAAAAATGAAATTATAAAAACAAGCAAAACCCATGAAAACTCTCAAGAAAAGGAGCACTTTGATAGTGCTGGCTCTGTAATCAAGCGCCTTCGAGTTCCTCGCCTCCAGTAGACTCGAAGTATTCGCATGAGAGAACCACTTCATTGAAGCTACGGAAGTGCAACTCATGCAACCAACAACGATGCTTGCAAGGTAAAGCTCCTATGAACAGCTTTATCATTTCTTCTTCGGCCAGTTGAGGGTAGGTTTGCATCATAAAAGCCTTCCACCTCTTTGCATATGCTCGGAAATCCTCCATTGGTCTTCTTCTAAAGTGAACCAAGTTCTCACAAGGCAGTTTAGTTCCAATCTGGTTTTGGTACTGATGCAGGAATGTGGAAGACAGCTCATTCCAATCCCTTATGAGGTAAATATTGGTCATGACAAACCATTGCAATGCAAATCCTGTAAGACTTTCTTGGAAGGCCCGAGTTGTGAATGACATCATGTTGTAGTGCTGACTCATTTCTGCATGGAGATATTACAAGTGGGCTACGAGGCAAGTTGTGCTATTATACTTGCGGAGATTAGGTATCCACATTTCTCTGGGGGTCATGATCCTATGAGGGCAAGATGAGCCTGGTGGGTCTTGGTTGGGCCACTAGTTTTCCCATTGCATGTTCACTGCGGTGGTGAACTCTGCTACTTCAGGAAAGTTGGACTCTCCCGAGATCATCTCATTGCTTTCTTTCGGGTCAAAATCACCAAACGAGGATGAGGCGTTTAGGTCATCCTCACGATTAGGTGACAAGCTTAGCAGTTGATTGGGAGACAAGTCATGACGGAAAAAGGTTCGCTCTTCTAACAGACCTTGGATCCTATGTGTGGGCGAGAGGTAGTCATACAATGAACGGCTGATTTCATTTGTATAATACTAGTAGTTCTCGGGATTGTACCCTAGGGACCGGTAGCCTTCGGGATTGTACTCTAATGGATGCTCGAAGTCTTAGTATGGCGGCTCATTGGTTGTCAGTTTTTGCCTACGTTCAGTGGCAAGCGTTGACTCGAGCTTCTTAGGCTTTCTTTTCTCCCCACCACTGAAGAGCTCTGCTTTGGGAGCGGAAATAAACTAGATATCATCTTCTCCCATCGCATATAAACTAGGACTCAAAAAACCTACCTAAATTGCCATGGGCCAATAAAAAAGTACTGAGTAAGAGTAAAGAAATCACTTTACTTTTAAAGAAAATGGCAAGCACAGAGACATGCGCATGGGACGATGCAGCTCGATTTCTAACTGTGAAGGCTTGTTGAAATTAAAAGGGTGTCCGCCCGTCGTAGTATCGCGTTCAATGATGTATCTTTCTTAACACCATCCTAAATATCATATGGCGGCCCAAGTCCGACGGCCAAGTTGTGTGTGCCATGTGTAGTGTTGAAACAGTAAAGTATGCACAATAGTTTATAATTACAAGACATTTTATTTTAATGAAGTAAAAAAAGCTACTAACCTGCACAGAAAAAAAAATACCAAGTCAGCCAAGCATTTAAACAAAATAAAAAAGGTCTAAGTCTTCAAATCCCCAGCGGAGTCGCCAAGCTATCGCGACCTTTTTTTTTTCGACACCCAATCAGGGTGGGCGCCTGCAGAGGCTAATGGTTCGGCTATGTTTATTAGGCTCAGCCTGGACTCTCCCAAGTCCACCAATTCACGACTTAATTGTCCAAGTTTTTTCACCTGTAAGTAATTTTAAAACGGAATCGCCACTAATCGGTTTTGGTGGGTCGATTAGAAACTCAAGCGAAGTATCGGGAGAAATACTCGCTCCTGCGCAACCAGAGAAATTAGGATCGGGGACTTGATTACACTAGTTAATCACTAATGCCCTTTCAGTACCTAAACTTGTTTAAACCCTAAGGTTTTTAGGATTTTTGAAGGATTTTCCATGCATTTTCAGAGAAAAAACATTTTTTTTGTGTCTTTTTCTATTTTTTTAGGACGAAAAAGCATTTTTTCGATTTTTGATCTTTTTCTTGAAAATATAAATCATTTTTGGCCTTTTTCGAATTTTTTTGGCTTTTTTGGGAAAATATGGCTATTTTTTATTTTTTATGAAAATAAATTATTTTTTTGATTTTTTTAATTTAAAAATATTATTTTATATTATAATATTAAAAAGGCGAACCGAGTCGGATCCCTAGGTTGGGTCCAACCCGAGTCGTCCGCTCGAGACCCGGCCTGGGATTTTTTCGTTTAAAAAAAAAAAAACAAATCGATTTTGGCCCACTTTCGTAAAAAATTTCAGCCCAACAAAGAACCGGCCCATGCACACAACCCAACCTAGGCGGAACCCTACTTGAGTGAGAAGCGCCCAACCCGGCTTCCGACCAGGTTTCCACAGCACTCCCTCTTTCTCTCTACCCGCGGCGCCGAAGAAGAGGCTAGGGCGGCGGTTAGGTCATGAACGAAAAGCAACGGACAGCGGCGGGCCGATACCTGTCCATAGCGAGGGCACGGCGCGAGGGCGTTGCTGGTCGGCGTCGGGGCTGCGAGCGTAAGCAGCCTCTTCGGTGGCGACTGGGCGATGACAACGCCGTCAAGGGGGGGTCGCAGCACAGCAGTGGACGGATCTGGCCTTCCACCTTTTGGTTTCCCTCTCGTTCGGCCCCTATTTCATAGATCCAGAACCCTCTCTTCTCTTCCGGCCTCAGCTGCTCGCAGATCTAGCTCCCTCTCGGGCTTGCTCCCCGCCATCCTCCCCCGACGTCTCGTGGGGTGGTCGTTTGAGCTTGCGACCCTTCCTCTCTCGTGCTCACTCTTCGATTCCTCCCCTGAAGTCTCTCAAGGGGAAGCTCTCGGAGTTCGCTCCCCCTATCGACAGAGGTGATGCCCTCTATTTATAGGCGAGGGATGGCGGTCGGCGGAGGTCGGGCTGGTAGTCTTTGGTGTGCCGACCGGCCCTCCTCCGCCGGCCGAATCGGCGTCACTTCTTTCCCTTTCCACGAAGGCCTGCCCGCCTTCAATACTGCATCCTTCAACTTGCGTCATACATCGATGCCTCCTCCTGTGTCTCGGCATCGCGCGCACCAGTGTTGTAGAGGAAGAAGACAAAGAGGAGGGCATGAGGAAGAAGACAGAAACGGAAAGGGGCTGGGCTGATTTGTGCGGGCCAGGCCATGGGGGCCCGTGCGAGAGAGAAAAGAGGGGAGGGGCTAGGCTTGGAGGCCCAGCCCAGATGGCTGCTGTCTTTTATTATTATTATTATTTATTTTTGTTGTTTTTTATCCGAAAAAGAGGAAAAATACATAAACAAAGAAACTAAGGCCTAATTAAAAACGTAATCAAAATTTAGGTGTCAACAGTAATCAAGAGTGAATGGCCATGTAGATAAACAACATTTGGTTTAGTGGTACCGAAAAGGCGCCAATAGAAATATTAGCATAAACAAGCCCTCAAACGTAGAAACTCTAGTTGCGTAGGAATAGAGACGACAATCTCGCATCTCGATTGGTTTTTAATCGACCCCAAATGACTAGCGGCGACTTCCACTCCACAAAGAATATTTATAAGCTAAATCAAACTTAAATTAGAATCCAACGTCGCACTATATACGGGCTTAGGAGAGCCCATGCCCAATGAAGGGCCATCAACCTGCCTTTTTGGGCATTACCCCTAGACTTCCTATTTTCCCCATCAAACATAAACTGGAGGTTGCGATGATGTCTCAATCATCTTTTCATTTTTTCTAATAACAATTTCCTAATCCATCTCTTTTCTATGTTTTTCTAAAGGCTTCTGTTTAGGTTGCAGAAATCTAGATGAGAGAATCTCAAAAGATTCAAATCCTAATTTTTTAAGAGACTGATACGACATTGATGGGACATCTCTAGATCCTAATGGGATATTGCTTGATTATAATGGAATATTTTATCTTTTTTGGTCGAAAAAAATTATATTCATTACTCAAAAGAATGCAAAAATACATAGTCTTCATGACAAAGCAAATCAAAACAGAGTATTAATGCTAAAAAATAAAGCCAAATCTAGAACATAAAGAGGATCGATGGAGCATTTGCAAAGTTAAGTACAAACTCGTTTCACATGAATAGATTTGTCAAACAAAATTGGCGGCCAATCACTAAATATCGTGTCTTTGTCAATGATGAGTACACGCCGGAAATTCCTTCTTCAATAATTACGACGTTGTTAGTTGGCAGTGCGTGCCTAGGTTCGACGTCCTATACCATCGTCATACAAAAACAACCATAATAGGTTAAACAAACACAGATCTAACATGTGGAGAAGCAAATCTTCGTAATTCAACGAGACACCAAAACTTCTGCGATTATTATTAAAACTAGAGGTAGAAAACCTATACACTAATAGGCCAGAGGGGCATCGAATCCCCAAAAGCATATTTGTTTAACTCCCAAATTTAGATCGGGAGAGAATAGTACCCAAATCTAGAACTAGATCAAAAGAACTTAAACTCTCAAATCAAGAACTAGATTGGGAGAAGAAAACTCACAACTCTAAATAGGGAGAGAAGAAAAAATAAGAAAGGAACGATAAAACATAAACAAAATCAACGAGAGAGAGAGGGGAGGTGAGACTAGCTCAAACCCTCTCCAAGGTTGAAGAAGAAGATGGGAAAAGAGAGAGGAGAGAAAAAAGACTTTTTGGCTCCAGAATATTACTCGGCAACAAATGCGCTCCTGCCATGACTGGCTGGGTGGCAGTTCACATTTATTGGTGTATGTTGAGTGATATTCCATAGTCAGAAGGATCTTGATAAAGCAGTCCACCCCACGGATCCTAAGATGATGATGGTGGATTTGGATTGGTTTTTCTGAATTATGCTAAAGCAGCATCAATCAGGGGCTTTGACTTAAGATAATCCCCCGAATAATCCCAATGAACATCATATCGTCCCTGAGCCATACTCCAGGTGGGAAACATTCAGTTGGCTTCAAATGGGACCCTCTGAAGCTCCCGATATTCTCGTGGTGAAGCTCCAATACAGCATGGGAATGTCTTGTAGAGCTTGGCAGGAATTACTTGTGCTCTGTATGTTGTAACTCCTACATTTGTAAGAGTATCCGGAATAGGTGCTATCTAGTTTTAATAGACATCCACGGCTTGTAGAAAAGGATAATTGTTTGCAACTCTGGATCTAGTCTACACGTCCATAACTGTTCTGTGAGAAAGGCCTTTCACTCTGCTGGAGTCTTCAACCAGCAAAGCATTTTTGCGAAATGAATGTATTTTCCACCACCAAATTCTCAAAATGCTGGGCTAATGATACCATGGTATTTTGGCTATTGGAAACTCAATGGCTATTGTATGACAATTTAAGACATACTAATAAATCACTTGAGTTCTACTGGAATTTCATCTTCAGAAGAGAGAGACATAGGATGGATAAATGGATATTCCGGATATAGGCCACTTGGTTGAAAATCCAATCCGCCATACTTTTTGAAGATTTTATATTGATATTCCCACATGAGGTTAGTGAGAATATCAAAAAGAGCATTAGACTAGATCGAGTCCGGAACTTCAAGAGGATACATTCTGTTGGGAAATTTAGGTCTCATGTCTTGCGTTTGGAATTCACCATTAGGACTTATGGAAATAAAAATGTAAAGTGACAAGTCTTCCTTGGGTCTGGTCAAAAGATATTTCATATGGTTGAACTGAAATGAATATTTTAAAAACTATTCAACTTATCTAATAAGTTGCAGACGAGGCTGCTACTTCTGTTTGAACTTCATCATCAAGTTAAAGGAAAACATATCCATCCCGACAAGAAAATGATAACCAATAAGATGGATTTTGAATTTTTAAATTTCATATTTAAGGGCTAGTATTTCCTTGAAAGCGGAATGACAACACATCTCGGCATTTATGAACCTTCTACTTTTAATTATGCATATTCTCCTTTTTTTTTCCATCTATTTCTTCAAGATTGATGCCCAATATTTTTCATTGGCATTAGTTCGAAGAATTTACTGTTAACAAACTTTAAGGACATGAAAAATCAAAAAGTTCTTTATCTATAAGATTTCCAAATGATACATTTACTAACGGATTATGCAATGCCGATGAAATGATTCACTTTCTTCTTCAAAGGGAGACGAAATGTTCAAAGAGAGAAAGAGAGGGGGTTGTTGAACAATTGTCTAATTCAAGAGAAGAAATGAAGATTATGTAAAGTTTGATAATTGAGAGTTTCCATCTTTAAACATGACTTCATTACAACAAATTGAGAAGGTCAATTGAATATACGAAATAGTGGAGGAACACCTCTCCCTTTTTTTAGTGGCTGTGATGACGATTAAGACAAAATAATTAGAATGCACATTACACGATCAGTTGATTGGTTGGATCCAACAATTCAGTGTTTTTTTTTTTTTTCTCTAGCTTGTGGCAAGAAAATTGTCGTTCCATTCAGAAGGTGAGAGAGGCCTGTGACCTTCAACGGGGCAACTCTAAGAGAGATTTCCTTCAAAAATGGGATGAAAGTATACTTTTACCCCTTAAATTTGTCCTGCACATGCTAACGGAAAATATAGTTATAACAAAATAAAAAAATCAAGGGAATAATGGGTAACAGTTGATAGTTTAGAGTCGAATGTGTATTATTCCGAAATTCGAGGGAGTTTCGTATAATTTCTCCTAATAGTAGGGAATCAGCCCGAAATTAAATTCTCATACCAAATATGATTCGCATTCCCTAGTTTCATAACGGTCATTCCGTTCCATACGTCTATCACTTCTTCATAGGGAAAAAATAAGACAAGGATAAATGAATTTTGAGTACTTACTATGTGTATCGAAAATTAAATAAACTATGCATTGTAAAATAACTTATCATTAGAAATATGAATATTATTGGCTATTTCCTTCGTCATGTGATTCATTTTTATAATTCATTATCAAATAGTGATTATATCTTCAATAAATGATTTTTTTTTCCCGTTTTTCAAATTGTCAACGGTGCTTGGTAGATTCCATTATAAATGCCCCACGACCGTTACTAAACTCCTGACAAGACCATATACAGTTAAGCAGACAAAGTGGAAAAGCTCCAAAGCAAATCGGTTATGAAAGCGAGACTGAACTTGAGGGCTGATTGCAGACGCCTTGGCTCCCTTCCCCTGTTCAATCACCGACCATTACTCTTCGGAGATTCTCGAGCCTTGGCAACAGCGAACCCTCCTGGCTTGGAGCTCGATGGAGTCCGGCGTCGGCGTCGGCACTCTGCCCCCGTCAGCCGCTCGAGGACGGAGACGGTGGCGGGGACATTCCACGCCACAGCAATCAAGAAAGGCTCCGTGCAGAATGCGAGCGTTGGCAACTACGTCCTGGCTCTTTACGCGAAAGCTCGAAAGTCGGGCGATGCCCGGAAGCTGTTCGGTGTATTGCCTGTGCAAGACGTCCGGGGTTGGACGATTCTTCTGTCCAGCTTCGCGCGCGACGGGTCTTGCGGGATGGTTTTGGATCTTTTCAGGGCTATGGTGATCGAGGGTGTTTGTCCGAATCACTTCACTTTGTCAAGTGTCTTGAAGTGTTGTTCGGGCTTAAATGAGCTCAAGCTGGGGAAAGTTGTTCATGGGTGGATCATCAGAAACCAAATTCATGTTGATGCAGTGTTGGCGAACTCTGTTCTTGATGTTTATGCGAAATGCGGGGATGTTGTTGTTGCGGAGAGGTTGTTTGATTTGATGAGAGACAAGAATACCATTTCTTGGAATGTAATGATCGGTGCCTACCTACGTGATGGAGATACGGAGAAATCGTTTGATCTATTTCAAAGGATGCCTTCCAAAGGTGTTGCTAGTTGGAATACAATTATAGATGGGCTTATGCAAAATGGACTAGAAAAAAGTGCACTGGAATTGCTTTATGAGATGAAGAAAAAAGGACCAGTGTTTAACGAGGTGACCTTTTCCATAGCTCTGGGTTTGGCTAGTATTTTGTCTCTTTTGGATGTTGGAAGGCAAGTTCATGGGATAGTTATTAGATTGGGAATCAACAGCAATGAATTTATCAGGACTTCTCTCATAGACATCTATTGCAAATGTGGAGAAACTGAAAAGGCTTCAATAGTATTTAATTGTTGGCCTTTAATGTTTATGAGCACAGAGAATTCCGAGATAGCTTATAAGGATGCATATGCATGCAGTTCATTGGTTTCTGGGTATGTGAAGAATGGCAACTATGAAAATGCCTTTGAAGTATTTAACACGATGATCCAAAAATGTATGAAGGTGGACAAATTTACCATTACAAGCATTATTTCAGCATCTGCAAATGTTGGTATATTAGAACTTGGCCGAAAGATCCATGCCTATATCCTGAAAGTTGGCTATTACCTGGATGTTCAGCTTTCTTCCTCGTTAATTGATATGTATTCCAAATGTGGGAGCCTGGATGATGCATTGTCAGTATTCAAGCAGAGTCAAGACTCAAATGTTGTGCTATGGACTTCAATGATATTCAGCTTTGCTTTGCATGGGAGAGGTAAGGAGGCTGTTCGGCTTGTCGAGTGTATGATAAATGAGGGAATTATACCAAATGAGATAACTATTGTTGGTATTTTAACTGCTTGCAGCCACGCAGGACTGCTTGAAGAGGGTCGTGAATATTTCAGGCTCATGAAAGATGTATATGGAATCAAACCTCGAATAGAACACTATGCTTGCATGGTGGATCTTTATGGGCGAAGCGGTTTGTTGAATGAGGCTAAGGAGTTTATTTATAGCAATGGCATATCTGACCAAATTGCAATTTGGAAGTCGTTTCTATCTTCCTGTCAACTCCACAAAAGAGGTGATATGGGGAAGTGGGTTTCTGAGAAACTAATCCAACTCAATTCACTTGATCAGGAACCTTATGTTTTGTTGTCAAACATGTATGCCACTGATCAAAAATGGGAGCAGGCTGCTCTAGTCAGAAATCAAATGCAAAAGGGAGGGCTTAAAAAGCACCCTGGGCAATCATGGATCCAAGTAAATGGTCAGGTGCATGCATTTATGATGGGAGACTATTCGCACCCCCAAGCTGCCGAAGTACATTCGTACTTGGGCAAACTAATTGGATGACTTAAGGAAATTGGAGATTCCCCAAAGATGAAGTTGCCAATGCAGGATGTAGAATAAGAAGAGAGAGAATACTCTTGTTTACACAGTGAGGAGAAAAGAACCTTCCTTTGATGTTTGGAATTTGTGTTGACTGTCAAAACTTTGCCAAGTTTGCTTCTTCACTCTTAGATAGGGAAACGGTCATCAGAGATATACATCAGTTCCATCATTTTAAGAGTGACCAATGGTTCTGTGGTGAATTTTGGTGAAAGCGACTTCAGAAAAAACATGTCATGTAGATTGTTTCAGTGAGGTTTGGAACTTTCAGTAAGTGGGAGACAAGCAATCTAGATGTACCCATGAAAAGTAGCTTCACAAATAAAGCGTGTGGAATATCTTGGTATCTGGGCTTGTTAAGGCTGAAAAAAGACTAGTTCCTCAAGCTTCAGCATCCGGCTATCATTGGTATCCAAATTGTAGAATTCAGACAAGAGAGCAGGTACACTTCTTTGTTTCACATTTTTTTACCATATCTATGATGCTTCAGTTAGTATATTAATATGACGAGTTCACAAACAGGATAAGCCAGAGTAATTCCAAGTTTTTCCTTCCTCATTATACCCTATATTTACCAATAAAATGAAGAAAGTTCACCCTATGCTTGGGCTGTTTACCTTTTAATAAGCAAGAAGAGAAAATCAATGATAACTGTGGCCAATTCTTGCAACGAATCGACAATGAACTCTCAGATGTTGTCGAAGCGTGTAGAGAAGAGTTGCTGCAGTGTAAGCTTTGAGTATGTTATCTACTTCTTTCTAATAAAGTAGAATTGCACAGTTATTCGAACCTTTTTTGTTGGCTAGTTCTTTGTGTGTTCTAGATCTTGGACGTGTTTTTTCTTCCTGAAAGAGCTACGTGGCTTGTTTCATGAGAAACTAGATGTCACAGTTAAATTGTGCTTGCAACAGCAGTCATTTATTTAAATGTGCTTATATAACGAGAAGATTGATTCAATAGGTAACCCTTTCTCCCTGGTTCCTGGGGTAAAAAAGATGAAAAGGGGGATAGAAAAGATGTGTCCGTGGATCTGTCCTTAAGCCTGTACTTTCTGCTACAGTTGTGGTGGGGGGAAACATGAGGAGAATCGCTGCATGCTGAGAATCAAAGAATGAGAGGCATAAACAGGCCAGCAAAATTCCAGAAGCAATATAACCTCCTGAAGAAATACGAAGCACTGAAGTATCTTGGAGACTCTACATCTGAATCTAGGGCCAGTTTTTCCCGGACTCGGATCCACTAAGACCAGGTCGATCTCCACCGGCTGAACACTTGGATCTCACACATGGTGTTTACATGATCAGTGGTAGACTATGGACCTAGTCTAGGAGACCGGGGTCCATGCAAGAAACTTTCCCAATTTGGCGAGGCTTCTAAGAGTTAATTTAGTGGGTCGAAGAGGAAAAAGGACAACGGAGTCACTTGACTATATTTTACAGACGTTTCTTACTTCTTATCCTTCGACGTTATATTACGAGTCTATGATATGAATTGTCAAGGCGATAGACTACAAGAATGCCTTCCAGCTGCTTCTTCCTGGCCCGGTTATATTATTTGCGAATCAGCTTTGCCGAGCGCCAAATTCACTGGTATTAATGTGCTATCATTTCCCTAAAATCCATAAACTCGATTTTCTTGTGCGAATTGAGCAATTAGTAACGTCATCTTAGCTGAAAGTTATTCTGGTGGATTGCGGCAAGAAAAGATCACCCGTCAGAATTAAGGAAAATACTGCATGTCGGCACAAAATTTAATCTTTAATTAGACTGATTATAATTCACGGATAATGTAGGATCCGCATCACTCAAAAAATAACCAAACAAAACAAAACAAGAAGATTCACATGAATCCACACTGACTTGTTTATTCTGTCACGTTAGTGATAAATTCTGTCAAGGCAATAGATTTCCCTCTATGAGGGGTCAGCTAGTTCTAGAACAACCAAAAAGCTCACACTCCAGTATAAAGGGAAAGACTCCCCATCATTCAATAAACTGATCTTTCACCAAGTTTTCACCCTGCCTGCACATATCAAATGAACCAAAGCAGCCTCTAAGATCCAGCTCACATGCATCCAAACTGTGAACTCAAGCATTGATTCCACTCCCATGTGACTTGGGTTAACCAGTAATCCCGTCTGTGCATTTCAATGAACTGCAAGGGATTTAATTTCTCAGGTGGACTGATAAGGAGACGATTGATGTTGCAAAACAGATCCTTCAAGGACTTCAGTGCAAGAATCCGGTTGTCTTACAGCAAGTTCCCCATCATAAACCAAAAGAGAGGACAAATAGAAAATGGAGAAAAATAAGTAGCACTGGATCATGTGCTTCACTGCACATGCTCAATTGAAATGCTTCCAGGCACCCAATCACTGCAATCAGGCATGTGTGCACACCAAATTTGGAGAGATTTCAGTAACCGTTGATCTGTGGGCGAGGAGTGGGACCTGTGAGCCGTGAGAAGGGCACCTGCGGCTGTGCAGGGATACCCTTTTGACCAGGCAACTTTGGAGTTGACGGCTGACCTGAGAATGAACCAGAAAATGCTTGAGCAAGCTCAACAGCTGAAGCTGCTTTGCCGAATCGCACACCTGCTTCCGGAGAAGCTGGTTTTGGTGGCTCCTCCACTGGCTTGCGCCATGTTTCAGGAGAAGGCCGCCTCTCTGGCTGCTGTTGTTGATGTTGAGGGGGCTGCTGCCTCTCTGCTTCTCTACCATTCCGACGATTCTCATTGCGCCAATTCCTCCTTTGTGCATCATCTTTTTCAACTATCCTTTGATCCTTCCTCTCAAATTTCTTCCCATTTCTCTGATCAATAACAAGGTTTTCAGATTGTTCGCTGTAATTGGTAGGTATAACATTCCCAGAAGTTCTCTCCGTCCTTGGAACATCATTTTTTAACCTTCAAAGAAAAGTTCACCAATATAATCAACATCAGGAAATGTGCACAACGAAGAAGGCAAAAAGTAGTTAAAGTGAACACCTGTCAGAACTTGGTCCCAAATCGCGATTGTTGACAGGAACATCATCGACCCCTCTCTCTCTAAGAACCTGAAAAAATAAATAAATATGTGATAGAGTCGGGACATAAACCAGGACAATCAGTTTCTAGTTTCACCATCCCCAAAGGAAAACAAGACAACTGGGGGAAAGCACCTCCCTCCCCCCCTCTTTTTTACCAATAAGAACACAGAGAGAAACTCTCCCTGGTCAAATGAGAAAAGCCAACGAAAAGAGTAAAAAGGACATTAAGAAGGGTATACTGCGAATTTGGCCATTTAAGTTGCACTTCTTTTTGGATTTATCAATTATGCTGATCTTGTCGCCCAGCTAACAATATGCCTAATGTAGCATCCTCCCACTCTCCTTTAGTTTTCTAATGGCTACTGACAGGAGAGTGAATGAAAAGTTCAAAATACAGTTTATGAGCCATGGCAGTGAATTGGTGATTGACATTGCATCAATCTAAACTACAAATTTGTGATGGGGGCCTGCATTATCCAATGGGAATAACTACACCTAAATAAATTGGTAAGTTAGAAGGAGACATCAAAACTTGACCTTGCACCACATGCCTAACTAAGTTATAATCTATCCAGATACAGAAAATTGCAGTAATCATTAGGATGATAAACATATTTTATATTCCTGAGAGAAACATATACAAGCACTCACCAATTCTCGAGGACGAGCACCACCAAACACTGAATTCCTGCATCAATCATATGAGAGAGCATGTAAGAATTCCTTAGAGAAACTGTTTCAATGCAATGATCTAGTAAAGAATTAATGAGATCCACCCCTTTTAAGGCAATATGTACAAACGTCCACAGAGAGAGAGAGAGAGCGCTCCAGGGAGCCATCTAAATAACAGCATAATTACCCATGAGTCATGTATCACTGAGACAACTCTACAAATCTTGTACCAACTGCTTTGAAAAGATCTTATTTGCAAAGACAAAATGGGAATTCTTTCAAAGATAAATGCCCAATCTATCTTCATGCATGACAACTTCAATCTAATTGTCGAAGCTGTTGGCATATTCAGCCACCCCCATGCCCAAGCAAAAATCATTATCACAGCAACACATAAGGCCTTGTAGGCATATGACAGAAAATTTAGTGAGGGTCCTAGATGGGTAACTATACTACAAGTGAAAATTCAGCTGTCCTGCTTCAATAGAATAAAGTGAACATTTTACATTGCCATGAAGTCAATACACCCAAAAGTATATCAACACATAACAGGACAGGTCATGTCTTCAAGTACTTGATGTCCAAGATTATGTCTAACAAAATCATGTCTCTTTGGCCTCAAATTGAGACAAGTTCGAGTCTGGTAGAAGATTTTCGACTAACTTAAAACATTGCAAGCACCCGCCGCATGCAAATACTGGTTAGACAAACAACATCGATACAACGTCCAAAGCTGACATGAAGAGCAACAATACCAACATGAGAAAAACAAAAGCAAGAATTACCCATCAAGCATTACCTTAAATAGAAACCACTCATGAAAAAAAAAAAAAACGAATTACTTCTCCATTTCATTTAAAAAAAAAGAAAAGCATAGAACCTCATGAGACTGTGTCCCATCGGTTCGTCGTAGATGATATTAATGGGGACTCTTCTTGAATGCAAATAACCTATGTGTGAAGATTTTACTCGCAACTGAAAACTCTGTCACTACCAGTCTCTCTGGAAGAATGCCTCTGTTTTTCAGAATCAAAAGCAGCACAAGATTGTGTGGCAATGACTGTTCTGAAGACGCTGTTTTGAAAGTGTTTTCAGAAATTAGACTGTATTCTAAATGTACTAAAGTGGTTATACATCAATTTACCCAGATGTTACCAGTTTTTCATTAGGGGATAACAAAGATCAAATTCCATGTCACTAATCCTCAAAACAATTTTTGAACAATAATCTCAATTTCCAGAGACTGGCTGCACAATCATCCATGAAAGGACTACATTCTCCACTCACCTATCACGTTCACCATTTCCTTCAATGGGCTGTGATCTTGGTTTCAAGGTCAATTTCGGACGCTCTACTGCCTGATTCCCACTTTCAGTTCCATGTAAAGCATGCTTCACAGGATTCACTATGCCCTGCAATTCATCAGTTGTTCCTGAGTGTACCGAATCAATTGGTCTCTGATGCACCTATATCAATCAAAGAAGCAACAGGAACAAAATTAAAGCATAGACAACCACAATGATAACTGTAGAAGCACTAAGAATGCATACCAGTTTAGGTTCAGCAGAAGGTGGTTCAGAACTCTCCAATGGCCTTGTCCTTGGAAATAACTTCAACTTAGGCCTCTCTAATGCTTCTGAAGGCACTGGTTGCTGCACTCTAGATTGACCAAGTTTACCCTCTGTATGCACCAGTTTAACAGACTCAGAATAAATAAGTGGGTTCTTTTCTTTTCCATCTGAAGACACTAGATCCTCAACCTTCATATGATCTGGCAATCCTTTCCTACCACCATGAACCCCTTCAGCAATATTCAAATTCCTCTCCGCATGCCTTGCCAGCGCTGCATCATGATGTTCCCTCGCAGCCACCACATTGCTCCTTCTATACTTCCCATCATCAACCCCCCTGGTGATTAACTCACTTTCTTCCTCCGCAAACTTACTGACTTCCACATCAACCTGATACGGAACCGTTGGTTTCGACTGCCACCTACCAGATGACACCTTTTCAAGAGCACTGACGTGAACCAGTTTGGAAGCAGCATTTGAAGCAGACCAGGCAGACTGCAATGACTCTCCGACACCTGCAGCCTCCTTCCTTGCCGCCCAGACATTCGGCGAAGACCCAGGAACTCCAGGCCTGTTATTTCCACCTGCACTTGTCGAACTAATACCCGATTGCGCACCCTCTGCAGCTACTCCAAGGTACGGGCTATGAGGATGGCTCGGCAATTGCAGAACCTGAGATTGGCCCTGCTGACTCGGAACCCTGCCCACCGTGGCAGATTGTGGCTTCAGCTCCAAACGGGAAGAAACCCGGATGCTGTCATCGCTAATAGTCCGGCGCGGGGCCGATATTCCATCGAGGGGCTTGCGCTCGTCTTCATCGAAATTCCGGCCGATCGGCATAGTCTGACTGAGGAACGGCGACTTGTCATCGAAATGCCTGGTCGCCGGGGACGAGTTCGGCCGAGCACGGACATCAGGACGGCCCACAGGGTTCCCCCACGGCGCCTGCCTCTCGAATCCCGGACGGTCCGACGGCCTCGCGGTGCTGCGGCATCCCAAAAAAAAAAAAGCATTAATCATCACCCATCTAGGCGCAGATCCAGTTCATCCATCAATGCGCAACACCACAAAACCAACCGACCCAAATCAAATCAAGCAGAACCCATTACACCCAGAGGACGCTAAGAGCAAACCCAAAGCTCAGATCCGACAAACACGAAAGAGGGTTAACCTCGGAACGCTTCGGACGCAGGAAAACGCTCGCGAAGGAACACGCAGATAAAAACAACATCAAGGGCCCCTCGAGGGGGTTCGGAGAGCTTACACGCCGGGAGCGGACGGGAGGGGGAGATCGGAGGGGATGGAGCCGCCGTGGAAGTCCTTGAGCGTCATGGTGCTGCCGCTGAACGCCTTCTTCTTCGACATCGCCGCCCTCCCCTTCTCTCTCTCTCTCTCTCTCTCTCTCTCTCGCCCTCTCTACCCACCACCGAGCGCGACTTCCGGCGTCGGATTCTCTGCCCTCCGGCGGAAATCGCCCCTCGCGAAGCTCGGTCGGTCGCCCTCCTCCTCCGGCGAAAGAAGCTTGAATCTGGCGCTGCGAATCGGCGAGCTTCCGCCCCAGATATATTTTCCCCCGGAGATGAAAGTGAGAATCGCCGCGAGATCGCCTCTCCCCCATGTTTTCCTCGTTCGGCCGAGGTGATAAGGGTGGGCCGAGGCCCAATTGAACGGGCTCTTTGGTCTGGGCCGAGGCCCAATCTTGTCGTCGTCGATTCCCTCTCACCCAAAGTGAAACAAATATCCCGTTTGTTTCGCGAAAAATAAATGATTTGAAAAATATTTTTCTAAAAATATCAACTTGTATCACTTGAAATGCTTAATCAACAGAAAATGTCTTCATTTTATGTGAAACAAAGGTAACCGAAATTGAATATGGACAGTTGAAGTCCTAAAGGGATTTCCCCAATCAACGGCCCAATTTCATTTATATATACACACGCTAGAGTCGCTAAATAATTTTTCGTGATGAAATAGCTAAGGTTATAGTTTAAAATCCGTTTATTTCAACTTCAATAAAGATCAATAACATGGAGAAAAAATCAGAAAATTATAGATTAAAACCTCGTTTTTTCGAGCTACTTTCTCCAATTCAACAAGTAACACAATATTATTTTTGGCCCCATTTAATACTCAGATTATTCATTTGACGTTATGTTGGAATATAACCAAGAAATAATGATTTTATTTTTAATTAATGAATTTTTTTTTTCAAATAGTTGTTTCGAATGGTCCAAGCTAAATCAATCCTGAGCATCTCATCCGGTCGGCCAGAGACTGACGTGTGTGCTTTATTGATATCAAAACATGTAGTTTAGTTTTTGGCATGTTTCGATGGAATTATTTTCTTTTCGTTTTCCGCACCATCTAAATCTTGCAACCAACATGGTTCGAGTTTCTCTTATCGTGAAATACTTGAAATTTTTTCAACATCCAAATGTTGGCGTATAGATTCACATATGAATTTTTCAAGAGAAAAGGTCACCAAAAACTTTAAATTTTGCCTATTATGACACATTTACCCCAAGAAACTCTTTTTTAAGAAAAAAAAAACCCTAAACTTATACCGGTATGATACATTTACCAAATTATCCTAAACTTGTATTCATACAATATACTTACCTCCATATGAGTACAAGTTTGAAGTTTTGGGAGTCATAAAAAAAAAATTAGAAGTAAATAAGTCACATGAGTATAAGTTTGGGGTTTGTTTTGTAACAAAAAAATTTAAGATAAATATTTCATATAGATATACGTTTGGAAATTTTTGTGTCAAAAAAAAAATGGAGTAAATGTGCCAAAATGGATATAGTATAGTTTTTTTGTTGTTTTTTTCCCTTTATTTTTTTATATTTGAATATTCTTTAAATTCGGGCAAGAAATTCAATTGCTGATTTTGCTTTTCAAGAAAAAAGCGCAAACAAAAGTTTTACTTAGAGGAATTGATAATAGACACTTAAATTGGTTCATGTACTTTAACTGCTATCCGAAAACGAATAATTGCCAAAGATGTAATAATGTATTACAATGTTTAATAGGAAATTGAAGATTAATCACAAGTCTAATCTCAAATCTCTTAAACTATGGTTAGCCATGACTGAATTATCGTGAATCTAGTATTTTCATGATGCTTTGAGCCTTTCTATTAGGGGCCCGTTTGATTCAACTTTGTGGAAATGGCTCTGCATTTCCCCAAGTATCTTTGAATGAATGAGCATTTTGTGAATGCTAGTGTGTTTGGAAACTTATTTTTGTATATATTTTGTAAAACACCTTTCAAGTGAAAAGAAAAAAGACATAAAGAAAAGAAAAGAAAAGGGAGGAGGAGATGCACCAGCTGCGTGGAGGGGAAAATGGTGGCCAAAGCAGCTCGGCAGTGGTGGGGAGGCGACGGCTGGCAGTGGCGGTGGCGGTAGGGGGAGGCGGCCGCGCGACCTCCCAGGCGGTGTCGCCTGGGTCACACTGAGGCCACGTGACCCGGTCACCTAAGGTCGCGCGACCTCAGGCGCAACCCAGGCAACGCCGAAGGTCGCCCAACCTCAGGCAAGGCTTCCCGATGGCCAGATTCGGCCCCCTGGCAGCCTGATCCGACCGCTCACGGTGAGCGCCGCCCACCGGCAGTTTCGTGGTGGAAGTTCAAGGAAGGAGATGAATAGTGTTTTTGAAGGCAAGAGGGGAATACATAACTATCAGTAAAGGCAATATTGGAAAGAAAAAAAAACTCATTAAACCTCATAATAGCATTCCAAATGCTAGCATTTGGTCAAGGACACATTCAAATGTTGAACCAAATGCCTAAAATTTTTTCTAATGGGCTTTCGGGGCTAAAAGCCCTTTGGAAATGCTGAACCAAACGAGGCCGCTCCATTGAATTTTAGTGCACGAAAAATTCACATGGCAATAGGGTTGGACCACGTGACTTATGCAAGCGCACCTAAATGCGGAAAGACTATTTCGAAGCTCGTCAAAAAAAATAATTACATAAAAAAAAAAAAATAGGTCCATATACCAACTCATCGAATCTAATCCCATCAAGGCGCGCCTCATCTAATATTGGAACTGCCTAATTCTACACATCAATTCCTTCTTTATTTAGGTAAGTCTTTTCAGATTCTTTGTGCTCTTGGGGTCACGTGGAATTATTCTCAAGAAATGAGAAAGTGGACATTATTGTAATCACATTGTTGCTGTAGTGATTTACAATAACTGTCAAGGGCATGCTTCTTTTACGAAATATGAATAATTTGGAAAGTACTTTTCTAAAGATAATCGCGTGTGTGGTTCGAAATAATTATTTAATAAAAAATGTTGCTATCATCGAATACAGTTTATGTCTAAATATTTTTGTGGATAATTAAAATATTTATTGTTCGTTCGTTCTTGTAAGCAATACAAGCAATCATCTTTAAGAAAAATATTTTTTAAATTATTCATTTTTTATTAAACAAATGAAACCTTGAAATTTAAAGGTGATACCTACATATAATGGACATGTAAATTACGACTTGACCTTTCCGTCCTTTTCTTCTCTTTCATTTGATCTCTATGTAAGTTCGGTCCTCAATTGCACTAAAGTATCAAACCCTAAGTCCTCCTCAGTCTGTTCCCGTGTTCCCGTTAAAGCTAAGGGGTTCTCGAGAAATTACATTATTATCGATCAACTAAAACAATTTGCGTTGAAAATGTCATTGTCAGCCTCGATCTAATTTTACTAGTACTCTCAAGAAAAACACCATTACTTTCTTTCTCAACTTATTATTATTATTATTATTATTATTATTATTATTATTATATTATTATTATACTCTTGTCGGAACAAATTTTTTTGTGTAATCTCAATTCATCACTTGCATGACGGAAGAGATAAAACATGCTAGAAAAAAATCCATATGAATCTCGTATAATACGAACGTTACGCGTATTTCTGTATAGTGAAATTCACTAGAGAAATTTTGAAAAAAAAAATGTGATTTATTAGTTACTCGGTCACTTTTTGGGTATTACCTTTTTTTTTAATTCAGGCAAGAAATTCAAATGTTGATTATTGCTTTTCATGAAAAAAGCTCAAAAAAATTGTTTTCCTTACAAGAATTAGTAATAAATAGAATTATTTGCGTAATCTCAGTTCATCAGTTACATGATGGAAGAGATAAAACATGCTAGAAAAAATCCATGTGAATCTCATATAATGCAAATGTTACGTCTATTTTTGCATAAAGGGAAAATTTTTCTAAAAAAGGATTTCTTAGTTACTCATGGTATTCACCTTTTTTTAAATTCGGGCAAGAAATCCAAATGTTGATTATTGCTTTTCATGAAAAAAGCGCAAACAAATCGTTTTCCTTACAAGAATTAACAATGGATGCTTAAATTGGTTCGTGTACTTAAATGCTAACAGAAAACAAATAATTGTGAAAGATGTAATAGTGTATTATTATGTTTAATACGAAATTGAAGATTAATCATAAGTCTAATCAAATTTTACATCAAAACTCAAATCTCTTAAAATATGGTTATCATGAATGTAGTATTTTTTCCAGATGCTTTAGGCCTTTCTTCAATTTCAGTGCACGGAAAATTCACGAGACTAAGTATGATCGGACCACATGACATTTTATTTTATTTTTACTGGTTAATGGTCACGTCAGGGCGAAAAGAATTTCGTGTCCAACCCCACCTAACTGTATAAAGAATATTACAAAGCTTGGCAAAAAAGATAATTCTATAAAAAAAATAAGTCTATACACCAACTCGTCGAATCCAATCCCATCAAGGCGTGACTCATGTGATATTGGAATTGTCTAATTCTACACATCAATTACTTCTTTATTTGGGTAAGTCTGTCCAGATTCTTTATGCTCTTGGGTTCATGTGGAATTATTCTCAAGAAATGAGAAAGTGGACATTATTGTAATTGCATTTTCGCAGTAGTAATTTACTATAACTCTTACGGCATTTTATTTGCAGAATATGAATGATTTAGAAAACACTTTCTTAAAAATAATTGCCTATATCACTTGAAATAATTAGTTGATGAAAATATTTTCATCATCGACTACAATTCATGTATGAGCATTTTTGTAGATGACGTGGATATTTTTTGTTCGTTTGTTATAAGAAGTGATACAAGCAATTATTGTCAAAAAAATATTTTTCAAACTATTTATTATCCATGAAATAATAGAACCTCAAGTTTAAAGGCAAATCTTACACATGACAATAACGTAAATTACGGTACGACTCGTGACCTTTCCTTCATTTCCTTCTCTTTCATCCAATCTCTAAGTGCGGTCCTCAATTGCACGAAAGTTTCAAACCCTAAGTCCTCCTCGATCTAGTCAAAGTCGAGGCTATTTTCGTTATAGCGAGGGGGTTCTCAAGAAATTACTTAATTATCGATCAACTAAAACAAATTAATCTGAAAATGTCGACATCACTCTCAAACCAATTTTACTATAACTCTTACAAGAAACACAAATACTTTCTTTCCCAACTTTCTTTTTCATTATTATGAATTTACCCTCCGATCTAAATAGAGTTATATGCATAATCTCATTTCGCTACTTACACGACGGAAGAGATCCAACATGCTAGAAAAACCCATTTGAATTATGTTTTACTCGAACATTATCCGTTTTTCTATATAGTGAAATTCACTAGAGAAATTTTAAAAAAATGGGTTATTCGTCACTCATTATTTTTTGGCTGTTCGAGCAAGATCGCCAATACTGAAGTTGTGCTTGCTTGTCTTCTCCTCCATGCAAGGAATCCGAATTTTCATTTTTTACGCCGAAAGGCTGCAGCAAGGCAGGAATAAAGAAGAAGAAGAAGTAGTGAAAAGGGACGAAAATAAAGGGAAGCTTTTCCCCTATACCAGAGCGATCACAGCTGACCCGTCCCTGCTTTATTCGGATTCCACAGCTCGCGAGTTCCGGACATAACACTCGGGCTGCCGCGGCCGCCCTCAATCCGTTTCCTGCCCGAAACATTCCAATCCGCCGACCGGAGATGGCGAAGAACACGGGATTCTTGATCTGCTTGCTGATCATGGCCATGGACGTGGTCGCCGGGATCCTAGGCATCGAGGCCGAGATAGCTCAGAACAAGGTGAGAGCGAGCAACCGTCGGGCGATGCCGCCGTCGAGAGCCCCCCCGAGCCTACGCGGCGTTTAACCGTACTGACCTCATCTATCGACAGGTGAAGCATGTGAAGGCGTGGGTGTTAGAGTGCCGCGAGCCGAGCCACGAGGCGTTCGAGCTTGGGCTGGCCGCGTGCGTGGTGCTGATGCTGGCTCACGCCATAGGGAACTGGATGGGCGGGTGCGTCTGGATCGGGTCGAGGGAGGATTTGAATAGAGTGACCGCCAACAAGCAATTGGCCGTGGCCTCTCTCATTTTTTCCTGGTACTTTCTTTGTTTCTTTTTCTCTTTTTCCTCAAGAAAATAATTGTCATGGATATTCGAATTCCTCGCTCAGGCATGTTTTTTTTCCTTTGTGAGTTTACACTCTGACCCGAGTAGTAAGAGTGCGAAAATTGAACTGAAATTTCATGCATTTTTAGTTAATTTCAGTTTCGATTTGGATAATGAAAAAACAATCAGTTTTTATTTCAATTCAAATATTTTCAACTAGACCTGTTACAATTTACTTCTCTCTACTTTTTGCTAAAACCCTCTTCTTAATATCACAAAAAAAAGAAAATCAAAAAATCAAAATGAACTTCGTTTTAGTCTTGGTTTGATTCAAAGAAAATGCACACCTAAACAATTCAATTTTGTTCGGTTCAGATCTCCTAAAAATCCGAACCGAAGTGAACCATTGAGACCCTTACTGAGTAGTTACGTGGAATCATGTGTCTTGTTGCTATACTAACCCCTTATCTTTTTACAAATGACATTGTTGAGTAAGATGTGCCTAATTTAATTTGGCTTAATATGTGAGAGTGTACAAAGATAAGCGTCCGTCCAAATTTCAAGAGTTCCATTTGTTGGTCTTATTGAAATGTTCAACTCTTGACATCAATTAAACAGACAACATCACGTCATAGATTCATGTATCATGTTATAAAGGAGCCATTCTCATGTTACGCTATTCATAGATACCAATTTGGTGGATCTTGATGTTCTCAATGATCCTCACATTTTGGGGAAATGAGTAGATCAGTATTCTTGAGCACGAAAAAGTAAATTTCTTCGTGAATCTAAAACGTATCTCTCAATAAAATAAAAAAATTGCAAGTTGCCCATAAAAAAGTTAAAGATATATAAGTGGTTGATTAATCAAACAGACAAGTCGGGCCGAATACTAAGCCTAACAAGCTATTTCCCGAACTTGCCACAACTTAGAAAACACATTGATCTGTATCTTTGATAGAAAGGATTGAAGACCTAGGTGAGCCTTAGCTAGGCCGATCGAGCCCTGAAAATTTGTACCATGCCGAGTTATGTGACGAGAATCGAGTTGAAACTAACGTCGCGCTGCCGCGATTTTCAGGATCATCCTGGCGGTCGCCTTCTTGATGCTGATCATGGGGACGCTGTACAACTCCAAGTCGCGGCGGTCCTGCGGGCTCGCCCACCACCGGCTCCTCTCAATCGGGGGAGTGCTGTGCTTCATCCACGGCCTCTTCACCGTCGCCTACTTCGTGTCGGCCAAGGCGGCAAGGAAAGAAGACCGGTCGGCTCATCCTCCGCCGCCGAGACAGGAAACTGCTTAGTTAATAACGTCGGATTCCCAGACAACTCTATTCATTCTTTCGTGTTCTTAAAGTTCGCTGCTTTTCGTCTCTGTTTTTCGCTGATTGTTTTGGATTCGGATCGAAAGAACAAAATTTGATTTTCATTTTGAACTTGAATTGATTCTTTCATCGCGGAATTCGCTTGAAGAAGCATTCGCCGCTCTTGTATTCTGCTATCGTAAGAACAAGAATTGACGGAATTCGCTTGAAGAAGCATCTGCTGTTCTTGATTTCTGCTTTCGTCGGAACAAGAACGACGACAGAGTTCGATCCCATTTCAATTTACATGTCGAATACCTTGATACATCAAAACCCACTTCCCCATTTTCCTTATCGTTCCTACCCACAATCTCTATTCTTCCTACGCTGAACATGAAAAGAAGAAGAAGAAGAAAAGGGGTTCGGACGGGCCGCTCAGGCGTCGTCGGCGTCGTCGGCAGAGCCCCGGGAACCGCCGGCTGCGGCGGTCTTCTTGGGCAGCAGGGTGCTGTGGATGTTGGGCATGACGCCGCCGTTGGCGATGGTGACAGCACCGAGCAGCCGCCCGAGCTCCTCGTCGTTGCGCACCGCCAGCTGGATGTGCCGCGGCACGACGCGCGTCTTCTTGTTGTCCCTCGCCGCGTTCCCGGCCAGCTCCAGAACCTGCACAACTCGAAACCGGCGAGAAATCAGAACTCGAAATCGGACTCGGACCCGCGACCGAACCGGCGGACGGCAGAGGCTTACCTCGGCTGCGAGGTACTCGAGCACGGCGGCGAGGTAGACGGGGGCGCCGGCGCCGAGGCGGTCGGCGTACTTGCCGGTCTTGAGGAAGCGGGCGACGCGGCCAACGGGGAACTGGAGGCCGGCCTTCGAGCTGCGGGAGGAGCTCGCCTTCTTCGCCGCGGCGGAGCCGCTCAGCGCCTTCCCTCTTCCGGCCATGGTCAAACGGTGGAGATCTTCTCTGGTTTTTTTCGCCGGCTGTCGAGATTGAGTTTGAGCGGGAAAGATGAGAGCTTGACGACGAAGCTTGCGGCTGGTCGCGGAGCTTATGTAGTTTTTCGGGGGAGATGGGGGTGAAGGAGGTTGGCCAATGGGGAGCGAGGACGCGGATCGAGATCTGCGGCCGTTGGTTCTGTGGGGGGGAATGGACGGGCGAGATGCGATGCTGGTGTCGGATCGCCACATGGGGAGGAATTAGCGTGAAATTCCAAATGGCGAAATCCAAAACCGTCTGAAAAGGCCGGAACGGGAAATAGCGCCTCCTTTTCAAAGTCTCCAAAAAAATAAAAAGAACTAAAATATTGTTTTCGGTCAATTATTAAAATATTCCGTTCATGTGAAAATAAGGGTGCGTTTGTTTTGTGTTTACATTCTTTTTTTTTCTGGACGAAATAAAAAAAACTATTTCTCTGTTCCAAGGAATAGTTTTTGAACAAAAAACGCGTTTGAAACTTGTTAGAATAAAAAAAGAACGTAAACATGTTTGGTAAATTTGTGTTTTTTTTATTTCTTTTAATTTTAAAATATTTTTATTTTATTTTTCATTTTTCTTTCTTTTTTTTCTTTTTTTCTTCTTTTGGCTTGGCCACGCCTTGGCCATGGCCTTGCGAGCGGCGACGAGGGCGGCGGCCTCGCCCGGCCACGCGACTCTCGGCCTCGCCGTGTGGTGGCGGCGGGCGAGCGAGGCGGCGGGCGAGCTCGGCTCGCCACCACCGCCAAGCGACGTTGACTGGCGGTGGGCAAGGCCGAGCCTCACCGTGGCCGGGCGAGCTCGGCCTCGCCGGATCGGGCGAGCCCGAGCTCGCCCGGCCAAGGCGAGGCCGAGCCTCGCCGAGGGCCGGCGACGCTCCGGTGAGGTCGCCGGCCCTCAACATCGTCACCGACCCTCAACGGCCGGTCGCCGGCCATGGCCGAGGCCGGCGACCGGCCAAAGAAAAAAGAAGAAGAAGAAGAAGAAGAAGAAGAAGAAGAAGAAGAAGAAAAGAAAAGAGTGGAGAGAGAAAAATTATTCCCAAAAATTGTTCCGGAAACAAGAAACAACTTTTTTTTGTTTCTTGTTTCTATTCTTTTCTTGTTAGGAACAAAAAAACAGATTTAGAACAAAAATGCAAACAAACGCGTTTGTTCTTTTTTTGTTCTCGGGAACAAAAAAACAAAAATTTGTTCATGTGAAAATAAATTTACAGAATGGAACTTGCACATTCTTTGTTTGAGAGAACAAGTAATTATACGTTATATTAAAAAAATTTATTTATTTTAATTGATTTCTAATAATGGTCAAATTGTAAAATGATCATATTTCAATGTAGTACAATATCCCTATTCCATTCTCTTCCCGTAATTTGCTAAACAAATAGAAAGGAACCTATATCCTATTCCTTTTGCTCTACTACTCAGTTCCATTGCATCAATATATCACAAGTCTCCAGACAAAAAGAGGAAAAACACACTTGTCATGAGTGTCTGCCATAGATGGTTTTTACACGATTTGTCGAGAAAACATTTCTCGTGGAACTTGTGATCGCTGACTGTCACTCATTGAATTTTAGCCATTCATTGAAAATATATTTCAGTTTTTATGTGTTATGATACTTTGTATAAAAATTACAATAAACAATACTAGCGCATGATAAGTTGTGGTGGTAAAATGGTTAGGAGTGAGCATTGATCTTAATTGAGCTTTGGGAATTGGATCGAACCAACTAGTTTTTAGTAGTTATCATGGAAACCAGCAATAACTAGTTCGGTTCCAATTTCTTGTGCAAAACTAGACTGGAATAGTATGCCTTGTTTTTATTTTTTTACTTTTTTTCTCTAAAATTAAAGCTGCATTTTGGGCAAAAGCATAATCCTAATAGCCTCTAAAAAGCATAATCCTAATAGCCTCTAAGGGCCCACATGGTAACATTTATGTTCCTCCCGATTTATGTTCTTTTGTTCCCCGGAAAAAAAAAAGAACATAAATCCGTTTGGTAATGCCAACTTATTTTTCTATTTCCCGAAATAGAAAATTCGTTAGGGAATAGATTTGGAGCAGAAATGTAAAACAAGAAAAAAAAAAAAAGTAACTTCTTGTTCTTGGGAATAATTTCTAGAAATAAGCCAATTTTTTTTCTTTTGTTCCTCTCTCTTGCCGCAGCCACCTCCAACCGCCTGAAGCCATTGCTGACCACCGGCCAACCGTCGCCGACCGCGCACTCGCCGCTGTCGACGCACAATCACTGGCCATCGACCGTCACCTCCACCACATGACGGCCACCCATAGCCCATCGGCCGCGATCATGTGGTGGCGGTGGCGGCGACGGCGGGTGGCGGGCGGCAGAGGCCATCAGCGATCCGTGAGTAAGAATAAAAAACGAATAAATACAAAAAATACAAAATCGTACCAAACGCATTTCTATTCTTTTTCTATTTCAAGAGTAGAAATTTTGTGTAGTTACCAAACACATTATTTTACTCAAAAATTGTTTCCCGGAGTAAAAATAGAAAAGAACTATTTCTGAAAATAAACTGTTTCCCAGCCAAGAAGCGTTACCATGCGCACCCTTAGTTCTCGGACTCTCTCGCTCTCACCTTTAAAGTTCTCAAACTTTCACATCTCTCTCTGGTTTTCGCCTTTAAACCCTTGCTCTCTCACTCTTGCTCTCACCATTCCCCCTCTCTCACTAAGAGCGTGACACAACAAGTCCAAGGAGAGCTAGACTAGGTGGGAACACAATGAGTTTTTGTAAGCCATTCTCCATCCACAATTGTGAAAACGTTTGTCTGTTAAGTATCAGGTAGTCTATGTAGATTTTGTGCTTGTGGAGATGGGATTCAATTAAAAAGGCAATGTTCAAATTGTTATCATACATTATAACAACCTCTAGCATACTTCAGCAATTATGTACCTAGTATACACCGTTATAATGCACTATGTAAGTATTATAATATGGAAGAAACCAAAACAAAAAAACACCACTGATTCAGAGTGGATTAAGAATTGACCCTACTTGATCCTATTTCCAATTATAAGGTAAGAACTTATCCATTCTAAAATCAATCACTCCTTAAAAATGGTAGTGAGTCATGTTAGGTAGTGTGCATAAGATAGCTATTAAGCATACTTCATAGGAAATAACATGAAAGGCAAGAAAAGTCAAAACATTGGAAATAGTAAAAAGATTTATTAATTTGTTATTTAACAAGCACCTCTAAAGTAGGCTTTCAAAAATCTCATAGTAATTAGATATCAGTACATGTCAAGCAACTGCTCAACTCATATTTGAATTTACTCATACCACCTTTTTTCAGACAATTACTCAATTATCCATTTGATTGACAGATTACCAACTTTCATTTAAATTTTATATGTAGTTACTCAAATTTACCATTATCTAAAGATAACATAAATATAAAAATTTGAGATGTTGCTGCGTCAGACATTGTCAAGGTTTTCTTTCATTCAATCTTGCATGCGTAAAAAAAAAAAAAAAAAATCTAATCTCGAATCTTTGATTAAACTTATTCTTAAATTCATTTACCGAACCAATCAAATAAGAAACTGACATGGAAAATAAATCATATTTATGTGTTCAAAGTTTTTTCATTTCATAAATAAAATAGAACATAATTTTAAATTAAAAAAATCCTATGCCTTGTATTTGCCTTCAAGGCAAGGGGAAAAAGGATCTCAAAAGGGTTTACTTTTATGGGAAAAGACCACAAAAAACCTCAAACTTTGTCCAAAGTGACAAATTTACCTCAAACTTTTTTTTGTGACATAAAAAACTCAAAACTTTGCAAACTGTGACATATTTATCCCACCAATGACATTTTCATCTTATTTTTTTTATGTTTTTCCTTTTTCTTTTTCTTTTTTTTTTCTTCTCTCTTCCCTTCACCATGGCTGGCGGAGGGAAGCCGGAGTCAAGCGAGGGCCTCCCTTACCAGATCTAGCGAGGGCAAGCATCGAGTGGCCCTCCCGGCCTAGGCGAGGGCAAGCATCGGGTGGCCCTCCCTCGCCCGACGCCGGCAAGGGTAGCCATTGCCTGACTTCGGCTTCCCTCCGCCATGGCCAGTGGAGGGAAGAGAGAAGAAGAAGAAAAAAAGAAAAAGAAAAAAAATTAAAAAGTAAAAGACCAAAATGCCTTATAATTTAGGATAAACGTGTCGAACGAATACGAGTTTATAGTTTTTTATATCACGAAAAAAAAATTTATGGTAAATTTGTCACAATTGACAAAATTTGAGATTTTTCATGTCGCAAAAAAAAAAGATTTGGGGTAAATTTGTCATTTTTGGTAAAGTTTGAGATTTTTGGTGGTCTGTTTCCTACTTTTATCTTCATTCTTCAAGTTCACACGTCCGGTCTCCATCTCAACTCTTTGGTCTCTCATCTCCACACTATTCGAGAAAAAAAAAATTCCCTGAATAATTCTAAACTTATTGTACGATGGCCAATTAAATTTTAAATCTTTCAATTGTGTCAATTTTTTTTGTCGGAATAATTATGTCAATTCAGCCATAAACTTTTTAATAATTTATCAATTTAGTTATCAACATCTTAACAATTTGTTAATTTTAGTCATTTTGATTAATTTTGGATGGAATTCGTTGACATGGCATTCTAGTTAGCACAAACCGCACTATGTGGCATGGTTGACTTAGGTGTGGAAAAGTTTTAGAATTCTTTTTTATTTTATGAACTTATTTTTCTTTTTCTTTTTTTGGCCAGTGACTACCCCTCTCACCTAAGGTCGGACAATGGGCAATGGAGGAAGAAGGGAAATCTTTAAAAATATTTAGGATTAAATTATATAATAGTCCTCACTCTCCAGTCTCCACAGCCACATCCACCGTTCCGACCATCACGAGCGATGCTCTGACCTCCATGGACGTGAGAGTGTTTTTTGGGTTTCGATATTACTTTCATTAAGAGTAATTGATCCGAACTGATTGTAATTTGCCCCAGGGAATCTACTGTTGATGGCGTTACTGTCTTGTTACGTTAAGTTGGTCAAGTTCCAGTTTCCTCCTCCTTTTGTCATTCTTGTTTTTGTCCACTACTTGCCCGATATAGGGAAAAGGACGATGTCATGAGAAATTACTAACAGTACAAGGCCCCCAATTTGCTGCGCCAGGAAGCTCTTATCAAGCACCTCCCTAGAATGAACTTGAAACAAAATGAGCATTTGTACCAGGGAACTGAACTCCTAGATGGCATTTCAATCCTGTAACCGCAAACCGTGACATAGAACAGCTCTTTTTTTCTCCTGGTCGAAACTTAGCACAGCTCTCTATCAGGGCAATTTTGCGCAGACTTACCTGAATAGTGAATAGCGGGTATCAACAAGATTCCGAAGCAATAGCCTCTTGAAGACCTAATGGAACCGGCAAAGAGTTTCGGCAGGATCATCTTAGCAACACTAGGAATGGCTTGCTAAATCCCAGAAGAAAATCTAACAACAGCTTCTTCCCAAGTATAAGCGGTGAGCCGGTGAGCTTAAACATCGTTCATCTAAGTGACATTTCCTTGAATCTTTGAAGGGACATCAAGCCTCAAGTGGAAATGTTTCCTTGGTCTCATCCCTGATCTAGCTTTCAAAGCAAGCTCCCTCAGTTCACAAGGTTGCTCACGCTTAGCCATCGATCAACGAGACATGCTCGTTCAGCAAGTATAGGTCTCCTGCTGAAATCCATTGATTGGGCATTACACATACAAGAGAAATGAGGAAGAGAACACAGTATAGCTGAAACCAAATAAGAAATTTCAGGGCCTGAAAACTGCAGATGGTAAAACCATCGGTTATTAGCACTGTTTTCAAAATCCATCACCCAATTCTATGAGAGAAAATCAATACAATCCCTGACCACCCAGAGCTCAAACAGTTAAGTTGACCGCTTCTACTAAAACATTGATCTTGCAATTCTAGCCTAGTTTTCTGTTGGCAGATGATCCAGCATAGTTTGCTTGAGACATCATATATTATTTACAGTGACTACTAGCCCAAATCAATTTGAGTTCTTACTTCAGCCTGCTCCAATGGAGTACCAAACCCTTCACTATGAAATCCCAGATCTGTTTTGTTGATTAACTAAACGACAAATTATCGATGCTGGGAAGGCAGGACCAAACCATTAAAGCTTTTACTTGAAGTCGACCTACTCAAAAGTCCACAACACGGAACAGCCTGTCATCCTATCTAAGACTCCAATTTGTGATACTTGCTGTTTGTAGTTCAAATTTCACAAAGTTTATCATGTTGACCCTCTCTCATATAACCGAAAAGATCGACCCATCAGCTAATATATCTCATCAAAATTGGGAGTAATATCGAGACAATGGAAATCTGGTTTATGACAGTAAAATGGATAAAAATCAAGCAGGTTGACAATTTCAATTCAACTCTCTCTTAAACAGAAAAACAAATCATTTTTGATTCAAGAACAACAAACCAAAATGAACTTAGCAACCTCACTGCCTAGTTTCTTTGCATAGGACACGGAGCAGCTATATGCTTAACTGTGTGTCAACCTATAAAAATTGAAGGAAGTTACATTTCAGGAAGTGAAACAGTAAGTCTGCAAAACCAGATGCACCGGAGTGAAACTTCAAGATTAGCATGCATTCCACTTCCATGGGCAACAAACAAATTTGGGCTAAGAACGAACATGAAAATGGAACTGTGGAACAACTAAGAATTTGAGGTTATGAACTCATATGCAGCTTCAAATAACAATAGCTTGCCAAGCTGTCAGTGTCAACTACAAGCAATGAGGAAGACTGCAAATAACATTTGGCAACCAGCAAATGTGTACTTTATATGAACATTAACAGATTAAATGATACTATAGCTATCGTGCCGCACTCTGTGTCATGCCACATCAAGCAAAACAGTATCTGAAAAACATGGAAACCAATTGATCATCAATAAGATGGTGACAACCAAAGTTCTTGCTGCATTGGGTATATACAAAAGCAGGCATAGAACGAGCGTAAAGTTTCAAGAACATGCACTATGCAGGCCTCTTTCACGCCACATAAACTCAATATCCAGGACTCTGATCTAAAGACACCAAAGAAGTCCCATTAGACAAGCATTTACCGGCAAAGTTGGCAACTCATATACACTTAATGAAGCAACAGCAACCGCAAGCTTCACCCCAAAAAATGACATATCTCTCTCTACCCTAACCTTCCCCATTCTAGGTCATCATAGGCAGCACCCAAAAAAAAGAAAAATCCACCTGAGCATTACACTCAGCGCTTTCTTGATTCATAAGCCTCCAGAATCGCCTCCGCCACAAGACCGGTCAATTCAGCCCGCTCCGCCAGAGCTGCCAGTTCAGCCACTTGCAACTTCCTCCATCTCTCCTCCAGCTCAGCCCTTTTCTCCCTCTCGATCAAGCCCAACCCAGCCCTCAGAAATTCCTCATCGACTCCAACAGCACCAAACCTCTTCACCTCGCTCAAGAACCCAGAGCCCATTCCTTCAGGCATTCTGTCGAACACGAGCAGTTCCGCCTTCAGCGCAGCCAAAGCCGTCCTATCACCCCTCTCAGCCTTACCATAGCCATTACTCCTCCCACTCGACTCGCCCTTCACCTCATCGCGCCACAGTTTCCTCGACAATCTGTACGCGGCCAGTTCGTCCGGGGACACGCCCTGTTTCTTCTTGCCCAGCCTGACCCAGTCCCTGTACTTGCTCTTCAAGGTGTACACTTTATTCCTCACCTGATCCTTCGTGTAGAAGGTCTCGAGGTCGCGGCTAATGAATTTGTAGATGTCGCCCCAATCGTAGACTGGGTTCTCCTTCTTCCGCGCGGAGAACTCGAGCAGTCGCCTCAGGAGCCGCAATTCGTCGGCCTTGCTCCAATATTTCCTCATCAGATCGGGGCCCTTCTTGGCCCTCGTTTCTTCACGGGATTTGGCCGTCTCTTCTTCATCGTAATCTTCATCTTCTTCTTCTTCTGGGTCTGCATCTCTGTCTTCTTCATGGGTTTCTGTCACCTCAGATGCTTCGTCTTCCGGCGGTGGTGACGCCGGCGGAGACTCCATTGGGGGGGAGGGAGAGATGGAGCGATCCGGCGGCGTGGAGTAGGGGAGCGTTCGAGTTTCGATCTTTCTCACTTTCAATTTGGGATAAAAATTTATTTTTGTCCATATTTAATAAAATTTCAAAATAGAACGAATTGTTTTTGTCCCTTTGGGTATTTATATTTCAGGAAATGCGTTAGCAAATCACTTGGCACTCTTATTTTCGCGATAATAGATATTTAAGAGGGGAAAAAAAACTTATCTCTACAATTTTTTTTTTAAAAATGTTTATTGAGTCGTGTGTGTACAGCTTTATTTCCTCAATATTTTTATAGTGTAGTATACTTAAACTTTCTACTTGACCAATCCTCATGTATATGCAAATGTTACTACTTTGCAATAGTAGAGAAAATATCTCTCAATAGCAAAGCAACTCCAAAAATTGTTTTCATTCGTATCAACACGAGTCAAGCAATTCTTGTACTCTTGGCAAGTGTAGCAAGAGTTTCCAAAATGAGAAATTGATTTTATATATCTTTGCCTAGAAGATTTTATCTGAACATATATAGAAGTTGTAACTCTGGAAAGTTATTTTATTGCATCTATTCTAGGTAATGTCGTTTTATAAATCATTAGTTACCCAGTAAGATATAACGATATATGGCATCTTGTCCAATTCTTCACGGTATTAGAGTCTACTACTCACAAGCATATTTTATTCTTTTCAATAGTAGAAGAATCCTCAAACACCTTCCATGATAGTCAACAGCCCATTTTCAAATAACGCCACCATGCTTGTGTTGATCAATGTAGCTATGCAACTACGTATAAAATTAATATCGATGCATTATCCTTCATGGTTGGCTTAGTTTAATCCTCTACTCCTAGGCTAAGATATAATGCGGTAGGTAGATGGAACCATATAGTGTCTATTTAACACCATTACTAATGATGGCAAAACAATCATTAATTCATCTCAATGGCTACACCAAGATCAACTATAGCTTAATGCAATCATAGCTTCAACTTCGGACTCAATTGTGCCTCTCATTGCTTCTGCCAAAACAACACACGGGGCTTGGACGAAACTTTTGCATATATTTACCAACAAGACACATTCATGCATCACGAATCTCAAGGAGCATTTAATGCAGTTCTCCGAAATGATACATGGGAACTTGTACCACGTGAGCCTTATGATATATCATTGGTTGTAAGTAGACATTTCGAGTCAAGTGAAACTCAGATGGTACCATAACTAGATACAAGGCATAACTTATCATCAAGGGATTCCATCAATGGTCATAATTTGACTATGATTACATATTTATGATCATTCGTTTAGTCTAGCTGTTAAAACTTACACAATACAAGTCATCATTTGTCTGGCTTATCAAACAGTTGGCCCTTTTACAATTGGATGTCGATGATGCCTTCTCATGACACTCTTATCGATGAAGTCTATATGCATCGACCATCAGGTTTTGTCGATCAGTCACATCCTAATTACATATGTTGATTTAAAAAGGCTATTTATAGTATTAAGCAAGCATCTCTCCTGTGGTATTGAGCACTCAATTTTTTTGTCATCTCATTTTGGATTCATTCAATTCAAATCAGTTTCCTCACTCTTTATATACAAGAATGATGACATCATTGCTTATTTTTTAGTTTAGGTAGATGAAGTGATGCAATTTTTTTGCAAAACTTTGTGAGAGCTCTTGTAGCTAAATTTTCACTAAATGGTCTAGGGATCTACATTACTTATTGGGAGTTGAGGTGTTAATTCATCATCTCATATGGATGCAACTAAATATATGAAGATTCTTGGTGCTCCTTGTTATCTTGCATTCATAGGGTCCGATATTGATTATGAGGTCAACTAACTCTTTTAGTGCATGCATCAACCAACCGAATTACATTGGAGCGCTATTAGATGTGTATTACGTTATCTCAAAGGGACCATCAATCTCGGCTTGCACTTGCAAAATAGCTCCTCCATCACTTAATGCATTCTTTAATACTCATTGGGCAGGCAATCCAGATGACTGTCAATTTGCAACCACTTGCATTTTATATAGGCCAAATCCCTACATCATGGTGCTCTTGAAAACAATAATATGTTGCTCGTTCATTCATCGAAACCGAGTATAGCGTTATTTTTGCAATAGTTTCTAAGCTTACATGGGTTCAATTTCTCATGCATGAGATTGGAGTATCTTCTTCGACCATACCTAGTGTTCATTGTGAAAATATTGGTGCTACTTATGTGTGCACTAATCCTGTTTTTCACTTCAAGACGAAACACATTACCATTGATTATTCATTGTTTGCAACATGTTTAACAAAGGCCTATTACAAGTGTCTCACATGTCCACTCATGATCACCTCGCAGATGCACCAACAAAGGCTCTTGCGCAACAATGGTTTATTCATTACAATTCAATATTGGAATTTGCAATGGAGTGCCTCTCTTGTGGTGGCATATTGGAAAAAATATTTCTCAACATCAAAGCAATTTTAAAAATTGCTCTCAATTACATCCAGTCAAGCTGTTCTTGTACTCTAGTGTAGCAAGGTTTCCCAAAATTGATACTCATTTTATCTTTTTCTATATAGATGATTTTATCTTTTCATGATAGAGGCTGCCGCTTAAGAACGTCATTTTGTTGCATTTATTCTAGCTAATGTCCTTCTATAAACCATCAGCTACCTTGTACATATATACATATACATATGCATATACATATACATATACATATATATACATATACATATATATGTATATATGTATGTATATATTTGAATACGGGATCTGTTGCATCGCGTTTATGCGGTTTAATTGCCTGGTCAACTCTTTATAGATATATTCCGTTGTAGTTCGTCTTTTAGAAAGAAAATCCAGGGTCATACTTAGCAAAACTTAAAAAAGAAAAAATATGCAAGCCCTTTTGTTTTTGGCTGATGAAATTATGGGCGGTGGTCGAGTTAGAATTGTAAAAACTTTTACCTTAATTACAAAACACTGCGTTTTACACGAGAATGCTTTTTCATCAGTTTAGAAGATGTACGAAATTGAAATTTATTGAAAAATGACATAGGAGTATAAAAAGGTAACATGTTAAAACCGATTTAGAAATTTCATAAGGGGGCGGAGATGAAATTTTGAAATGTTTCGAGTTATTAAAAGAAAGCTTTATCTCAATTCATATGCAAAATCTTGATCTTGGTAGGCCACTTGACAATATTTTTTTTTTTTACCATGAATTTGACTTAATTAAATAAAAAAGAATCTACGAGCATGTCATTGACCACCTATTGACCTTCTAATAACTTGATATTGCTAGTATAAATGTCTGGCTATCTAGAAGTCGATGTCACTATTTACTCGATTCACCTATCTTAGTATGCCTTGCTTTTAACAAGTAACTTGTTGACCCGTTAAACATTTACAAATTTAATACAAGTATATAAAAGTTAATAATTTGAAAACAATGATATCTCTAAGTGATGTGGATTTGAATTCCATGTAAAATAGGATCCTTAAGAAATTCAGAATTGGATTACCTAACTATAGTTATTATTGAGATTCCACTTCCCCAATTTCACAGCCACAAAATTATCAAGAACATAACTCCATTGCCTCCGGCTGCAGGTCATCGCAGTCGGTTTGTTGCTCCAAAACAATATCAGCTGGCAATAAAATTTGTCAAGTTCGTCATTACTCGTTGTCATATATATATAAGTGGATCATTTAGGTCTGAAAACGCGTCCAATTTCATTTTAGCCAGCTAATTAGCGATGTACAATATATATAGTTTCGGATCCATCCATTCCGTTCTTTATATGCCGAATCAAACTAAGGAATGCTTAATGATGCAACCAAATGAAGTGGAATACACTTTAGATTACATACCGTATAAATTCCTTTCCTGCCCAATTCCATTTCCATGCATCAAGCATGTCGAAAGTGACTGGCCATCTCATATTCCACTTCTTTCATTTATCCATCGAGATAAAAAGGCGTTTGAAGTTGCAATTTATCGATGAGTCGGTCTGGTTTACAAGATAAATTCTAAGCCCTTCGGGTCAATAATTTCATCAGTAAATAGGCGCAAATTTTTCTCGAGTCGGGTACACTAGATTGTATCTGATCCGAATCGATCACTTACCGGTTTGGTTTTGGCCACCCCTAAATTCAATCCGATTTCAAGGTCACCTGGAAACAGAAAACGTGGACCCGAACTTTACGGGCCTTATGTATGGGCCGAGGCCCAATGAGGCCCAACCAGGCCCGAAAGAGAGGCTAACACTCATTCCAACGTTAACCTCTCTCGATCTCAATTCAAAAAATTTCGAATTCAATCTCGCGCTCCCCTCGTCCCTACCCTCTCTCTCTCTCTCTCTGTGTCTCTGCGCGCAGCGCTCTGTTCTCCGCACCCACCTTCGAATTCGTCTCGGGAATCCACCTCTCGCCGTGTGAACTCCAGTCCCGCATCTGGGTCGGCGGAATCCGACTCCCCGGTTGGCTCCCCCGGCCGCATCGAACCCGAGTTGCCCGCGAGCTCTCCGATCGCGCGATGTCGTCGCGCAACCAGAACAGGCAGCCTCGCAGCCCCAACGCCGTAAGCATCGGTCCCCCCTGGCTTTCGGGGCTGTTTTTGATTCGGCCCCTTTTCTCTGTTTTCGATGGCGCATCGAAATTGGATGCGTTTCTGATGTATTTTGCGCTTTGTTGGGTTAACCGGCATCTTCGTTATGTAGCCACTGTTGGGTTTCTTCCCGATACGAACATGTTGCTCTCGGAATGATGGGTTGTTCTGGAACCTGGTCTAAAAATGAAAAAAACACGGCCTTATAATTCGTCCATAAGCATCCTCTGTCTGTCCTAATTTTTTGTCCATTCGTAAGGTGCTTAATTTGCATCTTCATGCAACGTAATTGGGAGTATGTTTACATGTCTGATTTTCTGTGTTTTATATGTATGGAAACATGGTTTGCCTGGCCACGACTATTGTTCGGGTTGATATGCTAATCTCTTGCGAAAATAAACAATTGAAACATGAATAAGGGATTGCTTTGAGGTGCGTGGAACATTTTCATAAATGTGTTATTATCCAGCTGTGTGGGATGCTAACAGAGAGTAACATGCCCTCGAAATGCAATGAAGCCTCTCCAAAACCCTCTTGACAGAATTATATTTGACAAGATACATGCTCGGTTTTGATTGTTCTGGCTTTTGATGTATGTTAATTTAACTGTGTTTTGGGTTTCCAGAAGAAGGGTGCTTTGGTAGAAATCCCTTTGGACAAACGCAGGCGAATAGGTGCGGCGAGAGCAACTGGTCCGACAAGCTCTAGCCGTGCACGGCAGGCCTTCTCTGAGGTGAACAATAGGCAAGATGTAACCTCCACCGGAGAAACGGCGAGTGCAGAGGGTTCAGAGAATATCCCTGTGGAGTTCACCAAAGAAGAAGTAGAGACATTGTTGAATGAGAAGCCGAAGACCAAGAAGTTTGACCTCAAGGTTGTGTTCACTTCTGAAAATTTTTTTACCAAGTATTCAATTTCTTATTTTCTCTCTCTTGACAGGGTAAATTGGAATATCTGACTGATCATAATAAGAGACTAAGACTTTGTGTTAAGTGGTTCCAACGAGTTGACGAAGGCCACCTCCTCGAGCAGGAGAGATTGCGAAGTTCATTGGAGTCTGCAGAGAAGAAATGCATGGATACCGGTAAAATTCTTCTCTTTGATTCTAATTTCTTTCTGTCCTTTGATGAAACTAATTTTCTTGAAGCTGAAGTAACACTTTGACATGGATTTATGTATTTTCCAAAATCACGGAAGCGGATTGGTGGATACAAACATTTGTGATAGTTACACATCATGGAGTAAATATGGTATTATTGACAAAAGAAACTTGTATAAACCTTTCTGGTTCACCGTGCATGCAAGAGGAACACTCCATCTTAAGTATGCACATTCATGACAAGATGTGTTCTGTGCTTGTCAAAGGTACCAGCACTCTTTACAATTTTAACATCGAATAGAAGATGATATTAGCAGTTTGTCAACTGGAACGTGTTTGATCGGTTCGAGGTGCAACAACCTCTAATTCACGCTGAATTGATTAACTTATGGACCCACTACCTTAAATTTGCATATGAATTTGCACACTACATAGCTCCTTGATGTCTTGCTTTTGAAATAATTTTTGATGTAGAAATTGTTTCAAAATATAGCTAAACCACACATATATAAGTATACCAACATGCTTAGATGATTTTGAAGTGTTTATAAGATTATAGTTAGATAATGGTCACTCGATATAACAATAGAGGATGGAAACAATTCAAAAGAATACATATCTATCTGTTGCTGTATCTTATTCTAGTCAATTCCCTTCATTGCCTTTGTATAATGGTAATTTAGAGTAGCTACCGTTCGGGAAGTCTTTATCTTGTGTGATGAGAAGCTCCATCATCACATGCCAATAAACTTCATTGAATTATGAAGTGTTGTTGCAAGTTCTGTCGCATTCGATAGAGGATCACTTATCATGTGGATCATTTTTGACTATAGTATGCTTATTGACATAGATAAATTTGTATGTGTGTAGAGTTTGAGATAGAAAAGAAGCTGGGCGAGCTTAAAGAAGTTCTTGCTCAATTAAGAAATGATAACTCTTCTGACATAGTTAATTTTATATGTGTGTAGAGTTTGAGATGAAAAAGAAGCTGGGCGAGCTTAATGAAGTTCTTGCTCAATTAAGAAATGATAACTCTTCTTTACAAGAGAAACTTGCAAAAGAATCAGCAGAGAAAATGGTAAGGCTGCTATTTATGTAGTTGTCTGACTTAAAACATGTTTCAATAGTTGTCCACGACTTCTTTCCCTAATTCTTCATGGTTATGGCTATTAGGATGCAATTAATTGCCATATGAAAGAAAAGGAAGCAAGGATTGCTTCTGAAAAGGTACAGGGCTTGCTGTCAGAAGATCTTAAGAAAGCTGAACAAGAGAAATTGGCTGCTGATCACCAGGTAAGATCAAACTCTTTCAGTGAATGCTATTTGTCTTACACTTTCCAGTCAATTATGTTCTATCAGCCACTAATTTCGTTTTATTTGTTGCTAATGATGTAGATTGCTTCTCAGAAAGATATGTACAAGAGGTTGCAAGAGTACAACACAAGTTTACAGCAGTACAACAGTAAACTTCAAACAGATTTGTCAACAGCCAATGAGTCACTAAAAAAAGTGGAAAAGGAGAAATTGGCAATTGTAGAAAACCTTAGTACGTTAAGGGGTCATTACAATACACTCCAAGAGCAACTCACTTCATCCAGAGTACTGTCTTTCTGCTTTTCAAATTATATTTTGCTATTCATTTGATCTTTGATGCATAGAATGCCTAGCTTTTTTGTCATTCTTTTGGGAACTTGAGTGTCACTACGTGGTAGATGGTAGCAATATGGAGTCAGTGCAATCCATGTGGACTTCTTGTTGCTCAACAAACCAATAGTTTAATGTATTGAAACTATTATCCTATTTGGATGCATGCTTGTCCAACTTGGAAAAGAATACTAATATGCATGTGCATTTTGTTGGGACTAGACTAGCTTCATTTTTTTTTTTCTCCAAGCATGTATACTTTCATATGGCAGAATCTAGTGAAATATTTGCACCTTTGCTGCTTTTTGTGAAGATGTTTTTCAGTGTGTCAATGCCAGCTGCTAGAGATCATTAAAGACTTTTTTACCATTTTCTTTTCCTGAGCAGACTAAATAATTCTTATGAATTGGAACACGTTTTGAGCATATAATTTTTAGTGCCTCTAATTTTCTTATACTTTACAGGCTTCAGTGGATGAGGCTGTTAGGCTAAAGGAATCACTTGTCAATGAAGTCAAATGCCTTCGAGAAGAATTGCATAGGGTGAGAGAAGATCGTGATCGCCAGGTTTCAGAAGTTCAGGCCTTAACAGCTGACTTGTTGAAATTTAGAGAAAAAACGGGCAAATCTTTCATGGAGCTGGATAACTTGACGATAAAGTCCAATGCGTTGCAGGTTTTTAGAAAGCCATGTATTCTATTTGGATTCGTACCTTTCTTTGAAAAGATATTGATGTAAGTTTTGCTTTTTCTATAGGAAACATGTTCCTCTCAGCTGGAGCAAATACGACTTTTGCAGCACCAGCTTGCTGCTGCAAATGAAAAATTAAAGGTAATGTTTTCTAATATGTTCCTGAGTGGTGTTTCTCTATCAGTATATCTTAGAATGGTACTTGTTCTCTTTCCTTCAGATGGCTGATTTATCCACTATAGAAACAAAGGTGCAGTGTGATGAGCAGAAGAGGACTATAGTTGAATTACAAGAACGCTTGGCAAATGCAGAACTCCAACTTAGTGAAGGAGAACAGCTAAGAAAAAAATTACATAACACCATCTTGGTAAGCATCTTCTCCAATAGCACATTAATAACATATATGAGTGTTATGTACTAAGATTTTGGTTACTTCAGGAACTGAAAGGGAATATTAGGGTGTTTTGCCGAGTCCGTCCATTGTTGTCAGATGATGGTCCTGGAACAGAAACAGTCATTTCATATCCAACATCGACGGAAACTCTTGGTCGAGGGATTGACTTACTTCAAAGTGGTAAAGAATATTTTCTATAAGCTAGAGAAGATTTATTCAACATCCTATTTGCTTGACGAACCAAATCTAGCTGCATGTTGAATATTTTTCCTGACCGTAAATTTCTCTTTAAGCTTCTTTAGCTTGACCTGAATAAATATCTAATATCTATTCATTTTATGACAAGGTGGTCAAAAGTATCCATTTACATTTGACAAGGTCTTCTCTCATGAGGCTTCTCAGCAAGATGTCTTTGTTGAGATATCACAATTGGTCCAGAGCGCCCTCGATGGTTATAAGGTGATATTTGTTGTAGTTTCTTTGATTATGCGGAGAAGAATTTTCTTGAAGCTTTTGAAAAAAAGATGCAGAATTTATCCTAACTGCACATTCTCCTAGTTTCTTTCTTTTACTTGATTTGTTGCAAATGGAGCTATGTTTGGCTGTCGTAAGTATTGTGCTTTAGTTCAATTAGGTAATTAAAAGTCAACAGCTGGAAAATAAATGAAATCTCTCTATCTTAAGAGTAGTATTGCATTTAAAGAATTCCACTTAAAGAATTCCACTTAACTTTGCAGGTTTGTATATTTGCATATGGTCAAACAGGCTCAGGTAAAACCTATACCATGTTGGGTAAACCTGATGCTCCAAAACAGAAAGGGTTGATCCCGCGTTCTTTGGAGCAAATATTTCAGACTAGCCAAGCTCTTTCAGCCCAAGGATGGAAGTATAAATTACAAGTAAATATCTGATTATTATATATTCTTTTTCCTTTACATCTTTTTTCCAAATTGACTAACATGGAGGTGCAATTTAGGCTTCAATGTTGGAGATATACAACGAAACCATTCGTGATTTGCTGTTGCCAAATCGAAGTAATCCCTCGGATATGACGCGTGGTGAAAGCGGTGTTAGTGGAAAACAGTACACAATCAAACATGACGCAAATGGAAATGCCTATGTACCTGATCTCACCATTGTTGATGTATGCAGTATCCAAGAAATTACCTTGCTTTTGGAGCAGGCTGCACAAAGCAGGTGAGTTTTTGTTGATTTAGACGTCAATGATGGTATTAGGCGGTAGCAAGAGATTTTCTACATCCTATAGTATTAGAATTTGTCATTTTTTTAGCTTAACGTGGTTCAACGAGTTTGATAGCTCATTTAACTTGCCCAAATTGTGGTTGTTTTGTCACTTTTATACATGGCTTTTTATCTTCCAATGCCAAGTAAAATTGGTCTTTTGTTTCTTCAGGTCTGTGGGAAAGACACTAATGAATGAACAGTCATCAAGAAGTCACTCAGTTTTTACATTGCGGATATCTGGAGTGAATGAGGTAGAAACAAGTTTGGTACTGTGTTGTTTTGTTCACCTATTATACTACACTATTATTGATATGTTCTTTCGGCTGTACCACCAAATTTTTGATTTATGCACTTGTCTCTAGAACACTGAACAACAAGTCCAAGGTGTGCTGAACCTTATTGATCTCGCTGGAAGTGAGCGGCTCTCAAGAAGTGGGGCAACGGGAGACAGGTTGAAAGAAACTCAGGTATGGTTGTATAGTAGTAGCTTTTACTATGGTGCTTCCTATTTTGCCTGATTGTTGCGCCTAATTCTTTGTTTTCAAATGCCAATTAGGCAATCAATAAAAGTTTATCATGCCTGAGCGATGTTATATTCGCCCTAGCAAAGAGAGAGGACCATGTTCCCTTTAGAAACTCAAAGCTGACAACTCTTCTTCAGGTAAATTTTCTTTTCCTGTTCTTCTCTTCATCATTTGGATCTCAGTGGTACCTTAAAAATAAAATAAAATGCAACAGCCTATCATGATAAATTGCTGTGTTGATATTGCATTGTCACAATACATGTAAATTTCTTGTGATTTGATATATCTTAAGACTGTAAATTCTAATTATATGTCTGAATCAGCCATGTTTGGGTGGAGATTCCAAAACGTTGATGTTTGTTAACATCTCTCCTGAACCTTCTTCCGTTGGTGAGTCACTTTGTTCTCTTCGGTTCGCGGCCAGAGTAAATGCATGTGAAATTGGTGTTCCTCGCCGCCATACAGCCATACGTTCTGCAGATTCTCGATTGAGTTATGGCTGAATACCATTAAACTTTTAGATGTGCCACATTGAAGAACTTGTAATAGAAGAAATTGTATGTCGAGGAATTTCATCTTCAATTCTCCCCAGGATAGGGGAGAATGGCTATGTTGTAATGTGTTTGAAAGAAATGACATTGGGGCATTGGATGATGTTTTGAGAGAAAAACTGATTTATTCCTGATAAATCCTGATTAGGATAGTTTGGTTGCCTCTGGCAACAGGACAATTGTGATGTATGAAATATCATTTTGAGATTAAATATTCTTGATTGATTAGGCGACTTATCTGACTTGAAGTGGGTATGAGTTACATCAGAGATCAGTCTTGTTGGTTTGGGACAAAATCAGATGATCCATATTCATGGTATTATGCATTGCGTCATTATAAATTGGTAATGTTACTGTCGCATCCACATGTTTTGCATTTGGATTAATGTAAAGGGAAAAGACAGTAAAGAGTTTATGCTCCCTCTCTCCTCCCAAAACAATACCAAAAACAACAATGTTGTGTATAGCGAGATCAATTTTTTAGTAACTGATGCCCTAAATGATGTGGCAAACTTCCACGGGTTTTTTTAATGCGATCTTTTGTCTGCTTACAGTTTGCGCGAACTTAATATGCAGATTGTACAGATCAGTGCTACTATAGCTAGCGCAAAATAGGAAAATGCAAGCCAGTTGGGTTGACTTTTGAGCAACTACACGCACTTACCTCGTCGAAGCAGGAACCTTCATAGCTTCAGCCGTTGAAAGCTTAAAATCCATTAGACTAATGATGCCAAGAATAGAGTTGACTTTGGACATTGCGTAAGAAAACATTCCGGCAGCGGTCTTCCTTGACCTGAAACCATTTCAAGATCAATTCGCCATCGGGGTCATATTCATGATTAGAAAATCACAAGCTAATATGAGAACTTTCAATGTGCAACCAACACTCACGATTTCACCATCAGCTCCGATATTCTCATGATCATATAGTCTTTCCTATGCCAATTCAGATTACATTGTGGGTGAGTCTTGCTTGCAATCTGACAAAACCACCTGTGAGAGGGCCTTCCGGACTGGTCTTAACGATCCATCGACTTCTATGGCCGCAAATATGCCTCTTCACGGTGGCTTTTACGAGAGCTTTGCCGGACAAGGCTCAAGCAAAGTTTATGGCGTTGTTCTATGTAGAGGCGATCTCTCAGTGAATGATTGCGCCAACTGCAGCAACAATGCCATTGTAGAGGCACAGCATGAGTGTCTAAATAGCAAACAGGTCACCACATCGGAAATAGGTGAGGTTGATTTTCAACTTGTTGACATACTTTTGCAAACTTAATGAAAGAAAAGGTAAACTTAGTAGGGACTAGTAGAAGTAATGTGAGATCAACTCTGAATTCTAACTCATTTCATCCTATATCCATATATTCACTCTCTTGCTTGAAGTTACTTCTCCCTCTTAAGTCTCGAGCCCCTGGCAATCTGAGTTGCGTACATTCTTCAGAAACATTTTGACGCTGCGATTTCACATGGTTCGTCGCTTTTGAGTTTAGGTTTAGTCTCTAAGATTTTTGACTGGGATACCAACATATTCCACAGTAGTCCGCGCTTTTTTTTTTCTTTTGTTGTCTTTTCTTGAGAACTGATATATCAGTCAATCCGCTCAATTACGACTAAATCAGAAAATGTTTTTCTGAAATGCAGTTGGTGTTTCCTGAGCTATTCACATGAGAATTTCTTTGGAAAAGTCGATGGACTTTCAATGGGGTTTTTCAATGAAACTGACTATGAAATCCCAACTGTTGCTCCAAGTTGCTATTCTGGATGTTGGAAAGAGTAGGAAAATATATGGACTGGCACAATGCAGGAGAGACATAAGCAAGTCCGATTGTGCAAAGTGTTTCGACATTCAAATGGTGGCATTTTCTACTTCGATTGGGAACAAAAAAGGGCGGGAGATCTTTGGGTCTGGTTGCAACTTGATGTACTGTGATTATCAGTTCTATTCAAACATTGCCGATCTTGCAAGAACAAATAGTAATGGCCCTTATTAATTAACCTTAAATTCGCTAAAGGTATCATAGCTAGCATTACATAATTGTAAAGTATTCACAAAACTCATATATGATTACTGATCATACGAGTTTCTGTGCAGGTGATTAAAGATGCCCAACTAGCAAGGACGCAACAAGCATGACTGTTGTAGTATCAACCCTTCTGATATTATTGTATCATTTTTTGCTACTTTTCTTGTTGGTTCGTTTGTCACCACTTATCGGTCGCAACATGGTAAAGAACGTTGCTTAGTGAAACTGGTAATCATGTCTACCAATTCTTGGCGGATGGGACGAACATAATTCATATTCAAGTAAAAAAATTACGAGCAAAAACCGGTACCGACAACTCATTTCCCGTTATTCCGGTGAGCACTGTGATTTTTTAATTGGATGGGTCATAAGAACGCTAAAATGAGAAGGATTTTTAGCTATAAGGAAGAAAATAAAAAAGTCTTAGATTCACCCAGAAGCATTCTAGTGTTGGAAAAAGGAAAAATCGATCTAAAAAATATTATTAAATGCAGTAGCGGACATATAAAGATTCCTAGTCCTTTGAGGTTTACGAATCATGATAAGGAAAGACGCACTTGCAAAGTCAAAAGAAGACAAAGCATAAGCAATATTGCGAGCTGACATTTTCCTTTTGTCATCTCCCTCAACTATATGAAGAGCAACTGTTTTCAGCTTTTGCTATCAGAATATGAGGACCACTACACACATCAGCCTCTTAGAGGCCAGCTTACACCATTAGTTTCCAACATATTCGCACCATCATCTAGCGAATATCATGCACATTTAGCATTCAAACCTGTGACATGCCAAACTTCAACTTCTTTCATGCCACAAGCAAGTATTAAACTATCATGAGTTTGGATTCTTGATGTTTTGGACGGATGATACACACAGATCTCAGTTTATAAGTAACAATGTGCAAGAGCCTTTAACACTATCGATAAAGTTGTTCTTCTGAGATTGGGGAAGGATGCAGACCTATCTAACTTATTCTCTTTCTGATCTACTTTGGTCTTGAGAAATTGATATATGATACACAACTTAAATAGGCAAAAAGAGGAGGCATAAGCAATTAGCAGTGTGAAAAGGTAATATTTTAGTCAAGAAAGTGATTCTTTGTCAAGCTGTCAACATAAAATATTAGCTCAGCATCTTCTGCTGAAAGGAGTAGCTATTTTATAATTTTTTTTTTTTTTTTTTTTTTTTTTTTTGGGTAGGCTCTAGTGACTGAAAAACAGTTTTCTCTATCAATGAGTAACAAACTTTAGTACGAACAATGTATATTGGAGACGAGATATTGAGGCAGGGCTGCAAAGACCGTGGTCCAAACCCTGACAATAGGCAAAAACGCCAACAAATTTTGGAGAGATGGCACAATTCTTATAAAAACCCAGACAGACAGATCTCAGGAAAGCCTGTCCAAGTGAACACACCTTCAGTTACTTCTAGTGCTTTATTGAAGAGCAAATGATTCTACTTTGTGTGCATGGAAACATCAAGCAACAAAATAAACTCATAAAAAGCATAAGGCACAGTCACTTTTGTTGAAAATAAGGAAAAATTCAAACAAGCCACAAGGTTGAAGTGGGAAAGAAAACTAGAACCGTTTGGATTAGACAAATCTGCTGATAAATTGATCAACATTTGTCACTGTGACTTGTATCAAATGATCGTTCAGTGATATTCCTGAAAAAGATATCATCAGATGACCGGAAGCTCAAACTTGAAGAAAGCATACCGAAAGAAAAACCGCAGAGTAGGTGCAATCCATATACTATATGGAGCTTCACCAAAAACCTTGATCATGTTGTTTCTCCTCTGTACCATAAGTTCTAATCAACCATAAATTCAAACGCAATTGATCACACTACATGGTTAGGCCTTCTATTCCATGCCTTTTGCTCCTTAGTTTCTTGCGCAACCGCCATGAGATTGAGTCCATTCTGATCCACATCCATAGCAAAACTGAAACTGGCACCTGTAATTGCAAGCCAACATGGAACAACTGTTCATTTACGATAAATAATTGAGGACCCACAATCTGGTAACTGCCCATAGTATAATGATTTCTATTCTTAAAACTATATAGCCCACAACAGAACAATTGAACATCCACAAAATTAGGTACCACTAACTCTGCCGCAGGATTCATAATGAAACACTAACCCGCAAAATAATCAGTACCAAATTAAGCAAAGTGGCCACAGTGCTTCTAATAGAAAGACGGTGCTTGATGATATATCAAACATCTCATGCCTGATTATCAAACTACAGACTGAACATTGCCTAGTCATGAAGCTTTCACACTCTGTATTCAAAAGCATTTTAACCAATACAATTTGATGAAATACGCTGAGACCTTGCACTGGAATTACATTATCAGTGTTCATTTGCATTTTAAGTCATTTCAATTTTGAAAGCCACAATCAAATACAATTCCTCTGAAAAATGGAGGATCCGCCGTTATCTCCATTTCATCAATCACGCACAAGCAACAGCTCTGTGACATCTATAGGTTTTCAGAAAAATCTCGACCAAGAAGCTATATACTGTGTCAAGCTTCTTGATATTTCTAGATAAATAGTTCGCTACCCCAGTGATTATTTTTCCAGGGAACGTATCACAAACCTGCAAATGATGTGAGGACAACCCTGAGTCCTCTCCACGTAAAATTTGCATTTGGGGCATCTCCCCCATTTCTTCTCCTTCGCAAGCTCCCTCACAATGAGATCCTCCCTCCCTCTCTCATCCTCATTCAGCGACTGAAACTCCTCGCACGACACGCCGGCGTGCCACGGCACGGAACACTCGGCACAGAACAGCCTATGGCAATATGGGCACTCACACTCCCTAATCACCTTCCCATCATCACAGTCCTTGATCAGAAGGGCCGAGCAGTTCTTGAAAGGGCAATAGAACTTCTCCAACTCGGGAAACGTCGCCTCACACAGCGATTTCTCCCACACGGAGAGAACATTCTCAGGGAGGATTTGCCTGCAGGAATCAATTTCTAGGACACCCTCACAATCCAATCCCGGGCATTTGATGGTGGTCACGTTGTCCAGGACTTTGGTCTCCACATGCCTGCTTATGCAGAGAGAGCAAAAGGCGTGAGAACACGCGGTCCTGATCCTGAACATCTCTTCGGCCTCTTTTCTCTCTGCACAAATCTCACAAAAGCTCTCTGACGACTCACCACCATCTTCTCGAACACCCATCTCAACCGGGTCTATGATTTTCACTTGACCTGGGTTAAAATTCGCCTCAGTCACGACCACTAAAGAACTAGAAGACCCAGTATCTGTTTTTGAAGGATTCATGCTCATCACACAGGAGAGTTCTAAAACCTCCTGAAACTGCAGCTCCTGGGCATATTCAGGGTCCGATACTTGAGGAGTCACCGTCTTCGGATGCCGATGGTCTTCGCTTTCGTAGAACAGCGATGACAACAAGTGATCGTCTTGCGAGAGAAGATCAAACGCTGCTCCATTTCCCATGCTATACTACTCCTAATGGACTGTATTTATGGCAACACTCGTTTCAAGTTTCCTACCTTCGAATGTCCTGGTTTTGCAGCTTGTTTTTTGTCTTTTGAAGGTCGGTTTGTTTGCTTCTGTATTTAAAGATGCAGTGTACTGTGCATCAAAATCTTATCGGAGAGCAGTGTACGGGGGGCATCAAATCTTATGGGAGAAGCTGCTCTCTTTCCTTTGACTGGGACTTTAACTCCTTCTTCTTGAAGTTCTTCCAAATAAAATTTTCTTGGATAGTGCTATCATTTTTTTTTTTTTTTTTTTTTGGAAAAAGGGGTTTTCTTACTACGCTAGCTTTGCTTGGGTCACGTCAAGAAACTATTCATTGGCAGTGTTGAGAACTAGGATAAAGAAAGTGATCATAAGATAAATATGCCGGCAAAAGAAAAGCGAAAAAAAAAAAAATTCGCTTTAGGGAAATAGTTTTATATGGTGTCAATTTAAAAAGAAAAAGGAAAATCGATTTTGAAAAAGATCTCGAGAAGGAAAATCTCACGGTTAAACTTCTCCATGATCTTGACAATCTAAGGTCGGATTTTATTGAATATTGAAATGATTTGATGATTTGATCTAGATACCGTCCTGTTTTTGTTTAATAATCACCTAAATTCTTATGCGAAAATAGCTACACCACACCTCATTTTTTACCCAATAACCACTTTCACACCTCTACCATTACAACTATCATGTACATATCTGAATTTTACTTTTGAAGGCCACTTTGCACCTTTGCATTAATTAAACCCTGGTCCCTATGTCCATCCCAAATCCGAAATTCTCACGCTCACCCATCACACTCAAAACCAATTTAAAAACCAAATTACCAAAACCCTGTTATAAAATGCTAAAATGATTATGCAAGGAGAGAAATTTGGTTTTTTTCAATGTGGAGTTTTACTTAGAGGTATGTGAATAATATTCATTCAGATGGAGGTATGTAAGTAGCAATTGGGTCAAAAGTGAGATATGTTTGAATAAATTTGTGTTTCTAAACCTTTATCTGTCTTTACACTCATTTAAGCCTTTTTGTCCTTTTACTTACTTCGCACCGTGAAGAGAAAAAAAGAAAAGAAATTAAAATCATAATCACTCAATCATAAAATTAGAGACGCATGTGTTTCGACATAGCACAATAGAACTATAACACAGCTACATCTGTACTAAACATACTAAATATTAAAAAAAGAAGAAGTTGAGATTTCATGATTTTTGACTTGACATCCTAACCTGATTTTTTTCTATGGCTATGGCATCATGTACCTATCAATTTTTGCTCAGTAAAAGATTAAACTCATGTTCTTTTTTATTTGATTTAATTCGTGAGTTCATACAGTTGTCTCGCTCGAAGTGGTGATGATTATATAGTCATTCTCAAGTCTTCTGAACAATCCATGTTTGAGTAATTGCCAGGCCTAAGAGAACCTTAAACTGGTAAAATAATTGAGAAATTGGGTCTCGAGAAACTCGTGATTTGAGGTTGGATTTAATGTAACTATTTTGAGTTGTCTTCAAAAAGTAATACCTTACAAAATCTTCTTGTATCAACATACATATAAACATTTGACATACATTGAGCAGATTGATCTCCACAACGTTATGCTAAATGAGAAGGTATGTTCTTATATTGACATAGCTTATGGGGATCTACATAGATAAAATCACATTTTATGGGGATTTGATTCAGGATTGACAATCTAAGAGCGACGCCAATTATTATCTTGTGACACCGATTCCAGTTGAGATCTACACACTTCAGGGGATATACACATTTTGGTAAAATCGCCTTATATAAGACGTCCCTTAATAATTTCGTGGGGATTTGATTTCAGGAATGACAACTCAAGAAACATACCAAAGATGAACTCATCGAGGCTTGAATTGAGCACAGACTCGCAAATGAGAAGTCATTTGACTCCTTACAAACAGAAACCTTGGAGCTTGACCAAGCTCCTATGTAGCAGCCTAGCTATTAACATGACTTTGTTCTTGAATTCTCCTTCCCCTTGGCCAGAATTTGACATAAATGAAGGGTTCAATCCGACTGGCTATTAACCACTAAAGATAAAAGTTTAAGGTTAAGGTAAGAAGTCTTTAAGATGCAAGTTTTTTTTTTGCTTTTAAGATGGTACATTCGTTTAAGAGAGGCTACAAATCTAACATTTGATCATACATGGTAAAGGCAAAGAAGCTCACTCAGAAAGTTTTACCTGGGGACAGGTAGGGTGCACATGATAATCATTTTATTTCTAGTCAGAACTATTTTTTTGTTTCTGGGGACGAGTTTGGAACATAAATCCCTTTGGTAACATAATTTCATTTTTCTATTTTTGAAACAAATTTTTAGTACAAAAATAGGTTTAGAACATAAATGAGTAGTAAAAATTTTCTACTTCTTTTTTCTGGAATATAAATGAGAAACATAAACTCTTCTTATTGCTCGTCTTCGCTACTAGCTGGCCGCCCCTCTATTGTTGCTCAACATATGCCACCATTGATCATCCTCTGCCGTCGGTGGTTGGCCACCCACCTGCCGACCCCCATTTGTCGATTGCTTGTCGCTGACCTCCGTTTGCCACCACTGCTTAAGAGAGGAAAATTTTGTGTCGTTATCAAATGAGTTTTTATTTCGAGAACGAAAATTTTGTGTTGTTACTAAATCCGTATTTTTCTTAAAAACTTGTCTGGGGAATAGAAATAAAAAACTTATTTATGGAATAGAAATTGATTTCTAAAACGTGATGGTTATCATTCGCGCCTGAGTTATTTACTGATGCGAGAAGCTTCCTCTTCTCTACAATATATTGAAACTTACGCTCATACAAAGTAAAAAACCCTATAGATTTGAAAGTATATGATGTCTAGGTGTAAGTGCATCAAGAGTTCCCGTATGACATCCCGAATTCCACTTAGCTTCTGTTGCAAACTCCTATTTCAGGATTTTCTTCCCAAATCTTTACGAAGCCGCACTTACCGTCAGTAAATCAACCTCAACAACGCTAAGTAAAGACATCACCGACTGTGCATGTAATCCACCACTTCTGCTAGAGATAAAAAAAGCCAATACTGATAGATCAGTATTTTACTATGGAATGATGTATACCGTATAGCTAATCCCGTTGATATATATAGATGGTCGAAAACGCATGACTTAAGAGGTGGCTGCCACAGAGTTACATTTTGTCCCCTGTGTCACTCAGGTTCTCATTGTGCACAGATATCGGTCAATGTTTAATGCAAGTGATATCATTCAATCACATATTTCGTATTGATGATCGCCACCACACACAATGAACACATGTTAACACAAATGATCCGGTTATATTTAAAATATGATATACATTTACACAAAGGTTAGATTGGGGGTGAATGGCTTACAGTAATGATTTTGGCCGAAATACAGTATAAGTGCCAAAATTTGATATGGGAGGACGCTTAAGTGCCACTTTCTTTGATAAATGAGATATTTAAGTACCAACTCCGACAAAGGGTGTCGGAGATCTAATGTGACTCTCCAGAAAGCTAAGTCATCAAAGAAGAGCCAAAATGATGTTGTTTTGCCTCTTGTTTGATTTTTTTTTTTTTTTTTTTAAAAACTTGCAGTCAGTTCGATGAGGCCCTCCCCCAAATCTGGCGAGGGTCGCCGGCCCTCACCCAGCCGAGCCAAGGGCCTCTGACCCCTGGCTAAGGCCCAATGACCTCAGTCGACCCTTCCCCCACTATCATCGGCCCTTCTCGGTGAGGGTGGGGAGGCGGCGGTGAGGGCTTGCATAGCATTTGCCGAATTGTAATCTTCTTCTTGCTTTTTTTTTTTGAAATAAATAAATATGATTTAGTTTTAAATTAAATTTAATAAATATCTATATTAAAATTCAAAGCTGAGGCAAAACGACATCATTTTTGGCTTATCTAGCCACGTCGTCATTGGAAAAATACTACGTCAGCATTTTGGGCATATTTTCTTGCCATTGACACTTAACTAATCTATTTTGCTCTAATTTTGACATTTAGGTGTTCCTTTCCGCATTTTTGGTATTTAAGTGTTTTCCCGTGCCAAGTTTTGACATTCCAGGTGTTTGCGCTCCTAACTATTTCTTCCAAAATCACAGTCTAGGTTCGTCCTATATTCATGTTTTCCCAACTATTGCTAAATTGATCTTTCTTCTCCTCATCGATTCTCTCCCTTGGTCACTTCCTCAATTTCAAGAAGAGTCGATTTGCTCTGATTGTCGAATGAAGCATAACACATAAATCAATCTCTTTTAAGTCTCTTAAGATAAGCTTGGTCAGATAAAATGCGTCCACTAGCCAATGCTCTAGAATGCAAACGAGCTTTAAGTGTACTCCACCATGCATTTTCATGCAAGACAAGGCTTTGTCAATTTGACCAAATCTATTTCTTACGCATGAAGTAGCACTTCTAAACATGTGACTTCTTCATTTTGAATAACTGATGCCACCTCGGGATAGGATTTTACTGTTTACTTCTAAGTCCAGCGGATACGCGCTTTGATTTTTTTTTGTTTTTTTAGCACTAAACATGTGGAATATTCATGTTATATAGTGGTTGACATATAGTTTCAATATTTACAACATTCTAATAATATTTTGAAATTTGCATAATATTTTACAATTCAAAGGGACAGTAAAAATGTATTCTAATGATAAACTCCATCCAGAGGATGATCTTTTGCTGTTCTAATACTTCTATATAACTCTGGCAGGATGGTCAATGTTTTTCGTGTCTGCTTATAATTCTGTTAGTCTCCAAAAGAGAATATGCTGGAATTATTACATCATTGTTGCAGGGAAAAAACAAAAGAAAAAAAAAACAGTGGTAATTATTGATTTTTCACCACTTATTGGTCACATCTTCCTCGCCGATGCGATCGACATAATTCATATTTAAGGAAAAACTTCAAGAGTTAAAGGCAGAACTACAACTGCGACAAGTGGGTTTAAACAAATAAAAGAAATATATGACTAGTTGCCAGTCTCGCTCAAGCTCAAAGCCTTCGGTCCACTCCATCCTCAGCCCATATATAAGCTTTCTTCTTTCTTGTTGAGCAGAACCGGTGGTGAAAAAGAAGAGAGAAAAAAACCGAAGAAAGGAGAGAAATGGGTTTCACGCATACACGCTTTGGAGACCTCAATGAGTCAAATTAACGCTGTTTCGTAGCGCCCAATAGGGATTTGTGCTCTTTGTTAATCTAATTGGAGAAATTTTCGAAGTTAAGCCATAAATTTGGATTCATGTGGATTCCAAGTTTCTGGGTCCAATCTAGGAGTTGGTTGGTTAGGAACTTATGTCGAATGATAGATTTGGGTACAGTGGAGCTGAGGGATTTTATAGAATTTGATTATGAGTTATCATTTGGCCAGAATGAAATTTTAAAATTTTGTGTAATAATCTTGCTCACGCCATATCTCTCTATCGAACTCCAATTCAAGTATGCAAAGTATCAAAAGATTGCCTTTCCAAGTACTAAAATATCCTAAACTTCATTGACTCGAGCAATGGCCAAAGACGAGCAAAAGATAGCCAAAAATAGAAATTCGGAACTGGACAGCAAGGGGTGCAAAACTTTATAAATTCATTTTGACCAAATCATAACTCAAAGTCACTTCTGTAAAATCACATGACTCCACAGTACCCCAATCTATCATTTCCACATAATTTCACAACAAAATAACTCCTAGATTGGAGTCAGAAACTTAGAATTCACATGGATCTGAATGCAGGGCTCAACTCTGAAAATTCATTCGATGAGATGATCAAAGAGTATGAATCCTTACTGAGCACTACAAAATTGCATTAATCTGACTCGTTGAGGTCTCCAAAGCGTGTATGTGTAAAACCCCCTTGCCTTCTTTCTTTGGTTTCTCTCTCTGATTTGCACATTGAAAAAGAAAGCTTTATATGTGGGATGAATATGGAGTGGGGGCCTTAGGCTTAATTGAGATTTCTAATTGGGCTTATTTCCCGTTAATTCATTTAAGCCCACTTGGTACAAGAACCACAACTCAGATCCTGTTAGTCAGACGAGCACTGTGATTCCTAACTCGTATCGGTCATAATAGTGCTAAAATGAAAGAGATTGGAGGAGAAAAAGAAAAGTCTCAGCTTCACCCGGAAGCGTTCTAGTGTCGGAAAAGGAAAAAGGCGACCTCAACAAGAAAGTTACATGGAAAAGATTCCTAGTCCTTGGAAATTCATGAATCATGACATGGAAAGATAGACGCTCTTACTTACAATGCTGGAACAAGACAAAGCACAAGCAATGTCCGTGACCACACCTTTTGCTTTTTATCACGTCCCTCAACTTTATGAAGAGCACTTGTTTTTAGCTCATGTCATCAAGACATGAGGACCACTATACACATCGCTCTCTCAAAGGACAGGGTATACCATTTGTTTCTAACATATATGTATCTTCATCTATCGAATATCACAAGCGTTTAGCATTGAACCTGCGAAACTAGAGCAAAATTTCAACATCTTGCTTACCTCCTTCAACTATTAAAGTATGTTTAGTTTGGATTCTTAACGTTCTTGACTGATGATAAACATATATCCGAGTTTATAAGCAATTTTGTGAGTACCTTGTAACGCAGTATCGGCAAAGTTGTTCTTCTGAGTTAGGGGAAGAATGAAAACCCATCTAACTGATGCTCTTTCTGGTCTACCTTGGTCTTGAGATATAGGAACATGAAGCAATTTGACAAGGCGAAAAGAGGAGGCATAAGGAATTGCCAGTGTGAAATGGTAATATTAGAGTTCACTTTTTTTGCCTAGTAGTCAACAGAAGGCATAAGCTCACCAACTTCAGCTGAGAGGTATTTGCTCACTTAAAACCAGTAAAATTTATGTGCACTGGAGACAAGATGTTAAGGCAGGGTCGAAAAGACTCTGGTTCAAACCCTGACCAGGAAATTAGGATCGAAAAGTTTCGGAGAGAGAGCACAATTCTTATGTATAGGCAGACGCAATGGCAGATCTTAGGAATGCTGGCGAGGTGTCCACACTCCCAGTCACTTCTGCTGCTTCATGGAAGAGCAAATAGTTCTACTTTGTGCTTATAGAAGCATTTTAAGCGACAAAATAAACTCGTAAAAAGCATAAGGCACAGTCAATTTTTTTGTTATTTCAGAGAAATTCAAACAAGCCACAAGATTGAAATGGGAAAGCATTCTAGAACCAAATGGAAGTGATGCATCCGCTGCGAAATTGATCAATATTTGCCACAGTGACTTGTATTGATTAATCTTCAGTGAAATTCTTGAAAAAGAGATGGACAGGCGACTGGAAGCACAAACATGAACAAAGCACACCAGAAAATAACATAGAGCACGTTTAATCCATAGACTATATATTGCTTCACCAGAAAACCTCGATCACATTGTTACTACACTGTATAACAAGCTTTTATCAACGGTAAATTCAGATGCAATTGATCATTTACATGTTTAGGCCTTCTTTCCTGTACCTTTTGCTCCTTAGTTTCTTTCGCAACCACCATGACTTTGAGTCCATTCTGATCCACATCCATAGCAAAACTGAAACTGGCACCTGCAATTGCAAGCCCAAGGAACAACCGTTCATTTACCACGATAATTTGACAACCTATATTCTGATGATTGGCCATCATATATTTAATCCCATTCTTAAAACCATTTAGCACAAAAACAGTAGAAAAGTAGGAAGAATGGAACATAAAAAATTAGGTATTACTAACTTTGCGTGGGATTCAAAATAAAGCACTAATCAGAGCGAGTTTCAGTACTAGTGATCAACTGGATTAAGCAAAGTGGTCACAGTGCTTCTAAGAGAGAGACGGTGTACCTTTGTATGTCACTGACAAGGCTATATCAAACATTTTACGGTTAATTATGAGACTACATACAGAATTGCCTAATCATGAAGCTTTGACACTCCGTATTTAACCACTACAATATGATGAAATACACTGAGACCTTGTACTTGAATTTCATTATCATGTGTTCATTTGCCATGTGATTAAGAGCCACAATCAATAACAGTTCCTCAAAAAAATGGAGGATCCCCTGTAATTTCTATTTCATTATTACACATGAGCAACGACTCTGCGGCTTCTATAGGTTTTCAGAAAAATCTCAACAAAGAAGCTATTCTTTTCAAGCTTCTTGATTTTTTCTTGATAAATAATTCGTTACCAAGTGAATTTTTTCAGTGAACGTATCACAAACCTGCAGGTGATGTGAGCACAACCCTGCGTCCTCTCCACATAAAATTTGCAGTTGGGACATCTCTTCCATTTCTTCTCCTTCGCAAGCTCCCTCACCATGAGATCCTCACTCCCTCTCTCATCCTCATTCAGTGAACGAAACTCCTCGCACGACACGCCTGCGTGCCACGGCACAGAACACCCGGCGCAGAATAACCTATGGCAATATGGGCACTCACACTCTCTAATCACCTGCCCATCATCATTGTCCTTGACCAAAAGGGCCGAGCAGTTATTGAAAGGGCAATAGAAGCTTTGCGACTTGAGAAGCATCACCTCGCGCAGCGATTTCTCCCACATGTAGAGAACATTCTCGGGGAGGATTTGCCTGCAGGAATCAATCTGGAGGACACCCTCACACTCCAAACCTGGGCATTTGATGGTGGTGACATTGTCCAGGACTTTGGTCTCCACATGCCTGCTTATGCAGAGAGAGCAAAAGGTGTGAGAACACATGGTCCTGATCCTGAACATTTCTTTGGCCTCTTTTCTCTCTGCACAGATCTCACAGAAACTCTCTGACGAGTCACCATCATCTTTTTGAACACCCATCTCAACCGGCTCTATGATTTGCATTTGATTTGGGTTCGGATTTGCCTCAGTTACATCCACTGAAGAAGAAGAAGACCCCGTAGTTGTTTCTGAAGGTTTTATATTCATTTCACTGGAGACTTTTAAAACCTCCTGAAACTGCAACTCCTGAGCAAATTCAGAATCTGTAACTTCAGGAGTGGCCTTCTTCTTTTTCCGATCATCTTCACGTTCGCCAAACAGGGATGACAAGAGGAGATCATCTTGCGAGAGAAGATCAACGTGCCGCTTCATCTTTTAAGTTTCTTTTCTTTGAATGTGCTTGTTTTGTGGCTTGTATGTCTTTTGAAGGTCACTTCTGTTTGTTTTTATATCTAAAAAAGCAGTGTACTGTGCATGACATCTTAGCGGAGAAGTTGCCTCCTATGATTGGGACTTTAATTTCTTCTTCAGGAGGTTTTTTTTTTTTTTTTTTTAATAAATATAATTATATAATAATTGTTATTTTTGTAAGAAAATATTTTTACTACGCTAGTTTTACTCCGGTCAAGATTAGCGGTAATGAAAACAAGGTCCAAGAAAAGTGATAAAAGATAAATATGCTGGCAAAAAAAAAGAACAAGTTCTCTTAATCGAAAATGGTTTATAATAAGCTTTTATATGGGCTGTTAGGTCTTGAGTATAATCTTAAATTGCTTTGCAAAATCTGAGAGTTCCTTTGGGGAAGGGGAAGAAAATATATTTTCCCCAATTGGGAGCTAAGGTGTTTGGGCACTGATACATTAAAAGAAGAAACGCAATCCTGTAGGCCGTTGGGATTATCTAGTAGGTAGGGTGGCCCTCAACGAGGCTCTCGGGCTCCTATTCAGCGGTAAGGTAAATCTTAACCACAACTAAGGATCCACGGAACACCCGCGGTTAATGTTAAGGTTCTATAAGAAAGGAAAACCAATTTTGAATTAGATCTCGGGAAGGAAAATCTCTTAGTTAAATCTATTAATTTAATTGTGATATCTCGAATTTGGCCCATATTTCGAAATATATGAAATAGTTATTTCATGGGAGAAGTACACTATCAGTGCCATAAGTTGTGTACGGCGCTCACTTTGGTGTCAAAAGTTTCCGTCGGATCACTTAAGTGCTAAATCGGAGGAAAAATGATCACTTTGGTGCCACCGGTGAAAGATTCCGGCCAAAATGATTACATGGCTTTTTAAAAAAAAATAAAAATCGACAAGGTCTTTAAATGATGTCGTTTTCGGTTCTCCTTAAGAAAACGATGTCGTTTTGCCGTCCTACATGGATGGCCTCACAAAAACGACGCCGTCCTAGGGTTTTTCCGACCTAGCTCGCTCGGCCGTCGTTGCTCGGCCTCCGCCGTCGTGGGGCCGTCGTCGCTCGCTCAGCCGCCATTGCTTGGCGCTATTCGGACGCCCTCGATGGCACATGAGGGAGCACCAGCCTCGGTCGCCGGAGCCTAGGTACTGGAAGACACAGGCCAAGCACTCGTCGGGGAGATCGGAGATGGAGAGGGGGACATCAATGGCGGCGCACTCGTTGGCGGCCTCCTCTAGCACCGGCTAGATCACGGCCTTCGACTTGGCCGCCGAGTGGCCGTTGTCGGGGTTAGGGTTGGGGTTAGGGTCGGGGTTGGAGGGTCGGGGTTGGGGCCATCGTCGCGAGTGGCCATCGTTGGGTCGGGGTCGAGGTCGGAGTTGCGGCCGCTGAGTGGCCATTGTCGGGGTCGGGATCAGAGCTGTGGCCGCCGAGTGGCCATTGTCGGGGTCGGGGTCGGGGTCAGGGTCGGGGTCGGGGTCGGAGCCGCGGCCGCCGAGCGCAAGGGCTGTCGAGGACGGTGTCGAAGATTTAGGGTTTTGAATCGGGGGAGACATCAAACGGCATCGTTTTGGTGTTAGGATGCTGACTGTGCTCTTCGGCGAGCCACGTTAGCTTCAAAATAAATAAAAAAGTGTCACGTCGGATTTCTAGTCAACCGAATCGGAGTTGGCACCAAAGTGAGCGTTTTTCAAACTTTTTGGCACTTAAGTAATCCGACAGAAACTTTTGGCACCAAAGTGAGCGCCGTACACAACTTATGGCACCGATAGTGTACTTATCCCGTTATTTCATCGATGCACTTATAGTTATTTTACTCTGAACTGATCACTCACGAGTTAACTAATCTATTGGGTAAGGCTGTAAATGGTTAAAACACAAAAGATTAGAGAATTTGATTAGAGATAGATCACTCAACTATAAGGATTGACAATGGTCAATACTACACTAGTATAAGTCAATTAGTGAATGATTATAAATCGATTTGACGAAAGTACGTAATCGGTTCTCGGGTGATTCCACACGATTACGATATTCGTGTCGAGCGACGGTAAATCGATTTTTCTATTGATTTTATATTCAAGGTACGTAATTGAACCCTCGCGATTACATGACAATTGCGGGTAAACAGTGCGAAAACCGCTAAAAGCCACTTGATAGGTTTGGTCGTAATAAAGTCTCGTTCGATCGATTTTTAACCATGAAATTTTATTCTATTTTGGGTATCGAACTTTTTGAGGGTTTCAAAACTAATTTATTAGATGTCGCCTTATTGTCCGTTGAATTATCGACAAGTTTGAAAGTTTTGGAAAAGGAATTATCGGATGGAAATTTGAGACCGGAACCAGTGGCAAAGTTGTAATTTCTTGGCCAAAATATTGGCTTTAAAGATAAAAGGAAATAAAAAGAAAAAGAGGGGACAAAATACTTGTATGGAGGGTTTTTAGGAAGATTTGATGAAGAGAATGATGAAAATTTGGGGAAATGTTGAGATTTTTATAGAAAAATCTCTCTCTCTCTCCCTTCCTCTCACGCCATCCCCTTTTTGCAGATCATCCCTCCCCCATTTTCCCGCACCCTTCTCTCTCCTCTCTCCTTCTCCTCCTCCCCATCTCCTTCCCCATTTTCCTTTCCCCCCCTTCCTTTTCTTAAAGCCCGCCTACACCACCCTCACCGTACTCACCACCATCCTCATCCACCATTTTCACCGCCACCTCCACCATCACTCGCCACCCACCACCACCACCACACCACCCCATCACCACCACCACGCCATCTTGTCACCACAGTTCCTCCACCGCAAGCCACCACCACCTCTTTCTTCACCCAAACCGAGCCCTAAGGAAGCCGTGGACTTGGAGGAGCCGCCACCGCTGTGTCGCTGTTGCCTTGCCGGTTGCACCACCAAACCACCACCGCCGGTTCACCACCACTCAAACTAACCCACGCTTGGTGGTGGGGTTTTGAGGAGTCACCGCCACCGTGCCCTAGTGCCGCCATTGGGCCGCAAGTCTTGTGTTTTCATCGCCGTCGCTGGAAACCATGAGTTAACTTCCTAATCATGGATTATGGTGTTAATTACGTTTATGGGTATATTAGTTAATGATAATGATGATTAGTATTAGTTAACTTTAGTTTAGCTTTAATTGTGATTAACGACGGTTTAGATTACATTTAAGTGCGATTAGTTTAAGTAGTTATGACTAGATTAATTCTTGTAGTTAGATTAATTAAACATGTTTATTTTTAATTAATTGTAATTTGTTTAATTAATTGTAATTATTTTAATTAATGTGATTAATTTTTAATTAATTATAGTTATGTTAAATAATTGAGTTTATCCTAATTAATTGCAATTATCTTAATTAATTGTGCTTAGCCTAAGTAATCATGATTAGCTTGATTAATCGCTATTAGCATCACCTAATGACGTATTAGCCGTTAAGTAGAATTTTATGCTTGTTTTATTGGATGGACCTATGCATAATTCCGATTATTTGAGCTTGTTATGCTGTGTTATTAGTTACTTAATGTATATGCTTTGATTACTATTTTCAAAGAAGGTTTTATGGGCAAGAAAATAGAGAATTTTGAGGTATTGGGTTGAGACGCCAAGTTTTACGTGTGAAATGGAGCAACACAATTTTAAAATAAAAGTGGACAAATTTTGATGAGTCGATATCAAATACGTGATCACGTACGAATATTTTATTAGAATTTTAAGTATGAAAATTTGCCAAAGTTGATTATTTGAAGACAAATTCTTTTGTTCTGGGCTAATTAATGGTAATAAAAATTGGCTTGATTGTTGGTGTGCTTGAGTAGTCATTTAATCGAATTTGTCACCTAACATGAGTTTGGGGGCAATGCCCAATTTTTATCGGATGCCTGTTGGCGATCCGGATGTCGAGTCATAGTTGAGGCTGGACCAATACTTCTTTATGGAATGCCATATAGGCAGGGGTTCTAGACGATGCCGTGCCCAATGGGGCGGGACGATGCTCGGCCATGCTGGAAGACTCTCGAGAGGCCATGCAATTTATAGAATGTGTTTTGATTATTATTTACACTTATTGCATTAATATTGAAAGACCATTGATTCTTGTGTTGGTTGTGGCTCGAGAGGTCGTAATAATTGGAACACGTGTGTTGGCAATGCACATGCAATTTATAGAATGTGTTTTGATTATTATTTATGCTTATTGCATTAATATTGCCATGTGAGAGATGTTAATATGCAAGGTGTGCCAGGCTGTTTTTCGGTGTTTTCGGTGGGAGTCCGAGCTGTGGTTGCTGTGTTGAGCTTGAGACCGCCTTGGGCGTGTGTAGCCAGTCGGTGCCTAAATTTATAGTTGTATTGCTCTAAGATAGGTGGTTAGATGGAGGTGCGTTTAATTGTTTAATTGTTTGATTGTTTTAATTAATGTTTTCAATGATTTCTGAGTTTAAATTATCATTTATAAAGATGAATTAGCACCCTAATTTCATGTGAGGCTGAAGTGATTGGATGTTAATCTGCATGAATTGAATGATGATTTGTGCAATTGTGTGTGGTGATTGAAAAGATTTATATCTCACCCGTGTACCCATGCACGACTACTTTCGCGGATGTTTTTATTGTTGTTAATTATTTTGCCCCTATATGGGAGGGCCGTAGCATGGAGAATTGCCACGTGTCATAACGATTTGGTCTTATGCGGTTGTGGTGGTAAGGCGTTTCAATTGTTTTATGCGCTGTGATAATGTGCAAGAATGCATGAGAGATGCGACAACTTTTTGGCTAGCCCCACTCGTATGTGATTGATGAAATGTATCATCTAATGTTAGTGAAGTTTTGGTTAACCCTAACCCTTGAAAGTTTATGAAAAGGTCAATAGAAAGTGATCGTAGAAAAGCTTGTAAGTATTAAGCTTCCTAGGGGTAACAATGGATAAAAAAAATCGCTACTTTCGAAAATCGTCTGTTGTGTTTTATTATCCCTGTTTTGTTGGTTGATTGTGTGTTTATATTAAGTGCTTCTACATGCGTTAATCAAAATATAAAAATAATGGGTCGGTGATGAGTCTTAGGACGTCGTAATTTTAGCGACCGTTGAGGGATGTTCGTGTGCTCAAGGTTTGGGGCATCTCAAATTGAATTAGATCTTGGCCAAACTTGAAAACATTCTCTGAATCAAATTATTTCAATCCCAATTAAATCGAATCCGTCCTAGCTGTTCTTTTATGGTTAATGAAAATCTCACAACATCATAATGGTGTGGAAGAATTTTTTTTTACTTAAATTTATTTGAGTAAATTTCAAAGGCGTACCTCTTTTTTGACCCTATATATATATATATATATACTTTTATAAATAACAAATACATACCCAAATTTTATTTTTGGAGACCATTTTACGCATTCACACCAAATACTCCTATGTCCCCATTAACAAAAATGCCATTCTACCCATCCCGAAATCCTAAATTCTCACACGCACACAAAATACTTAAAACCAACTATAAACCATATCACCAAAACCTTAAGCAAGATACTAAAATAAACATGCATGGAGAGGCAATTGGGTCTTTTCAATATAAGGTTTTCATATAATGGTATGTGAATGGTATTTGCAAAGATAGATATATGTAAGTGGTTATGAGGTTAAAAATGATGTTTAATTGAATTTGCATTTACACACACACATACACACACACACATATACATACATATATATATATATATATGTATGTATATATGTGCGCGCGCGTGTGTGCGTGTGTGTTTGTATACTCATTTAGACTTCATTTATATAATTTTTTGACCACAAAAAACCTCTAAATTGGTAAATTGAGACAGATTTACCATAAATTAATTTTTTGAATATAAAAACCATAAACTGATAAATTTGTGACAAAAATTTATCCTCCATTAATTTCCATTAAATTATATTAATATTATGAAAAATCACAAATTGATACATTTGTGATAAATGGAGGATGAAATTCTAAATTGGTACAATAGTTAACTGCCAAGTGTCGCCCAACTTAGCAATTTAACAGTAAAATTTAACGGTACTAACATAGGGTAAATTTGTTAGGTGTTCAAGTTTGGGGGTTTTTGATAGTCTAAAAATTAGTTTGGGCGAAATTCATTACAATGTATTAGTTTGGGTTTTTTTTTTTTTTTTTGGTGGTAATTTTTTTACTTCCCAAACACAAAGGCGTATGCTCTTTTGCTAAAAAAAATAAAAATAAGAAATTAAAAACATAATCGTTTGATCATACAATTAAAATATGTGTCGCTAAATGTGTGTGTTTCGACACCACACAACATAACCACGACACAACTACAATCATACCAAATAGATTCCAATTCTTCAAAAAAATTGAGATAGCATGCTTTTGGAATTAAAATCTCAGCTTGTTTTTTTCCCAAGCATATGACACCATGGACTAGGTGTGTAAAAAAAAAAAAAGGCCCAATCGATCCAAAAATTTGTTCGGACATTGTGATGGTTTGGTTCGGAATTATGACCTAAATCGAACTGAAACGCATTAAACCTTACTCGGTCAACTCTCCAGATTTCCAGTGTCTCCATCCAATTTTCACGACAACCCCGTCTTTTGCCTCCTTCCTCCACCCTAGTCCTCATTCTGGCAGAGCTGACAGAGCTCACCACAGTGCAATGCAATTCAGACTGCATAGAGAAACTAAGTTGGATTGCAAGATAGCACCACACCATAGAGACAACATGAAAGAAAAAATCCCATAAACCATGGTCATTACTTCATTCATTTTATTTGTCGTAAAAACTCAAGTTCACAATTATCCTAGAAATGGCACTCCTCTATAATGAAAAGAATAAGAGGAGAGAGAGTGCAATTAGTTTCTGAACATGGTCGAAAAGACAAACAATTTCAAGAACAAAACAACTCACCTACCCAAAGAATCTTAATTCTTACCGGCAAGAAAAATCTTAACTCTGTGGCAATACTTTCACCTGCTAATGCTAAGTCAGAGTCTCAGACAAAAGGGCTTTGTTCACCAGAAGACGCCCACAAATACGCAAGAAAGAGGAACCGTACATCCTTAAGAAAGTATTGGAATAATGTCTTGATGTCACCCATTGCCATAGGATCTCTCCTATGATTCCAGAGGTAAAACTACACTGTTTATAAACCCAACAACTAGAAACTACCCAAACTTTTCCTTTGTTTGGGGTCTATGCAAGTTGGGTCTTGATCGGGTCATAAAAAAACATATATTCTTCATGTACCGGTGGAGACCAATGTGATTCGAACCATTGGTACTGCTCATACAATCAATTTTTGGTAAGCAAAAGATTATAATAATGTTTTGCCAGAAATGGCTCCACCCGACAAAATACCTTTCACCTAGGGTTGATCTTTGGTTTTCATTTGTCGTGACCTACCCCTTGGGGGAGGGAATAGGTTGGGGTATTGCCTAAAGAATGGCCCTATGGTCCAAGATTAGGCTTGGGCTCTTCCAAGCCCATACCTCGCGTGACATTGGGGTATTCTCAAGAAATTCGCAATAAGGAGTCGCCACTAACTTATTGGGGTCGGCTAGAAACCAAGTGAGATATGAGAGTGTACCTCACTTCTTACATAACCAGAGAATTTAGGGTCGGGGACTTGATTACACTAATTAACCAATTAATGTCATTTCGGTACCTAATCTTGTTCCTTTTAAAAGAAAAGATTTTTGTTAGGTAGTTTGGAATGATTTTATACCTATTTACTAACATGTGAGGTGATCATGTGGGTACGCAATCATTAAAGTAACAATTTGCAACAAAAATCCTAATTGCAGTAAACTTTAGCACGTGCAATTAAACATAATAAAATATGCAAATTAAACATGCCATATAATCAATATACGAGCAAATAAAGATTTAATTACACTAAGAAGGCAAGACATGACAATTCCTAGCCAAACCCTACATTTTTTAATTTTTGAATTTTTTTGAATTCTTTTTAAAATAATTATAAAAAATAATATTTTTTATTATTTTCGCCCGGGCCGGGTTGGGTTCGGTCTGACCCAACTCGGGCTTGACCCAGTTGGGGTGAGTTGGTCAAACCCGCTCGGGTTCGACCCGATTGGGGGCGGGCGATCAGCCTGCCCAAATGGGCTAGGCTCGACCATGGCTGGTTAGGCCTTTATTTAATTGCGGGTTGGGCCCGACGGTTGGGCCCAACCCCTTTTGCAAAAGGGCTGCCAGTAGGCCCACAACTCAGACCGTCTCTAGGCTGTCGGCTGCGGGGCGAGAGGGGTCGAGCGGGCCAGATTCTTGATTTGGCTCGGCTTGCCTTCTCTCCTCTGGTTTGCGACTTCCTAGTTGCGACTAGAGGAGGTGACGCCATGCTCGGGCGGTTCTCCGGCTCGAGCACGACTGTGTCGCCTCGGATGGGGGGAAGGACGACGCTTGTCCTTTGGTCAGACAATGGCGTCCCTTCCGGCGACCTATTGATTGCGCTAGATCTCTAAATGAGGGAAATAAAAACTAACTTTCGACTGGGCATTTTGGTGAGCAAGTGGTGGGCACGATTGGACCGAGAGGTTTACGGCTTGATTGAGACTCGAGCACAAGCCGAAAGTGGTAGCAAGGTGTATCGGAATAGCAAGAAACACAAAGGAGGACGGGAGGAGGGTCGGAGCCCACTGGAAAGAGTTGACGCGAGCTCCGGCCGGTTCGGTTAAGCACACGCACACCAGGCGTTTGATAGAATACCTACCTGAAGCTCCGGTGGAAATGACGGCGATTAGCGGCGATGGGCAGCTCTCCGGGGTTGGCAAGTCATCTCGGGGGCTCTTGGCTCCTTGGTTAACCTCCAAAGGCTTTGTCTTCCTCCTTTTTCTCATGTTTCTCCCCTTCTCCCTTGTTGTTCTCCCTCTCGTTTCCTCTCTCTCGCCCTTTCTATTCTTGCCCGGTCGCTCATTTTTCCCGGTCATTCTTTTTCTGCCGTGATCTGTGCTCCTCCTGCTCTTCTTCTGCTCCTGTCTTTTCCGCCCCTATCTTTTGCTCCTCCTCTACTCCCCTGCTCTTGCTGCTGTCTTTTCTCTTGCTCATTCTTTTATGCATGTTTTTGGGTGCGAAGATGGCTAGAGGAGGGAGAAGGCTGGGGCGCGGGCCGGGCTGAAGGGAGAGGGAAGCTAGGCTAGGTCGTGCATGTGTGAGAGATGAAAAGGGAGAGGCAGGTTGGGCCGAGGGCGGATTTGTCCCAACTCGGCCCCCCCGAGTTCTCTCTATTTTTTTTTTTGGTCTTGTTGTTTATTTTGTTGTTTTTGTTTAAAAATATGTGTCAACACCTGCCCCTATCTAAATATAGCCTCGAAGATGTTGCATTAAAAAACAGAAGACACCTAAATTATGTCGGTGGTAAAGAGACCCTAGGTGCATAGGTTGGCACTAGGTCAAGCTATGGAAGTATGTCGTGTCAATAAGAGGAAGAAAGACATCGAGCTATAAAAACACGCCGTGTCATAAGAGGAGAGAGAGATCTCGGGTTACAGAAGCACGCCGTGTCATAGGAAATAAAGACTCTGGGGGTACAGAAGCACACCGCGTCATAGGAATAAAGAAAGAAGAGATCCCGGGTGACAGAAGCACACCGTGTTATAGGAAGAAAGAGAGAAGAGACCTCGGGCTACAAAAGCACGCCGTGTCATAAAAAGAAAGAGAGGAGTCATCGGGCTATAGAAGCACGCCATGTCATAAGAAGAAGGAGAGACCCGGGCTACATAAGCACGCCATGTCATAGAAAAGAGAGATTCCGAGCTACAGAAGCACACCGGTCATAAAAAAGAAAGAGAGAGGAGACCCTGGGTTATAGAAGCACGCCGTGTCATAGGAAGAAAGAGAGAATAGACCCCGGACTACAGAAGCACGCCGTGTCATAAAAAGAAAGAGAGAAAGACCCTAGGCTATAAAAGCACGTCATGTCATAAGAAGAAAGAGAGAAGAGACTCCGGACTACACAAGCATGTTGTATTATAGGAAAGAGAGATTTCGGGCTACAGAAGCACACCGTGTCATAAAAAAGAAAAAGAGAAGAGACCCCGGGCTACAGAAGCACTCCGTGTCATAAAAAGAGATCCCGAGCTACATAAGCACGCCGTGTCATAGGAAAGAGAGACTTTGGGCTACAGATGTACACCGTGTCATAAAAAAAAAAGTGAGAATAGACCTCGAGCTACAGAAGCACGCCGTGTCATAAGAAGAAAGATAGACCCCGGGCTATAGAAGCACACCGTGTCATAGAAAAGAGAAACTCCGGGCTATAGAAGCACACCATGTGATAAGAAGAAGAAATAAATGAAGTCTCACTATGTAACAACGGGTTTCGACTGGGTTGAAAATGCATGATTTGAGAAAAACCAATGAACCTTTATAGATGATATGGTTTAAGGTTGACCATGAATCTTTGGAGATGTCGTGGTTTAAGGCTAACCATGAACCTTTGGAGATGACATGGTTTATGATTGACCATGAACCTTGCAGTCTTTAGGGAAGCATCCGCTAATCCCTTGAAAACTGCATGGCTTCACTAGGGAATCCTATCAAACTCAACTTGAGCAAATGTCATTAGGGACGGTGTTAAGAGATGTATTGGCAATATTGCAGTATTAATTGAACAAACTAATCAATCTAAGTCTGATTGTTTTGAGAAACATTTGATGTCAATTAACATCATGTGGTGCAAAGTTGTCATCTTGCTTGGGGATGTATCATTAATCATCAAATTCTCTAGGAGACAAGTTCTTATCAAAACGATTTCTATTCGTGAAAAAGGCTCATTAAACATGCCAAACTAGAGCTTCTTAGTTAGAAATGGTTGCTCACATACTCACGATAAAATGGCTGCTTGATCCCATCCATTCATGTGGGAGATAACTGGTTCCTAAGGGTATCTCACATAAACTATGTTGAAGACTTCCAGAAATATTTGCGATGAGCACAATTTGATCGTTCAAAAATGTCTTTTAAAAGGACCGCAATATAGGCTCGGTCATGGGCTTACACAAAGGGATTATTGCTTTGAGGCGAAAAAAGGAACATTTGTCGCTATCTTTATCGTGTTTACAAGTCGAGAACTTGGAAGATTAGACAAGGTAGAATTGCTTCCACCCTTTCAAGCGGTAGCTTCTTTATGGCATTCTCATTTCCACTCGAACCATCCCAATTAGAAGAGACTTCGGAAGAGGGTTGTAATGTTGGATCAAGAGAGGCTCGGAATGCTTAAAATTTTCGAGAGGGTTTTTAAGAATCATGGCATCATGACCAAGTCACTCACTCTTTCGAAACCATTTGGCTTTTGAAACATAGCATGTCTTGAAAGTCCCTTGGCCAATCATCTCTGTATGGGAGCTTTGCTCATTTCTCTAATTTCTTTTGCACTTGCGATAAATTTTTTGCAAGAATTTTGACTTTGATAACTTTTCTCTCATATAAGATGCAACCTTTTGGCTTTTTTTATTTTATTTTTTATTTTTTTTTTTAACGGGCATTAGCTTTGCTTTTACCAGGCACACTGCTTTTTTATGCCTCATAATTTTGTCAAACTCTTTGCTCTTTGAACTTTTGGAGTTTTTATGACTTTTGAGATGCGTGTGCCGGGCTGAAGGGAGAGGGAAGCTGGGCGGGCTGTGCGCGCATGAGAGAAGAAAAGGGAGAGGCAAGTTGGGCTGAGGCCGGATTTGGCCTAACCCAGCCCCCCTTGAGTTCTCTTGTTGTTGTTGTTTTGTTGTTGTTGTTGTTGTTTATTTTTGTTCTTTTGTTTAAAAATAGGTGTCAACATCATTGAATTGGGTTCTTTGGCACAGGAAGTCGAAAGTGTAACTAAGATCTACAACTAATTACTTTAGAAGAAAGTAAATTCCAGAATTGAAAAATAAATGGATAAGCTAAAAGATGCATATTTTGTGTGGTTGATTGTGTCCTCCTTCGAATGATTCAACGTGGCTTATATAGTGTATTACAAAATGTCACCCTATCTAAGTGGTTAATTTTCAAATTAAAGATTACAACTGTATCTCCACGATTTTAGGCTCTATGACCATAATCCATGATTGCACGTCAAACTTATCTATAAGTAGCTACAACTCTTCAGTTTTGATTGGACTCAATTGCATTTTCATAAGTTTAGACTCCATGATTGCCCTCCCTCATTGCACGTCGACCTTCTCTACAAGCCATTATGACTTCTCAATTGTCACTTGATCTAACCCTTAATCGACATCTTTATTGTCTTCGGTTTTTGCCTTTAACATTTATCTAAATTTATCTTTCAATCATTGATTAATATTATCGATAATTGTACTATGTTATCAATCATTGATTATTGATTTGTTATCATATGTCGATAATTGTACTATGTTCATCGATTATCTTGGCAATCGACAAGCATTTCAATGACTTATGGATGGTATAATCACTTAATATCGATTTTTGTATTGATGTCATGTCCACTTAGAAGACTCGGTCATTTTTTGGTCGCAACAACTAATGATCACTTTTATTTGATTTAATTGGTGAGTTCATGTAGTTGTCTTTTTCAAAGTGGAGATAGAGTCCTTCTGAAGGTCTCATGAACAATCAATGTCTGAGCAATTGCTCTTGCCATAGGAGGACCTTAAACTGGTAAAATAACTGGAAACTTGCGTCTCGAGAAACTCGGGATTTTAGGTTCCAGTCTTACCCAGTTTAACTGCTTTAAGCTATATCTTCAGATGGCAATTCCTCACGGATCTCTAGCATGGACATACATGTAGATGGCGTGCCTTTGACAAAATTGGAAAATACACTCAGTTTGATACATAAAATCTGGCTCTATATATTAAGCACTACAAAAAAAGGGTATTTGCTAGGAAGAATTAAATCACGAGAATGTAATTTTGATGATACGAAAACCATGACAAACACAAAAATTAACACGTAGGGCATTTTGATCTCTCATTTGTCAAGGCTACCGTGGATATGGCTCAGTCACAGAGACCTCGTTGTTCGAGAATTGGTTCGATTTGCTTCTTGATCTGTCGACGTCAGACACACTTGAATTGTAATCCTGAGTAGATGACATATCGGATTCGATGTCGCTGTGCATGAAGAATGCAGGTTGTGACGGCACTTGGAGTGTGACCGAGTGGCTGTTAAGCATGAGAAGGACTGAGGCCATTGTCGGTCGGTTAGCCACATTTTCTTGGACGCATAGTAGACCAATGTGGACACACCTCACAATTTCGGTACTCAAACTAGAGGTTATAGAGGCATCGATGATTTTGGATATTGTTCCTTCCCTCCAATTCTTCCAAACCTGCAAATATTAACAAACATTGAGCAAATTGATCTCCGAAATATTATGCGAAATGAGAAGGTATGTTTTATACTCACAGAGCTTATAAGGATCTCCGCATGATTGCCTGCCCGGAAAATATTGTTCTTTTGCCCACTCACAATCTCCAAAACCAGCACACCAAAACTGAAGACATCGGATTTGATCGAGAAGTTTCCATGCATTGCATACTCTGGCGCCATATATCCGCTGTGCATCACAATAGGTCCATCATATTAGCTATATAGTTTGGCTATGTTATTTTGGCAAGTATTAGCTTTAGGAGGTTGTGGCACTTACTAGGTCCCCACGATCCGGTTTGTCTCTGCCTGAGTCTGGTCCAACTCGAATAGTCTTGCCATACCGAAATCGGATATCTTAGGATTCATGTCCGAGTCCAACAAAATGTTGCTGGCTTTGAGGTCCCGATGGATGATACGAAGTCGAGAATCTTCATGTAGGTAAAGTAGCCCTCGAGCGACACCCATTATTATCTTTTGACGCCTATCCCAATTGAGATTGGCACGCTTCAGGGGATCTGTGCATTTTGTTGAAAATCACATTCTATAAGACATCCAATTAATCATTTCATGATGATCCGATTTCAGGAATGGCTACTCGAGAGACATACCGAATATGAACTGATCAAGGCTTGAATTGGGCACAAACTCGTAAATGAGTAGACGTTCGATCCCTTCCAAACAGAAACCTAGGAGCCTGACCAAGTTCCTATGTTGTAGCCTAGCTAGTAACATGACCTCATTCTTGAATTCTACTTCTCCTTGGCTGGAATTATGAGACAGCCGTTTCACCGCAATTTCCTGTCCATTGAAGAGCCGGCCCTGAAATTTCATTAAAGTAGGTCTTTGTAAGTGTCAATTGGTACATTGAGGCATTTTGAAGAACATCAGATTGATGTCATCTATGACTATTTTGTTGCTTAAAGTTTGAATATAGGAGACTAGAGGATGCTTTGTTAATTATTACCATGTAAACAGCACCAAAACCTCCTTGTCCAAGCTTCTTGGAATTAGAGAAATTATCCGTTGCCTCTCTAATAGTGCCGAAATCAAATTGCAGCGACTCCACTGTGCTAATTTCATCCACAGCCTCACCTAGAAAGAGAAAAATATGGTCATTTAGAGCGAGAATCATTGTCTTTCCATAGTTTTCATAATGAGAGTTCACAAACTTTTAGTACACATAATTGCACCTGCACGCATAGATAATCAACTGGTTCCTTTGGCCTGCTCGACGAGGTAATGTTAACTATAGACAATGAGAAATGCGTACATGGACATGTCCGAGCAGGCACATGAACATGTAGATCGAAGAATCAATTCGATGTTTTGAAATCCTCATGAACAGCTCATGTTCCAATGCGAAAAAGATAAAGACTCACCTTCAACTCTTTGCCTGGGTTGCTTCTTCCTTTTCACTCTCAGAAGTACAATAACACCAACAAGAAAAACCGCAGAAACACTTGTGGCGACCACAATGATCACAGTCCTATTCAAATTGCTCTTTCCACCTGCAAGAGCAAAGGCATATTATGTTTACGATCATTGCTCACTGAGAAATACACTGGAGAAATCACTAAAGGGCCACTCTGAACGCGGAAACGAAACGCATGTTAAATTTACATCGCACCATTCTTTGATAACTCGAGGGGAAGTTATTTGGATTTCTGGATTTTGTCGTCTTACCAAGTTTTGTCTAATAGAGACTATTAACACTTGAAATTTATCATATTATTCTCCAGAATTCAAAGTTTTTGGTAGAATCGGTTGGCTTTTCAACTCCTAGCTTATTACTTTCATGAATTTCTTACGGAAATTAGAGTAATGACAGTGCACACAGAAAACAAACAATGCTGGTTTGCAAATGTTCTCTGGTCTTTGACAAAAAAAAAAAAAATGTTCTCTGGTCAAAGATTTCTGCTGAGTTATGGGATGCTCCCCATGTGCACATATGGGACCACTATATACATCAGGACCACCAATGAAAAGGATAATATAAATTAATTACACTTTTTTATTAATTAGGGTTAAAAAACCCTAATAGAGGTCCATATATGTCTATTTTCCGTACTTTGACCAAGCCAAAAAAAAAAAAGATATAAAAGATACGGAGGAAATTCTTATATTAATTCGAGAAATGCTATATGCATTAAGAGACCTTATTGGAACCCTCTTATAAAGTGGATTTGCCCATTTTTTATCGGTTGTTGATCATTTTATGCATGGATCTCATTTAATTCAGCACCCAATAAAAAACTCGCCACGTCATTTATTAAGAGAATTTCGGCAAAATTTCTTAAAATATTCAATATTGCTAATCAATCTTATCCTGATTAACTTCATTTTTCGGATGATCAAACACAATTAAGCAACGTTTCAGCCTCTCTTTCCCTTTGACATCGGATTTTATATAGTCCTAGTAATAATCTAAGATCTCCTGCAAGTGCGTGTCACCAATGTTTCAATGATGCCTACGCAATTATCATACCCTTTTCTTTTCTTTTTGTGTTACTTTTTGCGTTTATATAAATTGACAAATAGTGGTGACAGAATGATGAGAAGTAAGGAAGATCTGCTAATGATTCGTTACCCTAGCCTATACTCACTTTAATTTTTAATTTAAATATCTCATATGACCGCTTGTGAGCAATGAATGCCATAAGTTGTTCTTCAATGAACTGGCCATGAAAGTTGACTTGACTGGTAGCCCACATCTACTTTTGCCGAAAAAATGGACCAACGCACACCTTCTCTTGGCAAGAAAGAAGTTATCCAACGTAAATAAATTGCATGATCTATAGAGCAGGTACTTCAAACTCATTTAAACAATTAATGGTGTAATATGTATGGAACCTGCATAATTAACTATAGAAAAAAAGACATAATCGCTTTGTACCTAACTTTTAAGCAAGAGCCAACCAACCTGGTGGCGGAGGCAGGGCATCTGCCACCGGTGCAGGGGGCGGCGGAAGTGGCTCACCCACCTGGTCGAAGAACCGACTATCGGTCTCGTACCGGAACTGGCAACTCGGGGCCATGATCCTCACTCCCATCTTCCCAGCACAGCACTGCCCAAGTCTCCCGATGACTGTCACCAGGCAGTCGATGCATTGCTGGTTGGTCAAGTCCGGCGTGCATTGTGTCATCGCATAGATCGTGTTGAAACCCACCGATGTGTTGCCCGTCGTGTACTTCCTCAGCGAGCCGCCGCCCGCTGCCTCACCCCGCAGACGGCCCAGCAGCGTCTGCAGCGCAGCGTTGTACGTGTCTGGGCTCGTAACGTTGTTGACGTTGAACAGCTGGTAGTCAGGGTCGGTTTTGACTGTGCGGAAGATCGAGGTGTTGGAGTAACGGACGGAGCAGTTCTCGCTGTAGAGGACCGCCTCCTTCTGGAGGGGGCAGAGGCGGCGGATGTCGGCGGCCTGAGCCATCAAGGCAGGTGCGGCAGCTCTCGGAGGTGAGGTCGCCGCGGCAGGAGCCGATGACATAGAGGGTTTGGGAGGCGCCGGAGACGGCGAAGGAGGCGTTGAAGAAGCCGTAGGTGAGGGACGAGTTGGTGGTGGAGATGGAGGAGAGGAGGGTGGCGAGGGTGGTTTGGTAGGTGCTGTTGGCGCTGAAGTTGCCAGTCGAACCACAGTAGGGCTCTGGGAAAAGTTGGGCGTTAATGGCGGAAGCAAAGGTGAGAAGAAGCAAGAGAGGGAGTTTGGGAAGATCCATTCTTTTTAGATTTTTTCGGGTGTTTGGAGTCTTTCTTTGATTTGTGTCGATAGGCTAATAATGTATGAACTTATGGCTTGTGTAGCTCCAATGCAGGTTGCTTCGTCGAAATCTCTATTTGTTTACATGTTTTAATTTGGAGTGGGGTCCGTGGCAGCTTGAATTTTGATACTTATGAAATTATTAAACCTTTTTTTTTTTCTTTGCCAGAAAAACAGTGAAGAACGAAAAGGAGGTCAGATGAATGTAGCTTTTTGGATGATTCTTTTTCTCAACCAGCCATTTCTATATTTTTCGCAGTCAAGCATCTCCTATTATCTTTCACATTTCACAGCCTTTCGGCTAACACTGAATGTGGGCATCGATGATACAATAAACCTCGTGGGTTCAGCAAGTTATGAACCGTGGTAGAAAGATTGCAATCATTTAAGAATGTCGATGTTGTCTTGACTAACTCTTTGAATGTAGTTTGAATAGTGAGTTGTCAAATATGTCTCGACCTTATCGGTAAATGATGACAAAGAGCTAGCAAAAGCTTCTTCCTTCACGAAGCAATGACATACGGATTTTTAGGCATTACTCGATAACAGGGCCATCTCCACTCGTTGGATGGAGCATATTGAATCGATTGGCATATGCATCATACTTATTGTAGAACCAATTCCTCACCATTGCTAATATCTCCTCCATTTGGACATCCTCACATAGCCCCAATTTTTGGTAATATGGAACAGGGTTTCGATTCAACTTGAACCTCGAGGACAAAGGACACAAACAGGTGGAACGTTCTCGTACCATTTGAGTAATTTCGCCTTCATGGCCAACGCCGCTTCAAAAGAGACATGGGCTATACTTCATTATCGCCTGCTTGGTTTTGTTCTTTCTGTGGGACAATATTAGCATTTTCTCTTACTTAAACATTTCTCGTCATTTAGTAAAGTATTTTTGCAGGAAGTTTTAGTACATCTAGGATTATTCTTTCTCAACGAAACGTAAATGGGTCTACAGAACCTTCCCACTTATCAACAAACAACAATTGAAAATTGTTTTTACAGATGTTATCCATATTATGTTGAAAAACTTTGCTTTTGAACGAATAAAAACATTGTTCCTGAAGCGAAGCATAGGTTTTGGTTAACGTCAACATTCAATATCAACATCAAATTTATATTTAGGGCTTATACTATCCGCACTGCTTTAAGTTTGTTATACATTTGATTCATCATGGTAGCATTTTAAATGATATATAGCTTAGAACGCATAAGATATAGAGCCTAGATTTTGAACACTTGCCCATAAAACTATGCGAAACATCCAATCACGCGGCACGATTGATTCTATCAAATACTGACTTTTCCGCTCCTCTCGAAAATTTTAATTATATTTTTTTGCATGAATCATCGCACCCACTTTTGATAGTTGATCTCGACTTATGTGATAACACGTTTATCCTGGTCTCAAGGCCAGGCCACTATGATTCCATATTGACTTTAAGCAATTGCCAGGAAGATCGCAGACTATATTTTATATTATCATGTAAGCAAGGATGGAGATTGGAGTAGACACGGACAATGACAAGAGTGGAAACGATAGAATATTAGAAGTTGATCTTTTCCAACACGCGTTCTTATGTCCCCGTGACGAGCTCGAACTATGTGCTGCGTTTCCTTTTCAGAATTTTATTATAACATGTGACTTTCATTTTTAATAACTGATAACTTTATCTTTTATTTAATCTAAATCTTATTGATGTGTTTTTTCATCCCAAACATCTGAAATTCTAATAATATGTACTTATCGACACAAAAATTCACATATATGGAATTTCAGATAATATTTAAAATTTAAATAATATTCTAAATTTGAACGGTACAGTTTGAAAGGGGTAATCATTTCTGACTTGGACAGACTGATCAAGAAGAAAGAAGCCTAGTGGGCGGTGCTAATTGGAGTGAGAGAATATGATAAGGTAAACCAAGGATGACCGCAAAGTTTCTTGAGCAATAAGTCAACACGGTAATAAAAAAAGAAATGAAAAGAAAGGTCTTGCGAATTGAATAATTGTTATTGAATGGATCAACTGTATTTTGAACACCTTAAGTAGAACATTGACCCCGAATTTTGATTTTCCAATTGGCTATTAACCACCAATGATAAAAGTTTCCGGTTAAGGCACTACTATATGTAATCCAACATTTTATCATACATGGCAAAGAAGCTGCTTAGAAAGTTTTACACGGGAAAAGATACATAGTTGGTGTGGTTGACTGTATCCTCCTCTAGAACGATTCAACATATCTCATAAAGTGTATTACAAAATGTAACAATATCCAATGGTTAACATTCAAATTAAAGGTTACAACTGCATCTCCATGATTTTAAACTCTATGATCACAATCGTGATTACACATCAAACTTATCTATAAGCGGTTATAACTCTTCTGTTGTCACTGGACTCAAATGCACTCCATAAGTTTAGACTCCATGATCGCTCTCCATGATTGCATATCAACTTTCTCTACAAGCCGTTAAGACTTCTCAAGTGTAACTTGATCTAACCGTTAATCGAAATCTTTATTGTCTTTTATTCTGCCTTCAACATTTATTTAAATTTATCTAAGTGTCAATCATTGACCAGTCGTTATCATATGTTGATAATTGTAATATGTTTATTGATTGTGTTGGCCATTAACAAGCATTTTTGCTACCAACGACTCGTCGACGGGAGAATCACTCAATATCGAATTTTGTATCAGTGTCATGTCAATTTAGAAGACTTGATCATTTTTAGGTGTCCACAACTCATGTCCATTATTATTTGATTTAATTGGTGAGTTCAAGTAGTTGTCTTGTTCAAAGTAGTCATAGATCCTTCTCAAGTCTCATGAACAATCATCGTTTGAGCAATTGCTCTAACCTTAGGAGAACCTTAAACTAGTAATATAATTGGAAATTTGTGTCTTGAGAAACTCGTGATTTTAGGTTCGACTCTTAGCCAATTTAACTGTTTTGGGCTATATCTTAAAATAGCAATTCCTAACTAACATGGACATACATGTAGAAGGCACGCCTATGACTAGATTGGAAAATGCACTTAGTTTGATACGTAAAATCTGTCTCAGTATGTCACTTAAGCACTACACAAAAACAGTAATTGCTAGGAATAATTAAATCATGAGAATGTAATTTTGATAATTTGAAAACAGTGGCAAACACACAAATTAACGCTTAGGGCACACTATCTACCGTTTGTCAAGGCTACCGTGGATATGGCTCGGTCATGGAGGCCTCCTTTGTCAAGAACTGGTTTGATTTGTTTCTTGATTTGTCGACCTCAGGCACTCTCGAACTGTAATCTTGCGTTGATGACATATCGGACTCGTTGCCGCTGTGCAAGAAGAACGCAGGTTGTGATGGCACTTGGAGTGTGACCGAGTGGCTGTTAAGCATGAGAAGGACTGAGGCCATTGTCGGTCGGTTAGCCACATTTTCTTGGACGCATAGTAGACCAATGTGGACACACCTCACAATTTCGGTACTCAAACTAGAAGTTATAGAGGCATCGACGATTTTGGATATTGTTCCTTCCCTCCAATTCTTCCAAACCTGTAGACATATGACAAACATTGAGCAGATTGATCTCCGAAACAATATGCAAAATAAGATATGTTCTTATACTCACATAGCTTATAAGGACCTCCGTGTTATCGCCCGCCTGGAAAAGATTGTTCCTTTGACCACTCACAATCTCCAAAACTAGCACTCCAAAACTGAAGACATCGGACTTGACAGAGAAGTTCCCATGCATTGCATACTCTGGTGCCATATAACCACTGTGCATCACAATAAATCCATCATATTAGCTCCATAGTTTGCCCATGTTATTTTGGTAAGCATTAGCTACAGGTGGTTGCGGCACTTACTAGGTCCCCACGACTCGGTTTGTCTCTGCTTGAGTTTGGTCCAACTCGAATAGCCTCGCCATACCAAAATCTGATATTTTAGGATTCATGTCCGAGTCCAACAAAATGTTGCTGGCTTTGAGGTCCCGATGGATGATACGAAGTCGAGAGTCCTCGTGTAGGTAAAGCATCCCTCGAGCAACACCCATTATTATTTTAAAGCGCCTATCCCAGTTGAGATTTGCACGCTTCAGGGGATCTACACATTTTGTTGAAAATCGCATTCTATAAGAAGTCCCTTAATCATTTCATGAGGATCCAATTTTAGGAATGACAACTCGAGAAACATACCGAATATGAACCGGTCAAGGCTTGAATTGGGCACAAACTCGTAAATGAGAAGCCGCTCAACTCCTTCTAGGCAAAAACCAAGGAGCCTGACCAAGTTCCTATGTTGTAGCCTAGCTAATAACATAACCTCATTCTTGAATTCTACTTCTCCTTGGCCAGAATTCTGCGACAGCCGTTTTACCGCAATTTCTTGTCCGTTGGAGAGCCGACCCTAAAATTTCATCAAAGTAGATCCTCATTAGTATCGATATATAATTGAAGCATTTAGAAGAGTATCACATTGATGTCATCTATGACTATTTTGTTGCTAAAATTTCGAATAAAAGTGACTAGAGGATGCTTTGTTAATTAGTACCATGTAAACAGCACCAAAACCGCCTTGTCCAAGCTTCATGGAATCAGAGAAGTTATCGGTTGCCGCTCTAATAGTGCCAAAATCAAATTGCAGTGACTCTGCCGTGCTTATTTCATCCTCAACTTCACCTAGAAAGAGAAATATGAAGTCATTCAGAGCATGAATGTCTTTATCATAGTGTTTATAATAAAAGCTTGTCAAACTTTTAGTATATGGTGTTGCACCTGCAGGGATTACTATCAACTTCCTATTCTGGCCTGCTCAATCAGTTTATGCTAACTACAATAAATGAGAAATGTGTAATTGGACATGTCCAAGCGGTGTGCATGAATGTAAAGTTCGAAATATCAATTCCATGTTCTGGAATTCTCAACCCAATTTGTTTGGAAAATGTAGGCCTAATTGTCAATATCGTGCTGGTACAAAAGCATAGTAAATAGTCAACTTCATTAATTTCATGATCCTTTAAACCTCATGGACAGTAGCTGTTCCAATGCCAAAAGACAGACTCACCTTCAACTCTTTGTCTGGGCTGCTTCTTCTTCCTTTTCATTATCAGGAGTATGACAACGCCAATAACAAGGACCGCAGAAGCACTTGTCGCAACTGCAATGATCACAGTCTTCGTTGAACTGCTCTTTCCACCTGCTTGAGCAAAGGCACATCATGTTTAGGATCATTGCTTACCGATTCCATAGTAATACACTGGAGAAATCACTCAAGTGCCATTTCGAAGAAACGAAACACATTTTAAACATACATCGCACCATTCTTTGATAACTCGAGGGAAAGTTATTTGGATTTCTGGATTTTGTCGTTTTACCAAGATTCGTCTAATGGAGAGCATTAACACTTGAAAAATAACACATTATTCTCCAGAATTTGAAGTTTTCGGGTATAATCGGTTACCTTTTCAACCACAAGTTCATTACTTTCATGAATTTCTTACGGAAATCAGAGTAATGGCAGTGCAACGGTTTACAGAAACCAAGTGGAGCTAGGAACTACCAATGCTGGTTTGCAAATGCTCAGGTCAAAGATTTCTGCCGAGTTATTAGATGCTCTCCATATGCACATACGGGACCACTATATGCATGAGGAACACCGACGAAAAGGATAAAAGAGAAGGGAGAAAAATTAATGTTAATCCTAATTAACATTACAACTTTGATTCATTGCTCTATTACTGTGATGGATACGACAACAATCACGCCGGTCGTTGCCGGGTTGGGCCACCCTCCCGGCAGCTGTATTCGAATCCATCTTGCTTTGGTCTTAGTTTTCATTTATTTGATTTTTTTTTTTTTTAATCTTTGGCCCGTCCTATCTTATCATTATAAAACACTTGGAAGGTCAGAATACATGCGTCTATCTTTAGGATTAAGACCAAATAATTAGATATAAAAAATATAGAGGAATTTCTTATCTAACTCTATCTCGAGGAATGCTCTATGTAATAAGAGATATTACCAAAACCCTCTGATTAAATGACGTGCTGATTTCTAATTGGTTGCTGATCATTTAATGCATCATCGGTCCAGTTTATTTCAGCGCCCAATAAAAGTTCGCCACGTTATTTAAATAAAAAGCTTTCATAGAATGTCTAACATTGCTAATCAATCTAATTCTTTTTAACTTCATTTTCAGACGATGAAGCTCAACTAAGGTAAGTTTCGGCCTCTCTTTTCCTTTGGCGTCTGATACTGCAAAGTTGTAGTAATAACCTAAGATCTCATGCAAATGCGTGTCACGAATATTTCAATTATGGCCTCGAAATTTTCTTTCCCATTTTTTTCGCTGTGTCAAAGAACTTTTTGCGTTTATATCAATTGACAAAAAGGGGTGACTGACTGATGAGAAGTAAGGAAGATCTGCTAATGATTCATTATCCTAGCCTGGACTCACTTCATTATTAATTTTAAAAATCTCATGACAGCTTGGAGATACATCAATGATTAGAGTTAGGTACCCATTTCTTCTTTTGTCGAAAATATGGACCAACCCACCCGTGTTTGGCAAAAAAGCGTTTATCCAACCAAAAAAATTACATGATATAAAGAACATCTAAATTGAGCATATTTGAACGGTTTACGGTGTAAATGTCATGTGAAATCCACATAATTAATAATATAGATGCTTTTAATCCCCTCGAATTATAGAAAAATATAACACAAACCTGGCGGTGGAGGCGGTGCATCTGCCGCCGGTGATAGCGGTGCGGGCGGTGGCGGAAGTGGCTCGCCGACCAGGTCGAAGAACCGATCATTGGTCTCGTACCGGAACTGGCAACTTGGGGCCATGATCCTCACTCCCATCTTCCCGGCACAGCACTGCCCAAGTCTCCCGATGACTGTCACCAGGCAGTCGCTGCATTGCTGGTCGGTCAAGTCCGGCGTGCATTGTGTCATCGCGTAGATTGTGTCGAAACCCGCCGATGTGTTGCCCGTCGCGTACTTCCTTAGCGAGCCGCCGCCAGCCGCCTCGCCCCGCAGACGGTCCAGCAGTGTCTGCAGCGCAGCGTTGTACGTGGCTGGGCTCGTGACGTTGTTCACGTTGAAGAGCTTGTAGTCAGGGTCCGTTGTGACTGTGCGGAAGATCGAGGTGTCAGAGTAACGGACGGAGCAGTTCTCGCTGTAGAGGACCGCCTCCTTCTCGAGGGGGCAGAGATCGCGGATGTCGGAGGCTGAGCCATTGAGGCAGGTGCGGCAGCTCTCGGCAGTGAGGTCGCCGCGGCAGGAGCCGATGACATAGAGGGTTTGGGAGGCGCCGGAGACGGCGGAGGAGGCGTTGAAGAAGCCGTAGGTGAGGGACAAGGAGTTGGTGGTGGAGATGGAGGAGAGGAGGGCGGTGAGGTTGTTTTGGTAGGTGCTGTCGGCGCTGAAGTTGCCGGTCGAACCACAGTACGGCTTTGGGAAGAGATCTTGGGCGTCGATGGTGGAAGCAAACACGAGAATAAGCAAGAGACGGAGATTCCGAGGATCCATCTGTTTTTTTTTTCTTTGGTGTTTCGGGCCTCTCCTTGATTAATAGCTTGTGTAGCTCCTACAAAAGTTCGCCTGGTCTAATCTGCTTCGCCAGCGACTTTAATTTGGGGTGGGGGCGGTGGCGGCTTGAATATTGATGCGTATGAAATCATTGAATCTTTTCTTTGTCTTTGCCAGAAAACCAGGGATTGACCAAATGGAGGCCAGATGAATGTAACTCTTTGAATCCTCAACCGGCCATTTCTATAGTTTTCGCAGTCGAACATCTACTTTTATCTTTCAAAATCTTTTGGCTAGCACGGAACGTGGGCATGATGATACAATGAACCAAGGGATAGATAAGTTATGAGCCATGGTAGAAAGGATTGAGAAACACGAAACTCTGCTTTGTGATCAATTCAGAATGTCGACGTTGTCGTCATGGCCGATTATTTGAATGAAGTTAATATAGTTCGTTATTAATTACACCTCGGTCTCACTGGTAGATGAAGACAACAAGCTAGCAAAACCCATTGGGGTATCTTTCTTTTTACGAAGCATTGACATACAAATTTCTAGGCATTGCTCGGTGAAGGCGCCATCTCTACTCGTGGGATAGCATTCTTCGTCTCAAATCAATCAGCATATGCATCGGACATATTTTAGGACCAATTTCTCAACATCGCTACTATCTATTCCACTTAGACATCCTCACAAGCCCCAAATTTTGGTAATATGGAACGAGCAGAGTTTCGATTCAACTTAACCTTGAATTTAAGATAGTGGACACAAACAAACATGTGGAATATTCTTATACCTTTTGAGTAATTTTGCCTTCATGGCCAATACTGCTTCATTTAAGAAGGAATTACCCTCCTTATTTGCTAATTTCACTGACGCCATGTATGAAAAATAAATCAATGGTTGCTAGACGGATTATTACCCGACCGAAAGACATCCACTCCATCGTTGAAAACCTCCAAAAAGTCTTTAAAGACCTTAATAACCCGCCAATCTTTGGGGCAATGAGGAGAGACCGATATTTTCGCCATGATTGATGGAGTGTCCAACATCTTATTCGTGAAATTCCAGCAATTTGCTACTTTAGCATAACAACAGTCTAACGTAATACGCCACATATGAGACGTGGGCTATACTTCATTATTTCCTGCTTGGTTTTGCTCGTTTTGTATGACGTATCTAACACGAGATTAGAATTTTTCTTGCGAAAACATTTCTCGTCATTGACTGAATTATTATTGCAAGAAGTTTGAGTACACCTAGTATTATTTTTTCTCCGAGATCATATCGAAACACGGATAATTGTCAAAAAAATCTTATACCTTTTGTACGACACCCAATTCAGTTCTAAATCTTTTGATGATTTGCCAATTTAGTCATTAATATTTCAATTGTGCCAATTTAGTCTTAAATTTTTTAACAATTTATCAATTTAGTCATTCTCGGTAATTTTGGCTGGATACCATTGACGCGGTAGTTTAGTTAGTGTAGTTGTCCTATATCGTATGGTTGGCATGGACATGGAAAATTTTTGTATTTTAAAATTTTTTCTGAATTATTTAATTTTTCATTTTTTTCTTTTACTTTCTTTTTCTTCTTTTCTTTTCTTTCTCTGCCAGCGAAGTCGCTAGCCAACCTTGGTCGCTACACCTTTGCCTATTTTTGGGCAAGGGTTAGGATGCCCTTGCCTATGGCCGGTGAGGGAGTTGCGACCCTCGCTCGGTCGAGCAGTGACCTCACTAGAGAGTAAGAAAAAAAAAGAAAAAAGAAAAGAAGAAATAGAAAAGAAAAGAACAAAAAATTATGATAAATTCAGGAAAATTAAATTAAATTTAAAAATTGCAAAATTCTTCATGTTGGCATTGGCTGTGCCAAGTAGGATGATTGACACTAACTAGATTGTCATGTTAATGATTTCCAACCAAAATTGGCCGAAAGGACTAAATTGATAAATGATTAAAAGGTTTACGACTAAATTGGTAGATTGTAAAAATGTTTGGGATTAAATTGGAAAATTATTAAAATATTTGGACTGGATCGATAAATTATCAAAAGATTTTGAATTAAATTGATAAAATTGAAATATTTGAGATTAAATTGGCCTTTGAACAATAAGTTTACGATTTTTTTGGATAGTTTTCCAACTCAAAACATTTAATGGGTCTAGATAACCTTCTTCCCACTTATCAACAAACAACAATTTTTTTTTTTTTTTTTACAGATGTTAGCATTAGCCTTATGTTGAAAAACTTATTGAACGAGTCAGAATGGTGTTCCTAAAGCGAATAATGGGTTTTGGTTAACTTCAACGTCCAATATCAACATCAAATTTGTGTTCAGGACGTTTGCTTTCCCGACTACTTAAAATAAGTTTGTTATATAGATGAATTATCACCGCAGCATTTTAAATGCTATATAGCTTAGAACACACACCATAGAGCCCAGATTTCGAACATTTGCCCATAAAATTATGTGAAATATTCAATCATGTGCAACGATCTGTTCGATCAAATCATTGATCTTGACTTATGTGATAACACGCTTATCTTTGCCTCAAGACCGGGCCACTACTATTCCATATTGACTTTAAGCAATTGCTAGGAAGGTTGCAGTCTATATTGTATAATATATCTTATGACCGATGATTGAGATTGGAGTTGACACGGACAATTACGAAAGTGGAAACAATAGAATCTTCGAAGTTGATCTTTTCCAACACGCGTCCTTATGGCCCGGGTCAAAGCACCCTTCCATGACGAGCGCGAACTATGTGCTGCGTTTTCTTTTTCAGAATTGACCGTAAATTCATTTATATGGAATTTTGGGTAATATTTAAAATTTTATTAATATTCTAAATTTGAACAGAACAGTTTGAAAAGAGGTGATCATTTCTGACTTAGACGGATTAATCAAGATCAAAGACACCTAAAGGATAGTGCTAATTGGAATGGGAGAATAAGATACGGTAAACCAAGGACGACCGCAAAGTTTCTTGAGCAATAATTCAACACAGTAAGAAAAAAGAAATGAAAAGAAAGAACTTGTGAATTGATTAATTATTATTGAATGGATCAACCGTATTTGGAATTCCTAAGTGAACATTGACCCCAAATTTCGATTTTTCAATTGGCTATTAACTCCTGATTATAAAAGTTTCCGGTTAAGGTACGGCTATATGTAGTCCAGCTTTTTAACATACATGGCAAATAAGCTGCTTAGAAAAGTTTTTCGAGGGGAAAGCTACTTACTAATGTGAAAAACTTACTTTCTCTATGATTAATTGAAACTTACTAACATCAAAAGTTAGTAATTATTTGGATGTGAAAGTAAAGTGTTTCTAGGTAGAAGTGCATTGAGAGTTCTAGTGCAACATTCGAATTCCACTTAAGCTTCGTTTGTTTCGTGAAAAATGAGTGATTTGGAAAATATTTTTTCGAAAATGATCCTGTATCACATACAAAAGGGATAAATACTTTCATGGTTCACAAAAAATTTTGAGATATAAATTATTGTCAATAAAGAAAATATTTCTCGCTAACTACTTTTCTCGATCGATATAAATGATGATTTTTAGGAAAATATTTTCCAAATTATCTATTTTCTGCAAAACAAACGGACCCTTAACTTCCTTTAGACATTCCTTATTCCAGGACGTTGATCTCCTATTCTCCCCAACTTTGCATGAACCGGCACAAAGTGGATCAGCCTCGGCACTGCTGAGTACAAGATATTATCAGCTTCAGAGTCCTTTTCATGCCGATTCGGATTACAACGCGGGCGAGTCTTGCTTGCAATCCGACATAACCATCGGTGAGAAGCCGTCTCGGGCTAGTCTTAACAATCTGTTAACTTCTCTATCGAGGAAAGCCCATCTTTATTGCGGCTTTTACGAGAGGGCCATCGGAAACAAAGTTCATGGGCGATCTCTCCGTGAATGATGGCGCCAAATGCAGCAACAATACCACTTCAGAGGCCCGGCACGGTTGCCCAGATAGCAAACAGGTCACGATTCGGCGCGGGTGAGAGGTTGATTTTCAACTCTGTTGACGGACTTCTGCAAACTAAATAAAACAAAAGATAAACTTTGTAGTTACTAATAAAGGAAAAATTATCCTAGACATTCTAAAACGACGTTGGCCAATACAATTCTAAACCTTTCTAGTTTGCTAATTTTGTCACAAACCTTTTGATGATATGCTAATTTAGTCTTTTCAATTCGTCAAAAATTCCTGATGTGGACGATTCCTTTATTTTATTTTTAAATTTTTTGAATCCCTTATGAGTAGTTTATTTTTTTTTCTCTTTTTTTTTTCTTTTTGCCGTTCACTTCCAAAAAGGGCTGGTGAGGGCCATCCCAGATGGCTGTGACCCTCGCTCCCCGTCGTCGGGGGTGTCCATCCACAATGGCCCTTGCTAGCCCTTTCCGGGAGTAAATCGAAAAAAGAAAAAAGGAAAAGAAAAATTCAGAAAATTTAGATTAATTTGACAGAAATTGTCCACATCAGAACCAGCCATGCCATATATAACGGCTAGTGTCTATGTCAACGATTTCTAGCAAATATTGTACCCAAAGAAAAGGATATGTCATTTTTTATGCTAAAGAGAATCAAGTTTAGGAACGAAATACATATTTTTTCCAAAGTCGGGCGATCAACATCCCAAGGTATCTCTTATGGAGGAAAGGATACTATTACCCCTCTATTTCATTTGAATCTTTTTTTTTGTTTAAGATGAGAGGACTTAATAATGCTCCATCGCGTTTGTTGGAACGATACAAAACTTGGTACTCTTGATGTCTCATTGACAATAAAAAGAAAGCCATGTCAGAAACGGTATCAGAAATGGATAATTGGTTCGAATTCACCTTTTTGGATGCTTGGCAACTTCCTTCATTTGTCTCATCATGCAAAGTGAACGGGATTGAAGGGCTATTTTGGCACCTAAGGCATTTGCGTCATTTCTTTGCGATAAGGCATATAACAAAATAGCATTTAGTGACACGTTTTTGCAGCCAAATGTTCAAATGCTTTAATTGCCAAAATGCACAAGAGCCCTAGTGCTAGCCTTTTAGTAACATATGATGCGGCTCTTGATAAAGCTCGTAAAAAAAAATTTGGTGATGGTGATGCCCAACCTCCAAATAAAGAAACTTCCTAGAACGGAATTCAACTTCGTTCCGCCTCTATGGAAGATTGGCGCCGACAAAGCCTCGGCGCATGCTTGCTCCTCGAGTTCCATGAGCCTATACTTTTATCTTTTAGAAGGGGCAGATGCCGATTTCAAATAAACTCCTCATTCTACCTAAGAAAGCGACCACATGAAGAGAGGGCCTTAAGCAAAGCTTTCTTGAAATTCATTTTCAGAACATTTCGAAGGTAGACATAAAGGTTCGTTTGAAATACTTTTGAGTTTTCTTTTAAATTATTTTAAAATGATTTTCACGAAATTGAATTCCATCATTAAAAAATGTGAGTTGCATGATTTACAATAGCATCAATTGGATTCGCAGTCAAAACCCAAAATGGAAAACATTTTCTTAACAAGAATAAAAATAATGATAAAATACAAGAAACTCTTGCATAGATAAGAGTAAAAATAAACTCGTTCTAGCTCTAGAATTCACTTCTCTATGTGGTCAAACACGAGAATGTCAAGGAGCATCACGCATAACCTGCAAAAAGACGACAATGTTAGTATGTGAATGAAAAATTGATCTTTCAATGAGGTCGCCTCTTACCGCAAAATCGAGACGACAGCTCATGCCCCACGGTCCCTATTATGGGATTTTGGTATTTCACCAAGATTAGTCATAAGAGAAGGGGCATCATTAAAAGATCAATCGATGGCTATCAATCGAATGTCCACTCTATTCCAAAAGTTTCATATGCAAAAGTGGCATTAATTTTTGAAAGATTGATTTCTGATTTTACTCATAGAAAAATGAAGTGACTTTTATTTTGAGAAATTTGTACACAAAATGTGATTTGTTTTTCAGTCCCAAAATGTGAGAAGGAGAGAATTTGATTAAAAATGCAATTTCAATTTTTGTGCCCCATTATAATTGCAACTTGAATTTTTTTTTTCTTTTAAGATGTGATTTTGAGTCCATAATTAGAAATTTAAACAAAACCATGTGCTCAACAGGGCCAAATCAAAGTGTTTAGAACTCGTATTCAATGTTCCCTTAGCAAGAGTGATTGCCAATTTGTTTTAATTATAAGCCTACATAACCGAGGACATTCGATTGGTCTCCACGAATTTTTAAATGAAAATTCAATAATAAAAAAAAAGTGAATAAAAAGAAGAATGATACTTATAGTAGGGGATGACTTCTCTCTCTCTCTCTCTCTCTCTCTCTCTCTCTCTCTCTCTCATTTTTATTACATAGACATACACATGGGATGTGGTTTGATTTCTACTCTATATGGCTCAAAATAGAGCCATAGGATTACTGGACCGAACCAACAAGATTGCAGCTAGGTTGTGTTTCTATGACTCCGGTTTCGTCAAAAAACCAACCCGTGTCGCGTGGTTTCAGACCAAGGTGGGGATCTTTGACATCAAGAAAGAAATTTTGGGGTTGAGATGGATGACTCATACTACATGGTTATAGTCGGAGTGGTATCCACTTTAACACCATCCTAAGTGATCCTATGCGGCCCAGGTCCAGCGGCAGGTAATGTGTCATGGTGTAGTGCAATGCAGGGAACACGGACATGACAATTTATAAGCAAGTGCACTTCATAATTTCAAAACATAAACGTTTATTCCCAACTCCAAACTTGTAAAACAAGGGGTTAACAATCACTTCTCCCCTTATAACTCCCAACTGCATAAACATTTAACACTCGCATTAGGGACGTACCCGATATCCTCACTGCCAAACAAAAACATTTTTTGAGCAAGATAGATTTAGGCCTGAGTCCTTTAAGAAACCAAGTCCCTAGCGGAGTCGCCAAGTTGTCGTGACCTACCCCTCGGGGGGAGGGAATAGGTTTAGGGATATTGCCTAAAGGACGGGCCTATGGTCCAAGATTAGGCTTGGGCTCTCCTAAGCCCATATCTCACGTGACATTGGGGTGTTCTCAAGAAATTCGCAATAAGGAGTCGCCACTAGCCTATTGGGGTCGGCCAGAAACCAAATGAGGTATGGGAGTATACCTCACTTCCAACACAACTAGAGAATCTAGGGTCGGGAATTTGATTACACTAATTAACTAATTAGTGCCCTTTCGGTACCTAATCTTGTTCATTTTAAAAGAAAAAAATTTTGTCAAGCAGTTTGGATTGATTTTATACTTATCCACTAACATGTGAGGTGATAATGCAGGTAGGCAATTATTAAAGTAACAATTTGTAACCAAAATCCTAATTGCAGTAAACTTTAGCACATGCAATTAAATATAATAAAATATGCAAATTAAACATGCGATATAATCAATATACGAGAAAATAAAGGCTTAATTACACTAAGAAGGCAAGACATGGCAATTACTAACCAAACCCTACATTTTTTAATTTTCGAAAATTTTTTTAATTTTTTTAAAAGTTCAAAAAAAGTAATATTTTTTATTATTTTCGCTCGGGCCGGGTCGGGTCCGGCTCGGTTGGGGGTGGGCCGATCAGCCTGCCTAAATGGGCTAGGCCCGACCACGGCTGGTTAGGCTCGACTAGAGGAGGTGACGCCGTGCCCGGGTGGTTCTTCGGCTCAAGCACGACGACGCCGCCTTGGATGGAGGGAAGGACGACGCTCGTCCTCCAGCCAAAGGATGGCGTCCCTTTGGGCGGCCTATTGATCGCACTGGATCTCTAAATGAGGGAAATAAAAACTAACTTTCGACTGGGCATTTTGGCGAGCAGGTGGTGGGCACAATGGGCGAGAGGTTTTCGGCTTGGTTGAGATTCAAGTGCGAGCCGAAGGGGGTAGTGAGGCATACCGTAATAGCAAGAAATGCAAAGGGGGATGGGAGAAGGGCCGGAGCTCACTTGAAAGAGTCGATGCGAGCTCCAACCAGTTCGATTAAGCACACGCACAGCGGGCGTTCAACATAATGCCTACCTGAAGCTCCGGAGGAAATGGCGACAATCGACGACTGATAGGCAGCTCTCCGGTGGTTGCAACGCGTCCCAGGGGCTCTTGGCTCCTTGGTTGACCTCTAAAGGCTTTGTCTTCCTCCTTTTTTTCCTGTTTCTCCCCTTCTCCGTTGCTGTTCTCCCTCTCGTTTCCTCTCTCTCGCCCTCTCTGTTCTTCCTCGGTCGCTCCTTTTTCCTGGTCCTTCTTCTCTACCGTTGTCTGTGCTCCTCTTGCTCTTCTTCTACTCTTGTCTTTTCCACCCCTATCTTCTGCTCCTCCTCTACTCTGCTACTCCCGCTGTTGTCTTTTCTCCTGCTCCTTTTTTGTAGGTTTTTGGGTGCGAAGATGGCTGGAGGAGGGAGAAGGCTGGGGCGCTGGCCGGGTTGAAGGGAGAGGGAAGCTGGGCCAGGCCGTGTGCGCGTGAGAGAAGAAAAGGGAGAGGCAAGTTGGGCTGAGGCTGGATTTGGCCAACTCGGCCCCTCTCGAGTTCTCTTTTTTGTTGTTGTTGTTGTTGTTGTTGTTGTTGTTGTTGTTTTGTTATTTATTATTTTTGTTTTTGTTTAAAAATATGTGTCAACATCATTGAATTGGGTTCTTTGACATAGGAAGTAGAAAGTGTAACCAAGATCTACGACTAATTACTTTAGAAGAAAGTAAATTTTGGAACTGAAAAATAAATGGATAAGCTAAAAGATGCATAGTTTGTGTGGTTGATTGTGTCCTCCTTCTAATGATTCAACGTGGCTTATATAGTGTATTACAAAATGTCACCCTATCTAAGTGGTTAATTTTCAAATTAAAGATTACAACCGTATCTCCTCGATTTTAGGCTCTATGATCATAATCCATGATTGCACGTCAAACTTATCAATAAGTAGCTACAACTCTTCAGTTTTGATTGGACTCAATTGCATTTCCATAAGTTTAGACTCCATGATTGCTCTCCCTTGTTGCAAGTCAACCTTCTCTACAAGCCATTATGACTTCTCAATTGTCACTTGATCTAACCCTTAATCGACATCTTTATTGTCTTTGGTTTTTGCCTTTAACATTTATCTAAATTTATCTAAGTATCAATCATTGATTAGTCGTTATCATATGTCGATAATTGTACTATGTTCATAGATTATCTTGGCGATCAACAAGCATTTTGTCGCGACCAATTTTTTTGGGTGTGAACCACCTATGATTTGGCTAATGGATTACTAAGCCTAAACTTAGCCCGGGCTCTCCCAAGCCCATACCAATTCGCGACTTTGGTTCAAATTCTTAACATGCAAATGATTTTCAATCGAGTCGCCACTAATCTATTTTTGGTGGGTCGATTAGAAACCCAAGTAAAGTAATGGGAGTTTTACCTTACTCCTACGAACAGAGATTTGTGAGTTCGGGGACTTGGTTACGTTAGATTTTTCTAACGCCCTTTCGGTACCTTTTCTTTTATTTTGAAAAATGTTTGGCAAGCAGTTTGAATCAATTTTAATTTACTTTCCTAACATGTGAGGTGATCACTCAGTGCGCAAACCACCAATTTAACACCCAAGAAAGTAAATAAATAAAATGCAGGATTTACTTATAGCAACGAAAGCATCTGCGTTGTTAGATCGAATTCACATCAGCAATCCTAAATATGATTTCTAATTAACAAGCAATCACTCAATTTTTGCTTTCACTTTTTTTAGACAAGACCATAATCCACATGCAACACAATGCAATGCTTCTAATCTAATATGAAATAATATGGCATGGCAACATGTCCTAAACTATATGAAAAAAACTATTGATTTCTTAATGAACATGCAATAATTAAACATGCAATCTAAATTAATCAAGATGACCTAATTCTAATAACAAGGAAGTTCTAATTAAATGAACTTAGCAAATACTAAATGACGTGCATTTCATGAGCCTATTTCTATATGACGTGCACATAATTTTTATTCTAGAAAATGCAATCTATCCTAGAAATTGAAATTAATTTATCCTAAGACAAATTTTTATTTTTTATTTTTAAATTCGAAATTAAGAAAAATGCAACAATTACCCAACTTGGTTAAAATTCTATCCAATTTAAATTAAGGATTAGGGCAAACTGAATCCTAATTTAAACCAAGGTATTATTTTAACCTAGTGACTTCTAACCCAAGATGCAATATATCTAAAAGTTAATTTAAATTTAAAATGAAACATGCAATCCTATTCTAATATGCATGAGAATGATTTTTTTGATTTGTTTCTTTTAATGAAAATTCATAATTAAAAATCACTAAAAATAAAAATCTAACTAAAGCGAAACATTATCTATTTTAAGTTAGGAATATACCAATCCTATCTTAATCTAGAACATTATCTCGTGATGCAATCCTAAAATATTATCTAATCTAGATACTACGTGCATTTAAAAAAAAAAACTATCATGCAATTCTTTTTTTTTTTAAAATCTATCTAGACCTAAAATAAAGCGTGCAATTTTATCTAACAATAACATGCAAAGAATGCCATAATTCTAATTTTTATATGAAATTCGAAATTAAAATTAAACATGCAATTCACATAAAAAAAATCTAACATCCTAAATGAATGCACTTTTTCTTTTTCTTTTTTCATGACTCAAAATAAAATCCCTATTCTAAACATGCAAAATAATTAAAAAACCTAATCCTAACTCAGATTTTTTGATTTCTTTTTCCTTTTTACGAAAATAAACGACTCAATCACCACGTCATCAAATCATATCCAAAAATTGGCAAACCATATCTCGCGCATGAGATCGGGTTGACCAATTTTAAAATTAAATCGCGAATCAAATCTCGGGCTTGAGATTGGATTGTCGATTTTGTAAGGACGCGTCGGATTTGGCACAAAATCGGATGACAACCCCTAATTGGGGGGTACTTTTATGTTGGAATATCAATCATATATTTAGGAACAACTTCACTAAAAAAAAACCGTAAGGGAAAATATAAAAAAATAATAAGTAAATAAGTAACAACAAAAAAAAAAAAACAAAAGAAACTACCTAATTTCTTTTTTTCTTTTTTTTTTTTTTTTTTTTTTTTTTTCTGTTTCTTTGCTTTTTCTCTTCCTTCCACGCACAGCAGTGGATCTCAAGGTGGAGCCGACCGTCGGTCCGGTGAGGGGAGTCTCCGGCGAGGGCGGACCGGCGGGAAAGGGGCAGCAGCGTCGAGCAACGGCAGAGGAGATGCGGGTCTGTGCTGAGCGGTCGCGGACAAATCAGGGGCGGCAGCAGCGTCACGGGCGGCGGCGCAAGTCAGTGGGGGCTTCACAGGCGCCGGTCTGCTGGTGTCGGTGACGAGCGGAAGCTGCAGGTCGCGCGGCGGAGCGGCACAGGGCGGTGGCGCAAGTCAGTGGGGGCTTCACGGGCGCCGGTCTGCTGGTGTCGAAGGCAGACGCAGGCGCGGTGGTCAGCGATGAAAGGGCGTGCAGCTTTGAGGAGAAGGAACCCACGAAGAAGAACAGTGCACCCCTTTTCTTTTCTTTTTTCGTTTTTTCTCTCTCTCCCCTCTGCTGCACGTCACTTCCCACGTCCCTCTCTCTATTGTCCCTTCTCTGCTCTTTCACCTTTTTTGCATAACTTTTTCAGCAAAACCAGCTTTCCCTCCAAAGCTTTTTCCTTTGTTTTCTTCTGTGGTTTTCTCAAAGAACGAAAGGAAACCTCTTTTGTCGAATGATCCCAGGAAAAACCCTAGAAAATCTGAGAAGAGCCCCCCTTGGACTTACCGTACGTGACCCCTTTTATAAGCCAAAAAATTGTATCTTGGGGATATATTTCATTTCTAATTTTGCTTGAGCACGATACTCCTAAATATATCGCTGAAATATTTTTCGCATGTCAACACATTTCAATGACTTATGGATGGTATAATCACTTAATATCGATTTTTGTATTGATGTCATGTCCACTTAGAAGACTCGGTCATTTTTTGGTCGCAACAACTAATGATCACTTTTATTTGATTTAATTGGTGAGTTCATGTAGTTGTCTTTTTCTGAAGGTCTCATGAACAATCAATGTCTGAGCAATTGCTCTTGCCATAGGAGGACCTTAAACTGGTAAAATAACTGGAAACTTGTGTCTCGAGAAACTCGGGATTTTAGGTTCCAGTCTTACCCAGTTTAACTGCTTTAAGCTATATCTTCAGATGGCAATTCCTCACGGATCTCTAGCATGGACATACATGTAGATGGCGTGCCTTTGACAAAATTGGAAAATACACTCAGTTTGATACATAAAATCTGGCTTCATATATCGCTTAAGCACTACAAAAAAAGGGTATTTTCTAGGAAGAAATAAATCACGAGAATGTAATTTTGATAATACGAAAACCATGACAAACACAAAAATTAACACGTAGGGCATACTGATCTCTCATTTGTCAAGGCTACCGTGGATATGGCTCAGTCACAGAGACCTCGTTGTTCGAGAATTGGTTCGATTTGCTTCTTGATATGTCGACGTCAGACACCCTTGAATTGTAATCCTGAGTAGATGACATATCGGATTCGATGTCGCTGTGCATGAAGAATGCAGGTTGTGAAGGCACTTGGAGTGTGACCGAGTGGCTGTTAAGCATGAGAAGGATTGAGGCCATTGTCGGTCGGTTAGCCACATTTTCTTGGACGCATAGTAGACCAATGTGGACACACCTCACAATTTCGGTACTCAAACTAGAGGTTATAGAGGGATCGATGATTTTGGATATTGTTCCTTCCCTCCAATTCTTCCAAACCTGCAAATATTAACAAACATTGAGCAAATTGATTTCCGAAAGATTATGCGAAATGAGAAGGTATGTTTTATACTCACAGAGCTTATAAGGATCTCCGCATAATCGCCTGCCCGGAAAATATTGTTCCTTTGCCCACTCACAATCTCCAAAACCAGCACACCAAAACTGAAGACATCGGATTTGATCGAGAAGTTTCCATGCATTGCATATTCTGGCGCCATATATCCGCTGTGCATCACAATAGGTCCATCATATTAGCTATATAGTTTGTCTATGTTATTTTGGCAAGTATTAGCTTTAGGAGGTTGTGGCACTTACTAGGTCGCCACGATCCGATTTGTCTCTGCCCGAGTCTGGTCCAACTCGAATAGTCTTGCCATACCAAAATCGGATATCTTAGGATTCATGTCCGAGTCCAACAAAATGTTGCTGGCTTTGAGGTCCCGATGGATGATACGAAGTCGAGAATCTTCGTGTAGGTAAAGCAGCCCTCGAGCGACACCCATTATTATCTTTTGACGCCTATCCCAATTGAGATTGGCACGCTTCAGGGGATCTGTGCATTTTGTTGAAAATCACATTCTATAAGACATCCCTTAATCATTTCATGATGATCCGATTTCAGGAATGGCTACTCGAGAGACATACCGAATATGAACTGATCAAGGCTTGAATTGGGCACAAACTCGTAAATGAGTAGACGTTCAACCCCTTCCAAACAGAAACCTAGGAGCCTGACCAAGTTCCTATGTTGTAGCCTAGCTAGTAACATGACCTCGTTCTTGAATTCTACTTCTCCTTGGCTGGAATTATGAGACAGCCGTTTCACCGCAATTTCCTGTCCATTGAAGAGCCGGCCCTGAAATTTCATCAAAGTAGGTCTTTGTAAGTGTCAATTGGTACATTGAGGCATTTTGAAGAACATCAGATTGATGTCATCTATGACTATTTTGTTGCTTAAAGTTTGAATATAGGAGACTAGAGGATGCTTTGTTAATTATTACCATGTAAACAGCACCAAAACCTCCTTGTCCAAGCTTCTTGGAATTAGAGAAATTATCCGTTGCCTCTCTAATAGTGCCGAAATCAATTTGCAGCGACTCCACTGTGCTAATTTCATCCACAGCCTCACCTAGAAAGAGAAAAATACGGTCATTCAGAGCGAGAATCATTGTCTTTCCATAGTTTTCATAATGAGAGTTCACAGACTTTTAGTACACATAATTGCACCTGCACGCATAGATAATCAACTGGTTCCTTTGGCCTGCTCGACGAGGTAATGTTAACTATAGACAATGAGAAATGTGTACATGGACATGTCCGAGCAGGCACATGAACATGTAGATCGAAGAATCAATTCGATGTTTTGAAATCCTCATGAACAGCTCATGTTCCATGCCAAAAAGATAAAGACTCACCTTCAACTCTTTGCCCGGGTTGCTTCTTCCTTTTCACTCTCAGAAGTACAATAACACCAACAAGAAAAACCGCAGAAACACTTGTGGCGACCACAATGATCACAGTCCTATTTGAATTGCTCTTTCCACCTGCAAGAGCAAAGGCATATTATGTTTACGATCATTGCTCACTGAGAAATACACTGGAGAAATCACTAAAGGGCTACTCTGAACGCGGAAACGGAACACATGTTAAATTTACATCGCACCATTCTTTGATAACTCGAGGGAAAGTTATTTGGATTTCTGGATTTTGTCGTCTTACCAAGTTTTGTCTAATAGAGACTATTAACACTTGAAAATTATCACATTATTCTCCAGAGTTCAAAGTTTTTGGTAGAATCGGTTGGCTTTTCAACTCCTAGCTTATTACTTTCATGAATTTCTTACGGAAATTAGAGTAATGACAGTGCACACAGAAAACAACCAATGCTGGTTTGCAAATGTTCTCTGGTCAAAGATTTCTGCTGAGTTTTGGGATGCTCCCCATGTGCATATATGGGACCACTATATACATCAGGACCACCAATGAAAAGGATAAAATACATTAATTACACTTTTTTATTAATTAGTGTTAAAAAACCCTAATAGAGGTCCATATATGTCTATTTTCGGTACTTTGCCCAAGCCAAAAAAAAAAAAAGATATAAAAGATACGGAGGAATTTCTTATATTAACTCGAGAAATGCTATATGCAATAAGAGACCTTATTGGAACCCTCTTATAAAGTGGATTTGCCCATTTTTTGTCGGTTGTTGATCATTTTAAGCATGGATCCCATTTAATTCAGCACCCAATAAAAAACTCGCCACGTCATTTTTAAGAGGATTTCGGCAAAATTTCTTAAAATATTCAATATTGCTAATCAATCCTATCCTGATTAACTTCATTTTTCGGATGATCAAACATAATTAAGCTACGTTTCAGCCTCTCTTTTCCTTTGACATCGGATTTTATATAGTCCTAGTAATAATCTAAGATCTCCTGCAAGTGCATGTCACCAATGTTTCAATTATGCATACGCAATTTTCATACCCTTTTCTTTTCTTTTTGTGTCACTTTTTGCGTTTATATTAATTGACCAATAGTGGTGACAGAATGATGAGAAGTAAGGAAGATCTGCTAATGATTCGTTACCCTAGCCTATACTCACTTTAATTATCAATTTAAATATCTCATATGACCGCTTGTGAGCTATGAATGCCATAAGTTGTGCTTCAATGAACTGGCCATGATAGTTGACTTGACTAGTAGCACACATCTACTTTTGCCGAAAAGATGGACCAACACACACCTTCTCTTGGCAAGAAAGAAGTTATCCAACGTAAATAAATTGCATGATCTATAAAGCAGGTACTTCAAACTCATTTAGACGATTAATGGTGTAATCAGTATGGAACCTGCATAATTAACTATAGAAAAAAAGACATAATCGCTTTGTACCTAACTTTTAAGTAAGAGCCAACCAACCTGGTGGCGGAGGCAGCGCATCTGCCACCGGTGCAGGGGGCGGCGGAAGTGGCTCACCCACCGGGTCGACGAACTGATCATTGGTCTCGTACCGGAACTGGCAACTCGGGGCCATGATCCTCACTCCCATCTTCCCAGCACAGCACTGCCCAAGTCTCCCGATGACTGTCACCAGGCAGTCGATGCATTGCTGGTTGGTCAAGTCCGGCGTGCACTGTGTCATCGCGTAGATCGTGTTGAAAACCGCCGATGTGTTGCCCGTTGCGTACTTCCTCAGCGAGCCGCCGCCCGCTGTCTCACCCCGCAGACGGTCCAGCAGCGTCTGCAGCGCAGCGTTGTACGTGTCTGGGCTCGTGACGTTGTTGACGTTGAACAGCTGGTAGTCAGGGTCGGTTTTGACTGTGCGGAAGATCGAGGTGTTGGAGTAACGGACGGAGCAGTTCTCGCTGTAGAGGACTGCCTCCTTCTGGAGGGGGCAGAGGCGGCGGATGTCAGAGGCTGAGCCATTGAGGCAGGTGCGGCAGCTCTCGGAGGTGAGGTCGCCGCGGCAGGAGCCGATGACATAGAGGGTTTGGGAGGCGCCGGAGACGGCGAAGGAGGCGTTGAAGAAGCCGTAGGTGAGGAACAAGGAGTTGGTGGTGGAGATGGAGGAGAGGATGGTGGCGAGGGTGGTTTGGTAGGTGCTGTTGGCGCTGAAGTTGCCAGTCGAACCACAATAGGGCTTTGGGAAAAGTTGGGCGTTAATGGCGGAAGCAAATGTGAGAAGAAGCAAGAGAGGGAGTTTGGGAGGATCCATTCTTCTTAGATTTTTTCGGGTTTTTGGGGTCTTTCTTTGATCGGTGTCGATAGGCTAATAATGTATGAATATATAGCTTGTGTAGCTCCTACGCAGGTTGCTTCGTCGAAATCTCTATTTGTCCACATGTTCTAATTTGGAGTGGGGTCTGTGGCGGCTTGAATTTTGATACTTATGAAATTATTGAACCTTTTCTTTTTTCTTTGCGAGAAAACCAGTGAATAACCAAATGGAGGACAGATGAATGTAAATTTTTGGATCATTCTTTCTCTCAACCAGCCATTTCTATATTTTTTTGCAGTCAATGATCTCCTATTATCTTTCCCAATCTTTCGGCTAGCACTTAGCATGGGCATTGATGATACAATGAACCTTGTGAGTTTAGTAAGTTATCAACCGTCGTAGAAAGGTTATGATCATTTAAGGATGTCGATGTTGTCTTGGCCAACTCTTTGAATGTAGTTTGAATAGTGAGTTGTCAAATATGTCTCAACTTTATTGATAGATGAAGACAGAGCTAGCAAAAGCCTCTTCCTTTCACGAAGCAATGATATACAGATTTTTAGGCATTACTCGGTAACGGCGCCATCTCCACTCGTTGGATAGAGTTCGTCATATTGAATTGGTTGGCATATGCATCATACTTATTGTAGAACCAAATCCTCACCATTGCTAATATCGACTCCAATTGGACATCCTCACATAACCTCGATTTTTGGTAAATGGAACAAATAGAGTTTCGATTCAACTTGTACCTCGAGGACAAATGACACAAACAGGTGGAATGTTCTTCTACCATTTGAGTAATTTCGCCTTAATGGCCAATGCCGCTTCAAAAGAGACATGGACTATACTTCATTATCACCTGCTTGGTTTTGTTCTTTTAGAAGGACAAGATTTGCATATTTTCTTACTAAAACATTTCTCCCCATTTAGTAAAGTATTTTTGCAGGGATTTTTAGTACATCTAGCATTATTCTTTCTCAATGAAACGTTAGTGGGTCTAGAGAACCTTCCCACTTATCAATAAACAACAATTGAAAATCGTTTTTACAGATGTTATCACTAGCCTTTTCTTTTTAATATTTCCCCCTCGCGCTTGATAATCGTCATTATGTTCAACTTTGCCTTTGAACGAATCAAAACGGTGTTCCTAAAGTGAGGCATAGTTTTAGGTTAACGTCAACATTCAATATCAACATCAAATTTACATTTAGGGCTTTTACTATTCCGCATGCTTTAAGTTTGTTGTATGCTTGATTCATCACGGTAGCATTTGGTAGCATTTTAAATGCTATATAGCTTGAAACACTTGCACATAAAATTATGCGAAATATTCAATTACGCGCACTGATCCGTTCCATTGGATACCGAGTTTTCTGCTCCTCTCAAACTGTTAATTATATATATATGCCCACTTGTATATCGTTGATCTTGACTTATGTGATAACACGTTTGTCTTGGTCTCAAGTCCAGGCCACTATGATTCCATATTAACTTTAAGCAATTGCCAGGAAGATCGCAGACTATATTTTATATTATCATGTAAGCAATGACGGAGATTGGAGTAGACACGGACAATAACAAAAGTTGGAAACAATAGAACTTTCGAAGTTGATCTTTTCCAACATGCATTCTCATGGCCCCGTGACGAGCTCGAACTATGTGCTGCGTTTTCTTTTCAGAATTTTATTATAATATGTGACTTTCATTTTTAGTAACCGATAGCTTTACCTTTTATTTAATCTAAATCTTATTGATGTCTTTTTTCATTCCAAAAATCTGAAATTCTAATAATATGTACTTATCGACACGAAAATTTATATATATGGAATTTCGGATAATATTTAAAATTTAAACGATATTCTAAATTTGAACGGGACATTTTGAAAGGGTAATCATTTCTAACTTGGACAGACTGATGAAGAAGAAAGAAGCCTAGTGGGCGGTGCTGGTTGGAATGGAAGAGTATGATACGGTAAACCAAGGACGACCGCAAAGTTTCTTGAGCAATAATTCAACACAGTAAGAAAAATAAAATAAAAGAAAGGACTTGCGAATTGAATAATTGTTATTGAATGGATCGACCGTATTTTGAACACCTAAGCAAAACATTGACCCCAAATTTCGATTTTTCAATTGGCTATTAACCACTGATGATAAAAGTTTCTGGTTAAGGTGTGACATCCCGATTTTTCCAATTCTATTTTCAGTAAAATTTAGATGGGCATTTCATTTTTGCACATATTGTTCTTTTTCCTTGAGTTGGCCACTCATGTGAAAACTAATTTATCGGGTGAAGCCGGTAAGAGATTATAATACATTAGACTCGAGAATTTGACCAGGAAACGATCTTTCGACCGAGCTAGGCTAATCGCAAGGGTCATTATGGCGCAGATTAAAAATCGATTAGAAACCGGAGATAGGCTGACTCGATAAAAGCAGGTGATCAAGTGTGGGTGATTCCACCAGATTGCACTTCGATCTTGTCGGTCGGCACCGGGTCGGCTTTTACGTCGATTGGGTCTCCAGAATCGAAACCTTGAGATTTTCACGACAACCGAGAGTCGCTAATGTGTCAAAGATGTACATTGTGGCTTGATTTGATCAACCACAGGTCAAATGCACGAAAATTTCTAAAAAGCTACCCGGTAGATGAGGACGCGCTAATATCGTGCTTGGGAGTGAAATTAACCGTGAAATTGAAAGTGAATTCAGCAATTGGAAGTCCTGGGGTGTCACATATCTTATGAGGAACATGGATTAATTTTATGGATTTTAATTGGACTCAATTTGAAGAGAATTGATTGGAATTGAAAGAATTGTTGTACAAGATTTTATGCCCCGACGGAAAGTGAAATTGGACCTATTGAAGATAGTTGTGGAAGTTTGAATTTGAGTGGAAGATGACATCACCCTATGTCGTGGTGGTTGGGCCAAGATTGAAGAAGAATTGGACAAGTGGAGGGTGGAGAGTGGAGGGTGGAGAGAGGAGAGAGAGAATTGTGCACACCCATCAACATCATCTTCAACCTCGCTCGGCTTGAGAGAGAGAAAGAAGGAGGAGAGGAGAGAGAGAGGGAGTGCGACGCAGCCCGTCGCCCGACCGGCCGCTCCTCGCCGTTTGCTACCACCGCCGCCGGAGCCGCCGCGGTCGCCGCCGCCGCCGTGCGTCCACGCGCTAGCTCGCCGGCCAGCTCTCGCTCAGCCGCCGTCCAGCCCGTCGACGAAGCCGCCCGAGCTACCACCACCGCCGAAGGGTCGCCGAGCCGCCGCCGTTCGCCGCTCGAGCCGCGCGCCCGCCGCGCCGGCCGCGGTTCGGCCTTGGACGAGCCGGATTTTCCAGCCTAGATCTAGGACTTCAAGGCCCGCTTTGGGTGTCTTCCCGGCCTCCGTTGGTGTCGCCCGAGAAGGTTTGTCGTCGGGCTCGCCATCCTCTTCGCCGGGGACTCGTCGGAAAGCGATTTCGGTGAGTTTAGCTCACTAAACCTCGCTTAGAGGGTTAATTATGCTTAGGGAGGTTTAGTTTATGTTAAGTGTTATTAGGTGGTTAGTTTAATTTATTTAAGTGTAGATTATATTAAGGTGCTTGATTAACTTAAAGTGTGTTTAATTTAAGGTTAAGTGAATGTTTATATTAATATAAACCTTGATGTGACTTAAAGGAATTTGTTTTTGATTTATTTAAGTGTCCCGAAATTATTAAATAATTTAATAATATATATTTATTCGAAATTATTAAAATATTATTATTTAAATAAATGTCGGAATAAAATTAATTATTTAATAAATTCGAAAATGATCTCGGGACCTTATTTGCTCAGAATTTCGTCTTTGATCGCTGCTTTGTGTATTTGGATTTTGAAATTGATGGTTAGATATTATAAATTGAGTGGGGATTGCGAAAAATATGGATATTATTATTTAATTAATTTTCGGAATAAATTTAATTATTTATTAAATTTCGAAAATTTCGTCGGGACCTTACTCTCTCAGAATTTCATGCTGATTGCCGCTGTGCATTTAGAGTTTAAATTTGATGAATGGATGTGGCAAATTGAGTGTTGATTGTGGTAAATAGAGATTTTATTCATAAAAACCCAAGTGTCGGGCTTTGATACAAAAATTGGATTTTAATGATTATATTAAATGAGTGGGGTTTTATATTAAATAGTGAGGGGAATATTTTTAATATGAAGAAAAATGATAAAAGTGGAAGCATTGAGTGAAATGCAAAGTGTTGGCTTTTTTGATAACTTTCTGAAATTAGTCGGACGTGTCCCCGGTGGACACACGTGATTTTGGAATATTTTTAATATGAAGAAAAATGGCCGGGAGAATAACAATTGGAGATGAAATGTTGAGTCGGACTTGCCCCTTTATGGGTGTTGTTGATCGATGCTGTCGGATGGGGGGGGAGGCGATGCCTGGCTATATGGGACGGAATTGTAGGCTATGCCCTTGTGTGGAATGGAATGCATGTTGAGTGTTGTTGATGTGTCGGATTATGGGACGGAATTGTGTGGCATGGAATGGGACGTGTCAGTTTAGTCTTATAATCGGGACCCCGCGGTTGTTGGTTATATGAAAGTGAATGCGTTCCGGTTGTTTAAGTTCTTATTACTGCACATGATTGAATGATATGAACTGTGTGCTAACCTGCGCAGAAGGAACCGAGGCGAGGTAAGTCCTCTATGTTGTGTGGCTAGGCCACCTTTGGGCGTATTTTCTTTCTAATAGGGGTTTAGGGGGTTGAACTTGCTGAGACAATGTCTCATCCCGGTTTGGGGATTACAATTTCAGGTCCCTGGTGGACAGAGCGGGCAGATAGTTGCGAGAGGTGAAGTCATAAGGATTGGAACGTGTCCGATTTGTAGGTCGTAGGACAGTTCCTTTTTAAGAGCCGGTCTTTTGTAGACTTTTGGCCGTAGACCTCTGTTTGTAATTCTATTGAATTATGAAAGTGTTATGTTGTGGTTTTGCTTCCTGCTTTTCTATCCCGTATTCCATTGTCAGGGGTTTTACAATACGTTCCGCTTGCGCAATAATAAATGAATGGGGTCGGCGACACTACCTGGGAATGTCGCATTTGCATGACCATGGTGGGATGTTGGCGCGCTCGAGGTTCGGGGCGTGACATAAGGTACTACTATATGTAATCCAACAATTTATCATACATGGCAAAGAAGCTGCTTAGAAAGTTTTACACTGGGAAAAGATACATAGTTTGTGTGGTTGATTGTATCCTCCTCTACAATGATTCAACATAGCTAATATAGTGTATTACAAAATGTAAGAATATCCAAGTGGTTGACATTCAAATTAAAGGTTACAACTGCATCTCCATGATTTTAAGCTCTATGATCACAATCCGTGATTACATGTCAAACTTATCTATAAGCGGTTATAACTCTTTTGTTGTCATGGACTCAAATGCATCTCCATAAGTTTAGACTCCATGATCGCTCTCCATGATTGCATATCAACTTTCTCTACAAGCCGTTAAGACTTCTCAAGTGTAACTTGATCTAACCGTTAATCGACATCTTAATTGTCTCTAGATTCTGCCTTCAACATTTATTTAAATTTATCTAAGTGTCAATCGTTGACTAGTCATTATCATATGTCGATAATTGTAATATATTTACTGATTGTGTTGGCCATTAACAACCATTTTGCTACCAACGACTTGTCGATGGTAGAATCACTCAATATCGAATTTTGTATCAGTGTCATGTCAATTTAGAAGACTCGATCATTTTTAGCTGTCCACAACTCATGTTCATTATTATTTGATTTAATTGGTGAGTTCACGTAGTTGTCTTGTTCAATGTAGTCATAGATCCTTCTCAAGTCTCATGAACGATCATTGTTTGAGCAATTGCTCTAACTTAGGAGAACCTTAAACTAGTAAAATAATTGGAAATTTGTGTCTTGAGAAACTTGTGATTTTAGGTTCGACTCTTAGCCAATTTAACTGTTTTGAGCTATGTCTTAAAATAGCAATTTCTAACTAGCATGGACATACATGTAGACGGCACGCCTATGACTAAATTGGAAAATGCACTTAGTTTGATGCGTTAAATCTGGCTCAGTATGTCACTTAAGCACTACACAAAAACAGTAATTGCTAGGAATAATTAAATCATGAGAATGTAATTTTGATAATTTGAAAACCATGACAAACACACAAATTAACGCTTAGGGCACACTATGACTATCTACCGTTTGTCAAGGCTACCGTGGATATGGCTTGGTCATTGTGGCCTCCTCTTTCAAGAACTGGTTTGATTTGTTTCTTGATTTGTCGACCTCAGGCGCTCTCGAGCTGTAATCTTGCGTTGACGACATATCGGACTCGTTGCCGCTGTGCAAGAAGAACGCAGGTTGTGACGGCACTTGGGGTGTGACCGAGTGGCTGTTAAGCATGAGAAGGACTGAGGCCATTGTTGATCGGTTAGCTACATTTTCTTGGACGCATAGTAGACCAATGTGGACACACCTCACAATTTCGGTACTCAAACTAGAAGTTATACAGGGATCAATGATATTTGATATTGTTCCTTCCCTCCAATTCTTCCAAACCTGCCAACATACGACAAACATTGAGTAGATTGATCTCCGAAACAATATGCAAAATAAAAAGATATGTTCTTATACTCACATAGCTTGTAAGGACCTCTGTGTTATTGCTCGCCTGGAAAAGATTGTTCCTTTGACCACTCACAATCTCCAAAACTAGCACTCCGAAACTGAAGACATCAGACTTGATAGAGAAGTTTCCATGCATTGCATACTCTGGTGCCATATAACCACTATGCATCACAATAAATCCATCATATTAGCTCTATAGTTTGCCCATGTTCTTTTGGTAAGCATTAGCTACAGGTGGTTGTGGCACTTACTAGGTCCCCACGACTCGGTTTGTCTCTGCTTGAGTTTGGTCCAACTCGAACAGCCTCGCCATACCAAAATCTGATATTTTAGGATGCATGTCCGAGTCCAACAAAATGTTGCTTGCTTTGAGGTCCCGATGGATGATACGAAGTCGAGAGTCCTCGTGTAGGTAAAGCATCCCTCGAGCAACACCAATTATTATTTTGTGGCGCCTATCCCAGTTGAGATTTGCACACTTTAGGGGATCTACACATTTTGTTGAAAATCACATTCTATAAGAACTCCCTTAATCATTTCATGAGGATCCGATTTTAGGAATGACAACTTGAGAAACATACCGAATATGAACTGATCAAGGCTTGAATTGGGCACAAACTCGTAAATGAGAAGCTGCTCAACTCCTTCTAGGCAAAAACCAAGGAGCCTGACCAAGTTCCTATGTTGTAGCCTAGCTAATAACATGACCTCGTTCTTGAATTCTACTTCTCCTTGGCTAGAATTCTGCGACAGCCGTTTTACCGCGATTTCTTGTCCGTTGGAGAGCCGACCCTAAAATTTCATCAAAGTAGATCCTCATGAGTATCGATATGTAATTGAAGCATTTAGAAGAGTATCACATTGATGCATCTATGACTACTTTTGTTGCTTGAATTTTGAATAAAAGTAACTAGAGGATGCTTTGTTAATTAGTACCATGTAAACAGCACCGAAACCGCCTTGTCCAAGCTTCTTGGAATCAGAGAAGTTATCAGTTGCCGCTCTAATAGTGCCGAAATCAAATTGCAGTGACTCTGCTGTGCTGATTTCATCCTCAACTTCACCTAGAAAGAGAAATATGAAGTCATTCAGAGCATGAATGTCTTTATCATAGTGTTTATTATAAAAGCTTGTCAAACTTTTAGTATATAGAGTTGCACCTGCAGGGATTACTATCAACTTCCTATTTTGGCCTGCTCAATCAGTTTATGCTAACTACAGTAAATGGGAAATGTGTAATTGGACATGTCCAAGCGGTGCGCATGAATGTAAAGTTCGAAATATCAATTCCATGTTCTGGAATTCTCAACCCAATTTGTTTGGAAAATGTAGGCCTAATTGTCAATATCGTGCTGGTAGAAAAGCATAGTAAATAGTCAACTTCATTAATTTCATGATCCTTTAAACCTCATGGACTGTAGCTGTTCCAATGCCAAAAGACAGACTCACCTTCAACTCTTTGTCTGGGCTGCTTCTTCTTCCTTTTCATTATCAGGATTATGACAACGCCGATAACAAGGACCACAGAAGCACTTGTCGCGACTGCAATGATCACAGTCTTGGTTGAATTGCTCTTTCCACCTGCTTGAGCAAAGGCACATCATGTTTAGGATCATTGCTTACCGATTACATAGTAATACACTGGAGAAATCACTCAAGCGCCATTTTGAACGTGGGAACGAAACACATTTTAAACATACATCGCACCATTCTTTGATAACTCGAGGGAAAGTTATTTGGATTTCTGGATTTTGTCGTTTTACCAAGATTCGTCTAATGGAGAGCATTAACACTTGAAAAATAACACATTATTCTCCAGAATTTGAAGTTTTCGGGTATGATAGGTTACCTTTTCAACCACAAGTTCATTACTTTCATGAATTTCTTACGGAAATCAGAGTAATGGCAGTGCAACGGTTTACAGAAACCGAGTGGAGCTAGGAACTACCAATGCTGGTTTGCAAATGCTCAGGTCAAAGATTTCTGCCGAGTTTTTAGATGCTCTCGATATGCACATACGGGACCACTATATACATGAGGAACACCAACGAAAATGATAAAAGAGAAGGGAGAAAAATTTAATGTTAATCCTAATTAACATTACAACTTTGATTCATTGCTCTATTACTGTGATGGAGACGACAACAATCACGCCGGTCGTTGCCGGGTTGGGCCGCCCTCACGGCAGCTGTATTCGAGTCCATCGTGCTTTGGTCTTAGTTTTCATTTATTTGAATTTTTTAAAAAAAAAAAAATCTTGGCCCGTCCTATCTTATCATTATAAAACACTTGGAAGGTCAGAATACATGCGTCTATCTTTAGGATTAAGACTAAATAATTAGATATAACAAATATAGAGGAATTTCTTATCTAACTCAATCTCGAGGAATGCTTTATGTAATAAGAGATCTTACCAAAACCCTCTGACTAAATGACGTGCTGATTTCTAATTGGTTGCCGATCATTTAATGCATCATCGGTCCAATTTATTTCAGCGCCCAATAAAAGTTCGCCACGTTTTTTAAATAAAAAGCTTTCAGTAAAACTTCTTAGAATGTCTAACATTGCTAATCAATCTAATTCTTTTTAACTTCATTTTCAGACGATGAAGCTCAATTAAGGGAAGTTTCGGCCTCTCTTTTCCTTTGACGTCTGCTACTGAAAAGTTCTAGTAATAACCTAAGATCGCATGCAAGCGCGCGTCACGAATGTTTCAATTATGGCGTCGAAATTTTCTTTCCCATTTTTTGCGCTGTGTCAAAGAACTTTTTGCGTTTATATTAATTGACAAAAAGGGGTGACTGACTGATGAGAAGTAAGGAAGATCTGCTAATGATTCATTGCCCTAGCCTGGACTCACTTCATTATTAATTTTAAAAATCTCATCACAGCTTGGAGATGCATCAATGATTAGAGTTGGGGACCCATTTCTTCTTTTGTCGAAAATATGGACCAACCCACCCGTGTTTGGCAAAAAAGCGTTTATCCAACCAAAAAAATTACATGATCTAAAGAACATCTAAATTGAGCATATTTGAACGGTTTATGGTGTAAATGTCATGTGAAATCCATATAATTAATAATTTAGATGATTTTAATCCACTCGAATTATAGAAAAAAATAACACAAACCTGGCGGTAGAGGCGGTGCGTCTGCCGCCGATAGCGGTGCGGGCGGTGGCGGAAGTGGCTTGCCAACGAGGTCGAAGAACCGATCATTGGTCTCGTACCGGAACTGGCAACTTGGGGCCATGATCCTCACTCCCATCTTCCCGGCACAGCACTGCCCAAGTCTCCCGATGACTGTCACCAGGCAGTCGCTGCATTGCTGCTCGGTCAAGTCCGGCGTGCATTGTGTCATCGCGTAGATCGTGTTGAAACCCACCGATGTGTTGCCCGTCGCGTACTTCCTCAGTGAGCCGCCGCCCGCCGCCTCACCCCGCAGACGGTCCAGCAGTGTCTGCAGCGCAGCGTTGTACGTGTCTGGGCTTGTGACGTTGTTCACGTTGGGCAGCGGGTAGTCGGGGTCGGTCGTGACTGTGCGGAAGATCGAGGCGTTGGAGTAACGGACGGTGCAGTTCTCGCTGAAGAGGACCGCCTCCTTCTCGAGGGGACATAGATCGCGGATGTTGGAGGCTGAGCCATCGAGGCAGGTGCGGCAGCTCTCGGCGGTGAGGTCGCCGCGGCAGGAGCCGATGACATAGAGGGTTTGGGAGGTACCAGAGACGGCGGCGGAGGCATTGAAGAAGCCACATGTGAGGGATAAGGAGTTGGTGGTGGAGATGGAGGAGAGGAGGGCGGTGAGGGTGGTTTGGTAGGTGCTGTCAGCGGTGAAGTTGCCAGTCGAACCACAGTAGGGCGCTGGGAAATATTGGGCGTTAATGGTGGAAGCCAAGGTGAGAAGAAGCAAGAGAGGGAGATTTGGAGGATCCATCTCTTTCCCGTTTCTTTGGTGTTTGGGGTCTTTCTTTGATTAATAGCTTGTACAGCTCCTACACAAGTTTTCTTGTTGGAATCTGCTTCGTCCACGACTTTTAATTTGGAATTCGATACGTATGAAATAATTGAATCTTTTCTTTTTCTTTGCCCGAAGACCAGTGATTGACCAAAGGAGGCCAGAAAAAAGAAAAGAAAAGAACAAAAAAATTATGGAAATTTCAGAAAAATTAAATAAAATTTAAAAATTGAAAAAATTGTCCATATTAATACTGACTGTGCCATGAAAGACTATTGCAACTGACTAGATTGCCGCTCAACATTTTACAGCCAAAATTGTTCGGAAAGACTAAATTGATAAATTATCAAAAATATTATGATTAAATTAGTAAATTGTAAAAATATTTGTGGCTAAATTGATAAATCGTCGAAATATTTAGGAGTAAATTGATAAATTGTTTAAAGGTTTATGATTAAATTAGTAAAATTGAAAGGTTTTGGAATGAATTAGCCGTTGTACAATAGATTCACGATTTTTTTGAACAATTTTTCCACTTGAAACGTTGAATGGTTTTAGAGAAGCTTTTTCCCACTTATCACCTAACGACAATCGAAAAATGTTTTTACAGATGTTAACATTAGCCTTTTCTTTTTGCAACTTCCCCCTCTCGCTCGATAATCGTCATTATATTGAAAAGCTTTGCTTTTGAACGAATCAGAATGGTGTTCCTGAAGCGAGGCATGGGTTTTGGTTAACGTCAACATCCAATGTCAGCATCCAATGTCAACATCTAATTTGTGTTCAGGGCTTATACCATCCGGACTGCTTAAAATATGTTTGTTATATACTTGATTCATCACGATGGCATTTTAAATGCTATATAACTTAGAATGCACGTGACATAGAGCCCAGATTTCGAACACTTGCTCATAAAATTATGCGAAATATTCAAACACACACAACGATCTATTCCATAAAATCCCGACTTTTCCGCTCCTCTCGAAATTTTTGATGATATTTTTTTGCATGAATCATCATGCCCACTTACCTATCATTGATCTTGACTTATGCGATGACAGGCTTATCTTTGTCTCAAAGACCGGGCCACTACGATTCCATATTGACTTCAAGCAATTGCTATGAAGGTTGCAGACTATATTGTATAATATCTTATAACCAATGATTGAGATTGGAGTAGGCACGGACAATAACAAAATTGAAACAATAGTCTTCGGAGTTGACCTTTTCCAACACGCACCCTTATGACCCGGGTCAAAGCGCCCTTCCGCGTTCTTTTCATAATTTCAGTATAACAGGTGGCTTTTATTTTTAGTAACCGTAAATTCAAATTTTAATAATATTCTAAATTTGAACGGGACAGTTTGAAAATGGGAGAACTACCAAAAAAGTCCTAAACCTATTGTAATTGTGCCAATTCAGTCCTAAACTTTTTTCTTTTTGGCCAATTTAGTCCTAAACCTTTTACAATTGTGTCAATTCAATCCATTCGGCCAAAATTGGCCGGCCGGCATTGACGTGGACGCCGGTCGGCCGGTGAACGATTTTTTAATATTTTTTTTTATTTTTTTTTTATTTTTTATTTTTTTTTTCCCCTGTCTTCTTTTTCCTCTAGCCGGCGCTCGCCGGCAGGCCAGAGGCGAGGGCTAGTGAGGTCAGCCTTGTCGGCCACGGGCGAAGGCGAGCCTCGCCCGGCGACGCCGAGGCCACCGTCGCGGATCCGGCGAGGCTCGACCTAGCCATGGTTGGGCAAGGCCGAGCCTCACCTTGGCGCCTCGCCGTCGGGCGAGGCTCGCCTTCGCTAGTGGCCGCAGGGCGAGCCTCGCCAGTGGCTGGCGAGGCTGACCTCGCCGGCCCTCGCCTCTGGCCGGCCGGTCGGCGCCGGCAAGAGGAAGAAGAAGATAGGAAAAAAAAAAGAAAAAAATTTTAAAAAAATAAAAAGAATAAAAAATTCGAAAAAAATTAAAAAAAATTATTAAAAAATTGTTCGTCGACCGGCCAATTTTGGCTGGATGGACTGAATTGGCACAATTGTAAAAGATTTAGAAATAAATTGGCAAAAAAAAAGTTTATGACTGAATTGGCACAATTACAATAGGTTTAGGACTTTTTTGGTAATTCTCCCGTTTGAAAAGTGGTGATCATTTCTGACTTGGACGGATTGATCGAGATCGAAGAAAATGTTAGTGCTAATTGGAATGGTAGAATATGATACGATAAACCAAGGACAACCACGAAGTTTCTTGAGCAATAATTAAACAAAAAAAAAATGAAAAGAAAGACTTGCGAATTGAATAATTGTTATTGAATGGATCAACCGTATTTTGAACTCCTTAGTCGAACATTGACCCCAAATTTCGATTTTTCAATTGGCTATTAACCACCGATGATAAAAGTTTCCGGTTAAGGCACGGCTATATGTAATCTTAACTTTTTAACATACATGGCAAGGAAGCTGTTCAGAAAGTTTTATGTGGGGAAAGTTACCAATGTGAAAAACTTACTTTTTCTATGATTCATTGAAATTTACTAACATCAAAAGTTAGCAACCCGCTGGATGTAAAAGTAAAGTGTTTCTAGGTAGAAGTGTATTGAGAGTTCTAGTTCAACATCCCAAATTTCACTTAGGCTCTATTAAATTCGTGAAAATGAGTGATTTACAAATTTTTTTTTTTTTGAAAATGATAGCCTGTGCTGCATTTAAAAAGAAACAAATGAAAAATACTTTCATGGTTCATGAAAATTTTGAGACATAAATTATTGTTGATAATAAAAATATGTCTCACTAACGAATTTTTTTGATCGATATAAATAGAGGTTATTGAGAAAATATTTTCTAAATTATCAATTTTCTGCAAAAATAAACGGAATCTTAGCTTCCTCTAGGCATTCCTATTCCATGACTTTGATCTCCTATTCTCCCAACTTTGCATGAAAGGACACAAAGTGGATCCGCCTCGGCACTGCTGAGTAAACACAAGATATTATCAGCTTCATAGTCCTTTTCATGCCGATTCGGATTACATCGCGGGTGAGTCTTGCTAGCAATCCGACACAAGCACCGGTGAGAAGCCGTCTCGGGCTAGTCTTCAAAATCTCTTAGCTTCTCTAGCGGCGAACGCCCGTCTTCATTGCGGCTTTTACGTTCGTGGGCGATCTCTCCGTGAACGATGGCGCCAAATGCAGCCACAATGCCGCTGCAGAGGCCCGGCACGGGTGCCCAAATAGCAAACAGGTCACGATTCGGCGTGGGTGATAGGTTGATTTTCAACTCTGTTGACGGACTTCTGCAAACTAAATAAAATAAAAGCTAAACTTTGTAGTTACTACTAAAGGAAAAATTGTCCCGATATTTTAAAACTACGCCGGCCAATGCAATTCTAAATCTTTCTATTTTGTCAATTTTGTCATAAATCTTTTGATGATATGCCAATTTAATCTTTCTGATTCACTAGAAATTTCTGATGTGGATGATTTGTGTAATTTTTTTTTTTTTTAAATTTTCTGAATCTCTTATGAGTAGTTTTTATTTTTTCTTTTTGCCGTTCACTTCCAAAAAGGGCCAGTGAGGGCCATCACAGATGGCTGCGACCCTCGCTCGCCGTCGTCAAGGGCGGCCATCCACGATGGCCCTTGCCAGCCCTTTCAGGGAGTGAATCGGAAAAAGAGAAAAGGAAAAGAAAAACTCAGAAAATTAATTTTACAGAAATTGTCTACGCCAGAACCAGCCATGCCATATACATGGCCAGCGTCTACGTCAACGATTTCTTACAAATATTGATTGAAAGGACTAAATTGGCACAATCGAAAGGTTTAAAATTGAATTAGTCGTTGTATAATAGATTTAGAGTTTTTTTGGATAATTATCCTTACTATTAAAGGTGATGTGAGATTAACCATGAATCTTTTTATTTATTTCAATCTAAATCCATATATTCACTCCTGTCTTGAAGTTGCTTTTCCCTCTTAAGTCTTGAGCTACCGGTAATTTCAGTTGCATCCTTTCCCGGAAACATTTCGGCGCTGCGTCACACGGTTCTATCGCTTTTGAATTTAGATTATGTTCTCCTGTGTTTCTGACCGGGACACCAACATTTACCTCAGTAGTCAGCTAGTTATTCACGCTTTTTCTTGTCTCTTCTTAAGTATTAATTCATCAATCAAAACACTCAATTAAGACTAAAACTCCGTATGTTTTATGGGAATTTTTTGGTTGGAAATTTTTTTCATCATCTTCAAATATTTGATTGTTTGAAAATATGAGTTAATGGAAAATCTTTAAATAATAAATGGAAAACCTATGCTTAAATATTTAAAAAAATATATATTTTCTCCTTTGAAAATGAAACCATTTTCCCAAATAGTATTAGATTTTAGCGCTTATGGGAATCTTAATGCTTGTGCCTAGTCCTTGGTGGCTAGGCCTAGGTCCATGGAAGCTAGCTTGGTTCTCTTGAGGTCTGGTTCGAGACATTAGTGCTCTTGCTTGAGTCGTTGTTGTCATGCTCGAGTCACCAATGCCATGCTAGGGTACCTGGCTCCCGTATCTAAGTTGCTGGTGCTTGAGCTAGGGTCCATGAAGGCCTAGCCCAATTCCTAGGTAGCTAGGCCTGTGGCTACAAAGGCTAGGCCTATTACGTCCCTTGATGTTAGGCCCAAGACCCGATGGGTGTGCTCGAGTCTCTGGTGACTGTGCTCTAGTAGTTAGCTCTTGTGCCTAGGTCACCCGCACTTGGGCCTGAGTTCAAAAAGGTTGGGCTTGAATATTTTGAGACTAGGTTTGAGACCTCAACGGTTGTGACCACATTCCTATGGCCATGCGTTGGTACCCAGCTTTTACGCCCAAGTCATCGGGCTTGAGTCTATAGAGGCTGAGCTTGGTTTCTTGGTGGTCCACAAATTTTGCACCCAATCCCTTAAGGCGGTGAGAAGTGGGGGAGGGACGGGGGGGGGGGGAGCAAGACATAATGCTCTTGCCTTACTCTCCCAGCCCGCCCTAGTACTCGATTCATAAGCCTAGGTCACCGTGTTTGGGCCTAGGTTCCTAAAGCCAGTGGCTCAAATTTACAATGATTAGATTGAGAAACCCTACCTCCTATGACACGTTAGGCACTTGGGCTTAGGGACCCCAATGGCTAAGCCTGAATTCACTAAGGCCGGGGCTTGGTCCCATGCTTGATTTAGGATCCTCAACATTTGGATGTAGGACCTGGCTATTGGGCTTGAGTTCCTCAAGGATAAGCCCACAACCTTAGTGTCCATGCTTAGATCTTCAGCGGTCATGCCCAAGTCCCTAGAACCTTAACAACTAAGATCGATTCTCTCGTGGTTGGGTCCAAGTCCCTATGCCTTGGCCCGAGTACCCTAAGGCTAGGCCTGAGACCTAAGCAGTTGAGCTCGAGCTCCATAAGAGATAAAAATATATCTTTTACAATTAGTAAAAGTATTTATGTATGAAAATTTAATTCAATAAAATTTTATAGGAAAAGAAAAACAAATTTTTCTTTTAAAACTATGGATAATAATTTTCAGTTCATTTTCAAATTTTAGTCGACACAAAAAATTACCATTTTCTTGAAAAATTACTTCTTGGAAAATATTATCCAAAAACATTAATTTTTTGTGAAACAAACGGAGTATGAATGAGAAAGTGCTTTCTTGATATGCAGTTGGTGTTTCCTCAGCTATTCAAAGGAGAATTTCATAGAAATATTCAATAGACCTTCCTCGGGGTTGACTAGAGAAAACAACCATGAAATCCCTTCTATTGCTTCAAAATGATTCTTGTTCTTTAGCGGACCCACGTCCACAGATCCAGAGCAACCTTTGATGTTCCGAGTGGCATAAGAACACTAAAAGTATCAAAATTTGTGTATGACACTCACTTTAGTGCCAAAAGATTTCGCTGGATTGCCGGGATTATATCTATATTCATAGGATGTTGGAAGTGAAGGATACTCACAAAAAGTCATGCCTTATATAAATAAACAACAAACACAAGCTTGGTCCCCCGACCTTAAGATTCTAGATCCGTTGCTGTTCATACATGAGAATGCATGTGAGCCGTAGAATTGAAGGAGACCAATAAGAGCAAATTCTAGAGGTAAGCATTAGTCTACGGTCAACCTTGGACCAACCCTGAACTGGCCCAACCCGGCCGATCTTGGTCCAGTCCCTAGAGGGATTGCATTGGTCCTTGATCCTAGGACTCATTGACCTTGCATTGTGTGGGTCGGTTTTCGATCCTGAGAGTTTATGGCTAGTCCAACCTAGACTAACTTTATACATAATATATTATATGCTTTTGTCTACTCTAAATTCTAGCAAAAACTTCTATGTTCTCTTTGTAGTTCAATTTGTCATGTAAATTAGAAAGTAGAAGGAAACTCAATCCTAATTCAACAAAAAAGAAAAAGAAAAAAAGAAACCCTTTTCACTGAGCCTTGCTCGCCTTGCTCACGATTCGCCTCTCTTCGTTTACCTCACTCACCTTGTCGCTCGCCTCTGCTCACGTACCTCACTGTCTACCTCTATTTTCTCGCCTTGCATGTTCGTTTTTATGGTTTGTTGTTTTTAGCAAATGTAAATTTTTGTTGTTACCTTATCTTATATTAATGTTTGATATGTATTGTTGTACATAATTTGATTGTTAAATGTCGTGTTGTTGATGAATATGTAATTTGAAGTGGTGCGTTTATTCTTTTAAGGAATATAAAAAAGTAAACAAAAAAAAAAGTTTGTCTCGGGTTGACCCTAAAACTGGATTGGACCCATAGGTCAGTCTGGTCCTTCATTCCAAGCTTAATAGGGTTGGTCCTTGGTTCTAGAAATTGAGGATCGACACTGTGCAGGTTGATTCCTGCATTAGATGTTGGACCGGCTCACTCTGGACCATGCTTACCCCTAGCAGGTGCTTCTCTTACCTTTCATGCAAGACGAGACATAAATATCAAAGCTTATGTCTTATCTCAATAACTAGACTAAAAGTATGACATTTCATGGCAACACAAGTTGCACACGAATATGTCTACATCTTAAGCTTACACATGCTGCATTTGCTAGGTTTGATCGAAGTAGGGGGACCTTTTATAGTATAATTTTGTTTATAACAACTCACGTCATAATGAATCCTCTAATCGTATTCAATTGTAATCATGTCTATTCTCGTAATTTCTGTATGAATCGTCGCAACATATGAAAAAGTTATATAACCTGCGGTCTAAAACTAAGGCTTAATGTGGTTTGATCCAATAATTGCCACATCTTCAAAGGTTTGATAGATCGTTGAAAACCTGTAAAATCCTCAGTAAAAGGAGATAATCAAACAAGTGTGGTGGCCTCAGCATGAGTGGAGACTGGGCCTGTTATGGCCGCTTTGAAAGTTGGGTCCAGCTTGGTTGTATTTGGTGGGCTTTAATAGTTGGAATTGAAATGAGGGTTTGTCATAAGAGGCCCATTTAGTTTCGTCAACCAGACTTTCAGGATATGAATTTAATGCACACTCGGCTTCGAGGGCCTGGCCCGGTCCTCATTCTCTGATAAGAAATTAAAAAAAAAAATCTGAATATAAAATATTAGAAAAACATATAGATAAATAGTTAGAAAAATAAGCCTTTGCTAGATAGTTAGATCCTAGTAGTAGAGTTGGTATAGATTCATTTTGATAGTTAAGAAAATTCATGGTTTAGATAGATTAGTCTCCTTTAAAAAAATTGGATTCGTCCCACAGGATTGGTATTCCGGGGCTTAATAACAAGATCATGTCATATTCTTTGCCCGACTTATTTTGAGTAACTTTACTGCAAGTCATTTTTTTTACTCTCTCTTTTATTATTTCTTTTGTGTTTGTTTTCATTGTTCTATCATTTCTTTGATTGTGTTTTTTATCTTTTGTTTAGGAGCTTAATTAGGTACTTAGGCCACTCACTAGGACCATAATAAATATAAAAACATTGCATGGACATAGGCGTGCATGATAATTATTACATTTCTCTATTTTTCTATTTTTTTGCTCTTAGGAGCAAATTTGAAATAGAAATCTATTTGGTAAAGCAATTTCATTTTTTTTTTAACTTTTCTATTTCTAGAACAAAAATGTGAAATACAAATTTTCTTATCGCTTACCCTCACTCCTAGCTAGCTGCCCACCCATTGTCCGCCATCAGCTGTCAGCCACCTGTCGTCCATCGCTTGCCAACCGTTTGTTGCGGTTTGCTCGTTGCCCATCGGCCACCTCCTGCCGCTGGCCGCTCGGGGTTGAGAATTTTGTGTCATTATCAAATGAATTTGTATTTCGAGAACATAAATTTTATGTCATTATAAAATACATATATATATTTTTTTTTAAAGAAACTTGTCTAAGGAATAGATATAGAAATTGAAATTGATTTCTAGCCGAATATTGATTTCTAGAATAAAGTGATTATCATTCACAACCTTAGCAGATGAGAACTTTAGGACGTATAATTGGTAAAAAGGCAGAGTAGACATCCTGGCTAACAAATAATCAAGTTTAAGTATGGAAATGGCACTAATTAAATAATTAGTGTTAAAAAGTCCCTGACCCTCTTCCAATAATAGAGCTAGCAAGATTGGTACGGGAAAACAAGAACTTTTAGACTACTTTAGTTCATATCAAGCTGTATGAGCTCCTCATGCTTACGATTCTGATGTTTGTTCTGGCATGAGCATTCTCATTTTTGAGAGCTCTCCGAGGGGCTTTTACGAGGCTGAACATTTGCAAAAGCACTTTGCAAACCAAGGAACTGACAGAAATGCTTGGGATTGCCGAGGTGCCTTGAGATCAACTTTATGGATATATGATAATAAAAGAGGATTTAGGCATTTTTAATAGGCATTCACAAGCTCTCTCCGCGCATGTGGGGTTGCGTGGTTACATGTGTGTTTGTTTATAGATTGAATCTTTATATTCTCGAAATCACGTCTGTTATTGCACATAGAATTCGCAATTCTGAGCTCAGGAAAGGAAGTGTTTGCTCTGCCAATATCTGATTGTGGAACAATGTGCTAACTTTCCGAGCCATCTGGTGTGCTTTCTTGCAACCAGGTCCCTGACGTTGCGCCTGTCAAAAGACTTTCTTTTACAACCTTTGTCCTTCATAATTGGGGAGGCACTAGGAGGACATTGAACACTCTATTTGGTCTCTAAGTTTCAAGGATTGAGCACATGCAAAGGAAGACGTTGATAACAAACTTGCTCCCTCTTTTATCTTTCTCTCTCATCTAACTGAATGGATTTGAGTGTATAAAGGTGAATTTTATTCGTTAGGAGGGAAGAAGATATTTTTTAGTTCGCAACTGAGAGAAAATTGAAAGCAACCCAAGAAACTTGTTCTTGGAGGTAAAAGGAAATTCGAGAAGTTTCTACAAGATTCTTGCTTTCTTCATCATCTTTCCGACATCATTAATCACCATTGGAGGAGGTGATTTCATCACCTGCCAATCATACTGTGTTGCTCTGTTTTCTTGGTCGAAAGTCTCAAAGTGCTCCATCTTCAGTTCAAATCTCGTTGCCGGTGCTAATCTTCCCAGTCGAGGCTTTATGCGATTTTTGCTCGTCATTTTGACGGAAAACCGTGTCTAAGAACTCTTACTTGTCGAGTCTTCTGGTCAATATGTACGTCCCCATTTCGGCTCTGTCCTGCAGTCGAGAAGTGCGAGGAGATTAAGTCCTCTCTAAAACTCCGGCAGCGTCGATCTCACCTTGAGACTTAACGAGGGTCTCGTGCTTGGCTTCGTTACTAATCGTAGCTCTGTCTCCTCTCGGTAATTAGGTAGTCCCGATTCCTCTTTTTTTGTCATGTTATAAGTCTAAAGTCCGTGAACACGCTCATGAAACTGCATCCAATTTAAGCTTCTCATTGATAGGACTGCCATCGCAACCCTCCCGACACGAGTGTCATAGGAAATATGGGTTTAGCGGTAATGTCATAGAAGGACCCATGGTTTGCAATTGACTCAGGTTCTCCCAAACTATGTTGGAAATTCAATTGGATTCAAAACATGCGCACTAAACTATAGGATGGTTGAGAATCAAGTGAAGTATGGAAGAATAGATATAGGATTGGTGACTTGATTACAATTAAGCTGGACCCAATTTCTAAAGTGGTCGTATCAGTACCATTGTCCACTATAGTCAGACTGAGAGTATGCTGAAGCCACCACACTTATTTGGATTTTCTCCTTTTTATTTTTTTGTTTTCATTATTTCTTATTTTATGTTGTATTAGCCCATCTTCCCTTTGTCCTCTTTGCAAAATCTCACGAAGCCCTTACCATTTTTTGAATTGGACACCTATGGATCAATAACTCTTGAAAACACCCAAAGCTTCGTTGAACAAGAAACCTTATAATATCGGCTTCCTGACTTCTATCTGTCAGCCACCATGTCAAACGCCATCCACTCGAGATTCACAATCTAATTTTATAGATAGCAAGAGAGGCAATAGACAAACCGGCGCAAACGAGTGTGGAGATCGTCTCAGATGTTTTCATCCCTATGGACAGACATGGGAACACGCCAATACACAACGGTAATCGCAACAAAAAGATATGCTCAGATTCAATTGTGATAACAATGAAATGTAAATGGAATCAAGTCTTTACATTAACAAAATGACAAGTCTATTACGGGAAAAAAAAAAAAACGTAAGCTACTTCGTGGCAGTGTCTTGGAGGTACTTTAACAAACAGTTGGTGTGCATTGAGAATATCAAATCTCACTCATTTGCAGGAAATTAGGAGGGAGAGAGAGAGAGAGGCGATTCGGTTATGGCGTGTCATTCGCGTGATCTCACTCCTTTGATTCTTAATATCGGGATACTTTTAATCCCGGTTTTTTAAGTAGAAATTACGTAAAAAATAGGGACACTTCTTCTCATCAGATAACACAAGCGAAAATGCTCACACCTAGTGTTCCATGTACGTAAAATTTCAACATATGAAAATTTTTGCGTAAGTGTCTCATAATGAAAGATGTGAATTATAAAAATGGAAAGAAATTATAATACAAGATAGATAAAATGTACTCATATGATTGCGTGTGGCTTAAATAATGACAACATAAAGAATATAGACACTTCTTTTCCTTACATAATATTGGCATAAGTGCACGCAATTTGCGTGTATGCAAGAAATTGACATTTTAAAATTTTTGCAGAAGCCTCTTACAGCAAAATATATGAATGGTGAAAATGGAAAGAAATCATGATTGTCATAAATAAAGGGCGGTGCTATTTCCACTCTTATGTGTAACTCAATTCATCCCTATTTTCATTAAAAAAAACAAACTTGATCTCAATCATTCAACTGTATCTTAAAGTGGTTGCCCCACCTTTTACTTACTTATTTATTTCTATTTCTATTTAGGATCTGGCTGTCATAATTAAACATTTCACATATTTTATTTTTGCTTATTATGGTATCTCACATCTATTAAAAGCACTATGTTTTCTTTTCTATTTATAGATTTCACTTCGGTAGATATGAGTTTTGTCGAAAAGAGAAATTTCCAAGAAAATATATATCAAGTTTTTTAATTTACCACATCAAATGATTTGTCTAATTTCCTTATCATTTGTGAAATATCTTTACATAGAGCATGCTAAAGACGTTATAGGAGTATATATTAATACATTGAAAAAATTGATGTGAAAAAGTTATGTTTAATAAGACAACTTGATATTTCTTTTGTAAACACTTTTTGGATGATATCACTTTTTATCATTCCAAAATGACAAAAAAAAAAAGATTATTTTATGAAATTGATTTAATTGATTTTTGCCTTTTAAAATTTCCTGTTGAAAAAAAGTAGCTGTGATTATATTTGGGAGGGTCTTTTTTGTTTTATCCTATGATCCTGTTATATGTGTGCGTGTATAAATGACAATTAATAAGAAAAAGTTTAATGGTGATATGCACAATAAAAGTGTAAGTTCATAAACAAGTGATTGTGTTAAAAAATTGTCTATGTCAACTTTTTTTACATTTTACTTGACAATCAATCCATAAATTTGTTTGCTAACGTAGAATAGAATTAGGTTTCTTGAAAAGTTTCTTTTCAACAAGAAGTCATTTCTTCAGAAGTTAAATCCAACATTAAAAAAGCAAAAATAGCGTCCACAATAGATAAAAATAAAATTGTGAAATTGTTAATGACGGCAATTAAATTTATATAGAAATAGAAAAGGCCACCATTTTATATTGCAATTAATTGGCTCGGGTGATTTTGTCTTTTTGGTGAAAAATGAGGTGGATTTAGTTATACAGAGAGTGCAAATATCCCCGCACTAAATAAATTGCACACATAAGAGAGGAAAGAGAAAAATGATTTGAACTTTCTTCATAATAATCTGTAAGATAAAAAGAAATATTTAAATTTAAAAAAGATAAAATAGAATTAAGCGTTTGTTCATTGAAAAGTAAAAATTTTGGATGTTTTGGAGTAGTAAAAGGAACGCAATCCCTTGTGGAAGTTCTAATTTACTTTAAGTAACAGCTTAGACTAGATTTTATGCTATTAATATGTTGACGGTTTGAGGCGTTGCCCGCGTAAAATTGCATATATTTGCAATCCCAATTAGCGAAACATTAAATAGGTATTTATTTGATTCCTAAACTTTAAAATATGGTTTGATCTATATAAGTTTAATTTATTGAGAATGAATGACGATGAGAAATTGAAAAGACGGATTTGAATAGTAAAATGAGTGGTAGTTTTGTAGATGCATTTGATTTTCCTTCCTTGAAGAAATTCTTGAATTTACATTTTTGTTTGTAGATAATTTGTCATTAGAATAGATTAGAGGGAAAAAAGTGAATACAAGAATCTATAATTATAATAGGGTAGGCAAATCAAGGGACGGATGAGTTCGGATTTGGATGGAAGTTTTCAGCTCGATCCTACAAGCTGAATCAGGGCTAATTCACCAACCTTCCCTCAATCTCGATCGGAAGAAATGGGAAAGTGGGCGACTCTCGGAACTTAGAAGAAGAAGAAGCTTCCTCTTCCCCAACACCAGCACCAGTACCAGCACCAGCACCACATCCACAAGGAGCTCAACATCAATTCTTTTCTGAGTCTCCAGAATGACCGCCACCGCAACCACAATGATGATGAAGAAGACAACGAAGAAGAAAACTCGAGTTCATTTAAAAGTAAATGATTTCAACCATAGTAAATTGCCCTAGTGGCCAATCTTCTCATATGAAAAGAGGGAGGTGGGGAATTTGATTCCTCATCTTTTAAGAAGGGATGGGGGTTGGAGACGTTTAGTGTCAGATGTATGATTCAACTCCCACGAGGTAGGATAAAAGTCTGCGAGTGAATTGAGAGTTAAAGTAGGATAAAAATAAAAAAAATAAAAAGTAAATGATTTCAAAGCATAAGTGCAACAAGACTTTTGGTATAACATCCCAAATTCCACTTAGCTTCCGCTGTACCCTCCTATTCTAGGACTTCGATATCCTATTCGCCCCAATCTAGATGAATCTGCACATATGGCTTGTAAATCAGCCTCTGCGATGTGAAATAAACGCATCATCGATTGGGCGTGTAATCTGCCACTTCTTCAAGAGATAAGAAATCCCGATAATAATGAGTTAGACATTTATTATAAAATGATTTATATCATATAGGTAACTCCATTGATATACATTGATGGTTGCACAAGAGGTGGCTCACGATGTTGCGGAGAAGAAACTTTTTTGAATTTTCCAGATTTTTTTCTTCTCTCTTTTACTGTTTGATGGGTCACTGTTGTGGTGATTACAAACCGACGTACTACCAGAGTACAAGGAAAAAATGGGAGAAGATAATGGGCTTAGTAAGGCCCAGATGGGCGAAGAAGTAATTAAGTAGGTGAACGTGGACAAGGAGTTAAAGCAAAATCGCCGGAAAAATTAAAGAGTCCTTGGCGAATTGATGCACTTTCGAGAATGACAGAAGAGCTTTAACCAAGCTAGGCGGAGAACCTTAAGAGCAGGTGCCTTAGCTCAAGAAATAAATAAGGGAGGGTGAACCACCTAGTGTGGAGGTTATAATTAGCCAAGTGCTCTATTGTGTTTATGTGTAAGAAGCTTCCCCAATCTGCAATTAATGAGACCACTCTCCACATTAAATTTGCTTTTGGGGCATCTCCCCCATTTCCTCTCCTTTGCTAGCTCCCTCACAATGAGACACTCACTCCTCTCTCATCCTCATCCAGCTACCAGAATGCTGATGTGCCACGCCATGGAACACTCAGGCACCGAACAACCTATGCCAATTTGGGCACTTACTCTCCCTAATCACCTGCCCACCATCAGAGTCCTTGATCAAAAGGGCCGAGCAGATCTTGATAGGACATAGAACTTCTGCAACTTGAGAAACATCGCCTCGCACCGCGATTTCTTTCACATGTAGAGAACATTCTCAGGGTGAATTTACCTGCAGGAATCAATCGGTAGGACACCCTCGCAATCCAATACTGGGCATTTGATGGTGGTGACAATGTCCAGGACTTTGGTCTCCTATGACAAACTAATTGAAGAAAAAGTAGGATGTGGTACCTTTGATAGATCAAGACAACAATTCATGCATAGGATAAGGAAAGAAGTAGTCCCGTTACACAGGATGGAAAGTCAACGAATTCCGTTCATGTAATTGACAGGTATAATAAGAAAGAGTATATACTTGACTAGACCCGAACTAATAAACTGGGATTTTATAGGTTTTCCGGGGTCTACAACGAATCTTTGAAGATGCGATCGTTATTGGATCAAGCAAGATTAAACCTTAGTTTTGGAGTGCATGTTATGTAGCTTTTCCCCGTATGTTGCGATGATTCACATAGAAATTACGAGAAGGCATATGTGATCACAATTGGATACGATTGGAGAATTGATTGTGATGTGGTTTGTTGTGAACAAAGTTATAGTCTAAAAGGTCCCCCAACGTCGATCAAACCAAGCAAATGTGGCACGCCTAAGCTTAAGATGTAGACATATTCGTCTGGCATGTGCGTTGGCATGACATGTCATACTTTTGGCCTCGTTATTTGTCCCTCTCGTCTTGTATGAAGTGGAAGAGAAGAACCTGTTCCTTTTGATCTCTTTCACTTCGACGGCTCACATGCATTCTCATGTATGAATAGCGACGGATCTAGAATCTAAGGGTCCGGGGACCAAGCTTGTGCTTGTTGTTTAATTGTATAAGGCATGACCTTTTGTGAGTATCTTCACTACCAACATCCTATGAATCTGGATTTAATTCCAAGCCACTGAAGCCATATAACTCCTCAAAATTACAAAAATCAAGCTTGAGCATAATGTTTGTAATTTTGATGATCCGAAAATCATGACAAAGACAAAAAACAATGCACGAGGAACGCTGATTACCCATTTTTTACGGCTATCGTGGATACAACTCGGTCATAGAGGCCTCATTTCTCGAGAACTGGTTAGTTTTGTTTCTTGATCCCTCGACCTCAGATTCCCTCGAATTGTAATCCTGTGTAGATGACGCATCAAATTCAATGGTGCTGTGCATGAAGAACGCGGGTCTCGACGGCACTTGGAGATCGACCGAGTGGTTGTTAAGCATGAGGAGGACCGAGGCCATCGTTGGCCGACTAGCCGCGTTTTCTTGGACACATAGTAGACCAATGAGGATGCACCTCTCAATTTCATTACTTGAACCAGAAGTTATAAAGGGATCAATGATGTTCCATATTGATCCTTCCCTCCAATTCTTCCAAACCTGCGAAAATTTGACAAACATTGAGTAGATTGATCTTCGAAATATTATGCAAATTGAGAAGGTATATTCTTATACTCACATAGCTTATTAGGATCTCAATGTTATTGTCCATGCGGTGATTGTTCCTCTGACCACTTATAATCTCTAGAATCAACACTCCGAAACTAAACACATCTGACTTGACCGAGAAGTTTCCGTTCATCACATACTCCGGCGCCATGTATCCACTGTGCATCACAATAAGTCTACCATATTAGTTCTATTGTTTTCTTTGTTCTATTGGTAATCGTTAGCTCTAGGAGGTTGTGGCACTTACTGGGTCCCCATGATTCGGTTTGTCTCTGCCTGAGTTTGGTCCAACTCGAACAGCCTCGCCATACCGAAATCTGATATCTTAGGATTAATGTCTAAGTCCAACAAAATGTTGCTTGCTTTGAGGTCCCGATGGATGATACGAAGTCGAGAGTCTTCGTGTAGGTAAAGCATCCCTCGAACGACACCCATTATTATCTTGCATCGTCTATCCCAGTTGAGATTCACACGCTTTAGGGGATCTATGTGTTTTGATGAAATCACATTCTGTTAGACATCATTTTGTGAGGATCTAATTTCACATATGGCAACTCGAGAAACATACCAAATATGACTTGATCAAGGCTCGAATTGGGCACAAACTCGTAAATGAGAAGCTGTTCAACTCCTTCCAGACAGAAACCTAGGAGCCTGACCAAGTTCCTATGTCGTAGCCTAGCTAGTAACATGACCTCGTTCTTGAACTCTACTTCCCCTTGGCTGGAATTTTGCGACAACCGTTTCACCGCAATTTCCCGTCGGTTTGAGAGCTGACCCTGAAATTTCACCAAAGAATGTCCTTGTGAGTTTCGATTGGTACATTGAACCATTTCGAAGATTCTTAGATTGATGTCATCTTTGACTACTTGGTTGCTTAAATTTTGAATACAAGAGAGTAGATGATGTGCTTTGTTAACTATTACCCTGTAAACAGCACCAAAACCGCCTTATCCAAGCTTTTTGGAATCAGAGAAGTTATCCGTTGCCGCTCTAATAGTGCCAAAATCAAATTGCAGTGACTGTGCTGTGCTAATTTCATGCACAACTTCACCTAGAAAGACAAAAACACGGTCATTCAGAGCGAGCATCATTATCTTATAGTTTCACAACGGAAGTTTCACAAACTTTTAGTACATATAATTGCAACTGCAGGTATTACTAATAACACTTAAACCCTTAATCCTCATAGAGTTTTTGGCCTAAATGTCGAAAGCGATCTTACTATTTTGCTGGTGCAAAAGCATAGTCGTTAGTCAACTTAATTATTTTCATGGTCTTTTCGGACCACATGGACAGTTACTGTTCCGATGCAAAAGGATAAAGACTCGCCTTCAATACTCTGTCTGGGCTGCTTCATCTTCCTTTTCACTTTCAGGAGCACAATGACAACGCCGATGACAAGCAGTGCCGAAACACTTGTGACGACCACAATTATCACGGTCCTCGTCGAATTGCTATTTCCAACTGCAAGAGCTAAGGCACAATAATGTTTGTGATCATTGCTCATTGCTTACTAAGTAATACACTGGAGACATTACTAAAGCGCCATTACGACTACGGAAATGAAACTCATGTCGCAAAGATATAACGAGAACAGATACGGACCACAAATTACGATGTGAAAATACATCGTGCTGTTCTCTGTTAACTCAAGGCAAAGTTATTTGGATTTCTGGATTTTTCATCCTACCAATTTTCACTGAATAAGATTCGGAATATATTGGGAAAATGATACCACAAATGTCTTAATTTTTATGTGGCGCTCACTAGAGGGTCATAACTTTTAATTATGACACTCATTTAAGTGCTGTAACTTTTTTTTTTTGATCATTTGAATACCATAATTCTTTCAAAACATTCATCACAAGTGCCATGTCACATTGGATTTATGGCACTTGGATGAATGTTTTTAACAAATTCTTGTACATAAGTGATCCATTAAAAGTTATGATACTCAAGTGAGCATCGTATGAAGTGATATCCTTATCCCCATTCACATTATTCACTAAACTTTTTAAGTTTTTAGGAATAATTGGTTGCCTTTTCGACTTCAATTTCATTACTTCCAAGAATTTCTTACAGAAATCAGAGTACAGACAGTAAAATGGTTTACAAAAACAGAGTGGATCGAGGAAATCAGATGCAGGTCTGCAAATCTTTTGCAGAGTTAGACGTTCCCAATGTGCACATACGGGACCAATATATACATGCGGACCACCAACGATGGATTTCTCATCTTTGAGGAACACCACAAAGGAGGTGACCACCATTGTAACCCTAAAGATAGTTGCCATGGATTGTAACCCTAGATTGATTTAGATCTCTCTCTCTCTCTCTCTCTCTCTCTCTCTCTCTCTCTCTCTCTCTGTGGTAGAGAGAACAACAATCACAGTGGTCGTCGCCGAGTTGGATTGCCATCTCGGGCGGCGGTGATTGAATCAATCGTCCTTTAGTCTTAGGTCTTGTTTTTAAGTTATTTGAATATTTCATTTTTTATCTCCATCCTATCTGATGTTCCTAAAAACTTTTTTTTTTTGGTCTGATAAAAAAAAACTTTACATGTCATAATATGTTTATTTTTCAGTAATCAGCCAAAACAAAATATAAGTTATAAAAATATGGAGGAATTTCTCATCGAACTTATAAGTAATAAGAGATTTTACGGAAACTCGCTTATTTGGTGATGTTCATTTTTTTTTTTATTGATTGTTGATCATTTAATACACAGGTCTCATTTATTTGAACACCTAATAAGAGAATTTCGAAAAAAAATTGCTATCATGTCTAACATTGCTAGTCAATCTTTTCTGATTGGCTTCATTTTCGGACGATCAAACACAATTATCGAACATCTGCTAGTTGTAGCCTAAACTCACAATCTCATACGATAGCTTGTGAGCCATGAATGCCATAGTTTGTGATTCAGTGAAGTGACCGTGATAGTTGACTAGTAGCCATATACATGCATAAAAGATTAAACATATATTCTTTTCCCAAAAATATGGACCAACCAATAACTTCTTTTTTCCCAAAAAAAATATTTATTCAACCTACCGATTCAAAAAATAAAATTACATGATTTATTGAGCATATATCAATAAAAAAAATCATATGATTGACCGAGTACGTAGATTAAGCTCATATGAACAATTGATTGCGTAAATCTCATGGGAAACCCGGATATTTATAAGGAAAAAAAAAAAAAAAGATACAAACATCGTGTGCCTAACTCCGGAACAAGAGCCAACATACCCGGTGGTGGAGGCAGCACATCTGTCCCCTTCGATGGCGATGGCGGTGGCAGTGGGGGTGACGGCGGTGGCGGCGGGGGAAGTGGCTGGCTAACCGCGTCGAAGAACTGATTATTGGTCTCGTACAGGATCAGGCAACTTGGCACCATGAACCGTCCTCCTGTGTACCTGGCACAGCAGTCCCTGATCGTCTGGACGCCTATCACCAGGCAGTCGCTGCATTGCTGCTCCGTCAAGTCCGGGGTGCACTGTACCAACGCGTAGATCACGTCAGGCCCCCCGGATTCGTTCCCCGACGCGTACTTTCTCAGCGAGCCGCCACTCGCCGCCTTGGGCCACAGACCGTTCAGGAGCTTCTTCAGCGCTGCGTCGTACGTGTCTGGGCTCGAGACGTTGTAAGGGGTTCTCACCACGTAGGACGGTTCTGTTGCGACTGCGCCGAAGAACGAGGCGTCCGAGTACCGGATGATGCGGTTATCACCGTAGAGGAGTGCCTCCTTCAGGAGGGGACAGAGGCGGCGAATGTCGGAGGCCAAGACATTGAGGCAGGCGCGGCAGCTCAGGGCGGTCAGGTCACCGCGGCAGAGGCCAAGGGCGTAGAGGGTTTGGGAGGTGCCGGAGACGACGGTGGAGGCATTGAAGGAGCCGTAGGAGAAGGACGAGGAGTTGGCGGTGGAGATGGAGGAGAGGAGGGTGGTGAGGGTTGATTGGTAGGTGCTGTTGGCGGTAAAGTTGCCGGTCGAACCACAGTGGGTCACTGGGAATTGGGCGTTTATGGTGGGAGCAAACATGAGAAGAAGCAAGAGAAGGAGATTTGGAGGATCCATTTTTTTTTTTTTTTTTTGGGTGTTTGGGTTTTCTCTTTGATAGAAGTATAGCTCAACAGGCTCGTTGCCTAGACAATATGACTACCGTGATTGATAAAATGCAAGACATAATGTGTTGAATCATTTTATATAAGAGTGGCCGCCATGCCTAGCACGCTAGGCCCAACACATTATTAATTTGAGTGCATATTATTTTATAAGACATTTAAAAAATCTTTTGTACTTTTCCATTTGGATTGACATCTTACATCAATGCTCGAATGGATTTTTTGAAAGAGTAATAAATGTCTTAGGCTATAGCCATCATCCACCTCACTAATTTAGCCTAAAAGGTCCATTGTCAAATTGGATCGGTCCTCGAGTTTTTCCTCGACGACTTCCGATTCGTTCCACTAAGACGATAGCTTGTTGAAACAAGCCGTGACCGTCATGTTCCCTGTTTTAAATTGCTCGGTTCTGCATGAGCGAAAATTTTTTGGCACGGTCGAGTTTGCCGTACATTTCTTTTATATTCTCCCACATCCTTTGAGTGTCTTCGTGGGTGGAAGTCCGGTGCGACCTGCAGGGAGATGCAATTGCCGATCCGGTTCGGACGAGCGATTGCATTTCCTCCGGTGTCGCGCCAGCGCTCGTCCGAAGGAACGGCGATGGTCCGTCGATGAATCCATCTTTGTCCTTAGTCACCAGCGCTCGCCGGAATTCCTGCGACCACCTGGAGTAGTTTTCGTGCTCGGTAAGTTGCTGGTCCCGTCGATGAATCCATCTTTGTCCTTAGTCACCAGCGCTCGCCGGAATTCCTGCGACCACCTGGAGTAGTTTCGTGCCGTAAGTTCTGGGCGATTAACTTGATTCAGGTTCGTCGGCGGTGGAAACGAACGGGGTCGCCGGATTCGGCCGTCCGGTGAAAATCGATCCTGGAAACGGCAAAAATCCGGGTGAGAAATTCGGGTAGGGATTCGCTCCCATACCCGGATTCGAACCGGATCCATGACCCGCATCTGTTGACCCCATATTTGCTCCACCCGACCCGTCGGTCACGCTTGCCCCGCTTATGGTTGGTGGGCTGCCGGCGGGTTGGCCAGAGGCCCATGGCCCTTGAGCACCTGGCGATGATGTTTTCGGGCTAGGCCCAAACAACCATGGGTTGGGCTGCATACGAAACGGTGGCCACACGGTAAGGATGGCCCACTATTGGTTGGCCGGAATGGCCGAACTGAACCAGTAGGGTTGCCCCACTTGGCGAGCCGAGGATTGTAATTTTCTTGAGTTCGAACAGGTTGTTCGGAAGATCTGATGGCGTCTGCAGCGGAGATAGTGTCTTGGCTTTCTGTAGTTTGCACGAGATTTTCATCCTGCGGACGCTCATCAGAGACTGAAGGTAAGATATTTGTCATGGTAGAAAAAAATACTGAGATGTCAATTTTGTGCAGGATTGACGATCTCGACAGAAGGAACGAAGAGAAGGTATTTGGAGCTCTCGACAGAGGACAAGATAAAGAAGCGGAAGCAAATCAGAACTTCATTACCGCTACGATACCATGTAAGAAGATGAAGAAAAGCAGCGGGATTGAAGAACTCGAGAATGGAGAGAATATTTTGTGTATTCTATTATCTTCAATGAATAGAAACGATGTACATCTTCAGCAATTATAATACAAGAGTAAGAGTGAACAAGGAAATTAATGATCCTACAAATCAATCTATTCTAGATCTAATCTTAATTGATCTGTATGAGTGCATATTATTTTATAAGACAAAATGCCATTTTTAAAAAGCATTGCAATACTAAATGACCTTAAGAATTTAAATACACTAAATTTGAAAATCGCAAGACACATGCGAAGTGTTTAATCTTATGAAAGTGAATTTGTTGAAATATCTCATCAAAATTTATCACGTCATCTATACTTCAGCAGGAAAAAAAAAACAAGCCGCATCAAATCGGATTACCAAGCTTTTGCAGAGTAGTTGCAGAGTTGCCGTGTTTCTCACGGGGCAACGTTCAAGTCTCGAGAAACTGTAGACTCCTTTGACTGCGTCTCCGTCTTTTGCAAAAACAAACAAAAAGCAACGAGGAAATCTAGTCTCGAAGAAGCATTGACTAATGGAGAAGCGCAGACTCCTTTCAATGGAGTCTCTGTCTTCTGCGATTATAATAGGAAAGGAGTCTCTTGTCTTTTGCAGGCATCTTAGAAAAGCATTGACGCCTTCTGCCGAGTCTCTGTCTTTTGCAAGTATAATAGAAAAGCAAAGACAACCGGCGATTTCCAAGCAATGTGGAATCGTTACCGCTGGAATCTTTACTAATGATTATGTTTTCTCAACAGATAATTAACCAGATGTTAAGGAAATTTGTCAGCCTCCTTGTGATTTTAGTTCCGAGTTTTATTGAGTGCACTCAATGAGTAAAACCCCTAAAGCATTAATTCAAAATGGGTAGTGCGTCCTCAAGATCGCATGAGGAAGTGAACCAGTTGAAATGTGCAAAAGCTTATCTAAATTTCACTTGACCCGCTACACAAAGAAAGAAGTCAAAATGTTGACACGGCATCTTTATATTACTTTATATGATCCGAGGAAACTTCGACTTAAATATCCTGTTCCATAATTTAATAATAGAAGACTAGTGTGTAGTGCTAGTGGGAAAGGCAGAATCTGATATGGTAAACCAAGGATGGCCTCTGACCAAAAAAAAAAAAAAAAAAAAAAAAACCAAGGACGATCAAAAGGTCTTTTGAGCAATAACTAAAACATAAAAGATTTCAGAAATGAAAAAGAAAGAACTAGCGAATTGAATGATTGCTAATGAATGGATGAATCATACTTTGATCACCTAACCGGAAGATCCACCCAAATTTCAATTAACGATAGGCTATTAACCACTAATGATAAATGTTTAGGGTTAATTGCAAAAAACTTACTTTTCCTATGACATGTTGAAATGTACATTTTTACATCAAAAGTTAATATATAAATTTAAAGTACTTGCGTTTTAGGTGAGAGCATAACATGTAACGATCCGGGCCCCTACTGTATAATATTGTCCGCTTTGGATATTGAGTCCTCTCGTGCTTTGTTCTTCTCGGGCACCGCCCCCCCACTGTGTAATATTGTCCGCTTTGGACACTGAGTCCTCACGGAGGTGTTCTTCTCGGGGCAGCCCATACTAGGTGCGAACTCATCGCCAACCCTCTCCCAAGCCAATATATTGTCCTCTATGGGTAGATACATGGATACGCCTCATCAGAGGCTGCGCGATAAGAGTCGTGCAACCTCCCTCAAGGTTTTGTTTCCTATGGGTCACCCGCACTGGCGCGGATGCACCGCCATCCCAGTAACGGTCTTTTCCCTTAGAACGCGTATGTACAGTTAGAGGGCCCATTGCCTTATAAGGTGGCCCAGAACTCCCTCCCTAGGCGATGTGGGACAGGGACCCATTCCTTGCGCACGTCCGAGGACCGAGGCGCGGACGAACTGCCAACCCTCCTCCCCGCGCACCGCCGCTCGGGCCGTCACACTCTCCCCCCTTGGGAGCACAGCGTCCTCGCTGTGGCCCCACACGCGATCGGGAGTCGGCTATGATACAACAAGTGTTCTTAAGTAACACCCTAATTCTACATTTTCGATGCACCCTTCTCTTCTAGGACATAATCTCCTATTCTCCCCAATTTAGATGATTCCACATATATTGCTATTAAATCAGACTCAAGGACATGGAGTAAACACATCATCGATTGCACATGTAATCTACCACTTCTTCTAGAGATAAGAACTGCTAATAATAATAGATTAGACATACTTATCAAATCGTTTATACCATATAGGTAATCCCATTGATATACATTAATGGTTGAAGAAGTTTGATTCAAAATGTGGCTCTAACGCAGTCAAGAGGTGGCTCATGACATGTGAAGTTTTTGAACTTTCAAGACTTGTTTTCTTTTTTCTTTTATTGTTGAGAAAATTGTTGAAAAAGTCATAAACCTATTTTATGGAGAACAATTTAGTTATAAACTTTTTAATTGTGCCAACTTAATCCTAAATATTTTAACGGTTTGTTAATGTAGTTCTAAATTTTTCAATTGTGCCAATTTAATCATAAACCTTTTGATAATTTGTCAATTAAACTCTAAACTTTATAACATTTGCCAATGTAGTCCTTATAGCCAAATATCCAAATAATAGGTTTAGGACTAAATTGATATAAATACAGTTTTATGACTAAATTGATAAATCGTGCAAATGTTTAGGACTAAATTGATATAAAGAAAGGTTTATGACTAAATTGGTAAATTGTAAAAAGGTTTTTTAAATGGGGAAAATTGTATAAAAAGTCTTAAATTTATTGAACTTAATTTTAAACCTTTTAATTATGCCATTTGAATCATAAACATTTTCACGTTTTGCTAGTTGAGTCCATTTGGGCAATTTTTGCCAGAAATCACTAACGTAAACGTTGACCGTCTTATATGACATAGTTGGTGCTAAAGTGGACAATTTGTAAAAATATTTTATCAAAATTTTAAATTACTTTTTGAATTTTTTCTTTTTTATTCTTTTGTTTGTTTAGTCGGCGAGGGCTCGACGACCTCGCCTCAATCATGCCATCACCTGTGGTTGGGAAGGGTTGTGATGCCTTCCCCCAGCATAGGTGAGGATCGTTGGCCCTTGCCTGTGGATAGTGATGGTCGACTAGTGATCTCACTGGCTAGAATTGTTTAAAATAAAAGGAATAATTTGATAAACAATTAAAAATTATTAAAATATTATAAAAAATTGTCAATATCAATACTAGTCATGCTAGGCATGATGATTGGTACCCATGTTAACAATTTCTACCCAAATTAGCTGGATGGACCTAACTAGCAAGACATGAAGAGGTTCGGCACTCAATTAGTACGATTAAAATGTTTAGGATTAAATTAACAAAAGTACAATAGGTTTACAACTTTTTGGACAACTTCTCCTTTCAAATGTCTCAATAGAACAAACTTCCTAGAGCAAGTCTAGTAATTAGAATTTCTATCTTGGTGCAGCAAGCTTAATTTAATGAGTCGGTCAATTGAAACAAAAAAATAAAAAATTCGATTGACTCAAATAACTTTTATTGAAGAGTCAAATGCACCACTTATGGGAGACCCACCAGTCGTGACATCATCTCTTAAAATACCTAAGTTTTACATCAATAAATGAAATATTTAGATCTTAAAATTTGATATGCTTGACAGGAATTGCGGTCAAACTATAAATAACACTGCATATGGGAACACAGGAATTCGAATTTGTCTTGTCTTACCTAACCCATAAAATATGTTAGTAAACTATAGTATGTTGCAATTATAATCGGATGCATCACGAGAGAAAAAGACCTGGCTAGTTTCTGTAATACATGGGACGGGAAGTCAACAAATTCAGTTCGCAAAACTTACATGTATTAGAAAAAGGATAAATAGATGATAAGATGAAAGTGGTTAACCATCTGAAAAGCATTCAAATGGTGGAACCGATTTGACTAAGTAGAGAATTGGAGACAAATTCTCATGATTTTCTTGGCATATGTATATATGTATATATGTATATATGCCAAGAAAATCATGAGAATACATATGTATATGTGTATGTATATATGTATATGTACATACACATATACATATGTACATACGCATATACATATGTATATATGTATATATATAAACCAAACTACCGACGTTGAGGTTACCTAAAATCACGCCTAAAATAACCTAGTCCAACACGAATTCTGTGAGAGCAAGCTGTTCTGGCTGTTCTTGTCTTAATACAAGTAGTACCAGGCATGACTTTTCGTGAATATCCTTCACTTCCAACATCCTATGAATCTGGATGTAATCCCAAGCCAATGAAGGCATATAACTCCTAAATAATCTAAGGAAGAATTAAGTCATGAGAATGTAATTTGATGATCTAAAAACCATGACAAATACAAAAAGTAATGTGCAGGGCACACTAATCTCCCATTTTCTAAGGCTACCGTGGGTAAGGCTCAGTCATAGAGGCTTCGTTTTTTGAGAACTGATTTGATTTGCTTCTTGATTCCTCGACCTTAGATACCCTCAACATATCAGATTCGATGTTGTTGTGCATGTAGAATGCGGGTCTTGATGGCACTTGGAGAGTGACAGAGTGGCTGTTAAGCATGAGAAGGACCGATGTCATCGTTGGCCGGCTAACCACATTTTCTTGGACACATAGTAGGCCAATGTGAATGCACCGCGCAATTTCAGTACTCGAACCAGAAGTTATGGAGGGATCGATGATGTTTGATATGGATCCTTCCCTCCAATTCTTCCAGACCTGCAAACATCTTGACAATCATTGAGCAAATTGATCCTTGGAATATTATGCAAAATGAGAAGGTATATTCTTATACTCACATAGCTTATAAGGACCTCTATGTCATCGTCCATGCCGAAAAGAGTGTTCCTTTGACCACTCACAATCTCCAAAACCAACACTCCAAAACTAAACACATCTGACTTGACCGAGAAAGTTCCATGCATTGCATATTCTGGCGCCATATATCCACTGTGCATCACAACAAGTCCACCATGTTAGCTCTACAATTTGGTTTGTTCTTTTGGTAAGCATTAGTTTTGGGAGGTTGTGGCACTTACTAGGTCCCCGCGATTCGGTTAGTCTCGGCCCGAGTTTGGTCCAACTCGAACAGCCTTGCCATACCAAAATCCGATATCTTAGGATTCATGTCTAAGTCCAACAAAATGTTGCTAGCTTTGAGGTCCCGATGGATAATACGAAGCCGAGAGTCTTCATGTAGGTAAAGCACCCCTCGAGCCACCCCCATTATTATATTGTGGCGCCTATCCCAATTGAGATTCACGCGCTTCAGGGGATCTACGCATTTTGGTGGAATCACATTCTATAAGACCTCTATTAATCATTTTGCGAGGATCTAATTTCATGAATGACAACTCAAGAAACATACCGAATATGAACTGATCAAGGCTCGCATTGGGCACAAACTCGTAAATGAGAAGTTGTTCGACTCCTTCCAGACAGAAACCTAGGAGCCTGACTAAGTTCCTATGTTGTAGCCTGGCTAGTAACATGACCTCGTTCTTGAATTCTACTTCCCCTTGGCTGGAATTCTGCGATAGCCGTTTCACTGCAATTTCCTGTCCATTGGAGAGCTGACCCTATAATTTCACCAAATTAGGTCCTTGTGAGTATCAATTGGTACATTGAAGCATTTCGACAAGTATTGGATTGATGTCATCTTTTACTATTTGGTTGCTTAAATTTTGAATACAAAAGAGTAGAGGATATGCTTTGTTTATTATTACCATGTAGACAGCTCCAAAACCGCCTTGTCCAAGCTTCTTGGAATCAGAGAAGTTATCCGTTGCCGCTCTGATAGTGTTGAAATCAAATTGCAGTGACTCAGCCGTGCTAATTTCATGTGCACCTTCAACTAGAAAGACAAAAATGCGGTCATTCAGAGCGAGCATTATTATCTTTTCATAATTTTCATAATGAAAGTTTCACAAACTTTTAGTAAATCTAAACCCTTAACCTTTTGACCCTTATAAAGTTGTTGGCCTAATTGTCGAAAGCGATGCAGCTCTTACCACTTCGCTGGTGTAAAAGCATAGTCTTTAGTCAACTTAATCATTTTCTGATATTTTTTAACCTCACGAACAGTTTCTGTTCCAATGCGAAAGGATAAAGACTCGCCTTCAACACTTTGTCTGGGCTGCTTCTTCTTCCTTCTCACATTCAGGAGCACGACGACAATGCTGATGACAAGTAGTGCAGAAACACTTGTGAAGACCACAATCATCACAGTCCTCGTCGAATCGCTCTTTCCAACTGCAAGAGCAAAGGCACACTGATTACTAAGTAATGCGCTGGAGAAATGACTATAGCGCCATTACGACTGTGGAAATGACTAAAGCACCAATTACGATGTGAAAAATACATCACGCCATTCTTTGATAATTCAAGGGAAGTTCTTTGGATTTCTGGATTTTGTCATCCTACCAATTTTCGTCAAATAAGATTTGGAAAATATCACATTATTCTCTAAATTTTTAAGTTTTTAGGGATAATTGATTGCCTTTTCGACTTCAATATCATTACTTTCATGAAATCAGAGTAAAAACAGTGAAACGGTTTTGAAAACAGGCAAGGAACATCCAATGCAAGTTTACAATTTTTTTGCAGGGTTATTAGACGTTTCCATGTGCACATATAGGACCGATATATACATGGTGACCACCATTATGGTTTTGATGGATTTAGATCTCTCTCTCTCTCTCTCTCTCTCTCTCTCTCTCTCTCTCTCTGTAGAGAGAACAAAAATCACAGTGGTCCTTGCCAGGTTGGGTCACCGTTTCAGGCGGTGGTGATTGAGTCGATCGTCCCTTTAGTCTCAGGTCTTTTGTATTTTTTTATTTGATTTTTTTTTTTACCTCATCCTATCTTATGTTATAAAAACTTAAAAGGTCAGAAATATGTCTATTTTTCAGTGTTTTGCCAAACCAAAATATAAGATACAAAAATTATGGAAGAATTTCTTATTGAACTTATAAGTAACAAGTGATTTTACAGAAACTCCCTTATTAGGTGATGTTGATATTTTACTGATTGTCGATCATTTAAAACACGGGTCCCATTTTTTTCAACACCTAATAAGAGAGTCTCGATAAAATTTCTTAGTATATCTAACATTGCTAATCAATCTTATTCTGATTAGCTTCATTTTTGGACGATAAAATATAATTAAGGCAAGTTTTAGCATCTCTTTTCCTTTGACGACGGATGGTATAGTTCTAGTTATAATCAAAGATCTCATGCTGTTTTGTGTAACCAATGTTTCAATTATGGCTTCGCAATTTTCTTTCCCTTTTCTTTTTGACTGAATGATGAGACGTAACGAACATCGCGACTCATATCCTGACCTAGACTCACAATCTCATATGTCAGCTTGCGAGCAATGAATGTAATTCAATGAACTAACTGTGATAGTGACTAGTATCCATGTGATGCATTAATGCTTAAACATATCTTATTTTCCCGAAAAAATATGGACCAACCGATGCCTTTTTTTTTTTTAATTATTATTATTATTTTTTATCAAAAAGCACAAAAATTATATAATCTATTGAGCATATATCAAAAAAAAAAAAAAATCTTATGGTTTGTAATAGGGGTGAGCAGCGGTCTAGGGTCGAGCCCCCTGGACCGACCTCGGATCGGCCCAACCCTCGCGGTCGGGTCCGGTTCCCAAGGGGACTGGTCGGTCCTTGGTCCTGAAATTCCAGGACCGACACCGTGCGGGTTGGTCCTCGGTCCTAGAGAGTTTTGGGTCGGTCCAACCTCGGACCAACCCCGTATATATATTATATTACATTATATTATTTATAATTCTTTTATATATTCAAACCTAAGTAAAATGTCTGTTATAAAATCTAAGAGTTATGATGAGATGATCTATCAATAGCACTAATAGTAATTTCAATTTAAAACTTTTGTTGAGTATTAATTATGTGTCGTTTGTTTTGTTTTAAGGTGTTTAGAAGTTCAAGTGAATTAACAAGATGTGAAGTTATATATTCATAGTTTATATTAAGTATTTTGAACTTTGTATGGTTTAATTGTATTTTACTAATGAATTTCAGCTGCACTTTGCTTTTCAATTTGTGTCAAATGGTAGAAGTTTTTGAAGAGTAGAGTAATCTAGATTACTACGGTGATTTGCTAGTCAAGTGGTGTGAAGCTCATTTTTTGATTGAGTGGACTCTACATGATCAAATGCAGGAAAACGCTTTTGCATATGGTGTTATGAATATTAAAGATAGATGATTACAAGAACTTTCCATCTTGTCCCATATCTCGATGAGCGGTTAGCAGTACGAAATTTCTATTATTGTGTTATCTTAAATTTGCTAAATATGTATTGGTATTTATAGTTTAGTTGCACAATGCCGCATTGTCGATGTATGTGTAATTTGAATTGTAGGTTTGCTTTTTTAGGGAGTATAAAAAACAAGACAAAAAAAATTATCGATCGGTCCGGGTTGACCCTGGAACCGGACCGAACCCATTGGGTCGGTCCGGTCCTTGGTCCCATGCTCAATAAGGTCGGTCCTCGGTCCTAAATATTGAGGACCGACATCGTACGGGTTGGTCCTAGGGTTAGGGGTGGCCCGGACCAACCCGGACCATGCTCACCCCTAGTTTGTAAAGCGTGTAGATTAAGCTCATATGAAGAATTGATTGTGTTTATCTCACTCGAAGCCTGTATAATTTTATAGAAAAGAAAGACAAACGCCTTGTTCGAAACTCCTGAACGAGAGACAAAATACCTAGAATTGGAGGCAGCACATCTGCCTCCTGTGATGGCGATGGAGATGGTGGCGGCGGCGGAAGTGGCTGACTGACTGGGTCGAAGAACTGATGATTGGTCTCGTACAGGATCAGGCAACTTGGCACCATGTACCGTCCTCCTGTGTACCTGTCACAGCAATCCCTGATCGTCTGGACGCCAAACACCAGGCAGCCGCTGCATTGCTGCTCCGTTAAGTCAGGCGTGCACTGCACCAACGCGTAGATCATGTCAGGCCCCGCTGATTCGTTCCCCGACGCGTACTTTCTCAGCGAGCCGCCACTCGCCGCCTTGGGCCATAGACCGTTCAAGAGCTTCCTCAGCGCTGCGCCGTACGTGTCTGGGCTCGAGACATCGTCAGAGGTCCTTGCCACGTAAGTGGGTTCTCTCGCAACTGTGCCGAAGAACGAGGCGTTTGAGTACCGGATTATGCAGTCCCCGGTGTAGAGGAGTGCCTCTTTCCGGAGGGGGCAGAGGCGGCGCGCGTCGGAGGCCAAGGCATCAAGGCAGTCGCGGCAGCTCATGGTGGTTAAGTCACCGCGGCAGAGGCCAAAGACGTAGAGGGTTTGGGAGGCGCCGGAGATGGTGGCGGAGGCATTGAAGAAGCCATAGGAGAGGGACAAGGAGTTGGTGGTGGAGATGGATGAGAGGAGGGTGGTGAGGGTGGTTTGGTAGGTGCTGTTGACCGTGAAGTTGCCAGTCGAACCACAGTAGGTCGCTGGGAATTGGGCGTTTATGGTGGAAGCAAACATTAGAAGAAGCAAGAGAAGGAGATCTGGAGGATCCATCAATCTTTTTTTTGGTTGTGTGGGTGTCTTGGGTTTCTCTTTGATAGAAGTATTACCCAACAGACTCCTTCCCTGGACAATATGACCAGCGTGATCAACTGGGTGCAATAAAGAATGCATTGAATCATATTATAAAGAGGCAATTGCAGTATTTGACACGTCAAGCTTGACAAATTACTAGTTTGAGCGTATATGACATTATTTTTTAAGACATTTTATAAAAAATCCTTTCTACTTTTCCATTTGGATCTATATCTTATTTCGATGTTTAAAAGTTGTAGAGACTTTAAGTTGAGTTTTAAATTTACATTGTTATAAGAATACGTTCAAGATCACAGAAAGTTACATCTAGTAAAACTTTTTAAAGAATGGAAGGCTAGAACCATCATACACTTCACTAATTTTGGCCTAAAAAGATCCATTATTGGGTTAGGTGGATTTGGAAGGGGTGGCCAATATATCATTTTTAAAGAGCATTGTCATATCGAATGACTTAAAGAATTTGAGTTTAGTAAATATGAAAACCGCAAGACATAAACCAAGGTTATAATCTGAAGAAATTAAATTCGGTGAAATGTCTTATGAAAATTTAACTTATACTTCATCGTTAAAAAAATTAATTTATCACGTCATCAGTGCTTCAGCCGGGGGGAAAGAAAAAAAAAGACACACACAAACCACGTTAACCACGATTACCAAACTCTAGCAGGGTTGTTGCGGAGTTGTCGTGTTTTTCAAGGGGCAACCTTCGAGTCTCGAGAAAGTATGATAAGACAACCGGCGATTTCCAAGCAATGAAGAAGCATTGACTCTCTGATGGAAAAGCGAAGACTCCTTTTCGGAGTCTGTCTTCTGCAATTATAATAGAAGAGGAGTCTCTTTGTCTTTTGCGGGTATGATAGAAAAGCATTGACGCCTCCTTCCGAGTCTCTGTCTTTTGCAAGTACAACAGAAAAGCAAGGACAACCGGGGATTGTCGAGCAATGTTGAATCGTTACCGGTGGAATCTTACTAAAGATGATGTTTTCTCAACATATGATTAACTAGATATTAAGTAAATTTGTTCATCTCCTTGTGATTTTAGTTTCAAATTTTGTTGAGAGCAGTCCATGAGTAAAATCCTGAAAGTAATAATTTGATATGGGGAAATGAATTCTTAAGATCGCATGAGGAAGTGAACCAATTGAAATGCATGAAAACTTATCCAAACTTCACTTGACCCGTTAGACAAAAAAAAAAAAGAGTCAAAAAATAATGTTAACAGGTCATTTTAATATTACATTGTTCAGTTAGAAGAAACTTCAGCTGAAATATTCTATTTCATAATTTAAAATTAGAAGTCTGGTGTGTAATGCTAATGGGAATGAGAGAATCCGATATGGTAAATCAAGAACGACCAAAAAGTCTCTTGAGCAATTACTCAACATAAAATATTTCAGAAATGAAAAAGAAAGAACTTGCAAATTTAATGATTGCTAATGAAGGGATAAACTGCACTTTGATCTCCTAATTGGAAGATCAACCCCAAATTTTCATATCACGATAAGCTATTAACCACTAATGATAAAAGTTCAGGGTTAAGTGCAAAAAACTTAATTTCGCTATGGTATATTGAAATGTACTTTATTTTTTTTATTCATTTATCAAAAGTTAAAACCCCTGTAAATTTAAAGTACTTCATTTCTAGGTTTGAGTGCAACAAGAGTTCTGATGTGACATAATTGCACTTGACTTTTCGATGCACCCTCATATCCTGGGACTATGATCTTCTATTCTCCCCAATCTAGATGAATCTGCACACACGTCGCTAGTGATTCAGCCTCCCCGACGCGGAGTAAACACATCACCGACTGCGTATATAATCTACCACTTCTTCAGAAATGCTAATAATCATAATAGATTAGACATAATTATCAAATCATTTATGCCATAAAGGTAATCCCTTCGATATACATTCATGGTTGCAGAAGTGTGATTCTAAATGCAGCTCGAACACGGCTAAGAGGCGGCTCAAAACATGCGCAAAAGTAATTTTTTGAATTTCCAGATTTTTTTCTTCTTTCTTTTGATGTTGGGAAATTTGTTAAAAAAGTCTCAAACCTATTGTACATATGACAATTTAATCATAAATATTCAATTTGTGCTAATTTAATCCTAAATCTTTTGACCATTTGTCAATTTTGTTCTAAATCTTTCGACTATACTAATTTAGTCCTAAATATTTTGATGATTTGTTAATTTGATCCGAAACATTTTGACATTAGCCAATGTAGTCCTTATGGGCAAATATCCAAATAATAAGTTGAGGATCATATTGGCAATTCTTTAAAAGATTTAGGATTATATTGATACAAAGAAAAGTTTATGACAAAATTGGTAAGTTGTTAAAAGTTTTGAGATAAAATTGACATAATTGAAAGGTTTATGAGTGAATTGGTTGATGTACTATAAGTTTACGACTTTTTTGAACAATCATCCCTTTAATGTTTATCTTTTTTTCTTAAAAAAATATTTACTGTTCATTTTGGAGAGTGTTGAGGCGAAGAACACCATGGCTCTCGATAAGCTGGTGGGGCTGTGGATGATTGATCCAAAGAGAGCTAAGAGGTTCTTTTTTTAAGTTATGCATTGTCTGGATTTGATATGCAAAGTTTAGTAAAAAAGAAAGAAACAAAAAAAGATGGATAGTAAAAGAAAAAGAAGATGAAAGGAAAAGGAAAAAAGAAAAAAAAGAAAAAAAAATCTCAAAAATTCAAAAAATTACTCGAAATGATGTTGTTTTGAGTAAATTTTTTTGTCAGGTTGCCAACATGCCACGTAGAACGGGTAGTGATGACTAAATCACTACATTAGTAATTTAAGGTGAAAATTGGTCGGACAGAGTACATCGGAATTTCATAAAAAAATTTATAATTAAATTAAAAAAATTTAAAAGTTAATGACTAAATTAATATTACTACAATAAATTTGCAACTAATTAAGTAATTTTTCCCACACGTCCATTAGCGTATACTTTAGCATGCAAATGAGCTATATGTCCTTACCATGCATTTTCATTGCGAGACAAGACTCTGTCTATTTGACCAAACCCATTTCTTACACAGGTGCTACCACTTCTCAACACACTTTACACCTTCAATTTGCTAAGGTAAAAAAAATAAAAAAAATTAAACAGTTAATCCTCGCAATCATAATATGGGTGGTCGTAAACATAGAAACAATATATATAGATATATATTTTAAACGGAAACGTAATGAAAAACAATTATTCAATCAAGAATATATATAAGTACATCTTCAGTCGAGCACTGTTATTTTTAATTTGTACACGTCATAAGTAGGCTAAATGAAACGGATTGAAGCTATAAGGAGAAAAAGAAAAGTCTTAGGTTCACCCAGAAGCGTTCTAGTATTGAAAAATGAGAAAGCGATATTAAGACATAATTATTTGTAGCATCGGACATAGAAAGGATTTCTTTCTTAAAGGCCAGCCTACCCCCTGTTTCTACATATTTGTACCTTCATCTATCGAATATCGAAAGTGTTCAGCCTGGAACCTGCCACACTAGAGCCAAATTACAACTTCTTTCGTACTGCCTTCAACCATTGAAATATGTTTACTTTGGATTCTTGATGCGCGACTGATTATATACATAGATCTTAGATTATAAGTGATTTTGTGTGAAAGCCTCTAACACAATATCAGTAAAGTTCTAAGATTGGGGTAGACTGCAAACCTATCTAACTGATGCTCTTCCTGGTCTACAATGGTCTTCAGATATTGCAATACGATGCAATTTGACTTGGTGAAAAGAGGAGGCATAAGCAATTACCGGTGCGAAATGGTATATTGTAGTCAAGAAAGTTCATTTTTTTTTTGCCAAGTAATCAACAAAAGGTATTACCTCAGCAACTTCTGCTGAAAGAAGTAGCTATTTTGTAATCTACTTTCTTGGGTCCATTTTAGTGAATGCAAAAGAGTATATTTGATCAATGAGTAAATGACTAAAGAGTATATTTGATCAATGAGTAAATGACTAAAAACCAGTACGAACAATGTAAATTGGAGATGAGATATTGAGACGGGCAAGGAAAGGCCATTGTTCGAACCCCGGCGAAAGGATACAAAAAATTCAATTGTTTTAAAGAGAGCAAAATTCTAGTCAATAATTTGATGTAATGGCAGATCTTAGGAACATCAGCAAAGTACTCACACTCTCAGTTACTTCCATTGCTTCATGGAAAAGCAAATGATTCTACTTTGTGTGTATAGAAACATTTTAAGCAACAAAATAAACTCTTAAAAGCAAAATGCAGAGTCTACTCTATGATGATAAGGACAAATTCAAACAAGCCACATGATTGAAATGAGAAAGTATTCTGGAATCATATGGAATTGACACACCCGCTGATAAAATGAATCTATATTTGTCACTATGACTTGTATTGAATGATCTTTCAGTGATATTCTTGAAAAACAGATCGACAGGCGACCAGAAGCTCAAACAAGAACAACACACCGAGGAAAAAAGCAGAGAGCAGGTTTAATCCATACACTATATGTTGCTTCACCAAAAACATTGATCACATCGCTTCTACACCATAACACATGTTCTTATGAACGATAAATTCAGATGTAACTGATTATATGGTTAGGCCTTCTTTCCTCTGTCTTTTGCTCCTTAGTTTCTTGTGCAACCACCATGAGTATCAGTCCATTCTGATCCACATCCATAGCAAAACTGAACCTGGCACCTGCAATTGCAAGCGGCCAAGGAACAACAATGTAGCCAACAAAAAGTAGAAAAGTATGAACAATTGAACATTCACAAACTCAGGTACCGCTAACTTTGCCAAAGGATTCATAATAAAACACTAACCAGCGTGATCTTCAGTACCAGCCATCAACAGAATAAAGCAAAGTGGCCACAGTGCTACTTACATAAAGACAGTGTACCATTGAATATCACTGATAGGGCTTGATGATTTATGAAACGTCTTATGGTTAATTATCAAACTACATACTGACCATTGCCTAGTCATGCAGCTTTCACACTGTATTCAAGTGTATTTTTATCATCACAATTTGATGAAATACGCTTGGACCTTGCACCTGAATTAAATTATTATGAGTTCATCTGTCTTTTATGTCATTTAAATTGTGAAAGCCACAATCGATGACAAATCCTTTCTAAAAATGGAAGATCCCTTATAAAGTCTGTTTCACCAATTATACACAAGCAACAATCCTTTGACATCTATAGGATTTCAGAAAAATCTCAACAAAGAAGCTGTAAGGTGTCAAGCTTCTTGATTTATCTAGATAAATTATTCGCTAGCAAGTAAATCTTTTCAGTGAATGTATCACAAACCTGCAAACGATGTGAGCACAACCCTGAGTCCTCTCCACGTAAAATTTGCATTTGGGGCATCTCCCCCATTTTTCCTCCTTTGCCAGCTCCCTCACAATGAGATCCTCCCTCCCTCTCTCATCTTCATTCAACAACTGAAACTCCTCGCACAACACACCAGCATGCCAAGGCACAGAACACTCGGCACAGAACAACCTATGGCAATATGGGCACTCACTCTCCCTGATCACCTGACCATCATCATAGTCCTTGATCAAAAGCGCTGAGCAGTTCTGGAAAGGGCAATAGAACTTCTGCGAGTCAAGAAACACTGCCTCGCACAACGATTTCTCCCACATGTCGAGAACATTCTCAGGGAGGATTTGCCTGCAAGAATTAATCTGTAGGACACCCTCACACTCCAATCCTGGGCATTTGATGGCGGTGACACTGTCCAGGACTCTGGTCTCCACATACCTGCTTATGCAGAGCGAGCAAAAGCTGTGAGAACACACGTTCCCGATCCTCAACATCTCGTTGGCCTCTTTTCTCTCTGCACAAATCTCACAGAAGCTCTCTGAGGATTCACCACCATCTTTCTGAACGCCTATCTCAACCGGGTCTATGATTTTCATTTGGCTTATGTTTGGGTTTGCTTCAGTTACAACCACCAAAGATAAAGAAGACCCAGTATTTCTTTTTGACGGATTCATATTCATCACAGACGAGACTTCTAAAACCTCCTGAAACTGCAACTCTTCAGCATATTCAGAATCTGATACTTGAGGAATATCGAACAATAATGACAAGAAGAGATCATCTTCCGAGAGAAGATCAAAGTGCCGCTCCATTTCAAGTTTCTTTTCTTTGAATGTGCTTGTTTTGTGGCTTGTTGGCCTTTTGAAGGTCGCTTTTTTTGTTTTAATATATCAAGATGCAGTGCGCTGTGAACGAAACCTTAGCGGAGAAGTTGCTTTATATGATTGGGACCTCTTTCTTCAGTAGTTTTTCTTTTTAAATTTTGCTTTTTGGATTGTGCTATCATTTTTGTAAAGAAAAGTTTTTACTAAGCTTGCTTTGCTTGGGTCAAGTCAAGATGAAGGATAATGCTCTCACATTGAAACTTTGATTTGTCACTTTACGAGGATATCAAATCAGGAGGTTTTGAACTTTTATCTTTTCAGATCTTTTATTTGCCTTTCAATTAACCATGGTCTAATTCCAGTCTAACCATTATAAAAAGGTGTAATTATGTTAACAAAGAAACATATTGAATCTATAATGTACATGAACGTGTGTATGCATAAGTAGACTAGAGGATAGAGCCTATGTTCTTCCTAGAACTCAAAAAACTTCTCATTTTCCGTTGGAGGATGGTGGTAAAAACACGGTTAAATAAAGTGATCAAATATATATATGCTCCAAAAAGAAAAGCAAAAATTCTTTTAATTGAAATAGTTTATAACAAAGACCTTTATATGGTGTCAATCTATAAGAAAGGAAAAACAAATTTGGATTAGGTCCCAAAAAGGAAAAATCTCCTAGTTAAATCCAATTATCATAAAATCTTAATTTGAAGAAGATTGATTTTAGACTTGAAAATACTTTTGAATGAAAATTTTTTCAATTCCAATTTTATCCGATGGGTCTTAGTCAATCTTTTACACTTGTTGTAAATCTCACAACACTGTAATGGTACGGAAAAACTGTCATTTTTGTTTAATTATTAATTGAATTCATAGGAGAACAAAAAACATACCTTATTATTTATTCAATAACCACTCACATATCTATATTACAAGTGTGAGATACATACCTCAATCTTAATTTTGGATACCGTTGACATCTAAATATTGGCTAAATATTTTAATATAAAATTGCATAAAAGAAAACCAATGATCAATTTGGCCTTAACAAAAATGTTTTTCACATCACCTAGGTATTAGGATCATTTGCTTTAACTGATTTTTTTTTTATTTTTATTTTTTGGATAATTTTATGCAAGGCCCCCTCACCACGTGCAGCACTGGTCGACAATTGGCCCGACGCCACGGTCGCTGCTTCGCCACCGACGACGCCATCTGTTCGCGTCGTTCTCGTCGTCGCCCGCGTTTGGATCCACCAACGAACTCCAATCGCTCGACGATTTGCCCGAGAAAATTGGTGGTCGGGATTTGGGTTGCCGTGACCAGAGAGTGATGGTTGGCGATGGCGGTTGGCTGGGCGGAGGCTGAGTCGGCGGTCTGGGCTGGCCAGGGTGACGCCGGAGGAGGCGCTCGGCCGTCTCCGTTGATCTCGCGAAACGGGAGAACGGTGGCGACCGTGAACCGGGTCGATTTGCTGGTCTGCCTGACCCGGTTTTCCTTGGTTTTGGGCTAGGGTTTCTGCTTCAATGGGTCGGACCTAGTTTGGTGTAAATCTTGGGCTTGGCATTTCTTTTAAAAAAAGAGGGGCTTGGAGTTTTTTTTTTAAATAGAAAAAAAATAGAATTCCGGGCTGGGCCAGCGCAGGCCCAGCCGGGACGGTGGCTTACGGATTCGGGTCGATCGCGACCCGGATCCATTTTTTAATAATATAGTATATTATAATTTTTAATATAAAAAATATTTTAATAATAGAAAATAAAAAATAAGGAAAAAAAAAAAAATGACTCATATTTCCATAAAAATAAGAAAACCCTTGAAACCCTACCCCCTAAAAAAAAAAAAAATCGTATTTAATTTCTTAGAAGCAAATATTGACTTATTTCCTACATTCCAATTGTGCTTTCGTGAATTGAATCCTAGAATCTGTGATTGGTACAAAATGCTGCATAAATGCTTTACTTGACACTTAAACAATATTAGGTACCGAAAGGGTATTAGTGATTAACTAATATAATTAATTCTACGATCCTAGTTTCTTTAGTTGCGTAGAAGTGAAGTATTTATTCCGATATTTCACTTGGGTTTTTAATCAACCCACTCCAAATCGATTAGCGGTGGCTCCTATTTGAAATTAACATGCATGTTAAAAACTTGAACTATAAGTTGTGAATTAGTGGGATTAGAAGAGCCCAGACTAAGCTTTATACTTAGCGAGCATTAGTCTCCGCACACGCCCGTATGTATGAGGGCGCCAAAAAAAAAGAGGTCATGAATACCACTTTACAACTCACATTAATTATTTTTATCTCCCTTTTTACGAAAATGCCACTTTTTTTTTTTTCCAAATAATGTTTATCCCCAAATCCTAAATTCTCACACCAACCCAAACACTTAAAAGCAACCAAAACTAAACCACCTAAACCCTTAGCAAGATTCTAAAACGAGTATCCAAGAAGGGATAATTTGGTCTTTTCAAAGTAGGGTTTTATTTAGAGTTATGTAAATAGTGTTTGAAAAGATAAATGTATGTAAGTGGTCATTGGTTTAAAAATGAGATATGTTTAAACAAACTTGCATTGGAAAATCTTTATGTGTTTTACACTCTTTTAGACTTTCTTTTATAGTTCCTACACATACATGTATGCTTTTTGGCTATAGCTACTAGAGACAAAAAAAGAAGAAGGAAATTAAAACATAATTGACTGATCATACAATTAAAAAAAGCGTTGACAAACACATGTTTGGCCACAGCAAACCACAATACAAATACAGTCGTGGAAAATAGACTATAAGTCTATGGAAAAAAAATTGAGATTGCATCACACTTTTATTATTAATATCCTAATTTTTTCCTATGGGTATGACATATATACCTATCAATTTCTCCTAAGTAAAAGATCATTCTCATATTCAATTATATTTAACTAGTGATTTGATAAAGTTGTCTTGTTCAAAGTGGTGATGATTATATAGGAACATTTTCAAAGTCTAATGAATAATCAATATCTGAGCAATTGCTAGGCCTAGAGAAACTTAAATTGATAAAATAATTGAGAATTTGTGTCTCTAGAACTCAAGATCCATGGTTTGATTCTTACTCAATTTAACCACTTTGAGCTATGTTTTAAAAAATGTAATTCTTCATGAATCTCCTAGCATCGATCATATATGTATATGGCGGCATGCCTTTGACTAAAAAGGACTTAGTTTGATGCATAAAAAATGGCTCAATATGTCACTTGAGCAGTATCCTAAGATCATAATCGCTAGAGGAGTATATATAGTATGATTTGAACTGCTTTGAGCTATGTTTTGAAAAAAGTAATTTGTAACAAATCTCCTAGCATCGATCATATATGTATGTGACGGCATGCCTCTGAATAAATCAGAAAAGGACTTAGTTTGATGCATGAAAAACTGGCTGAATATATCACATGAGCAGTACACAAAGATAGTAATCGCTAGGAGTATATATAGTATGATTTGAACTACTTTATCAACTATTTTAAACCCAAACTCTAATAGTTTGGATTTTTTATTAGAAAAACGTAATATACTATCAATTTGTTGTGTTATGGGTTTGATTGAATAAATATTACCTTTAATCTTTCCCAACAATTATGCAAGAAGTTTAATATCTATATAATCTCAAAGTTTATATTTCCAATACCAAACAAGAAAGAAAACGCTCCTCCATACATCCATACCAATTATTTAAACCAGAATAAGTATATGATGTTTTGAGTGCAAGTAGCATAATTTTATTATTTTTCATCGCTCAAAATTCAAGTTTAAGCTCAAGGTCAAGCTCTTTAGCTCCAGTTTGTGTTAAACTTGAGCTATGCAGTGAGATTTAATATTGGTAATCAACCTTAGGAAAGTGAAGTTTTGGCTTCTAAAACATTTCATCAAGTAAAAGCTCTTAATTGATAGCTCATTTAAACTTGAGGTGAGTGTTGCAATCTCAATTTATTAGAGCTGAGTCTTTGAATTTTAAGTCCTCTTGAGTCACATTGTGACAGCCCAAATTCTACAATGATAGGGTAATCATCCGGCTATCCTTCTACTCAAAGGATTAAGCCTCAATCCATGCCCAAAAAGTTGAGATCTCAAAAATCTTCATCGATAATACTCTTGCTTTATTTGCCACTAACCAAGGAACCTATAAAGATTGTGAAGGAATGGGATGAGTAACCACAACTTAGTCCAGTAGTGCGTATCCCTTCAAAGCAAATCGAGCAGCTATTATGCATGTATAAAGCAATACTAGAAACTCATAATCCAAAGTCATGATATATATATATATATATATATATATATATATTGAATCAAACATGTATTGTTATATTTCAACAAATCTTTCTATAAATAAAAAATATTCATTTAAATCCACCATCACAATACATAAATCGGTGGTAAGGTTTATTAATTAATCTCAAATCACGTGTCAATGGCTTATCCATCAACCAATATATTGCTCAATATCCTACCATACGACACGATGTCTAGTGATAAGGCGACTAAGATTCTCCCCTTAACAAAGTCTCCACCTACAAAACTGGTGGCTCAACCTGGAAGAATATCCTAAATTGGTATGCATACCCACAAACCTCTCACCTGGTTCATAATTATATTGAGCATCAAACAATTATCTTCCAATACTAGAAATCCACTCCATAATTAAATCTTATAAATCAAATAAATAATTTTTCGCAACGTAATCCATTCGCCATTCTTCAACCATTTTTAAAAGGGTTAATACCCTGAAAAACCCTAAATTAGTACACTTGTGACAAATTTTCTCCAAACTATTTTTTTGACCATGAAGAACTCCAAACTGGTACACTTGTGACAAATTTACTTCGATTGACCATAAAAAACCCTAAACTGGTACATTTACGACAAATTTACCCTAAACTAATTTATTCGACTGCAAAAAACCCCCAAAATGATAAATTTGTGACAAATATATCATCCGCTAAATTAGATTAATACCACAAAAAAATCACAAAAATTGTAAACCATGACAAACAATGCGTAAAATCCTAAATCGATATACTAGTCAATTGTCACGTGTAATTTAACTTAATAATTTGACAGTAAAGTTTAACAAAAACTAACAGAGAGTAAATTTGTCACAAGTGTACTAGTTTGGGGTAAATTTGTCAAAGGTATACCAGTTTGGGGTTTTTGGTGGTCAAAAAAATAGTTTGGGGTAAATTTGTTACAAGTGTACCAGTTTGGAGTTTTTCAGAGTATTAACCCTTTTTTAAATCATTCATAAACCAGTTTGCAAAGTAGTTAATATATTACTTCACAACACCTTGCATAACATGCTTTCTAAAGATTCATAAATATGGAGTAGTAAACGCTTGATTGGCTTTTTATACAACAACAATGCCATTTCTTTACTTGTACTATATATAATCTATATTTTTTGAAATATGTATTTACAAACTCAAAGAAGAAAAAGTACCATTCACCTCGGAATGCCTTTGATCAAACAACATTGTTATATGTGCTAACAACCTCGTAATCTTAACAATTAAACAAAAATCGATATCAAAACTGACTAAAATATTACAACAACTATGAAATGGCCATACTAAACTTAAATGTTAACAAAACGACTCCTAGGCACTAAAAAAACTCTTAACCGGAGTAGATATTCAAAGTTATTTATAGCGCAAAACTTGAGTACAAAATTGAGTAACATCATAATTCTCTCCATCAAACTCCATTTCAAGTGAGTTTATAGTCAAAATGAAGATCTTTTGAAACATTGGAATACCCATAACTTGGTCAACCCAAAATCAAGCTGAAAACCATCGAAATTTGGCCTTACTTATGAGGGTTAAGATTGTGCTCCTAGATGCATATTGTGCTTTATTATGTGCATTCTTGCATTTTCATTGTTCGGTAGTTTTTTGGATTTTTTTTTTTTTTTCGAAGGAACCGCTCACAATTTGAGACCCATTGCTATATGCACACGCGATGACTCGAACCTCCCCCTACATCGGGGTGGGTTAGTTTTTTGGAATTTGCTAAACTTGAAAACCATTTTTTAAGTTCTTGAGCATTATTTTGAGAAATAAATGGAGTCTTTCGTTCAGCAAAAAAATAGTTGTAATTTATCAAATTGAATAAGACTTGATGTCATGAATCGAATAAGAATTGATAATAGAAATTTAATTTGTAATTTCATCTAAAAAAGACTCTTATTTTCTCAAACAATGTTTGATAATTTCGTATGAAATTTATAACCTGAAAACATTATTAAATTAAAAGCCCAAAAGCCACTAGTTGCGCATTGTTCATCATTCGTAGCCAACTTTTAATTTTTTTTTTAGCAAACTATAAATCCAAATTAAGTTCTGTTAAAATCCTACGATTCTACAACACCATAAACTATCATTTTTATAAATATTCGCAACTCAATGACTCCTTAATCGAACTTTATAGTTCAAAATTCATAAAACTTCAAATTTGTGTCCTCACCCCAAATGTCACTCCAATTAGATGAACAAAGGGTGTGAGCAATTACTAAAAGTTACAATACATAGTTGAATAGGCTTGGTGAGACATCCGTGGCGCAAAATCCTCATCTTCTCTTTCCCTTTCTTCCTTTTCTTCTTCTTTCCTCCTTTTATTTTCACTCTCTTATTCTCTCTTTCTCGAGTGTGCTCTCAGCCGCGCTCTCCTTTTCCCTTTTTATTTCATTTTTTTTTTTTTTTTTTTTTTTTGGGCCCCACGCATGTCGACCAAGCAAAATAAAAATGCAACTTTTGCACATAATCCAAGGAATCATTAAGCAATATGAGGCGTCGGAAGAAGATATGATGCTGCCAAGCTGAAGTGACATTATGTATTAATAATCTCTTGGATAAATTACAATCAATAAATATTTTCAAATAAGGAAATTATCTAAAATGACATAAATTTATAGCAATTTTATTGATCCAAACTTAAACATTTTTATGGTGCCAATTGAGTTTTAAACATTTTCATATTTTATTAATTAAGTCTATTTAGGTGATTTTTGCCATAAATCACTAATATAAACGCTGATTGTCCTACTTAATATGGCAAGCACTGAAGTAGATAATTTTTAATAATATTTAAAAAAATTCAAATTTTTTGGATTACTTTTAGAATGTTTTTTCTTTTATGCTCTCTCTTTTTTTTTTTTTACAACTCTAACTGGTAAGAGTTGGATGACCTCACCTCGATCTTGGTGAGAGCGCGGAGGCCCTTGCCAAGGGTTGCGATGCCCCCCCCCAAAAAAAAAAAAAAAAAAAAAAAAAAAAAAAGAAAAAGCCTAGTCAAGGGTTTGGCCTTATGGATTGTGATGGTTGATTGATGACCTCGCCAGCTAGAGTTCTAAAAAGAAAAGAAAAGAAGATGAATAAAAAAGGAAAATTAAAATAAGTTAATAAAAATCGAGAAAATATTAAAATATTATTAAAAATTAAATATTATTAAAATAATTATCCATGTCAGTGATTTCTAGCTAAATTGGCTAGATGCACTTGATAGGCAAAAACGAAAAATGTTTAAAACTCAATTAACACAATTAAAAAGTTTAAGATTGAATTGGTAAAAATTCAATAGATTTAGGAACTTTTGGACAACTTTCCCTTTCAAATGTTCAATAAAACAAATTTTCTATCGCAAGTCTAGTACTTAGAATTTCATTCTTGTTGCAGCAATCTTAATTTAATGAGTCGGTCAATTGAAAAAACCAAAAAATGGACCGACGCAAATAACATTTATTGAAGAGTCAAATGCACCACTTATGGGAGACGTACCAGTCGTGACGTCATTGCTTAAAAACCTAAGTTTTATATCAATAAATGAAAGATTTAGATCTGAAAATTAGATATGCTTGACGGGAAGACTATACTGCGGTCAAACTATAAATAACACATATGGGGGGTTCGAATTGGTCTTTTCTCACCTAACCCATAAAATACGTCGGTAAACTATAATCTATTGCGGCTATAGTCGGATGCACCACGAGAGTAAATGGCCTGCCTAGTTTCTGTAATACACGGGATGGGAAGTCAACAAATTCAATTCATGAAACTTACGCGTATAAGAAAAAGGGTAAATAGATGATAAGATGAAAGTGGTTAACTATATAAAAATTAGAGGTGGCAAAATGGGTCTTAGACCCATATATGACTTATTTAAATAATAAATGGGTTATATATGGGTCACTTGATTTTTGACAAAAAGTAGTTAAATGGATTTAACAATAAAAGACTTTGATAGGTGGGTCTTAAGTGAGTTTTAAATGAGTTAGATTTTAAACCAATTTTCAACCAAAACCTCACAATCTCTCTCTTCCCTCTTTAACTTTACAATTTTTTTTTTTATTTATTTATTTATTTTTAAATTATAATTATTTTTTATTTTAATTTTCTTCTTTTTTTTTCTTCTTCCTCCGGTGGCCGGCATGGCGATGGTCGACGACCGGCTAGGTGAGCCTCGAGCTCGCCGGATTTGGGAGGCGGAGGCCTCGCAGATGCCGGCGAGGCTTGAGCCTCGCCGATCCGGGCAAGACTCGAACTCGCCGGCGTTGGGCGAGGCTCGAGCCTCGCTAGATCCGGTGAGGGGTGAGCTTGAGCTCGCAAGATCTAGCGAGGGCGAGCTTGAGCTTGCTCGACGCCGACGAGGCTCGAGCTCGCTGGATCTCGGTGAGGCGGAGGCCTCGCGACGTCCGCCGAGGCCGGAGCCTCGCCGATTTGGTGAGACTCGAGCTCGCCGGCGTCGGGCGAGTGAGCTCGAGGCTCACCGTGGCCGGCGGCCGGCCGTCGTCATGACCGGCGGCCGGCCAAAGAAGAAGAAGAACAAAAAGGAAAAAAGAAAATTATATTTAAAAATAAAATAAAAATAATTAAAATTTCAATTTAAAAAATAAAAAACATTAAAATTCGATTTTATAAAATAATTATTTTAAAAATTATAAAAATTGTCCATTAAATTTGTGTTGTATAAAAATATTTTAGCAATACCATTTATATATATATATATATAAGAAATAATTTATTAAGTTTAGTTAAATGGGTATATAAGAAAAAGTTTTATTAATAAATGAGTAATAAAAAGTTAAATTGGTCGATTTGGGTCGGACCATTTATGACCCGACCCAAACCTGACCCGACTCACCCGTTTGATGGGTTTAATAAAAATCATTCAACTAGTGGAACCAATTTGACTAAGGAGATAATTGGAGACAAATTCTCATTATTATCTTGGCAGCTATAAACATTCTATGTATCTTATATATCTGTTTTAAATCAAACTACTGACATGGAGCTCACCTAAAATCACGCCTAAAATGACCTAGTCCAACACGAATTCTGTAAGAGCAAGCTGTTCTAGCTGCTCTTATCTTAACACAAGTAGTGTCAGACATGACTTTTTGTGAGTAACATTCACTTCCAACATCCTATGAATCTGGATGTAATCCCAAGCAATGAAGCCATATAAATCCTAAATAATCTAAGGAAGAAGTAAATCATGATAATGTAATTTGATGATCTGAAAAACATGACAAACACAAAAAGTAATGTGCAGGGCACACTGATCTCCCATTTTCTAAGGCTACCGTGGGTAGAGCTCAGTCATAGAAACCTCATTTTTCGAGAACTGGTTCGAATTGCTTCTTGATTGCTCGACCTCAGACACCCTCAAATTGTAATCTTGCATGGATGGCATATCAGATTCGACGCCGCTGTGTATGTAGAATGCGGGTCTTGATGGCACTTGGAGAGTGACCGAGTCGCTGTTAAGCATGAGAAGGACCGAGGCCATTGTTGGCCGGCTAATCATATTGTCTTGGACACATAGTAGACCAATGTGGATGCACCTCACAATTTCAATACTTGAACCAGAAGTTATAGAGGGATCGATAATGTTTGATAATGATCCTTCCTTCCAATTCTTCCATACCTACAAAAATTTGACAAACATTGAGCAGATTGATATCTGGAATATTATGTGAAATGAGAAGGTATGTTCTTATACTCACATAGCTTATAAGGACTTCTGTGTCATCGCCCATGCGGAAAAGAGTGTTCCTTTGACCACTCACAATCTCCAAAACCAGCACTCCAAAACTAAACACATCTGACTTGATTGAGAAAGTTCCATGCATTGCATACTCCGGCGCCATATATCCACTGTCCATCACAATAAGTCCACCTTATTAGCTCTATAGTTTGTTTTTTTTTTCTTTTGATAAGCATTAGCTCTAAGAGATTGTCACTTACTAGGTCCCCACGATTCGGTTTGTCTTGGCCCGAGTTTGATCCAACTCGAACAGCCTCGCCATACCAAAATCCGATATCTTTGGATTCATTTTGAGTCTAACAAAACGTTGCTGGCTTTGAGGTCCCGATGGATGATACGAAGTCGAGAGTCTTCATGTAGATAAAGCATCCCTCGGGCAACGCCCATTATTATCTTGTGACGCGTATCCCAGTTGAGATTCGCACGCTTAAGGGGATCTACGCATTTTGGTGGAATCGCATTCTATAAGACGTCTATTAATCATTTTGTGAGGATAAAATTTCATGAATGACAACCTAAGAAACATACCAAATATGAACTGATCAAGGCTCGAATTGGGCACAAACTCGTAAATGAGAAGCTGTTCAACTCCTTCAAGACAGAAACCTAGGAGCCTGACCAAGTTCCTATGTTGTAGCTTGGCTAGTAACATGAACTCGTTCTTGAACTCAACTTCCCCTTGGCTAGAATTCTGCGATAGCCGTTTCACCGCCATTTCTTGTCCATTGGAGAGCTGACCCTGAAATTTCACCAAATTAGATCTTTGTGAGTATTAATTGGTACATTGAAGCATTTCTAGGAGTATCAGATTGATATCATATTTGACTATTTGGTTGCTTGAATTTTGAATACAAGAGTAAAGGATGTGCTTGGTTAATTATTACCATGTAGACGACACCAAAACCGCCTTGTCCAAGCTTCCTGGAATCAGAGAAGTTATCCGTTGCCGCTCTGATAATGCTGAAATCAAATTGCAGTGACTCAGCCGTGCTAATTTCATGCACAACTTCACCTAGAAAGACAAAAACGCTGTCATTCAGAGATCATTATCTTTTCATAGTTTTCATAATGAAAGTTTCACAAACTTTTAGTAAATGTAAACCCTAAACCTTTTAACCTTTATAAAGATTTTGGCCTAATTGTCGAAAGCGATGCAGCTCTTGCTACTTTGTCGGTGCAAAAGCATAGTCATTAGTCAACTTAATTATTTTCATAATCTTTTTTAACCTCATGAACAGTCGTCGTTCTAATGCAAAAGGATAAACACTCGCCTTCAACACTTTCTCTGGGCTGCTTCTTCTTCCTTTTCACATTCAGGAGCACGATGACAATGCTGATGACAAGTAGTGCGGAAATACTTGTGATGACCACAATAATCACAGTCCTCGTCGAATTGCTCTTTCCAACTGCAAGAGCAAAGGCACATTACGTTTATGATCATTGCTTGCTGCTTACTATGTGAAAGATACATCACGTGATTCTCTGATAACTCAGGGGAAAGTGTTTCAGATTTCTGGATTTTGTCATCCTACCAATTTTCATTTAATAAGATTCGGAATATATCACATTTCCCTAAATTTTTAAGTTTTCGCGGATGCCTTTTTTACCTCAATTTCATTACTTTCATCAATTTCTTATGAAAATCAGGGAAAAGACGGTAAAATGGTTTACAGAAACAGAGTGGAGCAAGGAATATCCAATGCAAGTTTGCAAAATTTTTGCAGAGTTATTAGAAGCTCCCAATGTGCACATACAGGACCAATATATACATGCGGATAACGGCTATGGATTGTAGCCCTGGCTCGATTTAGATCTCCGTCTCTCTCTTAGATGACATGACTGTGATAGTTGACTAGTATCAATGAATTGACTGTGATAGTTGAATAGTTCCATGTAGATGCATCAATGATTAAACATATATTCTTTTGCCAAAAATATGGATCAACCCGTACCTTCTGCCAAAAAGCATTTAAAAATTAAATGAGCTACTGAGCATATATTAATAAAAAGAATCTTGTGGTTTAACAGAGCATGTAGATTAAGCTTATATGAAGAATTTGATTGGGTGAATCTCACGCGAAACCTGCATATTTTTATAGAAAAGAAAAGACTGAAACGCCGTGTACGTAACTCCCGAACAAGAGCCAACTTACCTGGTGGTGGAGGCATTGCATCTTTCCCCTGCGATGGTGGTGGCGGAGGCAGCGGAAGTGGCTCACTGACTGGGTCGAAGAACCGATGATTGGTCTCGTACAGGATCAGGCAACTTGGCACCATGAACCGTCCTCCTGTGTACCTGACACAGCAGCCCCTGATCTCCTGGACGCCTACAACCAAGCAGTCGCTGCATTGCTGCTCCGTCAAGTCTGGTGTGCACTGCACCAACGCATAGATCTTGTCTGGCCCCACTGATTCGTTCCCTGATGCGTACTTTCTCAATGAGCCACCACGCGCCGCCTCAGCCAACAGACTGTTCAGGAGCTTCCTCATTGCTGCGTCGTATTTGTCTGGGCTCGAGACGTTGTCAGTGGTGCTTGCCAGGTAGGAGGGTTGTGTCACGACTACACCAAAGAACGAGGCGTCCGAGTACCGAATGATGCAGTTCCCGGTGTAGAGGAGTGCCTCCTTTTGTAGGGGGCAGAGGCGGCGCATGTCGGAGGCCAAGACATTGAGGCAGGCGCGGCAGCTCTTGGCGGTTAAGTCACCGCGGCAGAGGCCAAAGACATAGAGGGTTTGGGAGGCGCCGGAGATGGCAGCAGAGGCATTGAAGAAGCCGTAGGAGAGGGACGAGGAGTTGGTGGTGGAGATGGAGGAGACGAGAGTGGTGAGGGTGGTTTGGTAGGTGCTGTTGGCAGTGAAGTTGCCGGTCGAACCACAGTAGGTCGCCGGGAATTGGGCGTTTATGGTGGAAGCAAACATGAGAAGAAGCAAGAGGAGGAGATTTGCAAGATCCATTTTTTTTTTTTCTCTTTGGGTGTCTCGGGTGTCTCTTTGATAGACCCGACATGAACGAAGGGTTTAATCTTAAGAAATTAAATATGTTGAAATATCTAATGAAAATTTATCACGTCATCAATAACTCAGCCAAAAAAAAAAAAAAAAAAATACACACACCCCACATCAAAGAGAGACCCGAGACTCCAAAAAAAAAAAAAAAGAGAGAGAAGAAAAATGGATCGTCCAATTCTCCTCTCCTCGCTTCTTTCTCATGTTTACCAAACTGTTGCAGAGTGGGTGCAGAGTTGTCGTGTTTCTCATGGGGCAAAGCCTCGAATAAATATTGACTCCTTTTACTGCGAGTATAAAAGACGACCGGCGATTTCCAAGCAATGAGCAACTGGAGTCTCGACGAAGCATCGACTCTAATGGAAAAGCAAAGTCTCCGTTGTACGGAGTCTCGGTCTTCTGCAATTATAATAAAAAAGCGTTGACGCCTTCTGCCGAGTCCGTCTATTGCCCGCAATTGCCAAGCAATGTGGAATCTTTACTAGTGAAACCATGACTAACAATATGATGTTTTTCAACAGATGATTAACTAGATGTCAAAGGAAATTTGTTCATCTCCTTGTGATTTTAGTTTCAAATTTCGTTTAGAGCACTCCAAGAATAAAATGCCGAATGCATCAATTGACATGGACAGTGTATCCTAAAATGCATCAATTGACTTGCTCTGCTATACCCAAGAAAATAGTTGAGTGTATCCTAAAGATCGCACAAGGAACTGCATCACTTGAAATGTGCGAATACTACTTCCATTTAAATCTCCTATTCCATAATTTAAAATTAGAAGCCTAGTGTGTAGTGCGTCAGAGACGGCAGCAGAGGCATTGAAGAAGCCGTAGGAGAGGGACGAGGAGCTGGTGGTGGAGATGGAGGAGAGGACGCTGGTGAGGGCCCCTTGATAGGTGTTGTTGGCAGTGAAGTTGCCAGTTATGAGGCACCGATACTCTTAGGCTTTCATATCGTGTCGGACACTTCGACACGCTGTGTCCGACATTTTGGACACTCTCCGATCTTTCGGTCAGTCAACGTGTCGAAAAATTCGATACTTGGCCGACTTTTTCGACAATCTTCGAAACTCGAGTCGGAATTTTGACATACAAATTTCCGACACGCGTGATTCCGATATCGAGATCAATTTTAAAAATTCACTAAATGAGAGGTCAAAATATATATATGTAGAAAAATAAAACACGTTGTATATTAAATATATATTTTTATATATAAATAAAAATAATAAATGATATTAATAAATGGAGAATTAATGTTTTTAGTGCATATTCATTCTAGGCTTATTTATTTATTTATGAATTTGATTCAAATAATCATAAAAATGATAATTTTTTTTTTTATGACCAGTGAAGCGCCGTACACCGCGAGCGGGAGTAAACCCCAGGGCCCGCGGAGCACCCACCACCCCGTGGAACGAATATAAGACGCAAGCGTCTCCGCGGCGAGTCAAACCTCGCCCTCCGAGAAGGGGTCAGTGGGTCCCCCCACGATGGGGAAGACTTGCCGGCGGAGCCACCACGGCCGGTGGTAAAAATGATAATTTTTTATTTATATATAAAAATATATATTTAATATACAACGTGTCTCAATGTGTCGGAATTCTCTCGTTTTTTAGAAACGATATGTCAACATGTCGTGTCGTGTTACGTGTCGATGTCGATCGGTATAAATTTATTTAGATTGTCAGTCGAACCATAGTAAATCGCTGGGAATTGGTCATTTATGGTGGAAGTAAATAGGAGAAGAAGCAAGAGAAGGAGATTTGGAGGATCCATTTTTTTTTTTTTTTTTTTTGGGTGTTTCGGATCTCTCTTTGATGTAAGGATTACTCAATAGGCTCGAGCCCTAGATAATATAAATGCCATGATGGATAAGGTGCAAAATAAAACGTGTTGATTAATTTTATATAGGGGCGGCCACCATGCCTGGCACGCGAGGCCTTATACATTTTTAGTTTTAGTGCATATTATTTTACAAGATATTTAACAAATCTTTTATACTTTTCTATTTGGATCGACATTTTAGTTAAATGTTTAAAAGTTGTAAAGACCTTGAGTTTTAAATTTACATTGATGTAAGAATTCGTTCGAGATCACAAAAAGTTACATCTTGCAAAACCTGAAAGAATCAAAGGCTAGGGCCATCACTCACGTCACTAATTTTGGCCTAAAAGATCCATTACTGGGTTGGGTAGATTTGAAAAGGGTAACCATAATACCATTCTAAAGAGCATTTAATGACCTAAAGAATTTGAATTTAGTTAATATGAAACCACACCAGATAAACGAAGAATTTAATCTTAAGAAAGTATGTGAGTAAAAAAAGCTTAAGAAAGTAAATTTGTTGAAATATCTAATGAAAATTTACCAAGTCATCAATGCCTCAGCGAAAATAAAAAACAAAAATGACATCAACACGGATTGCCAAAGTTTTGCAACTTTCAACACGGATTGCCAAAGTTTTGCACAGTGCTGTCGTGTTTCTCAATGGGCAAAGTGAGTCTCGGAAAAGCAATGACTCCTTTTTTCGGAAAAGCAATGACTCCTTTTTTTCTGAATTCGTCTTTTGCAAGTATAAAAGCAAAGCAAAGGAAACCGGCGATTTCCGAGCAACGTGGGATTCGAGTCTCAAAGAAGCATTGACTCCTTTCACTTAATAGAAAAGCGAAGAGAACGACGGTTTCCAACCAAAGTGGAATCTTTGCTAAAGGTGATGTTTTCTCAATAGATGATGGCAAGGAAATATACTCATCTTCCAATGATTTTAATTTCTAGTTTTATTGAGACCACTTCGAGGGTAAAATCTTGACTGTATCAATTTGATGTGGGAGAATATGTCCTTAGAGATCAAGCTCATCCGGGCTTCACCTAACCTGCTATATAAAAAAAAGTTGAAAAATAATGTTGACACAGCATTTTTTATCACTTCATTCGGTTAGAGACAACTTTCACTTAAATTTCTTGTTCCGTACTTTTGTAAATGGAACCCTCGTGCGCAGTGCTAGTGGGAATGGGTGAATCTAATATTGTAAACCAAGGACAACCAAAAAGTCTCTTCAGCAGTAATTCAACCTAATATTGACAATTTTCCTCAAAAATCACTGATATGACAATTTTCCATATAGAACGGCCAACGATAATTGGACCACATATTAACAATTTTTGGCGAAAATTGATCAGAATGCCTACATTAAAATTTTACACAAAGATTTGAGACTGAATTAAAAAAATTAAAAAATTTATGATTGAATTGACATCTATACAATAAGTTTAGGATATATTGAATTAATTACATTATTGATGCTTATATCTGTGAATTTTCCAGCAAATAATTGCAATACATGATGCTTTGGTAAATTAAAATGATTCATAACATTGGTTTATAAGTAAGCTGGCATACTTTTGTAAGGTATTAAATATACTTTGTTTACCAAATAAAAACCGTTAAGAGACTAAATATTGTAATTCACAGTTCCGAATAGATTAATATATATAATCGAGGTTTAGACTAAAACAATTTGCTATCAACACTGCCATATCTTTTGTCTCTTTCTTCTTCTTTTTTGATCGGAAAAGGAATGTGCATTACTCAAACCGAAGTAGACAAATTACAAAAGGATTCGAGGTTCGAACATAAAATTAACCAAAGGGAACGAGGGGGATTTTTAATCCAATCTATCGGGAGAGTGCCGGCACGGTGGGCCTTCGCAACCCAATCAGCTGCCTTGTTATAATCCCTCGGTTCATAGTGGATCCTAACACCATGGAGCTGGCCCAACAGATTTATGCAGTCATAGATGATGGACTTAGAAGCCCAAGGTACTGCAGACCGGCCCATAATAAAGTCAACTGTAGATAAACTGTCTATAGATAAAAGTACTGATTGACCATCATCAAGTACCAAACCAGTTCGTGGATCTCCTTCATTTAGCTTATGTTGAAGCCACCGCAAGCCCTCACGAACAGCTAGGGCATCGACGATGGCTACTGATGTAGCGACCAGCTTCTTCACAAACCCATCCAGCAGCACACCCTCGGCACTTCTACAGATCACCGCAGCAGACCCCTCCATCGTCGAGCTATTCTAGGTGCAATCGCTGTGCAACCTGCAGCCGATCCGAACCAAGGTTGGGTCATCCACTACTGCAGTTCTTTGCTCTTCATCACAGATAAGGTTTTTATTTCCATACTTCTCGACCAAGTGAATCGTGTTGATGGCTTCATCGATGATTAAACTCGGGTTTGGTTTTAGCACTTGAAAAGTGAATTTGTTTCGCTATTTCGAAATCCGCCAAACCATTTCAGCTAAGAGGGCTTTGTATTCTTTGGTAGCTCTCACAGTAAGGTTTTCCCAAACCCATCTATCTATTCTATTGCATATCTCAGGGGAGATGTTTGCTTGTACCCTCTGATCCGACCATACTCATTCTGTCCAGGGACATTTGATAAAGATGTGTTCTATTGTTTCGGGTGCTTGGTTACATAAGCGACATGCCGGATCAGGTAACATCTCCCTTTTATATAAGTTCTCCTTTGTGGGAAAAGCGTTGTTACACGCACTCCACAATAGGAACCTGACTTTGGGATAGGTTTGAAGCTTCTAGATTTTTGTCCATAGTTTTTTTGGTGGCTGGTATGAGGTGGATGGTTGATTTTCCTATTATTGTTTGCCTGAGTTACGAAGCTTGTTGTATCCACTTTTGACCGTATAGGAGTCTGAGTTGTTTGCTGTCCATATGATTTTGTCTGGTCCGAGAGTAAGGCTTAACGGCGTTGCTACAATTTCTTGTACAACTCTTTCCTCAAAAACCTCATGTAGTAAAGTGAAATTCCATCATCCCTCATTATGGTTTATTAGTTCCGCTACCAACTGAGGGTCGTTTTTGTTTGCGGAACCTCCAATCTTGCCTGATAGTAGCCATTTATCATCTCTGATCCTGATCTTTTTCCCATCGCCCACCTCCCATTTAAGCTCTGGCTCGATTGCGTTTCTCCCTTCTAGTAAGCTTTGACATCCCCAAGAGGGTCGGGACCTCTATTTGCTGTCCAGAATTCTCCTCTATGAAAATAGAGTCCTTTTAACAGATTACTCCATATTGCATTCGGGTCTTGAATTAATCTCCAAGCTTATTTCCCCAACATCGCCTTATTAAAGTCGACTAAGTCTCGGAATCCAAGCGCCCCCAAATCTTTCCTATTCTTCAGAATCTCCCATTTCTTCCAATGTATGCCCTTCCTATTAGCATTTTGTTTCCACCAGAACAAAGAAACTTTCTTCTCAATAACTCTACATATCGATATAGGGACTTTAAATATGGACATGACAAATTGAGGTACGGCTTGGACTACCGTTTTGATCAAGATTTCTTTCCCAACGTTCGACATTAGCTTTTATTTCCATCCATCTAGCTTGCTATCGACTTTTGCAAGAACCCAGGAGAACGTTTGATTCTTTGTTTGTCCCTAGTCTGATGGGACACCTAGATATTTCCCCGTTTTTTCAATCACCGGCACTCTCAATTCTGCTGCTAGATTCTGTTTTAAGCCTTGGGGACAGTTTTTCCAGAAGAAAATTCCCGACTTGTTGAGGTTAATCTCTGGACCCGATGCAAAACAATACGAATGTAGGATATTTGCTAAATTCTGAGCCTCAGTGATAGTCCCATCCAGGAAAAATAGTGCGTCATCCGCAAATAAAAGATGTGAAAGTATGGGGTAATATGGATTCAATTGAACTCCCTTTAAGCTGCCATCTTCTATTGCTTTAAGGATCAAAGAGGATAGAACATTAGCCATTATGATAAACAGATAGGGAGATAGCGGGTCTCCTTGTCTGATCCCTCTAGTTGGTGTGAAATACTGATATGGCTCCCCATTCATTCTGATGCTAAAAGACATGGAGGAGATACAATATTTGACCAAAGAGACCCATTTCTCGCAGAATCCCATTTTCAGCATACAATTACATAGGAAATCCCATTCTACCCTATCATAAGCTTTTTTGCATATCAATTTTTAGAACATGTTGAAATTTTCTCTTTCTTTGCCTCACTCTCAATTGATGTAAAACCTCCTGAACAATAAAAATGTTATCTTGTATTTGACAGCCCCCAACAAATGCACTTTGTTCCAGAGATATAAGATCCGGCAACCGAGTTTCAATCTATTGGCCATCACTTTTGCAATGATTTTATAACTAAAGTTACATAAGCTGATGGGCCTATACTGGGATATGTTTTCAGGATTTGAGATTTTTGGAATAAGGGTTACGTGAGTTTTATTGATCTCAGGGTCGAAAGTACCTTGTCTAAAGAAGCTGTCGACCATGCTGAATATATCTTCGTGGATCTCTGACCAATTTCTTTGGTAGAATAGTCCGCTGAGCCCATCCGGCCCTAGAGCCTTTGTAGCACCCATTTGAGAGACAGCAAGTTGCACTTCTTCTCTTGTAATCTTCCCCGTTAGAGTCTCATTCATCTCATTTGTGACCAGTTGCGAGCATTGATCTAGGACAGGTTGGTAATCATGATCACCCACTGTGGTATACAAGGATTGAAAAAACTCTTAAATATGATATCTGAGGGTAGAAGGGTCTCTACTCCAAGTATGTTCACTGATTTGCGGCATGGAGATCTTGTTGCGCTGTCTTCTTTGTATTGTGGTTGCGTGAAAATACTTCGTATTCTTATCCCCCCATTTTATCCAATTAATTCTAGATCTCATGCCCCAATATATTTCTTCTTGTCTCCACAGGTTTTCTATTTGTTCAGTAATTTTGGGATATTCCCCCTGGTTTGAAGTCCCCACAGGCTGGTTTGTCATCTTAGTAAGAATGCCCCCAAGTATTTGAATTTCTCGCGATGCATTTCTAAATTTTTCCTTACTCCATCTCCTCAACACTTCAGCTACTTTCTTTGTTTTGTTGATAATGTCAAGAGAGTTGTCTGCCTCACTCTTCCATGCACTTTTAACTACTTCTTTAAATTCTGGATGTTCCGTCCAGAAGGCTTCGAATCTGAAATTTTTTGTTTTTCTAACTCCCATTATCTCCGAAGTCGGGATTATTGGGCAATGGTCCGATCCAATAACTGGCAGTGCATATGCCTCTGCATTAGGAAAAAGAACGCGCTAGTCAAGATTACAAAGGGCTTTATCCAACCTTTTTTTTTCACAAGCTCTGCCCCTTTCCCGCTTGTTAGACCATGTATAAGCACATTCCTTACTCTCAATGTCCATTAGTGAACATAAACTGACAAAATTTCTGAAGGATATCATAATATATCGGTCCACATCACGTCTCCCAACCTTTTCCCACTGGTATAAAACTTCGTTAAAGTCTCCGATGCACAACCACGGGAGAATATTTGAGATGTGAATGGAATACACCATTTGCATAGTTGCAACCTCTCTTGATAGTTCGTAGAAGTAGGGGTGAGCAGCGGTCTAGGGTCGACCTTGGACCGACCCTGGACCGGCCCAACCCTACCGGTCTTGGTCCGGTTCCCAAGGGGACTGGGTCGGTCCTTGGTCCTGAAATTCCAGGACCAACATTGTGCGGGTTGGTCCTCGGTCCTGAGAGTTTTGGGTTGGTCCAACCCGGACCAACCCTGTATATTATATTATAATTCTTTTATATATTCAAACCTAAGTAAATGTTTGTTAAAAAAAAAAAACCTAAGTAAAATGATGTTAAAGTTGTTGACTCCTCAGGCTCACAGTCATGGACAGACGGCATCCAAAAGGCGTGAAGTTTACGCCGTCAAGGTCTTCACGGCGTCCTCCTCCACAGTCCAGTATGTTCTTCACCGTGAGGACCAAGGAGTCCTCATAGTCACGGACTCGGGACGTCAAAACGACGCGAGGTTTACGCTGTAAATCTCCTCACGGCTTCCTTCCCCAAAGTACATTCTCTTCCATTCTATCTTCTTTGTTCTTCAATTTTGCATATGGTGTTATAAATATTAAAGATAGATGATTACAAGAACTTTCCATCTTGTCCCATATCTCGATGAGCGATTAGTAGGTATGAAATTTCCATTATTGTGTCATCTTATATTTGCTGAATATGTATTGGTTTTTATAGTTTAGTTGCACAATGCTGCATTGTCGATGGATGCGTAATTTGAATTTGTAGGTTTGCTTTTTTAGGGAGTATAAAAAACAAGACGAAAAAAATTATCGATTGGTCCGGGTTGACCACTCGGAACCGGATGAACCCATTGGGTCGGTCCGGTACTTGGTCCCGTGCTCAATAGGATCGGTCCTCGGTCCTAAAAATTGAGGACAGACACCATGTACGGGTTGGTCCTAGGGTTAGGGGTGGCCCGGACCATGCTCACCCCTATGTAGAAGCGTGAGGAAAAGATATTCTCATAGTCACTCCACTGGTAAGGTCTTTACAAATAGCATCCAGCAAGTCCTCGGTGCTTGTTTCCACTTCCACATTAACCTCTTCATCCCACATAAGAGCCAAACCACCCCCAATTCCGATCGGATTACATAACACCGCATTTTTGAACCGTAGTCTATTTTGAACTCTTTCTACAACGGTTTCTTTGTTCTTGGTTTCCATAAGGAATACCAAGTTGGGCCTCTCTCGAGCCACAAGGGCTCGAAGGTGCTGGACTGTCAAGGGTGTGCCCAACCCTTGACAGTTCCAGCTCAGTATCTTCCTATATACCCCGGTGGCTTATTCGAGCTAGCCACCGCATCCCTTTCATTGGCCCCTTCCCACACTTGAACAAGGGTATCCATTAGATTCTCTTCATCCAGCACCTTCCCTATTTGCCCTCTCTTCTCATATGGAGTAAATCGTTTATGTTTTTTGGAAGTTTGAGGCTTTTGTCCCATCTTGCTTTTCTTCGATGACCCTTCACTTTTATAGCAATCTGTAGAGGGTAGAGATAATACATGAATGTGTCGTGCTCTTTTCCCTTTGTTGCTAGCTCATTGTTCCACCATTAGTTCATCTTGTGTTGGCTCCCTTGCTACTGAATTGTAGATAACTAATGCCTTATTCAGCCCTATTTGGTCTTTCTGCAGGTTCAACTCTTCAGCATAAAAAGGCATTTCTAGTACACTGTCTTCCTCCTCTATATTAGTGTCTATTTCACCATAAAAGGTCTTCCAACAGGGGCTGTGATCTCTCACTTAAGCCTTCAGCCATGACCCATATCTACCAGGTTTGTCTTGAGCTAAGCCTGTCTCTTCATAAGGGAACTTCGGGCAGAAATTTGCATAGTGGCCCATACATCCACAAGAATAACAAAAATGAGGCAACCTTTCATACTTAAAGTCTATCCACCACTTTCTCCCCCCCCCACCTCCAATATCGAATCGGCCTTTAAAGGATTTTCCAGATTCAGAATTACTTTAACTTTACCAATTTTGCACGGCCCATTATTCTTAGCCTCAATTCTAACTTCCTCTACTTTCCCCAATTTCGAGGCTATATTGCGCATAGCAGTTTCCGTGATTCGAGCCCGAGGGAGACCCATAATATGCACCCAGAAAGGGTAGTGTTTAAACTTGTAACAATGTTCAGGAACATTCGGGTCTCCTTGTATCAAGACAAGGAGATTATTAGCAAAAGACCAAGGGCCTGAATTCAGCACTCTATTTTTCTCCTCCACCAAGGAAAATACAAAGATGAAATATCCAGGTTCTATTATCTCACATTTCACCGATTCGACTTTCCATGCTTTCTTCATCGTGCTTAAGAATGCTTGGAAATTAACATGTGGCTTAGAGAAAAGTTTCCCATAAAGGGTGAGTTCACTTTCCTGTTTTTCTTTGTCCGGCATTTCATCGAGCAACTCAGTGATGTCTTCTTCTACCCATAGATCACCCATCCTTTTACACAGCACCATCATTCTGTGGTTATTGTCGAAGGTACCCTCCATGTTTGTTGCAATTTCCTGTTCTAATGTTAGTCCGAGGAGTATCGAAATGGGTTGATTACTTGTTGATTTTTCTGGAATGAAGGGAGCCCTAGAAGCCCTTTGAAATTTCTCAAGCCAGTTAGGTATAGAACCAAGCACTCAAATCCTGTAGTTCTTGGGTTGCCCGAATCTTGATGAAAACAAGCACCAGTAGTGAGGAGGGAATTTGAAGGAGATGGAAGCTACACTTCTGGAGCTCGCCACTAAGGGAGGATTTCCAATTCCATATTCGAGATCAAAACCATGGGGGAGATGGGACTGAAGAGTTAATCTGGGTTCAAGCAGATGGACGGGGGTTCCATGGATGATGACAACTAGAAGATCTTGAGCTGGAAAAACTAACTTTTAGGGTTCATTGGAAAGGACTATCACCAGAAGGGATAGAGAAGACACTCACACAAGTTGAGAGAAAACAAGCTCCGCGGAAGGGGAGAGGCCATTGCTCCAAGGAGGACATTTGGTCCTTTTGTCTCTTTCAATTGGTTTAAATATTTAATTGAAAGAAAGGTGGAAATGTTCCAAACAAGACTTAAAAAAACAAACAGAGAAGTAAAAAATGTCAACATGTACAATATATTCAACACTGTATTCAAATAATTTAAGCTTGAGTACAGGATTACGCACTCAATTTCCGGTCATATGAATGAAGAAAATGCTTTATAAGATTGAAGTTAACTTTCATATTGTCGTGACCTTGTTCCCAGAGACAAACCACCAAAAGGAAAAGCTAATGGATTACTAAGGTTACACTCAGCACGGACTCTTGATTATCTAATGAATAGTCGACGAATCATTCAATTCTTTTAAAATGGACATTTGTTTACACCAAAAAATGACTATCTTTTGATTATTATTGACATGCTAGACTTAATCAATGCGAGCAGAATTTGGTCATTTATTAATAGAATTATCGATCACTTGAAGAATTGACAACTTAAAGAATCAATAGCTCCAAGGAGTTGACAAAAGATAGAGTTAACAATTTCGGATGCAACTGTAAAAAAAGTAATCATCAATGTAGTGGAACAAAGCAACCGTCAAAATGGTGAGGTCGAACAAACCGTCAAGATGGAGTAGATGAAACCATCAAAGTAGTAGAGTTAATATAATTATCAATGTAATTGTCGATTATCGTTGTCCTTGGAAAGCCCCCACCCCACCCCCTCCCTCCCTCAAACAACACACAAGACCTGTTATCTGTTAGTCATATTTTGAATTCTTCAATATAGTTATGGTTGTTGTTCCCAAATACTTTATCGTTGATTATATTTCAGCATGTATCTTAACTGTAGTTTTCAAATATATGCTGTTTATTAAATTCTGACCTTTGCATCTTCATGTTCTCAAGTTTTCACATCGATTAAATTTCTATAAAATTTATGTACTTTCAGTTATGTTTGAAGTGAAATTACTAGTTTCTTTATGTAATTGTTTTATTTTTGTTCGAAATTGCGGAACCTACCTCACGTGAGGTAGGTTTCCGCAATTTCACTTTGATTTTGACTAAAAGAGGTAGGTTCCGCAATTTAAGGGATTTTGTCACAGACACAAATTTCGGCAAAACACCCCATGACCAAAATTTTCAATGATATTGACTTTATTAGTTCAAAATTTGATCAAGAATCAATCTTTCCTAATTTAGCAATCCTCGTGTGCTTTTCACTTATCAAATTCGGCTATAAGAGATAACCAATGGGTTTGGCCTAATTTTATGCTCTCGCGGGCTTAACCTAATTAAGCTCAGAGCCTCCCTACTTAATTTAGTCCAATTATAATACAATTTATGTGGGCTTAAGTAAAATGCTCTTGACATCTAGATGCAATTTAATATGTTTTTGTTTAGGTAGGGGTCAACCCTAATTTTCTATGTAATGGATGTCTAAATAGATCACTTAAAATTAGATGCCAATACTTATCCTTGAATAAGGACTTTTAATTGCTGTTGAAGCATGTAGTTCCCTCTACCCTGATGGATAAGAACGTTATTTACTAGATATATTTAAAGATTTCTTTCACAGGTGACCACCACGACGGGGTCATGTCTTCCAGCCTATGGTTCTTCTTCTTTAGATATCTGAAGGATGGCGTCAATCAACCAAGATGATTGTGGTTGTCAACCCAAATTGCATGCTTGGGCGGCCTGAGATCACAACTGTCGAGTCTCCTAAGCGCGAGTTCAGGTGATGCTCATGTGATATTATCCTGGCCTCACTATTCTTATTCGACATTCAACCACCAACACTCGGTGATCACCGAACTCAAGTGGCCACCGTGTGGTGGTTGTTGACCTCAGTGGGCCGCGACATAGTGGTCCTATCTCCATCACCTTTTTCTATCTATCAAGTTGATTACATGACCTTGTGTTCCTCCAAAGCTGAATAAAGTCGAGTGAATTGGGCTATTTTGTTCTCAACCTCAAGCGGAGACTTGGGAAAGAAAAGTCAAGGATGTGAACTGCCGTGGACTAGTTTGTTCCTCCACTGCTATCTTTCTTGGAAATTTCTTCATCCAAAAACGGTACATCCTCGAACGACATCTATCACTTCACTCATCTTTCTGTGAATTACCAACTTTAGATTTTCCCTCACCTCCCAATACTTAAGTCTTCGCCTACAGGTGTGTCACTTCTTCCTTTCCTTTTGCCATTCACCATTTTGATTAAACATCTTAGCCCCTTATTATATCTCCTCTGTCTAAAAAACTTAAACTATTAGTTGAAAGCGTAATTCAGCATTCAAATATTCTAACACTTTTCTTCATGTGTTGTCTTGATTTAGCCTAAGATTAAGTGCGAAATTATATAGTAAGAAAAACAAATAAGAGGTCCATAAAGATTTGAATTTAAGAACTCATGCTTTGTTCCATGTAGAATTTATGAAACCATTACCAAGCGTAGTTTAACATTTAAATATTCTAAAAGTCAAAATGAGATGTTAATGTTGTTTGTAAAGAATTTGTATTTTCCATTTTAGTATATGTTCGATTGCCCTGAAATTGGCTGCATACCGCATTGTTAATATATATGCCCTTAATCGGAAAGCAGGCCTACTTTACAAAACAATAGAGAATTCCGTAATACCTTTGCACTCAATCAAAATAAAAGACAAATTAGCATCAGTAATATTAAATTAACATACTTATATTAGTTTCAACCTTCAATACAACTATTGGAATAGATTTGAATCGTCATTATGACTCTGACTTATTTTAAGAATAAGTGAGAAGTTATTTGTTATTGAGTATATATATCAAAAGTATCCTGATTATATTTAAGCTCTAACATGACTTGTGCTTGTACAGTTTCGTTTGAAGTAAAGTTGTTGATTTCTTTATTTACCTATGATCATGTTCTGAGTCGCTATAGAACTCTTCTCCATTGATTAAAAATCGAAAAACAACTTTCGATGAAAAGTATTTCAGCTCGGAAGAAATTCCAACGAAAAAATAAGGCCATTTCAAACAAAATGTTACATTCATTTTGTTTATATTAGGGTTAAGGGATGCTTGATAGGTATGCGCATAATTAGGTAATCATCTATACTATCACATAATCAAAGAATTCCTTCTATTTTAAGGGGATCACAATCCTTTTTTCTTCCCGAAATACCCACAATATTTATTATAGAATTCTGTCAGTAGGGAAATGCATAAAATTATCACTTTTTTTTTATCTCTCACGTTCTTCTATTTTAAAATTTTAAACTTTTCTATCTTATAAAAAACCTTACCAAAAAAAAAAAAAAACCACCTGTGGTGGCGGCATAGTGGTTGAACGGGTTCCTTTCGAGAGAGGTCCCGAGTTCGAATCCCCGCGTCGTCTGCCTGCGAGAAAGGAACCCACGATTTACCGGGGCACCAAAGGTGGTGGTGACTCTACCCCTTCTCCAGGGTTTACTTCCCTAGGTACCAAAAAAAAAAAAAAAAACTTAACAAAAAAGTTCACATTCATATGTATAATGTTTTTTTCATATTGTATAAAAATTTTTTTTTTGTTATTTAATAATTCACATATTTCACAATAAAACAATGATACAAAATCTTTCAAATGTTCATTTTTGCATACATAAAACATGTGCGCACTTTTTCTAGTAGATATATAAATAGATAGATGAACTCTGTTATGTCGTAGCAATGTACAAAGACCCAGTTATCATGACCTCGTTATCTAAAGACGTGGGAAACTCATTTATGCACAGGTCTATAAAGGGATCAGCGTTCTTTACATTTGAAAAATTCCAATTTCATAGGTGATAATATCTATGATTGAAGAATAAATATTTGTACAGACAAAAAACTCACATAGATGGCAAGATAAGGAAAATTTCTGAAATATTCTTTGGACGGTAAGAAGGAAAATATCTAAATTTACCTAAAATTCCCTTAGTTACGATAAATTATTATTAGAAATTTCACTTGAGGACCCAGCCGGGAGGAGGACAGTTCGACACGAGTCCCCTCCCATCTTGTCATGTCCTATTTTGCCCTGCAAGGAAATGATCTCCCACTCGTCGTTTTCTGGATGTGCGTGCAAGCAATATCTACACGCACTTGCAAAAGGAAATTTTACGTGTACGGCTGGGATTTGTCATAAGACCCACTTTCCAGCTCAAGGATCAAGATTGTGCACGGCAAAGCCAGTCAAGGTTCCCTTTTATCTTTGTACGATCAACTTTCCAACTCAAGGATAGAAACAAATCATCTAGCTCTCTTTAAGAAGATTGAGATGCATGATTTGTCCCTTCTCAGTGAAAGCCCAATGCTATCCCAGTTACCTATCGAATGCAATAAGCTTGTTTTATCGAGGTACTGAGGTACTAAGATTGCTGTCACGACTACTCTTCATCCATTTCTCATTGTCAAGATAACCATTCACGAGCATAACTCATGAACTTGATTGACAATAATAACTGGCATTTCCTTGCTTTTGTGCTTCTCAGTGACTTCAATGAGAGATCAAAGTGGGTTGAGGCACATTATGATGTTGCAAAGTCATATTGGGTATATGAGAAGTGATTCCTGTTGAGGTGTGGTTCATACTCTCCATCAACAGAATGACACGGAAGTTCATATTCCCCATCTTCAGCTGCACGTAGCCCTAATTTAATTTAAGAGTGAATCAAGATAAAATTTTACACTTCAAATATTTTTGCTCACTTTTACTCTCTATTTTTCTTTATAATTGTGTGGCTAATCCTAATAGTTCCTCCTGGCTCTGATAAAATACTTCCGTGTTCTAACAAATGTGATTCCGAGACTGATAATATTTCTAGAATGCTGTAATTTCATGGCAGCTATTTTGTAAGCACGTCAAAGTCAGATTCTACATTACATAACACGCATGTCCTATGAAATTTCAAGTTTCTTGTAATTTGTAAACAAAAACCTGTCGAAGTGTATTTTCTTCTTCCTTTTGTTCCAGTTACAGGCATGCAGATTGAATTTAATTCGCATATCAAGTTTTCAATCATGCACGGCCTTTGCTTTAGTGGTTTTGTACCTCCCAAGACTTTGTTCATCTACTACGAACTACCAAGACTAGCAGACTTCTAGATAGATAAATCAAATGGACATATTTCCTGGATGTCGTGATTAGTTCTGTTTGATTCTAATCATCGTAAGTGTCATCGTAAGAATCATGCTTTTTTCATTTCCATTTTGTCATATGCTGTAATTCCACTGCACGATTTCGAATTTACAATTTGAATTTCTGTTAAAAGAAACTATACGAACCACATTTAGTTCTTGATGAGATATTCCTTTTCATTCAGAATAACTTCTGATGAACTTTTGACAATGCTTTAGTACTTCCCCCGAGCACTTCGCTCTCTCGTGCTCAGCAAATTGGGTTAACCCTTCGACTAAAAAAAAATGGGGTTAACCCGAGAAGAGTTCGTTTTGAAGGTAGGGCAAATTGCGAGGGACAGAATATTTTAGGACGTGATCAACTGCCCGGACAATGTAAGAATCGAAGAGCAAATACAATTACTTTCAATAGTCCAGAATATTTCAAAAATCTTAGTGACTTATATGTGACCTAAAAATTTACCATTTTAGGGATGATTTTGTTGTCATTTCAAGTATAATGGCATATCAAGAAGGATTGTGTCTTGTATTTCGTCTTATATATATATAGGTGCATTTTGCTAAGATTTCTTGTATTATTTCATTTGCTCTCTTTGTGCTTGGTTCTACACAAAAACCACGCCTAGTAACTATATGAATTATTCTTATTTGTTACATGTAGAAAATTTATTCACATAAACAACTAATTAATCAAGAACAATCGGATCCAAACTGTAAAACATCGGAATCGATAAGAATAGCGGAATTAAAATGTACATGTTTGAGATATTACTTCACTTGAAGAAAAATAGATCACTTTGATAGCAAAACTCTATTGGAATATCAGATCTTTCTCTCTATAATCTATTTTAGTATAGCAGCTTTTAATGGGATTAAGCAACTGATAAGTATAACCTACCTTTTTATAAGCTAGAGACGGGATTTAGCAAATCCTAATCGATAGCGTATCAACTGGGTCTCTCCCATTACGAGCTTTAATTAAACACAGTTGCCTACATTATGCTGTTTAACTAGGCCCATTATTAATAGATGCCAAAATCCAGTTTAATAAAATCACTTAAGGGTTTAACAAATATCGGAATGTCCATTAATCTAATTATTTAAAATAGAAAATTAATTAATTAATGTAAGCCCATATTATAGGAAATTTCCAACAACGTTCACATAGCACTTAGCACTGGATGTCATATGCCATGTTACCCAAATAAGAATAATGCGGAAGAGAGATTTTGGTTGTGTTATAATCAAAAGCGCATAAGCCTTATTTATGAGTTTAATTACATAACTATCTAAGGTAATATATTAATCAAGAATGTACACAATCAAATAAAGATATGGAGAATCTCCAAGATTTATGAAACATTATGGGAGATATGGAACATCAAGGGAATTATCCTAAAGCTCTATCATCCCCTCAAACTCAAATGGCATAAAAGAAATCAACTTGAGTTTAGATAAAACATCCAACCAAGAAACAAAACAAAACAAAACAATCGGATGGATAGCTGAAGCGGTTTGGTGTGCTGAAGAGAGAACCGATCAATCCTGATGTGATTGCTTACTTGGCTACTGTGTGTTGTCATGATTGCTGTGCAGACTACGTAGCAAGAGGCTATCATTTGGACAAGATGCTGCTACAAAGGAGGCTGTGGTCGCACAAGAGCCCACTATCGCAATAGGAGGCTGCGGGGTTACTATGCAGGCTATGCAGCCGAAGGCTATCATGGTGTTGAAAGTTGTCATGGTTGCTTTGTAACAAGTTGATGTTGTTACGAACTCGACAAACAATGTCAATGATTGATATTAAAAGAGGGATATCAATAATACTAAAAAAAAAAATGACATGACATGCAATTTGAGTAGTATCGAGATCGGCACGTGACACAATACGACACGACATACTAATACATCATTTAAAAAAAATATAAAATTTGAACACGTAAGAATATGTTGTATATTAAAATATATTTTCATATATACATAATAAATTATCATCTTTTATGATTATTTCAATCAAATTAATTTTATTTAAATTCATAAGTAAATAAAAAATAAAAAATAAGTCTAAAATGAATTTACACTAAAAATATTAATCATCATTTTTTAATAATATTTATTATTTCAATTTGACAAATTCAACTCCATTTTAATAATTCATAAAACTTAGAGAGAGTAAAAAAGTGATTCACATTTTAAACTTGCATGTAAGACGTGCGAAAGAGAAGAGGAAAAAAAACTTGAGACGTGAATTATGTATCACGGGAAGTAGAGTCGAGAAAAGAAGATAATAGAATATTAGGTTTTTCTTCTTTCCCCATTTATTATTTTTATTATTTTTTTTATATTTTTCACATATATGCATTTTCACCTCTTATTTATTGAAAATTTTAAAATTAACCTCGTGTGTCGGAATTCCTACTCGAGTATCAGAGAATGTTGGGAAAGTTGACAAAGTGTCAGATATCCGACATGTGTCAGCCAAGTGTCGAACACATGTCGGAGTGTCCGATATGACATGGAGGTTCCTAGAGAGTGTCGATACTTCCTAGCATACAATATATGTTCTAGCGTGTGCATTTGAGTGTGTGCCGATGCACTCAAAGTTTATTGGGGATCGCCTAAACTAGATAAAGCGAAAATGAAAATTGAGTAATTTTTGTACATTTCTACATTATGTAATGAAGAGTACATATAATCAAAGTAAGATATGGAGAATCTCCTAGATATATACAACATCGTGAGAGATATGGACCATCAACGGAAATATCCTATATATCTAAAATGTTGAAATACCTTGACCATGAGACTTATATGCTCTTTATATACTTATAGTCTCCTTATACTTATTAGTTTAAACTTTTAATATAGACTTTCTAATGTAGTATCAAAGCCAAATTCTACCTTAGTTTATTTGATGCGTGTTTTTATCCATGGTTTGCCAAATTTCAAGTGTCATTCCTAATTTGGCTTGCACGTGAGAAAGGTATTAAAATATTCCACATTGCTTGACTATGAGTGTATGTGCTCTTTTTATGAGAAAATTACCAAGAAAGTCCTAAACTTATTGCAATTTTTATAATTTAATCATAAACCTTTTTTTTTTGGCCAATTTAGTCATAAACCATTTACAATAGTGCTAATTCAGTTCATTCGACCCATTTTGGCCTGCTGACACTGACATGGACAATATTTGAACAATATTTTATTTTTTCAAATTTTTTCTTTTTCTTTTTTTATCTTCACTTTCTCCTCCTTCCTCGACCAGAGGCAAGGCCGATGAGGGACCTCCCTAGCCTCGAGGAAGCTTGGCCAAGACTAGGCGACCTTGCCTAGGTTACTTACTGCCCTCGCTAGCCATGGACGAGGAACAACCTCACTAAAGGCCACAAGGTCGAAGGCTACAAGCTCGCACAGCCTCTGGCGAGGGCTACCAATGGTGGGTGAGGCTCACCCTCACTAGATCTAGTGAGAGTCAAGCCTCGTCGGCCATGAGCAATGCCCATCCTCGCTAGATCTAACAAGGTGGTGCCTCGCGAGAGACTACGGCCTTTTGCGGCCTCTCACCTAAGCAAGACACACTGGCCATGGGCAGGTCGTGGCCTTGCCATGGCTGGATAAGGCCGGGCCTCGCTAGATCTGGTAGAGTCTCATTGTCGCTAGGCGAGGCTGACCTCCCCAGCGGTCGCCTCTAGCTAGTCATAAGGAGGAAGGAGGAAGAAGAAGGAAAAAGAAAAGAGAAAAAGGAAAATAAAAAATAAAAAATTAGAAATAAAATAAAATATTATTGAAAAATTATTCACATCGTATCGATCGGACGACCGATTAAAATTAGCCGGATGAACGAATTGGCACAATTACAAAGTTTTATGACTAAATTGGAAAATTTGCAATAGGTTTATGACTATTTTGATATTTTTCCTCTCTTTTTATGTATGTGGTTTCCCTTCACCTATAAGATTAAATTTTTTTGTTGGACTTTTTAACATGGTATCAATAGTGAAAGCATAGAACAAACGCAACTATTACAAGTAAGAAATAAATGTAGAAAATAAACTTGACGTAGAGGATTTATGTGGCTAGGCTGGACATGCTTACTCCATGGGAAGAGATTGATGAGAAGTTCCGCTAAATCAAAAAGAGGAGAGAGAAGCTAGTAAGTTACTAGAATAGCTTACAACATGGGCATAAGTATAGCATAAGTACCAAAACTTGGCACATGGGGGTCAATTAAGTTACAAAAGTTATGAAATGTATATATACGTGCACTTTCTTTGAAAAATGGATAGCTGAGTGCCAAATCTAGTGACCTTGGCCGGAAATTTCACGTGGCAATTTTTTAATAATATAACTCACTTAGATGACTCGTCGGAGAGTTGAATCGGCAAGAAAAAACAAAAAATGACGTCGTTTTGCCTCTTATTTTAATTTTAATAGAAATATTAATTAAATTACATATAAAAATAAATAATAAATAATAAATAGTAAATATATACATAAATAAATTTTTAAAAAAGGGGGCAAAGATGGGTTTGCAAAACGGCAGTGGCGAGTCCTCACTACCATCTTCCCACCGTTGCCGGGAAGTGCCGGCGACAATGGGGGAAGGGTCAACCTAGATGGCTGGACTTAGGGGCTGGCAACCTTGGCTAACTAGCGAGGAGGGCCTGCATGCCCTCACCCCAGATCTAGTAGGGTTCTTGCCATCGTCAGGTTGTCGGCCCTTGGCCAAGGCCCGACGACCCCGGTCGACCCTCCCCACCGTTGGCGGTCCTTCTCGACGACGGTGGGGAGACGGCAGCGAAGACTAAGCCCTCACCATTTTGCAAACCCATCTTCCCCTTTTTTAAAATTTAATTAATTAATTATTAATTAATTATTAAATTTAGTTTTAAATTAATTAAATTAATATTTATATTAAAATTCAAATAAAGGCAAAACGAAGTCGTTTTTTGCTTTTTTGTTGACGTCAACTAGCAAAATAATGTCATTTTGCACTTGTCTCACCGGAAAAATATTATGTTAGCTCTTAATTAATCTATTTTGCTCCGATTTTGATACTTTGTACATTTTCGAACTTTTGATACTCAAATGTCCCATCGTACCAAGTTTTGACACTCTAGGTGTCCGCATCTTCGAATGACTAGAGAAGCTTACAGCATGTTAGCTAATGAAGTAATCCGTGATCCTAAAGTGTTTCTTTAAAAAGTTGACCCTTCAAAGCAACCTGCATAGACCAAAGGTTTGAATTTAACTGTTTAGTGTGGTTTGCAGAATGTTTAATGAATTTTTAGGTAGCCGGGTCAATGCCCAAAGAGGCAGAGTTTCCATTCTATTTTCACCCTTCCACTGCATATTTCCTGGCTAGATTTCGAATGAACTTACTAAGAGTTTCGACCTTTCGAAAGCATAAACTTATCTGAGCAGCCCACATCGTCTTGCTATCGAATTCAGCTTCGATCCTTTGGCAATGATATCATCTAGGGTGTGGATCAGTCATCAAAGCTTCGTTTATTGATGTCGGTGTTGATCCATTAATAAATCAAGTTGACATTTCTCTACCACTGGCATCTGTCGAATATGCAGAATCCGCAGGCCGTTCGGTGTTGGGATGGTTGCGCTTTGGCTCTCAAGCATTATATCCACTGAACCCATGGTAGGCCATCTTGCTACATTCTCTTGAACACATCACAATGCAATGTGGATACATTTTAACATTTCGCTTCTCGAACTGCCATTTGACATGGGATCTATAAGGCGAAAAGGTGTTATTTTTCTCCAATTTTTCCACGCCTGCAGTGCAGAGTCACAAAAGAAGGTTAACAGGTTTTGTAAAGTCACATGTGAATGGAGAAGTATTATAGATTTTCACTAACTAAATTGTTGGATGAACTCTGCAATTTCGTACTCACGTAGCTCAGTAGGTGCTCTGAATTCCTTAAACTGCTGAATTATGGATTTTTCTTGCCACTGATGATCTTTAATACCACTCCCCTGAAACTATACACATCAGTCTTCCCAAAGATCTCTCCATGCTCTACATATTCAGGAGCCATATAGCTACTGCAACACGTCAAACAAATGCACATCAATCAAGAGATCGAAATTGGTGTATGTATTCATTGTGTACTTTTTTAGAAAGATTGAAACAGACAACAAAGCTTCAGAAAAATTTATTCAAAATTTAAAAAATTCGTGTGATTCGTGCAGTACTTTCTCTACTTTGGTCCAAAATGAATAGCCTTAAATCGGATATCTTAGGATTTATGTTCTCATCCAGCAGAAGATTGCCAGCCTTCACATCACGAGGTATGATCCTAAGGCACGAATCCTTATGCAGATAAAGAAGTCCTCAAGCAATTTTTCTTATTATGCTCAAACACCTCTCCCAACTTGACAACGTACGTTTGACTGAATCTGCAAAATAGATATCATATAGGTTCTTTATTTTTATTGTATAATACAAAGAACTGCCGAATAGTTTGAGGCACACGTCTCTCCGATTGATAGATTACTAGCAAACAACCTTTCAGTGAAACGGAAGCGACAAATTTTCACGTCCAAGTTCGTACCAGAAATGAATCCTTCAAGGCTTGCATTGGCTGGGAACTCAAGTATAAGAATTATTTCCCCTTCTTCCAAGCAATACTCATGGAGCTTAATCAGATTTTTGTGATGAAGCCTGGCCATCACAGTGGCTTCATTCTTAAAGTGTTGTTGACCTTGATTAGAACACCCTTCAAGCCTCTTCACACCTACGTATTGTCCATTTTCAAGCTTGCCCTACAGTCGAATTTTCATACACAAGAAACAATGCTCATCTCCATGTAGAGATATAATTCTTAAATAAACATTGAATAAACTAGCCGATACACTTTCCGGAATCTCCCTTTTCCAAGCTTGTTGGTTTCTGAGAAGAAACCTGTGGCAGTCCTGACCTCGCTTATTTTGAACCTTAAGCTTTCAGTGGTTTTGATCTTGTCTTTTGCAGAAGAAAATGCAGAGCAACCAACATGAGATATCCAGAATCTGAACAGGAAAAATGTAATTTGATCTTAACATGCCATTTGGTCTCTCGGAAAGGGAATATAGACCAAAATTGCAGCGTTGTCCCTCCCACACTATTCAAACCTTGTGATAAGCTTGATAAGAAGTCAATCAATCAACTCAAGTGCAGACCACAAACAACGGATAAATCCACTAACCAGATGAGACCTCCCATGGATTACTTCTTCTCCTTATAAGAAAGCAACACGCAGAGACAATAACCATCAGGAAGAGAACTGTCAAACCTACAGCAGCAATGTCTATGTGTAATGACTTCGACGTATTACCTGCCAACACCAAACGACATGTTTTATCCAATTTGAAATTGAGACTCATCATTGCTGACATTTCAGATTTGAATGGTTCTTTCTATAGCTCAGACATCCGAAAATTTGGCTCGACTAATCCCCATTAATACATGAACTGGCAAATTTCATGTATATTGGATAACTCAAGTAGCAGGACTGGACTCTGAATGAGAATCAACTCATGAATTTAAGTCACCAGTAACAGTAAAATTGAACCAACCATGGTTAATTGCGCATCTGGAGGCGGAGGAGCAGGAGGGTCAGTCTTGGCGGCTGCAGTTGGCGGAGATGGCGGCGGATTGCCAGGATCAGACTTTAGAAACTGGTACAGGTCCCCTTGGAAAATGCAGCCAGGCTTCTCAATAGTCCTACCTAGTCTTCCATGGCAACAATTTTGATAATCATTAATGCATTCCCCTAAGCAACCATCACAATCAACCCTACACAAATCAGGGCTGCACTGGAACAGTGCATACACAGTGCAGGTTTGGTAACACCGAGCTCCCTCTTGCGAACTTGCGCTTCAACGTCCCCATCGAAGCCCATGGTGCTGCCAGCGCTTCCATCAAGTTCCTCCATATCCGATCAAACTGATCCTGATCCATCGGGATGTTGCCGATGCGATAAAGCTTCAAGGTCGGAAACGTCTGCTTCACGCCATACATTGGAGCATCGGAGTAACGGATGGAGCACGGAGGATCTCCTACACCCCATGAGTACGCAGCTTTCCGCTTTGAACACTTACCCCTCAATTCTTCAGCAGCAGAGCTTATGCACTTCAAGCAAGTGTTGTTCGAAGAGTCGCCTCTGCAGAAACTGAGCACGTAAATGACATCCGAGCCTTTCCAAACTTTCCTGGAGTAGAACCCGCCGTTCGAAGCCACGTCGCCAGGGAGAGAAGAGAGGATGAGCACGCGGTTCCTGGCGTAGTCACCAGCGGCGAAGTTGCCTACATCGTAGCAGTAATAAGCATTGGAGAGGTCGAACAATAGGATGTGAAGACAGAGAAGGACAGGAGGAAGACGACGCAGAATTGGTGGGATGGAAGGAGGCTGTACAGGCACGGTGGTTGCAGAATGCTACGGCTTCATTGTTGAAGACGAGAAGTATGAGTCGTCCTCTGTGACCTTGGAGTGAAAAAGTGAATTGCGGAGGTCATGGTTGGAGTTTGGTGAAGCTCAGGAGAAAAAAATTACTTGATAGAAAATAAAGTAGATGAGGACAATAAAGGAGGAAGACCATCATGAGATCTTTAAATGAGTCGGTATATTTATCCAACACAGGGCATTCGTGGTCCATGTCGACCCTTGACAGACCTAAGGCGATAAAAATTATTAATTTTGCCACCTTATCATTACGACAAAAAAACCCAAAACTTCTCTCCTTGAAATATGCTTGTTTGGTAACAGGCCAATGTTGGCTACTTCTATTATTTTGTTCATGAAATCAAAAAAAATATATATATATATATGAATCCGTTGGATAATGTCAACTAATTTTTTTATCGCCGGGAATAGATTTGTTTTTTAGAATAGATTTAAAAAAAATTAAGTTTTTTATTCCCACAAATAATTTTAAAATCAAGCCATTTTCTTTTTCTTTTCTTTTTTCTCATTTTATCTTCTTCCTCCTAGCTGCGGTTGCCGAGCTCGGTGATCAGCCAGAAACAAGGTCTAGCAACCTTGCTGAAGCCTTGCCCAGCCACGATGAGGCCGGCCTCGCCGGGGAATAGGGAGGTCGCTGTCTTTCATCTTTGGCCAATCGTCGGCCATTGTTGAGGCCTAGTGACCGGTTAGTGGAGGAAGACGAAGAGAAGGAAAAAATAAAATAAAAAAGAAAAATATTAGAAAATTATTAAAAAGTTAAAAGAAATTCTACGTCCCAAAAAAAAAATTTGAGGGTCTTATCAAATGCATTTATGATCTTTTTCTATTTTAAGAATTGAAATTTTGTATAATTACCAAATACATTTGAATATTCAGAAACTTGTTCGAGGAATAGAATTTAAAAAAAAAAAAACTATTTCTAAATAGAAACTCAGGAATAGAATAGTTACCAAACAGGCCTATCTGTACAACCACAATTCCTTCTTCCAATGACGGGGCCAATTATTTTTTCAGAGATATACAAGAAAACATAAATGTGATAACATAGAAATTAAAGGTATATATAACAGACTTTCAAGGATATGATATAGAGAGCTCTATCAAATCGCTCATCTGTTATTCATTCCACAAAAGTGCCGACTTTGTATTCAATTTGTTAATCTAGAAGCAAGGGCCCTCTTTTACTTCGAAGGTTGAGGATTGGCTCTGATACCAGCAAAGCCCGATACCTTTATCAGGGAGATCACCAAGAGAAAGCTAGGTCCGAATATTCTAATTTAACTCACATTAAATCAATAGCTTAAACTAATGAATTATAGTCAACTAGGATATATTAACCGCCATACGCCATACAACTTATCGATGTCGGATTTTTTTTAACACTACTTACACGTATATCTCAGTGATTTGGAAGACTATAATACCCTCGCTAGGCATTTGTGGAATTAAATGCTTTAACCGGTAACTGTCCTTGTAGATGTAATAATTTCAAACATTAGACCTCAAGAGTAACAACATTCATATATAACTTAGCAGTTCTTGCACAGTTCTTGCGCACATCTACTACACATTAAAATTTTATACAATTTCTCTCAAGTTAAAAGAAAATCTTATCACCAATCCAAACAAAGTTGACAAAATCATTCATTTTTGTTGCCTTAAGTATGCTCTAAGGCGACATAATTATTAGTATTATCAAGACGGTTTCATGTTTGTCACCGTAGATTCAATAAAGGCCCATCTTTGATTGAATTAATGGAAACAAAGTTCTAATTCTTGAATTCTAGTTAAGGTGACAAAAGGTCGTTTTTGTCGCTAGTATACGGCTGGTTCCCACTAAGGTGACAATATAAAAGATAAGCAAATGATGATTTCGTCGCCCTAGGTCGCACCTAATTTTGTCACACTTGGATAACCTGAGGCAACAAAAGCATTTTTGTCGCAAAATATTATGTCGCCATAGGCTGTTTTTCTTGTTGCGCCGCTTGAGCTTCGCATTTCTACGTACTGTCTAGATCTTTACCTATTATGCATGAAGTGGCCTATTTGTTTTAAATTACTGCTCCTTCAAATGCTAGTTTAGTGAGTTTAATCTCATGAAATTACAAACACTGAAGAGGAAAAAAAATGAAAGAAGTAAAACAGGTTAGGTTCGATCTCAAATTGAGTTAAACCGCAAAAATAGTTTGATTTTGTTCTTAACTACAATATGGTATGTTTCGATGCGATTTTCTTTTAATCATATTTATGTAATGTGGTTGGGCTTGACATCCAAAACCGCAACAAACCATACCGTGCTTATTTATATACTTAATTCATTCATGAGACTTGCAAAATTTTTCATGGGTATTCATATAAACAGCTCTTTAATATAAAAAAGAAAAACGAGAAAACTCTCAGCTCTATTCTTTTTACGGGAAAAAAAAAACTTCCAAGTAAATGTTTTCTGAATTTTAGCGGCGTGTGGTTCACAGAAAATGAACTAGTCAAAGAAAATATTTTCTACCAATAGAAGAAACACATTCAAAAGTGATGAACATGTTTTTCCCTTTTCAGAAAGTAGAAAAAAATATTTTCCATCCTCTTTTTTTCACTTCTACAAGCACTTTCTTTCACCAAACAATTTGATCTCCATCGAAATTGAATAAAAGACAAATAATAAAGAATTTTCAAATGATTAACTCGTGGATACTTTGCTTGATATATTATCTTCATGCTTATTTGTATAATATTCTACCCTGTAACCATTCTGATATTTTGTTTTTTGATTTGTTATTTCAATACTTACCACTGAGATTTAGCTCAGTTTTGCAGGTTTGCAGGCGAGTTCTCTTCACAACCAGCAAGTTACTAGTCTTCTCCGGTGTTCCCACAGCCCCGGCGTTGATCCACCAAACTCCGCCGTCAGGTGTCATCACTGCCCAACTACGGCTCAGCCCCCTGCTGTGCCTTACCGTCGTTGTTTGATCCCTCGACATTGTTCCTCCTTGATGAAATTCGTTCGTCAGTGTTGACACCTAATTTGTATCTACAAGCATATATAAAAATTTTAAAAAATTATTATAAAAAAATTAATTATTTTTTTAATTATTAAAAAAAAAAAAAAAAACCTTAGGGTCGAGTCGGGCTGGATCCAACCTTGACCCGGCCTGCCCCCTTCCCTTTCTTTCCCCCACGTGTGGCCCAGCCTTCCTTCTCTCTTTCCCTCACACTGGGCCCGACCCAGCCTTCTTTCCCCTTTAGCCCAGCCCACGCACAGCTGGTCGTCTCCCTCTTGCTGTCCTTCGCGCGCGCTCCTACAAAAAGAAGAGAAGCAGCAACAGAGAGCAGGTGATCGTTGTGACAGGCGGGCGGCGTGATTCGCGGGTCAAGGGTAGTCCGGTTGACAAGCTGGCAGCTGTAGAGGCCATGTGCGCCGACCGGTTGCTCTAAAGGGGGAAAACACATAACAAAAAGGAAGAAAAAAGGGAGACTGGAGGGGGAATAGAGAAAGAAAGAGCATAAACAAGAGAAGGAAGGAAGGCTGGACCACCACTGCTGCCGCCGTTACCGCCACCGACGTGTCGCCCGGCCACCGTCACCGCCATCGCCGCCCTTTCCTCTGGAGCCCAGGTCGGTATTTCACCAAACATCCTGTGTGCGTTTCTCGGAATCAAGTCGGCCAGAGCTCACCTCGATTGGTTTGGGCAAGCTCCAGCCTCCCCAATCGTCCTTGTTGCATTCCTCGATGCCCTACTATCCCTATTAACTCCCCGAACCTGCGCTTGGGCCTCAGCTAAGTTTGAAATTTGTCGATCCACGGCGCACTCCACCTGTTTGCTATATTGCTCGACCGAACCCTTCCTTCTCGACTCCCCTGCGTAGAGATCGGCTAGGATGGTTGGTCACCGGAGTGGCGTCGCCAGTTGCCCAGAAACTGAGCTATGCCCTTACTTAGCCAAAACATGGCCATTGCACCCTAGCCGAAGGCCACCTGTGCTGTTTGGCGTCCTTGCCTCCCCTGCCGCAACTAAGCAGCCGCAAAGCAAGGGTCCCGAGTGGCGGAATGCCACCCTTGACTGGCACCTCGCCCCTTCCGAGGTCACTTGACCGAAACCGTCTGTCGTTGTCCTCACTAGAGAGCTCGTGGGTTGTGCGGTGTCGCCCTCTTTGGTCACGACCGGGCGGTCGTCAACCAGAGGTGATCTGGCCCGCTTAGCCTCCCTCACGCCTAGGCCGACAACCTAGAGTGGATCTGGGTTGTGGGCCTGCGGAGGTCTCTCTCTTTTACAAAAAAGGGGGTTAGGCCTGTAGGTTGGGCCCAACCCAAGCCAACCAGACCCGACCACCCTTGGTCGGGCCTAGTTCCTTTCGGCAGGTTGGATCGATCCGCCCAACTGGGTCAAACCTGGGTTGGGTCAAACCGGACCGGACCCAGTGAGGTCGAATATAAAATTATTTTTTAAAATATAAAAATATAAAAATATTTTATCGAAAAAATAATTATTTTAAAAAATTAAAATTTAGAAAATTTCGAAAATCTAAAAAATACAAGGTTTGGTTAGGAATTGTCATGTCTTGCTTTCTTAGTGTAATTAGGCATTTATGTGCTCGTATATCGATTATGTCGCAGGTTTAATTTACATATTTAATTATGTTTGTGATTGTTTAGCTACATGTGCTCAATTTTACTGCAATTAGGATCTTGGTAGCTATGATTATTATTTTAATGATTACGCACCCGTATGATCACCTCACATGTTAGTGGATAGGTATAAAATCAATCCAAAATTGCTTGACAACAACCTTTTAAAAATGAACAATATTCAGTACCGAAAGGGCACTAATTGATTAATTAGTGTAATTAAGTCCCTGACCCTAGATTCTCTGATTGCATAGGAAGTGAGGTACACTCCCATACCTCACTTGATTTCTAGTCGACCCTAATAGGCTAATGGCGACTCATTTTTTGCAAAATTCTTAAAAATATCCCAACGTCACGGGAGGTATGGGCTTGGGAGAGCTCGCGCCTAATCATGGACCTTAGATCCGTCCTTTAGCCAATACTCCTAAACCTGCTCCATCCCCCCGAGAGGTAGGTCGCGACAGTCAGCAGCCATAAATTCTCACCATCGTCGGTCACTATTGGGCACCATCTTCCAAATTAGGTAGCCTCGGAAATTAAACTTAATTTGAATATCTTGTTACCCAATCTGGATTATTTGAATTCTAACTTTGATTTGGATTAAATTTCAAGGCATTACCAAATAGAAAATTTTCCGTGTTGGATCCGCATATAGAATTCGATCTTTAAGAATTAAGATTGGATGCCCGATTATCTTTTTTCCTAATTTGGATATGGTGTATATTTAGTTATGTGGATTTACATATTGCTTGCAATTAATTTAGGAAGCTTTCTTATTTTGAAAAATACAATAAAAATTTCCATTACATGTTAGGATAGATTGCATTCATCTTGTTTTCTAACTTAGAATTGTATATTTAGGAACCTTGAGGTAATTTAGAAAATGACCTTATTTAGATTAGGGTTAAAATATATTATTTCCTAGTTAAAATTAGGTTATCATATTTTTTTAGGTAGTTTCCTATCCTGGCCTAAAAGAAAATCATATAAAAACAATAATATGCATATCCCATATAGAATTAGTGTTCATATCACATGTTTTCATCATCAATGCCATATCATTTTTGTCACATTATCGCATGCCATGTCATCATGCCACCTCATGACATACCATGTCATCTCATTTCATGTCATAATTTCCATGTCACGTGTCAATGTCATTTAATGGTTGCATGTTTAGGCTCATCTAAATAAAATTGCATGCCATTTTAGATTAGTTCATAATTTTTTCCCATCATTTAAATTAGGTCATGTCACATGTCATTAGTTTTATAATTCATGCATGTTAAACTTATATTAAAATTGCATATAGTTTAGTTTTCATAAACAAGAAAAACCCAAAACAGAGAGTTGGAATTGTGTTAGCATTTCGAATCATATTTAGGCGAGGCATGCATTTTTTTATTTTTTTATTAACATTTGCAGATTTTTGGGAATTAATCATAGGATTTTGTGCTTTGCTTTGCATTTAGGGTAATCATACTTCTTGCAATTTATTTATTGCTTCAGTTTATTGAGTGTTAGGTTGTTGATTGGGCAGCCGCTTGATAATTTGTTAATGGTTTAGGCTTAAAGTCAACCATGATTGCTTCCAAAATGTTTTTGAAATAAGAGAAAATGTACGGAGATTGCATTGGATTTATTTAGTGTAACCAAATCTCCATATACATAAATCTCTCATTCGTAAAAGAAAGATATTCTCTCGCATCTTACTTGGGTTACTGATTGACTCCAATGGGTTAGTGGTAGCTCTTAATTGAATTAATTTGCATTCTAAATTAATTAAATCAAAACTTGAAAGTAGTGGTTGATATAAGCTTGAAAGAGTCTATGCTAAGTCTTTAAACATAGTAATCCACTAGCTTTTATGGCCGCGACAATTACGACGGAATATATCTAGAGAATTGATTCCTTGGTGCCCTTACAGAGGTCCCCATAAGTAACCACGATCAAACCAAAGAAAATGCGGCATGCCTAAGCTTAAAATGTAGAAATACTTTTTTGCAATGTGCGTTGTTGTGAAATATGATATTTTTTAGCTTAGTTATTGAGATAAGACGTAGGCTTTGATTTGTCCGTCTCTTGTCTTCATGAAGGGAAGAACCTGCGCGATCGTCTTCACTTCCCGGGCTTACATGCATTCTCATGAACGAATAGAGACGGATCTAGAATCTTAGGATCGGAAGACCAAGCTTGTGCTTGATGTTTTGTTGGGGTATGGTTATGTTTTCCATTGAAAAGAAGACATAGTGTCCCGCTCCCCACTGAGTGGGCGGGTGTCTAGGGGGCCGCCTCAATGGGGGTCTTAGGGGGCGCCCTTGAACTGCTAGAGGGCTTTTATAGTTTAGGCTCATACGTTATTAGTAATTTGAGCTTGTACCCATAAATAACTATTGGAATCCTTTGCTAGAAAACCCTAGTTTAGGGGTGAACCAAGATAAATCTTGTATCTCGATTTCTCTCTCTCTCTCGCCTTTATTCTCTATTTCATTGTGATTGTCTGCCCAATCCTAACAGTTTAAGTAATTATTATCGAAAGAAAAGGTACAATAATGCTAAGTTATCTTCTCAATTCCACCATCCAATCAAAATTGCAAATGTTTCCACACAAAATCAATGAATTTGTGGACTACCGTTGGCACGACACAGCGTACAATTCAAAAATTTGATGAAGGTCTAACTGCAGTGGGGCAGCAGAATTGCAGTAGCGCCTGGACTTGTGGCTTGAATCCTCATGTCTTAAATCAGACCAAATAGGGTAAGGCACGACCTTTCAAGAGTATCCTTCGCTTCCGACATTCAATGATTCTGGATTCAATCCCAAGCCAATTAAGCCATATAACTCCTCAATAATCTAGACGAAGGATTAAATCATGAGAATGTCATTTTTATGGTCTAAAAACCATGATAAACATGAAATTTAGTGCACAATGCACACCGATCTCCCGTTTGTCAGGGCTACCGTGGATATGGATCGGTCACAGAGACCTCATTTTTCAAGAGGTGGTTCGATTCGACCTCAGATACCCTTGAACTATAATCCTGCGTAGATGACACATCCGATTCAGCACCCCTGTGTATGAAGAATGCGGGATGCAACGGCACTTGGAGAGTGACCGAGTGGCTATTAAGCATCAAAAGGACCGAGGCCATCGTTGGCCGGTCAGCCACGTTTTCTTGGACACATAGCAGTCCAATGTGGATGCACCTTGCGATTTCAGTACTAGAACCAGAAGTTATAGAGGGATCGATGATGTTTGTTATTCTTCCTTCCCTCCAACACTTCCAAACCTGCAAAAAGTTGACAAACATTAAGCAAATTGACTCCCAAACAGTACGCAAAATGAAAAGGTATGTTTTTGTACTCACATAGCTTGTAAGGACCTCTGTGTTATCACCCAGGCGGAAAAGATTGTTCTTCTGACCACTCACAATCTCCAAAATCAGTACTCCAAAACTAAAGACATTGGATTTGACAGAGAAGTTTCCATGCATAGCATATTCCGGTGCCATATAGCCGCTACACAATAAGTCCATCTTATTAGTTATATAGTTTTTCTATGTTATTTTGGCAAGCGTTAGCTATAGGAGGCTGCAGCACTTACTAGGTCCCCACCATTCGATTTGTCTCTGCCTGAGTTTGGTCCAACTCGAATAGCCTCGCCATACCGAAATCCGATATCTTTGGATTCATGTTTGAGTCCAGCAAAATGTTGCTAGCTTTGAGGTCCCGATGGATGATATGAAGTCGAGAGTCTTCATGTAGATAAAGTAACCCTCGAGCAACACCCATTATTATCTTGTGACCCCTATCCCAATCAAGATTCACACGTTTCAGGGGATCCACACATTTTGTTGAAAATGTTCTATTAGACATCCCTTAATCATTTCTGTTAAAATATGTCTCGAGTTTGAGTCCAATGTGAAATTCCGAATATTCCGAATTGGATATGTTGCGGATGTTCGAAATTGAGCAAAGAAGATCTGAAGATCAACTTCCCAAAGTTTAAATTTGCGTTGGAGAATTCGGCTGCCTTTGAGATAGGAAAGTTCAACTTCAACTTGGATTTGGATTTTGTTTAAAATATATAGAGATATGTTTTGGATAAAATCGTTTTAGATAGGAAACAGAATCCTATGAGAAGTTGGCAAAACAATAAGGTTTTCATTTATATATAGACTTGTGGCCGTGGGCGGTATTTGTGGATCACAAATTGTCTTGAAGTGCCGCGTGAGTGCTTGGTGTTCCGCCGTTGATCATGAAGAGTTGGTCTTGAAGCGACGTCTAGTTGTCGAGTGCTTGGGAGGGATTTTCTTTGTTGTTCTTGTCCGTAAATTACATCCAAGAAGATTTAGTGTTCAAGCCAATTAAATCTTGTGATAAGATTTGCATGTAATTCCTTCGTGAGATTGAGAGGAATTCGGGGCTAAACACCGTGTGCGTTGTTGGGTGTAATTGGGGCTTGGGAAACACCGAGAGAGTGTTTGAGTGACTCGAGTGTGTAATCTCCTTGTATCGCTTGATCTATAGTGAAATTCGCTGCTGCTCTCCCCGTGGACGTAGGTCTTTACGACTGAATCACGTAAATCTGGTGTCCGATTTATATTTTCTTCTTCTGTCTATATTATTGTTCGATCGCTCGCCCTATCGCAACAATTTCATTATCATCTGATTTATGGAATGACAACCCGAGAAACATACCGAAAATGAATTGATCAAGGCTTGAATTGGGCACAAACTCATAAATGAGAAGCCGCTCGACTCCTTCCAGACAGAAACCCAAGAGCCTGACCAAGTTCCTATGTTGTAGCCTAGCTAGTAACGACCTCGTTCTTGAATTCTACTTCTCCTTGGCCCGTTTTCTGCGACAGCCGTTTCACCGCGATTTCCTGTCCGTTGGAGAGCTGACCCTAAAATTTCATCAAAGTAGATCCTTGTTGAGTACTGATATGTAATTGAAACATTTCGAAGAGTATCACATTGATGTCATCTATGATTACTTTGTTGTTTAAATTTTGAACATGAGACTAGAGGGTGCTTTGTTAATTAGTACCATGTATACAACGCCAAAGCCACCTTGTCCAAGCTTCTTGGAATCGGAGAAGTTATCAGTTGCAGCCCTGATAGTCCCAAAATCAAATTGCAGCGACTCCGCCGTGCTAATTTCATCCACTTCTCCTATAAAGGGCATTCAGAGCATGATTGTCTTTATTTATAGTTTTATAATGAAAGTTTCTCAACTTTTAGTACAGTAGTTTATGTTAACTACAGACGATGAGAAATGTATAATTGGACATGTACGAGAGGCGCGCATGAATGTAAAGATCAAAATATCAATTCCATGCTCTGGAATTATCAACCCAATTTGTTAAAAAAATCTAGCCTAATTGTCTCTATTGTGTTGGTGCAAAAGCATAGTTATTTCTCTTCGTTATTTCAGGGTCGTTTTAAACTGATTAACAGTTGCTGTTCCAAAGCAAAAAGATAAAGGCTCACCTTCAATTCTTTGTCTGGGCTGCTTCTTCTTCCTTTGCACTACCAGAAGTATGGCAATGCCGATAACGAGTACCACAGAAACATTTGTGGAGACTGCAATGATCACAGTCTTAGTTGAATTGCTCTTTCCACCTGCAAGAGCAAAGGCACAGATTACAAAGTAATACACTGGAGAAATCACTAAAGCCCGTTTTGAATGCGGAAACGAAAGGCGTGTTAAATATACATTACCCCATTCACTAATAATTCGAGTGGAAGTTACTCAAATTTCTGGATGTTATCTTGCCAGGTCTCGTCTAAGGAAGAGTTTGACATTTGAAAAATATCACATTATTCTCCAGAATTTAAAATTTTTGGGGTATAATCGGTTACCTTTTCAGCTTCAAGTTCATTACTTTCATGAATTTCTTACGGAAATCAAGGTAATGACAGTGCAATGGTCTATAGAAACAGAGTGGAGCAAGCAACAACAAATTCTAGTTTGCAGACGTTCTAGTCAAAAATTTCTGCAGGATTATTAGCTGCTCCCCATGTGCACATATGGGACCACTATATGCATGAGGACTACCAACGAAAAAAAATATAAGAGAAGGGACAAAATTAATTACAATTTATTGTTAATTAGGGATAAAAGAACCGTAATAGAGGACTATATATGCCTATTTTCTACATTTTTCCAAATCAAAACGTAAGATATTAACAATGCAGTGGAATTTCTTATCCAACTCAATCTCGAGAATGCTATACGGAATAAGAGACCTTATTGGAACCCTCTTATTAAGTGATTTGCCGATCTTTTTTTATTGGTTGTCGATTATTAAATGCACAGATCGCACTCATTTCAACCCCCATTATTGCCACATCATTTAGTAAGAGGATTTGGGCAGAACTTCCTAGAATGTCTAAGAGCACTGCCAGCATCACCGTGTAACGTGTAACGGTCACTTCCATTTTTTCTTTTCCATCCCTAACATTTGTGGTTGAAGTATGACCGTTGTTACATGGTTATGCAAGCATTTATCCAATGTACCGATCCAAACGAAAAAGGAAAATTGCATGATCTAAAGGGCATGTAGATTAAACTCATTTGACAGACCAAAAGGAAAACTGTTAATCGTGTAAATCTCGTGTGGAACCTGCGTAATCAATTATAAGAGACAGAGACATAGTCACTAAACAAGAGCCAACGTACCCGGTGGTGGAGGAAGTGGCTCACCGACCAGGTCAAAGAACCGAGCATCGGTCTCGTACCGAAATTGGCAACTCGGTGTCATGATATTTGTTGCGAAAAGGTTAGCGATCGAACAATAATATAGATAGAAGAAGAAAATAAATCGGACACCAGATTTACGTGGTTCAGTCGTAAAGACCAACGTCCACGGGGAGAGCAGCAGCGAATTTCACTATAGATCAAGCGATACAATGAGATTACACACTCAAGTCACTCAAACACTCTCTCGGTGTTTCCCAAGCCTCAATTACACCTAATAACGCACACAGTGTTTAGCACCAGAATTCCTCTCAATCTCACGAAGGAATTACACGCAAATCTTATCACAAGATTTAATTGGCTTGAACACTAAATCTTCTTGGATGTAATTCACGGACAAGAACAACAAAGAAAATCCCTCCCAAGCACTCGACAACTAGACGGCGCTTCAAGACCAACTCTTCATGATCAACGGCGGAACACCAAGCACTCACGCGGCGCTTCAAGATAATTTGTGATCCACACCTACCACCCATGGTCACAAGTCTATATATAAGTAAAACCCTTATTCTTTTGCCAATTTCTCATAGGATTCTGTTTACTATCTAAAACGATTTTATCCAAAACATATCTCTATATATTTTAAACAAAATCCAAATCCAAGTTGAAGTTGAACTTTCCTATCTCAGCAGCCGAATTCTCCAACGCAAATTTAAACTTTGAAAAGTTGATCTTCGGATCTTCTTTGTTCAATTTCGAACATTCGCAACATATCCAATTCGGAATATTCGGAATTTCACATTGGACTCAAACTCGAGACATATTTTAACAATCTCCACCTTGGCTCGACGTTTGAGCCATGTCACAATCCCTTCACAAAAATTCAAACTCTGATACTACTCTTCCATAGCCCCCGATGGGCTCAACCGCCACGAGATATTATCCAAGTCCAAGCCTCGCTTGAACTTCGCCATAACCGAGGACCTCATCGAATACCAACTCCACATGCACCTTTAATCGCCGCAAGGATTTTCCGACGCAACCTCCTTAACCATAGATAAAGCAAAACCATTGTTGCATCCATATCTATCGGGAGATCGAATACGTACCTTGTCAATATCAACGATTCTAAAGCAACCATTGGCTCTATAGGCTCCACCTCGCTATGAGCACCATCTCGTGTCGATTACTTTGCTAGTACTCGTACTTGCTACCTCGGGAGTTTCTCGGTCGCAACTCCAACTCAAGCTGAACACCGTTCGATCCGTTTGAATTTCTTGCTATAATCACTCCTAGTCGGAAAGTGCGGAGACTCGTCAAAAGTAACTTCTCTTTGTTAACAGTGAATTTATATCGGGCACCACAACCGATCACCCCGCTCACCTTGTGCATAGCCATGGAATATGCACCTTGCCCTCCCATCGAGCTTACCATCACTCACTTGAAAATAACACGGGCAACGAAACATTCTAATGATAGAATAACCAGCAACGTTACCTGACCACACTTCTTCAGGAGTCCACCATTCAATAGCAGTTGAAGGGGATCTATTCACCAGGCAGCTCATCGTACTAAGCACATCACCTAGGATTCTCCTAGCAATACCAGCACTAGAGATAATTTTCCGGGCCGTCTCTAGTAATGTTCTGCTCATCAATTCTGCAAATTGTTGTGATTTATTGGCACTAGTGCGGTGTTTCACTATGCCTTCTTTCATGTAGAATTTATTTGCCAGCTCCGAGAGAACTCCATGCTATAGTCGGTCCGCACATGCTTGATCGACTTACTAGTCTCCGTCTCGATCAAAGCTCTCAACCGCGAGATCCTGACACCAGCATCAAACTTGTGCATTGGCACAAACACCCACGTCTTCCTCGAGCAGTCAATAGACTATCGAACAGATGCATCCGACGTCTTCACAGCGAAATTTGTCACTGTCTCACCTTGAAGTTTATACAGGCCTCCGTGCTTGATTCCTTTCATCATTACCATGGCACCTCGAACAACCTTCGAGAATTCCATCTTCTGAAGAATACCTACAACCAGCTGAATCTAGGGCACCCAAGGAAATTAAGTTCTTTTTCAACTCTGGAACATGCCTTACTCCAGTCAATGTCCTCACAATACCATCATGCATTCTGATTTTAACATCACCAACACCCACAACATCGCACTCAGCGTTGTTCCCTAACTGGACTTTACCACTACCCGTGCACTGAGAAGTGATAAACCAGTTTTTATTTGGTGTGACATGAAAAGAACAACCAGAAACCATAATCCATCCATCAAACGATGAATAATCAGTGACAGACAAGACATAATCGGCATTATCAGCTACATCTGCAACATTATCTGTAGAATCAACTATAATTCCCTTACCCTTCTCATTCTTCAGCGAAAGGCAATCCCTTCTAAGATGCCCCCTCTTGCCACAACTCCAACAGACAACATTAGCAGTCCTAGATTGACTACGTCTGTTCATATTAGTACTATTTGTTACCCACACGTGTTCTAGATCTTCCTCTATTTTCACCTACTAAAAGCAGATACGAGGTTCGCGGATTCTCTTCTACGAATATCCTCGCTCGAATCAAATCTCGAACCCCATCAAACGTCAAACTTGTTGACCCGGAGGAATTACTAACAGCAGAATAATGTGTAGTATTCCAAATCCATCGGCAATGAGGATAACGAGAATCAAAGCACGTACCTCATCTTCAAAGTCAATCTCAACTGAACTCAATTGACTAACAATCACATTGAGTTCATTGATATGATCTGCAACTGACGCACCTTCTTTCATTTTCAAGTTAAACAGACGTCGCATCAAACAGACCTTGTTGATCGCAGAGGGCTTTTCGTACATATCCGACAGGGCTTGCATCAAATCAGCAGTGGTCTTCTCCTTCAGGATGTTAAACGCGACGTTACGAGCCAACGTCAGCCGAATAACACCCATAGCTCGTCTATCCAGCAAATCCCAATCAGCTTGCTTCATCGTCTCTGGTTTCTCCCCAGACAAGGGCAAGTGTAGTTTCATCTGATAAAGATAATCTTCAATCTGCATCTTCCTGAAACTAAAATCCTTCCCATCAAATCTGTCGATTCTCACTTTTACTTCTTCTGTCGCCATCGATTCGCTTCAACTTAGCCAAGCCTGGCTTTGATACCACTTGTTGCGAAAAGGTGAGCGATCGAACAATAATATAGATAGAAGAAGAAAATAAATCGGACACCAGATTTACGTGGTTCAGTCGTAAAGACCTACGTCCACGGGGAGAGCAGCAGCGAATTTCACTATAGATCAAGCGATACAATGAGATTACACACTCAAGTCACTCAAACACTCTCTCGGTGTTTCCCAAGCCCCAATTACACCCAATAACGCACACGGTGTTTAGCCCCGAATTCCTCTCAATCTCACGAAGGAATTACACGCAAATCTTATCACAAGATTTAATTAGCTTGAACACTAAATCTTCTTGGATGTAATTCACGGACAAGAACAACAAAGAAAATCCCTCCCAAGCACTCGACAACTAGACATCGCTTCAAGACCAACTCTTCATGATCAACGGCAGAACACCAAGCACTCACGCGGCGCTTCAAGATAATTTGTGATCCACACCTACCACCCATGGTCACAAGTCTATATATAAGTAAAACCCTTATTCTTTTGCCAACTTCTCATAGGATTCTGTTTCCTATCTAAAACGATTTTATCCAAAACATATCTCTATATATTTTAAACAAAATCCAAATTCAAGTCAAAGTTGAACTTTCCTATCTTTAGCCGAATTCTCCAACACAAATTTAAACTTTGGAAAGTTGATCTTCGGATCTTCTTTGTTCAATTTCGAACATTCGCAACATATCCAATTCGGAATATTCGGAATTTCACATTGGACTCAAACTCGAGACATATTTTAACAATATTCGCTCCCAACTTCCCGACACAAAGATCGCCCAAATCTCCCGACGCTTGTCACCGGGCGTCGCACGTCTTGCTCCGTCAAGTCCAGCGTGCACTGTATCATCGCATAGATCATGTTGTAATCTGCTGACGTATTCCCCGTCGCATACTTCCTCAGTGAGCCACCGCCTGCCGCCTCGCCCTGTAGACTACCCAGCAGCGTCCTCAGTGTCCGCGTTGTATGTGTCCGGGCACACAAATTTAAACTTTGGAAAGTTGATCTTCGGATCTTCTTTGTTCAATTTCGAACATTCGCAACATATCCAATTCGGAATATTCGGAATTTCACATTGGACTCAAACTCGAGACATATTTTAACAATATTCGCTCCCAACTTCCCGACACAGCACTGCCCAAATCTCCCGACGACTGTCACCGGGCGTCGCACGTCATTTGCTCCGTCAAGTCCGGCGTGCCTTTGTATCATCGCATAGATCATGTTGTAATCTGCGACGTATTCCCGTCGCATACTTCCTCGGCGAGCCACCGCTGCCGCCTCGCCCCGTAGACTACCCAGCAGCGTCCTCAGTGCCGCGTTGTATGTGTCCGGGCACATGACGTTGTTCCCGTTTAACAGCTGAAAGCTAGGGTCGGTCATGACTGTGCCGAAGATCGAGGCATTAGAGTACCGAACGGTGCAGTTCTCGCTGTAGAGGACCGCTTCCTTCTGGAGGGGGCAGAGGTCACGAATGTCAGAGGCCGAGGCGTTGAGGCAGGCACGACAGCTCTCGGCAGTGAGGTCACCACGGCAGGAGCCGATCACATAGAGGGTTTGGGAGGTACCAGAGACGGCGGCGGTGTTATTGAAGAAGCCATAGGTGAGGGACAAGGAGTTGGTGGTGGAGATGGAGGAGAGGAGGGCGGTGAGGGTGGTTTGGTAGGTGCTGTCGGCGGTGAAGTTGCCAGTCGAACCACAGTAGGGCGCTGGGAAACATTGGGCGTTAATGATGGAAGCCAAGGTGAGAAGAAGCAAGAAAGGGAGATTTGGAGGATCCATCTCTTTCCCGTTTCTTTGGTGTTTCGGGTCCTTCTTAGATTAATGTCGATAGGCTAATAATTTATGAATGTATAGCTTGTGCGGCCCCTATACAAGTTGCTTCGTCGAAATCTCTATTTCGTCTACGACTTTTATTATGGCCTGGAGGTTGTGGCGGCTTGAATTTTGATACAAATGAAACCATTGAATCTTTCTCGTTCTTTGCCAGAAAACGAACGATTGAGAAAAGTCAGATGGATGACTTTTTCAAGAGTATCATTCAATATTCGTACATTTCCACTTTTTGAGAAAGGTCTTAACCGAGTGGAGGCCGGATGGATCTTTTTCATGGCCATCCATTTTCACATTTTTTGTAGTCAAGCTGCTCTTATTGTCTTCCATATCTATCAGCCAGCACTGAAGGTAGACCCAAAGTACAATAGACACCGTGAGGGGAGCAAGTCATGAGCCATGGTAGAAAAAATAGGGAAGCACGAAATGTTGCTCTGTGACCAACTTCAGAATGTCGACATGGTCTTCGCTAACTTTTTAAATGTATTTCGAGTAGCTTGCCTTCAAGTACATCTTAGCCGTACTAGTTGATGACGAGGAAGGACTAGCAAAAGCTAGGGGGGTTATTCTTATTTTTTATGGAGAGATAACCATACGGATTTCTAGGCACTATTCAATGAGCACACTATCTCCACCCACAGGGTGAAGTTCATCGTATGGAATCAATTGGTATATGCATCATACATATTTCGGAACCAATTCCTCATCATTCCCAATGTCTTTTCCATCTGGACCCCCTCACATAACCCCAAATTTTTGTAAGAGGGAACAAAGCAGAGTTTCGAGTTCCTTCGACTTAAACCTCGAACCCAAGATAATAGACAAAAAATAGGTGCAATTTTCTTATACAATTTGAGGGATTTCAGCCTCGTGGCTAGTACCGATTTATCGAAGGAGGAACCATCCTCATTGTTTGCTAATTTAACTGACATCATATATAGCAATAAAACGGATTGCTTGATTGATAATGGCAGGATCAAGCGTCTGTTGCATCGTTGAAAACCTGCAAGAAGTCCCCAAATACTTCAACAACCCTCCAATATTGCTGTTTCAAAGATGAGAGACCGACACTTCTGCTACGAGGGGTGGAATACAACGTCTACATTATTCTTTCTTGGCAATTAAGTTGAAACGCTTTTAAAGATGTTATCATTAGCATTTTCGCACTAAGCGGTGTTCCAGAAGCGAAGTATAGACTTTGGCTAACATCATATTTTCAATATCAACGTCAAATTATTTGCCTAGGACTAATACCAAAGCATAAATATTTGCTCAAACTCGTACTTACTAGATTTTGAACACTTACCCTTATAATTACATGAAATATTCTTTTCGATTACGCACAATTAATAATATAATATATATCCGTTCCCTCGAATACCAAAATTGTTTACTCCTCTGGAATTTTTAATAATATTTTTTTACGTGAATTTTCATGCCCACGTAAGTTTGTTGTTGTAGATCTTGACTTCTGTAACGACACCTTTGGCTATGTCTAACACGAGTCCATTTCGATCCCGTATGTACTTTAAACAATTGGTGGGACGCTCTAGCGTATAAATTTATAAACGATGATAGAGATTGGAGTAGACAAGGACAACAGCTTAAGGAAACAATGGAACCTTCGAAGTTGACTTTTTCCAACACGGATTCTTGTGGCCTGGTCAAAGAATATCGCGCTCTGTTTTTTCTTCTCAGAAAACAATGGAATCTTCGAACCTGTGTTTTTCAAACACCCAAACATTTGACGAAAATTACCAAAAAAACCTTAAATCTATTATAATTGTACAAATCCTTTCATAAATTTTTTAATCAATTGAGTCTAAACATTTTGTATTTATGCCAATTTAATCAATTCAGCAATTTTGGCCATAAATAGTAGATATGGACACAACTATTCTATGTAGCGTGACAGACTTTAATATGAATAATTTTTAATAATTTTTAATATTTATTATTATTTATTTATTTATTTATTTTTCTTCTCATTCTTTTTTTCCTTCCCTTCCTTCTTTTTCTCTGGTCAATCACTGAACCCTAGTGATTGGCCAAAGTGGAGCCTCGCCGACCACTAGCGATGCTCAACCACGCCATCACTTAGTGTGGGTGAGCCTCACGGGCCCGGCAAGGCAAATGGAGCCTCACCCGGCGACGATGAGGTTGGCCTCGCCAATAGAGTTTTTTTTTTTTTTTTTTTTTTTTTTTTGGGGGGGGGGGGGGGTTGGAGGAAGAATGAAGGGAAGGGGAAAAAAGGAAAGAAAAAGAAAGGAATAAATAAATAATTCGAAAATATTAAAATATTATTAAAAATATCCACACCAACATAGACCACAAGACGTAGAACAATTGATATCCATGTCAGCCTATTTCGACTAAAAATAGCCGGATGGACAAAACTAGCATGAATGTAAAAGTTTTAGAACTCAATTGAGAAAAAATTTAGAACTGAATTGACACAATTACAATATGTTTAGAATTTTTCTTAGTAATTCTCCCCACAAATTGATGTAGTAGAACAAAGCAAATAAAATAAAATATGACATTTGACTGATATGAGTGGTAGAGTACCACGAATGCACCTCACCATCATCAGTTTCGACTCCAAATTGGCCTCTTCACATAGCCCCAACTTTTCGTAATATGGAAAAAGCGGAGTTTCAAGTCCTTTCAACTTGAACCTCAAATCTTAGATCGTGGACAAAAAAAAAAAAAAAAAAAAAAGGAAAATTCTTACGCTTGTGAAAAAATTGGTGGTGATAATAATGTTCTTGGACGGTGGCATAAGGTTACGGGGTTAAGGCACGATGATGGTGCCCCAATGCCACGGTGGTGACGTTGGTCTTGGGTTGCTGGTTAAGGAAAGAGAGGGCTGTGGCAGCATCCCAACCGTTGACTATGCTATGGTTGATTGGGCACCATGGAATACACCTAAGGCGAATAAAAAAAAATAACTTTTTGGCCTTATTGATTACCATTTGCGTAATGTTGAAACTTAAATTTTATCATTTTTATTCATGACTTAATCGCATAAAATATTAAAAATTAGTCTCTAAGAAAAAAAAAAGGTAAAATAAATAATTTCATTAAAATGCATTGCGTATATTATCATTAAAATGCATCACACGTAGATATTATGGGCATTTGCATTACTAGTATAATTTTTTTAAATTAATATTAATTGGATATTTTTTAAAACTAATTTGAAAAAGAGATTTAAAATAAAATAAAAAACAGAGTGGGGCTGGGCCGGGGCTAGGCCAGCCCGACCCTTTCTTCTTTCACTTCCTTATCTCCGCCCCACGCAGACCAGTCCATCTCTTCTTCTTCCGGCTTGACCCACTCATCCCTTTCCCGCCTTCTCCTTGTCTTTCTCGCTGCTGCAGTAAGGACGCGAGTACAGTGGCAGAGGAAACAACGCGGGGCGTTCGACGGGAGTGGGTGGTCGTGTGCAGACCGGCAACGACAGCTGGCGTCACACGAGGTCATGCGCGCCGGTAGCCATTAAAAGAGAGAGAGAGAGAGAGAGAGAGAGAGAGAGAGAGTTGGAGGGAGCGCTGGAGTGGGTGTGAGAGAGTGAGCCAGGGGAAGAGGGAGCTCGAGAAGGTGGCTGACTGTCGTCGGAGGTCCGTCCACTAGCCCCCGTCCGCTGCGGCCTTTCCCTAAACCGTGTAGGTCTTCCCTCCGAGCGTAGGTGCCCTGTTTGTTTTGGGGGGCGTCGGGCCGGAGCTCGAGGCCGGCCAAGTTCGCGCGAGTTTTGGTCTCGTCAGTCCTCGAGAAATCTACTGTGTGCTCTAGAATGCATGTTAGGAAGCTAGGTCCGTGTCCGAGTCTCCATCGAGTCCGAAATCCCTCGTTTTGGTAGCGCACACCAAGTGCTTGTGAAAATGTCTCTGGTTGGATCCGCGACCACGTCCTCTGACCTTGGTTTGCTTTTGAAGTGCTGGTTATTGTCTCGTCATTTTTTCCTTTTTCCTTCGTTGAGGCCCGGTTTGTGCGAGTCCCGATCCCATCCACGCGGTGCTGTGCTGTGTTTTAGTTTTGCGCATCGGTTGTTAATTAATTTGGTGCGTTTGGAGTCTCGGTCGATCCCATGTGCTCTCTTCAATTGATGCCCATTAAGTGTTCGTTAGAATATTTGACTGAGCTTGTGTGGATTTTCTTTGATTTTTCGGCTTGTCATTTGATGCAGTGTGTCCCTGAGGTAGTGGTTGGCATGGGCCGGTGGCGTAAGGTGTTAGCCGAAGTGGGCATGATTTGTTTGGTTTTGGCTCGATGAAGGAGATGATCGGTAAAGGAGACATACGGTTTGGGTGAGTTTCCGTGAAAATGTTGCAGAGAAGAGTGTGGAGGAGAAAGAAATAAAATAAGATTTAAAAAAAGAGGAAAAAGTAAAAGCAAGAAGAAAAAATAATAGAAAACTATAAAAAGGAAGATGGGCTGGTTTTGTTTAAGTGCTGGGCCGAATCCTTTATGGACTAGGGAGGGTTGGGCCAAGAATAGAAGACTGGAGGGGGCTGGAGAAGGCTGAGTGGGCTTTTTTTCCTTTCTTTAAAAAAACTTCATGGGCCTTTTTGGTTAATTCCTAGTGGGCCTTACGGCCGAACAGTTTTTTTTGTCCAACCCGGTACGAATTCTCTTTTCATAATATTGAAATTTAATAAAAATTTAATTAATTAAAAATAATAATTAAAAAATACTTTAAAATTTATTAAAAATTAAAAATACTCAAAAATATTGGAAAATTCGAAAACTCATAAAAAAAATTTAAAAATTTCCAACAAAATTCCAAAAAAAATTAGAACTCTTTGAAAAGTTTAAAAATAGACTTTTTGGAATGTTTTATTTTAAAAGAAAGTGGAAGCCTCGTGACTTTAAAATTGTGCTAAAATTGAAGAAGCCCTTAAGACTCTTATCTTAGATTTTTGATTGTCCTTACAAACAATTGTCCTTGGTTGCACAATATTGATACATTGGTGTTGGCTTTACTTTAGTTTGGCTAGGATTGTCATTTATTTTTTTTCCTTGGTGTGAGGTGTTTCCTATCCCATGTAATTTTTTAAATACTTTTCTTGGTCATTGATTATTATGTTAATGATTGCGGACCCACATAATCACCTTAAGTGTTAATAGATAGGTATAAAATCAATCTCAACTTTATGATAAAACAAAAATTTGAAATGAACAAGAAAGAGCACTAATTAATTAATAAATGTAATCAAGTCCCTAATCATAGGTTCTCGATTGTGTAGGAAGTGAAGTATGCTCCCACACTTCACTTGGTTTCTAGTCGACCTTAATAGGTTAGTAGCGACTCTTTATTAGAAAATTTTCATATCCTCAATTTGAACACTCGACATCATGCAATGGATTTGGGAAAGCCTATGTCTAAATCATGGGCCGTTAGGCTCACCTTTTAAGAAATACCCTTTAAGTCTACATTCTCTCTCACAAGGGGTAGGTCGTGACACATAAGGCGACAAAAAACTTACTTTTTTTCTCCACGTAGGAGAAAATCCTCTAAAAAGTCTTAAATCTATCATATTTTGGTCAATTCAATTATATATTTTTTGTTGTGTTAATTGTATCCATCCGACCAATTTTGACCAAAATATGATAACGTAGCGATTCAATCAGTATCAGTGGTTATATGTGGTGTATCAATGTTGACATGGATAATTTTTTAAAATTTTATGATTTTTTTTCCAACTTTTTCTTTTCTTTTTTCCATTGGCCAGTCATTAGCAAAGGCCGAAGAGGGGTAGGTGGGGTCACCCTTGCCTGATTTTGTGAGAGCCACCTTCCTTGACCACAAGCAAGGGATAGCCTCACCTGGGTGACGATTGCCATTGCCATACTTGAGCGACACTATCCATAGACAGCCACAATTGGATGAGGGCGAGCCTCGCTTGGACAATGGTTGTCCTTGCATAATCTAGCGAGGGCCACTCTCTCTAGCCATTGGCGAGGCTACAAATGGAAGTGCAAACAATTTAAAACAAGGACCAAAGATGATTTGATCATCATCATCTTTAGCTTGGTGCATAAACTCTAGGGAAAGTATCCCTTTTCGCTCAAGTTTTCAAAGGGTGGTGATTGTTTAGTGGCACATAAACTTAAGGGAAGCAGGCCTAACACTAAACTCATGCATCTTCTAAAAAAAATCATTTCAAGAATTAAGTCCGTCGATAACGATAGTAATTGACCCCTGTGAGAAGCAGTCAGTTTATATGACTTTGCATTCCTTGTTCTCGTCGCATTCCTTCACCTATATACTGTACACATGAAATTTCATCAATAGCTAGGTCTCCAACAATTTTGGCTTGAAGGCCCAAATGAGCCCAGAAACTTGCAAACCAAGTGTCACGACCAACGTCTTCAAGTGTATTTTCTAATGATATATCGCCAGTGCGCTAGTCCCAAGCTTCGCTTTCCAGGTTTGCCTTTTTCCAAGCTGGTGTCGGCTGACCCTGCACCAGGCCCGGAGGAAAAGCGGTAATTTATGGCCTCCAAAAGTGGATTTCCCGATGTCTGTTGGGTTCAAAATTTTAATGCAAGCTTCGTCGATGTGTCGCCTGACTCCCCTCAAAATTTAAGCCCAATCGGACGAACGACGAGCTCGTACTTTCCATTTCCACCCGACTGCGCAGTCTGCCCCTACCAGACCCGAGATACACATCTCACTTTCAGCTCTCTAATCACCCACTTATCCTATTATTTTCTTCCCGCCATTACAGCCTTAAGATTGGTCAACATCTAGTCCAAATTGGACAAGTAATCAGCAAAACTCCAACTAGCAATTGGAACCAAAAGGGTCGAAGAGTGCGTGGGAGCATGTGGACTGCAGAAGCTGCAGCCCGGCCCCTCTCTCTGCCCATTTTGCCGCTGGTTGCAACTGATTTTATGGTGAGGAAGAGCGTTGGAAAAGTTGACACAGGTGAGGTGATTGAATGATAGAAAGATGAGAAATCAATGGGAAAAGAGGGACAATGATAGCTGAAAAATGGACACAAAAACTGCAGCAGCTGGGCAGAGCAAAGAGGGAGCTTGGGCGTGAGTCTTGGTGATCTTTATTACGGAAGATTTGTTAAAATACATTCTGTTTGTTTAATATTTGGTGTATTTCTTATTATCGATTAGGATTTACTTTTTATTTTTTTGTTAGCATAATATTTGGTGTATCTCTTAAGATTAGCTAGAGATATTGCATGGATCTTTTCCTTCTCTTTTCTGTTAAGCAATATGTTGTACAAATATTTGTACAGTACGTTAAGCAATACAAGTGAATTACGATTCATTTTCTCCATAACAAAATTCCCCAGAGCTTCAAGGTGAAGAGGAGAGAGCAAAAGAGGGAATTTTGGGGTGTGAGTTCGATGGATCTTGGCTGTTTTCTCTTCTCCAGAAACTCTGGAGCTTGAAGGTGAAAGTTACAAAGCAAGGTGAGAGCACACCATGGCCATTTAGATAGCAAAAGTGAGAGACCTTGGAGGGATACACTCTCCCGTTCACGCCGCTCTATTTTTTTTTTTTTTCACATCTTTCTCCAAAACTAATAGCCCATTTCGGTTCCTTTGCCATCCCATTATGACCTACCTCAAGGTAGGAACCACATTTTATCTTCGAATTACCGAGGATGCCGAACTAAAACCAGAGTTCAAAGTCAAGACACGATGGCTCACCTCACCCTAGCAGGCGCCGTCAGCTCGATACCTTGATCTCTTGTTCGCTACGCTAATTATGGCATTCTAACACTCAGCCATTTTGTGTTTCGATTACATGTGTCTGGCATGTCTAGCATGTTAACGGGTAGATTATGGCCTATCTCGTCTTATCCGTGACCTGTCATGGCTGTACACGTTTGAATGTATAGGAGATGTCCGGGGTATTTTTGGGCCGTCCGGGTTCATTTGAGCGGAGAATGAGCACCCAGAGCCCGCCGTCCAGCCCCTCTAATGCACTGCACAGTAGACTCGGCTCCATTTGAGGATTCCTAGCCGTTGCGGGACATCCTTTTGCTTGTATAGGTCACCTGGAGCAATTCCGGGCTCATTCGGATAGATTTAGGGCCCAAATGAGCATTTGAAGCCCACTGTACTGCAGCCTGCGAGTTGAGGTCGAGGGCAAAGATTTCACAGCTGCAGCATCATTTTGCTTGGTCGAATGCTCCTCATCACCTGAGCTAACCGAAAGGGTCGGACCAAGTTCCCTAGGAGGAGGGGACTTTTTTTTCTTTCCCCTTCCTTGATCATGAATCAAGCTCAGGGCCTCGCTTAGCCTGGAAGACTCCACACCTGGGCTAGAAAGAGACATCACCCCGTTTGGGAGAACACTAAAACCCCTCAACGGCTCTCGAGAAGAGACTGAAGGCACAGCCTTCACTAGTCCAGGGATAGTCAACCTCCGAGATTGCCCCTCTTTTCCGGAGCTGACCGGCCGGGAGGAGGGTCCTTCCTTCGGAGGCATGGCTTTCTTCTTTTTCCCTTCAACTTGTTTCCACGGCTGCTCCTGCTCTCTCGGCGAATATGCCACAGCTGAGGCAGGGACGGGGATGGGGACCGCAACAAGAGCCGGGGGAGCAGAATCGGCCTGGGAAAGGACCTGCTCCGTCAGTTGCTGCTGCTCTTCGGGGGGGGGGAATGTTCCGTCGCCGGGACAGGGATGTGATATGGTCCAGCAACCATTGATGAAGGAGCTTCTTGGCCCCGCTTCATAGGTCTATTCGATTTGGTTTTTGGTTGGGGGGCATCACAATTGTGACCGAAGCAATCATATCTTCTGCACTCCACCGACCTCCACTCATACTCGATAGCTATCGAGCATACCACTCCATCCAAGACAACATCTACAGAGTTACTCCTTGGCTAGCCGAATGGAGCTCCACACATACCCTTGCAAAGGAGATCATCTTCCTTTGTTCCGTTCGCTCGTCCACATATAGTAGTTTCCCCACGACACTTGCTATAGCACTAATGGAATGTGCTGACCAAAGTTCAAAGGGGAGGTTCTTCAATCTAATCTAGACAGGGATCGAGTCTTGTTTTTCCTTTTTTAGCTCCATGAGGGGCCTCCATTGCTTCAAGATAAGGGGCACCCTTGCAACCGTAAGGAAACCATCTTCGAGGATTTTCCTTCGAAAAGTAGGATCCGGGATGTGGAAATAGAAGAATCCTAGGTCATCCACCAAGATTTCGACAAGTTTGGGGCCCCAAGCGAACTTCAAAGAATCCTCCGTGAGTTTATAAGGCAATCTTCTCCCTATGTAGTAGCCAACGAGGTACTTGTTCCACACAGGGTCCGAAGCCTCCAACACCTCCTCCAAGAGATGGACGATAGGCTTGTTTTCCACAAAAGTAGGTGGAACATAAAATAGATCATATCCTTTTGCAGCAAGGCAAGCCACACTCGCCCACGAGCGAGCAGGGGTTGCCTTTGGATCACCTGGATGTTGAGCAGTCGGCTGTGGCCTCTTGGAAGAGGACCGGGCATGGCTTTGGCCTCTCAAGTATCTCAGCCGGGTTAGGGGCACCAGCGGGCCTTTCTATTTGACATCCGGACCAATAGGGGTTGGTATGATAGGAATGTCCTGCCCTGGAGGCTCCTGGAATGAGCTACCAAGAGCACGGGAGGTGGGGCTCCGTCCTTTAGAGGTACTAGCAGGTTGCTGGGTTTCTCGGCTAGGGCCAGGCACATTAGAAGCAATAGCAGCAGCCATTTTCACGAACACCTGGTGTGCAGTTCGAGTCCTACCAACGAAAATACATTGGATGGAGGAGACTTACCAAGCCTTCCTTCAATAGCACAATGCAGGAACGATGCGGAATAAACCAGTAGGGCAAGGCTTAGCAAGCGCACCAATAGCAGCCGAATCCAGAAAATGCAAGAGCAATGTGCGAGCTCCAAAGCATCGAAATCTGGGGAAGCAGGCCACTTGGGAGGGAGTTGCTTGGAGGGATGGTGTACCAAGGCTATACGACCACAATCTCCAAGGAAGAGCCCAATCCACCGTCCGGAACTACCGAGGCACTACAAGGCAGTCCAGACGGTCGGTTAGGCACGCGTGACTCCTAGGGCTCCGAAGTTCGACACGATTAAACTGAATTGGAAGCGCCGCCGTGTCGGTTCGTCCAGAGCTTATGGAGGGCCATGAGGTGCGAGCTTTCACCGTCGAAGTCTGCGGAGGCAGATACAAACATAAGAAACGAGAGCAACCGTCGCGAATTTCTATTGTTCCGGTCGCGGCGTCGAAGCTTCTGCAGGCCCTATGCTCGTGGAGATACGGTCGCCTGTGACACGCGGTGGGCCGCACCGTCGTAGTGTCTCGCCGGCCGGGCGGCGACGGCGGCGACCCTCGACAGCGGCCGAAACTCGGGGGTGGGGTGTGGCTTCAGCAATCAAGCCCACCGTTGCAGCATTTTTACCTTATTTTTATACCTTTAGTTTTCTATTTCCCCCTAAATCCATTACCTAGCCTCTTACTACCATTAGGATGCGTTCTCAAATTTCTATTGTTTCCTTTGGCTTCAAGAGACTCAAAAAGTTGGAGTACCTATTAGGAAAGTCCCACATCATAGAATTTATATAATGTTGAGTAATTAATATATCTTAGTTAACTCATAACTTATTGGCTTAACTTTTTAAGTAAAAGTTGGTCCAATTTCGATATGTTGATGGGCTCACTGGATATGTTGACAAGCTCAAGGGTGTCCATCGGGAGGCTGCTTATCAATCCACCATTGTTTAGTATTCAAGGAGGGGATGGCAGCAATCAATGTAGAAACAAATCTAGAACTGCTTGGTTCTCTTAATAAATATATTATGAAGGTCTTACCTCTATTGCATCATCTGTCATTTCTCTCTGCCCTATTGGTTTCGAGTTTGTTAGCTAAGTTGCTATTTTGCAATTGGACTTTGTTTTGAATGGCAAATTGATTACAAGTGGTAAAATTTCTTTACGAAGACCTTTGGGAATTTGACCACAGCATGAACATGTAAATGATGACACAGCATAAGAATGGTGGAGCTGCCAATTTAAGTTCTCTCAGGTTTACATTATCTGCTGCTAGAAGTTCTAGTAGATGAGCAATAATGGCTGTATCAGCACATGATGTGCAACATGGAATCGGCACCATTCCTAGAGTTCTTTTCTATAGACGGGAGAACTTATGTTCCTCCATCCAATAAAACCACACACACATATATTTACAAACAATCTTTCATGTCTAAAGGTTCAAAATATAATTAACATCAAAGATTCAATTTGTACTTAGATGTACAAGACATACCATACATATATATTAATATAAAATCCTTTCATGTCTATTGGTTTAGACATGATTAGCCTCGAAGAGAAGACACTTAGTACGTGACATTGGGTTTGCCCTTTGTTCATCACTGATGAGAGTCGAATGTGCAGACCTAAAGGTGGATTGGTCTGATCCGAGCTCTTCCATCGGTCTTTCCGTGCTGCTAGTGCTGGGGAAGAAGGCCAGTTGTTGGGGCAATTCTAGAGGAGAAAGGTGGCTGTCCAACGCGTTGACTACCACCGCCATTGTGGGTCTATAATTTGGATCTTGCTGTACACATGCTAAACCGATTTTGAGACATCGAACAACTTCATTTCCTGAATACGTCTCTCCAATCGCCGGATCTAATACTTCCATTGGCCTACTGGCTTTCCATTTTTTCCACGCCTAAAAGCAGTTAATTAAGAAAAAACTCTCACTGTGTCAAATTTGCTTTTAACAAATTAGTTATAGAGTCAATTTGTGTAACTTACATAACTAGCAAGACCTTCACCCCCATTTGCTTGCGAGAAGGATATATTCTTCTTACCGCTAATAAGCTCGAGAAATAGTACACCAACACTATAGACATCAGACTTTTCAGAGAAGTCACCATTCATTGCATACTCAGGTGATATGTAACCGCTGCAAACTGTAATTTATCAATAATAAAAGCATACAGAAGCATAAAAAGTAGAGAACAAAGCATAGCAATACTTACAGGGTTCCAATGACTTTTTTGGTGTTTGCTTGTGTTTGACCATCTTTGAAAATCCTTGCCATGCCGAAATCTGAAATCTTCGGGTTCATTTCACTATCCAGCAAGATATTGCTTGGTTTTAGATCTCGGTGAATGATTCGAAGTCTAGAGTCGCGGTGTAGATAGAGTACTCCTCGAGCGACCCCACATGCTATTTGGTAACGTATCGACCAATTCAATTGCCTACTCTTTTGAGGATCTGCATATATACACAATTAAAATGCAGGTATCTTCGATTAACAAATACTCTTGTATAGATTTTGTGGAAGTAACAAAAGTTAGTAAAATATTCAACATAATTTGAGGCTAATCACATATTCGCCTCAACATGGAAAGCAATGGCTAAGAAACATAATGAAATGCAGCTTACCAAATAAAAAGAAGTCAAGACTTTTATTTGGCACAAACTCGTAGACAAGCAGTTTTTGTTCACCCTCTAAGGAAAACCCGAGAAGCTGCACAAGGTTTCGATGTTGAAGCTTCGCTAGCAATATGACTTCATTCTTAAATTCAACGGTCCCTTGTTCTGAGCTTTGAGATAGTCTCTTCACAGCTATTAGTTGTCCATTTGGAAGCTTACCCTAAAAGTTTAGTATTTTGATGATTAAGAACACATTAATTGCTCTGATCAAAACTTTTCAAAATTAGGAAATTTAAGATTTTCAAGTATTTTTTACACTAAAGGACTTTCGAGTATAATAATTGACAATACCTTGAAAACTTCGCCAAATCCGCCCTCGCCCAGTTTGTTTTGATGAGAGAAGTTGGCTGTGGCGGCTCTTATGGTGGCTAAATCATACTGCCGGGACTCGGCATCTGTAACTACATCCTCCTTTGTAATTTCATTTATGCCTTAAAGGTGAATAAACACGAGATGGTCATTTCACCCAGAGCATGGAACAGTACATCAAGTCTATCAAAGAATATGACACAGGTACATATTTCGTACCATTTCGATCTCCTTGGACATCTGCGTACGGCCCGGTCGCTTTCCTTGGACAAAAACAACAAGCAAAGAAGAGAAACACTAGGCCTTCGCCAACGAGGATGGCAACAACAAGGATTATCTCAGTAGATTTATTGCTTTTGCCTACATAATAGCATCACCATATGTTTTAGTTAAATGAGATTCTACAAACTAAAATTGATAGGTCAAAACAAATGTCAAAAATAGAGAAAACCAAAAAAAGTACGCTTAAAGAGACCCACAATGCATAATCAGTCCATTCAGTCCCACGTGAGTGCACCATAAATATATAGGGGAATATCCCTTAATTGATTAAAAGAGACCTTGATTCGGGAGCATCAAGTTCCATGTAACAATTCTCAAATCCAACTCAAATTTCATTGATTGATCCAGCCAATCCTTACTCTTGCAAGCAAAGGCCAATTTTGGCTAAATTTGATTTGATGGGTTCAAGATTGAAGATGTTGAGTCCATAGGGAAGTTGTTGATTCAATGAACTAGTTGTCAATTTCATGCTGATCAATCAACTACGAAGATGTCGATTTACCAATTTGTTGTCAACTTCGAGACTCTAATCACTACCTAATAGCTACCTAACAAACCAAGGCTCTTCTGGTTGATATCCATGGTTGTTTATTGATATTCTAAGGTGGATATTTGGCTTTCAAGACTAGTGGACGAATTTGGAAGTGTTCTCCTAGCCATTATGCATAAAATCTCAGTTAAATGCATTTAGTCTTAGTTACTAAGCTTCTTAATTCTTAGTCTTTCTTGAGTCTTTATTATGATGTGAATTTCAAGAGTCTTCATTATGTGAATACCTCAAGAGTCATCTCGGTTTGTAGGATTTCAAGTCATTTTCTTTTGTTTAGAAGTATCCCTCTATAAATAGAGGTGTAATCTCATTTGTACGAGACAAGAACTAGATTTGATGAATGTTGTTAGAGATATTTAGGGTATCTTCTTTCATTCTTGGTATCTATTTTGATTATGCATAGCTGAAATGATTTCCTTAAATTGTCATTTATTCAAGCCTATAAGTTGGCTTGATGCACTCTTTTTTATGATATTGAAAATGTATAAAATTTCTCTCTTTTGTTTTATTATTATTCTACATGGTATCAAAGCCATCGCCCATCACCGCTAAAATTTCTCTCTAAAAAAAATGCCAACCCAAATCAAGCGTCACTCGGCATTGACCAGCCTGTCCAACCCAAATCAAATTTGGCATCGCCTAGCTCCATCCAACTCAGATCTAGCATCGTCTGGTGTCACATAATCTCATCTATCCTAGTTCCAGTGTTGACCAGCCAAGATCTAACACCGATCGAGCTACTCGGTTCCCTAGGAAAACTTTGGGATAGGAAAGGATGTTATTCAGTACTCTATTCCTATGTCCGAATTGTTGGTTCGATTGGTTACTGCTATTGTGACAAACTTGTTAAGCCATTAATATGTAGTGGTTTATTGACGTGATTTTTTTTTTTATTGTGTTGCATTATTCAACTATTGAGGTTGAATCATTTGAAGGAAAATATTGTGATAGTTTTCTTATTAATATTGAAAAATAGGTGATTCCGAGAAAAGTAATACTGTGATAATTAAGGTCAATTCCACTTCCCCAAAAATATTGATAAGAAGCTTGAAGGTAGTACCAACTTCCAACAATAGAAGAAAATTGTAAAACTAACTTTGACAGGTGGAGCATATACACTTGACTAGGCCTAAATCCAAGAATGATGCAATATTCTTAGTTAGATGTTGAACTCTATGGAGAATAATATAGTTGATCTAATAACTCATATTGACATGGTCAGAACCATGGAAGTATTTGGGTGCATTGTGTTATGGCCAAAATAACCTTTAACGGATTTATGAGTTATTGCAGGAATTTCACCGATCCAATAGGAAGAGGCATTCCATTATACAATACTTTGCTGATTTTAAGAGGATGTATGAGGAGTTGAAAGCTCTTCTCCTTATTTTAGCCAATGTTTAGCAAATGTAACTTTAGAGAGAACGATTGGTTGTAATGGGATCCCTAGGAGGTTTCGATCTATACTATAAAATTATTGGATCTCATATTATTGGAGGAGAGACTATTGCATCACTCACAAATACATTTGCTTGAGTTCTTCAAGTATCTTATGAGTTTTCTTAGGACACCACGTCTGTGGTAGATTAGTTTAGCTCTTATTTCCCACTCTCGAACTGGTGGTGGTGGTAGGAGTGACGGAGGAAACCTTGGAGGACATAATGGTCATGGTAGCCTTAGTGGTGGCCGAGGCATAGGAACAAGGAGAGGCCAAGGCCAATAGTAGCTTTATGGATAGTCCTACATTTCTACTGATAGCTTAGGGGCTATCCGAACTTATCATTAATGTGGTGAACCTAATCACATTCATAAATTTTGCTACAAGTTACCTAGGGGACTCAGGCAATGACAATAATAATATACCAATGCTGCAACTAGTACTGATTCTTCTTCTTTGCCATAGTATTCTAATTCAACATAATAGTTATGTCTAATGAGAAATTTGCTTGGTATAAGCAATTTCAAATTTCACCGTCTACTTCTTTCACTACTACTTTAGTATAGACAGGTAATGTCACTGCATGCCTTTCGGCTACTTCTTATCCTTGAATCATAGATTCGGGGCCTCCGATTATATGTCAAGTATTTTAGGTATATTATCATCTCTTACTCCATTATCATCCATTATTACCCTAACTAATGGTTCATCTACGAAGGTAATGAGGTTGGTACAATTCATCCAACTCCTTCATTGCCATTATCCTTAGTGCTTTATCTCCCACGGTTTCCATTTAGCCTCATGTCTATTAGTAAATTAACCAAAAACTTTCAGTGCTAAGTGACATTCTACATCAATTCTTGTATTTTCCAAGATTTGGCTAAGAAGAGGATGATTGGTAAGGGGCATGAGGCAGGGCACTATATGTGCTTGAAAATGCTCCATTTATGGCATGCTCTAGTGTTGCTTCCCTATATCAAATCCATTGTAGTCTTGGTCATCCTTTGCTACCTTCAGAAATTATATTCTAGTTATCACTCTCTCTCTAGTTTAGAATGTGAGTCATATCAATTTGGCAAATTGTTTCATGTCAGTTATCCACCTTGAGTCATTAAGCAAGCATCATCTCCTTTTCCATTAATTAATTCAGATATTTGGGGTCCTTGTCATGTGGTTTCCAATTTGGATTTTAGATACTTATTACTTTTGTTAATGACTATTCTAGAGTCACTTGGCTACATTTAATGAAAATTCGTTCAGAATTGTCATATATTTTGTACCTTTATTTTTTAAATTCATGCTATGTTTGGTGTGTATGTTAAAGTTTTGCGTTCTAATAATGTTTTTTTTTTTTGTAAAGGTAGCATTCTAATAATGTTAATGAGTACTTTTCTGTAAATTTTTCTAACTTTATGACACAACATGACATGAATCTTCCTATTTTGATACACCACAACAAAATGGTGTAGCTAAAAGGAAGAATATGCATTTATTGGAAGTCACTAAATCCATGTCGTTTGAGATGGCCCCAAAACCCTTTAGTCTAATATTGTCCTGATTGCATGCTATCTCATTAATCGCATGCCTCCTTCTGTTTTGTGAGGTGATATTCTATTTTCTACTTTTTTTCCCAATCAGTCATTGTTAATCTTACCAATCCATATTTTTTATTATGTTTATTTTGTTCGCGATCATCGACTTGGAGTAACAAAACTTAATCCCAAGGTCATCAAGTGTATGTTTCTAGGTTATTATCGTACTAAAAAAGGATACCGTTGTTATTCTCCATCATGGAGAAAGTACATTATCACTTATGATGTTTCATTCTTTGAATCTACTATTTTTATCATGATGTTATAGGTCACTGTTCTTTATGAGGATGAAAACTTACATGCAACCACCATTTGGTCAACTATTCCAAGTGTTTCACTAGTATCCAATACCCGGTGTCCTCGAGTAGCTACTGCTCCCCCTTACTCTTGTGTCAAGTAACATCCACACTAACACGTGACATGTGACACAACACGACACGCAAACACGTCGTTTCTTAAAAGATATAGAATTCCGACATGTTGAAAAACATTGTATTTTAAGTGTATATTTTTATATATGCATAATAAATTATCATTTTCATGATTATTTCAATCAAATTTATTTGATTCAAATTCAAGAATAAATAAATAATAAAAACCTATAATTAATTTACACTAAAAACATTAATCCATTATTCATTAATATCATTCATTATATTAATTTGACAAATTCAACTCCTTTTCAATAATCTATGAAACTTGGAGAAAAAACAAATAATTCACTTTCTAAACTCGCTTGTCAAACGTGTCGAAAGAGAAAAAAAAAACATGGGGTGAATTGTATATCACGGGAAGTGAGAGTTAGCATACAAGAGAAGACTAAGTTTTTCTTTTTTTTTTTCCCCATTTATTATTTTTATTACTATTTTTTTTTATTTTTCATATATAAACATTTTAACCCATCAATTATTGAAAATTATTAAAATTGACTTTGCGTTTCAAAATCACGTGTTAAAAACTTGCATGTTAGAATTCCAACTAGAGTGTTGGAGAGTGCCGGAAAAGTTGATGAGGTGTCAGATTTTGTGACGTGTTGACCAAGTGTCCAAAAGTGTTGGACATACGTCGGAGTGTCCGACACAACACAAAGGCTCTCGAAGACTATCGGTGCTTTCTAGCTCTTGTCATTACTACGTCATCTTGAACTCTAGATCCGCCATCAACTAACCCTCTTCTTGTGTTTGATTTTGATCTTACTATTGCTCATCGCAAAGATACATGTGCTTGCACTTCTACTATAAACTATGTCTAATACTTTTTTTGTCTCTTTTTCAGTTCTTTTTATCTACTACTAATCAATATCCTCTCCCTAAGTCTATAGCTAACATATTACAAAGCTCTAGTTGGAGGATTGCTATGGAAAAAGAATTAAATGCCTTACAGGTTAATCATACTTGGGACTTGATACCTCTTCCTTTAGGAAAAACTGCTACTAGTCATCGATGGGTCCATGCTATGAAAGTCAATCTTGATAGTTCTCTTGCTCATTTAAAAGCAAAACATGGTGTATGGGATTGACTATCTAGACACCTTTTCTCCCATTGCCAAGCTTACATCTATTCGTATTTTGATCTCTCTCGTCGTCATGTATAACTAGCTCTTGTTTCAGTTTAATGTCAAGAATATTTTCTTGCATAATACCCTTCCTGAGAAGGTGTATATGGAGCAACCTCCAGGATTTGTTCGGGGGGGAGTCTAGGAGACTAGTTTGCAAGTTAAAAAAGTCTTATTATGATTTGAAGTAGTCCCCACAAGGGTGGTTTGAAAGATTTTACGAGATTGTACTCTCTTTTAGACTGTCTAAATCCAAAAATAGTCACTCTTTAAGGGGGAGGCAAGCTGTTTTTTATTGTATATGTTAATAATATCATCATCATGGGAGATGACTTGGTTGATATAACTAAACTAAAGCTCTATCTTCAACAACAATTTCAAACTAAGGACTTGGAAAAGTTGTAGTATTTTCTAGGAATTGAAGTGGCAACCATAGAAAGATATTATTCTATTATAGCAAAAGTATGTCCTAGATTTGCTCACTATGACAGGCATGTTGGGATCCAAAAGCCTCTTGATTCACCTACAAAACAAAGAGTTAAACTAGTGGCTGAGGGAGAAGAGATTCTTGATGATCGTAAGAGATATTGAAGACTAGTAAGTAATATGAATTATCTCACAGTTATTCAACCAGAGTGTGGTAAGCTAGTTTTTTGTCTTCCCCTCATGCATCTTACCAATATACAGTTATTTGGATTTTGAGGTACTTGAAGAAGACTCTAGGGAAAAGAATTGTTTACCAAAATTATGGTCATATCAAAGTTGAAGGATTCTCTAATGCTAATTGGGTAGGATCTCCAAATGAAAGGAGATCAACCACAAGCTATCATACTTTGATTGGAAGAAACTTGGTGTCATAAAAGAGTAAGAAACAAAGCATTGTTGCTCGCTCTAGTATTGAGTCAGAATATAGAGTTATGGCACAAGTGACATGTGAATTAATACATATTTAGCAGCTACTGACTGAGTTAGGCTTTAAGCTTCAATTACTATGTCTCTATGGTGTAATAAACTGAGGTTGACTATCATTTTATTCGAAAGAAGCTATAGAGTGGAGTGATTCTTCCTAGTCACATTAGAACCAACGAACAACTTGCAAACATCTTTATTAAATCTCTAGGTAATAGGAAGATATAATATCATTGTAATAAGCTAGGCATGATTGATATCTATGCTCTAGCTTGAGGGAGAGTATTAGAGATATTTAGATATATTCTAAAGCTATTTAGGGATTCTACTTTGATTCTCCGTATCTACTTTAATTATGTATATTTGATCAGATTTCCTCAGATTATCATATATTCAAACTTATAAATATGGTTGATGTACTCTTTTTTTAGGACATTGAACCTCAAGATTCATCTTGGATAGTAGGATTTCAAAAGTCATTTTCTTTTATTTAGAAGTACCCCACTATAAATAGAGGTGTAATCTCATTTGTACTAGACGAGATCAATTTGATGAATATATGAGATTTTCCAAAAGTGAGCAAATTTAATCCCTGTTATTTATCCTTGATTGGTGATCTTTCTTTAGGCCATGGTGGTGAATTTCATCTATCTTGAAGTCGATATCTTTTACCCTCGGTTGGTGGTTTTCCTTTAGGCCTTAGCAGTGAATTCATCTATCTTGGCCTTTATCCTTGATGAATGGCATATCCTTCATGCCTAGGTAGTGAACATCATCTACCAAAAATCTCATTGTCACTAAAAACACATCCCCATCAAACATTAATTGTGTATCAAAGCTAAAGGTTGAACTCATTTTACGTGATTCCTTCTATTATCCATCTCATACCTTTATTCAACAAGAAAATGGCTAATTAGGTTTTAAGAGGCTTGACTTTAGAGCAAACACACAACAAAAGGTATGACCATGCCTTAGAGGATCTCTAGAGGCAAATGTAGCAAATCCTCAATCTCCTGGAGAATCAGACAAAATAGAACCAACCAGCCAAACCTCCTACCAAGCAACTCACAATGATTAGGATTATTGAGTTAGGAGGAGAAGAAGAAGGCACGAGTTTGATGACCGTGAAGTTACAGTAGAGGTGTCAGATTAGAGGATAACCTCAATCCAAACAACTTTTTAAGAGGTTACATGATATCGAACAAGCGTTCGACTTTCACTCAATACTCAAATGAAAAAAGGATGCAAAATTATTGTTCTCAAAATTGAAAAAATATTCTTCGCTTTAGTGGGAAAACCTAAAAAATTAGAGTTTGGGAAGGAAATAATAGAATTAAATCTAGGAAAAGCTCAAGAAACTTATGAAGAGAGGTTCTCGCCCGACAACTACAAACAAGACATGTTCCTCAAGATGAATTCCCTCAAGCAACATGGCATGAGCATTGAAGATTATATCAAGAGTTTGGACAACTCCTTATGAGGTGCAATGTTCTAAAAATTCCAGAGCATATAATATCTTATTTCCTTTGCGATGTGAATAGAGAGATTGCTGATTTGGTTGAAATTCAATCATGTTGGTCCCCCGACGATACTTGCAAACTGGTCATGAAATTGGAGAAACAACTAAAATAGGGCAAGAGTCTATTGACCAAATCTTCAACAAAGGGCACATTCTTCTAGCAAGACCGAGGATACCTTGAAGATGGACAAAGGCAAAGGTAAAGAGAAAGTCATGGAGTTTGTCAAGGAGTTCCCTAAAACAACTAATGATAGTGTGCAAAAGTGCTTCAAGTGCTACGATTATGGACACTTTCAAGCCGATTGTCCTAGTCAACATGGTTATGACCCTTTAGGAAATCAAGAACATCAATATGGGGCTTCAAGAAGATTAACATGATCTTGATTAGATTAAGTTCGAATATGAGAAAGAAGATGAGATCATGGAACGACTAGATAAGGAACAATTGCTCGGGAGCTTTGCCCACCTTAGTAGCTGTAAAGGTAGACGGGCAAAGAGAGAATATTTTTCAAATTTATTGCATTGTTAACGGGAATGTATGTAATTTGATCATTGATTGTGGAAGCTACACCAACATAGTGTCAACAATTGTAATCAACAAGTTGTAGTCGTCCACTTCTAGACATTCCCAACTGTACAAGTTGTAGTGGCTGAACAAAGGGAACAATTTCGCAGTGATTAAACAAGCATAAGTGTTGTTTTCAACTGAGAAAACTACCAAGATTAGGTTTAATGTGATATCATTCTCATGGATGTATGTTACTTATTATTGGGGAGACCCTAGCAATTTGATAGAAAAGTTGTGCATGATGGGTAAAAAAACACTTAATCATTCAATAGAGATCAAAAACTCATTACCCTTACTCCTTTTAAGCCAATTCATAATCCACAAAATCAACCCAGGGAGGGACATCCTAAAAATAAAAATTTGTTCTGGAATGAAATACAGTTTAAGAGTACCATTCACAAATAGAGAATGCTTTTACTTTGCTTATGATTGAAAGTCAAAGAACCGAGATGGGGTGAAGCTACAAACAAAATAACAACCCATAACAGATGAGGATGAAAATGTTTTCCCAAAAAATGCCACCTAGATTACCTCATATAAGAGGAATTGAGCATCAAATTGATTTTCTTCACGGTGCTTCTCTACCCAACAAAGTAACTCATCGATGCAATGTAGAGGCAACAAAGAAGTTGCAACTAAAAGTCGATGAACTGATTACAAAAGGATGCGTATGGGAAAGAATTAGTCCTTGTTCGATTTTAGCCCCACTTGTGTCAAAAAGGGATGGTTCATACAGGATGGGTATCGATAGTCGAGCTATCCACACAATCACAATCAAGTATAGGTATTCCATACATAAACTTCACGACATGCTCAATGAGTTGCATGGAAGAAAAGGTTATCATCATATCTAAATGAGAGAAAGAGATGGATGGAAAACAATCTTCACATTCACTTTTATATCATTCATTTGTGAGACCACCTTTGACTAAGAACTGAAGATAAATCAATGTTCACGCCTTTATCAGACCTCTCTTGACTATATCAATATGTGAAGATTTTAACAATCGCTTATATATACTTAAGAATTTACATTTCATACTCTCAAAGCAAAAGAAATCAACAAAAGCTAACTCTACATCTTCATAGAAAGTTTTGTCATCATAATAAATGGAGAGATTATCGGGGAAACCTTCCCATGATATTTTGAAGATGAAAATTTATTTTATCTTGATTAATTGCATTTAATGCCTTAGACAAGTGAGTTGAAATAAGGAATGTTATGCCATTATTAGTGGTGACAAGATACGTGAATAAAGATTGATATAAGCTAGATGGACTTGATAAAAGAGAACAAGCTTGATATATGCATGGGTTTGGTGACTTGGGGGATCATTAATAGTAGGGGTGATCGGGTCCAGGGTGGGTAGGGTCTAAACCTTGACCCTATACCCGACCCACCATGTTTTTCCGGTCCGGTTCCAGGGTCAACTTTATCTCCACTTGAACCCATTTTGGAATATCCCAATATCCTATACAACTTAGAATTTTATATTAATACGCAAGAAAATAATATAATCTTCCTAATTTGTATTGAAACATTAAGCACTTGTAATAAATAAATGCATGAACTTTTTGACTAAATGAAAAATTAAGGATACATAGAGCTAATTACAATAAATAAAATCATAAAGCAAAGAATTAGCAACAAACATGGGTCTAATATTAGTCTTATTCCCACAACTACTACATGAAGCTACTCATTTATGCAAGCATAACTCCTCCTACAAAAGAGAAATTAGGTGAGCCAATTCACGTGGTACACAAGAATTTGGTGTTAACGAACACTGTCCGTTCGTTGGACGGTACGAGAGGGAGCCGGTGAGGGAGGGAAGCAAGTGAGGAAGAGGAACGACAAAGGAGGAGTGTCGTGCGTGTTTAAGAGAGGCAAGAGAAAAAATGCCATGTGATTGTGAGAGTAAAAATAGAAATCAAGGGGAAAAAATGGGTTTGGACCTCTACTTATAAAACCGGTTCCAAAACCGGTTCTCGGGTGGGTAATCACTCCAAACTAGTTCTCGGACTAGTTTAAACCGGTTTCGAATTTTGGGAACTGATTTCCGGACCGGTTTCAATGGGAACCGGTTTTCGACCCTATTTTCCTAGTGGATCGGTCGATTCCGGGTATACTCGATCTGATTGCATACCCCTAATTAATAGATGAAGCGAATTTAAATGATAATGGCCAATATATTTTGGAAGAAATTCTTGTGTTATTTTCTCAGCAAGTCAAAAATGACGGCACTATGAGGCTCGTTCTTGTTGACTAAGGAAAGTGATGCATTAAATGTGGCATGCTCTGCATTTATTATATGGGGTCCACCAACGACTTCATGGGCCTAAAATGTTCAGATCTGAAGTAGAGTAAAGCTGGAAATGGTGTTTAAACGTGGAATCAAGGTCAAGGGAAGTCAATATTTCAGAGAACAAAAACTGTAGAAATGGACGAGGCCCGAACTTGTCAGAGGCCGCGAAGAGGAATGCTTCAACCTCACTCGGTCTCGGGTGACGATTTCTAGTGACAGGGAGAGATTTGTCCTTGCTGGATCTAACAAGGATTAGCAATGATTGAGCTTCACTAATCATGGGTGATGCCCAACATCGCTAGATTTTACGAGGTCGTGCCTCACTAAAGGTCATAAGGTCAAAGGCTAAGGCCTTTGTTACGAGGGAGGCCGAGCCTCGCCAGATCTAACGGAGCCTCGGTCAGACATAGTGAGGGTGGCTTAGCTATTGTCCAGTGAGGCTGACCTTGCCGGAACTTGGCTCTGGTCAAGGCCAATCAAAAGAAAGAGGATGAAGGAATGAGGAAAACATAGAGAGATACTAATTTAACTTTTATTATATTTGAACCTTAAATCTTTGTTAATGTGACGTGAAATCTGCACAGTTAAAAATTTATATGATCTTAATCCATCTCAATTATAATAAAGACCCAAAAACACAACCACCGTGCACCTAACTACTAAACAAGAGCCAAAGTACCTCGTGGTGGAGGCAGCGCATCTGTCTTTGGAGATGACGATGCGGGCAGCGGCAGAAGTGGCTCGGTGATCGAGCCGAAGAACCGATTATTGGTCTCGTACCGGAACTGGCAACTCGGTGCCACGATTCGCACTCCCATCTTCCCGGCACAGCACCATGTGAGCCTCCCGATGACTGTCACCAGGCAGTCGCTGCATTCCTGCTTCGTCAAGTCTGGCGTGCACTGTGTCATCGCGTAGATGGAGTCGAAACCCGTCGATGCGTCCCCCGTCGCATATTTCCTCAAGAAGCTGCCTCCTGCCGCCTCGGCCCGCAGTTCGTCCAGTAGAGTCTTCAGCGCTGAGTTGTACGTGTCCGGACTGGTGACGTTGTTCACGTTGACCAGTTGGTAGTCGGGGTCGGTTGCGACTGTGCCGAAGATTGAGGTGCTAGAGTAACGGACGGTGCAGTTCTCGCCGTAGAGGACCGCCGCCTTCCTGAGGGGGCAGAGGCGGCGGATATCGGAGGTCGCCGCTTCGAGGCAGGTGCGGCAGCTCTCGGCGGTGAGGTCACCACGGCAGGAGCCGACAACGTAGAGGGTTTGGGAGGTGCCGGAGACGGCAGCGGAGGCATTGAAGAAGCCGTAGGTGAGGGACAAGGAGTTGGTGGTGGAAATGGAGGAGAGAAGAGCTGTGAGGGTGGTTTGGTAAGTGCCGTTGGCTGTGAAGTTGCCGGCGGTGGCACAGATCTCGCGAGGGAAGAGATGGGCGTTCATGGTGGAAGCAAACATGAGCAAAAGAAAGAGAGCGAAATTTGGATGTTCCATTGCTTTGTCAAATTGATTTCGTCTTCAATTCTTTCTTTTGTATTGAATTTTCATACCAACTGCTTCCGCAGTCTGTCAAAAGCATGAAGAGAAAAAGGTTGCGCGTTACGGATGATGAACCGTGGATAGAGAAAGAGCAAGTGAAGCTTCGTCCGTGCGACCCACCAGCGCCGCGTTGCACCATGTGTCCATTGCTGAATGGTCCGACTCTATGGTGAGCCGGTGGGGCCTAATTCCCCTTTCTTTCTCTGAATCCACCCGCCAAGGACCTCCATTTTTCTCCTTTCCATACTCCTTTTATTTGCTTTGCTCCTTATTTAATTGCTTAATCACTTTTCCTCCTTTTCAATTTTCATTCAAAAGCATGGAGAGAAAAAAGTTGCACGTTGCGGATGATGAACAGTGGATATAGAAAGAGCGAATGAAGCTTCGTCCGTGGAACCCACCAACGCCGCGTTGCACCATGCGTTTGATTGCTGAATGGTCCGACTCCATGGTAAGCCGGAGGGGGCCTAATTCTCCTTTCTTTCTCCGAATCGACCCGCCAAGGACCTCCATTTTTTTTTTTCTTTTCCGTACTCCTTTTATTTGCTTTGCTCCTTATTTAATTGCTTAATCACTTTTCCTCCTTTCCAATTTTCATGGCCGCTGGTTCTGCAGTCTGTCAAAAGCATGGAGAGAAAAAAGTTGCGCGTTGCGGATGATGAACAGTGGATAGAGAAAGAGTGAGTGAAGCTTCGTCCGTGGGACCCACCAGCGCCGCGTTGCACCATGTGTCGATTGCTGAATGGTCCACCTCCATCCTAAACCGGAGGGGGCCTATGCAATATTTTCTCGATTTTTATTCCCCTCTCTTTCTCTGAATCCTCCCGCCAAGGACCTCCTCCAACTCTTTTTTCTTTCCGTGCTTCTTTTTATTTGCTTAATCAACTTTCCTCCTTTATAATCACTTTTCCTCCTTTCCAATTTTCATACCAACCGGTTCTGCGGTCTGTCACGAGCATGGAGAGAAAAAAGTTGCGCGTTACGGATGTTCTTTGGACCCCCAGCGCCGCGTTGCACCATGTGTCGAATACATGTCGATGTACTAGCCGGTTCTTTTCAAATCGTGAACCCATATACATATTAAATCATGTACTAGTCAGTTCTTTCCAACAAGTTTTATATAATTTAGAAAACCCATTTAAACCATCATCGCAATTCAAGCATCCATAAATAAGTTTATTAATTAATCACCATCAAAACCACACGTCGATGGTCTATTATATTGATTAATCCCATATCAAAACACACGTGTATACTTCTGTGCTCCATTCATGTATAAGTCCTTTGCCTCCAACTTAAATGATAATCGCAAAAAATTTAACATCTCGAAAGGTTATTCTCGTAAACGTTAGATCTATGCTCATTTAACTTATTTTGGTTATCTTTGTATTGCTATAGTGTAGTAGAAGTCGAACTTAGGTTTGCATTGCCAACTAGCAACGTAGTAGTTATTGGAGAAGATAGGAAAGCTCATTATTGATAAGAATATGAGATAGGCTGCTGATTATTTTGCTTAATAAATCTGTTATTGCTGGATAAATGTATGCTTAACTAGCAACGCTGTAGTTACTGGAGAAGGAGAAATAAGCCGCTGATTATTTTGCTTGATAGATCCGCTTTTGTTGGATAAATGTATGCTTAACACTGCCGATACTCTATTGATCCTTCTTATATTCTAGATTTGGCTTTGTTTTACGGTATTCTAAGTTTTGCTCTACTTTGATTTGTTTAGTTATGAAGTCTATGTACTGTTTTTTTTATTTCTTTTAAGTAATGAATGTAACTTTCTTTCAGTAATGAATGTAACTTTCTTTCAACCAAAAAAGAAAGAAAGAAAACAAAGCAAATAAAAAAAAAGGGACGGAAAGGAAAATAAAAAAAGGAATCTCACCTTCGGCATCAACATACTATACGAGAACGGTGAGTCGACATTCCACGAGCTGGTCTCGAAAATCAGGAGGGAGATGATCAGTTTCACCAAGGGAGCTCAAGCGAGCGGTCCGACAGTGGCGAGCTCATGTCCATAGCGTGAGGGTCGATCAGGAGTATAAATCAAGTCCATCAAGTCCACGTTTCAAGAATCTGCTCATGTTCTCGTCTGACGACGTAATTGCGATTGCAGCAGCGGGGGACTTCTTCGGAAAATGGAAGGAGGAGTCGAGGTTCTACAGGTGCTCAAGCCTGTGCGGGTTCCGCTTCTACGAGGTCGACCTCAGGTCCGGGAAGCCGGCGTGGGTGACGTGCCTGAGCCAGGCAAAGAACTTCGTGTATATGGCGGACGCGAAGGGCGGGGATGGGATCGATGCTTGGGTGACGCTGGACAGGCGTGACATGGCCGTCTTCCAGCGGGACTGGAAGCTCCTCGCCTACATCGCCCCGAACCCAGGCGTCCCGCACTATGTAATGCATCATTCTCTATGTGATTGATCTAACCCTGACAATTAGTGCCTTCATGTACGTACCATGTAAGAGTCCACAAAGCAGCTGCGCAAACTAACCGAAGATTTGAAACCTTCCCCCCCCCCCCCCCCCCCCCCCCCCGAAGAAAAAAACAACTAACCTAAGATTTGCTGGGCACTTTATAGTTAAGACTTATGTTAAGTCGCCTTAACAATACTGTGTTCAACCGCCGTGATGGGAACGCGAAACTGAGGTAACCGATGTAAACTATAGGTTTCTATCAGCAATAAGGGTGCCGACAACCTTTCAAGAGATCATATGTGATTCACATAAAAATCTTGTTAGCACTGAACGCTGACGAAGATCGCCTTTATAAGGGTCGAAATACAGGACAGAAGTACAATTAGCATACAACCTAAATGTGGTCCATAAAGCAACCCTTAGAGGAGCATCAGACCATTGTTCCACATGTAACATCTGTTCCTTAATAGATCCACAGGAATGCCACCAATACAGGAATTGACAGTATCACGAAGCATCCACATATGCATCACCCCTTCCTAGTCGTAAATCAATACGAAGATCTTCAAGGAGTTCAATGAATCAATATCATTAGAAATTCACAACACAAGCAGACTTAACATAAACTAATTCTCAACGTAAAGCAACTTCTATGAAAAAAACTCCAACAACTGTAAATCAAAGCAGCTATCAGAATAAGGAAAAACGGCCTTTTGAAAATAGCTATTTACGACCAATTAGTTTCTACTGCGACAACCGCCTAGGATTAGGCAACCTTAGAAGACGCTTGGTTGCGTGACCTCAAGTGAGACTTGCCAGCAGTGATTTGGCTAGCCTTCAGCTGGCAAATAGTTTGAGATTTTTTATAAAAAATTAGAAAGAAGTCTTTTACAATGTTTAGTTTTAGCAAACGGCATTTAGGTCAAAGTTGCTTTCCATTATATTTATAAAATACAATTTATTTAATATCATTTGCATTTCGAAAAACCCCTTTAGCTAAAATCATTTGCATTGCCTCAAAGACATTTCCCAAAAGCGGAACCAAATGGGCCCCTCAGTGAACTCTCACATCGGTTTGTCTTAACTTGTCAAAAATCTCTTATGACATTCTCATAGAAACAAAAACTATATAATAGTTTATCATGATTAAAGATATCAACTTTAATATGTTTGGAGACTTTTAAATATGTCATGTCGAAGAAAATTTCAAGTTTTAAATGTTCAAAACTTGATCCTCGAATTGCTATATCGCGCCTTACATTATTATTATTATTTTAAAGGATATTTCACTGTCCATTCTATTAGCTGTGTTGTTAAATGTAATCTCGATTGTATTTTTCCTTAAAAGAACGTGATCATCAAATTGCTCAAATTTCACTTTGGTGCTCCTAGTGTGATAATCATTCTATATTACATATCATCTGCCATTTACATATCATTGTGTAGAGTACATGATAGAGGAGAAATTTTTGCGCAAACTTAGCTTAATAGATTAAATCAATTACATATATAAGAAAAAGTGAAAATAACAAGTCCTAGGAAAAAAATACAAATTGCATGCCATTACTAGAATAAGCCCATATATTTTGATACTTTTCTTCGATACTATTAGCAAAGCAATATGATAAACAGAATATGTTATGTGACAATGTCCAAGTGATTAAAAAGGAGCAAAAGTGATTAAGAAAATTAAAAAAAAGGAGCAAAAGTGACCGACAAAAAGAGAATCTAGAAAAGAGAGCAAAGCTTTCTTCTCTCAATTTTAGTTCTAGATGGAGAGTTATTCTATTCTAATCTAGATTTGTGAGTTTAGCAAACATATCTTTTGAGATTCGATGCCTTGAAATGCTCTACCTCCAACTCTAATGATGATCGTGGGAAATATGGTGTCCAGCTAAATCACGAATATTTGCTCCCCATATGTTAGATTTGTATTTGTTCAACCTATTTTGATTAAGTGGAATTTAGACGCGCACTGTCCACTAATAATAGTTACTCGAGAATAAACTTCTTATGTATGCTCATTACTTATGAAGATACGAGATCCAGTTATCAATCACCAATTATTTTACTTGACATATTCGTTCTTATAAAACAAGGGTGTGCTTAACTCTGTTGATACTTTGTTAATTCTCTTTGTTTTCTGGATTTGGCTTTGTTTTGTAGTGTCCTAAATTTTGCTCTACTTCAATTTGTTTTGTTATGAAGTTAATGTATTTTTCTCGAATATTTTTTAGTATTTTTCTTTTGATGGAAAAAAGAAAAGAAAGAAAAAGAAAATAGCAAGACAAATAAAAGAAGTACGAAAAGAAAAGGGGGAAACTCACCGGGGGAAGGAACCTCGTGGGCTTTGGTGGTTGGAAGAATCTTTCAAAAGTGAGTGGCTTCAACAATTAGGGATATTAGGGAAACCCTCTTGCCACCATCACATGAGGACCAATCAATTCTTGATCTTAAAAACAGAGAACCAGCCTCATAATTGATCTGGTTCCTAGTCCTTTCTCTCAAACCGGTCGGTTCTGTCCAAAAACCGACCTGACAACATCGATTTCCGGGTTGCGAACCCACCCCCCAAAGAAAAAAAGAAAACATCGATTTCCGGGTCGCTTGACCAAACCTAAAATTCTCCTCTGCGCCTCGCTTCTCTTTCTGTCGTCTCTCGCTCGGTAACCAAACTTAAAGTCTCCCTCTGCCTCTCCTCTCCACTCCACTCCACTCCACTCCAACGGCGCTAGAGTTTCTCATCTGTTCATCTCAGATCTGGTCTCTCTCTCGGTCTCGCGTGTCGCACCGTCGCAGCCTCTCCTTTGTTGGTCGGCCATCAATCAAATCCTCCGGGGCACTGTCTATGTCGGTTTCGTTTTGTGATTTCTTCGAGGAAATGTTTCGATTACTTCGTTTTCGCCTTTGTTGATCGGCCGTCAATCGCTCACTCTGTGATTTCGATTTCTTTGTTGTCTTGGTGTTGACTGACCGGAGATAGTCACCATTATCTTTGGTGTAGATCTCCATTATGTCACCGCAGGCAATCACCCTCTTCGTATTATGTTTGTTTGTTATCTGAGCTTTTGATTCTTGCTACAGGAACTTTTGCCCGTCTGGAGATTGAGCCAGGTAGTGGCTGGTGCTTAAATTCTGGAATGAAAGTTAGGATCTTTATGGGCTTTCTTGTTTTGGATGAGCCGGGTTTATGTGGTTTGTTGGTTTCTCCTGCCTCTTTCATTTGTGTTGGTGTCTGAGGAGATGCAGCGTTGTTTGCGATTCATGACTTGTGAGTGTTTATCAAGTCATGATTCCTTCTGGGTTTTTCTTGATCTTTGCACTCTACTCTGTAGTAGCCATAGATTGTGGGGGTCTACGCATCGTGGTTTTTCTGCTCTTTCCGGAGATGGTGCACCATTGTCCCCTCATTTTACCTTTCAAAGGCTTCTACTTCTGCTTACAATTTTATCCTCAGTGCCTTGCATCGTGTCCAATTTTTCCTGTGCACGTTTGATTTCTTCATTTAATTTTGTAACTGCAGGTTCTCTTTCATTGCCACCAATTTCACCTGAAACTTTGGCAAGATTTTCTGCTTCCATTGCCTCCAATTTCGTCATCTAATCGATAAATTAAAATGAAGCAGGAAATAAGAAATGATGCGCCGTTTCCCAGGTCAATCCTAGAACCGGTTCCAGGTGGGTTATAGGGTCGACTGGTTCAGCTGCGGTGAGAACCTGCTCTTACAAGGTAGATTTTAGCTACTTCTTTTTGGTCTGGGAAAAAAATCTAAGCGTACCCAGTTCCATTCATATCCCTCCTAGCACTCCTGGAACGCGTCTGATGACACTTGTTGATAGTCCCTCCCATTCACATCTGCAAAGTATGGATCACCACCATTTAATGATTAATATGAATCACCTTCAATTTTGTTCCTTTTTTATTGCTTAAACAAAATGTGGATCGCTGTCATTGAAAAATCGATACATGCTGCAATTCTTTACCATATTGGAATGTGGAGACTTATTTAAATACTTGCTCTAGATTCTCCTAGTAGGTCTGGGAACAAAAGCATCTTGAAGACCCACCATGCTCTTCTTCTTCCTATAATACCACTGGCCCTCGATTCATCAACCTATCTAATCGTGAATTCTTGCTTCACCATCTCTCTCTCTCTCTCTCCCCTTCTTCTTCTCTCCCCCTTCTTCTTCTTCATCAAAATTTTCAGTGCTGAAGCTGCACCCGAACATCGATTTCATGATTTCCCAGAACCACCCTCTTCAATCCCAACTCTACCTAACAATCCAACGTTGACACTCCCCTATCCGTCTCCTCTCGCCAGACTTGATGGTGTTGGACTGTCACACATGCCTCCAGTTCGTGATCAGTAATCTGCGTCAGGGGAGCCTAGGCGGGAGGGTGCTCACTCCGACCTGCAACGTGAGGTTTGAGCTCTACCCCTTTTATAACGCCTCCGCCTCCCACTCCCCCTCTGGTGACCGGACCTAAATTTAGATGTGTGTTTCTATTGCTACCAAAATTATTTACCCAGCTATAGCTATCCTCTATCTAAGAAATATCTCCCAACTAGGCTTCGAATTAAATTTTGCTTAATTATAGTACACTTTGTCAGTGTAAAAAACGAATTTACAAAAGCGGCTTTGTACGTCATTAATTTGAGAGAGTGAGTAGATATAATATTCAAATTAAGGGTGAAAAAGTCTGCATTGTGGAATTTTCTTTACATTAGCAGTGTATGCTTTAATTTCTGTTAAATTTCTTCATAACTTTTATTGATGCATTCATAATGATGCGTACACATGTTCTTTCAAATTCATTAAAATTTCATGTACTGATTCTTGAATACCTACTATGGTAGAATATTCATGTGGCCATTTGACTTGAATAAGCGTGTTATAGCTCAAATTGTGACAAATTCGGTGAATTTTAATTTGAACATTTGTTTTGTAGTATTTAAGAGGGTGAGCGGGACTTGTGGTGTATTCGAGGGGCTTTTCAGAGTCTCAGCAAACTTTCCATGTTGCTCCAAGAAGTAGTCTTACTTCTGTTCGTGTCTGTCTTTAGCTTCTGCTCCTTACTTCCAGCGTAATTACCTTTTGCTTTATTTCGAATCACGAAACTAAGACGTATTATTGTTACCTACCCACCAACTTAGTCTTAGACCATCAACCATCATAAATTCTATAATTTTTCTTTGAAGAAAACAGCATGATTGGTTGATTGAAGATGTGAGGTGACATTTGAGGATCACAGAAAGACTTTCTGGTCTTAGTGCGGTTGTTAATAAAAACTGTTGGCTGGGTTGAAAGATATTAGTATTTCTGACAGAAAGAAAAAAAGATATTACAAATATTACAAGATATTTCTGGCTCTTACAAGGTAATGCTTCTTTCAAGTCTTTAATGCTACTTAGTCAAGATAAGGTACATTTTAGGCAAAAACTCTTTCTTAGGTGGATCAACAATCTCAATCACATGTACCAGTCGAGTTCTTCACTTATGACATTTGATTATTTATATAATTATTTAAATAGGAATTTATGGATTTTGTATTGCAAGGGCTTTAAGTATGACGATGGTGAAATGAAGCCAAAGATTTCAAATTTTGGTATTGCAAGGATTTTCGGAGTGGATCAACATGCAAACACCAATAAAATTGTGGGGACTTTGTAGGTAATGTCACGCTGTGTCCTCAAATACATCTGCTTATGTTGCTTATGCATTCTGGTTTGCAGTGATTATATGTCACCTGAGAGTGCAATGCACGGGCAATCCTCTTTGAAGTTTGACAGGGGAAAGAAGAATAGTTTCTTCTACCAAGTAAACGAGGGCGAAGGTCTTGCTAACCATGTAAGTTGCACAAATTGGCCATAACCAATATTACTTTTGTTAAACTAAGCAATATTCAACATACTGAGAATTTTTCTTTTTTATTCCAATGAACTATTTTTAGGCCTGGAAGAATTGTAGAAATGGTACACTGTTGGAAGTGTGAGATCCGGCCATTGGAAACTTGTATTCGAGGAATGGAATTCTTAGATGCCTGCACATTGGTTTACCATGAGTTCTGGAAGATCCAATTAATGGACCCACAATGGCAAACATAGTCCTTAAGTTGAGCAGCTATTATCTTACTCTAGCGTTGCCCTGACAACTGGCCATCTTCCTCCGGAGCTTGGATGGAGAGACCAAAGAAAGAGTTCGAGTCAGACCAATCGACCAGTAGGTCGATGCTACTGTTGACAAAAGAGATGTTGGTCACCAAAGTTTTACCCTGGTGAACGGTGACGTGAGCGAAAGTGTTTCTTCATGATAGTCTCGTGGAGACCTTGTTCATAAGATCCTTGGCATTCCACAGAGATTGTCTTCGTCCACTAGATAGCAAACACCTATAACATGTAGATATAATTTACATAGAGCCATCCTTCGAGGCTAAGCGTGTCTTCATCCACTAGAGTCGAGTGGTTGGGACATGTTTAGCCTCGAAGAGTTGGCACGCTGCACTTTTATATCTGCAGGATATAGGTGTTTGTCTATGTCTAGTGCATGAAGATGCGTGCTACTTGTAGATGTACATATCATAGGTATTTGCTCATTAATATCAATGATCTCAATGGCATATTACCATTCACTGAGGGTAATCTTCAGTTTGTGATTTTATGTTCCTTGTCTTAGGAAACAATTAATTGAAATGACTTGAGGTTCACATAATTGCCATAATTTTTGTAATAGTACTTTTAATAATATATGATGAGATGGTTCTGTTCATGCACGATTCACCCTACTTTATTTTGTTGCATTAATTATAAATTGAGGTCATAAGCCTCACCTCTAGATACATTACCAACTTATTTGGGCTCTGTTTGGCTAAGTAACACTAGTATAGGCACGACATACTAACATGTCATTTCTAAAAAAAATATTATTTCGATATGTTGGAACATATTGTATATTAAATGTGTGTGTGTGTGTATATAGAGGTATATATGAGATGAATTATCATTTTTATGATTGTTTTAATCAAGTTAATTTGATTCAAATTCATAAATAAATAAATAATTAAAAAAGAGTCAAATGAATTTACACTGAAAACATTAATTCACCATTTATTAATATTATTCACTGTTCTATTCTATTCTAATAAGTCATAAAACTTGGAGGATAAAAAAAGAAGAAGAAGCAATTCACATTATAGACTCGCCTATTAGAATGTGTAGGAAGAGGAGAAAAAAATAAATTCGAGGGGTGAATTGTGTCAAAAGAGGAGGAAAAAAACAAATTTGGGGAGGTGAATTGTGTGTAATGGGAAGTGAGAATCAGAAGAGAAGATTAGATTTTTCTTTTCTCTCTATTTATTATTTTTTTATATTTTTAACATATTTACATTTTAACCTTTTATTGTATTGAAAATTTTTAAAATTGACCCTGTATGTATCGGAAAATTCATACATATACCATTCAATATTTAATATGGCACGGTTGGTTAGAATTTCAATCGTTCTTACTATCTAATATTATTTAATATAATTCCACGTTTTAACATGCTTTTATCTACCATTCTCTTTGGGGGGGTGTTCAAAGCATTAAGTTGAATATTTAAGACTTGAAATTTCATACATCTACCATTCAATATTTAATATGGCATGGTTGGTCAAAATTTCGATCGATCTTACTATCCAATATTATTCATAATATAATTCCAAGTTTTGACATGCTTTGATCTAATTTTCAAGAAATGCGATATTCTATTCGACTGTGTGCGAAGGCCTCTCTCTTGGGGCGGCTCTAGAGGCTTTATACCTCAACTAATTGCCTATTCAATAATGATGGAATTAGAGGACTTTTACAATCAGAGAAATTAGTCAGATGCTATTAAAAAAAAAAAAACTTACAATGTGAGAAAATGAGACCTTTCCATTTCGGTTTTTTTTTTTTTGGGGGGGGGTGGGGTTGGGGTTGGCAGCGGAGAGAGTGATGGTGAGGGACCATTATAATTAAAGAATATATCATTTGAAAGCTTTGTTCATTGGAGGAGATGGTTAAGACTATCCACTTACTGTTTCGGACCAGCATTTGAAAGGTTGGTACTGACTTTTGTATTCCTTGGGGTAATACATCAACCACCATATTATCCTAGTAGATGTCGGAACAAAGGCATCTTGAAGAGCCGACCATGCTCTTCTTATTTCTACAATTCCGCAAGCCCAATCGATTTATCAACCAAGCTAAACATGAATCTTTGCTTTACTATCTCCTCTCTCTCTCTCTCTCTCTCTCTCTCTCTCTCTCTCTCTCTCTCCCCCCCCTCGGGGGGTGAGCGGTTCCGGGTTCCGGTTCGGTTCCGTCCGTCCGTAACCCGAACCTACCCTCAGTATGGTTCCTCATTTTTTGGAACCCGAACCTACCGTCAGAAAACTGGAACCTACCCCGTCACGGGTTCCAGGGTCGGTTCTGGTGTTCCAACAGTTTTTTTTTTTTTTTTTTTTTTTGATTATTTTCATATTTGAACTATGACGTACGCGAAAAAAAAAAAATTACAAGAAAAAAAAAATATAACGTACGCGCATAAAGGCTCCTAAATTCTTTGACAACATAGTTCAAAAATTCAATGTACATAAGAGGAGTCTGCATTAAGATTACAACAAACAAAGTTGTTCATCAATCAACTTCTGCACAATTAAAGCAGCACAAAGCCAACAAAAAACCTTGCTTGACTTCTCAACCGTTGGACCCATTGCAGATGCGACACCACCAACTCTATTTATCGACGATAATCTCCGCATTAAGACCAACCATATTTGAAAAAAAAGAGGAAGAGATTAAATAAAATATTCACTTATCAAATATACAAAAAGAATTACAATATATAAAAATATAAACATTACTTACCCAACTCAAATTGTTCTGCATTCTCAATACACTCTTCAACATCAAGCGGTACACGAACGGCTTTCAACCAATCTTGAGTGCAAATCAAAGCTTCCACTACTTTTGGAGTTAAAGAACTCCGAAAGCCATCAAGCACACACGACCCGATGTACTAAAAGTTGATTCGGAAGCAACGGTAGTTACAGGAATTGACAAAATATCTCGAGCCATCAAGGAAAGGATCTTATATTTTGAGCTATTAGTCTTCCACCAAATCAAAATATCAAGACCAAGATCCTTTTCATTTTTTTCTTGAAGATACTCATCAAGCTCGGACTTGTTGTCATCACGCCCTTGTTCATTCGAGTATAAAAACATTTTCTTCCAATCTTGGGCATTATGCTTATCTATTCCTCCACTAATACCACCCGTATCGGTATTGGAATTGGAACTACCACTACTTGCACCCAAATTATGGCCACCGAGATCTTGATCACTTGAAATAAGAGAAGATTGCTCATAAAATTCATACAAACGCTCCAATGTATCCTTCACCTTGTAATGCATCTCTTTAATTTTCGATTCATCATCATAAATTTTTCCATACAAGAAACTCACATAATTTAACTTGGCTCTAGGATCTAACACAACCGCAATCAACACCATCATATTCACTTTATCTAAGCCTCCATAATATTTGTCAAATTTTTCTTTCATTTTCACACCCATATCTTGAAGCTTAGGATCCGAAGCATTGATCGCATCTTTCAAATTTTTATACAAAAGAGCTATCCCTTCAAAATAATCATTTGAAGTAACATATGAAGTCCCGCACATCCGATTGGTGGCCTTATAGAATACTTTGAGAAAATCCGAAAGAATAATAGCATTGTCCCAATCATCTTCACTAGGAGTTTCATGATTAAGCTCACTTACAAAAGATGGATCGTGATCTTCCATCCTTTCGAAAGCTTTTCTGAACTTTATGGCGGTGTCTAACATGAGGTAAGTGGAGTTCCATCTAGTGGCGACGTCAAGAACCACTGAACCCTTATAAGTGATATTTTCTTTCTTAATGCAAGATTGAAATCCTTGGGCTCTTGTGGGAGAACTCCTTACATACCTAACCACATTTCGGATACGTGCAATGGAGCTAGCATTATCCACGGTAACATCATTCGAGCTAGAATTATCCACGGTAATTGTGGACACCTTTTTTTCTATTCCCCACTCCTCAATGCATTCCTCCACCATTTTCCCAATCTCCCTACCCCTGTAACTATGCATCACCACAAAGTTGATAATTTTTTATGCAACTTCCAATTTTTATCAATAAAATGTGTAGTGAGACACAAATAATTTAGATTTTGAATGGAACTCCATGTATCGGTCGTGAATGCGATCCTAGAATTAATTTTTCCAAAATAATTCTTCAAAGAACTTTTTTCACATAAAAACAACTTCATGCAATCTTTTGCCACTGTGAAACGTGATACATGTTTGAAGAGAGGTTGTAACTCAGTAACATATTCACGAAATCCAACACGTTCAACCAAGGAAAAAGGTTACTCATCAAGGATGATGAATCGAGCAAGCATGAGCCTACAACGTTCTTGATTAAATGCCCATGTCGATAAGACGCTACTAGTACTAGAATCTCCTCCTACCTTGCTAGCCATGTTGACATTACGTGGTACAAAAAATTTCTGCCTCTTATCTAGATTACGGGAAAACCTCTTGCATGTGATCAAGTGCTTCCTCATTGCAGAAGTACCGTTAGCAACACGATACTTAAGCATTGACCCACAATGAATACACTTCACTTGATATATTTTTCCATCCTTATCACTAATTTTGGAATAATGATTCCAGCATTCGGATGTGTATTTCTTATCATGGGGAGGATGAAAATCGGGTACCTTATTTGTGACACTCGAGGTAGGGGGTGCCTCTTCTTCAATTTCATCGCCGGAAAACTCCGATTCCGTAATCGGAGTGATCTCCTCACATCCCTCCACCTCCATTGATGTGTTATCTTGATACATTAACTCTGCACTACACAACAATAATAGAATATTAATTTAGGCGCACATTTTGACCACTCATAGACAATAATAAAACTTGATTTGCTATAGAGATATGAGTTGGGTGACATCCTAAGTATACTTAGACCGTTTACAAAATTTGATTTGCTTAAGTGATGCAATAGATAGTTTTTTTGCATAGGCTCATAAGCTTGTTTAAGTACACATTTGTAGTTTGCAACATTATCGTTGTGCCAATATCGTACATCAATCTTAATGTGTCTATGTTCAAAAAGAAAAAAGAAAAAGAGAAAAAAAAGAAGCTAATCGACACACTCGGTCCAGCACACGCACGAGCACACATCCAAAGCGTCTAGAGAATCAGCAAAATGAGACGTTCCAAATCGTGGGGTCTCGATGGGTTCGGCACCACAGGATGGACCAAGACCTGACGAGCAACGAGTACTCAGTTTCGTGCAAATTATGCCTAAACAAGAATCGGGCATCTATGGAAAGAATAAATCTTCTGCGTTGTCTAGTAAGCTGCCATTTTCATTTCTTTCTTTTTAATAAAAAAATCGAAAAATGGAATAGGGTGGGGTCTGAATAAGATCAGCAGGAAACACAATGGATAGGGCGTCTCAAACAGAGGCAGTGTTGCAGAAAAAGATCTTTTGTCTTCTTCAGTTCGTACAAATTCGGTCGACTTCAAACAATAAACTCCCGTCGAAAGAAGAAGGTGGGGGGGGAGAAGGCGGACGCCGGACTCGGTTTGTGTTCATACACAATGGATAGGGCGTCTCAAACAGAGGCGTGTTGCGAAAAAGAATCAGGTTGTCTTCTTCGGTTCGTACAAATTCGGTCGACTTCAAACAATAAACTCCCGTCGAAAGAAGAAGGCGGACGCCGGACTCGGTTTGTGTTCATACGCGACTTTGTATGAACACAAACCGCAAGCTCCGACGATCGCGCCGGATTCCGCACCGGAAAATACGTGACAGCGACGGAGAAGGCGACGCGCGGGATCGAGATCGAGAAGGGGAGATTACGAACCCGACCGGGGGTGGGGAGCAGCTCGTCGGGAGCGCGGGCGAAGCGGAGGAGGAGCAGCGGCGGTGGGTCGCTGGTGGGTCGCGAGCAGCGGCGGTGGGTCGGCCAGCAGCTGCGGTGGGTCGCGAGCAGCGGCGGTGGGTCGGCCAGCAGCGGCGGTGGGTCGCGAGCAGCGGCGGTGGGTCGGCGAGCAGCGGCGGGGACAGCACAATCGGCGTCGTCCGGGCTTCTGGCGCGAGCAGCGGCGGTGGCCTTGAGGGTGAGCGGCGTCCGGCGACGGTGCTTGAGGGCGAGCGGCGTCCGCGATTCTCAGTACGTCTCCGAAAGTGAAAGGGAGGAATGGAGAGCAAACTCAGCAGAGAATCACCGAGCGGGGGAGGGGGTTCCTTTTGGAACCCTAACCGGTTCCGAAACCGGTTCCGCGACCGGTTCCGGTTTCGGTTCCGCGACCGGTTCCGGTTCCCGGAAAAATGGAACCGGGAACCGGAACCGGTTCTTTAAGAACCGGGTAGAACCGGGAACGCGCTCACCCCTAACCCCCCCCCCCCCCCCCCCCTTCTTCTTTCTTCTTCTTCCTCATCCATAACATTGATTTCATGATTGCCGAAGCACCACCCTCTTCACTCCCAACTCCTTTAATCCAACCTCAACGCCCTCCTCTCTTCCCTCTCTTTGCACCGGACTTGACAGCGTAGGGCTATTGCACGTACCCGTCCAGTTTGCGATCGCTAATATGCAATGTCAGCTTTGAGTTCTACAGCTTTTATAACGACTCGGCCATGGCAGCGCTGGCACCTCCACCTCCCGCTCCCTCTCCCGCTCTGGTGACCCGGCCTAAAGTTAGATGCGTGTTTGATTGCTTCCAAAAGTATTTAACAAGATCAAGCTAAATTCTATATATAAAATCTCTCTCCTACTAGGCTTTTGAATTAAATTTTGCTTAATTATAGTTCACTTTATCAGTATGAAAAACTATTTTTTTGTTCAGTGTAAAAAACAATTTACGCAAGCGGCTTTATACAGCTTTAATTTGAGAGAGTGAGTTGTTTCAATATTCAAATTAAGGATGAATAAAGCAGAGTCTAAGTGCGATTGATTCCCGGTTTCTCAGTGGTCCAATTTCCTGGCGGTCCAACGGGATCTCCATTCACCTCCCACGTGCCAATAGGTGACGAGTTTCAAGAAAGCGACCGTAAGTTGATCTAACACCGTCAAGCATCAGTCGTTCCCAGTCTTGTTTTCTAGTTTGCGCAACCCCGGAACCCAAGAACAGGAAAATTAGAAAAAAAAAAGAAAAAAAAAAAGAACGAAATAAACCACCAATCGTTCAAAGCTGAGTTTTCACCTCTAGGTTTCACTCTTTGCTCGCCAAAGAAAAAGAAAAGAAACAGGAACAGAGCAAACTCCTTGTCTTATCAAAGCCGACGTTTAGTGCTGCAAAATCTGAGATTAGGACTACCTCGAGCGAGATCCTACGTATTGCGAAAGGGCGGACCTTCACTAAGACCTCTATGCACTTCGTCAAGAAAGAGTCGGAAACAAATCGAACGAGCTCAAATCGAGGCGTATTCCTGCACTACATTTCCGTGGGTCAAAAGAGACGAAGAAAAAAAAAAAAGGATAAACAGAAATGGAGACAGTAAGGAGCGAAGCATTACCAGATATTTCTTTTCTCAAAACTTGAGGACTCGCATCCATGTCAAGGAGGCTGTACTAGAGATGAGTGGTTAGTGGTTACAGGTTCCATACAGATTCTATCTAAAATTTGGAACTTATCTGTTCGAATAGGTTTTTCATTTTCCAGAACCTATAACCTATCATGTATACTCTGGAACCAATCCTGTCACAGGTTTCAAGATCAATTATAGGTTCTACTCGAGGTTCATTCTCTATTATTAATTGAACAACTGCAATAAATTATAATCTTTAATGACGACCATTTGTTGCTACAATTCACAGACTATAACTTAAATTTAAACACATGAAAATATGAAATATTAATAAAGTAAAAGTTTCAGACATAAAATAAAAGCTTGGCTAGTGATTCCAGTAATTCCAGCGATTCTAGCTTACACATTCATCATCAAATGCCATAGAATACCGTACGATCATGCAAAGACAAATCAAGAAAAACACAAAACCTTATTCTAAGTTCTAAGTTAAAGGTTCCAGTTTCGATCAACCTAGAACCTAAAACCTACTTATCGATACATGTTCCTTAATTTTTGTAACTTGGAATCTATCTTGCATATCTTAGAACTTATAACCGGACGGATTGCTACCGAACAGGTTCCCATTGGTCCGATTTTCAGGTTTTAGGTTTTATCTTAGAATCATGCTCACTCCTAGGCTGTATGATGGTGGAGATGAGCTGTGCTGAGCATGATTGATTAGGTCCGATTGGTCCAATTCCCACCCTAAAACCGGGAACTAGACCGCTTGTCACCGGTTCCAATTTTATGGAACTAGGAATCGGACGAGCACCTGGGAACAGCACCGGTTTGGATGGTTGCCGTTGCACCCCATAGCCACATATGTAGAATTTTCTTTACATTAGCGGTGTCTTCTTTAATTTATATTAAATTTCTTAATAACCTTTGTTGATCCATTGATAATGATGCATACACATTTTGTATGTGACTTGAATAAGCGTGTTATAGCTCAAATTGTGACAAATTTGGTGAACTTTAATTTAAACATTTATTTCGTAGTATATAAGAGGGTGAGGGAGACTCGCAGTGCATTCGAGGGGCTTTTCAGAGAGTATTAGCGAACTTTCCATGTTGCTCCAAGAAATAGTTTTACTTCTGTTTGGGTCTGTCTTTGACCTCCTGCTCTTTACTTTTAGTATAATTAGCTTTGGCTTTATATTAAATCAGGATCTTGATTTTTTTCTTCGAAGAAAATTACGTGATTGGTTGATTGAAGAGGTGAGGTAATATTCGAGGATCCCAGAAGGAGTTTCTAGTCTCAGTGCGTTTGTTGGTCCTAGGCTTTTAGTCTTTAATGCTACAAGGTCATGATGAGGTCTCCTTTAGGTGAATATCTTTTCTTAAGTGGAATGATTATATCGATCACTCATACCAGTTGAACATGGTGGGTTCTCCACCCACTCATGAGATAACATTATTTACAAAACAATTGATTAAGGGTCGCTTTTAATCAACTAATGGTTTTTCTCTATTTTTTACATTTGCTCTGGCCCATGGTAGCAATTCCAGTTTCTAAAATTTCATAGCCTTTCTGAGTTTGATTAAATCTATCAAAATGAGTCATTTTAACTCATATGTAATGAGTCAAGTCTTTAAATGGATTAGTAAAATTTAAAATAAATGGATTAGCATGGTTTGGAGTAATATAGCCTACGTGTAAATATGGGCTTTAACGGATTTAGATTATAAACCCAGACTAAACTCTATGTGTTGATGGGTGATAAAATGTGTTCGATGAAATGCCTCAGTGAGCCTATTTTTCCAGTATTCCCTACTCGGGTGAGGATATGAGATTCTCCGTCAACAAACAACATTGAAACGGAGAGAAAGGTATTGAGACTGTACTACGTGAGCTGAAGTGGCATGTCATTGTGACCAACCGGTTTGAATTGTGAATACTAACAAGCAGAGCTAGGGTGTTTAGGACAATGAGCATAGTGTAATGTGTGGTGGAGTCTGTAATCGATAATGTAGTTCTTTACAAAGAAATTTAAAGTAAAAAAAAAAAATCTTAAATCTTCATGATTTATTTACAATAAGAGGAATGAAGATATACCTTTATCCATAACAAAAACCTTGAAAATAATTATTGTTAAAGAAATAGAAGCAAATGAAAATATATAATTTCTCTTCCTTAACCCACTTTTCTCTTAACATATCTTATCTAATGGAGGATAGAATACAACTTTTGGTATTTTTCAAGGGTGGAGAGAGGACCAAACTTTTTTATTTATTTATTTATTTACTTTATAGGCTACCAATATGTGCCTTCATTAATGCTTTCAATGGATGCCTTCCATCAAAGCACATTCCACTTCGTAAGAGTCGCACTTCTTTGAAAGAACCATAACTTCTTAAATAAAATTGCACATTTTCATCTTTTTCATAACCAATGCATTTAAGCACTTAACTAGTTATTAAACCATTAATTGATGATATCATGTGGACTACAATTATTCTTACATAGTCAACTCAAATTATTTTGTTTAATGGTAGCTTGACTTGAAACCGATGTGAGAATTTGTGGAACTATAATCAATTATTCTAAAATCTTAAGTTGTTAAATAAAAACGTTATTATTATTTAAATATTTTAACAGTTGTTTATTATTTAAATATTTTAACAGACTTCATCTGACAAGACTCGTCAATTGGGACATGGGAGGAAGCCTCCCACATGACTAAAGTCTTGCAGACAGTTGGTGTTTTGGGTTTGAAAAAAAGAGTTTAAGTGGTGAGGAAATATGGAGTAAGGATACAAATGCTCAAGGAATGTATATATGCTATTTGTTTGCAAGAGAGAAACAAAGAAATATGTGAAAGAATTAAGAATTAATTTGTCTTGAAAGAGGAATAAATTGAGAGGAAAACAAATATTTGTACGTAAATGATATTTGTGCCCTTGAGTAAGAGAATGTAATAGTGCAATAAATATTTGGGAAAAGTGCACAAAAATTCATAAAACTTGTCCTGGAAGGGTAATTATGTACTAAAACTTTCGAATAGTGCAATACAGTCCTAAAACTTATAATATCGGTGTGATTAAATTCCTCCCTTAGCTCTGTCCAAATTGATGAAAAAAAGGATGAGATGACATGACTTTATTTATCAATTTTTCTCTCTTACATGGCCGTTTATTTAATTAAGTCATCCATAATAAATTAAAACGAATTCGTTTCTTCCCCCTTAACATTTGAAAACGGCATAGTCTTGTAATTACATCTCCAAGTAGGATACCCGGGTCATCTTCTTCGTGCGAGCCCTAATTGCAGAGAATCGGCACGTAGAGGAAAAGAAATTGAGGGCATTGGAGGCAAAGGAGGTTCCTTCATATAATGCGCGTCGAGCATTTATTCCACTGTCAATGCTGCATTTGGCTTTGGAATCCTACAAGTTGTGGTTGGTAATGGAGATTTGGATTATCCACCAGGAAATTTGGTGGATGTGGCCTATGTGAGTAATAATGATGATTCTGAGTCAGTTGAAGCAAGGAGAAAGATAAAGGAATATTCAACGTGATATATGCTCAACACTGGGCTAATACAAGATCAAGTGGGATCTCCCTATTGGAGGGTAGCTCTCAAAGAGTTAGACAATGATCCTCAGCTTATAAATGCTTCTGGTATCAAACAGAGTTCTATGATTCAAAAGAGGAAGAAAGCCTTCATTTAAGTTTAGATAATGAGGGTTAAAAGGAGGAAGATACTACTGTTTCAATTAGGAGAAATAGGTTGTCAACTGATCCTTGATTTGTGGATGCTTTTGCCTTTCAAACAAAGTACCATAATTTAAAAGAGGAAGAAAGTTTTCATTCAAATTTAGATAATATGGAAATTTCTGTGGCCATTGTGATAGGTATAGCCGATGGGGCTGGGTTACAAAGCTGGGGTTAAATTAGTGACAGCGGTACCCAAAAGTCCATAAAAAGTCTATCTTGGACAAGAGTTGCCACCCCACCAAGGATGAATTGCTATTGCATTCGAGTAATTAATGAAGTATTAAAACATGGTCATATGAGATTGCATGGGCATTAGTTCTCATTTGGGGGCCTCGCGAGGGCTTTGTTAACCTAGTGGAGAGATGCAACATTATGTTGCGTCATAATTCAAATATATGAGATTTTCTATTGTACCGGATACATTAGGCTGCTATTTATTTTCAGTTCAGCAATGAGTTGGAGGATTACTACTCAACACTTTTAAATTGGCATAAAAATATTATAAGTGCTAAAAGTTTTTGTATGGTGCTCATTTTAATGCTATTTTTTTTTTTCAATAAGTGTCATTTAAAAAAAAAAAAGATCACTTAAAGTGTAAGTTCTTTTTGGGTCATTGGAAATCCGACAGAGCTTTATTTTATTAAAACTCCGACTAGCGTGCCAACTTAGCATTAATAGCCCAAACGGTATTTGTTTATATGCTTTGCCCTAAATATAAACTCTGATTCAGACAATCAAGCATTTCGCTAGATTCTTCAAACACTAATTTGATTTCCCAATATTAAGAGCTGAATCTTGTAATGGAGATTAGGAGCAGCACAAGTAGCACAAATTTGCAACCTAGATCATCGCTTAACCTTAGAATACAAAATACAGATAATTTTATGCCAAGACTGTCTCCGCTTTTGAATATGCTCAATTTGAATGGGAAATCAAGCTTGATGCTGGGGATATCAACACGTGGCTATCAAATACTCGGATGTCCTCATTTTGCTGAACTTCGTTGGGTTACCTCAAAGTCGAATGAAGGCCCCCTTGCTGAACTTTGCTGCGTTACCTTGAGCAAACATAGCATGTGGAGGTTTCGGCTAGGGATCGAAAGATGATGATTAGATGATATAGCAACAGAACCAAGAATTTCACTTTCCTCTTAAACGTGTGGTAGTCAATTGGTAATTAAGATGCAAGGATATTTCACAAATGCAGCCACTGATGTCTATCAGAAAATTTATCGACATGCAATAGGCATCTCAATTCAGTGATCTAAATGAAAGAGTGAGTCAATGGTTCATCTTCGTATCAATCATGAATGCAACAGAACAATTTTCAGATCCTCAAGTCACCAGAAAACTGCCGCCACTGCCACTTTCCGTTACATCCATAGTCGCGCTGAACTAACCTCTGTTCGCCCCTGTTTTCCGATGCGATCGCTGAAGAGCTCCATGTCCATTGGGCACAGCGTGGATGTGTGCCTGTTTGTCTTTTCTTTTTCTTGCCTCTTTTTAATTAGTGAAAATGAAGCACCAACAGAGATCACCCCATATTATCACCCTAATCAGTCAGGTAATTCTGGATCCAAATTAACAAAAATTCATTATATATATTGAAGAAACACCAAACCGTATCTTTGACATCGACCAACCTTTCTTAATGCCGTAACTAATAATATCTTATGTGGCATTAGATCTTTGCACGCTAGATATTTTAGTGAGCTTACCAACTCATTGATCATTAATTTTAGAGATAAGTACACTAAAAGTTTTAAAATTTATCATGAAAATGTAGTTGAGTCCTAAAACTTACAAAATGTGCAATTTTCCTCTTCACCATTGATGATTTTCTCCATATTGAAGCTCCGTTGACTGCAACACCTCAGTATTTGAGTTCTTTAAGTACTGCTCCACCGGGGATACGCCTTTCTATAATTGATATTGATTTTTTTTAATGGGTACCAGCCTTATTTTTACCAGGCATACTGCTTTTTCAAGCCCCTTAGTTTTCATTTCACTTTTTTTTTTCCTTTTATGTCTATGGGCATCGGTCTTGCTTTTGTTAGTTATATGCCATAAAGCAACCATGTAATAGTTACATGTTAGAGATTTCAGTTGTGTTGTCAAATTAATGGCAAAGATGTATTTATTCATTTGTCCAATTATCTATATGAATGATTCCATAAGATCAGTTGTGACTTGACTTATTCTTGAGACGTTAAGAATATGCGTGACGGGTTCACGGTTAGACTGAATCTTTAAACTATTCCCAGTCAATGGATTATTAAGTGGATATTAATAATCTTGTTGAGACAGGTGTGTTCTTAACTTTACCATTAAGTATTTGATGCTTAAGGTAATGATGAGTTACGAGTCATTGGGTATTATAATGCCCGAGTTAGAACACAGGTGCTTGTAGTAGACAAGTTCACTGAACGTGACATACATAGAATGATTGGCAATATGGAAGCTTTTAGCAGGGTCAATGACTAATCGTTCTTGCTCTGGTCTTGTGTAAATAATCCTTAGACCTAAGGCACAGTGTTAACTTGTGTGTTGAACGGCTATAGTTTACGGGTACGCATATTGGCGGCTCATTGATCTGTCTCTGTACCTGATGGTCATAGCTCGTTCACATACGAAGTTGCACGTGTGTGCAACATGGAATCTATCTCCTTGTTACATGCAAGATATAATAATGATGTCTTATGCAATCTAATTGTGACATTGCATTAAAATCCTCGGCCGGGGTTGTAATCGAGAATAAATTGTTTATGTCTAGTATAACTTGCAAGTCAATTAGGTTTATGCATATGATCGAACTGGTGACTTGACAAATATTCCATGGTCTTTATTTGATCAGGACATGGTAAGACAGAGGGATTGAATTACACTGTAGTCAGAGCTGACATGTTCATTATGTTCTTAAAACATTCACACTGTCTGGGTAGTCATGACATATTGCTAGATGTCAATCATGGCTTGTAAGACCTAGAGATTGATCAGGACAATCAATTCTCTTGGGAGTATTAAAGTGTTAGTACAAGTCTTACTGCCAGCTTAGTGATGAACCTAAGGATGTCACACACCATAACCAATTCACTTGATCAGACATAGCCCACTCATGAGAACTGTTCTCTTGTCACCAACTTCTAGAGGAAGTAATCAATAACTTATTTGTGAAGTTATGGACTAGCTTCTAGAGGAAGTGGTCAATAACTTATTTGAAAAGTTAAAGACCAGCTTATGGAAGAAGTAGCTTCTGGAAAAAGTAGTCAATAACTTCTTTGAGAGGTCAAAGACTAACTTCTAGAGGAAGTTAAATGTTGACTTCACTAGGGCATTATAAATAGAGCATAGAAAGGGTGAGTGGGTCATGTTAAGAAAAAGAGAGAAAGTTCAGAGAGAGAACTATATGGTTAGCAAACGATTGCTAACCACATGCAGAGAATTGTCTTCATAAGATTGCTAACACAATTACAGTGGTGATTACCTGCGAGCTCTTTTTCGTTCGAGGTGTGTCGGTAGTGTGTTTGAACTAGAGGCCCGACATTTGTGGGGCTTGAACCGAAGAACATTTGAATCAAGTCATTTAAAGTGCACCTCGAAAGGTAATCCATAAAACCCCCTTTGGTATTCTGATTTTTGATTAAAACGCACGAACAACGCCTTTGGAGGAACATGTATAATAGAATTTTATCTTTGCTTCCGCTGCATTTATGTTTATTTAGCCTATACATGCTCCATAGAATCCCATAAGCTTTTACTAGGTATATTTCCTTTTCATGCATCTTAGTCTTATCTTTTATTCCATTTTTTGACACGTATTGCATACATCAAGTAACTACTCTTCGAATCAAATGACTCAACACTTGAACTCTCAAAGGTCTTCGTCTTATGTAGGTGCTCGATGTCATGTTGCTTGAATAATTGCGCTTTGCCTTGCCCCAATGTAGGGGAGGATCACCAATTGGGTTCACTATGACACGAATTTGCAAGCTCAAATGGGTTATGCAATGGCTAAAAGTGTGTATGATAAGGAAAGAACCACTCTTCATCATCTTAAGACACTTAAATTACCGCATAAGTTGCATTGTAAAAGCAATACTAAAAAATTGATGCAAGTGTGAGCAAGATAATCCCTACTAATTTGTCTTTAATTTGCCCTAATGTGGGGTGGTTCTTGATAAGGACAATTTAAAATTCTTCATATGTGTGGGCTTAAAAGGGTTAAACAGTGGATGTACTTATAGTGTTTGTAATAGAGAAAGAAATTGCCTCTTATCACTTCAGTTGATGTATCCTTTACGAGATAACCCTTTACCTTGTGGCTATGGAATTTTTCTACTCAGCTCACTAGGGATTAGTGTATAAGACAGTGTACGAAGGGCTTGCCTTTCATCATTTCGATGTATCTCATTTGACACATTTAATTTATCTCACACAATTCATTTGGGAAACCATTGCCTTAGACAAAATAGTCATGCAAGATTTGCAAAAAAAATGTGAACAATTCAATTTGCAATGCATTGAGGCAATTTATTCATTGTAAAAATGTTCACGATTCAAGACATAAAGTAGTAGATTCTATCATGGGCAATACTTCTTGATAGTATCAAAGTTGACAGGATTGGAGAACTCATGACCATCCTTTTTTGCTAAGATCAATGTACCTCTAGGAAGTACTTTTTTCACTATATATGGGTCACTGTAATTTGAAGCAAACTTACCCCCAGGATTCGGAAAAATCAACAACCGCTTCCTTAAGACTAGATCATTTATCTTGAAATGTCTTGGTTGTTCCTTCTAGTTGAAAGACTTGGCCACTCTCTATTGAAAAAGTTTGGTTTTGGTAAAGAGCCTTCAGTCTTTTCTCATAAATTAGGTTTAATTGCTCAAACCTTTGTTGTGTCCATTCTGTCTCGGACAACTCCACTTGGGATAAGACTCTCAAAGAAGGGATTTCCACTTCTACGGGCATAATTGCTTCCATGCTGCACACTAGAGAGAAAGGGGTTGCCCTAGTAGAAGTATGAATCAAAGTCCAATATGCCATTAGTGCGAAGGGTAAACTGTCATGCCAATCCTGATAATTGTTGACTATCTTGGCCAGGATTTTTTTGATGTTCTAATTGGCCACCTTGATAGCTTCGTTCATTTGTGGGCAGTAAGGGGATGAATTCAGATGCTTGATCTTGAACTCACTAAACAACTCATCAACAAATTTGTTGTTCAAATTTGTCATGTTGTTGGTGACGATTGCTTTAGGGATGCCATAACGGGCAATTATGTCACGTCTCATGAACTTTACAACATTGTGAGTAGTGACATTTGTAAAGGATGTAACTTCAATCTACTTGGAAAAATAATCTATCGCCACCAAGATGAATTGATGCCCATTTGAAGCTTTAGGATTTATTGGGTCAATCATATCGATGCCCCACATTGAGAAGGGCCATGGCTGGGACAACTGGTTTGTTTAGTTGGAGGAACATTTATCTTATCTCCATGAATTTGGTAGTAGTGACAACTTCAAACATGTTGGATGTAGTCACTTGCTAGTGCAAGCCAATAGTAGCCTAATTTCATAACCTTTTTTGGCTAACATGTACCCCATTCAAGTGTGGACTACGCACTCCTTTGTGCACTTCTCGCATAATTTGGGTAGCTTCGGATGCGCCCACACACTGCAACAAGACTGAATCATAAGACCTTTTGTATAAATTTTTCTCTTGTATAAATTCTTACCACTGATGATGAATTTTGAAACCATCTTCATGATGTATTTCCTATCAATTGGAGTACTTCCCTCGAGGAATTCCTACTTTTGAATGTAGTTCATGATATCGTAATATCATGATTTCCCATCTGGTTCTTCAGTCATGACCATACAATAAGCAAGTTTTGCCAAAACCTCTATTTTTAACAGCTCGACTTCTAATAGTTTAGTAACTTTCAACATTGATGACAACGTGGCAAGTGTATTCGCAAATTGATTGTGATACCTCGACAAGAATTCAAATGAAATTTCATGGAACTCCTTCACCAGCTCTTCTAGATACTTGTGATACGAGAGTAATTTGGTGTTCCTAGTCTTCTATTCACCTACAGTCTAGAGTATGATCAGTGCGGAATCTCCGAATACTTTTAATTTGGCCACTCCCATCTCTATCGCGACTTGAAGCCCGACGATACAAGTTTCATATTTGGTGTCACGCCTCTAACCCCGGGCACGCAACAACCTCTTCCCTTGGTTGATAGAAAGCGACGTCCCAGGACTCGTCAACGACTATTCATTTTAATCTTTCATTATGCGCAAGCGGAAAACGAACCATTCCCCAAACAAACAGACAATCAAGCAATCAAATAGGGATAGAGGGATGAACAGCAAGAACAACAACAACTACTCATATATACATTTTCATTGGATTAACCAACGGACGATCGTTCCGGTTTATAAGCCCAAGTGAGTGACCGATCCGTCCTCTAAGCCAGACCAAAAGAGAAACTAGGCTAGGCTAATCCAATTATGCAAAAAGAACCCTCGGGTCCTGATAAGCTGTTCATTTTGTAGAGTATAGAGGCAAAGAGCACCATGGCTCCCGATAAGCTGGCGGGGCTGTGGATGATTGATCCAAAGAGAGCTAAGAGGTTCTCTTTTTCAAGTTACACATTGGCTGGATTTGATATGCAAAATTAGTCAAAAAGAAAGAAACAAAAAGATGGATAGTAAAAGAAAAGGAACATGGATGGAAAAGGAAAAAAGAAAAAAAGAAAAAAAATCTCAAAAATTCAAAAAATTACTTGAAATTATGTTGTTTTGAGCAAATTTGTTTGTCAAGTTGCTAACATGCTACATAGAATGGATAATAATGACTAAATCGATACATCAGCAATTTAAGGTAAAAATTGGTTGGACATACTACGTTGGAATTTCACACAAAAATTTAGAATTAAATTTAAAAATTAAAAAAAAATGACTAAATTAATATTCCTACAATAAATTTAGAACTAATTAAGTAATTTTTCCCACGCATTCATTAGCTATATGTCTCTTACCACGCATTTTCATTGCGAGACGAATCTTTATCTATTTGACCAAACCCATTTCTTACACAGGTACTACCACTTCTCAACAGACTTTATACCTTCAATTTGCTAAGGTAAAAAAAAAAAAAAAATTACACAGTTAATTCTCGCAACCAAAATATGGGTGGTTGTAAACATAGAACCAACATATATATATATATATATATATATATATATATATATATATATATTTCAAAAGGAAACGTAATGAAAAACAATTATTCAATCACGAATATATATAAGTATATCTTCCGTCGAGCACTGTTATTTTTAATTCGTACACGTCATAAGTAGGCTAAATGAAACGGATTGAAGCTATAAGGAGAAAAAGAAAAGTCTTAGCTTCACCCAGAAGCGTCCTAGTCTTGAAAAATGAAAAAGCGATCTTAAAGACATAATTATTTGTAGTATCGGACATAGAAAGGATTTCTTTCTTAAAGGCCGGCCTACACCTTGTTTCTACATATTTGTACCTTCATCTATCGAATATCGAAAGTGTTCAGCCTGGAACCTGCCACACTAGAGCCAAAATTACAACTTCTTTCGTGCTGCCTTCAAGCATTGAAATATGTTTACTTTGGATTCTTGATGCCCGACTGATTATATACATAGATCTTAGATTAAAGTGATTTTGTGTGAAAGCCTCTAACACAATATCAGTAAAGTTCTAAGATTGGGGTAGACTGCAAACCTATCTAACTGATGCTCTTCCTGGTCTATTTTGGTCTTCAGATATTGCAATACGATGCAATTTGACTTGGTGAAAAGGGGAGGCATAAGCAATTACCAGTGCGAAATGGTATATTGTAGTCAAGAAAGTTTATTTATTTTTGCCAAGTAATCAACAAAAGGTATTACCTCAGCAAGTTCTGCTGAAAGAAGTAGCTATTTTGTAATCTACTTTCTTGGGTCCATTTTAGTGAATGCAAAAGAGTATATTCAATCAATGAGTAAGGGTGCGTTTGGTAACGTTTCTGTTCAAAAATTATTTCAGAACTATTTTTGTTCTAGGGAACAATTTTTGAACAGAATAACGCGTTTGGTAAACTTGTTCCCGGAATAAAAAAAGAACAAGAACACATTTGGTAAACTTGTATGACTTTTTTGTTTCTTTTAATTTTGTAATATTTTTATTTTTTTCCTTTTTCCTTTTTCCTTTTTTATTTTTTATTTTTTATTTTTCCTTCCTTTTTGCTGGTCGCCGGCCTTGGCCATGGTCGGCGACCGGCCGATGAGGACCGGTGGCCTCGCCCAGCCATGACGAGGCTCGCCGGCCTCCGGTGAGGCCGAGCGTCGTTGTGGCCGGGCGAGGCTCAGCCTCGCCTTGGCTGGGCGAGCTCGAGCTCGCCTAGCCACCGTCGACGCTCGGCCTCACCAGATCGGGGCGAGCTCGGCCTCGTCGGATCCGGGCAAGCTCGAGCTCACCTAGCCAAGGCGAGGCCGAGCCTTGGCAGGGGTCGGCGACGCTCCAACGAGGTTGTCGGCCCTTGACGGCGGGTCGTCGGCCATGGCCGGGCCGGCGACCGGTCAAAGAAAAAAAGAAGAAGAAAAGAAAGAGAAGGAAAAAATAGGAGAGAAAAATTGTTTCTCGGAAGTGTTCCGGGAACAAGAAATAAGTTTTTTTTTGTTTCTTGTTTCTGTCCCAAATTTGTTCCTAGGAACAAAAAAATAGATTTGGAACAAAAACGTAAACAAACGCGTTTTGGTTCTTTTTTTTGTTCCCCGGAACAAAAAAAAAACAGGAATTGTATTCATAAACAAAAAAATAAACACAAACAAACAGCCCCTAAATGACTAAAAACCAGTATGAACAATGTAAATTGGAGATGAGATATTGAGACGGGCAAGGAGAGGCCATTGTTCGAACCCCGACAAAAGGAAAAAAAAATCCAAATGTTTTAAAGAGAGCAAAATTCTAGTCAATACTTCGATGTAATGGCAGATCTTAGGAACATTAGCAAAGTGCTCATACTCTCAGTTACTTCCATTGCTTCACGGAAAAGCAAATGATTCTACTTTGTGTGTATAGAAACATTTTAAGCAACAAAATAAACTCTTAAAAGCAAAATGCAGAGTCTACTCTATGATAATAAGGACAAATTCAAACAAGCCACATGATTGAAATGGGAAGGTATTCTGGAATCATATGGAATTGACACACCTGCTGATAAAATGAATCTATATTTGTTACTATGACTTGTATTGAATGATCTTTGAGTGATATTCTTGAAAAAAAGATCGACAGGCGACCGGAAGCTCAAACAAGAACAACACACGCTGGAAAAAAGCATAGAGCAGGTTTAATCCATACACTATATGTTGCTTCACCAAAAACATTGATCACATTGCTTCTACACCATACCACATGTTCTTATCAACGATAAATTCACATGTAATTGATTACATGGTTAGGCCTTCTTTCCTCTGTCTTTTGCTCCTTAGTTTCTTGTATAACCACCATGAGTATCAGTCCATTCTGATCCACATCCATAGCAAAACTGAACCTGGCACCTGCAGTTGCAAGCCGCCAAGGAACAACAATGTAGCCAACAAAAAGCAGAAAAGTATGAACAATTGAACATTCACAAACTCAGGTGCCGCTAACTTTGCCAAAGGATTCATAATAAAACACTAACTAGCGCGATCTTCAGTACCAGCCATCAACTGAATAAAGCAAAGTGGCCACAGTGCTACTTACATAAGGACAGTGTACCATTGAATATCACTGATAAGGCTTGATGATTTATGAAACGTCTTATGCTTAATTATCAAACTACATACTGATCATTGCCTAGTCATGCAACTTTCACACTGTATTCAAGTGTATTTTTATCACCACAATTTGATTAAATACGCTTGGACCTTGCACCTTGTCACAAAGCTGATCAGAGAACCCACAGCAAGTAGAAAGAGAGAAAGAAGGAAGAGAGAAGGAATAGAGAGAAGGAATAGAGAGGAGGAGAAGGAGAACGTAAAAGAAACAAAGAAAGGGCTGTAGTTTTCTGTAGTAACAGACCCCTACACCCATTATATTTATATTGAATATAAACTGCATATGACAATAATACCAAAAAGGAAATAAAACTTTGATAATAAAGGAAATGATAATAAAGGAAATTCTGATAATAAGGGAAACTCAATTAAAGTAACTTAACACTCCTCCTCAAGCTGGAGCATATAGGTCACCCATGCCCAGCTTGGAACAACCAGCAACAAAAGCGGACGAAATAATGCTTTGGTAAAAATATCACAAACTGATCTCTAGAGGCAACGTAAGGAGTAGCAACCAGCTTCGCTTCACAAAGCATCACGAACAAAGTGACAGTCAACTTCTATATGCTTAGTTCTCTCTTGAAAAACAGGATTTCCAGCAATATAAATAGCTGCTTGATTATCACACATCATATCGATAGGTTGATCAATAGAAAATCCAAGCTCTTGGAGAAGAGATTTCAACCACAACAATTCGGCCACAGTACGTGCTATAGCACGATATTCAGCCTCCGCACTAGACCTGGCAATGGTAGTCTGTTTCTTGCTTTTCCAAGTAACCAAATTACCACCAATAAAGGTGCAATACCCAGTTGTAGACCGTCAATCAAATGTTGACCCAGCCCAATCAGCATCAGAATAGCCAATCAAAGTGGAAGAACCATTAGATTTATAAATTAGTCCCTTACCGGGAGAGCTTTTAAGATACCGAAGAATGCGACATACATCATCCCAATGAGCCTTCTTAGGTGACTCCATAAACTGACTCACCACACCAACATCAAAAGAAATATCGGGACGTGTAACAGTAAGATAAATTAGTTTCCCAACTAGACGTCGATATTGATGCTTGTCTTCAATTTCATTTCCATCATCAACTCCAAACTTTTGATTTGAATCCATAGGAGTATCAAGCGACTTGGCAGCTAGTGTACCAGTCTCGGACAAAAGATCAAGAACATACTTTATTTGAGACAAATTAATACCTTTTTTACTTCGTAAAACTTCAATACCCAGAAAATATCTAAGGGTTCCCAAGTCTTTAATCTGAAATTGCTGCTGAAGAAAGGACTTAACCTCAGAAATGCCGATCACATCACTACTAGAGACAATTATATCATCCACATATACCACAAGAATGACCACCCCCGATTCATTCTTGCGAACAAACATAGAATGATCCGAATAACATTGGTGGAAACCACATCTAGAAATCACTAAATTGAATTTTTCAAACCATGCTCTTGGAGACTGTTTCAACCCATAAATGGCCTTATGTAGCCGACATACTTTACTACGATTCTCCCCCTGAGCAACATACCCAGGAGGTTGCTCCATATATACTTCTTGAGGACAAATCGCCATAAAGAAAAGCATTCTTGACATCTAATTGATATAATGGCCAATCGAAATTCACAGCAAGAGAAATAATAACACGAACAGATTTGAGACATGCCACGGGGGAAAAAGTCTCAAAGTAATCCACTCCATAAGTTTGAGTAAAACCTTTAGCAACGAGTCGAGCTTTAAGACGTTCAATTGAGCCATCTGGATTGTACTTGATAGTGCACACCCAACGACACTTCACCACATCTTTCCCAAGAGGAAGATCAACTAATGACCACGTTTGGTGAGACACCAGAGCTTCCATTTCCACATCCATAGCTTTCTTCCACTCAAGGCGAGACAAAGCCTCAGTGGTAGAAGTAGGAATTGTGTGAGTTTGTAATGATAGAGCAAAGTCATGTATTGGAGAAGGAAGATGTGAAAGAGACACATAACGCTCAATAGGGTAAGCAAAAGAGGATTTTTGTGTACAAGAACGAGTACCTTTGCGAAGGGCAATCGGTAAATCGTCTGAACCAGGAGACAATGAGGGAGATTGAATGGAGGGCATGGAAGTGGTGGAGACTGGTGGTGCCGTGGACTGCTTTCGCCGCTGATAAACCTGCAAGGGAGGAGGTGCAGGAGAAGGACTAACAAAATCTAAGGGTATATGTTGTGGGATAGGAGGATCGACTACAATGTCAGTTGAAAACTCTTTACCCTCAGTAGAATAATATGGTGTGCCCTCGAAAAAAGTAACATCAACACTAACATATTGGGTACAAGTCATAGGATCATAATACCGATATCCCTTTTGTGTACGTGAATACCCGAGAAAAATACATTTAGTGGCATGAGGAGATAGTTTATCAGAACCGGAACGTAGGTTATGAACAAAACAAACACACCCAAAGACGCGTGGAGTAAGAGGGAATAACGGCTTGTTAGGAAATATAACACTAATTGGTGACTGATGATTGAGGACAGTGGAAGGCATACGATTTATGAGATAACATGCGGTAAGGACAGCATCACTCCAAAATGATTTTGGCACACGCATATGAAATAAGAGTGAACGAGCAACCTCTAGAAGGTGACGGTACTTTCTCTCGGCCACACCATTCTGCTGAGGGGTATAAGCACAACTTGTTTGATGTATAATGCCAAGATTAGAACAAAACATATAAATTGATTTCTGTGTATATTCTAGAGCATTATCTGTTTGCAAAATTTTAAGGGATGTATTAAACTGATTAGTAACTTCACGATGAAATAATTGGAAAACTTGTAAAAATTCAGAACGGTCATGAAGCATATAGAGCCATGTTAAACGAGAATAATCATCCACAAAAGTAACAAAGTACTTAAAACCATTTCTACTAGCAATACGGGAAGGTCCTCAGATGTCCGAATGAACACGTTCAAGTAAAGTAGATGCACGAGAATCATTACAACTAGGAAAAGAACTACGATGATGTTTCCTAAGTTCACAAGCTTCATACTCAAGAGTAGAAATTGATTTACACTTGGGAATTATTTGTTGTAACTTAAATAAAGATAAATGCCCTAAACGAGAATGCCATAGTAGGGGGTTAATAGAACTAGCAGCTAGACCATTGGCGTTAGCAGTAGAGACACCATTTAGATAGTAGAGTCCATCACGTTCATGCCCTCCACCAATCATCTTCTTTGTCCGAAGGTCCTGAAAAACACAATAAGATGGGTAAAATGTAACCGAACAACTAAGAGCTTTTGTTAAGCGACTAACAAGAGATAACAATTTTAGAGGAACTTGGGGAACATGTAAAACGAGAGGACAAAGATAAGGAAGGTGTAAGTGAAAAGTCCCCCGATCCAACCACTTGAGTCGAGGAACCATTAGCTAAAATAACTTCTGATGAAGGACTAGAGTTATGGTGGGAAGAAAATAGTTCTTGCTTACCCGTAATATGACTAGAAGCTCCCGAGTCAATGACTTAAGGGGTGCTAGGAGACAAAGTAGAGAAAGAGGCCATGTTACCTGTACGTGCAAGAGTAGTAGTGGATGAGAAATTGGAAGCCTCTAGTTGTTGGACACGCTTGATGAGTTGTGCAACCATATCATCTCGAGTCGTAGACTCAGAAGAACTACCCCAGGTGGGATAGATGGGTTGATGTCGTTGTAAGACACAATTCCAGCACTCCCTTCAGACACAATAGCATTTGCAGTAACTAATCGTTGAGCCCAATCAAGCTTGCCATGCTTGGCCCAACAAGTGTCAATAGTATGACCGGATTTGCCGCAGTATATACACTGACGGCTATTGTGATTAGAACTTTGTCCACTACATCCACCACCATGACTACGACCTCCCCCAAAACCATGACCTCTATTGGCAAAACCACCACGACCACAACCACCACTACTAGCCACAAATGCTGAATTGTCTTTAGATGATGTAGAAGATGGAGGGACAATTCGCTGAATTCGACAAAATGCTTCATTCATAGAAGGAACTCTCTCTCCAGCAAGAAGCTGACTCTTCACAGGCTGTAAGTCAGCATTCAAGCCAGATAAAAACTTGGCCACTTGAAATTCAGCTCGTTGTGTCTTAAGTCTCTCAAGATCAGTAGTAATGGGCTGATAAAGATTGAGTTCTTCCACATACCTTTCAAAGCACTATAATGTTCTCCAAGAGACTTGTCTCCCTGTTTAAAATTAAAGATCTTCTCATATAGTTCATAAACTCTAGACATATTTTTGTCTTGTGAGTAACTCTCCATAAGATCATCCCACACTCCCTTAGCGGTTGTGTGGAACATGACATTAGCAGCAATGGATGGTTCCATGCTATTCCATAACCACACCAAAAGTGTATCATTCTCTCTCATCCAATCACTATAGTTTTCAGAATTTTCAGCGGGAGGGTCTGTAGTAAGATAATGGAGTTTCCCTTTGGCATTAATATAGACCTTCATAGCTTGGGCCCATAACAAGTAATTGGAAGATCCATTTAATTTAATAGTGGTAATTTGAACATTGACACTATCTATAGAAGCCTTAGTATCACTCATGATGATAGTCTCAATATATCTACCACTTAATCAAGAAGGCTGAAACTTTAGTGCAAGAAACAAAACAGCAACACTAATGTATAATCAGATGCAATTGGCTCCATCAGTTAACCAAAGGGAAACCCAGCAAAATCAGTCAGCCATAATCAATGAAATACTCTGATTCTTGAATCTGATGATCAGTAAGTGTTGTAATCCATGTTCAGAAATCGAACCGATGAATCGATATCTTCGATCTCATACATATAGAGACTCAAAGAGAAAACCGATAAAAAATTGCAACTTTAGGTGGCTGCGCACTAGAGAAGAAGTAGGGTTACTAGAGGACTCTCAAACCAGCAATAGGATCAAGTAATCAGGTAGTTAAACCTACTATGATACCATGTCACAAAGCTGATCAGAGAACCCGCAGCAAGTAGAAAGAGAGAAAGAAGGAAGAGAGAAGGAATAGAGAGGAGGAGAAGGAGAACATAAAAGAAACAAAGAAAGGGCTGTAGTTTTTTGTAGTAACAGAAACCCTACACCCATTGTATTTATATTGAATATAAACTGTATATGACAATAATACTAATAAGGAAATAAAACTCTGATAATAAAGGAAATGTTAATAAAGGAAACTCTGATAATAAAGGAAACTCAATTAAAGTAACTTAACACACCTGAATTAAATTATTATGAGTTCATCTTTTATGTCATTTAAATTGTGAAAGCCACAATCGATGACAAATCCTTCCTAAAAATGGAAGATCCCTTATAAAGTCTGTTTCACCAATTATACACAAGCAACAATCCTTCGACATCTATAGGATTTCAGAAAAATCTCAACAAAGAAGCTGTAAGACGTCAAGCTTCTTGATTTATCTGGATAAATTATTTGCTAGCAAGTAAATCTTTTCAGTGCATGTATCAAAAACCTGCAAACGATGTGAGAACAACCCTGAGTCCTCTCCACGTAAAATTTGCATTTGGGGCATCTCCCCCATTTTTCCTCCTTTGCCATCTCCCTCACAATGAGATCCTCCCTCTCTCATCTTCATTCAACAACTGAAACTCCTCGCACAACACACCGGCATGCCAAGGCACGGAACACTCGGCACAGAACAACCTATGGCAATATGGGCACTCACTCTCTCTAATCACCTGCCCATCATCATAGTCCTTGATCAAAAGCGCTGAGCAGTTCTGGAAAGGGCAATAGAACTTCTGCGAGTCGAGAAACACTGCCTCGCACAACGATTTCTCCCACATGTCGAGAACATTCTCAGGGAGGATTTGCCTGCAAGAATTAATCTGTAGGACACCCTCACACTCCAATCCTGGGCATTTGATGGCGGTGACACTGTCCTGGACTTTGGTCTCCACATACCTGCTTATGCAGAGCGAGCAAAAGCTGTGAGAACACACGTTCCCGATCCCCAACATCTCGTTGGCCTCTTTTCTCTCTGCACAAATCCCACAGAAGCTCTCTGATGATTCACCACCATCTTTCTGAACGCCTATCTCAACCGGGTCTATGATTTTCATTTGGCTTATGTTTGGGTTTGCTTCAGTTACAACCACGAAAGATAAAGAAGACCCAGTATTTCTGTTTGAAGGATTCATATTCATCACAGACGAGACTTCTAAAACCTCCTGAAACTGCAACTCTTCAGCATATTCAGAATCTGATACTTGAGGAACATCGAACAATAATGACAAGAAGAGATCATCTTCCGAGAGAAGATCAAAGTGCCTCTCCATTTCAAGTTTCTTTTCTTTGAATGTGCTTGTTTTGTGGCTTGTTGGCCTTTTGAAGGTCGCTTTGTTTGTTTTAATACATCAAGATGCAGAGCGCTGTGAACGAAACCTTAGCGGAGAAGTTGCTTTATATGATTGGGACCTCTTTCTTCAGTAGTTTTTCTTTTTAAATTTTACTTTTTGGGTTGTGCTATCATTTTTGTAAAGAAAAGTTTTTACTAAGCTAGCTTTGCTTGGGTCAAGTCGAGATGGAGGATAAAGCTCTCACATTGAAACTTTGATTTTGTTGCATAATTTAGGAGGATATCAAAATAGGGGATCTTGAACTTTTACCTTATCAGATCTTTTATTTGCCTTTCAATTAACCCTGGTCTAATTCCAGTCTAACCATTATAAAAGGCGTAATTATGTTAACAAATAAACATATTGGATCTATAATGTACATGAACGTGTGTATGCATAAGTAGACTAGAGGATAGAGCCTATGTTTTTCCTAGAACTCAAAAAACCTCTCATTTTAGAAAGGTCAAGTCTTTTTTTCCGTTGGAGGATGGTAGTAAAAACACGGTTAAATAAAGTAATCAAAGATATATATGCTCCAAAAAGGAAAGCAATTTTTTTTAATTGAATTAGTTTATATTGACACCTAAATTTTGGCGACCCGTTTAGTCATTTATCGCATTAAAAATTAGGGGTTAATTTTATTCCTAAAAAAATAATAATTGCATAGCATGTAAATTTAGGTGCATTTATTTTTAATTTGCATTTGTTGCATTTATTTATTGGACCAGTGGTGGATGGGTTCGAATTAGTAGTTTTGAGCTTTAAATTGACAAACTGGACTAAGCCCACGAAGCGAGCAAATTGGCCTAAGCCATTTTTTTTAATGATCAAAGATTATCTCGTGAAAAATAGGAATTTGAAATTTTCCAGGATATGATTAATTTTTTTTTGATAGGGCAAGTGGAAAAGCAAATATTGCTTTCGGCAAAACGGATGTTGCATTTGGAAAAAGAATTTTCGTGGATATCGCTTTGGAAAAGTTGAAACCCTGGTGGCCTATAAATATGTTGTTTGCGTAGGGTTTTAGGTGGAGGGCCACACATTGAATATACGACCGCACAAAGAGGGGTTCTATTTTCGTTTTTTGGGGCGACACACGGCCAACAGAAAGCGAGAGAGGAAAACTGAGAGGAAGGTCGCATACATGGAAGAGAGGAGCAACTAGAGAGAGAGAGAGAGAGAGGGGTTCGCAGATAAATCCGTCAATCTAAAGCGGTGTTCCGTTGCCAACTTCCTCGTTGCCGCTGAGTTGACGCTTCCAGTTGTCCGACTTGTGTCGGTCCAACGCTGCTGATAGTCTTGACAGCAACATCAACGGGTTTTGCCTAGTCGATGTGCCACTCTAGTTCCACATGTTTGCTGAGAGACCGGCACCTTCCTCGTGCTGCCTCCGGTCAATTCCCACGGTGCTACAACTATTGCCCAACGACGTGCAGGGTCGGAATATCAGCAAATTTTCAGCGAGTTCCCCATTGCTCCTACACCGAATCTAGCCATCATAATTTGAGTTTTTCCCTGCAGATTTACCAGTGCTTTTGGCCCACAACCTGACAAAAATCCTTACCCTGAAATTGGGCTCTAGCCCATGACAGACGCTGCTGTCTCTTGGTCCAAGCCCTTCTCCCGATTCCGCACCGATGACACGGCTACTGCTCCCTATTCTACTCCGTTAAGCCCTATATATTCTTGTTGCTGCCTTGCTCCATTGAACCATGAAGTCATGACAAAGCCGATGCCATTGCCATTATCAACGTGAGTTGCTCCAGTCATCTGCACCGAGTTCTTACCAAGCCAAGGACTATCGGGAGCCCCTCCACAACGCCGGATCTTTTCTGTTTTTTTTTTTTTGCAGGGCACCCGAGTGTTCTCTCGGAGCTAACGACAGCTCGCTGCCATCCACCACAAGCGCTCGTGACGAACTCCACCGAGACAGCACTGCAAGCACCACCACGGCGACCCATCCCGAGTCATCACGATTCACAAGCTCGGTTGCTAAACTCGGATTTGAAAAAAATTCAAATTAGGTATTTTTTATATTTATTTTATTTCTTTGTTCGAAGTATTCCTTGATTATCCAATTGAAAAACCCTGATGTATCATGATATTTGCAACTCGAGGAGCCTTTTAAATTAGGGATTGACAGTCCGATTTTCGCGCCCAAAATCCGACTTGCAATTTAGAATATTCCTCGTCTTAGAGTTATCTTGCATATTTAGAATATGAAATTTTTTTTCGAATTTTTATAAATAAAATCCAAAAAAAAAAATCAATTTAGGATGCTAGTTTTTTTTTTAGATCGCATGTTTAATTATTTGACGATTTTAATTCGAATTATATATATATATATATATATAAAGCACAAAAATCATCACGCATATGTTATATAAAATTAGGGCATTCTTTGTATGTTATTGCATATTAGGATAGATTGCATGTTCTTTAGGAGAATAAAAAATTATGTGCACATCATATAGAATTAGGTTTATGAAATGCACGTCATTTAGTGATTGCTAGGTTCATTTAAACTTCATTGTCATTAGAGTTAGATCATTTGATGAATTTAGATTGCACATTTAATTATTGCATTTCTTTGGAAATTACTTTACTTATGTCATATAATTTAGGTCATATTGCCATGCCATATCATTGCATGTTAAATTAATAACATTGCATTGCATGATTCTCATTAAATAAATGAAAACAAAAATTGAGTGATTTGCGGGTTAATTAGAAATCATAACTAGGATTGTCGATGTGAATTATGATCTAACATTGATATGCTTTCGTTGCTATAAGGTAAGTCCTGCAATTTATTCAGTGGGTGTTAAATTGGTGGTTTGCGCACCTGCATGATCATCTCACATGTTAGGGGAATAGATTTAAAATCAATCCAAATCCCCTTCGTAGGTTCCCCTTAAGTCTCCATTTACTGTTAGCTACTTGTTGGTCATCACCGCGGCCATCTTGGGTCTCGGTTGGATCGGAAAATTCATGATTCATGGGCGTGCGCTACCGTTCGACGAAATGCCGAACCGAAGTTTTTCCTTGTCCTCGCCGTTTGGAGCCGCATGCCGCGTCTCTCTCCCTCCATCGCTCTCTCTCTCTCTCTCTCTCTCTCTCTCTCTCTCTCTCTCTCTCTCTCTCTCTCTCTCTCTCTCGCTCTTTTACTTGGTCTAGGTCACGTTCCCGGGCGTGGCGTAGTCGGGGCCATAGGGGTCGGAGCTGTGAGTCTTCGCACGAGTCACTAGAGCTCTCCACCCCCCCCCCCCCCCCGGACCCCCTTTGCCGTTGCCGTCGAAGCCCTTTGCTCTCGAGGGGAGAGTGAAGGTTGCTCCCCCCTCTCCGCGCGCAACCGGAACGATGCCGTCACGCTTCGGTCGGCGAATCGTTGGGACGGCGCCGTCCCTGCTCCTCGGTCGCGACTATGCCGTCGCTAACCGGAGGGGGTGGGCGAGTTGGGCCAAATCTTTTGGCCCGCTCGGTCTCTCTTTTTTTTTTTTCTCACAACCCACGGTCCAGATTTGGTCCGGGTTGTGGGCCTGCGAAATTCCTTTTTTTTTTTCGCAGGGATTGGGCTCGCCGATTAAGGCCTAATCCCGACCCACCTAACCCAGCCGGACTGAATCCGGGTTCGGTCGGACACCGGAACAGAATCCGCAGACCGGGCCGAACTGAGTCAGGTCAAACCGGACTCGACCCGGTCCGCCAAAAAAAATATATATAGTATAAAAAAAGGTTAAAAAAATTAATTAAAAAAATTAAAAAACGTAGGATTTGGTTAGGAATTGCCATGTATTGCCTTTTTAGTGTAAGAATGCCTTTATTTACTCGTATATTGATTATATTGCATGTTTAGTTCGCATATTTTGGTATGTTTAATTGCACGTGTCTAATTTTACTACAATTAGGAGTTTGGTAGCTATGATTGTTACTTTAATAATTGTGCACCCGCATAGTCACCTCACATGTTAGTGGATAGGTATAAAATCAATCCAAATTGCCTGCCAAAAAAAAAAATCATTTTGTTAAAATGAACAAGATTAGGTACCGAAAGGGCACTAATTGATCAATTAGTGTAATCAAGTCCCGACCCTAGATTCTCCGGTTGTGTAGTAAGTGAGGTACACTCCCACGCTTCATTAGGTTTCTAGCCGACCCCAATAGGCTAGTGGCGACTCCTTTTATGCAAAATTTCTAAAAATATCTCAATGTCACACGGGGTATGGGCTTGGGAGAGCCTGTGCTTGATCATGGGCCTTAGGCCCATCCTTTACGTAATACCCCTAAACCTATTCTCTCCCCCAAGGGGTAGGTCGTGACAATGGAGAATCTTCAAGATTTATGGAACATTATGGGAGATATGGAACATCAAGGGAATTATCCTAAAGCTCTATCATCCCCTCAAACTCAAATGACATAAAAGAAATCAACTTGAGTTTAGATAAAATATCAAACCAAAAAACAAAACAAAACAAAACACTCGAATGGATAGCTGAAGTGGTTTGGTGTTTTGAAGAAAGAATCGATTAATCCTGATGTGATTGCTTACTTGGCTACTGTGTGCTGTCGATTGCTGTGCAGACTACGTAGCAAGAGGCTATCATTTGGACAAGATGCTGCTATAGAGGAGGCTGCCGTAACTATATAGCAAGAGGTTGTTGTCGCACAAGAGCCCACTATCGCAATAGGAGGCCGTGTGGTTACTATGCAGGCTATGCAGCTGAAGGCTATCGTTAGGGGTGAGCGGTTCCCAGTTCTGGTTTGATTCCGTCTGGAACCTGAAACCTACTATCGGGTACATGTTCCTCATTTTTTGGAACTTGGAATCTCCCCGTCAAAATCAAGAATCTAGAACCTACCCTGTCACAGGTTCCAGGGTTGGTTCTAGGTTCCAACATGTTCTTTTTTTTTTTTTTTTTTTTTTTTTTTTTTTTCATTTTCAGATTTAAACTACCCAATCCTGACATAAAGAGTTACCACATAGGTAAATGAAAAAGAAAGACCACTCTATCCAGCAATGAAGAAGGAGGGTAGTAACCTTGCCAAAAGGCCACAGGAACATATATTTTCAAGTTTACAGGTGAAAATTTAGTTAACAATTGCAAGACTCAAACACTCAGAGTCCTCAATTATAATAGACCCAAGGGACAAAAAAGGCAGATTCCTCCGCAGTTCCTGATTGTTCTAAGCACAGCTCATGAGGTTCAGGAATCAACCGGTATACACAAAATGTAGATTAGAGGTAGAGAGGCCGGAATCTCAAAAAAGACTTACCAAAGAAGAGAGAATGTCAAAAAACAAAAATTTGACTTCTTCATGATCATAATCTTAGGAGCTAACTTTAACCAGGTTGGTTAATTTACCATATCACCAGCAAAATGCTTCTAACCAAGGAAAGACAAAGTTCTACCTATCCTACAGTCCCAAGAAACATGAAACATGGAGGCACCACAAAAAAAGACAAGCACCATATCTAGTTAAGAAAGATGCATATATTCCATGACTTCCTTTTCTCCCAATGTTATGTAATCTCAACATATGGGAAAAGTAAAAGTTACTGTAAAGAGGAAATTTGGTGTCATTCAATATTATCGATTGTTGTGAGGCAATGACAAATGAAATTTACAAATTCATCATTGGGCAAGTTAGCTAAGTAAAGTTGGATAACATCTTGGGACGGACCTTGATGAGATAATTCATTTGGGTAACTACACATGTAGCCACCACCAACATAAAGAACCAAGTCTCCGGATAGATCAACTAATTCTTCCCCTCAAAAGTCAACTTCAAAGAAGTCCCACAGGCTTTCACACTAGTCCCACAGGCTTTCACACTAATCACCTGCAGATAGATCATACAACTTATGAGAACCGAGAAAGAAAAAATACCCATATGCAGAGGTAATTAGACATGTCCCCACGACAATTATTGTAACTCATTAACTTTGTTTTGACAGGACAAAAAGAATCAAAAAAGAATACGATTTGTCCCTAGTGATGAGCCTCCCTACACCCCGAATCAATGATCCACCTAAAGCTAATGATGCAAGGTGAACTCTTGCGTTTAAGTGGGGCTTCCAACAATCTGATTGGCGTAAATACACTAAAGTAGGTTGGAAGGAAAAAAAAAAAACCCCGAAAGATGCATAAGCAGTTGATTTACCGAGAGAGAGCCCATTAATGAGCAGATGCCAGTGTAAACTAGCACATCCGTGTGCCCACATCTAGGTGAAAAGTGGAAAACCAGGATGAACACTACCCGATTACCGAGCCGACGTAAAGCAGAAAAGCTGAAAAAGATATGTAAATGCAGTCAGTTATCAGCAAATCAATGATCGTATAAAGAACACATAAACCAAGCCTGAAGACTGACCTGATTGAGTTGCCATAATCCACATTTCTTGAACAGAAGTGATGAGACTTTCTTGCGGTGCGTGGATGACAATTATGACAAAACCGACAATGCACATCACACAGCCCAACATCCCCAGCTTGTGTAGTTTCTCCTTCAAGATGAAGTGCACCAGCACGGTGCTAACCAATTGATCCATAGTACGATGAACGACTCGGTTAAGGGATGCCCGAAAGCTGAAGCATGAAGTTAATGGGTCAATTTCTTAGCTTCTTCTATATTATGATTATCACTATGTTTCCTATAAAAAAAGAATGCAACATGAAGCAAAATAAGCCATTTTTAAACTAACTATTGAAGCCGAAAAAGCAATGCACATGCTCTGAGTTCATTAGATAACCTCGACTTCAGTGGTTAGAATTGATTTAGCAAGCTCTTCAAACCGCAGCATAACCGGCATTGTTCTCCTCAATAAAGCTTATAGTGAAGTTTATAAACAGAAGAGTGACGATGCTTATGAAATCTTGCCAATCTGGAGGCTTGCCTTGCAAAGGAAGAATCAGAAACAAATGGATACCATCTTTCACAAAAACTCAAATTTTACCCTATAACAGAAAGAGAGACTGAACAATAGAGGAAAAATTCACCAACCCCTCCATTTGTAAGTGCAATGGCCATGATAGCAGCAAGCTCCATGACCCAGGACAAGGGATTCCACATCAACCCCAAGAACTTCGAGGGTGTTGAGGGAGGTGTGGCATCCCAAAAGTTCATGGCAATTTCTAGAGGCATTACGACCTATGGAAAAGTGAATGGTTGTGACGTTGAGTTATGTTGTGGCCATTGGACCGAAGAATTGTAATAGATTAAGGCCGAGCGCTTTAATGGAAAGGTATCTTATGTTCTTAGATTATCAAAGTTGGTGCTATAGGATAATTTGATAATGAGAATTTTGTTCTTGGCTATGCACCTTATGGATTTGATTTTTATGAATCAATGTTGCAAGTTTTTCGCCATATTATTTTTTCAATTAGGTAATTATTTAAGTGGAAAATAATAGTGAATTATTAAAGGAGGAAGTGGGCTGATTTTTGGGCCAAACCAGCCCACAATCCCCCACCCTTCGACCGGCGAAGGCCCGGCCCAAGAGGCCTAATGGGCCATCGACCAAGGGTTGGCCCAAGCCCAATCGGATGAAGCCCCTCTTGCACGAAAATGCCAAGTGGCCGGCATGCAAGATCAATGATTGTTAATCATTGAAAGAGAGAAATTAGTGAGGGGAGAGGGGCGGATTAGGCGAGGTTGAACCGTAAGGGGGAGAGGGTGTCGCGCATGAGAGAAGGAGAGAAAGAGAGAAAGAGAGGAAGAGAGAAAGCGAGCGTTTGTGAGAGAGGAAGAGGAGGAGGAAGCCGGTTGCTGCCGATCGTCCGCCTAGTCGCCGCCGTCGAGTCCACTTTGCCCCACCGTTTGCTTGCTGTGTTTTGCTTGGATTAAAGGCAAGTAGAGTCCGTTTCTCTACCCTTTTGCTAGCTGTGATGTGTGTATGTCGGATGGTAAATGTTGGATGTGGTAGAGGTAAGGAGATTTCGAAGCAATGGGGAGAAGTTTATTGGCTTTGCATGCTGTTTCTAGGAAAATCAGTCCGACCCTCCGTGAGTTCGCGAGCTGCATGCGACTTTTTAGTGGGAATTTCACTTCGACTTCTTAACAAAAGTGGTAGAGGACTTCTTGAAGTATAACATATCAAAAATTGAGAGGAAATGAACAAGTATAAGTAGGTGAAATCGTCTTTCCTTGAAGAAACTGGATCTGGAAAAACATTACCTCGACCTAGTATGATTCTGTGATTTTTATAAAATTTTCCAGTTGAAGTTTGATCTTGTGCCCTTAACGAAAGTTATAGAAGACATTCTTAGTAATAACATATTGAAAATATATGAAAAATGGACATTAGTAGGTTGGTGAATCAAATTTTCTTTGAAAGGACTTAATCTGGAGAAACAGTACCGAGAATAGGAGGAACTAGATCATCTATAGATATTAATCTAGGACGAATTAAATTCAGATTTCTTCATGAGATATTTACCTATAGATTTTTTCTATAACTTACCAAATTTTCAGAATTTTTGGAGTTCGTTTGGATATTTAATCGAAATTATTTTCAAAACCGTGCAAACGGTAATGCTGAAATTTTGAAAGCTGTGATGCTTGGACCGTACTGAATTGTATGAAGTTCGTTTGGTAGGGTGTTCTTCATGAGATATTTACCTATAGGTGTTGTCTATAACTTACCAAATTTTCAGAATTTTTGGAGTTCGTTTGGATATTTAATTGAAATTATTTTCGAAACTGCGCAAACTGTGATGCTGAAATTTTGAAAGCTGTGATGCTTGGACCGTACTGAATTGTATGAAGTTATTTTGGTATGGTGTTCTTCATGAGATATTTGCCTCTAGGTTTCTTTTATAACGTGTTAAATTTTCAGAATTTATCAAGACCATTTACTAATGTTTTTAGAATTTTAATTAAAAGAGCACATACTGTTTTATCAAAAATTGATGCATTTTCAAAAGTAAATAAATTTCTCTATGTGGTGTAATGTTTTGAGTGGTTACTTTTGCTGCATATGTGGTGACATTTGGCATGTCACATAACATCAAAGGTTGGTTTGAACTTTTGACATTATTGCATCAAATGATATGTTGAAAGTGAAACACACATGCGAATATAAATTGTGATAATGATGCTACCGTCGGAGGTGTGAGCAGACAATGCCCCAGGAGTGTTGGGATGCCCGAGTGTGGGTGCCAGATGCCCGGAGTGTGTGAGTCGGATGTCCTCGGGAGTTTCGAGATGCTCGGAGTGTGGGTGCCGGATGCCCATAGGTGTGTGCCGGAGGTTCCTCGCGATACCGGGTTGGGTGCGAGCAATAAAAGAGGGATGCAAATATTGATCCCTAGGAAGAAAAAAAAAAATTAAATGAGATCCCCTGAAATTTGAAAATTGAATCATGTGCATGGGTATGTGCATATGGCATGGTAATATATGCATGATTGCACGGGGATGTTTGCATGACTGCATGGTGATGTATGCTCGATAGCATGAATGATATACACTATACTTGTGACATCTTGATTGTTCTGCTTGCTGCAATGTGTAGATTAATGGATCTTTACTGCTGAGTGGTTGAACTCACCCCTTTGGGGATTAACATTCCAGATCAGAAGATGCCTTTACCACCAGTTGCGTGTGGTACCTTCTACGGTATACCTATTGACGTTGAGGTTGAGTGCATGGAGCACATCTGTGTTAGTGTTCCTGGTTTGGTGTTTCTTTGAGTCCGTGTGCTAGTTATGTATGATGTAGGCCTGGCTGGGGGCCCTGTTGTCCAAGAGTTTCTGTCTGTCCACGTTCGACGCGACGGAGTGATGCTTGGGATGCTGCCGCCGTCGCCGCCCGATGCACCGGGTTGGGTGTGATGGCACGTATGACTGGTGGGAGCTGACACTTTTGGGGTAGCCGACACTTGTTGATGGATAGGTATACATGTCTGGTGTAGGGTCGAGTTCTCTTTTGAGTCATAGCCAAGTATAGTTAAAAATCTTGGCCTTATGCTGTACCGACCCGAGATATCCATCTTGAAAATATAAATAAAAGTAATTCGGCTTTGTCTTTTCATTCGATGTGTAGTCGATGTGCATTACATGATTGTTATTAGAGTAAGGGATGGTGAGACTCGTTCATGCTTCCGTTGGTGAGTTGTAACCTTTTCAAAATTTTTTTTTTTTTTTAAAAAGAAGAAGAGAAAAAGAGAAAATTTTAAATTGAGCGACCCCTTATGAACTATGGTTCCACTTTAATTAAAAAGGTATTAGACTGGTATGCAGTAGGATAAGTGATAGATGCCTGTGGCGACCCTAATGGATCGGGGGAAAAGGTGCCACAGGAGGTTCGGCAACTGCGAGCACGCGACGACGGCGGCACGACGACGAAGAAGACACGAGTATCACGGCACCAATGGCGGCACCAACGGCGCGGCGAAGATGGCGGCGGTTGCGGCTCAACCCACGACCAAGGGGGAAGAGCTCGGTTCTAGCGGAGGCGGTGGCGGTTCTGAGCAACGGTGGCCCGGACAGCCGAGCGAGCGGCAGCAAGAGGTGGTGATGGTGGCTTGGGTATGGCGGCGGCGAGGGGCGGCGCGGACGGCGCGACAGCTCGTCGAGCTCAACGGCGAGATGGCTCGTCGAACGAGCGTGGGGCGGCGGGGTGGTGGTTGGTTCAGTGGCCAAGAGGTGGTGGTGAGTAGAGCGTGGGGCGGCGGTGTGGTGGTGGGTGAAGCAGTAGCAAAGAAGAAGAAGAAGAAGAAGAAGAAGAAGAAGAAGAAGAAGAAGGGGGTTTCGGCGAAGAGAGGGGGAAAGAGAAGAGAGGGAGAGAATAAAAGAAAAAAGTTGGGGGGTAGGAAGTGACGTGAGGAGGAAAAAAGGGAGAAAAGAGAGAGAGAGAGAGAAAAAGAAAGGGGAAGAGGGGGGAATCACGTGGGGGGAAAAGAGAAATCATGTGTTATAGGAATTTTTTTTATTCTAACCGGTTCCCGTTCCCATGGGAACCGGAATTGGAACCGGTCTCTTTGGAACCGGGAACCAAACCGGACCCTGCGGTGCGGTTCTCCGGTTCCCAGTTCTACCTGGGAACTACGCTCACCCCTAGCTATCATGGTGTTGAAAGTTGTCATGGCTGCTTTGTAACAAGTTGATGTTGTTACGGACTCGACAAACAATGTCAATGATTGATATTAAAAGAGGGATATCGATAATACTAGAAGAAAAAATGACCTTCAGGCAATCTGAATAATATTGAGATTGGCACGTACATGATATGACACGACACACTAACACATCATTTATAAAAATATATAGAATTTCAACACATAGGAACACGTTGTATATTAAAATCTACTTTTATATATACATAATAAATTATCATTTTTTATGATTATTTCAATCACATTAATTTGATTTAAATTCATAAGTAAATAAAAATAAAAAATAAGTCTAAAATGAATTTATACTAAAATATTAATCATCATTTTTTAATAATATTCATTATTTGAATTTGACAAATTCAAATCCATTTTAATAATTCATAAAACTTGGAGAGAGAGAGAAAAAAGTGATTCACATTTTAAACTTGCATGTTAGACGTGCGGAAGAGAAGAGGAAAAAAACTTGAGACGTGAATTATGTATCACGGGAAGTAAGAGTCAGAAAAGAAGATAAGAGAATATTAGGTTTTTCTTCTTTCCCCATTTATTATTTTTATTTTTGTTTTTATATTTTTCACGTATATGCATTTTCATCCCTCATTTATTGAAAATTTTTAAAATTAACCTTGAGTGTCGGAATTTCTACTCGAGTATCGAGAATGTTGGGAAAGTTGACCAAATGTTGGATTATCCAACGTGTGTTGGCCAAGTGTCGAACATGTGTTGGAGTGCTCGACATGACATGGAGGCTTTTGGAGAGTGTCGGTGCTTCCTAGCATACAGTACATGCTCTAACGTGTGCATTTGAGTGTGTGCCGGTGCACTCAAAGTTTATTGGGGATCGCCTAAACTAGATAAAGCGAAAACAAGAATTGAATAATTTTTGTACATTTCTATATGATGTAATGAAGAGTACATACAATCAAAGTAAGATATGGAGAATCTCCTAGATATATACAACATCGTGAGAGATATGGACCATCAATGGAAATATCCTATATATCTCAAATGTTGAAATACCTTGACTATGAGACTTATATGCTCTTTACATACTTATAGTCTCCTTATACTTTTTAGTTTAAACTTTTAATATAGAATTTCTAATGTAGTATTATAGCCAAATTCTACCTTAGTTTATTTGGTGCGTGTTTCTATCCATTGTTTGCCAAATTTCAAGTGTCATTCCTAATTTGGCTTGCACGTGAGAAGGGTATTAAAATATCCTACATTGCTTGACTATGAGTGTATGTGCTCTTTTTATGGGAAAATTACCAAGAATGTCCTAAACTTATTGATATTTTTATAATTTAGTCATAAATATTTTTTTTTGCCAATTCAGTCCTAAACTATTTACAATTGTGCTAATTAAGTTCATTCGACCCATTTTGGCCTGCTGACAACGACATGGACAATATTTGAATAATATTTTATTTTTTCAATTTTTTTCCATTTCTTTTTTTCTCTTCACTTCCTCCTCCTTCCTTTGACCGGAGGCAAGGCCGTTGAGGGACCTTCTTAGCCTTGAGGAAGCTTGGCCGAGACTAGGCGACCTTGCCTAGGTTACTTACTGCCCTCACTGGCCATGGATGAGGAACAACCTCACTAAAGGCCATAAGGTTGAAGGCTATACAAGCTCGCACAGCCTCTGGCGAGGGCTACCAATGGTGGGGCGAGGCTCACCCTCACTAGATCTAGTGAGAGTCAAGCCTCATCGGCCATGGGCAATGCCCATCCTCGCTAGATCTAGCAAGGTGATGCCTCGCGAGAGACTGCGGCCTCTCGCCTAAGCAAGACACATTAGCCATGGGCAGGTCATGGCCTTGCCATGGCTGGATAAGGCCGGGCCTCGCTAGATCTGATAGTCTCATTGTCGCTAGGCGAGGCTGACCTCCCCAGCGGTCGCCTCTAGCTAGTCATAAGGAGGAAGGAGGAGGAAGAAGGAAAATAGAAGAGAAAAAGGAAAAAAAAATTGAAAAAAAATATATTATTGGAAAATTATTCACATTAGTATCGATCGGACGACCGATCAAAATTAGCCGGATGAATCGAATTGACACAATTACAAAGGTTTATGACTAAATTGGAAAATTTGCAATATGTTTATGACTATTTTGATATTTTTCCTCTCTTTTTATGTATGTGGTCTCCCTTCACCTATAAGATTAATTTTTTTTTTGTTGGACATTTTAACATGGTATCAATAGCAAAAGCATAGAACAAACGCAACTAATCCAAGTAAGAAATTAATGTAGAAAATAAACTTGACGTAGAGGATTTATGTGGCTAGGTTGGACATGCTTACTCCATAGGAAGAGATTGATGAAAAGTTCCGCTAAATGAAAAAGAGGAGAGAGAAGCTAGTAAGTTACTATAATAGCTTACAACATGGGCATAAATATAGCATAAGTGCCAAAACTTAGCACATGGGGGTCAATTAAGTTACAAAAGTTACGAAAGACATATATACATGCCACTTTCTTTAAAAAATGGACAGCTGAGTGCCAAATCTAGTGACCTTGGCCGAAAATTTCAAGTGCTAATTTTTTAATAATACGACTCACCTAGATGACTCGTCGAAGAGCTAAATCAGCAATAAAAACCAAAAACGACATTGTTTTGCCTCTTATTTTAATTTTTAATATATATCAATTAAATTAAATTTAAAAATAAAAAATAAAAAATAAATATATAAATAAATAAATTTTTAAAAAAGGGGACAAAGATGGGTTCGCAAAATGGCAAGGCTGAGTCCTCACTTTGCCATTTTCCCACCGTTGCGAAGGAAGCGACGGCGACGGTGGGGGAAGGGTCAACCTAGGTGGCTGGACTTAGGGGCTAGCGATCCGGCTAACCAACGAGGAGGGCCTGCATGCCCTCGCCCTAGATCTAGCGGGGTTCTTGCAGGCCCTCATCGTCGAGGTCATCGGCCCTTGGCCAAAGCCCGATGACCACAGTCGACCCTCCCCCATCGTCGTCGATCCTTCTCGACGACGGTTGGGAGACGGCGATGAAGGCTAAGCCCTCACCATTCTACAAACCCATCTTCCCCTTTTTTAAAATTTAATTAATTAATTAATTAATTAATTAATTAATTTTAATTTAATTAATATTTCTATTAAAATTCAAATAAGAGAAAAACGAAGTCGTTTTTGCTTTTTTGTTGACGTCAACTAGAAAAATAATGTCATTTTGCACTTGTCTCATCGGAAAAACACCACGTTAGTATTTTGGTCGGATTTTCTCGCCATTGGCTCTTAATTGATCTATTTTGCTCCGATTTTGACACTTAAGTGTACATTTTCGAACTTTTGATAGTCAAATGTCCCATCGTACCAAGTTTTGATATTCTAGGTGTCCGCGTCTCCTAATGACTAGAGAAGCTTACAACATGTTAGCTAATGAAGTAATCCGTGATCCTAAAGTGTTTTCTTTAAAAAGTTGACCCTTCAAAGCAACCTGCATAGACCAAAGGTTGGAATTTAACTGTTTAGTGTGGTTTGCAGAATGTTTCATGAATTTTTAGGTAGGGTAAATGCCCAAAGAGGTAGAGTTTCCATTCTATTTTCACCCTTCCACTGCATATTTCCTGGCTAGATTTCTAATGAACTTACTGAGAGTTTCGACCTTTCGAAAGCATAAAATTATCTGAGCAGCCTGCATCGTCTTGCTATTGAATTCAGCTTCGATCCTTTGGCAATGATATCATCTAGGGTGTGGATCAGTCATCCAAGCTTCGTTTATTGATGTCGGTGTTGATCCATTGACAGATGAAGTTGACATTTCTCTACCACTGGCATCTGTCGAATATGCAGAATACGCAGGCCGTTCGGTGTTGGGATGGTTGCGCTTTGGCTCTCAAGCATTAAATCCACTGAACCCATGGTAGGCCATCTTGCTACATTCTCTTGAACACATCACAATGCAATGTCGATACATTTTAACATTTCGCTTCTCGAACTGCCATTTGACATGGGATCTATAAGGCGCAAAGGTGTTCTTTTTCTCCAATTTTTCCACGCCTGCAGTGCAGAGTCACGAAAGAAGGTTAACAGGATTGTAACTTCACATGTGAATGGAGAAGTATTATAGATTTCACTGACTAAATTGTTGGATGAACTCTGCAATTTCGTACTCTCGTAGCTCAGTAGGTGCTCTGATTCCTTAAACTGCTGAATTATGGATTCTTCTTGCCACTGATGATCTTTAATACCACTCCCCTGAAACTATACACATCAGTCTTCCCAAAGATCTCTCCATGCTCTACATATTCAGGAGCCATATAGCTACTGCAACACATAAAAAAAATGTACATCAATCAAGAGATCGAAATTGGTGTATGTTTTCAATGTGTACTTTTTTAGAAAGATTGAAACAGACAACGAAGCTTCAGAAAAATTTATTCAAAACTTAAAAAGTTCGTGTGATTCGTGCAGTATGTTCTCTATTTTGGTCCAAAATGAATAGCCTGGCTATGCCAAAATCGGATATCTTAGGATTTATGTTCTCATCCAGCAGAAGATTGCCAGCCTTCAGATCACGAGGTATGATCCTAGGGCACGAATCCTTATGCAGATAAAGAAGTCCTTGAGCAATTTTTCTTATTATGCTCAAACACCTTTCCAAACTTGACAAACGTACGTTTGACTGAATCTGCAAAATAGATATCAGATAGGTTCTTTATTTTTATCGTATAATACAAAGAACTGCCGAATAGTTTGAGCACACGTCTCTCCGATTGATAGATTACTAGCAAACAACTTATCAGTGAAATGGAAGCAACAAATTTTCACGTCCAAGTTCGTACCAGAAATGAATCCTTCAAGGCTTGCATTGGCTGTGAACTCAAGTATAAGAATTCTTTCCCATTCTTCCAAGCAATACTCATGGAGCTTAATCAGATTTTTGTGATGAAGCCTGGCCATCACAGTGGCCTCATTCTTAAACTGTTGTTGACCTTGATTAGAACACCCTTCAAGCCTCTTCACACCTATGTATTGTCCATTTTCAAGCTTGCCCTACAGTCGAATTTTCATACACAAGAAACAATGTTCATCTCCATGTAGAGATATAATTCTTAAATAAACAATGAATAAACTAGCCCATACACTTTCCGGAATCTCCCTTTTCCAAGCTTGTTGGTTTCTGCAAAGAAACCTGTGGCAGTCCTGACCTCGCTTATTTTGAACCTTAAGCTTTCAGTGGTTTGATCTCGTCTCTTGCAGAAGAAATGCAGAGCAATCAACATGAGATATCCAGAATCCGTACCGAAAAAAGTAATTTGATCTTAACATGCCATTTGGTCTCTCAGAAAAGGAATATAGACCAAAATTGCAGCGTTGTCCCTCCCACACCATTCAAACCTTGTGATAAGCTTAATAAGAAGTCACTCAATCAACTCAAGTGCAGAACACAAACAAAGGATAAATTTACTAACCAGATGAGACCTCCCATGGATTACTTCTTCTCCTTCTAAGAAAGCAACATGCAGAGTCAATAACCATCAGGGAGAGAACTGTCAAACCTACCGCAGCAATGTCTGTGTAATGACTTCGGCGTATTACCTGCCAACACCAAACGACATGTTTTATCCAATTTGAAATTGAGACTCATCATTGCTGACATTTCAGATTTGAATGGTTCTTTCCATAGCTCAGACATCCGAAAATTTGGCTCTCCCAATCCCCATTAATACATGAACTGGAAAATTTCATGTATATTGGATAACTCAAGTAGCAGGCCTGGACTCTGAATGAGAATTGTAACTCATGAATTTTAAGTCACCAGTAACAGTAAAATTGAACCAACCATCGGTTAATTGCGCATCTGGAGGCGGAGGAGCAGGAGGGTCAATCTTGGCAGCTGCAGTTGGCGGAGATGGCGGCGGATTGCCAGGATCAGACTCTAGAAACTGGTACAGGTCCCCTTGGAAAATGCAGCTAGGCTTCTCAGCAGTCCTATCTAGTCTTCCATGGCAACAATTTTCATAATCAATAATGCATTCCCCTAAGCAACCATCGCAATCAACCCTACACAAATCAGGGCTGCACTGCAACAGTGCATACAGAGTCTGCAGGTTTGGCAACACCGAGCTCCCTCTTGCGAACTTGCGCTTCAACGTCCCCATCGAAGCCCATGGTGCTGCCAGCGCCTCCGTCATGTTCCTCCAGATCCGATCGAACTGATCCTGATCCATCGGGATGTTGCCGATGCGATAAAACTTCAATGTCAGAAATGTCTGCTTCACTTCATACATTGGAGCATCAGAGTAACGGATGGAGCACGGAGGATCTCCTATACCCCATGAGTACGCAGCTTTCCGCTTTGAACACTTACCCCTCAATTCTTCAGCAGCAGAGCTTATGCACTTCAAGCAACTGTTGTTCGGAGAGTGGCCTCTGCAGAAACTGAGCACGTAAATGACATCCGAGCCTTTCCAAACTTTTCCTGGAGTAGAACACGTCGCCAGGGAGAGAAGAGAGGATGAGCTCGCGGTTCTTGGCATAGTGACCAGCGGCGAAGTTGCCTACATCGTGGTAGTAATAAGCATCGGAGAGGTCGAACAATAGGATGTGAAGACAGAGAAGGACAGGAGGAAGACGACGCAGAATTGGTGGGATGGAAGGAGGCTGTACAGGCATGGTGATTGCAGAAATGCTACGGCTTCATTGTTGAAGACGAGAAGCATGAGTCGTCCTCTGTGACCTTGGAGTGAAAAAGTAAATTGCAAGGTCATGGTTGGATTATGGTGAAGCTCGGGAGGAAAAAATTGGTTGATAGAGATTGAAGTAGACGAGGACAATAAAGGAGGAAGACCATTACGAGATCTTTAAATGAGTTGGTATATTTATCCATTACAGGGCATTCGTCGTCCATGTCGACCCTTGACATACCTAAGACGATAAAAATTATTAATTTTGCCACGTTCTCATTACGACAAAAAACTTAAAACTTCTGTCTCCTTGAAATATGCTTGTTTGGTAACCGGCCAATTTTGGCTACTTCTATTCTTTTGTTCCCGAAACAAAAAAAAATAAAAAATAAAAATAAAAAAAAAATATATATATATATATATAAATCCGTTTGATAATGTTAACTAATTTTTTTGTCCTCGGGAATAGATTTGTTTTCAAGAATAGATTTGGAACAGAACCAAGAAGTTAAAAAAAAAAAAAAAAATTACTTTCTTTATTCCCATGAATAATTTTAAAATCAAGCCATTTTTCTTTTCTTTTATTCTTTCTCTTTTTTCTCTTTTTCTTCCAACTAACTCGTCGCCGAGCTCGGTGATTAGCGAGAAACAAGGTCTAGCGACCTTGCCAAAGCCTCACCCAGCCGCAGCGAGGTTGGTAGCCTCGCCCAGCCACGATGGGGCTGACCTCGCCGGGGACCGGGGAGGGTGTCTTTCATCTTAAATCGTCGGCCATTATTGAGGCCTAGTGACAGACTAGATGGGGAAGATGAAGAGAAGAAAAAAATAAAATAAAATAAAAATATTAGAAATTTATTAAAAAGTTAAAAGAAATTCTACGTCCCAAAAAATATTTGAGGGTCCTACCAAATGCATTTCGATCTTTTTTTATTTCTTTTTTTTGGTCAGTTGATCTTTTTCTATTTCAAGAATTGAAATTTTGTATAGTTATCAAATCCATTCGAATATTCGGAAACTTGTTTGAGGAACAAAATTAAAAAAAAAAAAACTATTTCTAAATAGAAACTCAGGAATAGAATAGTTACCAAACAGGCCAGTCTGTACAACCACAATTCCTTCTTCCAATGACAGAGCCAATTACTTTGTCAGAGATATACAAGAAGACGTAAATGTGATAATATAGAAATTAAAGGTATATACAACTGGTTTTCAAGGATATAATATAGAGAGCTCTATCAAATCGCCCATATATTAATTCATTCCACAAAAGTGCCGACTTTATCTTCAATTTGTTAATCTAGAAGCAAGGGCCCTCTTTAACTCAAGAGATTGAGGATTGGCTCTGATACTAGCAAAAGCCCGATTCCTTCATCAGGGAGATCACCAAGAGAAAGCTAGGTCCAAATATTCAGTTTAACTCACATTCAGTCAATAGCTTAAACTAATGAATTATAGTCAACTAGGATATATTAACCGCCATACGCCATACAACTTATCTGATAACGGATTTTTTTTAACACTACTTACACGTATATCTCAGTGATTTGGAAGACTATAATACCCTCAATAGGCATTTGTGGAATTAAATGCTTTAACCGGTAACTGTCCTTGTAGATGTAATAATTTCAAACATTAGACCTCAAGAGTAACAACATTCATATATAACTTAGCAGTTCTTGCACGCATCGACTACATATTAAAATTTTATATACTTTTCTCTCAAGTTAAAAGAAAAACTTATCACCAATCCAAATAAAGTTGACAAAATTATTCATTTTTGTCGCCTTAAGTATGCTGACATAATTTTTAGTATTCCTAAGCCGATCAAGAAGGTTTCATGTTTGTCACCGTCGATTCGATAAAGGCCCATCTTTGATTGAATAATGGAAACAAAGTTCTAATTCTTGAATTCTAGTTAAGGAGACAAAAGATCGTTTTTGTCGCTAGTGTGCGGCTGGTCCACGCTAAGGTGACAATATAAAAGATAAGCAAATGGTGATTTCGTCGCCTTAGGTCGCACCTAATTTTGTCACATTTGGATAACCTGAGGCAACAAAAGCATTTTTGTCGCAAAATATTATGTCGCCTTAGGCTGTTTTTCTTGTTGCGCCGCTTGAGCTTCGCATTTCTACGTACTGTCTAGATCTTTACCAGTTACGCATGAAGTGGCCTATTTGTTTTAAACTACCGCTCCTTCAAATGCTAGTTTAGTGAGTTTAATCTCATGAAATTACAAACACTGAAGAGAGAAAAAAAAAAAATGAAAGAAGTAAAACAGGTTTGGTTCGATCTTAAATTGAAGTAAACTGCAAAAATAGTTTGATTTTGTTCTTAACTACAATAGGGTATGGTTTGGTTCGATTTTCTTTAAATCGTATTTATGTGATGTGGTTTGGCTTAACAGCAACAAACTGTACTGTGCTTGTGTCACGCCCTGAACCCTGGGTACGCGAGCATCTCTCAGCGGTCGATTGAAAATGCGACGTCCCGGAACGCGTCACCAATCCATTCTTTTTATCTTTCGAATAAACGCATGTGGAAGCTAATTAAGTAAACACCCAATCAACCAATAATAGTAGGGATAGTAAAAACACACAACAATTTTTCACAAACTACGATTTTTATATGTATACCAAGTTAATCCGAGGAGTTCAATATTTACAAGCCTACTAAAAAGTGAAGTCCTGCGCGACCTTCTAACAACAAGGGTTCAGGTTGGGCCTGACTTCCAACTGTACAACTACCACAAACTCCTACAACTTCCGCTCTAATACCCATGTCTAGGCCCAGCCAAGAAGTTGGGCAAGTAGCCAGGTGAACACTGCTCTCCGGGCCCTTCCGGCTTGGTATCTGGATCTATTACGACACCGTCCGAGATGTCGATATCCATGAGGTCGGTGTCTTGCTCAACATCGCTTCCTACTAGCGGCCCATCAAAACCGTGCATGGGACCCTCCTGACCTCCATTTGGTTCCGTAATAAACCAAGCCTTGAAGCGGTAGGGCACCACATTCATGAAACCCTTGTCTACCCAAACCGTAGTCACTAATAACTCACGGCATCGGTTGGTCCTAGGGATATGGTAGAGGGTAGTCTCTACCTCCATCTCCCATGAGACCCCAAAACGGACCGAGTGGATCTCCATTCTACGGACCTGAAAATGGTTTATCAACAACGGGGTAAGATAAAAATCTTAGCTAGTTAAAATCTCTAAGCCTCGACTAGGACGCGAATTCACCTCGAGGGTGGCCTAAGCACACGCCACACATAAAACTCACCTCGCCTTGGCACGTCCTTGCACATTAGCACTTTTCACACAATAATAATAGTATAATGTGCATAAATGATAATCAGAACACATACAAAAATTTTCACGCACACTGTCGACACATGTGTTCCAATTATTACGACCCCTCGAGCCACAGCCAACACAAGTGTCAGCGGTCTTTCGGCCTAACCGGGCATTATCCCGCCCCATTAGGCACGGCAACATCTAGAACCCCCGGCAAGATGGCATTCCATAAAGGAGCATCGGTCCGGCCTCAACCGCAACTCGGCTTCTGAACCCTTGCCGGGCATCCGATAAAATCGGGCATCGTCCCATTGGGTAACAGGTTCAATTACATGACCACTCAATCACATCATCGATCAAGCCAACCTTTTATTACCGTTATCTAACCAAGAGCACTAAAATCCCTTTTAAAATAATAAACTTGGCAACTCTTTTTCTTTAAAACTTTCGAAAAGAAATTCGTACATGTTCACGTATTCAAAATCAACCTGTCAAACTTTGCACACTTTTATTTCAAAACTTCATTGTCTTATTGGGCACCTAAAATTTGGCATCCAAACCTGACACCTCATTTATTTTGTATTTAATAGTCTATAACACCAAGTTTTGTATTAAAAATCGGAACCAACCATAGAGCAATCAATTGTATAATCTCATACGTACAAACCATCAAAATCACGCATAACTCATCCAAGAAAACGAGCGTAAAATTCTATGTAACACCTAATCCATCACTATTTACGTTGATTAATTAAATAAATGACGATTAATAAATAAATTATGATTAATTAAACTAAACCAATTTAATTAATCTAACCATGATTAATTAACCTAATCGTAATTACTTAGACTAATCGCAATCAAACCTTAAGCTAAACTATTCTTAATCTAAATTAAATCAAACCAAGCTTAATTAACACTAAACACTAGTAGTGCTAATCTAATCACTCTTGTTAGGGAAATCCTTTATGATGTTTTGAAGATGACAAAATAAATCAAAGGCTACTAACGTGTTTAATGGTTGAGTGATAGACTATGCATATGATAGAACATGTAAAGAATATTATTAAAGTCTATACTTGGAAGAACCAGAAGACGGACTCTATGCTGAAGCTAAATCTGTTCAGAAGCAGAATATGTTCAGACTCAGATTGTAAAGTCTATCGCACTTAGACTCAGATTGTAAAGTCTATTGTACTCAGACTTTACATCCAGATTCGACATGTAACACAAGCTCCGAAGATATAACGGCTAGTGATCTGATTTGGATTCTACACCAAGATTGATTTAATTGACTCAATCTAATTGATTGACAATTGGATATTGAAGATAAGAACTTTCTATACGAAGAAGCTTTACTTATGGAAACCAAGATTTCATTTGTATGGGCGATCGAAATCAATTTGGGATTCTACTTTTGTCACTCAACGGCTACCAAATCTTCTAGATACAGATATGTCCAATGGGTAGATTGGAAGACGATCCTCGAGATGCTGTCCAATGGCTAGCTTGGAAGTGGAAAAGTATTTAAGGAGATGAAGGACCGATGAGCAAATAAGAGACGGAGCATAGAATTTATAATTCTAAAGTCCGAGTGACCTTCGATCATACACTTGTCTTTCGTGAGCTTAAACGTTTATGATCTTGAGAGAAATACCAAAAGAGTGACTTAGTGAGATAGTGTGATCTACTACTAAGTGTTTGCACTCAAAGTTGTAATCTCTTGTTGATTGCATAGTGGAATCCAGCTAGAAGGCTGTTAGCATGGGAGAGTGGACGTAGGCTTGATCTAAGCCGAACCACTATAAATTTTGTGTTCTTATTCTCATCCTTGAACTCCTTTATTTTGTTTGTAGTTGCCAAAGTCTGAACTCGCTCAAAGTCTGTTATACTTCAGACTCAGTTTCAAAAGTCTGTTGTTATTCAGACTCAGGTTAAGAGTAAAGGTTTTCACTACAGTTTGCAGAATCTGTTTTTACACCTATTCACTCCCCTCTAGGTGTTTATACTAACACTTTCAATTGGTATCAGAGCCAAGTACTCGATTTATAAATGTGTTTTTACTTTTGAGCTAAAGATCTTCTATGGCTAGTATCTTGGCACCAGGACTTATGGAAGGGCAAAGCAACACAAGACCGTCATATTTTGATGGAAAGGAATACAACGTTTGGAAAAACAGAATGAAGGCATTTCTAAGATCCAAAGATCCCTTGCAATGGGATGTTGTGGAAAAAGAAATCAATCCCACTGCTGCGTCTACATCAAATAAGAATGGCAAAGACAAAAAAACCAAACCCCCCGCTCCTATGTCTCGGATGGAGATGTCCAAAAGAGAAGCGCTTGATGCAAAAGCCATTTATTCTTTATATTGTGCTTTGTCTCCTGTTGAATATAATAGAATCTCTTCATGTGAAACAGCAAAAGAAGTTTGGGATAGACTTCATGTTACATATGAAGGGGCTGATCGTGTAAAAGAGACAAAAGTAAACTTCCTGCTCGGCAAATATGAATCCTTCAAGATGAAGCAAGGAGAGTCGATTGGAGATATGTTCAGCCGTTTTACAGAAATTGTAAATGGTTTAGCATATCAAGGTCAGCAAATCTCTACCCCAATGAAGGTCAACAAACTCTTGCGAGATCTCTCAAAAGATTGGAACCATGTCAAGAACTCAATTCGGGAAACTCAGAGGATTATACCACTCTCCATTGATGAATTGATTGGTACTCTTCAATCCTACGAAGTGGAACAAATCAACGAAGAAGATTCGGAAGGTAAGAAGTCCATCACTTTAATATCTAACCTTGATTCTAATGATACAGACTCAGAAAATGACATGGACGGCGAAGAACTTGCTTTTATGATCAAGAAATTCAAAAAGCTGAGTAGAAAAGGGAGGAAATTCAGTGAAAGAAAACAATACAAGCAGAACGGCCAGAGAAGAACAACAAAAGAAGATGACGAGGAAGGAAATATATGCTTGATGACACATTCAGAATATGAGTCTAACTCAGACACAGACTTAGAATCAGAGTCTGACTTAGACACAGACTCAGAATCGGATGAGGAAATCGAGGTAAGTCATTCAAAAATTCCTATCAAAGTTTCAAAGTATATAAATGAGATTTGCTTAAATCTCAAATCTTCTCTTAAAAGGATCTCCGAACTTAAAAAGGAAAATTCTTGGCTTAGGCAACAGGATCTTTCTCAAAAAGAAAATTTTGAAATTTTGCAAAAGGATTTTCTACAAACAAAAGAAAGTCGAGATTTACTTGTCGACGAAAATGATTCTTTGAAAAAAAAAAATTCAAATATTTCGACAAGATTTTCAAATGGTTCAAAAACTTTAGAGCATATTCTTTCCATACAAGTTCCTTACTATAATAAGTCGGGACTTGGTTTCAATAAGGAAAATAATTCTTTAATTGATTTTCCTAAAGTTAAAAGAGACTTAGACAAAAACCTTCCAAGGCATTTTACAAAAATCATTTTCAAAAAGTGTTTGTAAAACCTGTTGGTCGAAAAGCCCTCAAATGTTCAAATTGTGGAGATTTGGAACACTTTGAGAAAGAATGTCCTAAAGTCTGGAGACCTATTAAGAAAGATTGGGTAAAAACAGCATATTCTACTAACTCTCATGGACCCAAGAAAATTTGGTACCAAAGAACAGATGAGTTGTTTTTGCAGGAAATTAAGGAAGAGAAGAAAGAAAATTTGGTGAGGAATACATTTTTTTTTTTTTCAATTTGATTTGGACTTTATAATGACCGTATTCTATGATTTGAAGAAAGAATCGTGTGATTTATTTTTGTGATTCGTGAGTTGAGATTTGATATAATACATGTGATTATTTTTTTGATATTTTGCAGACAAATGAATTTATTTGGTTTGGTTTTATGCTCTCAGATTGTCATAATTTGCAAAATGAAAATCTGTTTTACGTGATATAAATTTATTATGCAAAATATTTTTAGATACTCAAGGAATTTATTCTCTCTGATTTTATTGTGCGTTGACTAAGTGAGAATTAATTTTTCAAGATATTATTGTGCATGATATTCCTTAAATAACATGTTATGATGAGTTAAAAAATAATATTTGATTATCTATGGAGATTTCATATTTTGCTCTAACGTCATGGAATGATCCAAATTGATGGATACCAAAAAGGAAATAAGTTGATTGCAGGAAATTCAATACTGCAAGAATGATTGCAAATCTACACAGATTTTGGTGCAATAAGAAAAGAATCTCAAGTGAAGATTGGTAATTTTTTTTTATTTTATCAATGGTATATTTCAAACATATACCATGGGTAAGAGAATATTTTTTTTATCATCCTGTCTTACAAATTTCTACGTGCATTTATCATAATTTTGGATGATTGTTTATTATATTGCAAATATCTTTTGTCATAAATATAAGGCATTGCAAGTTTTTACTTGATTTGGCACGTGATACAAATATCAACTTTTTTTTTTTGCGAAATGCATTAATAATATATTTTTGATATTTATGCTTAAGGAAATCCCTTTGATCTCAAAATATATTATTGCATATATATGGAAACTCTTGCTATATTCTTAGAAGATGTCTTATATCTAGCAAGTTTTGATCCGCAAATCAGAAGAAGGTATTACGTGACATTTTTGCAAAGATTGTTACCTATTACACAAGAATTTGCAGGTGGAAAAATAATCTTCCATATGGATTTTGGAAAGCTTGATTAAAAAATTATGGAGATTCTATACTATTTTCTCGAAGGCTCAGAAATTCCCTTCCTTGTGCAAAGTTTTGCAAATTGTTAAGGAAATCCCTAATGTGTCATACGAAAGGTTGAGTAGTTCTGAATTTTAATAATTGATAATTTTATATTATATTCAATTTATTTATTTGAAGAAAGGGCATGTGGCACCCCTCGACGCGGTCCCCGATCCGTTAGGGTCGCCACAGTTCGCTTACCTTTCACTTTCCCTAATAACATGACACTCTGATACCATTTCAATTGCAGCGGGTCCATACAACTTGGGGGTTTACATTTTTTTTGATCGGTCCCTTGTGCAATTCATGTAACGGAAGCATATCCAACAACTCCCTTCCCTATATTCAGAAAACGATGCACACCAACTAAACATTTATAGGTAAAAGCCGAACACTTTTATTTACTTAAACCAGATGGACATCATTCATCAGTACATCAAAATGCCATGGTTTTCTATACTTGGTTATACTTCAAAGATGACCGACATCTTCTCCAACAGTCGTATACTTAAAGTCCATCGATCAGTGTCGGCGTCTAAAAGTTCCTTCCTTTGCTATCCTCCTCCTCGCAGTCATATCCAACCACTTGATCCATCTACTGGTGGCAGTGGCAGCAGAGGTATCTTATGTAGTCTGAAATGTTAATCCCCAAAAGAGGTGAGTACAACCACTCAGCAGTAAAGATCCACCAAACTACTCATTGCATCAAACGGAACAATCAAGGCATCATAACAAAGCACATATCATTCATGCATTCAAGCATAACTTACCTTGCAGCCATGCATATGTCATCATACCATATGTGCATATATCATCATGCACTCATCATCAAGCATTCATGCATATATCACCATGCCATATGTGCACATACCACCATGCACTCATCACCAAGCATTCATGCATATATCACCATGCCATATGTGCATATACCACCATGCACTCATCACCAAGCATTCATGCATATATCACCATGCCATATGTGCACATACCACCATGCACTCATCACCAAGCATTCATGCATATATCACCATGCCATATGTGCATATACCACCATGCACTCATCACCAAGCATTCATGCATATATCACCATGCCATATGTGCATATACCTCCATGCAGTCATGCATATCTCGCCATGCCATCGTGCATATACCACCATGTTTCATATCATCCATGCTATCAAACATACATCACCATGAGATCCATTCATACCTTCATGATCGCATTTTCAATATCAAATAGCATCAATTTACTTTCATAAGCGAGATCATGCATCATGCCATATGCATACACCCATGCACATGATTCATTTTTCAATTCTTATCTTTCACAAGGATCTCATCCATTTTTCTTCCCAGGGACCAATGTTTGCATCCCACAATTTATCGCTTGCATCCAACCAGGCATCGCGAGGAACCTCCGGGCATGTATTCAAAATACAACCGGGCATCCGGCCCCCCACATTCCGGGCATCTCGTTGACGCCTAAATTTCATTTTTTAAATTAGGTTTTTTTTATTAATTATCTATTTTTCCTTTTTCGGATAATAAATAATAAAAACAAAAAAATAACAAAACAAAACAAACAAAAACGAAAACAAAAAAAACAAAAAAAAGCAAAGCAAAAACCCAGCCCAAATTTCAACCATTTTTTTTTTTTTCTTCTTCGCGGGCCCTAGGCCCACTCTCCTCCTCCTTCACCCTCGGCCCGGCCCCTTTCTCTCTTCTTCTTCCTCCTTCCCTCTCCTTCGCCGCCGCAACTCACGCGCGCGAGGGAGGCCGACGCGCGAAGGACGACCTACGGCCGAGGAGAGTAGACCGACGTCGGCCGGAGAGGATAAGATCTCATGCGCCATTAATGCTGAGCAAGCTTCGCTGGAAAGCTCGATGGGACACCGGTTCAGCCGAGCGGAACCGGTAGGCAAGCTCGAAGCCGGCGGGCCGAGGCCCTCCGTCGACCGGATTTCCTTCGCCTATAAATAGGTGGCCGCAAGCACCGTCGGAGGGCGGGGTGAGCTCGGAGATCTTTCATTGAGAGACGTCGGGAAAGATCAAAGGGGCGAGCGCAGGGGAGGACTCGAGTCGCGAGCTGCCCACCCTCCACCGAGAGACTTCATGGAAGGCCGGCGGCGAGCTGGTTCGAGAGGGTCGATCGCGGGTGGAGGCTCGGATCCGGCCGGAGGGAGAGAGAATCAAGGGCGAGGAAGGTCCGGCCGAGATCCGCACCTCAGATCTGGGGTGACCGAGCCCTTCCGCGACCCTGACGCCGTGCCGCCGTCCAATCGTCGTCGCCGCCGCCATCGCCAGAAACCCTCGCCGCGCCCCGATCGTCGCCGCCAGGAGGGAAGCTGTCCGTCGCCCGCCCGTCGCGCCGTTGCCGCGAACGGGTAGCCTATCGCCTCGCCGCCGTCGCCGTCGCCATCACCCCCCCGTAGTCCAATCGTTGTCACCGCCTTCGTCGCTGCCGTCGTCGTCGCCGTCGCCGCCGTCGCCGCCGTCACCGCGCCTCGGCCTTCCCTTCTCCGGCGCCGCGAATCGAGAACCCTAGGGTTCTTGATTTTTCGGGTCACGGCCTCGGGTCATTGGATCGGACTCGGGCCGCGAAGCGGGTAGGGTTTCGTGCGCTTCGAGGGGCGGCGGGAGTCGGGTCGCGAGCTGGAGCCGGGTTGGGTAGGGTTTCGCCGGGGAGCGGGTTGTCGAGTCGGGTCGTCGGGCCGGGCCGAGCGTGGCCACGACGCCGTTTCAATAAAAAAAAAAAAAAAGACAAAAAAATCCGCGTTCGGGTCGCCGGCCCGGGTCGGACCAACCCTCGGACCCGACCCGGGTCGGCTTATCTTTTATTTTAAATAATATTTTAATAAATAAATAAATAATAAATATTTTATTTTCAAAAAAATCAAAAAAATCAAAAAATAGTAAAAAATGTTCTATTTTCTAAAAAAATCAAGAAAAATAAAAAATATTTTATTTTCCGAAAAAAAAAAAATATTTCATATTTTCCAAAAAATGCCAAAAATCGAAAAAAAGTAAAAATTCAAAAAGTGCCAAAAAATTTCATAAAATGCCAAAAAGCCTTGTATTTTCTAAAAATACCCAAAAATCCAAAAATCCCTTTTATGTCAAAAAAAATGAGAAAAAGACTTAAAAAATGTTTTTCCTCCCCTAAAATGCATGGAAAATCCCTCAAACATCCAAAAAGCCTTAGGGTTTAAACAAGATTAGGTACCGAAAGGGCATTAGTGATTAACTAGTGTAATCAAGTCCCCGATCCTAATTTCTCTCGGTTGCGCAGAGCGAGTATTTCTCCGATACTTCGCTTGGGTTTCTAATCGACCTACCCCAAACCAATTAGTGGCGACTCCGTTTTAAAATTAATTTATAGGTTAAAAAAAACTTGGACCATTAAGTCGTGAATTGGTGGACTTGGGAGCGTCCGGGCATAACTAATTTCAGCCGAGCCATTAGCCTCCGCAAGGCGCCCGCTCCGAAACGGGCGCCGAAAAAAAGAGGTCGCGACAGCTTGGCGACTCCACTGGGGACGTGAGGATTTAGGCCATTTTTATCTTGTTTAAATGCTTTACTAACTTTGGTTTTTTTTCTTTTGTGCAGGTTAGTATCTTAGTTTTTCTTTTTAAAATAAAATATCTTGTGATTATAAACTGTTATGCATGCTTTATTGTTTTAACACTACACATGGCACACACACAACCCGGTCGCCGGACCCAGGCCGCCATAGGATTTCTAGGATGGTGTTAAGAAAGATACGACCTCGAACGCGAGACTGCGATGTAGAGGTTGCCTTTCTTTTCCCCAAATTTCTTAGCCGAGGTTAGGAGGGTATGCTGCTGATGTGAGACTGCGACAAGCGGATACCCTTTTAATTTCAACAAGCCTTCTCAGTTAGAAATCGAGCCGCACGTCCCATGTGCATGTCTCTGTGCTTGCCATTTTCTTTAAAAGCAAAGTAATTTCTTTATTTTTATTCGGTCCTTTTATTGGCTCATGGCATAGGGTAAGGTCGTGTAACTCCCTTTCTCATATGTGATGGGAAGAATCGATATCCAGTTCATTCCTACTCCCAAGAAAGAGCTCCTCGAGATGGTGGAATCGTTAGATCGGCTCAGCCCGGGAGCGTGTCAAAGCAAGCATCGGTCATCTCCTTCCGTTGCTCCAAATCAATATCCATTCGAGTCATGCAAGCACTACCACATTTCTGGTGTCCCGAAACATCCACCTTCATGTTTGGCAAATTTGAACCGACTCCAACCTTGGAAGAATACAGTCTCACCATAGGAATGCCCCTGGAGAGAGAGCTTGCCAAGCCACTGATCAGCATTGACCCTGTGGTTAGTCTATCACGGTTTTTAAAAAATCATTCGGTAAGAGAAATTGTTGAAGCCAACAACAATGCTTTCCCGCTATCATCTTTAACTGAATGTTTTGAAAAACAATCAATGAACCAAAAAAGCAAGATCTTCCTCTTAGCGTTCTTCGGATTTATTATCTTCCCCTATAGGAAGAATGCCATAAATCCTTCAATGGCAGGGATGATAAATCAAGTCACTTTTGGAGCAGGATACGTAAACATGGTTTTAGCTGAAACATTTTTATCCCTTAATCGTTTTAAGGAAAACAAAGAAATCATGAGGGCCGCCCTGGAAATTTTAAAGATGTGGTTCTTTTCCCATATCAAAGGATTTGGGCACCTCATGCAAATATTTGAAATCAACAAATTCAAACATCCACTTCAAAAGTTTCAAAACTTGGAAAAATACTCTCCCAGCTAGGAATATTCTTGATGGATTAACTTATTAAAAAACCCTGTCCCCGAGACATTCCTATGGCGAACTAAATGGTTCATTGCAGAAGAGGTGCGTTTTGCGCTTGATTATTACGACCCCATCCCACTGTTGGGCCTCTCCGGAGCTACCTCATATTATCCACATAGGGTGGCTCGTCAGTACAGGGTCCTCCAAGAAATCCCACCGCCGCTCAAACCAGGATTGTTCCGAATCCTTTTCACCCATACCGGTTATGACTACTCAAAGAAAATCTATATGATCCAAGATGCATGGAGTAGATGTCACCTAGAAAAGATTATCGTACCCAGAAGATTGAAGGGGCAAGAAAAAGCTCATCATGCATCCACATTCTACATCCTCAACCACATAATTCCCGAGGAACTGCAACCAGCAATCCCCGATGTGGCTGATAAACTTACTCTGCAAGGACGAATTAAATCTCTTGAAAAAATTTTGGAGACAAGCAGGAAACACATATCAAAGCTAGCACGAAAGAGCAAGCGGCTTCACAAGACTGGAGCTTCCCATCGCATATGAAAATGGGCAGTCCGGTTTTTTTGTGAATATGTCTAAATGTGAATAGTTAGGATCGCTCTATCTTTTGTGCCCTGTTTGAAGAGCCCTTTTGGCATTGTATATTTCCCCTGTTAATAAATAAAAATGACTCGACCCTTGCCTTGGGCCAATGTTCCGTTTGTTTCTCTCGCTTATGTTCTTTCTGTTTTGTGCAAATACATGTAATCACAACATAGTTGTATTCGCCAAACCCAAATGCTAGAATGGCTGAAGAAAATGTGCCAAGCCGTGTCGAGATTATGGAAAGTGAAATGAAGCAAGTCTTCAATGTGCTTCAACAATTCTTAAAGTAGATAGATTCCATCCAAGGCAAATTGGCTCCTGCCCCAGCCTCAATCGAAGTATTGTTACCGCAATCGTCCATCCGAGGTGATCAAGGAAGAGATACCGATGATAACATGCCCGAATTGGAGGATGATACGCACCAAATCATAGTTGAAAAAGCAAAGCCCAATAGTTTGTCTAAGATCGAACATGACAAACGCCTTGAGAAACTTGAAGAAAGGCTAAAACAACCGGGGCCTTCAAGATCCTACTCCAACAGACCTCTCCATCTACTCTAAGGTCAAAATGCCAGAAAAATTCAAAATGCCTGAGTTTGAGAAGTACGATGGCACGACCTGCCCAAGGGCTCACTTACAAATGTATTTGGTTCGAATGACCCAAAGACGTTAATAATGTACCTTTAATGATCCAGTTGTTCCAGTCAAGCCTGGTAGGTCCCGCCCTGAGGTGGTACATCAAAAATAACATAAACCTCATCGAGACATGGAGTGAAGCAAGTGAGGCATTCCTCAAGCAATACAAATTCATAATGGACATTACCCCTTCTCGTGAGGATCTCGATCGCACGGAAAAGAAAAAGCAAGAATCTTTCAAAGAATATGCTATTAGATGGAGGAATCTCGCCGCCCAGATCAGTCCTGAGCCAACTGACTTTGAATTGAGAAAAATGTTCATCAAAACCCTCCCCTATGAATACCGCAATCGGATGGTGACTACGATCGCTGAATCATTCAATAAGCTCATTCCAGTGGGAGAGCAGATTGAGAGACAGTTTAAGGGACGGCCGGTTCACTGAGCCTGCACCTGTCAGCAAAAGGCTCAACATGAAAAAAGATAAAGAACCCCTGATTGATGTCAATGCCACCTACACTGCAAACACCGGTCACCTCCCGACCGTTTAGACAAACACAGGCCAACAACAGACTAATAGCCGTCCACCCCAACGCTACAACAACCGAAGACAATTCACTCCGCTTCCCGGATCTCCCTCCCTGTGTTTTGGCAATCCTCCGAAACAAGAGCCTCCTTTCAACTGAGCCAAGACGACCCAACGCTGAAAACTTCTCCAGCTATGACCCGTCCAAAAAATGTGACTATCACATGGGAGAAGTAGGCCATTCAACTGATGAGTGTTTCGTCCTTAAGCATCGGATCCAGAACCTACTGGATACTAAGGCCTTCTCATTCCAAACTGCAAAGCCAAATGTCCAAAGCAATCCGCTCCCGATCATGCTGACAAAGTAAACATGATATCCGGTTCTGAAGCTGGTCAAATCAGAAATGTCAATGCACATATTGTTGACATCTATCGAGGGCTAGTAGAAACCGGGTATTATCCAAGTGATGAAATACCACCCTTTACAATAATGAAGGAAAGGGTATTAAGAATGATAGAGGCCGGAATAATCATGTACGCCGGCCACACCAAAGATAGTTTCTACCATATCGCAAGTCCTCATCAACTCGGGAGGAAGAATTTGCCGCGCTAAATGCAGAAAAGGAAAAGAAGAATTCCACCTCACCTGAGAGCGTCTTTGAAAGGAAGGAAGCCATTGTTCAAGCATCAACAGTAGAGGCAGCTATAGTCATCGAGATTCCCCAGCCTTACAAATACGAATACAACAATGCAGTACCATGGTGTTATGACCTTGATGTTGGTTTAGTCACGAGATCTGGGAGAACCTATGCTCAAGCAAATACTCAGTCTGCTAAGCTCGTCACTGACAAAGAAGCCAAGGAGTTTTTGGCCGTAGTTAAGGCCAATGAATATAATGTGGTGGAACAGTTACGAAAATCACCAGCACAGATCTCTCTGCTGGAATTGCTTCAGACATCTGTCAAGCACCAGAAATCCCTCATGAAAGTACTAAGTGAGGTACATGTCCCTGAAACGATTGAGCATGACAAACTCGAGGAATTTGTCAGTACCATCCTTTTAAAAGATCAAATGGCATTTTTCGATGAAGAAATTCCGAGTAGGGTAGAGGACACACCAAGGGCCTCTACATATCAGTCAAGTACAACGCATCTCACGTCGCTCGAGTGCTGATTGACAACGGATCTGCTCTTAACATATGTCCACTAGCGACACTCTGTCGCCTTAAAATAGAGTGATCATGGATCTAGGTACCCAAGACTTCGTTCGAGCATTCGATGGAACAAAGAAGGAAACAAAGTGGGAGAGATCGAGCTCGACATTCAAATTGGCCCAACCATATTCAAAATTTTGTTCCAGGTGATGGATATCCCCACTGCGTTCAATTTCCTCTTAGGGCGCCCATGGATCCACGTCGCAGGAGCAGTACCTTCAAGCCTCCACCAAAGTGTGAAGTTCGTGGTTGGAGGAAAACTGATCACGGTCCGAGGAGAAGAAGATCACCGCATCTACCACGAGACGGCCATCCCTTATGTTGAACCTAGTGACAAAAGCGAAGCCAGCTATCAATCGTTCGAGCTCGTGTCTACTATACATGAAACTCGAGGGACTTTGCCTCTCGTCCCCGAGGTATCAAGCGCGCAATCATGGTAGGAAAAATCATGGTTGGACATGGTTTCATTCCAGGATGAGGCTTGGTAGGAGAGGCCAGGGCATCCGTCAGCCTATTGAAGCCCTGAGGAGACCATATACTATCAGTTTAGGATATTCCCCGGATAGAAAAGCAAAGAAAAAAGTCGGCCTTGTATATCCCCGTCTAGAGGAAACTTTCCCAGGCCTAGCCAGGATGATGCATGAGGAAGAAGAAGTGAATACTTCAAAATGGTTCAACCCGGAAGCGCGAAGTTGCCTATAATCCAGAAAACACAACTTGGCCCTCACTTATAAAGAAAGAGGGGCCGATGACATGACCACCATGTTCGGGGACATTTTCATAGGTGCCATTGAGGAAGAGCAGTTAGAAGAGACAGCGATAACTTCTCGTTCATCCAGCCTTCAACACCAAGTCAAAGAATTACGCGAGACCGTACACCATCTCGACGTAAAACTTCGCTCAAGCTACCCGTGCATTCCGCTCTCGTCACAATGAGGAGCTGGTAGTAAATGAAGAAGACCCTACCGACACGACCCGGCAAGGGACACGGCTACCCTTGTCCCAAAGAAGCACTCGGCCATATTCACCTCTTCCTAAATCAATGGCCATTATTTTCCCCATCCTCTTAGAGCAAGGGATAATCGGTAGGGAACTGAACCATCCTACTCCCGAGTACTTCCTTGATTATGATCCATCCAAGCAATGTGATTATCATTCGGGGGAATTAGGACACTCGTTAGATGACTGCATCATCCTGAGAGACAAGGTTCAGCATCTTTTGGATGATGGGGTATTCACGTTCCGCTCTCCATGGCTGTGTTTTAGCAAGGATCACCTCCTCGTGGTACCCAGCACCCGTACCATGTTCCCCGAGCATGCTAAGGAAGCGCGTAGAGGAGAGGCAATCATGGACACTTTGGGCCAACCAAGTGGTAAATTTGACTACTATGTCGATTATTCAATCCCCCAAAATTTCTATGAGCATCATCACAACATCGTCCCGATGGATGGGAAGGCATGGATGATCGAAATCCGCAGCCGGGAGCACAGGAGACGTGGTGGCGATCGGTATGAAAACTTCTTCGTGGGCGCTATCAACGAAGGACCGTCAGGGGAAATGGGTGCAGACCCGCTCGAGTAGAATCCTTTTTAATTCCTCTGCATACTCCCCTACGTGGGAGCCTGTATATATTTCTTAAAGTCTGGCTTGTTTCGTTTTCAACATCAGTTCCACTCAAGGAACTATTTTTGAAATCATCCTGTAAATCCATCTACTAATAAATAAAGTTGAAAACATTTTGAGGGCATGAGGAGACACATCAAATCGGTCCGTTGATGATAGCCAGCCGTTAAATGAAAGAATAAATCTGAGGCCCGAGTCTCCTCATGTTTCCTTGTCCTAAATCTCCAAGAACAATTTATCACCTTTTCAAAAGAAGGAAGCATGCATGCTACTAACCTTATTGGTTCCCTTAGCCTATCTACTCTATGACACATGAATAATCTAGCGACAGGCGAGGGTATGGGAATGGTCCAGACCAACACCGTAAGTAGCCATGATAGCAATTCCGATGACTCAAATGATGATTTTGATGATTCCGACGAAATTCAACGGAATTGGAAGCGCCATGAAGAAACAAGGCCCCCTACTACTGAAGACATCATCATTGTCAATTTAGGCAGCACAGAAGGTCCAAGGGAGATAAAGATTGGCGCAAACCTTCCTAAAGAAGAAGTTGCAAACTTAATTGCCCTCCTAAAAAGGTATCAAGACGTATTCGCATGGTCATATGCCGATATGCCAGGCCTCGATCCAATGATTATGGAGCATAGCTTGCCAACCAACCCTGATGTAGCCCCCAAGAAACAGCGGCTAAGAAGAACTAAGCCTGAGTTGTCAAAAAAGATTGAAGAAGAAGTAATGAAGCTCTTGGAAGTAGGCTTCCTCGAAGTCTCGCAATATCCTAGTTGGGTAGCGAATATTGTACCAGTGAAGAAAAAAGATGCTCGGATCCGGGTTTGTGTCGACTACCGCGATTTGAATAAAGCAAGCCCAAAAGATGATTTTTCGCTACCTCACATAGACGTTCTTGTGGACAGTACTGCTGGATTCAAACTTTTCTCTTTCATGGATGGATTCTCGGGATACAACCAAATAAAAATGAAAGAGGAAGACAAAGAAAAGACAGCATTCATTACTCCATGGGGGACTTTTCACTATAAGGTCATGCCCTTTGGCCTGAAAAACGCTGGAGCAACTTACCAGCGTGCCATGACCACCCTTTTCCATGATATGATGCATAAAGAAATTGAAGTATATGTTGATGACATGATCGCCAAAACCAGACACGGAGAGGACCATGTAAAGACCCTAGAAAAATTATTCAATCGACTTCGCCAGTTTAAGTTGCGCTTGAACCCAGCAAAATGTGTGTTCGGTGCAACTTCTGGCAAATTATTTGGATTCATTGTGAGTTGTAAAGGGATAGAAATGGACCCATCAAAAACTAAAGCGATATTTGAGATGCCTCCTCCCTCGATCGTAAAAGAAGTCCGAGCCTCCGGGAAGATTAAATTATATTGCGCGATTCATTTCCCAGCTTTCCGAAACTGCAAAACCTTTCTTTAAACTTCTCGGAAAGGTGCACAAATCAAATGGGATGATGATATTGACCGGCGTTTGAAAATTTAAAGCAAGACTCGATGAAACCCCGGTTTTAGTACCCCGACTCAGGACACCCTTTGACCCTCTACCTTACAATCAACAAGTGAATCCCTAGGTACAATGTTGGCACAAAAAGGACCCCATGATGGGAAGGAGCGAGCCATTTACTATCTCGAGTAAAAAGTTCACCGCGTCGGAACAAAACTACTCCAAGTAAGAAAAACATGCGCGCATTGGTATGGGTGTTGCACAGACTCCGGCAAAAGTATACCTTGCATTACCAAACATTCCTTGTAACTGAAAGTGACCCGATCAAGTATTTGCTCGGTTGCCCGGCCTTGGTGGGAAAATTGGCCAAATGGCAAATCCTAATCTCGAATTCGACATCCGGTGATGCCGCAAAAATCGTTAAAGGTCGGTGTGATTGCGATATGTTAGCAGATTGCCCTAAAGAAGTACGCGAGGATCATTCCCCAGACGACCGAATCTCAACAGTAGAAGAGGACACATGGACTATGTTCTTTGACGGAGCTGTAAATTTGTCAGGTTCCGGCACCGGGGCGGTCTTAATATCCCCAAATGGACAACATTATCCGGTGGCTGCAAAATTGATGTTTCCGTGCACCAACAATATAGCCGAATATGAAGCATGCATCCTCGGCCGCAAATGGCTATCGAAATGGAAGTAACAAAACTAAAAGTGTTCGGTGATTCCGCCTTAATTATCCGTCAGACTTTGGGCAAGTGGAAGACAAAAGACGCCAAACTGGTGCCTTATCACAACTACTTGGAAAAATTGGTGGGAGAATTCCAGGACGTCTCGTTCGAATATCTACCTAGAATTCATAACTAGTTCGATGAGGCACTAGCAACGCTATCATCTATGTTGCAAGTGACAAAGGGGTTGGAAGTAGAGCCTTTGAAGATTGAAGTCCTGGCAAGACAAGCCTACTACATGACTATAACTGAAGAACCCGACGAGAAACCCTGGTATTACGATATCATGAAGTACGTCCAGAAGCAGGAATTCCCTAAAGAAAGCACTCCCTCTAATCGAAAATACCTAATGAAAATGGCTTCGAGGTTCTTATCTGTACAAAAGATCATATGACTCGATCCCCGCTAAGGTGTGTTGACGCAACCGAAGCCACACGGATAATGCAAGAAATACATGAGGGAGTATGTGGCCCTCACATGAATGGACGCATGTTGGCCAAGAAAATAATGAGATTAGGTTATTACCGGCTCCCTTTAGAAGGCGATTGTGCCCAACATGTGCGAAGCTGTCATCGTTGTCGATTCACGGGGACAAGATAAATGTCCCTCCAACCGAACGCATCAATTATCCGAGCCATGGCCATTTTCAATGTGGGGCATCGATGTAATTGGCCCAATAAACCCGAAGGCATCAAACGGGCACCGGTTCATTTTGGTCGCAATCGATTACTTCTCAAAATGGATCGAAGCCACATTATATGCAAGCTTAACTGCATGAAACGTTATGAAGTTTATCAGACGTGACATAATCGCCCGTTATGGCGTACCGGAAACTATCATCACCTACAATGGGTCAAACCTGAACAACAAGTTGATTGATCATTGTTTTCTGAGTTCAAAATCCGACATCTGAACTCGTCCCCTTATCGTCCACAAATGAATGGAGCCGTGGAAGCCGCCAACAAGAACATCAAGAGAATCCTAGCCAAGACAGCTAAAAACTACCGCGACTGGCATGAAAGGTTACCCTTCGCACTAACAAAGATATCGAACCTCGATTCGAACTTCCACTGGAGCAACCCCTTTCTCCCTGGTTTACGGTATGGAGGCAGTTTTGCCTATGGAAGTAGAAATCCCTTCCCTACGGATCTTATCCTAGGCACGATTGTCTAAGGAGGAATGGACGCAACAAAGGCTCGAGCAGCTGAACATGATTGATGAAAAGCGATTGAAAGCCCTCTGTCACGGTCAGTGTTATCAGCAGAAGGTAGCTCGATCATTTAATCAAAAAGTGTGACCCAAGCACTTCAAGGTAAACGAGCTAGTCTTGAGAAAGATGCTGCCAATCTTTCCAAAGCCCGGAGGCAAGTTCGCCCCAAATTACAAGGGTCCTTATGTAATAAAGAAGATACTCCCCGGAGGAGCCTTGATCCTAACTGAGATGAATGGGCGAGAATTCTCTAAACCGGTTAATTCCGATGCTGTAAAAAAATACTACCCTTGAAAGATGTTCATCGTCTGGCATTGCCAAGCACTCCTCTATCATAATGAAAATGCCTATGCACCTTTATATATGAGTCATATATTTACACAATCATAAAAAATGTGTGTTTGGTTGACTCAATGGAGAAAAATGAATGGTAATCACTAGCATTTAAGGAAGTTTCAAAAATCAAGTAGCAAACTCGATGGCATAACTTGAGCAAATCGACGTTACCCAGGCGGATGCGTAAGAATAATCCATGTCAATTGCGCCTAGCTCGGTGTAAAGGACACGTCATTCAGGAACCAGTCTGGTTGAAAGGAACCTTCTGTCCCAGTCAACAATCTTAGAATCTGAAGGCCTCACTTCTTGTTCCAGACACATGCTCTTGCAAGAAGTAATTACCATCGGAGAATTGGAAGTTTTGATTGTCCATCTCAAATTCCATAGAAGCTTGAGGTACATGACTTTGCCTAATGCTGCTATAATCAAAGGCAGAAGGAGAAATTCCACAGAAGGAAAGCGTTGAAAATCGATCAACGACCAGCAATCATGCATATGTGGCCACAAGTAGGAAAAGCCAGTCGAAGGAAGCATTGAAATGTAAAAGAGGCCGTCAGCAACTTCCCTAGGAGCCAGCACAAATAAACTCTAGAGGAAAGGTAACGTGGCATCATTTCTAACACTCACTCTCTGAACTCATATTGACAGGAAGCATTGGGATTCAAGAGCTAGATTAAATGATTAAATAGGACAAATCAAGTGATCCAAGCCCGGGGCAAAAACAAAGACGTCCGACCAAGCCATCAACCTCTAGCTGATTATTCATGTGACATCTCCCTATTCAATAGGGACAACCATTGACACCCATTTGCGAATAACCCTTTTGATGTTCAAAGTTTAACATATTTGGAAACACAATTATGTTAACTCCTAAAGTTGTCAATAGGGCCTTTTTTAAAACCATTCACTTGTTTTGAAGATTTCAAACTCCATCATATTAAAAATGTTGCGCGCTATTTTCAGATAAATTCTGCATGATGATTTTGTCTGTCTAAGTCACTGATTCCACTAAGGATTATTAGAATAGACAGCTAAGTGAAGAATACAAGATTGATTGAGCATGTTGAATGAGGTGCGTCAAAACGATGACAGGCAAGCCATATCCTACATACAGTCCCCCATCTATACACTTGTGAGATGAGTGCGGAAGATTCCATGACTGCAGGGTAAAGATTTCTCTCGCGAATGGTACGATAACCAAAACAGTGAGAGGCACTCCATCGCTCACTCCTTTGAGCCCCATACACTGGTGAAATTTCTGTCCCACCCCTGTAAAAAAAAAACCGCCCCACACTGGGGCAAGTCGAAGGCAAGTCAACATCACGAGGTGAGAAAAGGGATAGTATTTCTCTTGCTTGCACTTGCATCAATCTTCGAGTGTCTTTATTGCATATGAACACTCGCGTTAATTTAAGTGCCATAGAGTCATGAAGAGCAATTCTTTCTTTACGCACTTGTATTCATTGTACAACCCAATTGAGTCTGTAAATTTACCCTCACATAGAGGCAAAACAGAAGTTACTGCCATTCGAGCAACATAATCAGAAGTGCCAGCAAAAGATGAAGACTCAATAGTCTAAATAAAGGCATTTGCTTGAACTTGTCAAGATTAGTTCCTCTAGCAACGAAGAACAAAAGCTAGGGGCATGAAAAAGCAGTGTACCTGGTAAAAGCAAGGTCAATGCCCATAAATGAAGAACTAGAATAAAAAATAGGGGCATAAAAAAGCAGTGTGCCTGGTAAAAGCAAGGCCAATGCCTCCCAGTAAAAAATACAGCCATATGTTGCTATTGTGGTTCAATTGATGGAACCTCCATCTGATAATGAGAAGAAAGACCGGTGACAAATGCCAAGGCAATCACCAGCTCTCACCCTTTTTACACATGAGTCAAGCCTACATTGCGTCCCATTGTAAAAGTCTCTTCGACTAGGCACTTCAATTAACGTAGGATTTCATATGTTTATAAACAACGCTCAAAAAAGTACGAGCAAGACTATTCTATCTCTTTTCTCAGGATTCCTAACTTGCAAACCCGGAGATGATCGTGCAGCGTTCCATTCATAAGCCTTGACCGTGATGGTCCCCATCGATGAGCCAACAACCAAGCCTACATTACGGTCTCAACAAAGACCTCTCACACTGGTAAAATCGTACCGCTTACGAGAATACTCGGGCCCCTGCTGACATGATGACAGTGAGATGTGTGGTCCTTATAAATCCTGCATCAATGGTCAGGATAGCCTTTTCCATGAGAGTGAGTGGAAAGTCCTTTCGATCGAAAGTCCCTCATCTGGCATGCTCAAGACATCTATATTCTAAATGAAGGATGTCTTTCAAAATCTTCCCCAGTGGAATTCAGATGATGCAAAACTGACAAAATTGTCGTGCATAGATCACATTTAAATTCATGAATTTACAGCATATACATGTGTACATACTGTGCAAATAGTAGACATACTCCTTGAAATCAGAGATATTGCCAGGTAAGCATATCCCTATCCATTTGTCTTTGAGTACCCACTCCCTCTTATCGACATCCGACCCGTTCGAGTCGTTCCTAGAGTATTGGATGCTTGCGACTGTCCAAGTGTCCCCTTTGTCTTTGAGTACCAGCCACTGTTCGGATACTCCCTTTTCTTGACACTCGACTTGGTCGAGTTGTCTTCATAGCTAGGATGCCTGCAACTGACCAAGTATCCCACTACCCTCCAATGCCTATGATCAGCCAAATGCCCTTTTGACGCCTACAAAGGCCCAAATATCCTTCAGGTTAGTACTTGTGAATATCCAGGTACTCTTTGATATGCATGTGAATGTCCATATATCTTCCAGGACAAATACCCTGAGAAAGGTCGGCACATCTCCCGAGAAAGGTCGGGAACCATCCGGTGTCCTTGACAGAGGTCAGGCACCCCACAAATCGATGCCCTGAGAAAGGTCGGCGCATCTCCTGAGAAAGGTCGGGGACTGGTGTCCTTGACAGAGGTCAGGCACCCCAACAAATCAATGCCCTGAGAAAGGTCGGCGCATCTCCCGAGAAAGGTCGAGCATCAACCGGTGTCTTCGGAAGTCGACACCCTACAAATCGATGCCCCGAGAAAGGGCCGCATCCTCCTGAGAAAGGTCGGGTTCCTACCGGTGTCTTCGACAGAAGTCAGACACCCCAACAAATATGATGCCCTAAGAAAGGTCGGCGCATCTCCCGAGAAAGGTCGGGTACCAACTGGTGTCCTCGATACGAATCAGGCACTCACAAATAGATGCCCTGAGAAAGGACGGCGCATCTCCCGTCATGGCGACCGAGGAAAAGTTCGGGTCCGAGGCAAATCACTTATTGCTCTAACAGCGACCAAAGAATGGTTCGGGTCCCGGAAAGGCAGTTTCCGTCAAATTGACCGAAGAGAGGTTCGGGTCCTAGACAAATTATTGATTGTTTTAACAGGCGACCAAAGAATGGTTCGAGTCCCGGAAAAGCAACCTCCTCATATCACCAGGTAAGATGACGCCTTGATACTTGCCAAACTCGGGGTTCACACTCTATCTCACTCACTCCCGGTAAGTAACTCGCAGTATCTTCTTATCTGTCTTAGTATATGTAAAGTTATATTACTCTTTTTCTGCATAGAATAATAGGTCCCAAATAAAATATAATCCGCTACGCGTGCATGGACAAAATTTAGGCATCGGTTGCCTTTGAATGCAACCTCTGCGAACTCACCTTCAAAGAGGGACAGTTGTTGACGCCTAAATTTCATTTTTTAAATTAGGTTTTTTATTAATTATCTATTTTGCCTTTTTCGGATAATAAATAATAAAAACAAAAAAATAACAAAAAAACAAACAAAAACGAAAAAAAACAAAAAAAGCAAAGCAAAAACCCAAAGCCTAAATTTCAACCATTTTTTTACTTCTTCGCGGGCCCTAGGCCCACTCTCCTCCTCCTTCACCTCGGCCCGGCCCCTTTCTCTCTTCTTCTTCCTCCTTCCCTCTCCTTTGCCGCGCAACTCACGCGCGGGGAGGCCGCCGCATGGAGGACGGCCTACGGCCGAGGAGAGTAGGCCGACGTCGGCCGAAGAGGATAAGATCTTAGGCGCCATTAATGCGAGCAAGCTTCTCTCGGAAAGCTCGATGGGACACCGGTTCAGCCGAGCGGAACCGGTAGGCAAGCTCGAAGCCAGCGGCCGAGGCCCTCCGTTGACCGGATTTCCTTCGCCTATAAATAGGTGGCCGCAAGCACCGTCGAAGGGCGGGGGCGAGCTTGGAGATCTTTCACCGAGAGACGTCGGGAAAGATCAAAGGGCGAGCGCAGGGAGGACTCGAGTCTCGAGCGCCCACCCTCCACCGAGAGACTTCGGGAAGGCCCGCGGCGAGCGGGTTCGAGAGGGTCGATCCGGGCGGTGGAGGCTCGGATCGGCCGGCGGGAGAGAGAATCAAGGCCGAGGAAGGTCCGCCGAGATCCGCACCTCGATCCGGGGTGATCGAGCCCTTCCGCGACCTTGACGTCGTGCCGCCGTCCAATCGTCGTCGCCGTCGCCATCGCGTAAACCCTCGCCGCGCCCCGATCGTCGCCGCCGGGAGGGAAGCTGTCCGTCGCCACTTCCGTCGCGCCATTGCCGCGAACGGGTGGCTTATCGCCTCTGTCGCGCCGTCGCCGTCACCCCCCGTAGTCCAATCGTTGTCACCGCCTTCGTCGCCGCCATCGTCGCCGTCGCCGCCGTCACGCCGCAAAGCATCTCAGCCTTCCTTCTCCGGCGCCGCGAATCGAGAACCCTAGGGTTCTCGATTTTTGGGTCACGGCCTCGGGTCATTGGATCGGACTCGGGCCGCGGCCGGTAGGGTTTGTGCGCTGGAGGGGTGGCGGGAGTCGGTTCGCGAGCCGGAGTCGGGTCGGGTAGGGTTTCGCCGGGGAGGGGATTGTCGGGTCGGGATCGTCGGGCCGGGCCGGCGTCTCCCAACGCTCGGCCACGACGCCGTTTCAAAAAAAAAAAAAAAAAAAAAAAGAAGAAAGACAAAAAAAATCCAAGTTGGGCCCGCGTTCCGGTCGCCGACTGGTCGGACCCAACCCGCAAACCCGACCGGGTCGGCTTTTTTTTTTATTTTAAATAATATTTTAATAAATAAATAAATAATAAATATTTTATTTTGAAAAAATAAAAAAATCAAAAAAAAAATTATTTCAAAAAATAGTAAAAAATGTTCTATTTTCCAAAAAAAAAATCAAGAAAAATAAAAAATATTTTATTTTTCGAAAAATATTAAAAAATATTAAAAAAATATTTTATTTTCCAAAAAAAAATCAAAAAAATATTTCATATTTTTCCAAAAAATGCCAAAAAACCAAAAAAAGTCAAAATTCATAAAATGCCAAAAAGCCTTGTATTTTCTAAAAATACCCAAAAATCCAAAAATCCCTTTTATGTCAAAAAAAGACTCAAAAAAGACTCAAAAAATATTTTTCCTCCCTAAAATGCATGGAAAATCCCTCAAACATCCAAAAAGCCTTAGGGTTTAAACAAGATTAGGTACCAAAAGGGCATTAGTGATTAACTAGTGTAATCAAGTCCCCGATCCTAATTTCTCTGGTTACACAGGAGCGAGTATTTCTCCCGATACTTCGCTTGGGTTTCTAATCGACCTACCCCAAACCGATTAGTGGCGACTCCGTTTTAAAATTAATTTATAGGTTAAAAAAAAACTTGGACCATTAAGTCGTGAATTGGTGGACTTGGGAGAGTCCGGGCATAACAAACCTCCGGGGCTTCCGGAATTACGTACCGACATACCACCAGGATTCCCCCTCCGGAATTACCACCGGGCATCTCGAAACTCCCGAGGACCCTCCGGAATTACGCCACTAGGCCACCGGACATCCGGCACCCCCACATTCCGGGCATCCCGACACTCCGGGGCATCGTCGGCTCACACCTCCGACGGCCTTCTCATCACCACAATGCATATTCCCATACATCTCATTTTCAATTTCACATTTGATGCAACAATGCCAATGATTTGACAACAGCCCCTTTAAAATCATATAATATGCCTTGGGAAAAGTATCATTTGATGCAATGGTTTTGAAAACTTCATTGAGTTCATGAAAATCCATCAATCCTTTGATGTCATACGAAATGTATGGATGTCATCATGTCATTGCACGAGTAATAATCCAGGATATCACGATTTACATAATAAATCCAATAAACAGTAAATAAAACAATTTCCAGCTTAAACAGAATGCGTACTATTCATGAAAAATTCTAGAAAATTAGCAAACGATGGAAATAAATTCTGAAAACTTACCACAATGTAGATAAGATCTAAGAAAACACATTTCGTGAAGAACACCATATCAAACAAGGCTTCACACAATACGTACAGGTCCATGCATCACCGAAAAAAGGATTTTAACATCATCCATGCACAGTTTTGAAAACAATTTCGATTAATTCCTTAAATAAACTCAGAAAATTCTGAAATTTGGACATGCTGTATTTAAGACCTAGAGGTACAAGTTTCATGAAGAAATAGTAGTTCAATTCGTCCTGTATTAAAAGATCAAATCGATTTACTTTTCCTATTCTCGGTACCGTTTTCCAGGTCTACCCGTGTTGAAGAAAAATCGTTTCCTTGGTCATTACTGGTCCATTTACTCTGAAATTTCAGTATGTTGTTCCTACGAATATTACCTACAACTTTCATTAAGGACATACTATCAAATGTTAACTGTATGATTTTATAAAAATCCAGAAATCACACTAGGTCGAAGCAGCGTTTTTCCCAGATCCAGTTTCTTCAAAAGACAACGGTTTCACCAACATATTTTCGTTCATTCCCTCTAAATTTTTGATATGTTCTACCTCAAGAAGTATAATACAACTTATGTTAAGAGATCAAAGTGATATTTCAACAAGAAAGTTACTTTACAGACCACGAAACCACTGAAGGTCATCACGACGAATTCCAGATCTAGTCTCTCCAAAGGAAAATCGTTTCACCAAGAAATACTTGTTAGTTTTATCTCAAATTTCATGTTATTCTTCAAGATGTTCTCTACAACTTTCATGAAGAGGTCGAAGTGGAATTCCAACTAAAAAGTCACATACAACACACGAAATCACCAAGAGGTCAACAAAACAGTTTCCAGATCTAATATTTTCGTAGAAAAAAGCTTTCACCCCTCAATACTTGTCCATTTTGTCTCAAATTTTATTATGTTATACTTCAAGATGTTCTCTACAACTTTCATGAAGAGGTCGAAACAATATTCCAACTAAAATGTCACATGCAACACACAAACTCGCGGACGGTCGGACTGGTCTTTCCGAAATCAGCATGCATGACCAACGAATCTCTCTTCAAAGCTCCGAAATCTCATCCCATCTACCACAACCAAGACTTACCATCTACTACACATCCACACAGCAATACAAAGAGTAGGTTTTAGGACTTCACTTGCCTTAGATTCAAGCACAAAACAGTAGCAAACAGAGGCAAAGCAGCAACGAACAGGCGGACGAACTCTCTTCCTCTCTTTCTCTCTTCCTCCCTTTCTCTCTTCTTTCTTTGGACAGTACTCTCTCTCTTCTCTCTCTTCTGGTTGAAATCCCCCTCCCTTTTTTCTCTTTGATTAACAATTTATCTCTATTTTTGCATGTAAGGGACAAGTGGCTTCAAATAATGAACAAGTGGAGGCAATTCAAAGACAAGTGTCCACCATGCTTCACCTCCTTCATGCGTTGGCTACTCCATGGGCTCCATGGGCCGGGCCTCTTGGCCCACTTTAGGCCAACACACTTGGGCCTAAAGTCTAAACTCAAATGGCCCATATTTATTTTTGGTAATCCATCTTAATCCTCATTTAAATAAATACCTAATTGCATAATAATAATAAGGCCATAAAACTTGTAGTCACAAATCCATAAATTCCAATTTATAATGCACATGGCCAATGATAGAATTTTCTTTCCTATCACATAATTATCCATTAAAAGTTTGGCCATAAATCTTATTGCAAATTATGGATTAAATGGCTATAAAATAACTTGATGGTACTTCCATCACCCATTCATAGACTTTAATGTAACTAGAGGTCGTCATGAATTTTGGGATGCCACAGGGCATTATATATTATGTGGATATTATTATAGCCTATTTGTGCAAAAAGTTCGTTAAGTTTATGCAGGTTAAATTCGAGAAGAGCTTGATTGAAGAAAATAAATTTTTACCTCGAATTTTAAAATGCAAATGATCGTTGTGGATATTGTTGTTATGAAGGAAATAATGGAAAATTATTCTCCTCAACGTGCACAAGCCACAATTAGTGTTATTCGCAAATATTGTCATGATGATAGGGGGAGAAAGCAAATCCAAGAGAAATGAAAGAATCGTGATCACCTCAAAAAGGCAACAAATTGAGGGGGAGCTTTGATCAATTATGGAAATTTTTTTTTGAATTGATCATGATCTTGATTATTATGGAAGGAAGGAAAAAGGTAAATGTGACAGAATTTGTCAAGATTCGGTTAGTGCATCTTTTATTACCTTTTGTCATTAACAAATCTTTTATTGATATTATTTTATCATGACAAAAGGGTAAATGAATTTTATAATGCATCCGTGATTTTTATTAGATATTTGCTGATATATATGATCGAAGTGAGCTATATTGTATATTTTTAATATTCGATTTACTTTATAAAAGCTGATTTTTGGAAATTATGTCTCATGCAAGACATATTTGTTATCGCTTTATATTCTCTACGTGATACTATTTCCATTGTTATCGCTTTTTGATTATGACAAAAAGGGGGAGAAAATATAAATATGCATGTGTTAATTGGTTGATATTAATCATTGCATAATATTTGGTTGCGATTATTTTTCTATATATTGTTATGCTCAATCTATTTGCTATCTTACGCTATCTTTTGATTTGAATTACATTGCTTTGATCTATCAATATTTTAGAAAGTATGATTACACATCTACATATTCAGATATTGTTTTGTCATCATAAAAAGGGGGGAGATTGTTAGGGAAATCCCTTACAATGTTTTGAAGATGACAAAATAAATCAAAGGCTACTAATGTGTTTAATGGTTGACTAATAAACTATGCAGATGATAGAACATGTAAAGAATATTATCAAAGTCTATGCTTGGAAGAACCAGAAGACGGACTCTATGCTGAAGCTAAATCTGTTCAGACTCAGATTGTAAAGTGTATCGCACTCAGACTAAAATTGTAAAGTCTATTGTACTCAGACTTTACATCCAGATTTGATAGAACGTAACACAAGCCCCGGCGATATAACGGCTAGTGATCTAGTTTGGATTCTACACCAAGATTGATTTAATTGACTCAATCTAATTGATTGACAATTGGATATTGAAGACAAGAACTTTCTATACGAAGAAGCTTTATTTATGGAAACCAAGATTTCGTTTGTATGGGCAATTGGAATCAATATGGGATTCTACTTTTGTCACTCAACGGCTACCAAATCTTCTAGATACAGATCTGTCCAATGGGTAGATTGGAAGACGATCCTCGAGATGCTGTCCAACAGCTAGTTTGGAAGTGGAGGAGTATTTAAGGAGATGAAGGACCGATGAGCAAGTAAGAGACGGAGCGTAGAATTTATAATTCCAAAGTCTAAGCGACCTTTGATCATACACTTGTCTTTCGTGAGCTTAAACGTTTGTGATCTTGAGAGAAATACCAAAAGAGTGACTTAGTGAGATAGTGTGATCTACTACTAAGTGTTTGCACTCAAAGTTGTAATCTCTTGTTGATTGCATAGTGGAATCCAGCTAGAAGGCTGTTAGCGTGGGAGAATGGACGTAGGCTTGATCTAAGCCGAACCACTATAAATTCGATGTTCTTATTCTCTTCCCTGAACTCCTTTATTTTGTTTGTAATTGCCAAAGTCTGAACTCGCTCAAAGTTTGTTGTTCTTCAGACTCAGTTTCAAAAGCTTGTTGTTATTCAGACTCAGGTTAAGAGTAAAGGTTGCATTTTGCAGAATCTATTTTCACACCTATTCACCCCCCTCTTGGTGTTTATACTAGCACTTTCAACCCTTAATCGCAATTAATGGCCTAATCAAATATTAGAGAGTTAACTCATGGGTTTTCAATGGCGGCGGGCTCGCGATGATGGCAACGCGACGGCATCAAGGACGTGCCACTCGGGGATTGAACGGGGCTCAACGGCAGTGGTGGCTATCCTACAAGCTCTCGGCCAAAAGGGGAGGAAGGCTCGGCGGTGGCCGCGGGGTGCTGTTGGCGGGTGGTGGAGCTGCAAGTGGTGACGGACGCGGGGGTGAGCCGATGGTGGTGCTGTGATGGGGTTGGCAGGAAGATGGGAAGTTGTACGCGAAGGCAATGGTGGAGGCGTGAGGTTGCTGGGCTAATGATGGTAGGGCGGTGATGCTGTGAGTGGAGCTGCGGTGGACCGAGGCAGCTTGCCTGGGCTTACGCGAGGTGGCTACCGGCGGACGGTATGAGGTGCAGGTGGTGGAGATGTGTGGTGCTGATGAGGTGTTGCGGGTGGTGTTGTTGGTGAGGAGTCGGGCATGAGAGGAAATGAAGGAGAGGGATGAAGACGTGATGGAGAAGTTGAGAGGGAAGTGAGCAGAAGAGGAAGGTCGGAACTAAGGAGGGTTGAACGTGTGAGAGAGAGAGAGAGAGAGAGAGAGAGAGAGAGAGAGAGAGAGAGAGAGAGAGAGAGAGAGATTGAGAGAAAAAGAAAGAAAATGCAACAACCAATCAAAACTGAGGAAAAATATCGAAAATCATCATCACTCTTGCCACAAAAGTCTCTATGCTTCATCTTCACTCCACCAATCAAAATTTACCTCAAATTTCCCATAATTAAACCCTTTTTGGGTAGAAAAACCCAATTTCTCTACCCATCCGAGTTTCCTTTCCATTTTCTTTTTGTCCGAAAATCGTTTTTTCTACAATTAGCGGTGTGCGGTTCACAGAAAATAAACTAGTAAAAAAAAACATTTTCCACAACAGAATATATACATTCAAAAGTAGGAAAAATGTTTTTCCCTTTTCAGAAAATGAAAAACATTTTCTCCTTTTTGTTTCACTTCTACCGGCATTTTCTTTCACCAAACAATTTGATCTCCATCGAAATTGAATAAAAACAAATCAGAAAGAATTTTCAAATGATCAACTTGTGGATATTCTACTTGATATGTTATCTTCGTGCTAATTTGTATAATATTCTGTACTGTAACCATTCTGATTTTTTATTTTTTGATTTGTTATTTCAGTATTCACCACTAAGAATTAGTTCAGTTTTGCAGGTTTGCTGACGAGTTCTCCTCACAACCCGCAAGTTCTAGTATTTTCTGGTGTTCCCACACCCCCGGCGTTGCTCCACCAAACTCCGCCGTCACGTGTCATCACTGCCCAACTCCGGCTCAGCCCCCTGCTGTGCCTTACCGTCGTTGTTTGATCCCTCGACAATGTTCCTCCTCGACGGAATTCGTTCGTCGGCAGCCATAAATTCTCACCATCGTCGGTCACCGTTGGACACCATCTTCCAAATTAGGTAACCTCGGAAATTAAACTTAATTTGAATATCTTGTTACCCAGTCTGGATTATTTGAATTCTAAGTTTGACTTGGATTAAATTTGAAGGCATTACCGAATAGAAAATTTTCCGTGTTGGATCTGCATTTCCTCGAGAATTCGATCTTTAAGAATTAAGATCGGATGCCCGATTATCTTTTTTCCTAATTTGGATATGGTGAATATTTAGTTATGTGGATTTACATATTGCTTACAATTAATTTAGGAAACTTTCTTATTTTGAAAAATACAATAAAAATTTGCATTACATGGTAGGATAGATTGCATTCATCTTGTTTTCTAACTTAGAATTGTATATTTAGGAACCGTGAGGTAATTTAGAAAATTACCTAATTTAGATTAGGGTTTAAAATATATATTTCCTAGTTTAAATTAGGTTATCATATTATTTTTAGGTAGTTTCCTATCCTAGTCTAAAAGAAAATCATATAAAAATAATAATATGCATATCCCATAAAGAATTAGTCTTAATATCACATGTTTTCATCATCAATGCCATGTCATTTTTGTCACATTATCGCATGCCATGTCATCATTGCCACCTCATGACATACCATGTCATCTCATTTCCTGTCATAATTTCCATGTCATCGAGTCAATGTCATTTAATGGTTGCATGTTTAGGCTCATATAAATAAAATTGCATGCCATATTAGATTAGTCCATAATTTTTTCCCATCATTTTAGGACATGTCACATGTCATTAGTTTTATAATTCATGCATGTTAAACTTATTTTAAAATTGCATATAGTTTAGTTTTCATAAACAAGAAAAACCCAAAACAGAGACTTAGTTGGAATTGCGTTAGCATTTCGAATCATATTTAGGCCAGGCATGCATTTTTTTTAAAAAAAATTAAAATTAAAATTTTTTTATTAACAATTGCAGATTTTTGGGAATTAATCATAGGATTTTGTGCTTTGCTTTGCATTTAGGGTAATCATATTTCTTGCAATTTACTTATTGCTTCAGTTTATTGAGTGTTAGGTTGTTGATTGCACACCCGCTTGATAATTTGTTAATGGTTTAGGCTTAAAGTCAACCATGATTGCTTGCAAAACGTTTTTGAAATAAGAGAAAATGTACTGAGATTGCATTGGATTTATTTAGTGTAACCAAATCTCCATATACATAAATCTCTCATTTGTAAAAGAAAGATATTCTCTCGCATCTTACTTGGGTTACTGATTGACTCCAATAGGTTAGTGGTAGCTCTTAATTGAATTAATTTGCATTCTAAATTAATTAAAGGGATACGTTCTGCAGAAGTCCTAAAACTTGTCACGAAAATGCAATTGAGTCCTAAAACTTGCAAAAAGCGCAATCAAGTCCTAAAACTTGTCAAATTGTTTCAATCGAGTCATAAAGTTAACACCGTTAGCCTTTTTCCGTTAAAAATGATGACTTGGCATTTTAAATAAATTTTTATTTTTCACATGGATTTTTAATTATTTTTTATTCACTTTTTTAAAAAAAATAGATTTAAAAACTAAAAAAAAATCAAATTTATTCATTTTTATCTTATTTTCACCAAAAACTAAAAAAAGAAAAGTTAAAAAATTGTTTAAAAAAAAAAAATTAGCGGCACCTCCCCCCCCCCCCGGCCACCGCCGCCACCGCCCATCACCGGAGGGGCCGGCGACCGTCACTCGCCCTGGGTGAGGCCTCGTTAGGCAGGGTGAGGGCCGGCAACAACTCGCCCGGGCGGGCAACGATTGTCGACCCCTCGTGAGGACCGGTGGGCCCAGATCCGTCGAGCGAGGGGTGCCCGGATCCGGGCCCGCCGGCCCTCACGGAGGCCGGCGGCCATCACCCGCCCGGGCGAGTCGTTGCCGGCCTTCACGGGGCGGTGACTATCGCCCGGGCGAGGCCTCGTCGACCCTCGCTCGGGGCCGACGAGGCCTCGCCCAAGGCGGGCGGCGGTCGCCAGTCCTAAGCGAGGGCCAATGAGGCCTCGCCTAGGGCGGGCGACGGTTGCCGGCCCTCTCCGGGGCCGGCGAGGGCTGGCCACCCCGCCTGTGGCCGGCGACGCCGCCTAGCCTTTTCGGCAATGGCGGGGCGCGGCGGTGGGGGAAAGGAGCCGCGATTTTTTTTTTTTAAAAAATTTTAAATTTTTTTAACTTTTCTTTTTAGTTTTTGGTGAAAATAAAATAAAATGAATAAATCTGATTTTTTTTTTTATATCTATTTTAAAAAATGAATAAAAATCATTAAAAAATCCACATGGAAAATAAAAATTATTTAAAATGCCACATCAACATTTTTAACGGAAAAGGCTAACGGTGTTAACTTTAGGACTCGATTGTAATAATTTGATAAGTTTTAGGACTTGATTGCACTTTTTGCAAATTTTAATACTCAATTATATTTTCATGACAAGTTTTAGGATTTCTGCAGCACTTATCCCTTAATTAAATCAAAACTTGAAAGTAGTGGTTGATATAAGCTTGAAAAAGTCTTTTCTAAGTCTCCAAACATTGTAATCCACTTGCTTTTCTGGCCGCGACAATTACGACCGAATATATTCAGAGAATCGATTCCTTAGTGCACTTACAAAGGTCCCCATAAGTAACCACAATCAAACCAAGAAAATGAGGCATGCCTAAGCTTAAAATGTAGACATACCTTTTTGCAATGTGCGTTGTTGTGAAATATGATATTTTTTTAGCTTAGTTATTGACATAAGACATAGGCTTTGATTTGTCCGTCTCTTGTCTTCATGAAGGGAAGAACCTGCGCGATCTCCTTCACTTCCCGGGTTTCTCCTTCACTTCCCGGGTTTACATGCATTCTCATGAACGAATAGAGACGGATCTAGAATCTTAGGATCGGAAGACCAAGCTTGTGCTTGATGTTTTGTTGGGGTATGGTTATGTTTTCCTTTGAAAAGAAGGCATAGGGTCCCGCTCCCCAGTGAGCGGGCGGGTGTCTAGGGGGCCACCTCAATGGGGGTCTTAGGGGGCCACCTTTGAACTGCTAGAGGGCTTTTATAGTATAGGCTCATATGTTATTAATAGTTTGAGCTCGTACCCATAAATAACTACTTGTTTTCTTGCACCGTCCATATATGATCTCTTTATCTTGTAATTGAGAGTTGTAATAGAGAGGTGGTACGTGCTAATTATAATGGAATCCTCTGCTAGAAAACCCTAATTTAGGGGTGAACTAAGATAAATCTTGTATCTCGATTTCTCTCTCTCCCCTTTATTCTCTATTTCATTGTGGTTGTACACCTAATCCTAACAGTTTAAATAATTATTATCAAAAGAAAAGGTACAATAATGCTAAATTAACTTCTCAATTCCACCATCCAATAAAAATTACAAATGTTTGCACACAAAATCAATGAATATGTGGACTACCGTTGGCACGACACAGCGTACAATTCAATAATTTGATAAAGGTCTAACTGCAGTGGGGCAGCAGAATTGCAGTAGCGCCTGGAAGTGTGGCTTGAAACCTCATGTCTTAAATCAGACCAAGTAGGGTAAGGCATGACCTTTCAAGAGTATCCTTCACTTCCGACATTCAATGATTCTGGATTCAGTCCCAAGCCAATGAAGCCATATAACTCCTCAATAATCTAGAGGAAGGATTAAATCAGGAGTGTCATTTTTATGGTCTAAAAACCACGATAAACAGGAAATTGAGTGCACAATGCACACCGATCTCCCGTTTGTCAAGGCTACCGTGGATATGGATCGGTCGCAGAGACCTCATTTTTCGAGAGGTGGTTCGATCTAATTCTTGATCTGTCGACCTCAGATACCCTTGAACTGTAATCCTGTGTAGATGACACATCCGATTCAGCGCCCCTGTGTATGAAGAATGCGGGATGCAATGGTACTTGGAGGGTGACCGAGTGGCTATTAAGCATCAAAAGGACCGAGGCCATCGTTGGCCGGTCAGCCACGTTTTCTTGGACACATAGCAGTCCAATGTGGATGCACCTTGCGATTTCAGTACTAGAACCAGAAGTTATAGAGGGATCGATGATGTTTGTTATTGTTCCTTCCCTCCAACACTTCCAAACCTGCAAACAGTTGACAAACATTAAGCAAATTGACTCCCAAACAGTACGCAAAATGGAAAGGTATGTTTTTGTACTCACATAGCTTGTAAGGACCTCTGTGTTATCACCCAAGCGGAAAAGATTGTTCTTCTGACCACTGACAATCTCCAAAATCAGTACTCCAAAACTAAAGATATCGGATTTGACAGAGAAGTTTCCGTGCATAGCATATTCCGGTGCCATATATCCGCTACACAATAAGTCCATCTTATTAGTTATATAGTTTTTCTATGTTATTTTGGTAAGTGTTAGCTGTAGGAGGTTGTAGCACTTACTAGGTCCCCACTATTCGATTTGTCTCTGCCTGAGTTTGGTCCAACTCGAATAGCCTCGCCATACCGAAATCCGATATCTTTGGATTCATGTTTGAGTCCAACAAAATGTTGCTAGCTTTGAGGTCCCGATGGATGATACGAAGTCGAGAGTCTTCATGTAGATAAAGTAGCCCTCGAGCAATACCCATTATTATCTTGTGACGCCTATCCCAATCAAGATTCGCACGTTTCAGGGGATCTACACATTTTGTTGAAAATGTTCTATTAGACATCCCTTAATCATTTCATTATTATCTGATTTATGGAATGACAACCCGAGAAACATACCGAAAATGAATTGATCAAGGCTTGAATTGGGCACAAACTCATAAATGAGAAGCCGTTCGACTCCTTCCAGACAGAAACCCAAGAGCCTGACCAAGTTCCTATGTTGTAGCCTAGCTAGTAACATGACCTCGTTCTTGAATTCTACTTCTCCTTGGCCCGAATTCTGCGACAGCCGTTTCACCGCGATTTCCTGTTCGTTGGAGAGGTGACCCTAAAATTTCATCAAAGTAGATCCTTGTTAAGTACCGATATGTAATTGAAGCATTTTGAAGAGTATCACATTGATGTCATCTATGATCATGTTGTTGTTTAAATTTTGAACATGAGACTAGAGGGTGCTTTGTTAATTAGTACCATGTATACAACGCCAAAGCCACCTTGTCCAAGCTTCTTGGAATCGGAGAAGTTATCAGTTGCAGCCCTGATAGTCCCAAAATCAAATTGCAGCGACTCCGCCGTGCTAATTTCATCCACTTCTCCTATAAAGGGAAATACATGGTCATTCAGAGCATGATTGTCTTTATTTATAGTTTTATAATGAAAGTTTCACAACTTTTAGTACAGTAGTTTATGTTAACTACAGACGATGAGAAATGTATAATTGGACATGTACGAGAGGAGCGCATGAATGTAAAGATCAAAATATCAATTCCATGCTCTGGAATTCTCAACCCAATTTGTTAAAACAATCTAGCCTAATTGTCTCTATTGTGTTGGTGCAAAAGCAAAGTTTTTTGTCTTCGTTATTTCAGCGTCGTTTTAAACTGATGAACAGTTGCTGTTCCAAAGCAAAAAGATAAAGGCTCACCTTCAATTCTTTGTCTGGGCTGCTTCTTCTTCCTTTGCACTACCAGAAGTATGGTAATGCCGATAACGAGTACTACAGAAACACTTGTGGCGATTGCAATGATCACAGTCTTAGTTGAATTGCTCTTTCCACCTGCAAGAGCAAAGGCACAGATTACAAAGTAATACACTGCAGAAATCACTAAAGCCCGTTTTGAATGCGGAAACGAAAGGCGTGTTAAATATACATTACCCCATTCACTAATAATTCGAGTGGAAGTTACTCAAATTTCTGGATGTTATCTTGCCAGGTCTCGTCTGAGGAAGAGTTTGACATTTGAAAAATATCACATTATTCTCCAGAATTTAAAATTTTGGGGTATAATCGGTTACCTTTTTAGCTTCAAGTTCATTACTTTCATGAATTTCTTACGGAAATCAAGGTAATGACAGTGCAATGGTCTATAGAAACAGAGTGGAGCAAGGAACAACAAATTCTAGTTTGCAGACGTTCTAGTCAAAAATTTCTGCAGAGTTATTAGCTGCTCCCCATGTGCACATATGGGACCACTATATGCATGAGGACTACCAACGAAAAGGATATAAGAGAAGGGACAAAATTAATTACAATTTATTGTTAATTAGGGATAAAAGAACCGTAATAGAGGACTATATATGCCTATATTCTACATTTTTCCAAATCAAAACGTAAGATATTAAAAATGCAGTGGAATTTCTTCTCCAACTCCATCTCGAGAATGCTATAGGGAATAAGAGACCTTATTGGAACCCTCTTATTAAGTGATTTGCCAATGTTTTTTATTGGTTGTCGATTATTAAATGCACAGATCGCACTCATTTGAACCCCCATTATTGCCACATGATTTAGTAAGAGGATTTGGGCAAAACTTCCTAGAATGTCTAAGAGCACTGCCAGCATCACCGTGTAACGTGTAACGGTCACTTCCATTTTTTCTTTTCCATCCCTAACATTTGTGGTTGAAGTATGACCGTTGTTACACAGTTATGCAAGCATTTCTCAATTTTGTCTAGAGTACTGTTAGCATGACCGTGCAACAAAGATCCGCTAACGAACCATTACTCTTAGCCTAGACTCACTTTTTATTATTCGATTTGAAAATCTCATATGACAGCTTGTGAGCTATGGATGGCAGGAATTATGATTCAACTGACTGACTGTGATAGTTGACTAGTAGCCATGTGGAAGCATCAAAGGTTGGAGATGTGAACCCTTACTTTCTTCGGCCGAAATCATGGACCAACGCACACCTTCTTTATGGCAACAAAGCATTTATCCAACGTACCGATCCAAACGAAAAAGGAAAATTGCATGATATAAAGGGCGTGTAGATTAAACTCATTTGACAGACCAAAAGAACTATTAATCGTGTAAATCTCGTGTGGAACCTACATAATCAGTTATAAGAGACAGAGACATAGTCGCTAAACAAGAGCCAACGTACCCAGTGGTGGAGGTGGTGGTGCGGGCGGCGGGGGAAGTGGCTCGCTGACCGGGTCGAAGAACCGAGCATCAGTCTCGTACCGCAATTGGCAACTCGGTGCCATGATATTCACTCCCAACTTCCCGGCACAGCACTGCCCAAGTGTCGCGACAACTGTCACCAGGCAGTCGCTGCATTGCTGGTCGGTCAAGTCCGGCGTGCATTGTGTCATCGCGTAGATCGTGTTGAAACCCACCGATGTGTCGCCCGTCGCGTACTTCCTCAGCGAGCCACCGCCCGCCGCCTCGCCCTGCAGACTACCCAGCAGCGTCCTCAGTGCCGCGTTGTACGTGTCCGGGTTCGTGACGTTGTTCACGTTGAACAGCGGGTAGCGGGGGTCGGTTGTGACAGTGCCGAAGATCGAGGCGTTAGAGTACCGGATGGTGCAGTTCTCGCTGTAGAGGAGCGCCTCCTTCTGGAGGGGGCAGAGGTCACGAATGTCAGAGGCCGAGGCATTGAGACAGGCGCGACAGCTCTCGGCAGTGAGGTCACCACGGCAGGAGCCGATGACATAGAGGGTCTGGGAGGCACCGGAGATGGCGGCGGTGTTATTGAAGAAGCCATAGGTGAGGGACAAGGAGTTGGCGGTGGAGATGGAGGAGAGGAGGGCGGTGAGGGTAGTTTGGTAGGTGCTGTCGGCGGTGAAGTTGCCGGTCGAACCGCAGTAGGGCGCTGGGAAATATTGGGCGTTAATGGTGGAAGCCAAGGTGAGAAGAAGCAAGAGAGGGAGATTTGGAGGATCCATCTCTTTCCCGTTTCTTTGGTGTTTCGGGTCCTTCTTAGATTAATGTCGATAAACTAATAATTTGTGAATATATAGCTTGTGCGGCCCCTATACAAGTTGCTTCGTCGAAATCTCTATTTCGTCTACGACTTTTAGTATGGCCTGGAGGTTGTGGCGGCTTGAATTTAATGAAACCATTGAATCTTTCTTGTTCTTTGCCAGTAAACGAAAGAATAAGAAAAGTCGGATGACTTTTTCAAGAGAGCATTATTCAACAATCGTACATTTCTACTTTTTGAGAAAAGTCTTAACCAAATGGAGGCCGGATGGATCTTTTTCTTGGCTATCCATTTTCACATTTTCTTAGTCAAGCTGTTCTTATTGTCTTCCATATCTATCCGCTAGCACTGAAGGTAGACCCAAAGTACTATAGACACCGTGAGGGGAGCAAGTCACGAGCCATGGTGAGAAAGAATGGGGAAGCACGAAATTTTGCTCTGTGACCAACTTTAGAATGTCGAAGTTGTCTTCGCTAACTTTTGAAATGTATTTGGAGTAGTTTGCCCTCAAGTACATCTTGACGAGGAAGGACTAGCAAAAGCTAGTGGGGTTATTCTTATTTTTTATGGAGAGATAACCATACAGATTTCTAGGCACTATTTAATGAGCACGCTATCTCTATCCATAGGGTGGAGTTCATCATATGGAATCAATTGGTATATGCATGATACATATTTTTGAAACCAATTCCTCATCATTGCCAATGTCTATTCCATCCGGACCCCCTCACATAACCCCAAATTTTTGTAAGAAGGAAAAGGCAGAGTTTCGAGTTCCTTTGACTTAAACCTCGAACCCAAGATAATAGACAAAAAATGGGAAAATTACCAAAAGAAGTCTTAAATCTTCTACAATTGTGGCAATTTAATCTTAAATTTATTTTTTTGATCGATTAAGTCCTAAACCTTTTACAATCATACCAAATTAGTCCTTCTGACCAAAATAAGCCTACCGGTGATAGCAACAAATTTTTTAATAATATTTTTTTTATTTTTTATCTTTTTATTTTTTTCTCTTTTTTTTTTTTTTTTTTTTTTACTTTTCCCTCCTCCTTCCTCCTCCCTTTGTCTTCCTTTGGCTCCGACAACTGGCTAGAGGCTAGCCAATCGCCGAACTAAGGCGGTTAGGCAAGCTCACCTCGCCTAGCTACTAGCAAGGCGAGCCCCTGTCGGATCTAGTGAGGGCTCGCCTTGCTAGACCCAATGACGGCAAGGCCCCCCCTCGCGCTTGCCTAGCCACTGGCAAGGTGAGCCCTCGCCAAATCCGGCGAGGTGGGCTCGCCCCACTAGTGGCCGGGCGAGCTCACCCTCGCCCAACGAACTAAAGGAAGAATGAGGGAGGAGGAACTAAAGGGACAATGAGGGAGGAGGAAGAAAGAGGGAGGAGGGGAAAAAAAAAGAAGGAAAAATGATATAAAAAAATTCAAAAAAATTATTAAAAAAATTGTCACTAGCGCCAGTTGCCAACCACATCAGCGTCGACCGGCCGATTTTGGCCGAAAGGATTGAACTGGTATAATTGTAAAAATTTTGGAACTCAATTGGCAAAAAAAAAAATGTTTAGAACTGAATTAGCACAATTACAATAGGTTTATAACTTTTTTGATAATTTTCCCGACAAAAAATAGATGCGGTGTTCTTTATAATTTGATGGATTTCAGCCTCATGGCTAGTACTAATTTATCAAAGGAGGAACCATCTTCATTGTTTGCTAATTTAACCGACATCATATATAGCAATAAAACGGATTGCTTGATTGATAACCGCAGGATCAAGCATCTGTTGCATCGTTGAAAACCTGCAAGAAGTCCCCAAATACTTCAACAACCCTCCAATATTGCTGTTTCAAAGATGAGAGACCGACACTTCTGCTACGAGGGGTGGAATACAACGTCTACATTATTCTTTCTCGGCAATTAAGTTGAAACGCTTTTAAAGATGTTATCATTACCCCTTTCGCACTAGTTGGATAATCGTCACTAGGTTGGAAAACTCGTGTTTGAACTCATTTCAAAGCGGTGTTCCAGAAGCGAAGTATGGACTTTGGCTAACATCATATTTTCAATATCAATATCAAATTATTTGCCTAGGGCTAATACCAAAGCATAAATATTTTTCAAAAAATAATGTATGCTCAAACTTGTACTTACTAGATTTTGAACACTTGCCCTTATAATTACATGAAATATTCGATTCGATTACGCACAATTAATAATAAAATATATATATGTTCCCTCGAATACCAACATTGTTTACTCCTCTGGAATTTTTAATAATATTTTTTTACGTGAATTATCATGCCCACGTAAGTTTGTTGTTGTAGATCTTGACTTCTGTAACGACAGCTTTGGCTATGTCTAACACCAGTCCATTACGATCCCGTATTACTTTAAACAATTGGTGGGAAGCTCTAGCGTAAAAGTTTATAAACGATGATAGAGATTGGAGTAGACGAGGACAGCAGCTTAAGGAAACAATAGAACCTTCGAAGTTGACTTTTTGCAACACGGATTCTTGTGGCCTGGTCAAAGAATATCGCGCTCTGTTTTTTCTTCTCTGAAAAAAAATCTTCGAACCTGTGTTTTCAAACACCGAAACATTTGACGAAAATTACCAAAAAATCTTAAATTTATTATAATTATACCAATTTGATCATAAACTTTTTAATCAATTGAGTCTAAACATTTTGTATTTATGTTAATTTAATCCATTCAGCAATTTTGGCCATAAATAGTAGATATGGACACAGTTATTTTATGTGGTGTGATGACGTTAACGTAAATAATTTTTAATAATATTTTAATTTTTTTTATTTTTTATTCACTTTATTATTTTTTTTTATTTCCCATTCTTTTTTTTTCCTTCCCTTCCTTCTTCCTATGGTCAATCACCGAACCCTAGTGATTGGCCAAAGTTGAGCCTCGCCGACCACTAGTGATGCTCAACCACGCCATCGCTTAGTGTGGGTGAGCCTCACCCAACGACGACAAGGCTCATCAGTTTTTTTTTTTTGGGGGGGGGGGGGGGGGGGGGGTTGGAGGAAGAATGAAGGTAGAACAATTGAAATAAATCAAAAATATGAAAATTTTATTAAAAATAGCCGGATGGACAAAACCGTAGGATGAATGTAAAAGCTATTTTAAACTAAAATTAGAAACAAATTAGTATAAGTGTGAATTGACACAATTACGAAAAGAAAATTGACACAATTATAATATGTTTAGAATTTTCCTTAGTAATTCTCCCCAAAAATAAATGTAGTAGAACAAAGCAAATAAAATAAAATATGACATTTGACTGATATGAGTGGTAGAGTACCGTGAATGCACCTCACCATCATCAGTTTCAACTCCAAATTGACCTCTTCACATAGCCCCAACTTTTCGTAAAACGGAAAAAGCGGAGTTTCAAGTCCTTTTACTTGAACCTCAAATCTTAGATCGTGGACACACAAAAAAAAAAAAAAAAAAAATGGAAAATTCTTACGCTTGTGAAAAAATTGGTGGTGATAATAATGTTCGTGGACGGTGGCATAAGGTTACGGGGTTAAGGCACGATGATGGTACCCCAATGCCACGGTGGTGACGTTGGTCTTGGGTTGCTGGTTAAGGAAAGAGAGGGCTGTGGCAGCATCCCAACCGTTGACTATGCTATGGTTGATGGGGCACCATGGAATACACCTAAGGCGAATAAAAAAAAAAAAAAAATTTTGGCCTTATTTATTACCATTTGCGTAATGTTGACACTTAAATTTTATCATTTTTATTCAGGACTTAATCGCATAAAATATTAAAGATTAGTCTCTAAGAAAAAAAGAAAAAAGGTAAAATAAAAAATAAAAATAATTTCATTAAAATGCATCACACGTAGATATTATGGGCATTTGCATTACTAGTATAATTTTTTTTTAAAATTAAATATTAATTGGATATTTTTTAAAACTAATTTGAAAAAGAGATTTAAAATACAATAAAAAACGGAGTGGGGCTGGGCCGGGGCTAGGCCAGCCCGACCCTTTCTTCTTTCACTTCCTTATCTCCGCCCCACGCAGACCAGTCCATCTCTTCTTCTTCCGGCTTGACCCACTCATCCCTTTCCCGCCTTCTCCTTGTCTTTCTCGCTGCTGCAGTAAGGACGCGAGTACAGTGGCAGAGGAAACAACGCGGGGCGTTCGACGGGAGTGGGTGGTCGGGTGCAGACCGGCAACGACAGCTGGCGTCACACGAGGCCATGCGCGCCGGTAGCCATTAAAGAGAGAGAGAGAGAGAGAGCAGGAGAGTTGGAGGGAGCGCTGGAGTGGCTATGAGAGAGTGAGCCAGGGGAAGAGGGAGCTCGAGAAGGTGACTGGCTGTCGTCGGAGGTCCGTCCACTAGCCCCCGTCCGCCGCGGCCTTTCCCTAAACCGTGTAGGTCTTCCCTCCGAGCGTAGTTGCCCTGTTTGTTTTGGGGGGCGTCGGGCCGGAGCTCGAGGCCGGCCAAGTTCGCGCGAGTTTTGGTCTCGTCAGTCCTCGCGAAACCTACTGTGTGCTCTAGAATGCATGTTAGGAAGCTAGGTCCGTGTCCGAGTCTCCATCGAGTCCGAAATCCCTCGTTTTGGTAGCGCACGCCAAATGCTTGTGAAAATGTCTCTGTTGGATCCGTGACCACATCATCTGACCTTGGTTTGTTCTTGAAGTGCTGGTTATTGTCTCGTCGTTTTTTTTTTCGTTGAAGCCCGGTTTGTGCGAGCCCCAACCCCATCCATGTGGTGCTATGCTGTGTTTTAGTTTTGCACATCGGTTGTTAAATATTTCGCTGCATTTGGAGTCTCGCTTGATCCCGTGTCCTCTCTTCGATTGATGCCCGTTAGGTGTTCGTTAAAACATTTGACTGAGCTTGTCTGGATTTTCTTTGAATCGCGCTTGCTTCCGTACATCGGCTTGTCATTTGATGCAGTGTGTCCATGAGGTAGTGGTTGGCATGCGTCGATGGCATAAGGTGTTAGCCGAAGTGGGCATGGTTTGTTTGGTTTTGTCTCGATGAAGGAGATGATCGGCAAAGGAGGCAAATGGTTTGGGTGAGCTTCGGTGAAAATGTTGCAGAGAAGAGAAGGGCTTCGAAAAAGGGCTGAGTGTGGAGAGGAAAGAAATAAAGTAAGATTAAAAAAAGAGAGGAAAAAGCAAAAGCAAAAAGAAAAAATAATGGAAAACTAGAAAAAGGAAGATGGGCTGGTTTTGTTTAAGTGCTGGGCCGAATCCTTTATGGACTAGGGAGAGTTGGCCCAAGAATAGAAGACTGGAGGGGGCTGGAGAAGGCTAAGTGGGCCTTTTTGGTTAATTCCGAGTGGGCCTTAGGGGCTTGGTCCCTTGACCCGGTCCCACTTCCCTTTTCATAATATTAGAATTTAATAAAAAATATTAAATTAATTACAAATTTTAAATTTTAAATATTTTAAAAAAATTATAACAAAATTTAAAAAAAATGCAAAAATGCTGCAAAATTCGAAAATTCATTAAAAAAAATTCAAAAAGTTCAAAAAAAAAATATCAGTTTTCTTTGAAAAGTTTAAAAATAGACTTTTTGGAATGCTTTATTGTAAAAGAAAGTGGAAGCCTTGTGATTTTAAAATTCTACTAAAATTGAATAAGTCCTTAAGGTTCTACCTTAGGTTTTTGATTGTCCTCAAAGACTATTGCCTTTGGTTGCACAATATTTATACATTGGTGTTGGCTTCACTTTAGACTAGTTAGAATTGTCATTTATCTTTTTCCTTAGTGTGAGGTGTCCATGTAATACATTTAATGCTTTCATTAGCTGTTGATTGTTATATTAATGATTGTGTACTCATATAATCACCTCACGTATTAGTAAATATGTATAAAATCAATCTAGATTGCCTGATAAAAATCTTTTTTTTTAATGAATAAAATTATGTACTAAAATGACACTTATTAATTAATTAGTGTAATCAAGTCTCCGATCCTAAATTATTTGATTACATAAGAAGTGAAGTATGCTTCCACACTTCACTTTGTTTCTCGCTGACTTTAATAGATTAGTGATAACTCATTTTTAGAAAGTTTTATACCATCGATTTGAACAACTGACGCCATGCAAAGTATGGGCTTGAGAAAGCCTGTGTCTAAATCATTGGCTATTAGGCTCGTCTTTTAGGCAATATCTTTAAACTTATATTCTCTCTCATGAGGAGTAGGTCGTGACACATAAGGTGACAAAAAACTTATTTTTTTCTCTATGTAGGAGAAAATCCTCTAAAAAGTCCTAAGTTTATTATACTTTGTCCAATTTAATCATAAACTTTTTGTTGTATCAATTGAGTTTATCCAATCAATTTTGACCAAAAAATAGTAACATGATGGTCCATTCAATGTAAGTCGTTATCTGTGGTGTATTAGTGCTGAAATGGATAATTTTTTAAAATTTACTGAATTTTTTGAATTTTTATTTTTCCGATTTGTTTCTTTCCTTTTTGCCATTAGCCAACCATTGGTGATGGCTGAAGAGGGCTAAGCAAGGTCACTCTTACATGATTTGGCGAGGGCCACCCTCACTGACCACAAGTGAGGTATGGCTTCACCTAGGCAACGGTCGCCCTCACCATACTCGAGCGACACTGTCCATTGACGGCCACAATCCAGCCTCGCTTGGACCACAGTCGTCCTCACGCAATCTAGCGAGGGTTGTGGTAGCCATTGGTGAGGCCACTTATGGAAGTGCAAAGGACTTAGAATAGGGACCAAATATGATTTGATCAACATCATCTTCAGCTTGGCATATAAACTCGAGGGAGAGTATACCTTTTCGCTCAAGTTTTTAAAGGGTGGTGATTGTTCAGTGACACATAAACAAAAGGAAAGCAGACCTAACACTGAACTCATGCATCTTCTAAGAAAATCATTTCAAAAATTAAGTTCATTGATAACGGCAGTAATTGACCGCTGTGAAAAGCAGTCAGTTTATATGACCTTGCATTCCTTGTTCTCGTCGCATTCCTTCTTCACTGATATGAACTTCAATGAAAATTTCCAGTTGTAAGACCAAATTGTCCTCTAAAAACTCCTAGTTCATCACTTTTCAAAATTTAATCATCAACCTAAAAAATACTCAAAGCCAAAATAGGGATCGCTATTAATACTTTTCTAGATCTTTTCAAATATTTCAATCTTTAGGTTATTTTACGTTGTTTATATTATTTACTAACATCTTTTTATTTTGTTAATTTACATTTATAATTCAATATAAAATTCTATCCAAGTAACATATTCATATAGAGAGCCTAAATTAGGTTAAAACAGTGGGTTTGAGTTTTCATAGGTTAGATTAAATAAGAATGTGCTTTTAATAATTTGGGTTGGGTGGGGTCACTAACTTTGCATCACCTATAGATAAGCCAGAACAGGTTAATCTTGTTTAGACCATGTTCAAACTAACATAAACCTGACCCGACCTTACCATTTGATGACCTAATTCTACGTCCCACAAAACTACATGTACTATAAAAATTGAAGTTTCTTGTAATTTGTAGACAAAAACCTTTGTCCAGGTGTTCTTTACCAAAAAAAATACTTTGTCCAGGTGTTTTTACCAAAAAAAAAAAAAAAAAAAACCTTTGTCCAATTGTACCTTTTTTTTCGCAATTAACGGACATGCAGATATGTTTAATTTGGATACTTCTCAATCTTCATTTGATTCATTGCTCATCAAGTTTCAATCAGGCACGATGGTTTTTACCTCCCAAGACTTTGTTCTTTGAGAACCTGGACTCACAAACTGTTGCTCCTGATCAAGCTATAGAAAACTTGTTATTGTGATTTTTGGCAATTATTTTCTTCTACGCTAGTCAAAGTATAGTAACATTTCTTGACTAAATGACAACACCTTACGTGGCTTAGTTATTGATTTAACTTTTACTATAGTGAAAAATTATGTATTGGTAAATCTGGTCCATGCAATATAGGATTGTAGCCCATTAAATCTGGAAGAAACTCGTCAATTATGAACTGCCAACACTAGGCAGAGTTCTAAATTCGATTAATCAATGGAAATGAATATGTCCCTAGCTGTCATAATTCATTGTATCTGCTTCTAATGATCATAAGTGTCATCGTAAGAATCATGCTTTTTCTACCATTTTGCTGCACGTAGGATTTACGATGAGAATATTGACCAGTTTCTTTGATGGAAAGACTAGAATTTACAGAACGCTTCCCTGTTTCACATATGCTTTAATTCCACTGCATAATTTCGAATTTGCAACTTGAATTTTTATAAAAAAAAAAAATAACTATATGAACAACATTTAGTTCTGGACAAAATATGCCTATTTAAAAAAAAAAACCTTGATATTATTTAAACTCAAGAGTTCTTAAACAAAAAGCCCGACATAGGGGCATCCAAACTTATCAAGTCCACATTGTGTTTTCCTCAACCTTTTGCCATAGGGGAGGGTTGGAGCTACTCTCACTCTCTCCTCTCTGTTTGTTGATTTTGTCTACATTTTATTGTTATTTTCTTGCTTTTTTCTTGTTTCCCAATTTAGATTAGGGAGCTCTTTTCTCCTGATCTAGTTCTTGATTTGAGAGTTTGAACTCTCCCAATCTAGTTCTAGATTTGGGTGTTATCCTCTCTCGATCTAGATTTGGGAATTTAATAAATATGCTTTTGAGAATTCCTTACTCTTTTGCTCTGTTTGTGTACAAGTTCTCTACCTCCAACCTCAATGATGATTGTAGGAGTTTTGGCTTCTCATTGAATTATGAAGATTTGCTATTTAATGTGTAAAATACCTCAGTTGTGTTCATTAGTGAAATTATTAGTTCACGATTCTTTTACCTTCTTGGATTTTTTGAATAGATTCTCTCTTCTAGCAAACAAACAATGGACCATCTCAACATGTGTATACATATTTCCCACCATTCTCTCCTACATAAGCCGAAATTATATGAAAAAAATATGATGGTTCCCACTAAGCAAAAATATGGCATTTAGCTCCATTTCGGATCTTTGGAACAAATGGAACGTTCAGGGCTCAGTCGCATTGATCATTTTACTTCAGGTCTTTCTCATTCTATTTGCACCTTATAGAAAGAAAATAGTGAACCACATCATTGTTTTCCTCTTGTGGTTGACCTATTTGATGGCTGACTTGATAGCTATATACGGGATTGGGCTCATCTCTCACAAGCAAGGCAATTTGCGCGCTTGTGCAGTTGAAGTAAATTGAGCACTTCAAGCACTGTTACTAGTCCTTGCAGCTTAACAAAATCTAGGTCACAAATGGGTATGTAGTATTTGCCTCTACGTATGTTAACTTGTTTTCCTAAACACACGGAAATTTACCTTTTCCTATTTGAAACTTCCCTTGCAACGATGAGGATGTTTCACTTTTTACAGAATATGAAAAAAACCGACATGTCAATACTTATATATTTTGGGATATCATGAAAAGTTTAAGCTTGGAAAAGTTGAGAGGTTATCAAAATTTTGAAGTTCCAATTTAAAGTAACTCTATGTACACCCTTAGTGCTTACCATTTTTTGTTAACGATAAATTTTCAAGCAGATCTAATAATTGTATCATCAGGAACCGATACTTTACCAGTAAATCTCAGTTCCCCTTCCCACAATCAAGAAAAAATATCAAGAATTTTCTTGCAGTGAGCCCGATTTTCAAATTTCTCTCAAACTTGATATTGTTTCAAGATGCTCCGAACTTGATCACGTGGACACAATAACTCCCATGAACTCATTGTTGGTGAAAATGATTGCCAGCCAATGAATACCTGCTACCGACCAAAAAAAAAAGATAAAAAATGAATACCTGCTCGTCTGGCGTACATTTTGCACCTAGCATGGATCCGCTTGCTCCTGAATTTACCTTACCACGGACTTCTTGCAAAATACCTCAGTTGCACATGTTAGATTTGTGTTTATTTAATCTATTTTGGTTGTCTTCGTATGACGATGGTGTAAAGGAAACTTAATTTAGGCGTGTACTGCCAACTGTCAATGTCACAATTATTAGAGAAGAAATTTCCGGCATGTGCTCATTAGACAAAGACATATATCTAATGATCGGCTGCTGATTTTGTTTGACAATTATGTTTTTGTGAAATGAGTTTGTGCTTAACTTTGCCAATACTCCGTTAATCCTCATTGTGTTTTGAATTTGGCTTTGTTTTTTAGCATTAATGCTCTATTTCGATTTGCTTTGTTATGAAGATTATGTATTTATGTAATAAATACAGTTTTCTTTCGACCTAAAAAAACATCAGGTACCATAGAAGTTGCGGACGACGAGCTAATCAAAAAGAGAAAAGGATATTCAAACTTGCGCCTTTGCGACCCAATCGACTATTCGATTTGCGGAAGGGCAACATTGGGCCAATGAAATTTTGCAAATTGGTCCAAAAGGAGCCGAGCCTCTTCTATTAAGATTTCTAGCTCCCACCGCACATGTACTTTCCTCCGCACCGAATCAATTTACTCTACATAGTACGACTCTATCGCTAGCTTGCTCTCTCTCCTCAATTGAAATCGCTTCAATGCTTCAATCAGAAACAAAGTCTCCGTCTAAAGCGCCAACTGAGCTCCCGTTTCATCTTGGAGGACCCTCGAAATAGCTCCTTCAGTTGCGCCTTCAAGAGAAGCTCTCTCTAAATTAATTTTGAAGGTAAGTTTTTCAGTGGGATTCAATTCTTTGTCGATCGAGTCGTTTCTATGTAAAGTTTCACACTTTGATTGTTCCACTCGTTGAAATTTCTGAGCATCGTCCATGCAGAGATTCTCAGATTTAGGGTTTCCTTCGAAATACAAAATCATTCCTCACTTTCTCAGATTTAAGGGTGGGTTACTTGGCTGTAAAATTTGATCTTGGAACCATAAATACTTTGACAAGAGACTTAAATATTTAAATCTGTCATTCCTCAAAATCATTTCCAGATAAACCATAAGAGAGCCATGACTTCATCGAAGGTAAGTGGGTTACTTGGCTGTAAATTTGATCTTGGAACCATACCTCGATTCGCGTTAGATTTTGATGCGAGACTTGAATATTTACTTTTAGGATCTGTTTAAATTGAGTTTGCCCAAGAATAGAGCAATAACAGGTGTTCACTGATTCCACTTCTTGATCACAGAAAAGGCATGCTGGCATATGTATGATTTTTCGCCCGCGAAGGTTTGCTTGCTGTAGGAAACACATGCTTCATAGAAAGTTTTTAACTTTGGGGGCGGGGGGTGGTCTTAGTTTGCGAGATGGCTGGAAAGATCATGTTGCTTGCACGCTATGTTATGGGTTGTCCTTCTCTCTAATCAAATTGTAGGAAGCTTTAACCGAATAGGAACTTGAGTTTATAACTGTCCACATCAGTTTATCCTGTGTAGCTTGAGGATCGAGGAGCATGGCTAGGACTTCATTCACTGTTTGTTCATCAAAAAGTCTTCTGAGTTCGTGGGTATTCCAACTCCTCTCTTCTTGTATGACTAATTCAGCAACTCTTGTAGAGTCACTCAAATTTGCCCGTCCCCCTATAATTCCTCTTTTAGCCATCTATCTTCCCAAATGTTAACGCTTTCTCCTGTACTCATTGACCTCATCACTGATTCTGAGATATTTTCTCAACCCATCAACAGACTTTGCCTACCCCAAAAGGGGCGAGAACCTCTCCCTGCGTGCCAGAATGAGCTTGAAGGAAAATAAATTTATTTTAGAATTTGGCACCATAAAGATGACTTATTGTGAGATAGCATTCATGCTTGTTTTCCAAGAATTGCTTTGTTAAAAGCTACTCAAGCCTTGTTTCGATTCTTTTATTCTTCCAAAAAAAAAAAAAGAACATAAATTCATTAGGTAATTTTTTTGTTCTCGGGAATAGATTTGGAACAACATCAATAAGTAAACAAAAGATACTCCTTTGTTCCCGAGAACAATTCCATAATCAAGCTCACTTTCTTTTTTTCTTTTCTCTCTCTTTTTTTCTTCTTTTCTTTTTAATTTTCCTCTTCATGTCCCCGGTTGTCAGCCTCGGAGATGGCTGGCAGCCTCTCTGGAGCCTCCTGCCCCGACGAGGCTCGCCTCATCGGCCGAGCCTTGTCCAGCCGTCGCGAGGTTGGCTTTGCCATGGTCAGGCGACACCACCCTCGTGGTGGTTGGGCGAGGCTCACCTCACCGGTGAAACTCGGCTGTTGAGGCTCAACCGTTAAGCCATGAAATACGATAGTCCGTGAGCTGGAATGCATAATAACTGACATCTTCTTGCTACTGTGGTTCTCAGTGACTTGATGAGAGATGAAAACGGGTTGAGGCAAATTACGAATGTGCGAAGCTATATTGGGTCACCAAGAAGCGGTTCATGGGTTGAGGCAAATTACGAATGTGTGAAGCTATATTGGGTCACCAAGAAGCAGCTCATCTCGACCCTCCGTGTTCCAACTAGTATGATTCCGGGATTGATAATACTACCCGGCGTATGATATTATATTATTTGAGAAACCCTGGAGGCTGTCGGAGTGCTATAATGTTATAGTGACTATAATTAAGCACCTTAAAGTGGAATTCTACGTCTTAGATACTATTAAGCTTGTCACAATCGTTCATCTTCATTGCTGCGATGAGACGTTGATCTTTGTCTAAGACCAACCAATTACGATTTCATATTTACATTAAGCAATTGGTACGAAGGTTCAGAGTATATATTACATAATATTATCGTATAAACATGATCGGAGGAAAATAAGGACTATAACAAAAGGAAACTATAGAATATTGGAAGTTGATCTTTTCCAACACGTGACACTTGTGGCCCGGGTCAATTTGCCTTTGCGTGACCAGCTTGGGCCGTGTGCTTTTCCGGTTCTTACCTGAATTTTAGTCTACAAATCAAATGTGCATATAAATAGATATATGAAAATAAAAACATAAAAAAAAAGAGTGAAAGGGAAAAGGAAAGTAAATGATCCAAAAGTTTAGAATTAATTCACTGTGATCGTCGGATGAATCATAGCACATGGACCAATCTCTCTAAGTCTCTCAAGATAAGCTTGGTCATACAACGCGCGTCCACTACCAAATGCGTCAGCATGCAAACGAGCCACGTGTCCTTTCTTACGCTTGTACCAGCGCTTGGCTGTTAACCTTTCGGTGCCGGTTCCGTGATACTCGGACCAAACGAAAACATTTTGGGTTTTAGGCTAAATGGGCTACCTAACAAGTTTTAAGTTAATTACAAATAGGTCAATTTTATTTTTTTAATGTTTTTGATTTTTTTTGTTTTTCTTTTTTCTTCCCATTGGTGGCTGGCCACATGCATGGGACAAGCACGTTGGAGGTCGGCAATGCTTTTAATAATATTTTAAAGGTCATCGACCTCGGGCGAGCTTGAGCTCACCAATTTGGCGAGATCGAAGCCTCAAGGATCTCTAGCGTGGCTCCAACCTTAGACTCGAGCTTGCCTACCTTTGTCGAGGCTTGAGCTCGGTTTAGGACTTTTTGGTTCTCGAGGCTTGAGCTTAGCCACCACCGTGGCCGACGACCGGGCATAGAAGAAGAAAAAAATAAATAAAATAATTAAAAAATAGATTTTTAAATAAAGTAAAATAAAATAAAAGAGTGTAGTCACCTTCAGTCTCTTTGATTTTTTTTTCTTTTGATTTTACAATTTTCATTTAATTAACTTACATCTTCATATTTTGTTATTTTACTTTTTTAATTTGATATAAAATTTTATCCAAATAACATATTAACATGAAGGGTTTATGGATTAAATGAGTTGGTATTTATTTTCATAATTAGGGTTAAGTATGGATGTGTTTTACTAATATGAGTTTGGTTAGGTATGTGTTGGGTCAGGATCAAGTCGAGTATGAATTGTCGAAATTGTATTAGATGAAATTGGGTTAATATGCGTCGGACTAGTTTCAACCCGACCTAATCCACCCATTTGTCACCCCTATCCCAACCTAAAACAAGGTTCGATTTGGTTTAGGTTTTCAGTTTTCCTTCATTTTGAAAATTTCAATGACAAATTTCATCCATTTGAAGTGTAGCTTCGATGCTTCCCAACGATGATATCGGTGCTTCCAACGACCTTGGGCCTGAAACCACCATTAATAAATAAGAGAGTGAAAACCAAGCAATGTACCCTATCCGAAACACGAACTGACCCGACCCGATCCGATCCGAAATTTTCGGCTCTTTTCTCCTCATTCCTATCCCCAGCTCCCGCTCCTCAGCCCTCCTCAGCCGACCTCTTCCCGTCCGCACCCCGCCTCCCCCACGGAGTCGCCTCTAGCTTGGGCCGCCTCCCCATGGGCTCCGACCCCGGCCGATCTCGCTCCCGTCCCCTCTCCCCAACCCCTTAGGCCCCTGTCATCTCTCTCTCACTCTCTCTCTCTCTCTCTCTCTCTCTCTCTCTCTCTCTGTGTACTCAATTTGCTGCATCGCCACCAAGCTCGACGGGTCCTCCATTCCCACTGGGCCTCGGCCTCGCCTTCCGTCCACAATGACCATGGAGGAGCCGTCGCCTCCAGCTGCCGGATATCTGGTTTTCAAGCTTCGAGATCTGGACGTGAAGCCTCGACAGGGGTGCTGCTGTGCTGCCGAGAATCATATGCTGTAGGTGGTCGAGAGAGAGGAGGCTCAGTTGTTGGCGGCGGCGACGGCAGCTGAAGTAGCGTGGGGGAGCTTGACAGTGAGAGACAGTGGCTAGAGTTGACGGGACGAAATTCCAGTTCTGCTATTGTTATTAGGGTTTGAACATTTTGGAAACAAGGAGGAAGAGGGGGGCCACAGAGGCTCGCATTCCTTATCAGGGAAACGTGATTGTGCGTCTCTTTCCTGATTTATCTAAAATGAAGTGGCAACTTTGGATAGAGTTCGCCTTTCTCCATTTTACATGGTTGGTCTCTTCGCCACTGCCTCCGCCTGCGTCCCGGCCCCCACCTCCTCCGCCGCCGCCACCCCTGCCACCTCTGCCGCCCTCCGTCATCGCTGCAGTCGTTGTCATGGTCTTTATCATCAAAGACCAATTACGAAGTGTTCTTGAGCAGCTTTAGAGGTTGGAACGATGAAATTAATTTTCAATGGAGTTCTGTGATGATGTTTTCATGTCTCAAACCCTCTTCGACAGCCTCTTTGTTTCCTTCCCAAGCCTCCTGTACAACAGAACAGTCCCCATTGACAGAGCCAAAACACCGCTGATCAAGCATTGACCATATATTGTCTCCCTTTTCAGAGATTGATCACGAGTCGACCTGCTCTCATCGGCAAATCAAAAAACTGCTTTCTCTGCTCGAGAATTGAGTGGGCTTGAGGATGAGCTCAATTGCGCCCCTTAGCCTAGACCCTGGGTCTTCAGTTCAGCCCATGTTCTGACCGGGCCCTATTTTCGGATTAAAAAAATTAATTCATTTAAAAAATATTTTTAAAAAATAAAAATTTAAGAATTTTTTTTTTGAAAAATATGAAAGAAAGCTTTAAAAGTAGTTTTTTTTTAGTACTTTTATCTTAAAATGTGTGAAAATTCTTAATAAAAAAAATTGTGCTCAAAATTAAACAAGTTGTTAAGGTTTTATAATTGGCTTTGAATAGTCTTAGAGGCGACTACTTCAACATATTGATCGCTGCTTCCTTTTAGCATGGTCAGGGATAAAAACTTACGTTCGATAATTACAAGAGGCTGCCTAAACATTTTAGTTGATAATTAAATAAAATTACGTATCGAATGGGCACTAGTTGATTGACCAATGTAATCAAGTCTTTGGCCTTAAATTCCATAGTTTTGTAGAAAGTGAGGTATACTCCCATACCTCACTTGGTTTTTAACTAGCCACAATAAGCTTATGGCAACTCATCATTTGAAAACCCTTAGAGCGTTAATTTAACTTAATATCGTATGCCCCAACATCGCGCGAGGTAAGGTTTCGGGAGAGTTCGCACTTAATCAAATGCCTTAAGGTCATCATTTAAGTATACCTCTAAACTTATGTCATTTCCCCTCTGGACAGGAAAGGTTGGTCGCAACAGAAGATAGAGAGATCGATACAGTTTAGGTTGGAGACTTTGGTGAGATCAAAGATGCCATTTTCACTCTGCTTTTCATAATCTGAGCTTTCATTTTGGATTAATGCATTCTTCATCTTGAGTTGTTTAATTGTTTAGAATTTCTTTAATGCCGTTCGGGTCGACGTGGGTGTTGTACCTGAATTGAATCAAACCAAACTGTCAAGGTACAGATTTTTTTTGCTGACTACCCAAATTGAAATGAAAATAGAATTGGAAATATCCAAAATTTTCAATTCAGTTCAGTTTGAATATTATTTATTCCCTTAGAGTTGACGATCTTCAATTTGCTAAGCTATAAAATGAAATTACACAATTAATCTTGATCACAAATTTATCCAACAAGTATAATCGGGTGCTTCAATTAATTCCATCCATTTTATATGATCGGAAAATGTAACACTGCCTTTCTAATTTTTCAGTTACACTTGAGGTTGATATGATGCCAATTAGGTGGTAAATTAGCAAAAGGAAGATTTAGCCGTACCACTACTGCTCGGACAATTGTCGAGCATTCATGAAGTTACTGGTCAGCTAAATGTACACATCATATATCTCACATACACTAACAGTGACCCAAAACAAACACCGGTACATGAAATCCACAAAGCCCAATACTCCCATTGGTCGTCACCATCTCAATTGCCGTCATCACCATGCCGATCTCCCTCTCCCACCAACCACGCGCCACCCCCCCCCCCTCCTTCCCCGAATCCACTGGATTTGAGGCTCGTTGAGTCGAGTTTGGACCTTTACCGTTGACTTTGCAGCAGAGGTCGATGGTCCACCTCGAATCAGAGAGAGAGATTTCCTTCCACATGCCAATGGCCGCATGGTAGCTACGGTGATGTCGACGGGGATAGCCGCCAGATGCACATCACCTGGGTGGTGGGGGGACGGTAGAACTGTGAGAGGACGAGAGAGAGTAAGGGAGATCAAAGGGGCGTTTTGTGGTTTTTCTAGTTTTGGCTAGATATTGATGTTTTATTTGGAAAGAATCAATAAGCACGTACTTCTATTCCGAATCAGAAATTTTGAACAGTTACCAAACTCGTTTTTTACTCGAGAATCGGTTCCGGGAACAGAATAAAAAAAAAAATCATTTCTGATCAGAATCTACTCCCGGGAACAGAATCGTTACCAAATGCGCCCTTAGTGTTTTTTCCGAAGTACACCCCAAGTGCAAAAAATTGGCACGTCGGGACACTTAAGTGCCAAAACTTTGAAATGTACACTTAAGTGCCAAAATCGGAATAAAATAGATTACTTAAGTGCCACTCCGCCAAAATCCAGCCAAATTGCCGACGTGACATTTTTCCGCGAGGTGAGTACAAAACGGCATTATTTTGCACGCTAACGTGGCGAGAAAATGCAAATACGACGTCGTTTTGTGTATGATGTAATAAATAATTAATATAAAAATTAATTAAATTAAATTTAAAAATATATTTATTTAAAATATTCTGAAAAACTAAAAAAATTAAAAACTAAAAATTAAAAAAATTAAAAAAAGGGGTGGGGGGGGAGGGGCGAAGGCCGGCGGCGAGGGCGAGCCCTCATCGCCGAGAAGGGCTGGCGATAGAGGGGGAGGGTTGGCCAGGGTCGCCTGCCCTTGGCCGACCGGCGAAGAGGGCTCGCGGGGCCCTTGTCGTCGGTCGGCTAGTGACCTCGGCCGACACTACCCCCACCGTCGCCAGCCCTTCCCGGCAACAACGAGGAGGCGGCGAGGGCCCACGAGCCCTCGCCGTTAGTCGGCCAAGGGCCGGTAACCTCGACCGACCCTCCTCCATCCATCGTCGGCCCTTCCCGCGACGGCGGGGAGGCGGCGGCGACGAGGGCTTAGCCCTCGGCCGTCGACCTTCAATCCCCACTTTTTTTAATTTTTTTTAAATTTTAAATTTTAAAATTTTTAGAATATTTTAAATAAATTTAGTTTTAATTTAATTTAATTAATTTTTATATTAATTATTTACCACATCATACACAAAACGACGTTGTTTTTCTTTTTTCTCGCCACGTCAACATGCAAAACGACGTTGTTTTGCACTCATCTAGTCGGAAAATTGCCACGTTAGCAATTTTGCCGGATTTTGGCTGAAGTGGTACTTAAGTGATCCATTTTGCTCCGATTTTGGCACTTAAGGGTGCACATGATAAAATTTCTTGGCTGGGGAAGAGTTTTTTTTTTAGAAATAGTTCTTTTCTATTTTTATTCCGATGACAATTTATGAGTAAAAGAACCCGTTTGGTAACTACACAAAATTTCTACTCTTGGAATAGAAAAAGAATAGAAATGTGTTTGATAACGTAACGATTCTTTTTTGTATTTATTCGTTTTTTATTCTTGGCGCGGCCGGGCCGGCGGCGCGGTCGCGGTGGCTCCGGGCGGTTGGAGGTGGCCACGGCAAGAGAGAAATAAAATAAAAATAAAAAAAGAAAATTTGCTTATTTCTAGAAATTGTTCCCGGGACAAGAAGCAATTTTTTTTTGTTTCTCGTTTCTATTCCCTGGCTAACTTTTCTATTCCGGGAAATAGAAATCAACTTGGTGTTACCAAACGGGTTTCTGTTCTTTTTTTGTTCCGGGGAACAAAAGAACAAAAATTCTTAGGAATAGAAATGTTCTCATGCAGACCCTAAGTGTACCTTTCCAAAGTTTTGGCACTTAAGTGTCCATTCGTGCCAAGTTTTGGCACTCCAGGTGTCCCAAACTCTGTTTTTTTCCATTCAAGTTTCTTGCTAGTGTTACATTGACACATTGCTAATTGAAAGTTTCATGAATGATTGCATATGGTCAGTGCCGCGACCTACCCCTCCAGGGGAGGGAAATAGGTTTAGGGGTATTGCCTAAAAGACGCGCCTATGGCCCATGATTAGGCGTGGGCTCTCCCAAGCCCATACCCCGCGTGACATTGGGATATTTTTTTTGGAATTTTGCACAAAATGAGTCGCCACTAGCCTATTGGGGTCGGTTAGAAACCAAATGAGATATGAGAGTATTCCTCACTTCCTATGCAACTAGAGATTCTCGGGTCGGGGATTTGATTACACTAATTAACCAATTAGTGCCCTTTCAGTACCTAATCTTGTTCATTTTAAAATAAATTATTTTTGTCGGGCAATTTGGATTGATTTTATACCTATCCACTAACATGTGAGGTGATCATGCGGGTATGCAATCATTAAAGTGATAAATAGCAACCAAGCTCCTAATTGCAGTAAAATTAGCGCATGCAACTTAGCAATCATAAACGTAATTAAATGTGTAAATTAAACCCGCAACATAATCAAAGTGCAAGCAAATAAAGGTATAATTACACTAAGAAGGTAAGAGATGACAATTCCCAACCAAACCCTACCATTTTTAGATTTTCGAAATTTTTAATTTTTAATTTTTTTTTTAATTTTTTTAATTTAAAAAAATATAAAAATAAAAGTAAAAAATAATTTTTTTAATTAAGAAAGAGATCGAATTTTTTTTAATGCTTAGATCGATTTTTTTAATGCTTTCTGAGTTTTTGAATTTTCAGAGACTTTTTGAATTATTTTTTAATTTTTTGATTTTTGATTGATTTTTTTTTTTTGAAGATTTTTAAGTTTTTAATGTATTTTTAATATTTAAAATTATTATACCTCAAGAAAATGGGTTCGGACCGGCTAAACCCAATCCGGCCCGTGGACCCAACCCAAACCCGGATCAATACTTTCGGATTTTTTATTATCGTTTTCATTTTTTTTAAGAAAATAATAATAATTAATTATTTTTTTTTCTTTTGTCTTTTCTCACTGCACCCCTTTTCCCTGCACCATCTGCTTCTGCGACTCCTCCTTCCCGAAGATACTTTTATCTTCTTTTCCCATATTTTGTTTTACTTTTCATTTTTTATATTATTTTCTTTTTCTCTTTTTTTTTCTTTTATTTTTTTCTCCCTTTTGGTCTTCTTCTCCTTCGTGCTTGCCCCCCTGCACGACTTCAACCCTCCCGAAGGCTGTCTTCTCCTTCCTCGCGACACTCCTCACCAAAAATTGTTTCTTTACCAAAACTTATTTGAACAATAACAACAACCGAAGCACCCAGCATCCCTTCCGACACCAGACCACCCCGACCAGCGTGAATCGCCGCCGGCCATCTAACTCAGGCGACGGCTAAACCATTTTCAGATGCGGACATCCCAGGCTTAAACATACATGATTATCCGGCGAAAATCACATGAAATCGTAACAAAAACGCAAAAGACGGGCACGGTCCCGCATATATATGACCAAGCGCAAATCAGAACAAGTTTAAATTTAGGTTGTTTCTCGGTTTTCTTTAAGACATTTTGTCAAACATATGAGGTGCATCAACTAGAAGGTGGACCTAGGCTCGTTTGGGGCATAGATTTGAGCAAACATCAACGCGACATATACGAGCGACACTCAAGATCCGCTAAGGGACAAATTAATCACATTTGAAATAGAGATGAGAACAACTGTCTCCCAGCCTTAACAAACTTGCAGGACTCATAATCGTTTACATATTTTCACAAGCATTTGACATGCACTACTAATACAAGGGATTTTTGCCTCGATCGAAACTTAAACACGGGCCTAGGCTCCTAATAAAGCACACCAGAACACCTAGAAACAACCGTGAAGGATTGGTAGGACCGGAGCTCGCGTGATCTGGTCGACCGCGAGCTCCAGCCCGACACCCCCCTAGAGAACAAAACGCAAGCGTTCAAGAGACCTACCTGGTTTCACGGGAAGGGCTGTGACGAACGGTGGCCTTCGGGTGGACGACTGACGACGGCAGAGCTTTCTTTCGAGCTCTCTCTCTCCCTTAGGCTCATCTTTGCCTTCTTCTCTCTCTCTCTCTCTCTCTCTCTCTCTCTCTCTCTCTCTCTCTCTCTGTTTCTCTCCTTGGTGCTAGTGTTCTATCCTTCGCCCTCTCTCTCTCTCTCTCGAGCTCGCTCTCTGGTGCTCTCTGTTCTTCGTTTCAACCCCCAGAACCAGTCCCCCCAAAAGCCCTCGTGTCTCTTTGCTCTATTCCTTTTAAGCTCGGTCGACGACAGGCGCGCATGGCTTCTGCCACCGCTAGCCTGTCGCGGCCGCTTGATCTCCGACCCTGGGATCACGCTGTCCTTTGCTTTCACGATCCTCTGCCTCGCCCCTGTCACTGTGCTGTTGCCCCTCTCCTCCTCTGCAGGTCTATGCGCAAAGACCAGTAGGAGGGAGATGACCGGTTGTGCGCGGGCTTGGCTAAGTGGGAAAGGAGGATGGGCCGAGCTGGTGGGCCGCGCGAGGGAAAGTAAAAAAAAAAAAGGGGAAAGAGAGGAAAGGGCCAGCCCAAGGCTTGTCCGAACCCGCCCAACCCCTCTTTTTTTCCCCTCGTTTTTTTTTTTTGTTTTTTGTTTTTTGTTTTTTGTTTCCTTTCTTCTCTTTTTTTCTTTATTTTTTTATTTTTCATTCATTTTTTTTAAATTTCGAATCTTTTTTATTTTATTTTTTTATTTTGGATAAATTTTAAAACTAGTGACGCAAATGCTCCTAATGTCTATATGTGATGCAGTTTTAATGAAAACATTTTTAAGGGGTTAGAAATTAATCCCTAATTTTCTAATGCAATTAATAAACATTGAACAAATTGTCAAAATTTAGGTATCAACAGTCAGGCAACAACATTAACGTGCAACGCATCTAAACTTCATAGCCTAAAGGAGAGAGAGAGAGGGGGCGACAATGGTGATCGCTGGAGGGGGGGCAGCTTTCCATTGGTCATTAGAGAGGGCCGTCCAGCAAAGGTGGGTGGCAGATGCCACCACTCTGATATAAGAAAATCAAGTTTGTTTTCTCATATTTGTTATGTTGTGTGGAGCAACGTATCAATGTCTTTTGGAGATCATATTACATCGTGAATAAAAGTAATAGAGGAGCAAGAAGCTAATAAATTACTTGAATAGCTTGGTTCGTACATCAAGTCAGATGACAAGGTAATATTTGCGATCCTAAAATAATTTCTTCAAAAAATTGACTCTTCAGAGCAAACTGCATATGTCAAAAACTTGAATTTGATTGTTAATCAGTTTCTGTGCCTTGTAGGGTGTTCAATGAAGTTTTAGATAGCAGGTCCATGCGTCTATTGCCTTCGCAATGTTTGCTCCCAGCAATGAAATAGACGTAATAGGTATTATAGCTTGACTATAATGGCTATTTTCGAAATGCCCCTTGCTCTTTTCTCCCTCCCACATTATCTTGATCCCTACCCCATGAGAAAGTGCCAAAACATTTTACTCTTCACATGTTTCAATATAAAGGATTAGTCAATTAAATAATTTGCTGAGTTTTGGCTTTCAAATTGGGCGAAGAGGACATTTTGGATCATATATATTTGTTTTTGGGTTTTTGAAGGGGGACCCATCTCTAGCACTAGCCTCCACATTCTCTTCATTCTTTATTCTCCCTATCTTCTCGTTAGATCTAAAGTTTAGTTTTTTCTTCTTCTTTTTTTCTTTTTTTTTTAAAAAAAAAACTTTTTGGACTGTACTCTTGTACTGATTGTTGAAAATAGTGAAACCCCTATCTCTCCCCATAGTTTTTCCCGTCTTGGATTTCCACGTATATTTTGTGTCTTGTGTGGTTTTGATTTTGCTTTTTATCCTTTGCTATATGTGCTTTGCTTGGTGCATTTTTGGTATTGTTCTGCAACATTATTAATAGCAAATGGAAGTACATTAAAAGTTAATCCAACTGGAAATAGCTAGCTCTTTTGGTACAAAACAAAAAAGAAACCACCGCATTCCTACCAGTTTATTACCGACTACAAGCACACATATCAAATGGTTCATGTAAAACTAAATAGTACTTCCGGCCACAACATACGCAAAATGTCCTTGAGAACAAAATGAAATCACGCTATGAATAGATGTCCATGTGCTTCATCGAGGATAGACTTATGTAATCGACACTTCGTTGACAGAAGGCACGGATCCGCTCGTAAATCGATCATGTCCCTTGCCATTCCCTATGAAGTTAATCATCGGTTCTGTCTGGCTTCGGAAGAAAAAGGCCGGTTCTCGTGGCAATGGCAGAGTAAGAGTTTGGCTGCTCAGCGTGAGAACAATGTTCGCCATGGTCGGTCTATTAGCCGGATCTTCCTGCACACATAGTAAGCCGATATGTATGCATCTGAGCACTTCGCTTCTAGAATAAGATTCTCCCTATGTCGGATCCACTATTTCCAAAGGCGCATTGTCTCTCCAATGTTTCCAAACCTAGAGCAGGTCAATTGGACACAAGAAGTGAACCACGGAATGATATTGTTGATTGAGAGTGCAAAAAACAAATAAATCGCATAAGAAACTTACATAGCTTGCGAGATCCTTGCCTCCATCAGATTGGTAGTAGTAGTTATTCCTTTTGCAACAAATGATCTCCAGGAGGAGGATGCCAAAGCTGTAAACATCGGACTTTTGAGAGAAATGCCCGTGCATCGCATATTCTGGGGACATGTAACCGCTAAAAACCACCACCAAAACCATATTGTTATACATACTTTTATCTTATAGTGATCGCATTTCAATTCTTAACAAGAAGGTACCTAATGGTGAACTTTGAAAATGTAAAACTTACTAGGTTCCCACAATTCTTCTAGTGCTTGCGTTAGTTTGATCGACTCCGAAAATCCTTGCCATGCCAAAATCCGAAATCTTTGGGTTCATATTATTGTCCAGCAAGACATTGCTAGCTTTTAGATTTCGGTGAATGACTCGAAGCCGAGAATCTTCATGAAGATAGAGCATCCCTAGAGCGATGCCCGATATTATCTTGTAACGTCTTGGCCAGTGCAATTGCCTGCTTTTCTCGGGGTCTATGAAGTGATATAAGGATGAGTAAGTATCATCTAGGAAGCCTAGTAGTTAGATTGAAAATGTTATATATGATCTAGTAAATGAGCATTTGATTATTTGCCCATACATTAGCCTAAGGCACAAACTTAAAGCCAGTGACGTAGAACAAACCAAACACAAAGTAGTCGAGACTCTTGTTGGGCACAAATTCATATACGAGTAGCTTTTCCCCTCCTTCCAAGCAAAACCCAAGCAATCTCACTAGATTTCAGTGATGTAGCTTTGCCACCAACACAATCTCGTTCTTAACACCTTGCCCTGAGCTATGAGATAGCTTCTTCACTGCTATTAGCTTCTTCACAGCTATTTCTTGTCCATTGGGAAACCTACCCTGGAAAAAAATTGTGAAAGGTGACAAGATCTCATTAACTCTTCACTTTTTTTCCCTTGATTTTAGGATAATGACTTTCTAAACTTTTAACTAACATGCAATTGTCACGGACCGACAATTTCTTGGCCGCGGAACGACCCATGAGGCGCCTGGCGAGCGGAATTCGCTAGGCCAACATTCCTTCTATAGTTGTTCCAACGAACAATACGGTAAATAGCTTCTCTATACGAGATCGTACAATGCCCAGCTTCGCTCGGGCATCTAGTCCATCGAGTGAGATAGCAGATCTCTTTAGGCTCAACAATTGATTTCGGCTGCCATGGCCTCATCGAAGAGCGGCATTAGCTCCCGACCAATTTGTGCAAAGGAGGCCAACCCCGCCTTCAACGCTTCTAAGTGATGTAATCCTTCTATCCTAGAACTCCTAGCACCAACCGTCTTGACGCCACTCCCACGGACTAGTTGTGTTCGTCCCCTCTGCATCCTCACTCTTCACTCGATAACCCCAAGCACCACTCACAAGTGTCACGAGTACGGGAGGATTCACGGACCGTGACATTCTCCCCCACTCAATTTCGCAATGCCCTCGTTGTGATATATTTTGTTACTTCCTTGCGTCCCTTAACCATTGATGCGCCACTTTTGGGATTTCACATCAAATGGTCACACTTGCCCAACAAAACAGGTTTTGCTCCATTGGTAGCCTCTTTTGATCTCAGCTGTTCGGGCCCTTCTCGGTCACCTGCACTTTCATTGGCAAGTGTGGCATTTTTCGCCAACCGCATCTTTTGGCAGCACCATTTTTTGCCTACTAAGCATCTTGACCCCAGCAAACCAAATGGAGGTTCTTTCCTTGTTGAAAATGTGGCAGTAGACCTCTTCTTCGAATTCACCGATCGATCTTGGAATGTTATCTCTATTTAGTGAGGATTCGGTTCTTCTCTAACCCATTGTCCGCTCGGTGAAGAACTGACCATTCCTAGTGCCCCCATTGTCATCCTAGGGGCTTTAGAGAGCCGCGCTTTGTTCGAGCACCTTTTGCCCTGACGATTCATTCTTCGCCCTCGTAGGACTGGGTAGACCACTAGTACTTCGCAGCTCAACCCACACTGGAGTGCGGAGTCCGATTCTCCGACTCACCCACTTACTAGAGATATTCTTGCTCTGATACCATGTGTCATGGGCCGACAGTTTCCTTGGCCGTGGAACGACCTGTGCGACGCTTGGCGAGCGGAATTCGCTAGGCCAGCCTTCTTTTCATAGCTGTTCCAGCAAACAATATGGTGAATATCTTTTCTGTACGAAATCGTACCACGCCCAACTTCGCTCGGGCTTCTAGTCCATCGAGTGAGATAACAGATCTCTTTAGGTTCAACAACTGGTTTCGGCCTGCCATGGCCTCGTCAGGAGAGTGGCATCAGCTCCCGACCAGTTTGTGCACAGGAGGCCAACCCCTCCTTTAGAGCTCCTAAATGATATAATCCTTCTATCCTAGAACTCCTAGTACCAACAATCCTGACGCCACTCCCACGGACCAGTTGTGTTCGTCCCCTCTGCATCCTCACTCTTCACTCGATAATCTCAAGCACCGCTCACAAGTGTCATGAGTACGGGAGGATTCACGGACCATCACACAATGCTATTTGTGGAAATATGTTGCCATTTCAATCGGGTCCCCAAAGATTTAAAATTGTTCGGTATGTTGTTATGCTTTTATAACATCCACACACAAGTCATTCTTATGGCTAGAGAGACAAAATTAGAAACTTTATTCTTAAAAATTCTTCAGAAAAAGAGGATGACATAGCACAATTAATGTCCATTTCGATTTAAGTGAATTGAAACTTCATGACAGGAGATTGATTCCATAATGGTTAAGATGTCAATGTACATAAGTAAAATCAAATCGGGCATCAAGCGATTTTGAAAGCATTTTACGACATTTACAATAACCAACGTACCTGGTAAACCTCCCCGAATCCACCTTCGCCAAGCTTGTTTTCTTGAGAAAAATTGTTCGTGGCTGCAAGTAAGATATCCCAAACAAATTGCAAGGACTTCAAGGAGGCGGTCTCGCTTACACCTTCATGAGTGAGCAACAAAGTCGTTTAGAATTACACCTTCAATCTTTTGCTTTTGTTTGTGTGTGTGTGTGTGTATGTTTTTTGTTTTGTTTTGTTTTGTTTTTTTTTTTTTTTTTTTTTTTTTTTGTTTTTTTTTTTCTGGAAAAACGACACTCTTACCACTTTCTTCTTGTGCCGCCTTATATTTCTTCTGTGCTCGCATTCTCCGAAGGCAACACCAACCCACGAAGAGAAGCATTAGAAAAACGACGACCGAAACGATGATTGCAGCCAAGGTACCTAATCATATAATCGTTTTTCTCAGCTCATTAAAAACCATCAGTCAATTGCTATCCTAACAGAGTGAACTGCCAGCATGCCTTATGCTGGGATTTGCGTATAATCACAAAGAAATAAAGAGTAAAAGCAAGAAAAGATAATTCGAAACACAAGATTTATTTTAGTTCACTTTTAAATTAGGGTTATATCCACTAGAGGATTCCACTATAATAAACACTTTGCACCTTTCTTACATCCCTTAATTACAAAAGAAAGAGATTTTATATACCCATTCATGGACTTGAAATTTAAACTAATGATAAAATATGGACTATAACTATAAAAGTACTCTAGCGGGTTGAGGGTACCGCCACCACCGAGGTGGTTTTCAGACCCACGCTAGCCCATTATATGCATGTGGTTTACTGCGTGGGTGCAATATTTTCTCCTACGCACTGTAACAAAACCTTTTTCCTTCGTGAGAAATTGACTCATGCCTGACTTCAACCAAACAAGAAGTTTAGACATTTCTATAACGAAGTTCGCTAAAAAATTCGTCAGTATAAGATATAAAGTGCAACATCAAGAACTAAAATTTAAAATGCTAGCTACTCTGGATTTTTGCCCAAAAAAGGATTAATACTATAAAAAAATCCTAAACGGGTACACTAATGATAAATTTACCATAAATTAATATTTTAACCATAACAAATCCCAAATTTGTATATTTGTTATAAATTCATCTTTCGTTACTTTCTATTAAATTTAATGAATGCCGCGAAAAATTACAAAATGATACACCTATGACAAACGAAAAAGGTTATAACCCCAAACTCGTACATCCATAAATTTTCACACATCATCCAACTTAGTAATTTGACTATAAAATTTAATATAAATTAACGAATGGTAAATTTGTAATAGATATACTAATTTAGGATTTTTCGTGATTTTAAAAAAAAAAAAAAAAAAAAAACACTCCCTAGTGTCGGTCATGATGTTACTTTATCCATGAGCTTTATCGCAACGTACCTTTGCCAATATTTTTACCGGGAGCCAGCGGAGCAACTGGAGGTGGCAGAGAAAACGGTGGTGGACTGGGGTTCGACTCCAAAAATGGGTACAAATCCCATCGGAAAATACAGCTCGGCTTATAAACAACGCCGCCTTGTTTTCCACGGCAACATTTATCATAATCATCAATGGCTTCAGACAAGCAACTCTCGCAATCGTTTGGCGACAAGTCGGGACTACACTGTGTCAACGAATAGATCGTCTTGTTGTCTGGCAACTTGGTCTGCCCCGTCGCAAACTTGAGCTTCGAAGAGCCGTTCGCGGCTTCACCAACTAGCCTTTGCGTCAAGTTCCTCCATATAGAATCGAACAGATCTTGGTCCATGGTGATGTTGCCGACGTTGTAAAGCCGAAGGGTAGGATGGGTTTGCAGTATGCCATAGATCGGAGTGTCCGAGTATCTGATAAAGCATGGCGGGTCTCCGGTTCCCCAGGAGTAAGCCGCCTTCTGGTTAGGGCACTTCACTACCAAATCTTGGACCGCGGAGCCCACGCAGCTCCCGCAGATGTCTGCCGAAGTGTCCCCCCTGCAGAAAGTGATGGCGTAGACGATGCTTGGGCTCTCCCCGGTGCTCGTGGCATAGAACCCCTCATGTGCGGCCACGTTGGGAGGGAGAGAGTTCAAGATGTAAGAGTTTTCCTAATGTGGACTACATTAATTGATATTGTAATTTACCGTTTAATGGTTACCGTTTTACGGAGTTTGGTCTAAGGTGAGATAGAAGATTTCTTAATTAGTCTAATATGGGGCTGGCTAGTGTGGGCCGAGTTGAGCTTGGCTCGTAATGAGGGGCTTGGTTGGAAACTCTATAAATAGTGCTTAAGTCTCTCCTCTAACCCTAATTTCACACGTATTCTCACCTAAGGGGCGTTTACCTAACGCTAAACATGATGGGCCGCCTCATTGAGCCAGTGTTACGGAGGGCAATAGAGGAGAAGGACTTGCGCGTGGAACATCATGTTTCCGCTTCCTCTTCAAGAACGATGGATCCTAAAACAGGTGCGTTAATCTTTTTATTTCATGTTCTTGTTCTGGTTATGGTGATCTAGGGATTGCGGAATTTGCATCCAACACAAGACAGCCTCGCGATTCTTCGCATAGGGGCTGCTCGACGTGAAGTTTCCAGTGGTGTTGTAGCAGTTTTGTGCGCGGGTTAGGTAGGTTTGGATCAGAACAGCCAGTGAAATGAGGAAGTAGAGAGTGGATGATGAGCGAGTCATGGTATGGTTTTTGTGTTGGTGCTGGTGCTGTAGGTGCTTCGAATGGCTTTGCTTGACGCAGGGTCGGAGAATTTTAATCTATATATCGCGGAGCTTGTGTGGTTGGTCTTTATGTAGCGGAATTCACTTGCAGCGGATAAGGTGAAGCGAAAAAAAAATAGACGAGAGAGAAGTATTATATGTGGACTAGTCAACACCCTCAACCAGAGAGCAAGATTTATTAGAAATTAGTTTACAAAACTGATTTATTAAGAGATATGTTTAATTGTGAGCGATCTTTTTTATTAAAAAATCAATAATAGCCCAATAGACCTTTTAGTAAATTTATTGTACAAACTAGTCGTGATTAATATAATATTTTTCTAAAATAAAATCCCGTGATGTTGGCCTAGCGAGGTAGAATTCAACTGGTGCGTAGGAATCGGACGTGTAGAACAAATTGGATATTTATGGAGACGCGGACTCCTGGAGTGCCATAACTTGCGAGAAAGGAAACTTAAGTGCCATACCTTACGAAAGGTACACTTAAGTGCCAAAATCGGAGCAAAATGGATCACTTGAGTGCCAATCCGGCCAAAAAATCCGGCCAAATTGCATACGTGGCATTTTTTCTGGCGAAGCGGCGAGTGCAAAACAACGCCGTTTTGCACGCTGACGCGTGGCCAAATAATGCAAAAACGGCATCGTTTTGAGCCGATCGACGTGGTAAAAAAATTATATAAAAATTAATTAAATTAAATTTAAAATTAAATTTGGTTAAAATATTAAAAAATAATAATTTAAAAATTAAATTTCTTTAAAATATTAAAAATAAAATTATTATTTTTTAATATTTTAACGAAATTTAATTTTTAAATTATTATTTTTAATATTTTAACTAAATTTAATTTTAAAATTATTATTTTTTCATATTTTAACGAAATTTAATTTTAATTTTATTATTTTTTAATATTTTAACGAAATTTAATTTTAATTTTATTATTTTTTTCATATTTTAACTAAATTTAATTTTAAATTTAATTTAATTAATTTTTATATTATTTTTTTATCACGTCAGCCCAAAACGACGCCGTTTTTGCATTATTTGGCCAAGTCAATCAGTGTGCAAAACGGCGTCGTTTTGCACTCGCTTCAGCTGGAAAAATGCCATGTCAGCGTTTTGGCCGGACTTTGGCTGGAGTGGCATTTAAGTGATCCGTTTTTCTTCGAATGTGGCATTTAAGTGTACCTTTCGTAAGTTATGGCACTTAAGTGTCCCTTTGTGCTAAGTTATGGCGCTTGAAAGGTTCTTTTGCCGATTTTTATGTCATGTAAAAGGAGTGGTGCAGATTTGAGTTGTGGAAAGACAATTCTGTCCTGTTGATGTCATTGTTAGTGGACTAGGTCAAGAATGTTCGCGCTTACGTAACATAAAAATTAAAAATCGTCCTAAAATATCTTGGGAAGACTTCTAGGTAGTGGAGTTGGACCAGTCACCTTATTTACCAATTTAATTATTAGAAGATGGAATTCCATTTATTATCTTCGATTGAAAAAATGTCAATTAATGTTAATTTTCTTATTGATTGGTTATATTTTTGTTTAATAATTAAGTAGTGGGCACATTTGTGAATCAGGCCCATGACACAGATTCAATAATTCTGTAAAATAATGAAAGTGCGAAAATTCTTGGTCTAATCATGCTAGAGCCAGTTTCTTACAGAGAGAGAGTAAGGAAACCATCATCCTAAGTAATTGGTAGATTTTTAAAAGATTTTTTTTGTATTAACTCTAACCCTTAACGGCTCAAGTATAAACTCAAAGTCATAGAGCTTTCCTTCTCTCTCACGTACTTAGTTGGATATATGATGGTGTACGTTATATAAATTCTTCTTTACAATAGTGATGGAAGTTACATATGATCTAGAAAAAAGTATATTTTCACATTGAGTGTGGGATTACAAGCTTTTTGGTTGGTTGCTGCTATGAGGAAAAATCGATGTCAAGGTGTTTTTGAATTTTTAAAGATTAACCTTACACATTATATAGTGTGCCTAAATAAGGATGAAGTCCTTTTCTGTAAAATGAAAAAGAAAAAACAGACAATATTTTCCTCTAACCTTGATAGGAGTCCTCTCGCCACATGTCTAATTGATGAATTATAAATTGTGAAAGTTAATGGTAAATATTAAATCAAAATAAAATGCATGCGATGTCTATATTTATAAACTCATCAATTAGAGATATGGTTGGAAGTCAATGGGAGTTTCTTCGGACATGGCAAAAAGAAAAACATTGACATCAAATTTCACACATATGAATTTCTTACTCAAATCGTAAGCGACAATGATTTCACAAGGGAAAATCGAGGTGATGTCACACACTCGAATAATTGTATTTTCACAATCACAGTCAAACTCGTGAAAATGGGTCCCACAAATTGATGTATCTACCATTTCGCCTAGTGTGAAAGGTCAATTCTCTATTACCTTCTTTGTAGGGATCAAGAATTGTTCAGATGAGTACTTGCCTCCAAGACGTGGCCTGGCTAGTGGCCGGGGATTTCATTGCCATTAGGGACCCGTTAAATCGGTTTGGGAGCTCTGACACCTAGATCCCATACTTTGATGATTTTAATCGGTGTTTAATTCAGGCGGAGCTAGAGGACCTGAGGTATGTTGGCTTTCGCTTCACTTGGTCCACTTCATCCGGGGTTAACCGGAAGGCTAGAAAAATTGATCGTGTGCTGGTTAATGCTAAGTGGAGCCTCGACTTCTCTTACTCGGAAGTGTCTTTTCGACTCTAAGCATTTCGACCATTCGCCTATGGTGGTTAAAGTATTACATCCAGTTCATCGAAGAAAGCCTTTCAAATTCTTTGAGTTCTGGACTAAGCACCTGTCCTTCCATGATATTGTTTCACAAGTTTGGGAGAGCCCGGGTGAAGGGGTACCTATGTATAGGTTGGTGAGCAAGCTTAAGGCCCTGAAAGGCCGTTTAAAGCAACTCAACAGAGATTCTTTCTCTAACATCTCCGAGAGGGTTGCTGCAGCTAGGAGTACATTCAGGCTAGCTCAGATAGGCCTTCAGTAGGACCCGACCAACAAACTTCTTGCAGAGTAAGAGAAGACTCATAGGAGGACTTTCGTGGAATTGAGGAGTCAAGAAGAGTCATTCTTCAGGCAAAAATTTAGAGTCAAGTAGCTCGAGGAAAGTGATAGGAATACCAAGTACTTTCACCAGTCCGTCGTTAGTAGACAACTGAGGAACATGATTCTTTCGGTGCTTGATACATTGGGCAATATGGTCACCATGCCGACCTTAGTGCAGCGCACTTTTGTCTCTCACTTTCAGGAGCTCCTCGCGCCGTACATTCTAGCCTGCATACCCTCCTTACTGGACATTCAGCAGGTTATTCGATACCCTCTCAACAAGGAGCAAGTTTGCTCTCTCTCACGCCCCTTCTCTGATGAGGAGATTCATGATACTTTATTCTCCCTAGCTGGTGGGAATGCTCCTGGACCGGATGGGTTTGGTGTAGAGTTTTTCAAGAACAATTGGGATCTGGTAGGGCCTTCGGTCATTGAAGCGGTGAAGGATTTCTTTACCTCGGGGAGATTTCTTAGGGAGATCAACAACACCATCCTAGTTTTGATCCCGAAAGTATCCAATGCGACTTCGGTCAACGATTACAGGCCTATTGCCTGTTGTAATACTATTTACAAATGTATTAACAAGGTGTTAGCTAATCGTTTGGCTGCAAATCTTCAAGATATTATCAGCCATTCTCAAAATGCCTTCTTCAGAGGGCGGCGAATCAGAGACAATATTCTCCTTGTCCAAGAGTTATTTGCTGGTTTCCATCTCCTTCTGCATGTTCCTAAGTGTGCGGTCAAGGTGGATTTTCAGAAAACTTATAATACGGTGGATTGGGACTTTCTTGAGCTGGTTCTTTGTGCGTTTGGCTTTCAGGACTAGTTTATACGGCTAATCATGTTATGTGTACGCACTTCTAAATTCTCCATTTCCTTAAATGGGGAACTACACGGGTTTTTCTCTAGCAGCTGAGGCCTTCGTCAAGGGGATCTCATGTCTCCCTACCTTTTCACCTTGGACATGGAGGTCTTCTCCGAGATCCTTAGTGCTCGTGCTACGCAACCAGGGTTCAACTTTTTTCTGGAGATGCAAGGCTATGAGGTTATCTCACATGTTCTTTGCAGACAATGTCTTTCTTTTTTGCCGAGATGATATGGCCTCGATTTATCTCATGAAGGAAGGTTTGGACACCTTCTCAGCATGGAGTGGCCTAAAGCCAAACAATAATAAAAGTGAGATCTTTCTTGCTGGAGGGTCGGATGAGCTGCGAACGAGATTCTTCTTGCCCTTGATTTCCTTGAAGGGAAGTTGCCGGTGCATTACACGGGAGTCCCTATCATCTCCTTGCGGCTCGGCAAGGCGGACTATGTGTCCCTAGTTGATCGTATAATGGCCAGGGTCCAATCCTGGACTCAGCGCTTCCTTTCCTTTGCTGACCGTCTTCAGCTAATAAGGTCAGCCCTTCATGCGATCCAAGCTTATTGGGCAAGTGTATTTACTATCCCTATTGCAATTTTGGACCGCATTGAATAGATCTTCAGATAATTTCTCTAGAAAGGCCCGGGCCTTGGAAAGGGTGGGCTGAAAGTTTCGTGGGAGGATGTGTGCCTTCCAAAGGATGAAGGTGGGCTTGGCATTCATAGGTTGAAGGATTGTAACAAGGCAGCGATTTGAAGCACATTTAGATCCTATTTACGGACAAGGAATCCTTATGGTGCAAGTGGATCCATTCGACCATCCTAAAAACAAAGAGTTTCTGGGTGGTTAAGAAGCCTACTTTTTGCTCTTGGGCTTGGAAGAGAATCTTCCATCTCAGATCTGAAGTCCGACTCTCCTTCCTCTAGAGGTTAGGGGATGGCCAATCGTTTCCGGTTTGATCACGGCACCCGAGAGGCCCCCTAAATCTTATATTCTTGGATTCGATGATTTATAACTATGGTTTATCCAGGCATGCTATGGTGGTTGATTTGTTTTCACCGTCTAGGCAGTACATGAAGACATTGTTAGAATCTTGGAGCAGCCCCTTCCTAACAATGTCTTGGCTAGAAAGCTCTTTCGATTTATTCTCGGTCGGTTCAGCATGGCATGTTGTCGGAACAAAGAAGGCTAGGGTTGATTGGAACAGTGCTATCACTCCAAGATATCAATTCAATCTGGCTTATTATCAAGAACCGTCTTCCTACCCAGGCCTTGCTTTTGTCATATGGTAGGATTGGGGAAGCGGTGTGTGCTTTCTGCAAGATGACGCCGGATTCCATCGATCATCTGTTTTTTGGATGTCGCATTACAACCAGCTTTGCTTTCTTTTGGGCGACTAGGTGCAACCTTCCTTTGCACAACAGAACCTAGCCAGAGAATCTTCGGTGGGCGTTGAAGTTTCTATCTGGTAAGAATTTCTATAGTTCCATCCCGGTTTTCCTTTGGTGCTCTTTGCTACTTTATTTGGAAGTTTAGGAATGACATCTTGTTTAGAGACCATATTTTGGCGGTTCCGGCAGTAAAGAATCATCTCCTTAAAGTTGTTAAGGACAAGGCTTTAACGTTCAGAAATGTTGAAGATAACCCGAGAAATAGGAGACTTCAACGCAACTGGGGGATAGATCCTTGCATCTTCTCTTCTACCCCTGCGGATCCTTAGTAGTCATTGGTGTGAAGTTAGGGCCGTTTTGGAAGGTTCTAGGCCACTAACCTCTCGGTGGTTCTGTTGCTTAGTAGTCTGGCTCTATTCTCTTCGTTGTTGACCGTGGATCGATGGGATGCTTGCTGTTTGTGGAGGGCAGTCTTGCCGGCCTAGTGGCTCCTTGGTGGTTCCTGTTGTTGCTTTAGTTTGTGCTGGCTATGCCAGCCTTTTCTTTGTTTGCCGCTACTTTGTTTAGCGGCTGTCTTTTGCATTCGGCTCCCTTCCACTCACTTTGACTTGTTGTCTTATTGAGTGCAAGTTTTGTGGAGCCGGATCTTTTGTAAATTGTTGGTTTAAGCTCAATATATTATTACATTCACCAAAAAAAAAAAAAAATTTAAGGAAAAATTGGGTTGTGGAAAGGAAATCAATTGAGTCCACTGATTTCGCTCAGCCCCAAAATTAGGAAAAGGTCAAGAATTGATGGGTCAGTCAAATCCCGTAGTGCCCCCAACCCATTCCATAATTCACATCTTTTTGTACGTTCTTCTTCACGGGTTCTTGGAAAAGACATTGCTTATATTTTCTTTTGTCTCGGGCAAAATAAAACATGAAATCACATTTCCCACCATTTAAAATAATGTGTAGTGATAGTTTTAATGTTACTGTTGCATACAGCGACAACGTCACATGTCTATGCGCATCACTGCAACATTATGTAACGCGTTTATGTGTATTTAAGCAATTTATATGAAAATTTGGTGGATGATTCGTACAAATAGTCCCCTTCAGATGCCATTGGGAATACTTCCAAGGTGAATTGAGTTAAAGGATGTGAATTAGTTTGTTCAACTCAAAAAAAGACGAAACGAGAAATTACTACATGATATTATTACTGTGAACATGCAATAGAATTAATACACATATAACGCACTAATTTTTGGATGTGGGACTTTTCAGTACAGCTTACACTTGCATTCAATCGTTCTGTATTGGTTACTCATGAACTAGCATTGAATAAATAAATACACGCGTGCAAGTTTCAACACACCGCTCTCGCGAACATATAATTACTTCATTGTAGAGTAGTTTGCAATTATCGTGATCCTTTTTCTAAGAGCATTGTAACTTGTAGATCAGGGTTATGAATTAGAACAATGGTGTAATTGATGGGCATGAATTTCTTTTATAAGCGTTAAATTACCTATGTATGTGCAAGCACCAATTATTTAACATCCATACTATAAAGTATAGGGCAAGAATTTATTCGGGTCATTTATTACCGAAAGCAATAGCAAATCATTCTTCGAATATGTAGTAATTTGTAAGGCATGCGGTGGCAACTCTTGTCCAAGATAGACTTTCTGTGGATTTTGGTACCTGTGCCACTAATTTACACCCCAGCTTTGTAATCTTGCCCGATCAAATGGCCATATAAATTTCCGTATTATCTAAACCCGAATAACGACTTTCTTCCTCGTTTGAATCATGACGCTTTGTTTGGCAGACCGAGGTGTAGTTGGTAACCTGTTTCTCCTGATTGAAAGAACAATATTTTCCCCTTCTTAAGTCTCATTATTTAAACCTGAATGAAAACTTTATTTTCCTCGTCTGAATCATAATACTCTGTTTGGTACCCGAAGCATCCGGAACTCAAGGATCAGTTAATAACTCTCTTTGGGAGCTACCCTTTGATAGGGAGATTCCACTTGATCTTGCGTTAGCCTAGTGTTGAACCTCTCGTTGAATATTCCTTTATCTTTCTCCTTGCTTCAATCTTTTCAAGATTATAATTATTACTCACATATTCCACGTCCACCAAATTAGCTGTAGGATGATCCAAATCTTCATTACCAACCTCAATCGGGCTCCCATCATCATCCGCATTTCCAACCACATATACAACCACATTACTAGCCACATGTGCAACCCTTTCCACATTTACATTATCTAGACCTTCCATTTCCTTTGAGTTCCCCCCAATCTCAACATTTTTCTATCATCATCACCATAAATATCAATTAGGTCAATGATTTCACAATGTAGATGATGATATATGAAATCAATCACTGCAAAGTTATCTCTTAACAACCTAAGACCATCTTTGAAAGTATTATTTGTAGGAACTCTGTAACAGAGTTTATCAATTTTACACCAAACTGTAGGATGCAAATTGCACAATCCCAAGATCTCCATAACCAGAATAAGAGCATGCATAATAGAGTAGAAAGATTAACGCACCTGTTTTGGGATCCATCGAACATAAAGCGGAAGCATAAAAGGGATTACCCATCATCAAGGGGATCCACGCATCAAATCCTTCTCCTCTATTGCCCTCCGTATCACTGGCTTAATGAGGCGGCCCTCCTCACGTTTAGAGTTAGGTAAACGCCCCTTATGTGAGGATACATGTGAGAATTAGGGTTAGAGGAGAGACTTGAGCACTATTTATAGAGTCTCCAGCCAGGCCCCCTCATTATGGGTCAGGCTCAACTCGGCCCACACTAGCCAACCCCATATTAGACTAATTAAGAAACCTTCTATCTCACCTTAGACCAAACCCCGTAAAACGGTAACCGTTGAACGGTAAATTACAATATCAATTAATGTAGTCCACATTAGGAAAAATCTTACATTCTCCCACTTGGACTATATTAATTGAAATCATCTTGTATGTGCACACTTTGGTCTAGAGATAATTCTTAATAGTCAATCATATCCTATAAAGTCTTAAACACCGAATCATGGCAGAACGCATGTATACACACGAGCCTTCCATGGTCACGAATGTTCTCAACTTTATTGATATGGATTCAATATGGTAGTGTGGCAAATAGATAATATCTCTCATAGAGAGATCCCATTTGTCAGTCACCATTCTCTTACTTTAAGTGTCACAAAAATTTGTGCCACGAGAGAATGCCCATTCTCTGACCTTAAGCGTAAAAAAGAACTTGTGCCACTAGAGAATGTCTTTATGGTTCCAACGAACCCACATATGCCTTGTCCTTACGGTTAACATTTCTTTATGTATAACAAGGCATATGCCCAAGGCTAATAACCGGATGCCCCTAGCCTTCACTCAAGGTTTATACAATACCTTGAGACTTTATCAATATGTATTCAACATAATAACAACACATTCAAAAATATTTTATTGAATGCAAAAGTTGATACATATCAAACCGTTACTAAATGTAACAAACACAAATGTGAACTTTATCAGAGTAAAGCCAAAATAACTCCCACTAAACAATAGCATCTCATGATGTTCCTAGGCCTATGCTAATAACATGTCGCTCAAATACACATGGGCATAGGCCTTTAGTTAGTGGATCTGCAACCATATCATCTGTGAAAATATATTATATTATAACGTCACATTTCTGTACCGTTTCTTTTTTGTCAAAAATTTTGACCGACATATATATGACCCCTTGAGACCTCTGTAGTTAATAAATAATACTACAAATTTATTATCTCAATACAGCTGTATGGGTCATTCCATAAAATTAAAAACGGTCAACTTCTTAATGAGATTTCGGAGTCTAATAACCCAAGTAACAGTCTAAAAGATTGTTACAAACTCTACTTCCATAGTAGAAGATGACATAAAACTTTATTTACTGCAGTTCTTACTAACATAAATATGTATTATGTTATTGATCTCATGTCATCATAACAGTCAGCAAAATCTACATCTAAATACCCTATTAACTGCAAGAACTAAACATGTCTGTAAATTAACATATAATCTCTTGTCCTCTTTAAGTACTTTAAAACTTTCGTGGCAGCAACCCAGTGATCGTGTCCTGGATATAATTGATATCTGCCTAGAAGTCCAGTCACAAAGACGATATTTAGTCTAGTGCAAATTCGAGCATACATTATACTTTTAAATGCACTGACACAAGGTACACCCTTTATTAGATTTTCTCAATATCTAAATAAGGACAATGTAATGGATTCAATCCATCACCCTTAACAACATGAGCAATTCCTAGCTTGTAATGATGTATATTGAATATTTCTAATATACAATCAGCAAAAATAATCCTTACAGACATTAGTATAAAGGATATAAGATGTCTCAAGGTCACAACTTGTAAGCAAAATATCATGTACATATAGTATGAGGAAAAATAAATTTCCTCCCACTGACCTTGCAGTATATTGAATTACTTTGTTTCCAATTGAACAAAATAACAACACTATGAAACTTTAATAATATTGTTTGGAAACTTGCTTAAGACCATGAATTAAAACTTTTCAATCTACACACAAGTTTACTTGAATCATCTACTGTAAAATCCTCCAGTTGCACTATATAGATTTTGTATTTATTTTGGCGTAACTCCATATCAAAATAAACTATTAATGCCACGTTCACTCTGAAATAATCTTTAAAGATACTGGAAAGAAATAATTATTTATTCACTATAAACTATCCACCCCTCTTTCAGAATGAAAACTTTATCATATTTTATGGCATCTAATCACATACTTGATTAAGAACAAGAAACGATATTTATATATATGTCGCTAAATCAACCATGTAGTGGATATTGTAATCATGCTCTCACAAATAGACTATGTAGTCTAATGGTATAACTGATTATCTTTCCCTAACAAATCTCCTAAATAAAGCTACAACCACTTCATTCTACACTTGAGAGGCTTAAGAAATTTCATTATAAACTATATCAAAAATAGTACCTTGAACCTCAACAAGTTTAGACTATGGTACAGGAGATTCCACAATTATCTGTATAGGCAAAGACAAAGACACGGTAACTTTCATCATACTATTATCTTTAATAGTCTAAGAGTAGCTATCCTCTACAATTACGTCGATCTTTAGAAACTTTACTGTATGTGATTCCATAATTCTTATACCTTCATTAGGGTCATAAAAACAATACCCCTTTGAGCAATCTGAGTAAGATGCAAAATAATTTCGAATGGATCTAAATTCCAACACACTTAATATTGGATTAGAGAACCTCACTTCTACATAACACCTCTAAATTTAATATGATTCAAGTAATTTATGTCTAGTCCATAACTCAAAAGAAGTTTATGAAACAACTTTGGTAATTAAACACATTTTGTATGTAAAAAAGTTGCTTTCATAATATCAGTCCACAGAAGACCAGATAAATTAGTCTTACTAATCATATTCATCACCATGTTCATTATGGTGCTTCATGCCTTTTGGCCAAATCTTCTTGTCAGGATTTTTATGAATAGTAATTAAATTACCACCCTAGAATTTATCAAATATTTGACAAATGACCCTTTAAGCTATTCCGCATTGTCATACTTGCCAAAATACTCATTGTCACTGTTAAGCATGACAACTTTTAAGACTAATTATGACCAATTTATTCTTTATCTCGCCTGTTTTCCTTAAATAGAAAAATTTTGGAAACAACCTTTTAACCATATACGAGATGTATATGTCATTAGGACTTAAACACAATTTTTGCAGATGTGTCCTAATTTTGATATCGGACAAGACATAATTTCAAGCAACTAAGGCTTCCATCATCTTATAGCAGTGCAGTCCGCAGCAAACCACTTTTCAAGTGTTCCAGAATGGAACGCTTCATGGACAGTAAGCAAATTCTATTGCTCTTTTCTCAAGCAACAAATCATATGTCCACAACTTAAAAGTTGAAACAGTAAAAATCTCAATAATAGTGGAGTTATTAATTACAGGACTAAAATAACAAGTAATATATAATTAGCATCATGTGAGCCTTTGTGTAACTTGATGTACAAGTACACATCTAGAGAGTTACACGCATAATCATATAACCACATTTTGGCAGAATACATGACATGCAATTGTACACTCCCCACATAATAGCAGTTATGAGAATATATTCCAATCTTCGTGAATTTATCACCTTTGGGCATATGAACCACTAGGATCAGTCACTCCTCCACTACACCATCATGTATCCCTCCATGAACTAATACACAATCACCTCCTTTGGGAGTACGACTATGCATTAGATCAGGAGACATCCCAATCAATATACGAGACCGAAATTTCTCAAATCCAATCAAGCGTGCCACTTTGGCGGTCACTACTCAATTAAATCATTGAACTCTTTCATACCGGGGATATAAACCTTATTGCTCACATAACAAGCAATGTGTGTAATTAGCATTATGTGAGAATTGTGTAACTTGAGGTATAAGTACACATCCAGAGAGTTACATGCAAAATCATATAATCACCTTTGGGCAGAATACATGACATGCAATTGTACACTCCCCACATGATAGCGGTTATGAGAATATATTCCAATCTTCGTGAATTCATCACTTTTGGGCATATGAACCACTAGGATCAGTCACTCCTCCACCACACCATCATGTATCCCTCCATGAACTAATAACAATCACCTCCTTTGGGAGTATGGTTACGTATTAGACCAGGAGACATCCTAATCAATATACGAGACCGAAATTTCTCAAATCCAATCAAGCGTGCTCACTTTGGCGGTCACTACTCAATTGAATCCTTGAAACTCTCTCATATTAGGGATATAAACCTTACTACTCACATACACCATATACATGTGATTTTGACTTTAGTGATAGGGGCAGTAAATCACCAAAATCACATATCATGCTAATTACACTGCTTTATTCATTAATAAAAATTAATCAAACATATATATATATATATATATATATATATATGATCTGAAAGACAAACTACAATGAGATCACAGATCACAGTAACATAAGAAACTTCTCATAACAAAGAAGAAAACATCTCTTGTGCATCTCGATTACTGATTACTAGAACAAATGCCGATCCAAAGAATCCCTCACAAGTTAACATCAATAGCAATACATGGTACTCCAGATTGACAAGCTTGATAGATGATCAACTATTGCTCATGAGTTTCATAAGGTAAAACATGACTCCAAGGCCAATAGCTGATTTATTAGCCAATTTTAAGTAACAAATTATCATTGCATCAACCAGTGGCCTATAAATTGAGTCAAAACACAAAACCAAATATCTAAACTATAACAATAGATACTATTGCTCTGTGTAAATACTATCATACTTCTTAACCATAAAAAAATATTCAACTTGATGGACATTAACCAGCAACCATATGAGTTTAGGTACAATATGCAATAATCTTAACTGATATGCATTACCCACATTCAGCAGGTATGTTAATCAGTACAATCAGTTTGGTCACGAGTTCTTAAGACGTCCATCATTCAAAGATACCAGTGTGTCAAGGAGTATGCTTGAGCAACAAAAGTTTCATAACATTTACTGCTTCTCATCACCTCAATACATAGTTCAAATACTATCCCATACTAATTGTATCTCATTAAGCCAGTTTCAATTTATAATAAAGTTTGATTTTATTAATGAATCACACATTCATAATGTTTATATGATAACATACTAGTAACCCATAATTTGTATTTCCAAAATCACAGAAAATACAAGAAAAAAATGCAAAAATACAATAAAAAATACACGTATTTAGGGCTTTGTATGTATTTTCACATCCATAAAATCATCAAACGTGTAAAATAAATACACCATGACATAGAGAATAAAGATATGAGTCCATCACTGCCGCCACGCGCCGAACGGACGCTCCACGCGCCCGCACGCGCCGCTGTGTGCGCGGCGCGTGGAGCTCACGCACGAGCCGCGCCCCGCGCGTGGGAGTGCGTGAGGGCACGTGACCGCGCGTGAGACGCGTCTCCGACACCCTGGCGGCGCGTGGCTGTGCGTGGGGGTGCGTGAGGCCTCCCCCGGCAACGCACCGCCGACCATCTTACTCGTCTCGTCGAGCCCAGTCCGAATTTGTGATTTTATTTTATTTTTATTGAACAAAAAATCTCGAAAATCACAAATTATGGCAAAAAATTTATGCTTTCAAGTTCTAGGGTTATGGTTGCTCTGATACCACATGTAGGATGCAAATTGCACAATCCCAAGATCTCCATAACCATAACAAGAGCATGCATAATTGAGTAGAAAGATTAACGCACCTGTTTTGGGATCCATTGAACATAAAGCGGAAGCAGAAAAGGAATTACCCACTCATCAAGGGGATCCACGCATCAAATCCTTCTCCTTTATTGCCCTCCGTATCACTGGCTCAATGAGGCAGCCCCCCTCATGTTTAGCGTTAGGTAAACGCCCCTTATGTGAGGATACATGTGAGAATTAGGGTTATAGGAGAGACTTGAGCACTATTTATAGAGTTTCCAGCCAAGCCCCCTCATTATGGGCCAGGCTCAACTCGGCCCACTAGCAACCCCATATTAGACTAATTAAGAAACCTTCTATCTCACCTTAGACCAAATCCCGTAAAATGGTAACCGTTAAACGATAAATTACAATATCAATTAATGTAGTCCACATTTGGAAAACTCTTACACAAACCTCTGTCACAATAGGGTTGGTAATATGAAAGAGTGAACCCTAATCTAGGTCTATTTCGATAACATTGTCTCTTTCACTTCCGCATTCAAAGGACTAAAGAAAACTATAACAGAGACATTGTGGTACCTGGTCGGCCATTAGACACGCAAAGGACCAAAACTATGTGATAAACGTTAAAATATGTCTCGAGTTTGAGTCCAATGTGAAATTTTGAATATTCCGAATTGGATATATTGCGGATGTTCGTAATTGAGCAAAGAAGATCTGAAGATCAACTTCCCAAAGTTTGAATCTATTTTGGCCACTAAAAGAGGAAAGTTCAACTTTGACTTGGATTTGGATTTTGTTTAAAATATACGAGAGATATGTTTTGGATAAAATCGGGTAAGACAGGAAACAGAATCCTATGAGAAGTTGGCAAAACAATAAGGTTTTCACTTATATATAGACTTGTGGCCGTGGGTGGTATGTGTGGATCACAAATTGTCTTGAAGCGCCGCGTGAGTGCTTGGTGTTCCGCCGTTGATCATGAAGAGTTGGTCTTGAAGCGCCGTCTAGTCGTCGAGTGCTTGGGATGGATTTTCTTTGTTGTTCTTGTCCGTGAATTACATCCAAGAAGATTTAGTGTTCAAGCCAATTAAATCTTGTGATAAGATTTGCATGTAATTCCTTCGTGAGATTGAGAGGAATTCTGGGGCTAAACACTGTGTGCGTTATTGGATGTAATTGGGGTTTGGGAAACACCGAGAGAGTGTTTGAGTGACTTGAGTGTGTAATCTCATTGTATCGCTGGATCTATAGTGAAATTCGCCGCTGCTCTCCTCGTGGACGTGGGTCTTTACGACTGAACCACGTAAATCTGGTGTCCGATTTATTTTCTTCTTCTATCTATATTATTGTTCGATCGCTCACCCTATCGCAACAAGTGGTATCAGAGCCAGGCTTGGCTGAGTTGAAGCGAATCGATGGCGACAGAAGAAGTAAAAGTGAGAATCAACAGATTTGACGGGAAGGATTTTAGTTTCTGGAAGATGCAGATTGAAGATTATCTTTACAGATGAATCTGCACTTGCCTTTATGCGGGGAGAAACCAGAGACGATGAAGCAAGCTGATTGGGATTTGCTGGATAGACGAGCTATGGGTGTTATTCGGGCGACGTTGGCTCGTAACGTCGCGTTTAACATCTGAAGGAGAAGACCACCTGCTGACGATGCAAGCCTGTCGGATATGTATGAGAAGCCCTTTGCGATCAACAAGGTCTGTTTGATGCGACGTCTGTTTAATTTGAAGATGAGCGAAGGTGCGTCAGTTGCAGATCATATCAATGAACTCAATGTGATTGTTAGTCAATTGAGTTCAGTTGAGATTGACTTTGAAGATGAGGTACGTGCTTTGATTCTGTTATCCTCATTGCACGATAGTTGGAATACTCGTTATTCTCTGCTGTTAGTAATTCCTGCGGGTCAACAAGTTTGACGTTTGATGGGGTTCGAGATTTGATTCTGAGCGAGGATATTCGTAGAAGAGAATCTGGCGAACCTGTATCTGCTGCTTTAGTAGGTGAAAATAGAGGAAGATCTAGAACACGTGTGGGTAATAGTAGTACTAATATGAACAGATGTAGTCAATCTAGGACTGCTAATGTTGTCTGTTGGAGCTGTGGCAAGAGGGGGCATCTTAGAAGGGATTGCCTTAAGCTGAAGAATGAGAAGGGTAAGGGAATTATAGTTGATTCTGCAGATAATGTTGCAGCTGTAGCTGATAATGCCGATTATGTCTTGTCTGTCACTAATTATTCATCGTTTGATGGATGGATTATGGATTCTGGTTGTTCTTTTCATGTCACACCAAATAGAAACTGGTTTATCACTTATCAGTGCACGGGTAGTGATAAAGTCCAGTTAGGGAACAATGTTGAGTGCGATGTTGTGGGTGTTGGTGATGTTAAAATCAGAATGCATGATGGTATTGTGAGGACATTGACTAGAGTAAGGCATGTTCCAGAGTTGAAAAAGAACTTAATTTCCTTGGGTGCCCTAGATTCAGCTGGTTGCAGGTATTCTTTAGAAGATGGAATTCTGAAGGTTGTTCGAGGTGCCATGGTAATAATGAAAGGAATCAAGCACGGAGGCCTGTATAAACTTCAAGGTGAGACAGTGACAAATTTCGCTGTGAAGACGTCGGATGCATCTGTTCGAAAGTCTATTATTTGCTCGAGGAAGACACGGGTGTTTGTGCCAATGCACAAGTTTGATGCTGGTGTCAGGATCTCGCGGTTGAGAGCTTTGATCGAGACGGAGACTAGTAAGTCGATCAAGCATGTGCGGACTGACTATAGCATGGAGTCTGCTCGGGAGCTGGCAAATAAATTCTGCATGAAAGAGGGCATAGTGAAACATCGCACTAGTGCCAATAAATCACAACAATTTGCAGAATTGACGAGAAGAACATTACTAGAGATGACCCGGAAAATTATCTCTAGTGCTGGTATTGCTAGGAGAATCCTAGCTGATGTGCTTAGTACGATAAGCTGCTTGGTGAATAGATCCCCATCAACTGCTATTGAATGGCGGATTCCTGAAGAAGTGTGGTCAGGTAACGTTGCTGGTTATTCTATCATTAGAATGTTTCGTTGCCCGTGTTATTTTCGAGTGAGTGATGGTAAGCTCGATGGGAGGGCAAGGTGCATATTCCATGGCTATGCACAAGGTGAGCGGGGTGATCGATTGTGGTGCCCAGATTTAAATTCACTTGTTAATGTAAAGTAAAGAAGTTACTTTTGACGAGTCTCGATACTTCCGGCTAGGAGTGATTATAGCGGTGTTCAAACGGATCTGAACGGTGTTCAGCTTGAGGTGGAGTTGCGATTAGAAACTCCTGAGGTAGCAAGTACGAGTACTAGCAAAGTAATCGACACGGATGGTGCTTGTAGCGAGGTGGAGCTTATAGAGCCAACGATTGCTGTAACTGCTGATATTGACAAGGTATGTATTCGATCTCCTGATAGATATGGATGCAACAATGGTTTTGCTTTATCTATGGTTAAGGAGGTTGCGTCGGAAAATCCTTGCGGAGCAGTTAAAGGTGCATGTGGAGTTGGTATTCTGATGAGGTCCTCGGTTATGGCGAAGTTCAAGCGAGGCTTGGACTTGGATAATATCTGTGGCGGTTGAGCCCATCGGGGCTATGGAAGAGTAGTAGCAGAGTTTGAATTTTTGTGAAGCGATTGCAACTTGGCTCAAACGTCGAGCCAAGGTGGAGATTGTTAAAATATGTCTCGAGTTTGAGTCCAATGTGAAATTTCAAATATTCCGAATTGGATATATTGCGGATGTTCGTAATTGAGCAAAGAAGATCTGAAGATCAACTTCCCAAAGTTTGAATCTATTTTGGCCACTAAAATAGGAAAGTTCAACTTTGACTTGGATTTGGATTTTGTTTAAAATATACAGAGATATGTTTTGGATAAAATCGAGTAAGACAGGAAACAGAATCCTATGAGAAGTTGGCAAAACAATAAGGTTTTCACTTATATATAGACTTGTGGCCGTGGGTGGTATGTGTGGATCACAAATTGTCTTGAAGCGCCGCGTGAGTGCTTGGTGTTCCGCCGTTGATCATGAAGAGTTGGTCTTGAAGCGCCGTCTAGTCGTCGAGTGCTTGGGATGGATTTTCTTTGTTGTTCTTGTCCGTGAATTACATCCAAGAAGATTTAGTGTTCAAGCCAATTAAATCTTGTGATAAGATTTGCGTGTAATTCCTTCGTGAGATTGAGAGGAATTCTGGGGCTAAACACTGTGTGCGTTATTGGATGTAATTGGGGTTTGGGAAACACCGAGAGAGTGTTTGAGTGACTTGAGTGTGTAATCTCATTGTATCGCTTGATCTATAGTGAAATTCGCTGCTGCTCTCTCTCGTGGACGTAGGTCTTTACGATGAACCACGTAAATCGGTGTCCGATTTATTTTCTTCTTCTATCTATATTATTGTTCGATCGCTCACCCTATCGCAACAATAAATACCTTTTTATAATTCACATAAACAAAACAAGTGGTCCCAAAAAATTGAAGATTCTGGCCATACAAAAAACACCAATTTTCGGAAGACCCTAAATGCAGTACGTCTGGATTCCAAAGTCAAATGCAGCATTGACAATGGAGTGAATGCTTGATGCGCATTATGTGAAGGAACCTTCGTTCCCTCCAATGTCCTCACTTTGTTTTCCTCTAAATGTTGATTCGCTGCATGTAGGGCTCGCGCGAAGAAGATGACCGAGGCATCCTATTTGGAGATGCAATTACGAGACGATGCCGTTTTGAAATGTTATAGGGACAAAATAACATCGTTTTAATATATCATGGACAACATAGTTAAATAAACCACCACATAATAGAGAGAAAATTAATAAATAAAATCATGTCATGTCATCCTTTTCTATCCATCAATTTGGATGGAGCTAAGGCAAGAACTTAATTGCACCAGTATTACAAGTTTTAGGATTATATTGCACTATCCAAAAGTTCTAGTACACAGTTACACTTCTGCGACAAGTTTTATGAATTTTGGTGCACTTTTCCTAGATTTTATTGCACTATTACATTCTCTGACTCAAGGGCACATATATCATTTACGTACAAATATTTGCTTTCCTCTCGATTTATTCCTCTTTTTAGACAAAGTAATTCTTAATTCTTTCACATAATTTCTGTGTTTCCCTCTTGCAAACAATTAGCAGAAATACATTCCTTCAAGAATTCTATCCCTGCTCCATATTTCCGTACCTCTTGAAAATATATATATATATATATATATATATATATATATATTTTAAACCCCAAACACCGACAGTCTGCAAGACTTTGGTCATGTGGGAGGCTTCCTCCCTTGTCCCAATTGACGAGTCTTCTACGCAATTTAAAGTAGCCGTCGCGGCACATCGGTCGTCCTATAGGGTGACCCATCTGGGAATTGAGTGCACATGGAAGAAAAACGCTTTCGCTTTTGTTTCTTTCTTTCTACGTCTCTATTGGCTGACTCGACTAACAACAGTTCCTTTTCCCATTGACTCTACTGCCAGATGGCGTACTGCTATGATAATTGCATGTGCAGTGAAGTTGCTCATCGAGGGTTTCAATTTGTGGTGTATGATCCCAGCAACAGCATTTGCCCTAAAATTAATATGTCGCCTGATGCGACTCATTATTTCACCTTGGACTACAAAGGGAAGAGAATTTCTATATAAGAATAATCTCACTTGGGGTGGTATAATTCGAAAGGAAGGAAGGGATCTCAATAATGATGAGAAAAGAACAGAGACGATATACAGAAATTGGGTTGATATGGTGTTTGGATATTGGTGAGGGAAAAGAAAGGAAAAGAACGCGGACACAAATATCTTTGTTATGTATCTAGAAATAGACGTGGAAGGTATAAGTGAGAAAAAAGAATAAATTTGCTTGTTAATATACAAATTCTTTCTTATTTGGAGAGATTCAAAGAATTTGAAAATGTTCATAATATTGGCTTTATCAATCCCTTCTAATCATGGGAGGTTTTGAGCTAGTTTCGCTCTCTCCTCTCTCTTTAGTTTGTATTTTATTGTTTTTTTTTACCTTTTATTCTCTCTCGATTTAGATTTGTGAGCTCCCTTTTCCCGATCTAGTTCTTGATTTAAGAGGTTGAACTCTCCTGATCTAACTCTAGATTTGGCAGTTTAATAAATATACTTTTGGGGATTTGATACTCTTCTACTTTGTTTGTGTACAAGTTCTCTACTTTCAGCTTCAATGATGATCGCAAGAGTTTTGACGTCTCGTTGAATCATGAAGATTTGTTCCTCCATATGTTAGATCTGTGTTTGTTCAACCTATTTTGGTTATCTCCCTATGGTGGTGGTGTAGAGAAAGCCAAACTTAGGTGCACACTGCCAACTGGCAACATTGTGGTTATTGGAGAAAGAATTTCTGGCATGTGCTCATCACTAACAAAGACACGGAATCCAATGATCAGTCACCGATTATTTTGCTTGATAGATCCATTCTTGTTGAACAAGTGTGTGCTTAACTTTGTTGATGCTCCGTTGATATTCCTTGTTTACTGGATTTGGCTTTGCTTTTTAGTATTCTTGCTCTATCTCGATTTGCTTTGTCATAAAAACTACGTACTTATTATTTTATCTTTTGAACAATAAATATAAATTTCTTTAGACAAAAAGAAAAAATCTCTTCTAACCTCTTATAATATTTTCTGTGTCTCTTTCCGTCCATTAAAATAATTAGATACACTTTTAAAAATTATCTTCTGTCCTAATTTCTCCTAACAAACGCTAATGATTAGAAGAGAGAATGATCGTAATTATTGGAAGAATAATCAAAGGATTGTATTGGTTTTATCTCATGATCCGTAATCTAGAGTACTAGTCTTGCCATTTTTTTTTTATTTCAAATTTTGAGTATTAGGGACTATCATGTTGGTCTTAAAACCGTTTCAAACAATTCATAATAAATTTCCTGCGCAATAAATTTAATGTACATTTTATATTTACAATGAACAAGTTGAGGTGTTAAAATATATTTCAAATTTACGCCCATTTAACCAAATCCAATCCTTAAAAGAAAAGTAGAAAGTGGACTTTGGTACGTGATCTTGGTAGAAGTACATAAAGAGAACATCTTCTGTTATACAAGTCATATTTTAAACTCAATCTCTGACAATATCAATGTTCGATGAAAAAAACATAATTTGCGATCTGATTGAAGATTTGTATTGATTATAATTGAGAGGGGTTGTGGTTATTTTAGGACTAGAAAGATTAGAAGAATTTATTTACTTTTTTATTGAGTCTTCTTGTATAATATATACATCCTTGTAATAGATACATAAATGAATGAAGTGAATACATTTTTTTCCTCTCCATACAACTTCCCACATTTTCCTTTTGCTTGGATTCGTGACATGGTATCAGAGCATCTTCGGATCTTGGCATAGCTTCCGCACTTCTCTCTGAATTGCCTCCGCTTCTATTCTATTTCTTGTTGTTGCGACACTTGCAAAACAGAACAGCCTCTGGCAGGAATTCTTCCTTGAGCCTTCATTCTTTGCCAAGAAAAAAAACCAATATGCAGAACAGAGTTGTTGCAGAATTTTTTTTAGAAAAGTCATCATCATGACAAACCCACAGACACTTACCTCAGCTTCCGGTGATCAGTCTATAGGAGAAACGACGCCACAAGCTTCGCAGATCCAAGAATCCTCGATGAGTGTTACTGTGTCCGAGGAGCAGATCATGCTGCAGAGTCAAATTTAGTGTGCGCAATGGGCACTTGCTCCGGCTCAGTTCAATTTGGGGCAGCCCTATTCGGGCCAACCTTACCAATGGGTACCATATCCTTGGTACTATGGGCTGGGCCCAAATACATCATTGCCGGGATATCGAAATGGTGTGCAGATTGATGGAGGCCCACCAACCAGCAACAGGGCAGGGACAACCACTAGCTCACAGCAGACGGGAGGGTCAGCCGAACCGGGTATGGGAACGAATCCCTACCTGGGTTTGTTTTTTTCCAATGCAGATCATACAACCGGATCTAGCGGATCGGGTTTAGGAGCAAATCCCTACCCGAATCCGCCGCCAGGGTTTCTCCCATACCAAATCTTCGCTGCCAGCGGCCGACCGGAGCCTGGCGACCCTATTTTCACAACTAATGCCGACGGACCAAAACCGAAGCTTGTTGCTCAGCAGTTAACCGGACCGGAGAATTACTCGAGTTGGTCGCGCGAGTTTTGTCGTGCACTGGTAACGAAAGATAAAGAGGGTTTTATTGACGGAACAGTTATGATTCCGTTCGACGAGCGAATGGCGCGACTTTGGAAGAAATGCAATCAACTAGTCAGAACATGGATCGGAAATTGCATCGCTTATGAGGTCGTGGCCGGTCTTCCCCCCACAGAGGACTCGAAACAAATGTGGGAAAACATCAAGGAGATGTATGGAAAATTAGATCAAGTCAAAATTTTTTCTTTGACGCAACAGATCTCGGATTTAAAGCAAGGAAAGATGACTGTTGCTGCGATTTTTAATAAACTTTCGGGTCTGTGGAATGAACTGGAAGCGACCGAAGAGAAGTTCGACTGGCCGGAACCGATTTTACAGCAGTACAAAAAGATGTGGGACAGGGAGAAAGCAACAAGATTTCTCCTCATATTGAACGAATCTTACCTTTCGTTTCGATCGCAGATTTTAACCATGGAGCCAATGCCAAGACTTGGCTGCATCTACCAGCTTGCTATCGAAGAGGAAAGCCAACAGAGAGCAACAGATCACGGGAAGGATGGTGAGAGCATGGCTTTGGTGGCGAAGGTTTTCTCTCGCCCGCTACAGAGAGCCACGAGAGGAAGAGAGGATTGCGGACTCAATCTAGGGTTTCATGAAGAAAACCCTAGAGGATATCATAAAGCAAGAATGGCCATGATTTCTTCGATCGATCGGATGGTTCCCGATCAATCTTTGGAGCCATTGGATCCAACAGCTCACGGAGTGGCGGGACGATTGAATCCAACGGTCCACGTGGCACAAATATGTATGGGTCAAATGGCCCACGCGGCCATTTCTTCGCTGGACTCGACGGCCCACAAGGCCATTTTCTCGCGGCATCCGACAGCCCATATGGGGGAACGACGGCCCATGCCGTAAGCAGGCCTTCCTCAGTCACAAAAAACAACAACCAAAAAGGAAAGGGTAAGCTATATTGTGAATATTGTAAACGCCCGCACCACACGATTGAAAATTGTTGGAAACTACATGGTAAACCTGGCGAAAAAGAAAAGGGGAAGTTTTCAACTATTTTTCAGATGTCGGGTAAATCAGCAGACAAGTCAATTACTCATGGGGAATATCAGGAGCTGATGGAAGCTCTAAAGAAATTAGATGCTTCTGACAAGGCAGGGAGATTCACAGGTATTTCTTATTGTCTGATGAACTCGATTTCGAAGGATGCATGGATTATTGATACATGAGCTAGTGACCACATTGTCTGCAATCCAAAATTCTTTTCCAATATCGAGAAATTATCCTTTCCTATATCAGTACAACTCCCGAATGGAAACACCACACATGTTGGAATGAGTGGCACTTTGTGAATCTTAGTCCACTCATCACTCTTAAAAATGTCATTTATGTTCCTACTTTCCATTTTAATCTCATATCAGTCTCTCGAGCTTGTGAAGAAAATTCCTATCATGTCTCTTTTGACTCGATAAATGTCTCTTTCGAGGCCCTTTCGACCGGTGGCGATGGGCTTGGGTAGAATCTGTCAAGGACTGTATTTTTGGATCAATCTTCCAAGCAATTTTAAATTATCTTCTGTTGCATTCAATAAACCATTGTGTAACATTGTTGCCAATGACAAAAATTTCTTCATCCCCAAAGATTGGGTCACACTGCTTCTTTCCCTTGTCCTCAATGTCCCATTTGCCCTTTGGCAAAACAAACTCGTGCCCCTTTCCAAAACAGTAACACTCGAGTAGACGGCATTTTTTCTTTAATTCATGCTGATGTCTGGGGACCATATCACACATTGAATCATGATGGTTCACAATTTTTTCTTACAATCGTGGATGATTTCTCACGTGCCGCCTGGGTTTTCCTCATACAATCAAAAGGTCAAGTTCTTTCTCACCTTAGAATCTTCCTTTCCTTATCCAAAACTCAGTTTGGAAAATCAGTTTGTCGCATCCGCACTGATAACAGAAGAGAATTCTTCAATGGTTAATGTACTTCATTTCTTTCCTCAAATGGAATTTTGCATGAAAGTACTTGCACTTATACTCCACAGCAAAATGGAGCTGTTGAGCGAAAACACTGTCATCTCTTAGAAGTGGCGCGCGCTCTTAAATTCCAGGCATCTATACCAGAAAATTTTTAGGGAGATTGTGTGGTCACTGCAGCATACCCTCGTATGCCATCACGTATTCTAGAAGGCAAAACTCCATTTGAATTATTGTATGGAAGGAAACCAAATCTGAGTCATCTTCGAGTGTTTGGCTGTCTCTATTATGTGACTACAGTAGGCCCCCGAGATAAAATGGGCCCTCGTGCTTGCCAGTGCATTTTCGTGGGATATCCCAACTTAAAAAAGGGTTATTAAGTTTATGAACAGTCTACCGGGGAATTTTTTATCAACATGGATGTGGTTTTTCATGAAGATATTTTTCCTTTCCGAGATACCACTTCTATGTCTGTAGATGATATGGGAACTAATCATCGATTCTTGTCGGAAGAAGATCTATCTTCTGGAGAGTCGTATCTTATTACCTCTCCTCCAAAACATCAGATAGTGGATACAGTATCGCCTTCACCATCCGATGAGCTCTCTACTGAAAATTCAGTTGAGCAACATCTCATGGAACAGGAACTTTAGGAGACAAATTCCATACAACCTACAAGTATTGAAGAATCATCTTTGGAGGTGCTAGATGAGCCACCGTAAAGATTTGGTCGAATCACTCCCCCACCAGCTTGGACCAAAGATTATGTATGTTCTTCATCAATATCGTCAAGTACTCGTTATCCTATCTCCTCGTATGTGTCTTTTGACCGATTGTCATCAGATCATTTATGTTGCATTAGCCAAATTTCTGCGGAAAGAGAGCCTTCTAGTTATAATGAGGCTGTGTGTTGACACCTAAATTTTGGCGATTTAGTTTATTTATTTATTGCATAAAAAAATAGGGATTAATTTTATCCCTGAAAAAAAATTAATTGCATAGCATATAGTTTTAGGTGCATTTATTTTTTAATTCGCATTTGCATTGGGTCGGTGACGAGATGAGTTCGAATTGATTGTTCAGAATTTTAATTTGATGAGCTGGGTTAAGCCCACGAAGAGAACAAATCGGCCCAAGCCTGTATCCTCGGAGAGATTTTACAGATTTATTTGTGCGAGATTTCAAATTTATGAAATAATCCTCTTGCAATCCTGAATTATATCAAAAACAAATATTGCATTTGGAAAAGCAAATATTGCGTTCGGAAAAAGGAATTTTCGTGGATATGGATTTGGAAAAATTAAAACCCTAACTCGTGGCCTATAAATAGATTAATACGCGTAGGGTTTTGGTGGGGAGCACACATTCATACACGGCCAGCATTGGGAGAGGACACGACACATTGAGAGAAAACACAAGTCACGAATCCCGTAGTTGTGTTGCGGCGATCCATCACGTTCCGTAGTGCCCTTACGCGACTGCTCTTCCCATATTGTTGTGGGGGGTTATATCTAACACCACCACCAGCTTCCACTACCTTCATCGAGCATCCCCGACGTGTATAGCTCGTTGTTCTGCATACTCTGTCCAACCTCCTGCAATCTAACTCGGTGATCTGTCGCAAAAACCAGCAAGCTCACGTGCACATCGCAGCCTTCCTGGTGAGATCATCTTGTCCTGTAGCCTCGGCGTGAAGTCAAGACGAGATGTTGTCCGGTGCATCTAGAAGTCTCTAGCTCTCAGCTCGTCGTTGACTAGCAGATCATCAAAGATCGTGGGTTGTTTTGGCTTTTGGTCAAAACAGTGGAATTTGTCTTTTATTATATGGTGAATGTTGAAGAATTGCTTGTCAACTTTTGAGGAAGAAGCATCAGACGGATTGAAGACAAAGGATCGTGACTTCGCAATTCTCGGTGGAGGTTATTTGGCCGCGAAGTCACTCGAAAATTCAACCGCTGTCTCAAGCCAACGTGAGTCGTGGCGCCTTGCTGCCGTGCCATTCACCGCAAGCGCTCGTGACGAACTCCACCAAGATAGCACCGCAAGCACACCGCGACTCACTCATCGCCGATCCATTGTTGATCCACCGTGAGTCTAGGCCCGATCCTCGACCACGTAACGACGAGCGGCACCCGTACCAACCAATAGCCTTGCGACAATCACACCGAGAAGTTGTTGTTTCGGCTGTCGCGACTTCGGGAGCCCTAGAAATTCACAAGCCCGGCCACGCCTGCACTTGCGCCGTGTCTGTTGCGGTTCTTGACGAAGTCGCTGTCCAAGTTTCATTATCCCTAATTGCAACATCCGACAAAGATTCAACACTATCTCTTTTCTTGTTCGGGCTATCTCGGTAGTTTATAGATTTGTCTTTGCAGGCGTCCAGGTGGCTAGCTAGTTTCTTAATGGTGGTCCCCAGTAGCTTCCAATACGTTCATATAGAGAAGGAACAAAAGAAGATCAAGTGAGAAGACATTCGGCCACCGTTCTTCTCCGGATTACTGAACACGTGTCATCGATCATTCCCTGTTGAGCACCACGAACCATCATCGACCACGGTTCGTGATCCATCATTAAAGATCCATATTGCCGGTTCCAATTTGGGAAGCTTATTTGTACGATAATTTGAATTAGGTAATTATCTCGTTTTCCTTCAATTTGAATATTCTACGATTCAATTTGATTGAGAATATTGCATGATTCCTAAATTTGAGTGATAGACATATCTCCCAATTGGGATTTATTTCTTGATTCGCAACCGCACTTAATTTTTTATTTCATCTATAAGGCTTTAGATGAAATAATTAATCACGCGGGAATAAAATTGATATTTTGATCTTTAAGGCTTAAGATCAATTTATCGATTTTAAGAGCGAAATAATCAAGTTTGAATTTCAATTTGAACGGTGGACAGCATTTTTGATGACTATGGATGGCTTGATGTTTATATTTTAATTGTCCTATTTCATCCTGAAAATACAAAAAAGATTGTATTTGCATCCCATGTAGATTAGATTTGATTTCCTAGATAGAATTGCATGATAGAATAGTTAGATTCTTTTCTAATTACATTAGAGTGCATGTTTAGATGTTATCTAGGTTAGATAAAATCTTTGAGTTAAATTGCACGTCGAGATAAATTTCTAGGTTAAGATAGGATTTAGATTGGTCTATTTCCTAACTTAAAATAGATAATATCTCACTTTAGTTAGATTTTTATTTTAGCAATTTTAATTACGAATTTTCATAAAAAATACAAAAAAAATCATCATGCATATGTCATGTAGAATTAGGATATTCTTTGTACGTCATTGCATATTAGGATAAAATTGCATATTTCATTTTAAATTTAGATTGATTTAGATAGACTGCATCTTAGGTTAGAGATTGCTAAGTTAAGATAATACTTTGGTTTTAATTAGGATTTGGCTCAACCTAAGTCCTAATACAAATTGAATAGAATCTTAATTTAGTTAGATAATTTTCACATTTAATCTAATTTCGAATTTCATGGAAAATACCAAAAATTGCCTTAGAATAAATCAATTTCATTCATTAGGAGAGATTGCATTTTATTTACGTCATATAGCTAGGTCATGTTGCCATGTCATATCATTTCATGTTAAATTAGTAGCATGCATTGCATAAGGCATGATTCTCATTAAATAAGTGAAACCAAACAAAAAAGAAGAAAAAATTGCGTGTTAATTAGAAATCATATCTAGGGTTGTTGATGTGAATTCGATATAATATTGCAGATGCTTTCGTTTCCATGAGGTAAGTCCTGCAATTTATTTACTGTTTTATCTGGGTGTTAAATTGGTGGTTTGCACACCCGCATGATAACCTCACATGTTAGGGAGATAATTTAAAATCAATTCAAGCTGCTTGCCAAACATTTTTCAAAATAAAAGAGAATGGTACCGAAAGGGCGTTAGAGAAATCTAGCGTAACCAAGTCCCCGAACTCATAAATCTCTGGTTCGTAGGAGTAAAATAATTCTCCCATTATTTTACTTAGGTGTCTAATCGACCTACCGTAAACTGATTAGTGGCGACTCCTGATTGAAGATCTTTTGCATGTTAAATATTTGAACCTAAGTCGCGAATTGGTATGGGTTTGGGAGAGCCCAAGTTAAGTTTAGACTTAACAATCCATTAGCCAAATCATAGGTGGTTCACCCCTCGAAAAATTTGGTCGCGACGGCTTAGCGACGACTCGGGGATAGTGTTGAAACACTTAGTGGACTTAGGCCAATTTTTCTTTTCTTTTTAAAAAATGTTTTTGTTTGGCGGCGAGGATCCTGTACGTCCCTAACATTTCTAAGGTGTTAAATGTTCTTGCGGATGTGAGGTATAAGGGGAGTAGTCTTTGCTAACATTTATCTTGCGAGGTTGGAGTGTGGGATGAATGATTTATTTTTCCAAATTAGAAGTGTTGTTTGCATTTAAACTGTTGTGCATGCTTTATTGCTTTAGCACTACACTATTTGCACACACAACCTGCGGTCGGACCTAGGCTGCGATAGGATTTCTAGGATGGTGTTGAGAAGTATACTTCCTCCAAAGCGAGACTGCTATGTAGAGGTTGACCTTCTCTTCCCCGAAAGTTTTTCATGGTGTCAAATGTGTTTTGTCCATATCCGCGAGACTGCGTGACTATTGGATATTCCATTCGCGAGCCGGAGTTAAGGGGACCGACACGTTAATGCGAGACCGCAACGGTCGAGATCACCCTCTTAGCTCACTTTGTTAAGCCATTTAGATAGAAATCGAGCCTCACATCTCATGTGTGTGTCTATGTGATTGTCATCTATTTCTGGTGAAAGTAAGTTGTCTAAATTTTCGCAATTTACTTACTTTACTTTAATTTCTGTCGGCCCATGACAATAGGTTTCGTCGTCAATTTCGTTTTATATGCAATGGGGAAAACCGACGTACAATTCATTTCCACTCCCAAAAAAGAGCTCAAGTTGTGGTTGGACCGGTTAGATCAAGATGGTCGGGAGATATGTGAAAGCCGGGATCCCCCGACTTCTTCCACTATTAGAGATCAACATTCATTCTGGTGTGATACAAGCACTCCCTCATTTTTGGTGTCCGCAAACTTCCACCTTCATATTTGGTGAGTTCGAGCTGACCCCAACGCTTAAAGAATATAGTATTGCCATTGCAATGCCTTTGGAAAAGGAACTTGTTAGACCGCCTATCGGTATAGATTCTATTTATGAATTATCGCACTTTTTAGAAATCGAAACCGAAAGAGTAAGGAAGGTCGTCAAAGCCAATTGTTTTGCATGCCCATTTTCATTTTTGGAAGAATGTTTTGCAAATCAATCAATGATTTCAAAAGCTAGGATTTTCATATTAGCATTTTTCGGGCTAATTGTTTTTCCTTATCGAAGAAATGCCATTAATCCTTCAATTTCATGGGTGGTTAATCGTATTTGCAACGGCTTAAATTATGTCAATATGGTTTTAGCCGAAACATTCTTGTCATTGAACTGTTTCAAGCAAAATGAAGAAAAGACTATGCGTGCCCTCCCTGAACTTTTGCAAATATGGTTTTTCTCACACATAAAAGATTTTGGGCACCTTATGAAACAATTTAAAATTGATGATTTAAGGCACCCCATACAAAAATTTACGGTTTTGGAACGTTTCTCCCCGAATAAACAATACGCCCGTTGGGTTAATTTTCTGAAAAATCCTAAGCCCAAGGCATTTCTATGGTATACTAAATGGCTTCATGTTGAAGAGGCTCGTTTCTCTCACAAGTATGATGGGCCCATTCCGTTGTTAGGCCTTTACGGTGCTACCTCCTATTACCCGTATAGAGTGGCCCGTCGTACGAGCTCTTCAAGAAGTTCCTCCGCCCCTCAAGACGGAATTGTTCCAAGTTCGTTTCATCCGCAAGGACTATGATTATTTCAATGAGGTCCAGATGATCATTGCTGCATGGAAGGAGTGCTATCTAGAGAAGATTTTGGTGCCCAAGAGGCGAAAGGCAAGGAGGAGATCCACCATGCGTCGACATTCTACATCCAACAACACCGGATTCTCGTTGCCTTACGCCCGGTGGTCCCGATGTGACCGAGAAGCCTACTCAGCGAGCACAAATTGAGCATCTTAAGCGGAAAGTGGAAATGCTTGAAGCTGAAAATAAGAAGCTTCGCAAGACGTTGGGATCCCGAGAGCATATAAAATGAGATGTTTTGAATTTTTGATGTTTAAGGACCTTGATTCCAATTTTCAATTCAATACTTTCAATTTTTAGTTTGATGTTTAGGGACCTGAATTTCAATTCTTAGTTCATTGTTCGAAAGTTTGACTTTATATTTCAAGTGAATTTTCAATAAAATCAGACGTTTAGACCATTGTCATGGGCCAGTTTCCTATCTTGTCTTTGGTTCTTACATTATCTCTATTTCATTAGGTGATAACGGATCCTCCACGTTCGCCCATCATTAAACGATCGAGAGCAAAGATGGCCGACCAAACTGAAATGCGTGATCGTATGTCTGCCGTGGAAGACCAACTCAAACAGTTGCTCACCTCTATGCAACTCATGACAGCTCAAATCCAATCCCTCCGAGCAAATCCGACTCCTGCACCCGCTCTTCCTAAGATAGTTATTCCGAAGCAAGCAGGCAAGACTCAAATGGGTGATGAGAACATGACTGACCTAGAAGATGACCCATCGTTCATCACCGCCGAAAAGACAAAGCCGGATAACGTCCCTAAGGTGGAGCAAGATGAACATATTGCCAAACTCGAGGAGAAAGTCAAGCAATTGCAAGAGTCACAGAGTTCACTCCCGTTTGATTTATCCGTGTATGAGAAGGTCAAGGTGCCGAAGAAGTTTAAGATGCCGGAGTTCGAAAAATACGATCGTACTTCTTGCCCTAAGGCTCATCTGCAGATGTACCACGTACGCATGGCGCAATATGTCAAGAATGAGCCCCTCATGATCCAATCATTTCATGCAAGCTTGGCGGGTCTCGCACCGAACTGGTACATAATGAAGAATGTGAACCTTCTCGAGACCGGAATGAAGTGGCTGATGCGTTCCTCAAGCAATATAGGTTCAACATGGACATTGCACCTTCCCGAGAGGATCTTGAGCGGATGGAGAAGAAGAAAAATGAATCATTCAAGGAGTATGCTATGAGGTGGCGCAATCTGGCGGCTCAAATCACTCCTGAGCCTACTACCAAAGAGCTGATGAAATTGTTCGTCAAGACTCTTCCATTTGAGTTCCGAAACCGGATGGCCAGCATGTACGTTGAGAACTTCAACCAACTTATCCCAGTGGGTGAACAGATCGAGATGGGGATAAGAGAAGGGTGGTTTACCGAGCCATCTAACAAGAGATTTTCTACCAAGAATGAGAATGATCTGAAGTTGAGATTAATATGGCCTACTCTCAACCGAATCGTGATACATCCAATCGCGCTCCGGTAATTAAGATTTCTCGAGCAACAAGGTGGAGGACATCGGTCCTCGGGTCGACGACGTAATGTTAGGAGACAGTTTACACCTCTTCTGGACCCCTATCCAAAGTTTTGCTTATTCTCCAAAAGAAGGGATTAATCTCTATTGAGCCGAAGCGACCAAATCCCGAGCATTATCCTGCATATAATTCCTCCGAAAAGTGTGACTATCACATGGGAGAGGTTGGTCACTCCACTGATGATTGTTATGTTTTGAAGCATAAGGTCCAAGATCTCTTGGATACAAAGGCATTCTCCTTCAGTAGTAATCAGAAAAATCCTCTGCCCAACCATGATGGAGACGCGAACGCTGTCACTGAGTGAAGAATTTCTTATCTTCTAGGACTTCCAGTTTTGTTTAGGATTTTCTGCTTTTTGAAATTTCAATTATCGCTTTCGCTTTTAGGGTTTGGTTTGTTTGCATTTTCCGTTCCAATAATGTAATTCATTTGATTCCATTCAATGAAATTACAATTTTATTTCAAATTTTGAGGATATGATGGGGTACACCAAACCAGCCCGGTGACGATATCCAACAATGAAAAGAAAATATCATCCAAGGAGAATTCCGAAATTTGGGCTTCTTCATGTTTCCTCATCCAAAAATTCCCAAATAAACAAAATCATTTTTCAAGCCATTTCCAAAAGCATGTATTAGGTTAACCATGTTTGATTTTCTAACTCATTTACTTCATGCTTCAGAACATTACTTTCTTGGCCTAATGAGAAAGCATATGAAGGCACATCGTCGCTCAATTTGTTGCTCAACAAGTTTGAGAACACACTTTCAAAGAGATTAAAAGAAGACCATCCATCTTTGGTGAAAGAGATGACAAATTGAGAACACTACATATTCTAGTAGTGACATGACTGGAATGAAATCTCGATCCAAGCCAAAATGGATGTGGAGTTTGAATTCATTTTGATGCCGCATAGTATTATATTCATGCACGTTCTCTTGTGCAGGAGCAAAGGCGGATTTTCAGTCTTGACTGATGAAGACAATCCAAAGACATCAACTATTTGAGGCAATCCCATTGTAGAGGAATCCTTAAATGAATGCTTAAAACCATTTTGCAGTACGGAAAACTGTTTATTTTGGAGTTGACAACTTTTCATGCATAAGGCTGTTGAACTTTAAAAAAAAAAAAAAAAGGATTTTGCATGATGACTCTTACATGTTTTATCCACCAATTCCACTAAAGAACATCAAGATGGACTAATTTAATGAATGGTGTGGAATTGATTGAGCATACTAAATGAGATGTGTCAGGATGATGAAAGGCAAGCCCTATCCTATACACAGTCCCTTACTTATACACTTGTGAGATGAGTGTAGGAAAGTTCCATATCCGCAAGGTGAAGAGTTCTCTCGCAAAAGGTACAATGATTGAAATGATGAAGGGCAGTTTATTTCTCTATCCCAAACACTACAAGTGATCCATTGCTTAATCCCTTTGAGCCCCATACACTTATGGAGATTTTTTTTTCAAATTATCCCTGTCAAGAACCACCCCACACTGGGGCAAATTGGAGGGTAAGGCAGCACCATAAGGTGAAGAAAATGGATTGAAATTTTCTTGCTCTCACTTGCATCAATCTTCTAGTCATGCTATTACATTGAATTCATGTGATAATTTAAGTGCCTTAAGATGACGAAGAGCATTTCTTTCACTACCCTATACACTTATATCCTTTGCATAGCCCACTTGAGCTTGCAATTTCATTTCTTTAAACCCAGTTGGTGATCATCCCCCATACTGGGGCAAGGTAAAAGGCAGATGGAGACCCTTGAAAGTTTGAGTGTCATTCAAAGTGTAATTGCTTGACGCATGCATTGAAATCAAAATAAAACTAAGGGGCATGAAAAAGCAGTGTGCCTGGTAAAAGCAAGGCCAATACCCATGAAAAAGAAGTGAAAAAAATGAATAAGAACTAGGGGCATGAAAAAGCGGTGTGCCTGGTAAAAGCAAGGCCAATGCCCATAGATGAAAAAAAAAAGTCAAGATAGGTGACTGTCAATTGCAAGAATTGAATCCCAATGGAGCAATATTCAAAGAACTCAAATGCTAAGTTTTTTACAATCCATAGGGCACTTCATGAAGACAATCCCCAATGGTGAAAAAGAAAATCAGTGGTAATGCCAAGATGATCATCAACTTTCACCATTTACACACATTTTGAGGCTAATGATCCTTTCATTTCTCAACCCATGAACCCAGCCTACGTTACGTCCCTTACAAAGTCTCTTCAGATTATGGCACTTGAATTAACATAGGAGTTCATATGTTTATAAGTATCGCTCGAAGAAGGGCGAGCAAGATTATTTCTTTCTCATTTTGCAGGGTTCTTGACTTGTAAACCCGGAGATGATTACAGAATTTTTCTTTCAATTGCCTTAACTCAAAGAGTCCCATTTGTTAAGCCGTTGACCAAGCCCACATTATGGTCCCTATTAAAGACCTCTCGAACTGATAAGGTCGTACTGATTGCGAGAATACTCGGACCCTTGTCGATATGATGATGTTGAGATTGAGTGATTCTCACAAAATAACCATTCTAAATGAGAGTGAGTGAAAGTCCTTTCTAACTGAAAGTCTCTCATTTAGCAGTTTTAAGAAATCCATGTCATTGTTTTGAACGACAATTCTCTCTAGTGGAAATTTGGGTGATGCAAAAGTCATTATGCATGAACCTTGATTGAATTGATAAAAGCTTCAGTAGATTTTGAAGTATGCATTCCAGAATAGCCGTAATTGCTTATTTCTTTGGTGAATGCATTTTTGCTCTAATCATGTCCGACGGATAATGTTTTCTCAAAGACTCAAGAGCTCATGACATTTAGATTCCTTTCAAAATGCCTCATGATATTAGGAGATGAGAAACCATCATGAACATTCAAGGCGCATCATTGATGTTCCAAAATTTATTTCTACCAGGAGGTGAGAGGCCTCCACAGGATATCTAAGTTCCAGAAAACATATCCCCAAGAATCAGAGATATCATCAGGTAAATATATCTTTACCCATTCTCGACACTTGACTTGGTCAAGCTGTCCTTTTAAATTGACCTGCCGTGCTTTCGTAGCCCAGAGACCATTGACTCGGCGTGCTTCTGTAGCCCGATGTCCCTTTATATATTGACCTGGTGTGCTTTTGTAGCCCAATGTCCGTTTTTATCGACTCGGTGTGCTTTTGTAGCCCGATGTCCCTTTATATTGACCGGGCGTGCTTTCGTAGCCCAGAGTCCCTTTCATTGACTCGACGTGCTTTTGTAGCCCGATGTCCCCTATTATCGACCTAGCGTGCTGTCATAGCCTAGAGTCCTTTACACCGACACTCGATTGAGTTGTCCCCCAAAGATTTTTATTCAGATTCAGGCGACCGTAGAATGGTACGGGTCCTGGTCAGATGATCTGTGTTGCAATGCTGGGCGGCGAAGAATGGTTCGGGTCCTGGCCAAGCAAAACCCCGTTTAGGCGACCGTAGAATGGTACGGGTCCTAAACAACTTTTATTGCTCCAACAGGCGACCGTAGAATGGTACGGGTCCTGGAAAAGCAATTTCCCCATTCAGGCGACCGTAGAATGGTACGGATCCTGGAAGGTAAATCCCCGTTTAGGCGACCGTAGAATGGTACGGGTCCTAGATAAAACCTATTTCCCTATTCAGGCGACCGTAGAATGGTACGGGTCCTGGAAGGTAAATCACCGTTTAGGCGACCGTAGAATGGTACGGGTCCTAGACATAACCAAGCACTGCCATACCGGGCGACCGTAGAATGGTACGAGTCCTGGGAAAGCAGTCTCTTTACAAAGCCATGTTACTATTCTGGGCGACCGTAGAATGGTACGGGTCCTGGACATGTAACACAAACTATCTCGAGCTACTCTTCAAGGAACCTGAGTGAGAGTTGGGTACTTGTGGAGCAACGGGAATTTATCATGTATCTCAAGATGCTCTACCGCGCCGACTGGTAAGTAATTGTAGGTACGTCTTTTCCTTTCACATCATGCATTTGCATTAGCATTTCCATGCGCTATATAAATTGCATTTCAAATTAGGATTCATTTTTTCAAAAAATAAAAAAAATAAAAAAAAATTCAAAAAATCAACATCAAAATCATTCAATGCATATGTATAGTCAAAATTTAGGTCTCAATTTGTCTTTGAAGGCAATCTCTTCGAGCTCACCTTCAAAGAGGGGCAGCTGTTGACACCTAAATTTTGGCGATTTAGTTTATTTATTTATTGCATAAAAAAATAGGGATTAATTTTATCCCTGAAAAAAAATTAATTGCATAGCATATAGTTTTAGGTGCATTTATTTTTTAATTCGCATTTGCATTGGGTCGGTGACGGATGAGTTCGAATTGATTGTTCAGAATTTTAATTTGATGAGCTGGGTTAAGCCCACGAAGAGAACAAATCGGCCCAAGCCTGTATCCTCGGAGAGATTTTACAGATTTATTTGTGCGAGATTTCAAATTTATGAAATAATCCTCTTGCAATCCTGAATTATATCAAAAACAAATATTGCATTTGGAAAAGCAAATATTGCGTTCGGAAAAAGGAATTTTCGTGGATATGGATTTGGAAAAATTAAAACCCTAACTCGTGGCCTATAAATAGATTAATACGCGTAGGGTTTTGGTGGGGAGCACACATTCATACACGGCCAGCATTGGGAGAGGACACGACACATTGAGAGAAAACACAAGTCACGAATCCCGTAGTTGTGTTGCGGCGATCCATCACGTTCCGTAGTGCCCTTACGCGACTGCTCTTCCCATATTGTTGTGGGGGGTTATATCTAACACCACCACCAGCTTCCACTACCTTCATCGAGCGTCCCCCGACGTGTATAGCTCGTTGTTCTGCATACTCCTGTCCAACCTCCTGCAATCTAACTCGGTGATCCTGTCGCAAAAACCAGCAAGCTCACGTGCACATCGCAGCCTTCCTGGTGAGATCATCTTGTCCTGTAGCCTCGGCGTGAAGTCAAGACGAGATGTTGTCCAGGTGCATCTAGAAGTCTCTAGCTCTCAGCTCGTCATTGACTAGCAGATCATCAAAGATCGTGGGTTGTTTTGGCTTTTGGTCAAAACAGTGGAATTTGTCTTTTATTATATGGTGAATGTTGAAGAATTGCTTGTCAACTTTTGAGGAAGAAGCATCAGACGGATTGAAGACAAAGGATCGTGACTTCGCAATTCTCGGTGGAGGTTATTTGGCCGCGAAGTCACTCGAAAATTCAACCGCTGTCTCAAGCCAACGTGAGTCGTGGCGCCTTGCTGCCGTGCCATTCACCGCAAGCGCTCGTGACGAACTCCACCAAGATAGCACCGCAAGCACACCGCGACTCACTCATCGCCGATCCATTGTTGATCCACCGTGAGTCTAGGCCGCTGATCCCTCGACCACGTAACGACGAGCGGCACCCGTACCAACCAATAGCCTTGCGACAATCACACTGAGAAGTTGTTGTTTCGGCTGTCGCGACTTCAGGAGCCCTAGAAATTCACAAGCCCGGCCACGCCTGCACTTGCGCCGTGTCCTGTTGCGGTTCTTGACGAAGTCGCTGTCCAAGTTTCATTATCCCTAATTGCAACATCCGACAAAGATTCAACACTATCTCTTTTCTTGTTCGGGCTATCTCGGTAGTTTATAGATTTGTCTTTGCAGGCGTCCAGTGGCTAGCTAGTTTCTTAATGGTGGTCCCCAGTAGCTTCCAATACGTTCATATAGAGAAGGAACAAAAGAAGATCAAGTGAGAAGACATTCGGCCACCGTTCTTCTCCGGATTACTGAACACGTGTCATCGATCATTCCCTGTTGAGCACCACGAACCATCATCGACCACGGTTCGTGATCCATCATTAAAGATCCATATTGCCGGTTCCAATTTGGGAAGCTTATTTGTACGATAATTTGAATTAGGTAATTATCTCGTTTTCCTTCAATTTGAATATTCTATGATTCAATTTGATTGAGAATATTGCATGATTCCTAAATTTGAGTGATAGACATATCTCCCAATTGGGATTTATTTCTTGATTCGCAACCGCACTTAATTTTTTATTTCATCTATAAGGCTTTAGATGAAATAATTAATCACGCGGGAATAAAATTGATATTTTGATCTTTAAGGCTTAAGATCAATTTATCGATTTTAAGAGCGAAATAATCAAGTTTGAATTTCAATTTGAACGGTGGACAGCATTTTTGATGACTATGGATGGCTTGATGTTTATATTTTAATTGTCCTATTTCATCCTGAAAATACAAAAAAGATTGTATTTGCATCCCATGTAGATTAGATTTGATTTCCTAGATAGAATTGCATGATAGAATAGTTAGATTCTTTTCTAATTACATTAGAGTGCATGTTTAGATGTTATCTAGGTTAGATAAAATCTTTGAGTTAAATTGCACGTCGAGATAAATTTCTAGGTTAAGATAGGATTTAGATTGGTCTATTTCCTAACTTAAAATAGATAATATCTCACTTTAGTTAGATTTTTATTTTTAGCAATTTTAATTACGAATTTTCATAAAAAATACAAAAAAATCATCATGCATATGTCATGTAGAATTAGGATATTCTTTGTACGTCATTGCATATTAGGATAAAATTGCATATTTCATTTTAAATTTAGATTGATTTAGATAGACTGCATCTTAGGTTAGAGATTGCTAAGTTAAGATAATACTTTGGTTTTAATTAGGATTTGGCTCAACCTAAGTCCTAATACAAATTGAATAGAATCTTAATTTAGTTAGATAATTTTCACATTTAATCTAATTTCGAATTTCATGGAAAATACCAAAAATTGCCTTAGAATAAATCAATTTCATTCATTAGGAGAGATTGCATTTTATTTACGTCATATAGCTAGGTCATGTTGCCATGTCATATCATTTCATGTTAAATTAGTAGCATGCATTGCATAAGGCATGATTCTCATTAAATAAGTGAAACCAAACAAAAAAGAAGAAAAAATTGCGTGTTAATTAGAAATCATATCTAGGGTTGTTGATGTGAATTCTGATCTAATATTGCAGATGCTTTCGTTGCCATGAGGTAAGTCCTGCAATTTATTTACTGTTTTATCTGGGTGTTAAATTGGTGGTTTGCACACCCGCAGGATAACGTCACATGTTAGGGAGATAATTTAAAATCAATTCAAGCTGCTTGCCAAACATTTTTCAAAATAAAAGAGAATGGTACCGAAAGGGCGTTAGAGAAATCTAGCGTAACCAAGTCCCCGAACTCATAAATCTCTGGTTCGTAGGAGTAAAATAATTCTCCCATTATTTTACTTAGGTGTCTAATCGACCTATCGTAAACTGATTAGTGGCGACTCCTGATTGAAGATCTTTTGCATGTTAAATATTTGAACCTAAGTCGCGAATTGGTATGGGTTTGGGAGAGCCCGAGTTAAGTTTAGACTTAACAATCCATTAGCCAAATCATAGGTGGTTCACCCCTCGAAAAATTTGGTCGCGACACTGTGCATGATCAACGTTGGCAAAAGGCAATGGAGGTAGAACTTAAAGCCCTGATCGACAATCACACTTGGGATATCGTGTCGTTACCTCCTCATCGCAAGCCCATTGGATGTAAATGGGTCTGTGGAAAGATATAAGGCCCGGTTGGTGGCCAAGGGCTTCACATAGCGAGAAGGTTTTGGCTACCATGAAACCTTTTCTTCGGTAGCCAAGGATGTCACAGTTCGTTCTTTCTTATCGGTTGCTGCTCTTCGCAACTGGTCACTGCATCAAATGGATGTCCACAGTGCCTTTCTACATGGTGACCTGGAAGAAGAAATTTACATGGATCTTCCATAAGGATTGCGGAGACAGGGGGAGTCTAAGGTATGTCGTCTCCGCAAATCTCTTTATGGATTGAAACAGGCTTCTCAACAGTGGTACGCCAAGTTCACTACTGCACTTACAGGAGCTGGGTTCAAGCAGTCTAAGCATGATTATGCTTTATTCACTTGGGCAAAAGGTATGTCGTCCATTTATTTGATGATGTATGTTGACGACATACTTATCATGGGAAATGATGATTCCGCTGCAAAGAAGCTTAAAGAGTATCTACATTCCTCTTTTCACATCAAATATTTAGGGTCACCTAAATATTTTCTTGGAATAGAGATAGCTCGCTCTGATCAAGGGATTTCCCTTAGTCAACGAAAATTTGTGATGGAGATTATATTAGAAGCGGGATTATCAGGGTGCAAACCAGCAATTATTCCCATTGAACAAAATGCCAAGTTGACTAGTGTTGATTATGATGTTGGGATATCTTCCTCTGATGATCTATTTTTGAAGGATCCGACAAGTTATCAGAAACTTGTTGGAAAACTTATTTACCTCACCATGACTAGGCCAGACATTTGCTATGCAGTACAGACTCTTAGCCAGTTCATGCACAGTCCAAAGCAGTCACACATGAATGCAGCCTTAAAGGTGGTGAAATACCTGAAGAAATGTCCAGGACTAGGGATACTCCTCTCTAGAAAGTGCAATATGGAGATGACAGCCTATTGCGATGCGGACTATTCTACATGTCCTATGAGCAGGAGATCTATCACTGGTTTTTGTATCAAGTTTAGGGAAACATTACTTTCATGGAAGACAAAGAAGCAATCCATTGTATTGTTATCATCAGCAGAAGCTGAATATCGATCTATGGCAAAGACTGTTTGTGAGGTGGTATGGCTACGAGGCTTACTTCTGGACCTTGGGATACAAGTTAAGGGTCCGACATTGCTCTTTTGTGATAATGATTCAACACTCAAGCTTATAGCAAATCACGTACTACATGAGAGGAAAAAACATATAGAAGTTGATTACCATTTTACTCGAGAGAAGATCAAAGAAGGCATCATCGAAACGAGAGGGATCAAAACCACGGAGCAGCCTACAGATATATTCACTAAACCTCTTTGTCAGAGACAGCATAAATATCTTCTAAACAAGCTGGGCGTCTTGGATATATACAAGCCACCAGCTTGACGGGGAGTGTTGAAATAAGATATGATTGAAGATCTGGGATTTGATTGAAGATTTGTATTGATTATAATTGATAGGAATTGTGGTTATTTTAGGACTAGAAAGATTAGAAGAATTTATTTACTTTTTTTATTGAGTGTTCTTGTATAATATATACATCCTTGTAACAGATACATAAATGAATGAAGTGAATACATTTTTTCCTCTCCGTACAACTTCCCACATTTTCCTTTTGCTCGGATTCGTGACACTATCGGTTTGTTCTGTCATTGGTTTGATTGAATAAATATTGGCTTTAAGCCAGCCAAACAAATATGCAAGAAACTTCTTTACCAAAAAAAAAAACAAATGTGCAAGAAACTTAATATTTATATATTTTCGTAGTTTATATTTCCAACATCAAACGAGAAAGGACAAGCACCTCCATATATCCATAACAATTAATTAAAACCAAACAGCGCCAGGACATGTGACATGTTGTTCTGGCTATTCTTGTCTTTTCACATGAAGTGTAAGGCAACTATTTGTGAGCATCCTTAACTTCCAACATTCTACGAGTCTGGATCTGATCCCAAGCCGATGAAGCCAGATAACTCCTTACTAATCTAGAGGAACAATTAAAACACAGGCATGTGATGATAAAAAAAAACCATGACAAACACAAAAATTAAAGTGGAGGGCACGCTGAGCTCCTGTTTTTCAAGGCTACCGTGGATATGGCTCAGTCATAGAGGCCTCGTTTTTCGAGTTCAGGTTCGATTTGCTGCTTGATCTCTCAATCTCAGATACCCTCGAATTGTAATCCTGCATGGATGACATATCAGATTCTATGCCACCATGCATAAAAAATGCAGGTCTCGAGGGCACTTGGAGAGTGACTGAGTGGCTGTTAAGCATGAGAAGGACCGATGCCATTGTTGGCCGGCGAGCCACGTTTTCTTGGACACATAGTAGACCAATGTGGATGCACCTCTCAATTTCGATACTCGAACCAGAAGTTATAGGGGGATCGATAATGTTTGATATTGATCCTTCCTTCCAATTCTTCCAAACCTAGAAACATTTGACAAACATTGAGCAAATTGATCTCTAGAATATTATCCGAAATGGGAAGGTATGTTCTTATACTCACATAGCTTATAAGGACCTCTGAGTCATCACCCATACGAAAAAGATTGTTCCTTTGACCACTGACAATCTCCAAAACCAGCACTCCGAAACTAAACACATCTGACTTGACTGAGAAGTTTCCGTGCGTCACATACTCTGGTGCCATATATCCGCTGTGCATCACAATAAGTCCATTATATTAGCTCCATAGTATGCCTTTGTTTTTTTAGTAAGCATTAACTCTAGGCTGTTGATGCACTTACTAGGTCCCCACGATTCGGTTTGTCTCGGCTTGAGTTTGGTTCAAATCGAACAGCCTCGCCATACCAAAATCCGATATCTTAGGATTCATATCTGAGTCCAATAAAATGTTACTGGCTTTGAGGTCTCGGTGGATGATACGAAGTCGAGAGTCTTCATGTAGGTAAAGCAGCCTCGAGCGACACCCATTATTATCTTGTGACGCTTATCCCAAAAGAGATTTGCACGTTTCACAGGATCTACATTTTGGCAAAATCACATTCCATAAGATGTCCCTTATTCAATTCGTGAGGATCTAATATCATGAATGAAACCCAAGAAACATACCGATTATGATCTGATCAAGGCTCGAATTGGGCAGAAATTCGTAAATGAGAAGTCGTTCGACTCCTTCTAGACAGAAACCTAAGAGCAAGGGAATGTAAACCAGAATCGCATCATCATCCCTCCCACACTATTTAATCCTTATGCTAAGTTTGCTAAGAAGTCATTCAATAACAACTCAAATGAAGAACACTAAACAACCGATAAATCCACTAAACAGATGAGACCTTCCACGGATTACTTCTTCTCCTTCTAATAAAGCAACACGCAGAGACAATAACCATCGTGAAGAGAACTGTCGAACCTACCCCAGCAATGACGATGCATAATGAGTTCGACATATTACCTGCCAATATCAAGCAACGTGTTTAATCCAATTTGACATTGAAACTCATCATTGCTAACATTGCAGATTCAGATGATTCTTTTCATAGCACGCACATCCAAACATTTGGCTCGACTATATGGAAATCGACAATTTCATGGGTATCTGATAAGGCTTTTTTTTCCACATAGCAGGCACGGACTATGGATAAGCATTGTAATTCATGATTTTTAAATCACTAGTAACTGTCAAATTGAACCAACTGGGGCATTTGCACTCGGAGGAGCAGGAGATGTCTCGGTGGCTGCAGTTGATGGCGGCAAAGATGTCGGGGGATTGCCAGGATTGGACTCAAGAAATGGATACAATTCCCATCGGAAAATGCAGCTTGGCTTGTAAATAGACCCGCCTAGTCTTCCATGGCAACATCCTTGATAATCATTAACGCATTCCCCTAAGCAACTCTGGCAATCACCCTGAGACAAATTGGGGCTGCACTGCAACGACGAGTACATGGTCTGGTTGTTTGGCAACACCGTGCTCCCTGCTGCAAATTTGAGGTCCAACGTCCCCATAGAAGCCCTCGCCGCCAGTTTCTCCGTCAAGTTCCTCCATATCCATTCGAACTGATCCTGATCCATCAGGATGTCGCTGGTGCGATAAAACTTTAATGTCAGAAACGTTTTCTTCATGCTGTACATTGGACTATCAGAGTAACGGATGAAGCAAGGAGGATTATATGTCCCCTTTGAGTATGCAGCTTTCTGGTTCGGACACTTGATTATCAAATCTACAGCAGTAGCGCTTATGCACCTGATGCAAGTGTCGTTTGAAGAGTCGCCTCTGCAGAAACTGAGCATGTAAACGACGTCTGACCCATTCCCGAAATTCCCAGTGTAGAACCCGCCATTTGAAGCCATGACGCAAGGGAGAGAAGAGAGGATGTGACATCCAGATTTTCAGGTTCGGATTTCGATTAGATAAATTGGGCATTTCATCAATGCGACTATAGTGTTTTTCTCTGAGTTGGCCACTCACGGGATAACTAGACTAGCTGGGTAAGCTATTAAGGACTTTAAGGCAGATAGACTGAGAATTCGACCATGAATCGACTTCTCGACCGTGCTCATCTTTAGAGATCATTACGGCACAGTTAAAAATCGAATTAAGATCAGAGATAGGCCGGTTCGACTGAGATGAATGACCGATCGTGGGTGACTCCACTAAATTGGAAAATTCTCATCGATCGGCACTAATTTGATTTTTCTGTCGTTTTGGTACCCTGTGTCCGTATTTGAATCCTTGAGATTTTCACGACAATCGAGAATCGTCAATGGGTCGAGTGGGTTCATCGTGGCTCGAAGAAAATCGACCACGGGTCATTTGTCCTAAAAAGTTCTGAAAACTACCTGGTAGCCTAGGTCACGCTAAAAAACGCGTCCGAGTGAAATTAACCGCCAATCTAAGTCCGATTTCAGAAATTGAAGATCCTGTAATGTCACAATAAATTTAGGAACGTCAACTCAGTCTCAGAATATTTTTCTGACAACCGAGACTTTTGGGAAAAAGACAGTTTAGGGCCGTTGTTGTTCAGTTGAAGCCGAGGATCAATTCTGGTTGTGAAATTGAGAAGCATGAGGGATTCTTGGATAAGGAAAATAATCAATTTGATAATGGAAATATCAATTGATTTTTTGTGAGAGTTAATTGAGAGAAATTCAAGAGGGATTTTGGATGCTGAAATGCAAGAGGGGAATCAAGAACTCTAGTTGGAATTTTTCCTTTAGGATTAAATGAGCTTATTCAAAAGAAATTGGATCAAGAATTTTCTATTTGAGAAAATTCTTTCTTTTGAATTTATTCCCATTTCCCTTTCCCTATTTGACAAAACACCTTTTCCCCTATTTTTCCCACAAGTTTCTCTCTCTCTCTCTCTCTCTCTCTCTCTTTCGTTCTTTCTTTCTTTTTCTTTTTCTCTCTCTCCCCCTCTTTTCCCTCGTGCGTGAGCCCCCCTTCCACCGAATACATGGATGTCCTCCACTTTGCTTCTCCTTCACTTTTACTTTTGACTTTTCAAACCTATCTACTTTCTCTCTCTTATCTTTATCTCACTCCCTCGACACTCTCTCTCCTCCTCTCCCTCTCCGTTTTTTCGAATGAAGAGAAGCAAAAACAGAAGCAGAACGGCAGCGCCGAGAGAAGAAAACCGGAGCTGCCATCGCTGCTTCGCCCCGCCCGCACGTCGCCCGCGTGCTCCGCCGCTCGCCGGTTGCCCTCCGCGCACCTTGGTCGCTCTCTCGCCCAGCTCGTTGTGTCCAGAGCTGCTGTCCAGCTCCGTTTTGGCCAGCACAGGCCACGGTTCGGCCACCTCCGGCCACCGTGCGCCGCCACCTCAACCCACCGGAGCCCCCTCGCCCTCCGCCGGCCTTGCCTCACCATCTCGGCCATGAATTGGACCCCAACCAGCAGCGGACAGAGAGAAGAAAAATGGGTATTGCAGCGAGGTTTTGACCCGTTTTGGCCGCCTTCCCTAGCCCGGATGCTCGGCCCGCTTTGAGGAAATCGATCCTCGCGTCGACCTCGTCGTTTTGAATGAGTTTTGCTCACTAATGCCTTCTTAGTTTGCTAATTACACTTAAAGGTTGATTAGAGTTAGTTAAGTATAATTAAGATGTTAGATTAGAATGGATTATGGATTATTAGTTAATTTCATTGCATATTAGTTAGATGATTTGTGTAATTAACTAAAGTATTACCCGTAGTATTTATTGAATGCTTCTTGGGATTTTACCCGACCCTTATCGGGTGTTAATTAGGCAATTCGGGCCTAAGTGGAATTTTTAGGAATTAAATATTAATTTTCGAAATTAATTATTTAATTATTTATTTTTCCGAAAATTCAACTAAGATGGCCAGTGACCGGAATTTTATGTTGATGATCGTGGTGCAGTCCATTTATTTAACGGAGCTTTATATCGTGCTAAATTGAATTTATTGTATTTATTTATTTAATTTTCGAAATTTATTTATTTAATTAATTATTTTCCGGAAATTCAACCGGGATGGCCGGTGATTGAAATTTCATGCTGATGACCGTGGTGCAGTCCGTTTATTTAATTGGGCTTTATTTTGAGCGAAATTGGATTTTTAATATTTATTAATTAATTTTCGAAATTAATTATTTATTTATTTATTTTCGGAAATTAAGGCTGAGGTAGCCGGTGATCGGAACTCCTTGCTGATTGTCGTGGTGTAGTCCGTTTATTTATTCGAGCCTTAATTTGTGAGGAATTGATTTATTGGTGATTTTATAATTTATTCGAGCCTCGCCCCGCAGACTACCCAGCAGCGTCCTCAGTGCCGCGTTGTACGTGTCCGGGCTCGAGACGTTATGCAAGTTGTACAACCAGTAGTCGGGGTCGACCACAACTTCGCCAAAGATTGAGGCGTTTTTGTACCGAAGAGTGCAGTTCCCGCTGTAGAGCATTGCCTCCTTCTGGAGAGGGCAGAGGCGGCGGATGTCAGAGGCCGAGGCATTGAGGCAGGCGCGGCAGCTCTCGCTAGTGAGGTCGCCGCGGCAGGAGCCAATGACATAGATAGTTTGGGAGGCGCCGGAGACGGCAGAGGAGGCGTTGAAGAAGCCGTACTTGAGGGGCAAGGAGTTGGTGGTGGAGATGGAGGAGAGGAGGGTGGTGAGGGTGGTTTGGTAGGTGCTGTTGGCGGTGAAGTTGCCGATGGTGGCACAGATCGCGTGTGGCGAGAAATCTTGGGCGTTAATGGCGGAAGCAAACACGAGAAGAAGCAAGAGACAGAGATTTGGAGACTCCATTTTTCTTAGTTTTTCTTTTTTTTGGGTGTTTCGGGTCTTTCTTTGATTAATGTCGAAAGGCATACTTTGTGGAAATCTATTTCGTCCACAACTTTACTCTTGCAGAGGGCTGTGACTTGTTTTATTTTCATACTGAAGATTGTGGAAATCTATTTCGTCCACAACTTTTACTCTTGGACGATGGCTGTGGCATGTTGAACTTTTATACTAATTAAGGGTCCGTTCGTTTCGCGGAAAATGACTTCCGAGAAAACATTTTTCGGATTTTTCAGCATTCGTTTCACGAAAAATGAACTAGTCAAAGAAAATGTTTTACATCATTGGAAAAAACAACCTTTAAAAGTTTCCATAACTTCTTCAATCTTGCTTCTTTTTACCAATACATTTTCGTTTTATTTTTATGCTTTCTTTTTCTTTCTTTCTTTTCTTTCTTTCATTTTCATCTTCTTCTTTGGCCTTGGCTGGTCGCTGGCAACGGCGGCGGCCGGCGACCGGCCACAAGCCAACTCAAGCCTTGCCCCAAGCCGGCGAGGCTCCGCCTAACCCGATCTGACGAAGTCGAGTTCGGGCCTCGCCAGATCCGGCGAGGTGGAGCTCTCGCCGAACTGGGACGGAGCTTGAGCCTCGCTAGATTTGGCGAGCTAGGTGGGGCTCGGGCCTCGTCGAGCTCGCGGAGGTTCGCCGAGCTACGCGAGCCGCGAGCTCGCCCGATCTAGCGGTGGAGCTCGGGCTCCCAATCCGAGGTGAGCTCGAGCTCCACCGCTAGATTTGGCGAGCTTTCGGCTCGCCAGAGCCTGGCGAAACTCTGGCGAGCTCAGGCGAGATCGGCTAAGCCTCGAGCTCGCCGGATCTGGTGACCGGGTCTTGGTCGGCCGTCGGGCAACCAGCCATCGTTAGGCATGCGGCGGCGGAGGAAGGAGGAGGAAGAAGGAGGAGGAAGGAGGAAGGAACAGAAAAAGGAAAAAAAGAAAAAGAATAAAGAATAAAGAATAAAGAATAAAAATTTCGGTTTTTTAAAATATAAATAATTAAAAATTCATTTTTAAAAATGGTCAATTAAAAATTTTAAAATTCAAATTTTGATAGTTTTTCCAAAACAATTAAATTAGCTTACGAATGGTGGAAAATATTTTCCACTCAAAGCTTAGGTTTCGGCCGAACACCGGAAAATAGAATCATTTTCCTAGAAAATGACTTTTAGGAAAATGTTTTCCGAAAATATGATATTTTCCATGAAAAGAACGGACCCTAATTCATTGAATCTTTCTCTTTCTTTGCTAGACAATTAGTGATTACTAGAAGGGTTAACATCATGAAAAAATCCAAACCGATATATCTATGAAAAATATATAAAAAAACTAATTTTTTAACTGCAAAAAAATCTCAAATTGGTATATCTATAATAAATTCACCTTATGTTGATTTCCGTTAAATTTTATTATCAAATTTTTTAGTTAAATGACATGTGACAATTAACGGATGTACCAGCTTTAGGTTTATCTTCTATTTATCACAAGTGTATCAGTTTGTGATTTTTTGTAGTACTAATCTAATTTAACCGAAATTAACGGGTGATAAATTTATTATAAATATGTCGATTTATAGTTTTGACAATTAAAAAATTAGAATGGAGTAAATTTATCACATGTTTATCAATTTACGGTTTTTGGTAGTTGAAACATTAATTTAGGGTAAACTTATCACAAATGTACCGATTTGAGCTCTTTTTTTTTCCGGTATTAATCATTAATGGAATGAAGGTTAGATAGAATATAACTTTTCGATAAAAGTATTATTCAATTGGTTCATTCCGTAAATAGTGTGACGAAGGTGATCAATATGGTGCCAAAAGAATGTGTTGAAACATTGTACATGGGGGTGGCTACCGAGCCAAGCAACGCTAGACCCGGTGCATAATTGTGCCGTGCTAGCCCAATGATCTGGGCTCGCTAAGGTTGGGTCAAGCCCTTTTTCAAAATAATATAAAAATAATAATTCTTTATAAAGAGAAATTATTAAAAAAAAAATTAGAGTTAGAATTTGTGAATTGTGATAACAGTGAGAAATGGAAATACACATCTAGGATAATTAAGACATTGCATAATACATTTAAACTTGATATACTAATATGCTAATACTATTTAAAATTTGATTGGACATACCTACACTTCCCCGGTTAACTCGGTGCTACCCACACGCTCCTCTTGTTGGCAATTGTGCTCCTTGTGCCATCACATATGGCCCGTCCCCTTGTTTGGATTATATGCAAAAGTTTGGTGAATATGTTTGAACAATTACCATTTGCTGATGCCACTTCCTCTCGGTCGATTATCCAACTTGAGTACATTAGACGTTCAAACTGGCCATATGTTATTTGGTTGGATTGGTAACGTGAAGAGTGTAAGAATTCTGAACTTATGAATGTCGATTTACAAGACGTTCGTGAATAGTGATTTGTGGATATGTAATATGGAGTTGATGCTCTACTTATACGCCAATTGGTAATGTGTAGTTTTTTCTTTTTTTATTATAGTGGTTGATTTTATTTTATTTTTTGGGTCGAAGTTATAGTCATTGGTTCAACAGCTAGAAAATGTAGCCATTTTGTTGCCAGTTTTCTTTTTCGTTTTATAACATAAAATATAATTCATATAGTTATTGCGGAAAATTAATGAAGATACTTATTCAATTAAACGCGAATAAGTGCATCTTCCAATTAGGAATAAAAATTACATGTATGAGTGCCCCAATAAAGATTAAAAATGAACTACACCCAAGAATGGCTAATTTATTCGGTGGATTGGCGTTGTGCCCTCACCAAGATTCAGATCATAAAGTGCGTCGCTGTCCTCTTCTTTGCATTGGGCATCTTTAATGGAGTCAATTTTTGTAATAATCAATCATGCTTGCAGATAGCTATTTCTGTATTTTTGTAGTCGAGGTACGACTATCTCTTTCATAATCCGTTGACTAGCACTGACCATGAACTATGGTACCATGCCCTGTGAGGTTAGCAAGTCATGAGTCACGGTGAGAAGAATCGAGAAACATGGAGCTTCGCTCTGCCACCACTTGAGAATATCAATGTTGTCTTCTCCAACTCTTTCAATGTACTTGGAGTAGGTCGTTGTGAGGAACATCTTGACCTCATTTGTAAATGACGATGAGACGAAGAGCTAGTGAAAGCCAATGGCTTGTTCTTCTTTTTACAAAGCAATGGCCATAAGACTTCTACGCAATGCTTAAAGCCGGCGCTATCTCCAGCCATGGGTGGAGTTCATCTTATCAAATTGATAGGCATATGCATCATACACATTTAGGAGCCAATTCCTCATCGTCTCCAATAGCTACTCCACTCGGACGTCATTGCCTAGCCCCATATTTTCGTAGTATGGGCCAATTAGCGTTTCGAATTCCTCCAACTTAAATCTTGAATGCCAAACAATGGGCACAAAAAACATGTGGAAAGTTCTCATACCATTTAAGGGATTTTGCCTGTGCTACTTCATTGAAAAAGATATCACCCTCCTGTTTGCTAATTCAATTGACATCATGTACGAAACGAAAATGGGCAGTTGGTTGATAAAATCGCTGAACATAAAGCATCTGTCACATCGTTAAAAACCTGCAAGAAGTCCCTAAGGATTTCGACAACCCTCCAATCTTATTGTGTAGGTTACGAGCGATGACATTTATACTCCGAGTGATGGACCGTGTTTATATATCCATCTACTTGCATGCTTTGTTCAACATCTTATATGCTGAATTTTTACCTCACTTTCACGTGCAGTCTAATACGTGATGATATATCATAAGTTTATTCATCATCCTTGCATTACCTATCGTGCTGGTACTACATAAAAAGACTAGTGGTGTTGCCCATGCTTTACATGGATTACTGTGAAACTCAATTATGATATAGATAAACCTAATATATGGATGTTAATTCAATCATAAATCTATTAATTCGGACCACGTGAAGCAACTGACTTGATTGGCCACATGGTGCATTATGATTAAAGAGTCAAAGTTATGATAAATTACACATATTTGACTTACATATTTTTAGATTATTTCTCTCGAAATATATATATATATATATAAATATATTATGTGGCGGTGCATTGAATGTATTTAATGTACAAAAGATAGTTGCACTAATATTTATTAGATTGTTAAGTACATCTAGCATTATTCTTTCTTAACGATTGACTTGAGTTTAGAGAACCTTCCAACTTATCAACTACCAACAATCTGAAAAAAAAAAAAAAATTACGGGTGTTGTCATTAGCCTTTCCTTTCTCGTTAGGTAATCGTCTTTATGTTGAAAACTCGTGCTTGAACGAATCAAAGCGGTGTTCCAAAAGTGAAGCATGGATTTTGGTCAAAATCAACATTCAATAGTAACATCAACTAATAAAATTCAATATTAAAATAAGTTTATTATACACTTGATCCATCACGGTAGCCTAAATATCATTTTTTTTTTTTAAATTTCCATAGAGTTTTACGGGCAAGTGCTCAAAACCTAAGAGAGTACGAGTTTGAGCATATATTATTTTAAAAAGATTTATAGTTTAGTGCGTGCATTGTAAGCTATACTTTCAATTGATCACTTGAGTCCATGACTTTTAGAAAAATATTTAGTTGAATACCATAACTTTTCAATGGGAGAATAATAAAAAAAGTCCTAAACCTATTGCAATTCTATTAATTTAGTCATAAACTTTTTGTTTTGCTAACTTAATCTTAAACCTTTTACAATCATACCAATTCAGTATATTCGACCAAATTTAGCTAGCTGGCATTGACGTGGACGCCACTCGATAGCGTTTTGACCAACGAATGCTGACGTGACAATTTCTTAATGGCCCCTGCCCAGTGATTGGCGAGCCCCATCGGAGTCTCGTTGGCCACTGCTAGGGAAAAGAAGCCAAAGAAGAAGAAGAGAAAAAAGAAAATAAAAAAGGAAAATTAAAAAATTAAAAAAAAATTAAAAAAATATAAAATATTATTAAAAGTTGCCACTGCAATGTTTGCCAGACGGCCGGCATCGGCGAGCGTCCATGTCAGTGTTAGCTGGACAAATTTGGATGGATGGACTGAATTAGCACAATTGCAAAGGATTTATGATTGAATTAACCAAAAAAAAAAAAATTATGACTGAATTGGCATAAGTTTAGGACTTTTTTTTAGCAGTTCTCCCACTTTTCAATCAATTACTTGAGTGCCATAACTTTTAAAGAACGTTCAACACAAGTGCCATGGTATGTCGGATTTCCGGCATTGTAGTGCACCATTCTTCAAATTTACAGTGCTTTAGTTATTGATTGAAAAATAAAGACAATTTAGATGAACGTTCTTTCAATGAACGTTGCATAAAAGTGACGATGCCTGTGGTGTTCTTTCCCTTGTGCATGATCTGTTCTACCGGATATCAACTTTTCTATTCCTCTCAAATTGTTAATGATTTTTTTACGTTAATTATCACGCCCACGTACGTATGGCTGGTGTCTTACGTTAATTTAACCGATTCGAGTGAGATAAGAGTTTTTATTCTATTTTCCACATTTCCACTGCATATTAAACGATTAGATTTCTAATAAACTTACTAAGAGTTTAGACCTCTCAAAAGAATAAACTTATCTAAATAGCAGCTCACATTATCTTACTTCCAAACTCAGCTTCGGTCCTTCGGTAATAATATCATCTAGGGTGTGGATCCGTCATGGAAACTTCGTTTATTGATGTCGGTGATGAGGGATGAACAAGTGAAGTCGACATTTTTCTACCACTGGCCTCTATCAGATATGCCGGCCGTGTCGACATTGGGAGGGTTGTGCTTTGGCTCCCAAGCATTAAAACCACCGAAGCCATGGTAGGCTGTCTCCTTACGTTCTTTTGAACGCATAACAACGATGTGGATGTATCTTAGCATCTCGCTTGTTGAACTGCCATTTAACATCGAACCTATAAGACAAAAAGGCGTTCCATTTTTCCATTTTTTCCATGCCTGCAGTGTAGAATCACAAGAACAAGTAAAGGGGTTTGTAATTTCACATGTGCACAGAGAGGTATTAGAGATTTTCACAATTTTGAACTCACGTAGCTCAGTAGGTGCTCTCAATTCCCCGATGCTGAAGTATGAATTCATCTTGCCACTCATGATCTCTAATACCACTACGCCAAAACTAGACACATCAGTCTTCCCAGATATCTCTTCATGCTTTACATATTTAGGAGCCATATAACCATTGCGTCACAGAAAACAAAAGGATCCAAGAATCATCAATCAGGATACAGAAACTGGTGCCTATTTTCATTATGTACTTTTTTAGAAAGGTTGAAATAGTCGACAAACGACTAGAAAAGTTCATTTAAAACTCACAAAGTTCCAGCGATTTGTGAGGTATTTATTCTACTTTGATCCAAAATGAATAACCTCGCTGCGCCAAAATCGAATATCTTAGGATTCATGTTCTCATCGAGCAGAACATTGCTAGGCTTTAGATCACGATGTATCATCCGAAGGTGTGATTCCTTGTGCAGATAAGTCCTTGAGCGATTCCTCTTATTATACTCATACGCCTCTCCCAAATTAACAATGTACGCTTGATTGAATCTACAAAATAGCGATCATTTAGGTTCTTGACCATTCTGTGTATAATACAAAGTATCGCTAACGGGTTTCAGGCACGAATCTCTCCAATTGATACCTTGCTAGCGAACAACTATCATGGAATTGGGAGTGACGAATTTGAAGGTCCAAGTTCGTATCAGAACTGAATCCTTCAAAGGCTCGCATTGCATGCAAACTCGAGTAAGAAAAGTCTTTCCCCTTCTGGCCATTAGAGCGACCTCATTCCTGAACTGTTGTTGACTATGATTAGAACACCCTTGAAGCCTCTTGACAGCAATGGATTGTCCATTTTCAAGCTTGCCCCACAGTCAAATCTTCATTCAAAAGAAACAACGTTTATCTCCATGTGATGATGTAATTCCCAGACGACCATTGAATAAATTTTCCAGCTACCTGATACACTTTTCCGAATCCCTCCTCTCCAAGCTTATTGGCTTCTGAAAAGAAATTTGTGGTAGTCCTGATCTCGCTTATTTTGAACTGTGAGGTTTTGGTGGTTTCAGCCCTGCCTTTTGCTGAAGAAAATGCACAGCAATCAACGTGAGATCTCAATAATCCAATCAGAAAAAAAGGTTAGATTTTTCTTGTTCTTAACATGCCATTTGGGCTTTCTCAATCATTTTAACAAAAATTTAGGACTGGTTTTAGTTCGCGCCATCTCTGAGTAAGGGAATGTAAACCAAAATCGCATCATCATCGCTCCAACACTATTTAATCCTTATGCTAAGTTTGCTAAGAAGTCATTCAATAACAACTCAAATGAAGAACACTAAACCGATAAATCCACTAAACAGATGAGACCTTCCACGGATTACTTCTTCTCCTTCTAATAAAGCAACACACACAGACAATAACCATCGTGAAGAGAATGTAAGAGTTTTCCTTATGTGGGCTACATTAATTTAGATTGTAATTACCGTTTTACGGGGTTGGTCTAATAAGGTAAGGCATAAGGTTTTCTTAATTGTCGAATATGGGCCTGGCATTGTGTGGGCCGAGTTGGCCCCCTGGCCCGTGATGAGAGGGCCCGTTCAAAACTCTATAAATAGCGCTAAGGTCTCTCCTCTAGCCCTCATTCTTCCATGAACTCTCTCTCACCTCACATAAGGTAAATCGTGAGTCGCGGTCTCATTGAGCTAGGAACCGAGGGTCATAGAGGAGAAGAACCTGAGCATCGGCTCGTCGTTTGAGCCTTGGACCGTCGTCATTCCGCATAAAGAACGATGGATTCCAAATAAGGTACACAAATCTTCGCATTCTCCTCCTACATGTTCGGTCTTCTAGCTACGTCGATCCGGGGTAGCCGCCTCGGCGGCCAACATTTGGTATCAGAGCCTTGTAGCCTAGAACCCGAACTGTTGCTTTTGGCCCGTTTTCGAAAATTTCATTCGTTGAAACTTGGTTTCGATTGTGTATTTGGTTTTTTCTTGTTGAGCCGAGCGTTTCAGTGGGTGGCATGCCTCTAGCGGAGGCCGCATGAGCCGGCGATAAGAATTTCGGATTTCACCTACCTTAGGAACGTTTCGCCTATTTTCATGAATTTTGGTCCGGTGAAAGTCAATTTTGATTGTATAAATGGCTTCTACTCATCCATACGAGCATTTTGGTGGGTCGAACGTCTCGAGACGAGGCCGGAAACGGCCGCACGAGCCTCCACGCGCCAAGACGGAGCTCGGAGGCGGTGCCACGCGCCGCCACGCGCCGCACGCCGACGCGTGGCCCACGCACGCGCGCTCATGCGCTCCGACGCGTAGACCGCCACGTGGCCTCATGCGCGCGCACCCGCTGACTCGCCGACAGGTGTCCTCCGATGACGTCACGTAAGCCGCCTTACGTGTGAACGACACGTGGCCTATGACGTCACCGAAAGATGTCACCGGGTCAACGACCCGGTGGACTTGTTGACCCGACCCGGGTCGACTGATCGACCCGACCCGAATTGACCGGTTTGACCCCATCCGGGTTGACCCAACCCGATTCGACTGTTGACCCAACCCGGGTGGACCGTTGACCGGTCGAACCCTTGACCGATCGGGCGTTGACCGGTTCGATCCGTTGACCAGTCGAACTGACTTCGGACCAATTTAGGCCGGATAAGTTGGCCAGCGCGTGAGCCTCATGCGCCTCACATTCCAGCAGCGCGTGAGGGCGTGTGTGACGTCCGTTTGGAGCGTGGTTTGGACCGTTGTGCTCGTATTGATGTTCTCTACACTATTATGTATTTATTTGATATTTTTGATGATTTTATGAATGTGAAAATGCATGTGAAACCCTAAGGTACGTGATTTTGAGGGTATTTTTTGCGTATTTTTTATGTATTTTTCTATGATCTTGGAAATACATTAGGAGTTCACATGTATATCATCACATAAAGATTATATAGAGCATTGATTCATTGACAACATGTATAAGGTTCAGCATGTATTAACAAATTGAGCAATGTAATTGGCATGATATGTGATTTTAGTGACGAATTGCTCCTGTCATCCGGTCTAAAATCACATGTATGGAATGAATGTGAGTTATAAAGTCTATATCCCTGATATGAGAGAGTTTTCAAAGATTCAATCGTGTTGTGACCGCCAAAGTGGCACACTTGATTGAATTTGAAAAACGTCGGTCTTGTATTATGATGGGATGTCTCCTGTTCTAATGTGTGGTCATACTCCCAAAGGAGGTAATTGTGTATTAGTTCATGGAGGGATGCATGTGCAGCATATGGTTGAGAAATGACTGACCCTAGTGATTCATACATCCAAAGGTGGTGAATTCGCGAAAGGTCAGAATATATTTTCATGACCGTTGTCATGTGGAGAGTATGTAATTGCATATCATATATTCTGCCTAAATGTGTTTATATGATATGCTATTTGTTATTAAATTACATTATTTGTAATGGCAACTCCATTGTGATTGAGGTTGAGTATGCAATTGCATGTCATATATTCTACCCAAAGGTGTTTATATGATGATGCGTGTAATTCTCAGGATGTGTACTTATAAGGTTTTCAAGTTACACAATGCTCACATGGTGCCAATTACATATGCTACTTGTTATTAAGTTACTTTATCAGTTGTGGCAACTCCATTGTGATTGAGGTTCCTATTGGTCAAATTTTAAGTAGTGAAGAGGATTTTCTGTTAAGGATGGATGCTAGTAAATGTTCATATTACCCTTACTTTGAATAAACTAACAATCTCACTGTTAGTGATATGAAATTAAAAAGTATTATTCGTTGCTTAGGAAATGGCAACTGAATTTGTTCATCATCCATAAGGCGTTCCATTTAGGAACACTTGAAAATTGTTTACTAGCTAACTGCCCTGCTAAAAGGATGAAAGAAGCCCTAATGACTTAAATTTGTATCTTGTCTATTACCGAGATTGGTATAAATGCAAGGACTCTTCAACATAAGGTGTGATGGTTTTGATGAGGTTAAGGATTACATCCTAAGGATGGTAGATTTCAAGTCTAAAAATCGTACTCATTAAGGAATTCATGAAACCATCGGTCATTCTGACAATCTGGTCTTAGGTTATCACCCTTAAGAGAAATGGTGTCATTTACTATTTTTGTGGGAATAAATGACATATAAAGATACTGTAATAAAGCTTGATTGTCCAAGCATAAGTCTAGAATTAATGATTCATTGGCATTTATTTATGAATTCAATTCCTATCAAAAGCTTCATCCAGTTCTTGGTGGCGGTACAACAAATTATGTTGTTTACCATAAAGGGATTTATAAATCTAAGGAAGCCAAATCAAAATTAATCATGACTCATCACGGGAAACAACATTTAACGTCGTTTTAGTGGGAGATGTTGTTTTGACTATGGATATTGGTTAGCATTTGACGTTAAAAAACACTTTTATGTACATTCCTTTAGACGAAACCTAGTTTCCATATTATGTCTGGAAGTGTATGACTATTCTTTTGAGATAAAGAACAATACTGTTTCAATGTTTTCCAAGTCAAATGAAGTTGGATACTACAATGGGTCAAATGAATTGTACCAATTGTGCTTATCTCCCAAGGATATGTATGTCGTTTTACAAGTTGAAAATGTTGTTTCCAATAGAGATTTACCTAAAGAATAGTCTTTTGCATTGTAGCATGAATGTCTTGATTATATGTCTAAAGAAAGAGTAAAAGACTAATAATGTTGATATTTAGTCAACTCTTAAATGTTACCTAAAGACTTGAGTAGACTATTGTAGAAATAAGATGATTAAGATAAAGAAGAAAACTGCAGTCTAAAGTCCTAACTTGTTAGAGGTTATAGACATTGATATTGGTAACCATATATGGTAAAGTTGTATAGAAATATTGACGACTATTTCCTCTTTATTAAAGAAAAGTCTGAATATTTGGTTTTATTCAAATTCTTTCGTATTAAGGTCAAGGAACAGTTGGGATGAGTCTTAAAGATTGTCAGATATGACCGTGGTGGTGAGTGTTTTGACTATGGCAATGCTGGATAGCTTAAAGGGCCATTTGTCAAATATTTAGAAAGATTCTAGGATGGTAACTTAGTTTACTATATCCGAAAATCTTGGAATAAATTGGTGTGGCCGAAAGGCGTAATTCCACCATGATGAACATGACAATGAGTATGATTGCTAGGACTAATTTATCTGGTTTTCTATTGGGCGAAACAACCCAATATGCATTGAACCGAGTTACTACCAAAGGTGTTCCATTGGCTCCATTTTGAGTTGTAGATTAGATGTAAACTTGACTCGAATCATCTTAAGGTTTGGAGTGTCCTGCAGAAGTTTGGTTATATAATCCAACATTAAGTAAATTGGAATCCAGAACCACTCGGTATCTTACCTAGATCATTTGAAGGGATATCAAGTTTTATCATCCCAATAGAGGCACAAGAAATGTGAAATCACAGACAGTAAAGCCTTTAGAGTTCGACAAAAATGCAAAGGATACTTGCTCTTAGACTATTAAAGATAATGGTATGGTGGGGACCATTGTGTCTTTATATTTCCCTATATAGACAATTGTGGAGTCTTTTATAGCACAGATTAAGCTTGTGAGATTCAGGATATTGTTATTGATATAATTCCTGATGAAGTTTCTCACACCTCTCGGGTGTAGGATGAAGTGACTATAGCTCAACTCAAGAGATTTATTACGGAAAGATGTTCAGTTATACCACCATACTATATAGTCTATCTGTAAGAGCATGATTACGATATCTGCTACGTGGTCGATCTAGTGACTTGTATATGTAAATGTTGTTTCTTGTCCTCAGTTTGATATGTGGTTAGACATAATGAAAAGACGAGATGCAATTTATAAAATGTGATAGTGTTTGAGAGTCTATTGAATTGGTTGAGGGTCACAAGCTCATCCGCTGCAAAAGGGTGTATGGGACCAAGGGAAATTTCAAGGGAAACGTTAAGAAGTTTAAACTCAAATTACTAATGTAAGGTTTCACTCAAAGAGAAGTTTAGTCTTTTCTAAAGACTATTTCAGAGTGAATATGGTATTACTAGCTCATTTTTATATGGATTTACATTAGATAAATGATTCTAATTGAGTTTCTTAATGAATACCTTGATAAAGAAGTCTATGTGGTATAACCCAAAGGTTTTGTAGCGGATGATTCAGGTAAGTTTGTGTGTAAACTGAAAACCCTTATTTATGACCTTAAGAAAGTCTGTAGATCAGACGATGCTTGAAGTTTTATAGCATTATCACTTCATTCAGTTTTGCTGAGAATAAAGTAGATAAGTGTATATACTACAAGGTCAGTAGGAGAAAATTTAGTTTTCTCAGATTCCATGTAAGTGATAACTTAATTGCCATAGCAACAATGGATTACTGCATAAGATAGATATTGTCAAGGTTTTTTTAGATCTATAAAGATCAGTCAAGTACCTTTTGTCCTTGGCATTGAGATCTATAAAGATCGTTCTTGGCATATGTTAGATTTATTTTAAATTGCATATGCTGATTCAATTTTTAAAATATTCAATAAGCCACAAGTTGTTGTTGTTGTTAGGGCTGATAAATTGAATATATGGCATTGTCCTTGTTCAAATTTTGGGAAAAACCAAATAAAGGATACTCTTTATGCTAGTGCATTTACAAGTGTCATACATGCTTAAGTCTGCACTAGACTAGATGTTACTTTTGCAGCAAAACTTTTAGGCAAATATCAATCAAGTCTAAGACATGATCACTGGATTGCTGCTAATGAGATTTTGAGACATTGGAAATGATAAGAAAACTATATACTGACAAATATGTTCAGCATCTAGAGCTAGTAAGGTATTCGAATGTAGATTTTACTAGCTATGAGGATGACAAGAAGTTGATAACATAATATATCTTTGTATTAGCATAAAGTGCATTGTTATGACAAAGCTATAAATAGGAATCTATGTTATTCTTTACCGTATAAACAAAGCTTACAGCATGCCTTTTAGCTATTACTCAGGATATTTGACTTCGGAACCTCATTAAAGAGTTGACCATATTTGATATGATAAATAGACCCATACGGTTGTATCGAGACAATAGCTCTTTAGTGTTGTTTGTCAACAACAATAAGGGTCTCGAGGGGTCTATATATATGACGGTCAGGTTTTTGACCATAAGGAAATGACATAGAATGGTGACACTACAGTGGAGCAGTATTTCCACGGATGATGTGGTTGTAGACCCACTAATTAAAGATTTTCGCCCTTGTGTACTTGAACGACGTGTCGTGAACAAGGGCTAAGGAGCATCATTGGATGCTATTGTTTAGTGGGAGCTGTTTTGATTTTGCTCTAATTAAGCTTATATAAGTTGCACATTCAATAAAGTGTTCATGAATGTGTGGTCACCATATTGAATTGATTATATGTAATGAAAATCTCAAGGTATTGTGTAAGCCTTGAGTGAAGGCTGGAGACATCTGGTTATCAGCCTTGAACATATGTCTTGATTACACATAAAGAAAGGTTGACCATAAAGATAAGACATATGTGGGTTCATTAGAACCATAAGGATATTCTCTAGTGGCACATATGGTTTTCTATGACACTTAAGGTAAGAGAATAGTGACCGACAAAGGAGATAACACATAAGGTATTACTCTTTATGAGGTGTTATCCGTTTGCCACACAACCATATTGAATCCATATCAATAAAGTTGAAAGAATTCGTGACCATGGAAGGCTCTGTATGAATACATGTAGTTACCGCCATGATTCGGTGTTGGAGACTTTATGGGATATGATTGACTATTAAGAATTGCCACTAGACCAACATAAAGGTGCGCACATAAAGTACAATCTCAATTAATATAGCCAAAGTGGGAGAATGTAAGAGTTTTCCTTACGTAGGCTACATTAATTTATATTGTAATTACCGTTTTACGGGGTTGGTCTAATAAGGTAAGGCATAAGGTTTTCTTAATGGTCGAATATGGGCCTGGCATTGTGTGGGCCGAGTTGGGCCTGGCCCGTGATGAGAGGGCCCGTCCAAAACTTTATAAATAGCATTTAGGTCCCTCCTCTAGCCTTCATTCTTCCATAAACTCTCTCTCACCTCACATAAGGTAAATCGTGAGCGGCGGTCTCATCGAGCCAGGAACCGAGGGTCATAGAGGAGAAGAACCTGAGCGTCGGCTCGTCGTTTGAGCCTTGGATCGTCGCCATTCCGCATAAAGAACGATGGATTCCAAATAAGGTACACAAATCTTCGCATTCTCCTCCTACATGTTCGGTCTGCTAGCTACGTTGATCCTGGGAAGCAGCCTCGGCGGCCAACAGAGAACTGTCGAACCTACCCCAGCAATGACGATGCATAATGAGTTCGACATATTACCTGCCAATATCAAGCAACGCGTTTAATCCAATTTGACATTGAAACTCATCATTGCTAACATTGCAGATTCAAATGATTTTTCATAGCACGCACATCCAAATATTTGGCTCGACTGCATGGAAATCGACAATTTCATGGGTATCTGATAAGGCTTTTTTTCCACATAGCAGGCACGGACTCTGGATAAGCATTGTAATTCATGATTTTTAAATCACTAGTAACTGTCAAATTGAACCAACCACTGGTGACTGGGGCATTTGCAGGCGGAGGAGCAGGAGATGTCTCGGTGGCTGCAGTTGATGGCGGTAAAGATGTCAGGGGATTGCCAGGATTGGACTCAAGACATGGGTACAATTCCCATCGGAAAATGCAGCTTGGCTTGTAAATAGACCCGCCTAGTCTTCCATGACAACATCCTTGATAATCATTAACGCATTCCCCTAAGCAACTCTGGCAATCACCCTGAAACAAATTGGGGCTGCACTGCAACGACGAGTACATGGTCTGATTGTTTGGCAACACCGTGCTCCCTGCTGCAAATTTGATGTCCAACGTCCCCATAGAAGCCCTCGCCGCCAGTTTCTCCGTCAAGTTCCTCCATATCCAATCGAACTGATCCTGATCCATCAGGATGTCGCTGGTGCGATAAAACTTTAATGTCAGAAACATTTTCTTCATGCTGTACATTGGACTATTGGAGTGACGGATGAAGCAAGGAGGATTATTATACGTCCCCTTTGAGTATGCAGCTTTCTGGTTCGGACACTTGATTATCAAATCTACAGCAGTAGCGCTTATGCACCTGATGCAAGTGTCGTTTGAAGAGTCGCCTCTGCAGAAACTGAGCATGTAAACGACGTCTGACCCATTCCTGACATTCCCAGTGTAGAACCCGCCATTTGAAGCCATGACGCAAGGGAGAGAAGAGAGGACAAGCTCGCGGTTCTTGGAGTTGGAGTATCTGCCGGCAGCACTGAAGTTGCCCGTGTCGTAGCAGTGTTCAGCATTGGATAGGTCGAACGCTAGGATGTGAAGACAGAGAAGGACGGTAGGAAGACGAAGAAAAAGGGGAGGGAATGAAGGGGGCTGTCCAGACATGGTGGTTGCAGGCTGCTTCAGCTCCGTTGTTGAAGATGAGACGTAGTCGTTCACTATGGAGGTCATAGTTGGATGGCTGTAATGCCTGGAGAGAAAAAGTGGATGATAGAGATTGAATTAAATGGGGACCATAAAGGCAGAAGGCCATCACAAGATCTTCAAATTTAGTTGTTGATTTTTTTCCCAACACAGGGCATGGTTCAAGTCAAAAGCGCGTTTTGTAATCAAGAAATTATGCCAATGCCAAAGATGGTGCTTCAGCGTGGCGGGGGCAACATTGGGCAAGGGGTAGCTAGAAGAAATGAATGAAGCTCAAATGGTTTAATGCACAAATCTCTCCAGTCGGTACACTAACTATCAGCGAAATGCAAGCAACAAATCTGAACGTCCAAGTTCGTACCAGAAATGTATCCGGTGCGAACTCGAGAATAAGAAAAGGGCAAAAGAGTTGGAGAAAGAGGGCATAAATATCTTATCATGACTAAAAAATTTTTTCTAAGAGACAAAAGTTGTTCATAATACAAAGAGAAAAGGAAACAACCGGTTTACTACCAGTTTATTAGTGACTACAACCGCACTCATCAAACAGTTCATGTAAAACTAAATAGTACTTCTGGACGCAACATCCACATAATTAGCTTGAGAAGCAGATGAAATCATGTCATGAATAGATATTCATGTGCTTCATCGAGGGGAGAGTTCAGTGATCGACACTCCATTGACCGACAAAGGTGTGGAGCCGCTGGTATTTTGATCATGTCCTTGGTCATTTGCTATGATGTTCTTTGGTGGTTCCGTCCAGCTTCGGAGGAAAAAGGCAGGTTCTCGTGGCCCTGGCAGACTAAGAGTTTGGCTGCTCAGCGCAAGAACTATGCTTGCCATGGTCGGTCTATCAGCCGGATCTTCCTGAACACATAGAAAGCCAATGTGTATGCATCTTAGCACTTGGCTTCTGGAATAAGATTCTCCCAATACCGGGTCCAAGATTTCCCAAGGCACATTGTCTCTCCAATGTTTCCAAGCCTAGAGCAGTTCAATTGGACACAACAAGTGAACCACAGAACAATATCGTTGCTTGTGAGCACAAAACAATTAAATCATTTATAAAAAACAAAAAGAAAAAAAAACTTACATAGCTTGCGAGATCTTCACCTCCATTAGATTGGTAGTAGTAGTCATTCCTCTGGCCGCAAATGATCTCGAGGAGGAGGACGCCAAAGCTGTAAACATCAGACTTTTGAGAGAATTGCCCATGCATCGCATATTCCGGGGACATGTAACCGCTGAAAACCACCACCAAAACCATAAATGTATGGATACCAGTCATCTATACTAATACCCTTATCAATTCTTAACCAGAAGAACCTAGTAGTAAACTTGGAAAAAAGCAAAACTTACTTGGTTCCTACGATTCTTCTAGTGTTTGCATTAGTTTGATCAACTCCGAAAATCCTTGCCATGCCAAAATCTGAAATCTTTGGGTTCATATTGTTGTCCAGCAAGACGTTGCTAGCTTTTAAATCACGGTGAATGATTCGAAGCCGAGAATCTTCATGAAGATAGAGCATCCTCGAGCGATGCCTGATATTATGTTGTAACGTCTTGGCCAGTCCAATTGTTTGCTTTTCTCAAGGTCTAAGTAGTGATTTAAGGATGTGAACGAGAGTAAGTATAATATAGGAATCTAGGAGTTAGATTTGAAATAACATATTAGATATGGTAAACAAGTATTCGCTCAATCATCTATATCGGACATTAACTTAAGAGCGAAGCATAAAGCCAGAACTAACCGAACATGAAGTAGTCGAGACTTTTGTTGGGCATAAACTCGTATACCAGTAGCTTTTCCCCATCTTCGAAGCAAAATCCAAGCAGTCTCACTAGATTCCGGTGTTGAAGCTTCGCGACCAACACAATCTCATTCTTAAATTCTTGGAGGCCTTGCTCTGAGCTTTGGGATAGCCTCTTCACAGCTATTTCTTGCCCACTGGGAAGCCTACCCTGAAAAAAATCGTGAATGGTGACAAGATCTCACGAACTCTTCAAGTCATGTCCTTTATTTGTTATTTAAGGTTAATGACTTCCTGAACTTTTAAGCGATATTTAATGTTTGTTTACGTCGTCCACACAAGAGTACCGAGGACACCTTTAATGATAACAAGTAAGCGCTGACCAGAGTCATTCTTATAGCTAGAGAGACAAAATTAGAAAAGTTATCATTAAAATTCTTTAGAAAAAGAGAAAGATACAGCCAACTTCTTATACCCGATACACTTTCCCAAATCCCCCTTCTCCAAGCTTATTGCCTTCTGAAAAGGAATCTGTCGCAGCCCTGATCTCGCTTAGTTTGAATTGTAAGCTTTCAGCAGTTTTGACCTCGTCTTTTGCTGAAGAAAATGCAGAGCAATCAACATGAGATCTCCAGAATCCGATAATAAAAAAATAAAAAATAAAAAATAAAGTTAAAATTTTATTGCTCTTAGCATGCCATTTGGGTTTTCGTAATTATTTAACGAAAACGTAGGATTGGTTTTAGATTCCGCACCATCTCTCAGTAGGCGAATATAAATCAAAATCACGCAGTTCTCCTTCCCACACTACTTAATCCTTATGCTAAGCTTGATAAGAAGTCAGTCAAACAGAACTAGGATGAATAACACAAAACTATTAATAAATCCACTAACCAGATGAGACCATCAATGGATTACTTCTTCTCCTTCTAATGAAGCAACAAACGGAGACAATTACCACAACAAAGAGAGCTGCTGAACCTATCACAGCAACCACAATGCGTAATGACTTGAGATATTACCTGCCAACATCAAGCAATGCGTTTAATCCAATTTGAAATCGAAATTCATGATTGTTGACATTTCAGATTAAAAATGATTCTTTATATAGCATGGACATCCAAACATTCAACTCGACTAATCCCCATTGATTGATACATGGATAGGCAATTTCATGTGTCTCGGGTAAAACTTTATCACACATAGCAGGTACGGACTTTGAATGAGAGTTGCGATTCATTAATTTAAAATCAGCAGTAACATTGAAATTCAACCAACCATTGGTGACTTGTGCATTTGCAGGTGGAGGAGTGGCAGGGTCGGCCTTGGTGACTGCAGTTGGTTGTGGCGGAAATGGCGGCGGATTGATGGGATCAGACTCGAAAAACGGGTACAAGTCCCATCGGAAAATGCAGCTCGGCTTGTTAACACCCCCGCCTTGTTTTCCACGGCAACAATCTTGATAATTATTTATGCATTCCCACAGGCAACTCTGGCAATAAATCTGAGACAAATCAGGGCTGCACTGCAACAGCGCGAACATGGTCTGGAAGTTCGGCAACACCGTTTTCCCTGCCATGAACTTGAGCTCTGACGTCCCCATCGAAGCCCTTGTTGCCAGCTCCTCCGTAAAGTTCCTCCATATCTGATCGAACTGATTCTGATCCGTCGTGATGTTGCCTGTGTTATAATACCATAGTGTCGGAAATGTCTGCTTGTCGCCGTACATCGGACCATCAGCATAACGGTTGAACTTGGCAACAAGCAAACCCGACAATCAATCTGAGACAAATCAAGGCTGCACTGCAACAGCGCGAACATGGTCTGGGTGTTCGGCAACACCGTTCTCCCTCCTATGAACTTGAGCTCTGACGTCCCCATTGAAGCCCTTGTTGCCAGCTCCTCTGTAAAATTCCTCCATGTCCGATCGAACTGATCTTGATCCATCATGATGTTGTTGGTAATTTGTTTATAAAACAAATGAAGAGATGCCTTGTCCCACATCGAAAATATGTGAGTGCGCACATGGACGATCATTAATTTTATTTATTGAAAATTCGGATTTATTTTTATAAAAAATTAACTATAAAGTCTTGTTGAAACAATGCGACTGTTCACGAAAAGTTACGGTTATTTTTTATTTAATATTTATTTAATTACGAATTTTTTATGTCTTTACAACGTAACCTTTGAGACGTACTTGTTCATTTTGCAACCTTTCCCGAAAGGTTGTCTTTGTTCTTTTGCAACCTTTTGAAGGGTTGCCTCTATTCAAAAGACAAAGATAAGTACGTATGTTTTGAGATAAAACATACATCTTCTTCCATTTTTTTTTTCATTTCTTTTGAACGAAGCTACAGCCATTGTTTCTAATTATTTCCTAGAGAGACCCTGGAGAATTACTAGAATTGCTATCTAATATTCTCATTTGAGACTTTGTTGTATCCTGGAGGAAATTTGCCGGTGACAATTAGCAACTTTGTGGGGCAAATAAATTCTTAAAGAAAGTGATATCATGCCTCAAAGTCCGACTCGAGTACTCTAAAGATTCGTCTTCATTGTTCTACCCAATTCGAAGTATATTTTCCCAACAATTTTAAGGATTTATTTGTGCAACAATGGAGTTGAAGGGAAGGAATTGATGGCAGAAAATGAGAGAGGCTGATCTGCGCCACTACCAAGAACCAGGTTGCTATGAATCCTGCCGACACCATCTTTGATGAGAAGTGATTGATCGGGAGGAGAATCACCGACCCTTTGATCTAGAGTAATAGGTGGCATTGGTCGTTCAAGGTCGTTATTAGTCCTGGTCACAAGCCCGTGATTGTCATCAATTTCAAGGGCGAAGAGAAGCAGTTTGCTGACTAGGAAATATCATCCATGGTCCTCACGAAGACACTTGTTTCCAAGTCGAACACTTTGCTTTCCAAGTGCTCCACACCACAGTTCTCCGCCGGATCACTTATCTGCGCCTTCGAATTGACGCGCTCTCCCAAAGAATCAACAACAAATGCTGACAGACTCTCGGATACGTGACTACCTCCTTGGCATTCAAATGCCATAAAAGAATTCGAATCCCCTAAAACCAGCAACTGGAGGATTGTCTACGTTCATGGCTGGTTTGTTCAATGAAATATCACTGAGAACAGTTTCAAAGTGATGGATTTGTGTCTCCATCTTAAAGTTGTCCGAGGAATTATTTGGAGACACCCCATGCCTAAACTGCAGTCGTGACTCTGGCATCAGATCACAGCCACAACTGCTCCTCAGCGAACAGACACGATGCTTCACCATACCCACACCATCGCTGCTGGGTCTCACCCCATGCCACTCCCTGTTTTTGGGTTTGCACCAGCGAGCTTTCATTGTTTTGCAGGTCCGTGGACGGACTCAGCGAAGTGCTGCAGTGGTTTCAGGCGAATTTGACATATGGCGTTGACACGTTGGTTCTCCAAGGAGGGATGGAGACCTTGCCATTCTCCTGTCCTCCAATTTCGTCAATTTACATGATCCATCTTTAAGTGTCCCATATGAAACGTCACTCCTGTGTCATGAATTTCTGGCCACGAAGGGTGATTTTGGAACTGCAATTCGCTCTTGTGCTGCGTAACATTGGCATTGCCTGAGACAGGGTGAGATGAGAGCAAGAGATCTCCATTCCGTTGTCTCTGTCTCTATGGTCTCATTGGTTGATTCATTCGAAGGAGAGAGAAGGAAATGGAGATGGTGGTGATCTATCAGTACATTATGGGGACTTTCCTCACGTCTCTAGTGGGCCTTGTCCTATTTTACGTCCTACACCGGAGGAATGGTGACGTGAGAACGAAGGTTCCGTGGGAAGACGGAGATCATGTCATTATACATGACGCGTCACCGCGTGATACTACGAATGGCAATTGCTCATCGGAAAATGCCTTTGACGCTACCAATGTAATCATCATCAGCATCAGAGTTGCCAATAGCGCTCTTGCGTACACCCTCAGCAAGGTATGTAACTTCATTGTTTGAAATTTGGGAAGAAAATGATTATATCAACTGTGATAATATTATCGATTATTTGCTTCATTCCATTTATTATTTCATTGGTCTTGAATTGGACCTTTGACAAGTTGAGTTGGACTGAGTTGCTCATCGTTGTTGAATGTTGCTAATCTCATCGATATCGTTGAGTTTGATGTGGCCTATTAAATAAAATTCGGATTGGCTGTGGGGCAAGCAAGAAAATGGCCATCAAAGCTTCCTCCAATGCAGGTTCTTGTTTCTAATCAAATTGAAGTTCATGAGTGTTTCATGCATGATTAGCTAGTGGTGACATCCTGGGTATGTTTCTTTTATTGAGACATTTGTCTACACATATTTATGTTCTTGCGTCTCTATAGCAGGATCTTTGTTGTGGGTGGAATTTATGTATGTACAAGGGATAGATCAATTGGTCAGAGTAAATTGAAGGGTTGATCTATCATTTGCACCATGGGATTTTTATTTCTGCATATAATAGTTTCTAATCTTTATCAGGAAAGAGAAGATCAGAACTTTAATAGCATTTTGGTATCGTGTGATTGAGCTAGACTTTTGGCCTTGATTCGTTTCATGCTTTAGTATTTTTTAGCCATGCATTCAAGCACAAGATTAATTGGAATCGGCTTGATTGCTTGATGTCCTGTAATGTGCATGAATGCTTATGTTATTATGGGCTGATGCAAGCACATAAGCAGTGGCATGAAAATTTGATGATGCATAATTTCAATTAATTGCCTCTTAAAATAGTCTTGAAGTGGGGGTATTTGAAGGGGACTATGGAGCCAATGTGATTGGAGTCATTAAGACAAAAAAAAGTATCTAACTTTCATTTTAAAAAATGAAAGATTTGAGTGAAGTAGATACTTTATTGGGTGTTAAAATTTAAAAAAAAAAAAATAGTGGCGGTTATTTTTTAAGCCAAAGTGATGACATGGAAAAGATGTTAATTTAAACATCTTGGCTTCAAAGAAATGTGTACTCCATTTGATTCGGTATTAAATTAAATTATAATACTAGTAGAGCAGTAGCACAATTTAAATATGTTAGTGCTATGAGGTCTTTAATGTATGCGATGCATTAAACTAGACCTGATTTTGTGCAACTTGAGTAAGTATACTAATAATCCAAATATAGAACATTTGAGAGTTATCTTATTGTTCTATAATAATCCGGCTATTATTAGAATTTTTTAGTTATTTTAAGAGAACTTAAAATTTGTGATTGTTCTATAATAATTATTCGGTTGTATTACAAAGATACACCGATACTAGTTGGATTACAAGTATGTGAGATGAAACTTTTGGATGGATTTTCATATTACATGAATGTGTTGTTCCTTGAGTGAGCAAGAAACAAATGTGCATAATTCACTCAACTATGGAATTTGAATTATTGCTTTAGCAAAATTTGGGAATGATGCTAAATGGACTATGAATTTGTTGTTGAATATCAATTCATGGCTTAGTCCTATGCCTCTTATTTCTATCCACTGTGATAGTCAAACTACTTTGGCAAGAGCCTATAGTAGCATCTATAATGGTAAATCTAGACATATTAGTCTAAGACATGAATATGTATGACAATTGATTAAAGATGGTACCATGATAATTGTCTACGTGAGGTCAAGTAATAATCTAGACGATTCTTTGATGAAGGCTTTACCAAGAGACATGGTAATAATGACCTCATAAGAAACGGGGCTGAAACCCTTTAATTAAAATCACCAATAATGGTAACCCGACCTTTTTCTAGAACATCACTAGTTACAAGGTTTAATGGGTAAGAACAAGTTATTGAATGTGATTGTTTGATACTGACGTAGCCCTGATATGAGAAGTCAGTATCGTCTGTTACGTTTAGTAGGTTGAATTGAATTCTTAATGAAGTATAATACAAATTTGTAATGTGTTGATAGTAACAGAAACACATGGTAGATACTTCACTTATATGAGCTTAGAAGTGGTGCCGCTTCTTACGAAAGTTAGGGTTGCTTTCTAAATAGCTCATGAAACAGGGGATCAAGCACAAGGCCATAATAGTGCGGAGTAATATAGAACTTCTCGCTGAAACAAGAGATTAATGTATGTGTGGTATGTCCGGTTCTATTATATGAAAGTACAAGTTTAAAGCCGAGCTACTTGTCACTTTGATAGAGCTTTGAGATACTTGCACTAAGTAAATGTTTAACTCAAAAGAGACCTTTATGTATGTATATTAATCTCACGGAAATTTTGGCTGTATATTTCTAACGTTTTATTTCTTATTTTTGTTTTATAAACAAAAGTGGGGGATTGTTGGTAATTTGTTTATAAAACAAATGAAGAGGTGCCTTGTCCCACATAGAAAATATATGAGTGCGCACATGGATGAGATTTGGCATTAACCGACGATCATTAATTTTATTTATTGAAAATTTGGATTTATTTTTATAAAAAATTAACTATAAAGTCTTGTTGAAACAGTCGACTGTTCACGAAAAGTTACGATTATTTTTTTATTTATTATTTATTTAAATACGAATTTTTTATGTACATTCAACGTAACCTTTGAGACGTACTTGTTCATTTTGCAACCTTTCCCGAAAGGTTGTCTTTGTTCTTTTGCAACCTTTTGAAGGGTAGCCTCTATTCAAAAGACAAAGATAAGTACGTATATTTTGAGATAAAACACACATCTTCTTCCATTTTTTTTTTTTTCGTTTCTTTTGAAAGAAGCTACAACCATTATTTCTAAATATTTCCTAGAGAGACCCTGGATAATTACTAGAATTGCTATCTAGTATTCTCATTTGAGACTTTGTTGTATCCTGGAGGAAATTTGCCGGTGACCATTAGCAACTTTGTAGGGCAAATAAATCCTTAAAAAAAGTGATATCACGCCTCAAACTCCGACTGAGTACTCTAAAGATTCGTCTTCATTGTTCTACCCAATTCGAAGCATATTTTCCCAACGGATGTTGCCTGTGTTATAATACGGTAGTGTCGGATTTGCCTGCTTCACGCCGTACATCGGACCATCATCGTAACGGATGATGCAAGGAGGATCTCCTGTCCCCCAGGTGACCGCAGCTTTTTGGTTTGGACACTTGATCATCAAATCTTCAGCAGCAGAGCTTAAGCACTTGAAGCAAGAGTCGTTCGAAGAGTCGCCTCTGCAGAAACTGAGCACATAAACAACGTCCGAGCCGTTCCCTACGTTCCCAGAGTAGAACCCGCCCTTCGAAGTCACATCGCTAGGGAGAGGAGAGGACAAGCTCACGGTTCTTGGCGTAGGTGCTGGCGGCCGTGAAGTTGCCCGTGTCGTAGCAATGTTGAGCGTTTGAGAGGTCGAACGTTAGGATGAGAAGACAGAGAAGGACAAAAGGAAGACAAAGAAGAAAAGGAGGGATTGAAGGAGGCTGTGCAGACATGGTGGATGCTGGCTGCTTCAGCTCCATTGTTGAAGATGAGACGTATGAGCCGTCCTCTGTGGACGTCATGGTTGGATTTAGTAGTGCAGGGAGCCAAAAAAAAATAGTGGTTGATAGAGATTGAAGTAGATGAGGACAATAAAGGAAGAAGACCATTACAAGATTTTCAACTTTCATTGTTAGATTTTTCCCTACGCAGGGAGTGGCCGACGATGGCAGCTTAAATGGTGGAGGATACTATTCCTTCCACAAAGAGTGGTGCTAGCATCACGAGACCGTCAAAGACGGTGTGACGGTCAAAGAATGTTTCCCTTCTCAAACGCAAACACTAGGAAGTTTCCGAGCAAGACACAAGTCTCCTCTCTCTCATCCAAGATGTGTGGCTGAGGATTGACCGTCCATTTTCCAAGCTAACGGTACGGTTAGCTTAGCATTTTCCACAAACGCGTGGTCACTCCCATCGAGGCCAAAGTGGGTCGTAGGAGCAACGCGTGCATCTAGGTTTTTTTTTTTTTTTCTTTTGTCAATTCTACTTTATTTCTACTCTAACTCTCATTCTCGCACTGCTTTCACTCCTCTACGCGCATGAGGGCGTGGGAGTCGAAATCCACACTTGAAACTAAATCGTCCCCACCCCAACCCCCGAGAAGGTGGGACGAACCTCCCACCTCTCCATTCCATGTTGGAAGGTGGGGATTTTGCCCCAGTGGTTGTGCATCTAGCTTTACGCGGAAGAGTTTGGAACTTTGGGTCGGACCACGTGAAGAAACGACTTGATAGGATCACATGGTGCATTATAAGTAAAGAATCCAAGCTATGATAAATCGCAAATATACAGTAGAGTTACATATTCTTAAATTCTCTCTCTAAATAAATTTTTTTTATTTGGAAAACAAAATAATTATGTCATCCATGGTCATTGCGTTAAATGAATTACATGTACAAGAGGTAGCTTCACTGATATTTATAATATTAATCAAGTACATCTAGCATTACTCTTTCTCAACGATTAACTTGAAATGTTTAATGAATTTAGAGAACTTTTCAACTTATCACCTAACAATAAATGAAAAACGTTTTCTTTTATTAAAATAATATTGTCAATAATTTTTAAATTTTTATTATTTTATATTCTATTTTTTTATTATATTTTATTTTCTTCTTTTTTTCCCCTTCATTTTGGTTGATAAGCTGCCTCATCTAGATTTGACAAGGGCTGCAACCCTTACTAATGGCTAACGAGAGCTTGCCAGCCATCACGAATGGCCAGTGAGGATTGTTGATGACCCTCACCGACCAAAATAAGAAAAAAATAGAAAGGAAAAATAAAAATAAAAATAAAAAGAAATTATGAAAAATTCAAAAAATTATTAAAGTATTATTGAAAATGTCTACATCAATAACTGGTGTGTCACGTGGGACGATCAAGATTCAAATTAGTGACTTTCCACCTAAATTAACTAGATGAATTAAATTAGTACAAATATAAAATAATTTATGACTAAATTAATTCAATTAAAATATTTAAGGCTAAATTGATACTAATACATTAAATTTATGATATTTTTAGTACTTTTCCCAATTAAGTTATAAACATCCTGTTGGCACCTAATTTGTTTTTTTAAATACATATATTTTATTTTATTTTTTTAAAGTGAGAGGGGCCGAGTTGGGCCGAATTTGATCTAGCCTTCCTCTCTCTTCGGCCCAGCCTGCTCCCCTTGGCTTGTCTTCTTCCTCCAAGCTGGCCTTCGACTTGGAACTCACCCGACTAGCCACCTCCACCATGCTCTCGCATTCCATTTCCGAAATCTTACTTCACTCCTTCGTCGTCACCTACTTCTCTTTTCCTCCAACGACGTCCCCCTACCCATCCCTGGTGTCTTTACTCTCACTCTTTCTCTTACCTGGGCACGGTCGCCTTTGAACCCCCACACAAAACCTTAGAGCCACAGCCGATCGACGTCGTCGCTATTCTCAACCTTCGCCGCCGGCAATGTCCGCGGCTTGAGGCCGCCAAGCCAGTCACTGATGGCATTTGTGGGTGAGTGGAAAACGCTGTGCCCATGACCTGAGCATTGACTATTGTGGGCATCTACTTCGGTTTGCTTATGACATCCCTTTTTTTTTACTTGCTTGTTCTAACAAACGTGCTGATGTTACGACGTTAGGAGTAAATCCTAGTAGATGATGGTCTGAGCGGAGTAGATAGGTGCGGGGAGCCTAAACCATTTTGATTAAGCTTAGGTTCTTGTAATGTTTTGAGTCATCAAATGTTTTTAGAGGCAAGGCTGGTATATTCTGGAGACCTTCGGCGAGTTACAGGAGTAGGGAGGTTGAAGATGAAGAGAATAAGACAAAACGGAAAAGGACAAAAAAAAGAGAAAAGAATTAAAAGAAAATAAAAAGGGAGAGAAAAAATGAAAAGTGCGCATGGGTGTTCTGTTGTGGGCTGGGCTCATTTCAATTGTCGGCCAAAAAAGAGTTAAAAAAATAAAAAAAATCACGTGTTTTTATAATTAATTCCGAGCGGCCTTTTAGGGTTAATGTTTTTGGTCTAACCCGATACAATAGGGTTCGGGTCTGTTTAGTTGGGTCGGGTCTCTTGACCTGGTCCGTATCCCTTTTTTATCAACAATAAATAAATATTAAAAAGAACAAAACATCAGTTAAAAAATTGAAAACAATAAATAAAATTAATTAATTAATAAAAAATTTAAAAGATTCAAAAAATATTTTGAAAAAAGGTCTTCAAAAAATCTCAAAAAATTCGTAAAAAAATTAAAATTAACATTCATTAAAAAAGTTCAAATTAATCCTTTAGGTTAATTTCTTATAAAAAGTGGAAGTCTTTTAGTTTAGAATTATGCTTAAGGTTGACCAAACCCTTAGGGCTCTACCTTAGGATTTCAATTGTCCTTAGAGACAAATGCCCTTGATTGTGCAATATTGATATGTTTATTATGACTTCCCCTTAGCTTAGTTAGGAATTAATCTTAATTGTTAAATGTTTCTTTTCCTTGCAATTTATTCGATGCCTTCCCCGATTATTGTTTGTTACTTTAATGATTGTGATGATTACCTCACATGTTAGTCGGATAGGTCTAAAATTAATCCAAACCGCTTGACAAAAAATCGGTTTTTTTGTTTTTTTTTTTTTCAAAATGAGCAAGACTAGGTACCGAAATGGTACTAATTGTTTAATTAGTATAATCAAGTCTTCGAACCTAAATTTTCTGATTGCGTAGGAAGTGAGGTATACTCCCATGCTTCACTTGGTTTTTAGGTGACCTCAATAGGCTAGTGACGACTCATTCTTTAGAAAATTTTCATACTCTCAATTTGAACATCTAATGTTATGTGAAGTCTGGGTTTGGGAGAGCCAATGTCTAATCATGAACTGTAGGCCCGTCTTTTAGGCAATAACCCTAAACCTATTCTCTTCCCCGAGGAGTAGGTCGCAACACATCTGGATTGGAATTTACTTTTCCCTACTCTTAATCTTGTTAGGTTCACACTTTAATTTTTTCTAACTCTTAAAATATGAAATTTGAATAGAATATACTAGTTGACATATAAATTCCCTCATATAATATTTTAATATTTTTTTAAAATTTTGATAACATTTTAATTTCAACGGGTCAAAAAAAAAAAGTACCTTCTACCTATATATTCCATCGGAGGATGATCTTTAGGATGGTCAATATGTTTCTCATCAGCTTAAAAGAAAATTCTTCCGAAAAGAATATGTACGATTATTACATCATTATTGCTGGGAGTAAACAAAAAAAGAAAAAGAAAGTTGAAACTATTTCTGATTTTGACGTATTGACCGTGCACAAAGAAGATTAATGGGCAATGCCGATGGGAATGGAACGATATGGTAGAAGGACGATCACAAAGTCTCTGGAGCAATGATTCGACGTAGAAGACTTCTGATATAAGAAGGAAATGACTTGCAAATTGAATGGATCAACCATATATTGAACTCCTAAGCATAGCCTTGACCCTAAATTTCGATTTACAGATGGCTATTAACCACTAATGATAGAAGTTCTTTGTGGAGTTCTCTATGATACATCGACAGCGATATCGACGGCAAAAGCCGCGAGATACACATCACCCGAGTGGTGGGAGGCGGCAGAGTTGTGAGGGGAGAGAGAGTGAGAGAGCTCAAAGGACTGTTTTGTGGGTTTTTCTCGTTTTGGCTAGAAATTGGCGCATCAGTGTGTTTCTTTTTACTTGTTTGAGTTTGCTCTTCATTTTATGTTGACACATTGCTAATTAAAAGTTTCATGAATGATTGAATATGGTCGGCCAGCAGCATTAACGCGAGTCACTCGAGAGGGGGGCCAGCTCTCCATAGGTCGTTAGTGAAGGCCATCCGGCAAAGGCGGGTCAAGGATGCCACCCCTCTGAAATAAGAAAATCAACTTTGCTTTCTACATTTCACTATTTCCCTATATTCCGTTGAGAGAAGATATTGAGACATAACATCGTTATGTAGTGTGAATCAACAATAAAAATGTCTTTCGGAGATTATATTGAATCCATACAAGTTATAAGGAGAGAGAAGCTAATAAATTACTTGAATAGCTTGTTTTGTACAGCATGTCAGATGATGAAGTAATATTTGCATCCTGACATATTTTCTTCAAAAAATTGACTCTTCAAAGCAAATTGCATCTATCAAAATCTTGAATTTAAATAATTATCTGTTCATGTACCTTGCATGGCGTTTCATGGATTTTTAGATAAATGGGTATGAGTTTATACCCTCTGATTATAAAAATAAATAAGAACTTCCACTCTATTTCACCTTTCTACTGCATATTCTCTTATTAATTTTCTAATGAACTCACCAGCTTAAGCCTTTCAATAGCATAAACTTATCTTAACAGCAGCTCGCATCATCTTATTTCCAAAGATCTAAAGCTCTAAAAATAGCATAAAATTCTTATCATAAGTACAGTAATTCTTGTGGATATTATTCAACTTCTCACTAAAGAATGCAATAGGCTTTCCTTCTTGACTAAGAACCACACCAATTCTCACATTAGAAGAAATCACAATCAATTTCAAAGACTTTATTAAAATCTGGAAATGCAAGAATTGGAGCCTTAGTTACCTTTCTTTTAGGGTGTTTGAAGTTTTGTTGTGCCTCTTTAGTCCACTTGAAACTTCCTCCCTTCAAGCATTTGGTGATAGGAGAAATAATGATATTGAAATCCTTGATAAAGCGGCGATAAAAAGATGCCAAACCATGGAAACTTCGAATATCATGAATAGAGGTTGGAATGGGTCAACTTATGATCACCTTCACCTTGCTAGAATCCATCTTGATGCCCTCCTTAGAAATAACATAGCCTAGGAAGATAAGGCTATTGGTAAAGAAGTGACACTTCTTTAAGTTGGCATATAACTTTTGCTCCCGAAAAACCCCAAAAACTTGGAAAAGATGCTGCAAGTGTTGCTCATGAATAGGGCTATAAACAAGAACGTCATCAAAATAAACAACAAAACTGCCAATGAATGGTTTGAAGATATGATTCATAAGGCGCATAAATGTACTAGGAGCATTAGAGATGCTGAAAGGCATGACCATCCACTCATAGAGGCCATCTCTTGTTTTGAAGGCAATTTTCCATTCATCTTCAGCTCTCATTCGAATTTGATGATATCCACTTTGAAGATCAATCTTAGAAATGATAGTACCACCATGGAGTTGTTCGAGAAGATCATCAAGTCAAGGAATAGGATAATGGTACTTGATGGTTATCTTGTTTACCACTCGACTATCGATACACATACGCCACGACCCATCCTTCTTTGGCACAAGAAGAGCAGAGATCACACATGGACTCATGCTTTCTCTCACCATTCCTTTAGCCATGAGTTCATCCACTTGTCGTTGAAGCTCTTCATGCTTTTTAGGGCTCATTCAATGTGCTGCCTTGTTTGGAATGGCAGCTCCCGAAACAAAATCAATACAATACTGAATTTCTCTTATGGGTGGAAGACCGGGCGGAATCTCTCTAAGAACAACATCCTTAAACTCTTGAAGAAGAGGTTCTACCTGAGAAGGGACATCATGGTGTTCTTCATTCTCTTCTAACAACACAAGAGCATACGCCTCTAAGGATTCTTCCAAAACCTTATCAACTTCAGATTTAGAGAGTAAATTATTTCATTCCCCATTAGATGGTTTAGTAGTGCTCTTCATTTTAGAAGGACCCAAGGTGATTTTGACTCCATCTTTCTTCGAAGCATAAGTATTCTTGAACCCATCATGCTTAGTTATTCTATCCAATTGCCATGGCCTCCCCACGAAGCAAATGACAAGCATCCATGGGAACAATATCATACCACATTTCATTTTTATATATTTTTCCTATGGAAAATTGAACTAGATATCGCTCATCAACCCTTACCTCATTCCTTTTGTGAAGCCAAGAGAGCTTGTAAGGTTGTGGGTGCTTTTCCGTCTTGAGGTGCAACTTGTCCTCCATGCAACTTCCTCCATCGATGATGACATTACACACCTTTCCATGAGAAGTGTATCGAGTATGAAAAATATTATTGCGAAGCCACATACCGTCCTCACTAGGAGTAACATTCAAGACCTGCTGAAGAATTAGAAACTCTCCTTGATCTCCATAGATAACTTCATCTTTCTCCTCGGATGTTTCGTCTGTACTGAGGGAATATTCACATTGCTCTTCCTCAAGCTCTTCTTCTACTAGAGGGATGATCTTGCGATTTGGACATTTGGATGCAATATGTCCAAACCCTTGACATTTGAAACATCGGATAGAGTTACGGCGCTTGGAACTTGACGCTTCATCATTCTTAGGAGTCAACTTTGAAGCGGTCGCCCTAATCATAGAAGTAGATGCTCTCTCGCCCTTAGAAAAGTCTTATGTATTCCGATATCGAGAGGTATGACCACGAGCCTCTTTTAGTTCTCGATTCACCTGAAGTGCAACTTGACAAACATCATTATCAGTCCAATAAGGTTGAAGTTGGATATCATTATTGATTTCAGATCAAAGTCCACCAAGATAACAGACAATAGTTTGCTTCTCTCCTTTGGAAACATCACAAACCATCATGAGGTGATCAAATTCCGCAGTATGTTCTTCCACGGATAGCTCCTTTTGTTTGAAAGGAATTGAAGGAAAGTATCTTGATGATAGTTTAGTAGTAAAAACTTTTTCTTCAATTCTTGCCTCATCTTCTCCCACGTTACGATACGGCTTCTTCCTTCATGAGCTCTTTGTTTCTTCAAGTGCTCCCACCAAATTGAATTATGCTTTTTAAGTTTGATAGCAACTAGCTTCACCTTTCAATCATTCGAAATGTCTTTGTAGTCAAAGACTCTTTCTACAGCATGCAACCAATCTATAAATTCTTCCAGTTGCATCTTCCCCCGAATTCAGGAATATCAACATTTACATAGGAATCTTGCTCAATTCCATGAAACCTTCGATATTGATGTCGAGGAAGTTCTTCCTCACTTGAAGCATGACTTCAAGCACCCACAAAGGGGTTGACGTCCTCTTCATCAAAGGGAACATCTTTTGAATCATGATGCGACTCATCCCGTTCCAGAAGTTCGAAGCGTTGCAAATGCTTCTACAGTTGCTGCACTTGTCTCCTTAAATCATCCACCTCCACGTCTCGTAGGTCTCTTTCCCAAGCTATAGAAGACACAACTTTTGGTCCACGTCGATGATGGCCAGCCATTGAACCAAAGCTCTGATATCAATTTGATGCCAAAGAAAGTGTAGAGAAGTAGGAGGTAACACAAGTGAGAACTAAATTGGATAGATCGCTCACCACTTGTAGGAATCCACCTAAGAGATAAGAGCATAACAAGAAATACTTATTGTTCTCAAGCCGAAGGCTAAATGACTTATCACTCAAAACAAATCTACATTCTAATTCATCATAGCATGTTTATATAGACGAACTTGGAACAACCCTCCAAGTATGAGTAATTAATAAGACTCTTTGGGAAGACAAATGACTCAAATAAAATCTAGAAACCTTATACACATTTACTAAACCTTGAAAATATAAGAAATAAATATTAGTGGGTGTAGGTATCCAAGACTTGCTTGATTTGATGAATGTGGACACCCTTCAAAACACACGATTACCAAAGTATCAATATGGTTACCGAAGTATTGGTAACTATGTGATCGGTAACACTTTCGTTGAACCAATGTTGCCTCCAAATGCTTCGGCATCAAACTTTCAGAGATATAATGTAGAGAACTCCGTCAAATTGCTAGTCGAATAATTCCTTCCATAAAAGTGCCAACTTTATATTCAATTTGCTAATCTAGAACCCAGGGCTCTTTTAGAATATTAATTAGAAGACTATAATTCCCTTAATACAGTGCTTTTGGAATTAAATGGTTTAAATGGTAACTCACTTATTGTATACGTAATAAATTCAGCCATTATACATCAAGAGGGACAAGTTTCATATATCACTTAGGAGTTTTTATTCACGTTTGACTATATATTGAAAATTCGATGCTATTTTCTCTCGTCTTTAAAGAAAATCTTTATAACCAATCCAATCAAGAGGATACATAAGGCCACAAAAACAGTAGTTTGTGGCCTTTGGTCACATTTTTATGTTGCCTTTAATCTAACCAAAGGTGAGAAATTTCATGTTTGTCATTGTAGATTCAAAAAGTCCCCCCTTTGATTGAATTATTAGCGAGTGGCTTAAGTTTTATTTAAGGTGAACAAACTTTATTTTTATCTCCTAAGGGCATGGTAAAAGGTGACAAACTGGTTCACCCTTGTTGCGACCCGATCTCGCTGCCCTTAATCCTCCATCATCACAAGGAGAGAAAAGGGGAAAAAGGTCGAGTTTAGGGGTATTTGATCACGAGAGTTCCCTCACGGCTCGCGTTCCAAAATACATCATTACTTCGCCTTTCGAATCAAGCCTCTCGTGAGTTCCCTCCACGAGATCACGAGCTCTCTCAATTTTGTACCATGTGTGATAGCGGAGTGTTGCGATCCACACCCACAGTAGCGACACACCTTAGAAGAAGGGGTTGGGTGTGGATATTGGATTTAAGGATACCTTTACCATGGTAGCCCCCTCAATAGTGCGCTTTGCCCATAAGGATGGCATCATTTCATCCTTTGGAGTATTCTCATATCAAGTATGCTATACCATGGTGAGTTTCATTGAAACTTGTACCCCGCGCAATGGGTTTATTCATACAGTCTAGTTGTTTATGACAACCTAAAAATAAAACGGGAGTCGCCACTAGCCTTATTTTGGGGGTCAGCTAGAAAACTCAATCGAGGGTCGGGAGTATTCCCTCAATTTCTACGCAACCAAATATCTAAGTTCGGGGACTTGGGTTATGCTAATGTTTCTATTAGCGCACTTTTGGTACCTAAATAGTATGTTGTGTTTTCCTAACATGTTCATGCATTTCTTTTTACATTTTCAGGATCATTAGTCCTAAATTAAGCGATCATGCGTGGTTGGTCATTTTCATTATATTCTATTTATAAAAAAACAAGAAAAGAAAGCAATCAATGGAATTGAAATTACGAGACAGTAAGTAAACAATCAAGGAAAGCAGTAAATCTATAATGCAATCCTAGACAGTATACAAGAGAAACACAATTGAAAAAGATGAGAGAAAGAGAAAAAACTCGCAACTCGTCGGACTTTATACAACAAATGGAACTCGAGACATATGTCGAGGAAATAGATAGTACATGATAATGGTTGGAATGGGCATCAACCTCTACCGTCTTCATGCTTTCTTCATCTTCGGGGTCCTAATTTAAACATAATCTAAAAAACTTATAACTAGCTGTTTACAATGGAAAGAAACCAAGCATACACATCAAAACAATAAAAAACAATATATCATGTTGAGATCAATCATTTAAAGAAAGTGCAATACGAAAGTCAAATTTTGGGGCCTCGAGGTCGACCTTTGTCTTTCATGCGAGGGTCCCATCAAGACAGCTACCCAATCCATTTTTTTTTTATGACTTATAGCAATTTTTGACCAATAGTATTCTCACATGGCCAATAATGCTTATAAGTCTCATAATCAAGCGATCTATGTGATCCTAGGGTTTTCCCTCAATATCATGCATCGACCTTACCATTCATCTAAACGTCACATGCATTGTAGAAATTTAAACATGCATGCAGGTCTTTTGAACTTTATTTCTCAACCAATCAAGCAATAAAGTGAACCGTTGGCGGGTTACTTATTACCAAAGGCATGCGCCAATCACAAACACAGGCAATTTCTAGTGTATGATGGGATTATATGTATAAAGGGCACATGTGATATAGAAAAAGAAAAATATATTTCGAAATCCTTCATGAAAAGTTTTGAGATAAAGTGATGTCTCAACTATGAAGGCATTTAATTGCCAAGGCTAGCCCGGGGCTTACATAAATGCACTCACAAGTATCGCAGGTATTTTGAATATAATTCAAACCGTGACTTTCACGATATCAAATCAAGATTTTAAAAAATGTTTGAAAATATTTGAGATTATGAAATATCTAAGCTATGGAACACATTCAATTATCAAGGCTAGCACGGGGCTTGCATAAATGCACTCACAAGAATTATAGGCATTTTGAATATGGTCCAAACCACAATTTTTCCTTAAGCCAAATCAAATTTTGGAGAATAACTTTTTTCTGAAATTGTTTTTGAGAAACATCACATGTACCAAAGTATTTTTTGAAAGATATAATTTGAAAAGGCTGATTGTTTAACAATAAAGATTAGAGCATTTAGAACAACTTCCATGAAGATGGTGTGGCCTAATTTCATGCACAAACTAGCCTAAAAAATATAACTAAACAATCACAATCATGTTTATATTAGGAAATTTCATAACAAGCGTGTAAGGACAGTGAAATTGGGCAATACTTAATGACAATTTGGCAATGAAAAAATTCCCTAACATGCATGACATGATGATGAACAACTTTTATGAGACAGTTTTCTTAAACAATCTATACACGATTTTACAAAAATCAAACAATAGCAACAATACATCAGAAATTTGTCAAAACAACAGAACATTCAGCTAATGTCACAAGGATTTTTCCTATCAAAACGCGTCTAAAAATCATCAAATTTACCTACAACATAGCCAACATAATGACAAGCAAGTTTCATTAAGAGGCTGGGTGCAGATTCCAAACAGAAAAAATGTAATAAAAATATCAAAAGTCTATCCAAACAGGGGTTAGAGCAAGGGTTCGAATTTGATCCATTGTCCAGATTGTGATCTAACTTTGAAAAAATGGAAAATTGATCCATATAGTAAGCGATTGGCATGAAATCAGTAGCATTAGAAACTTCTAAGTGCTCCTTACATTTTCTTAGAATAGCTCGAGTCCAAACTAGGTCAATTTGGTATCTTAAGATTGAGATCTCTAAAAGTGTACGTATCGATAATTAAAAAAATAGAACATAAGCATTCATTAGAAAACCTCAAAATCACTCAAAGAATGTACAAACGGTATGAAGAAATCACATGGGACTTAGGATTGAATGCAACGGAAAGTTTGAATAGTCATCTAGTCCTAAGTCGACATGCAAAATATCATACAATTTAAATGACATTATAAGATGATTCATGATTTTTAATGGTATGCTTGGGAATCCTAAGTGTGATGAACACATTTTGTGAAACAAATTTAATGTGCAAGATGAAATTCAAATGACATGACCTAAATATGTATGCAAACTTTGCAACATGCGGTTCAATCATCAAGAAAGCATGATCGTAAGATTTGATCCTTAGATGACACAAGCAAGCATGGAAATGTGTAAATATGATAAGGTTTCATTTCAACATTAAGTTTACAAAACAAGCATGAATTTAGCCATCCTCAAGATATGCATAAATCCTACCAAAAATCTCACATACAGAGCATGTGATGTCACGCCCCAAACCCCGAGCGCGCGCACATTCCACTGCGATCGATCAAAAATGCGACATCCCAAGATACGTTGCCAACCCATTCATTTTATTACGCATGCGGAAGCGAAACAAATCCCCTGACAATATTTAACTTGGGATAGAAAAGCAGGCAATCAATCACAATACCAAACACTCGTTTATAAACACATAGGTTTAAATACAACACCGGACTGTCTACAAAATAGACCGGCTCGACAAAAGGGAACTATCCTAAGACCAACTAGCGGACACGTTCACCGATCCTTCGATTTCCACCTTTCCGGACTTAGAGCTTCGGGTCCTCCACGACCGCCATCTAAGGACCTGAAATTTTGGCCTACAACGGGGTGAGACATTGTCTCAGCAAGTTCGACCCCCTAAACCCCTATTAGAAAGAAAATACACCCCGGGTGGCTTAGCCACATCACACGTAAGACTTACCTCGTCTTAATTCATTCCCGCAGTTAGCACAATTTGTATCACACAGTCTCAGGCACTAATAAGAATTCAAACAATTGGAACGCCAACACTTTCATATAAACCACAGTCGCACTCAGCACTCATTCCAATTATTATTCACTGCCACACAAGGGCATAGCCTACTCGCAGTTCGGCTATCTACTGACATTAATACCAGGCATCGCCTCCCCCCTTGGAGCGCGGCTTTGTCACTACGTCGACGGCATTCCCGAAGGAGCATAGGTCCAGTTGGCCTAGCCTCTACTGCGACCCGCATCCATTGTAAGGGGCATCCCATATAGGGGCAAGTCCGGCTCAACAGCCCGGGATGATTCCTCTTAATTATCACACAGCCAAATCATACTCGATCCCAGGATACTTTGCATTACACTCGATGCTTCCACTTAAAATAGTGATCCTGGCCATTTTTCTTCATATTAAAAATATTCCAGAAATTATTCACGTGTGTGGGGGCATGTTAATTTCAAACCAGAAAGCCGATAACTCACTTTTCAAACCCCACTATTTAATATAATCATTAAAATTCAATTTTGGTATCAAAACCCGACACTTGGGATTTTCTGAATAAAATCCATATTTTTCACAATCAACACTCAATTTGCAAAATCCACTCATCAAATTCATAATCTACATAGCAGCGATCAAAGACAAAATTCTAAGAATTTAGGGTCCCGAAATAATTTTCGGAACTTAATAAATAATTAAATTTATTCAGAAAATTAATTAAATAATAATATCCATATTTTTTACAATCCACACTCAATTTGTAATATCCAACCATCAATTTTAAAATCCGAATACACGACAGCGATCAAAGTGAAATTCTGAGAATTTAGGGTCCCGACAAAATTTTCGGAATTTATTAAATAATTAAATTTATTCCGAAAATTAATTAAATAATAATATTTTAATAATTTTCGTAATATAATAGATTAGTAAATAATCCAATAATTTCGAAACATTTATTTAAATCAAAAATAAATTCCTTTAAGTCACATCAAGGCTTATTATAAAATAAACATTCTTAACCCCGATTAAACATGCTATAAACTAATTAAACTTCTTAATCTAAATCACATTTAATTAAACTAATCTAACCACCTAAACTCACTTAACTTAAACTAAAAACACCATAAGCATAATTAACCATCTAATCGAGGTTTAGTGAGCTAAACTCATCGGATTAGCGAGCCGAGCGGACCAAAACGACGAGGGCGTCAAGGGGATCGGCTTTTCCAAAGGCGAATCTAAACTTCGGGGGGTCAGGAAGCCGGCCAAAATGGGCCAAGACCGAGCTGGAATACCCATTTTCTAGCCACTATTTTGGGGCCGGAGGAGGGCTGCCCGGCGGTGGTTCGGGCGGAGAAACGGCGGGGGAGAGACGGCGGCGAGCTCCGGCGATGACCGGCGGGGATGGCGACGACGAAGGAGGCTTCGGTGACGGTGAACGACCAAGGGCAGCGGCTGAACGACGGGGCTTGGTCATGCGGGTGGAGAGGCGAGCCGCCGGGCGAGCGGCGCGCGGGGCGGCGCGAGGCTTCGCGCGCGGCGGCGGCAACGGTCGGGCGGCGAAGGGGCGCACGGAGGGGGCGGCGTCGGGGCTTTCTCCGGTCGGATCTCTCTCCCTCCCTTCCAATTTCGAAAATGGAGAAGATGATGGGGATTGATGAGGTGATACCCCACCTTTCCAAGAACCAAGATCCACCCTCCACTTGGCAACATCCTAGCCACCCTTGCCCTACACCATTTCATCACTTGTGATGTCACAATCCACTAACTCCAACCTCCCAGAACTTTAATCCAATAGGTTCAATTTCATTTTCCACCGTGGCATAAAATCTTGTACATCCAATTCTTCAATTCTCTTCTAATTGAACCAAATTGAAGTCCATAAAATTAATCCAATGTCACCACACTTCAATTCACATAATCACTTGACCATAGAACCATCTTAGATCTCAAAAGTATAACCAAAAGCGAGCCTACCAATTTTCCGAACCAAATTAGCCATAATTTGATTATTTTGCTGAAAAACTCGGATTGCATGAAAAATCTTCCGAAGATGAGTCAATGTTCCTAAAATGATTTGTGACACACCCGGACTTCCAATTTCTGAATTCGATCTCAATCCACGGTTAATTTCACTCTGGCACAATATTAGTGCGTCCTAATCTAATAGGTAGCTTTTAGAAATTTTCGTGCATTTGACCTGTGGTTGATCAATTCGAGCCACAATGTACATCTTTGACACATTGGCGACTCTCGGTTGTCGGGATAATCTCAAGGTTTCAAACACGGACATAGGGTACCCAAACGACAGAAAAGCCGGTCCAGTGCCGATCGACAAGAATCGTGCGATTTGGTGGAATCACCCACACTCAATCACATGCCTCTGTCGAGTCGACCTATCTCCGATCCCTAATCGATTTTTAACTGTGCCATAATGACCCTTACAGATTAACTCGGTCGAAAGGTCGTTTCCTAGTCTAATCCTCGAGTCCGATGCATTAGAATTTCTTAACGGCTTCACCTGATAGACTAGTTATCCCATGAATGATCAGTTCATGGAAAAGAACTATATGCGTGCAGATGAAATGCTTGTATCAATTTATTGAAAATAGAATTGGAAATTCGAGATGTCACATGTGATGATGAAGATTCTCAATTAAGATCATATGAATTATGGCAAAAATGGCAAAACAAACAAATTATATGTCCAGCACATGTTGCTGTAGTACCTTTTACTCTAATGTATGCAATTGACTCACTTTGCCAATATAAAACCTTGCAAAGTATGCATTAATTGAACATATATATATCATGTATTTCAACTCACATAACGGATTTGAGATCAAATAAGTGCATTTGTGGACTCAATTTCATCAAAATAAATGTCGAACCAATGTAGGACAAATTCACCGATGTTCGATTTAAGCAATTTTGACTTAGCTAAATATGTCTAAAATTTTGAAAACAATACAGGACATGAATAACACTTGTACGAGCAACTTTTATAAATGAAAGTTGTTCCAGAAGCCAACAAAAAAATCAGTATAAAAATGGCAAAATCATATATCAATATGGAAAATATTGACTTAGGCTTAGATCTAAGTAGATCTGACCTAGTTGAACACATCCAAAAATCATGAAAACATTACAGAAGATGCACGAGACAATTTGGAACAAAAATATAAAGAAAATTTTGTCAAAAAATGATCACGAAAGTTGACAAAAAAATAACAAAACCAGAAGGCGGAACAGAATCGGAACAAAAAAAGACCTAAACTACTACAGAATCATTTATCTTTGGAGGTGTTTTTCGAGGGTCAACCGATGCTTAATTGGGGCGTGCGACCTATTGTTTCGAAGCTCAGGATGTCTATTATATAATCCTAGGATGACTCGAGCTGAAATGAGGTCATTTCGGACCTCGTTTTGATCAAAACAGTGACCTAGGTATAGAACTACGAAAATCACAGATTAGGCTCAAGAAAACAATCATCATTCAAATCATCAAGAAATCATTGCATCATCTCCTAATCTTGAATCCTAGCCTCGATCATCGATCTCGCTTCATCGAATCCGAGTTTTGAATTGTTACATTCCTCTCGATTTTCGCGGATTTTGATCGAAATCGATCAAGGTTTTCGTTGGATCTTCAATCCAACCTCCACGAACCAGCAAGCATTAGATGTGGACAGCAAGAGAGATGATCGCTGATGAAGATGGTGAGGATTGAACCTGCGACAATTTGGTCGCTAGAGGAGGAAACCGACCGGATCAAATAAGAGAGAGAGAAACGAGTCTCTTGGCGCCAAAAAAACACATAGAGAGAGAGAGAGAGAGAGAGAGAGAGAGAGAGAGAGAGTTGGAGAGAGAAAAATCTCATTCCAAATGAAAAATCCTTTAGCTAAAAATAGAAGAAATTTCATTTATATACTCCTCACATTAAGCGATTTCAGCTGTTGATTCAACCCGATGGTCGAAATCTCGATCCATTGGTCGAAAATCCATTTCGAAGGCTCTATCATGATCTCGAGGTGCCGGGTAATTGATCTAGTAGGTTTGATTTGCAAAAAATCAAGCCAAAATTGGGAATTGCATCAAATATCCAATTAGGGGTTAATTTGCAATTTAACAAAATTCGAGGAATAATTTGTAAAATTTTGGGAAATTGAAGGTGAAGAAGTGAAATTGGGATTGAGAGGGTTCCAGAACTGGTGGCTGGAGGCCAAGAACCAGCCGGCAAGGGCCTGAATCGGCTAGTCTCGCGGCAGTGGCCGCCGACGCCCGGGTTTGGTTTGGTTCGGTTCAACTGGATTTTGACCGGTTCTTGATCGGTTTGGTTCGGTTCCTGCTATTTTGTTCAGGTGGGATCCCTGTGGGTCAAAAATTTATGTAATTTGGCTCCTTAAAGACCAAATTGAAAAGGAATTTTATCATTTTAAGAAGAAATTGGCCAATTAAGACATAATTAAGCTAATCAAACCTTATGAACGTGATCTAGAGGTCTTTTATTAACCTAATTAAATGATTATGGTGAAAAACAACGAGTCGAAACCATGGGTGCTTTGAATTAGGCCTAAAGGGCTAAAATGGTAAAATTTGCAATTCAATGGGCAAAATTTGTAAATAACTAAAATTGAACTCAATTAGTATCACAATTGCCCTATCTAATGAGCTACTCATATGTAAGATCACTTATCATATTCAAATTGACCATAAATTGAAGCACTTGAGCTTAGGTAAAAAATGGATCTAAGGCTAATATTAAAATTGGACCTAGATTTATGAAATTAAGTCATAGCCATGAATGGGTCCATTCGAATTTTGTCAATTGAAGCTTAATTGCTTGGCTTTCTAATGCTTGGGAGGATAAAATTACTCAAATTGATGAATTCTGGTGTGAATTTCCCAAAATTGATTTTAGATTTGGATTTATCTTAAGAAACTGAGTGAAAAACAATTGTCCATTTACAATTTATGAATGATCGATTTTGGTCCCTTAATCATAGCTCAAAATGGCAACTCGTATTTGACTCGATAAATTACGAAATTGAATGTTCGAGCAGATTTCGGACAGTCCCTAAACCAAATGTCTAAGAAAGAACTACATCTAATTATGACTAGAATAAGAGTAATTTTATTTTTGGTCGATTTAGAACCTAAAGCTGAAAAATTCAGCAATCAAGGTTCTTAATCGAATTTTGTGAAATTTTTGACACAAAAGTCAATTTGGTATTAAAAGAAATGTATTTGTGCATTATTTATTTATTTATTTATTTGGATCAAAGGTTTGACTAAAAGTCAACAATTTAGTTGACTTTCCCTAAAAGATCGATATTTTGGTCAAAATTTTGAATTTTTAAAAAATTTGTGTGACAAAACTTAAATTAAAGCTAAATGGAATCTTTCTGGGTGAAAATTCAATTTTTGACCCGGAGTTAAATTTTGGTCAAAGGGTTGACCAAAAAGTCAACTAAAAAGTCAACCGTTAGACTTTTGAGGTTTTTCTTGAAAATGAGCTAAAAATTGCTTAAGAACGAAAATACAAAAAAAAAAAAAAAAAAAAATTGAAAAATGACACTTTTTGGTCGAAAGATGGGGCTTCGTCGTGATCAGAAATCCAAATCTCGATTTTTTACCTTTTAATGATGCGTCAACTAAAAATTAGGTGTCAACAACCTTATGGTGACAAAATCCAATATAGAGTATTATTTCCAGTGCCACTGGATAGGATTGATTAGCTAATGTTTCCAAATTTAATGTTGACCCGTTGAAAACATATAAACATGGAACCTCCCGCAGCAAAGTAAATTGAAATTTGTCAGCTGGTTCATTATGTCGCCTTAACCTATTTTTCTTATAGCACCTCTAGGCTTCACATTTTAATAGGCTGTTTAGATTCTTATAATATAATATATGCATGGAGTAGCCTGTTTTGTTTTTAAGTTTGAAATTGATTTGATTTTCATTTTCTTTGATTTTTTTAGATGTTGTGGGTGTACACTTTGGTTTTTTCCCTCGAAATTAATGCTCCTTCAAGGCCACTTTAGTGTGTTTAATCTCATGAAATAACAAAAAATGAAGAGAGAAAAAAATGAAAGCAGAGAAACCAGTTCGATTTCTATTTCAAACTTAACTAAGCCCGAAAAATGGTTCAATTCAGTTCTTAACCACAACAACGTTTGGTTTGGTTTCATTTTTCTTTAAATTGTATATATACGATGTGGTCTGGTTTGACGTCATAAACCTAAACAAATCATGCCATGCTTATCCCTACACTTTACTATTTTCGTGGGTCTTATAAAGTGCTCCATGGGTTTTTAGATGACCGGATCTTTGCATTAATGGCTCTCGGATAATTAAAAAAGAAAGCCAACAAAAAAGAACCTTTTGATACTTCAACTTGGAAAACCACCTTGCAGCTCGATCTTCAAGGGCAGGAAATGTTTACCTAGCATCCACGTGATACACCTACCTAGCTGTTTCTTGTTTTAGCGGTCTTTGTTAACAAGTGAACCAAACTTAAGCATCATTTAGTACATTGGAGCATAAAACAAAGGGTAAGAGAGTTAAAGAAAGAGAGGACAAATAGTTTATCATGACTAAAAAATGTTTTTTTAAGATGAAAAAGTTGTTCATAATAGAGATGTGGAATCGGTGAGGATACAATGAGATAGTTGTTGTAAGTTTTTTTAGCTGCACATTTAAAGAATCTAAGTTCTGTCGTAAGATTCTAAAATGACATGAACTAAGCAAGGTAATAATCCCAAAAGCTCATGAATAAGCGGTAATTATTAGGTGAAAAAAATAAACATAAAATAAAGGACAGAATCCATGTCGCAAACAAGTTAAGTATGTTAGAAAAGTACATGGACAAAAATTACCTGCCCAACCTGACCGAAAAGACCCAAAAATTTCAAGTCGGTTCAATTCGCATAATAAGTAAAGGATTTTGGGTAATTCTTCGATTAGGGTTTCGTTTTTTTTTTTTTTTCCTTCTCACTTTTGTTCTCAAGAATTCTCAAAGAGTACTATAATTCATTAAAACAGAATTTTTAAGGATTCAATCCAAAATTGGCAAATATAAGATTGAAAATAAGAAACTTTACATGATCTTAGCTTAAGGACAATGAGATTAAAGAAAAAATGCAAGATACTCCCAAAATTAATCATTAGAGAAAATTTATCTGTTTCAAGGTACTCTGGCATTTCCAAGAGAGTGAAACCGAAGTCGAGCGCATTCTGACTTCATCCATCATCAAATAAATGAATAAATAAAACGGAAGACAATCCTTTTCGCATTTTTATATAACTTGAAGAATCATGTGCAGATTTGACACTGCAAAAACATTTCAAGCCAACATTGATCCTTTTTGGAGAGTGAATGATAGAAATCTCGTCCACATCATGTTGGGGAGTTAGATGTCACTGTCATTATCCATACGGACGGGTGAAGTACCAAGATTGATCCTGTTGGGAGAGTGAATGATCTGCAAACATTGACCTAGAGATATTTTAGTTGTCGTAAATATTGTCTTTACATAGTTGTAAGATTGTAATATTAGGTAATCTTTTATTTTCATCATATTTTGATTTCCTTACAATTTTATTGTAGAATCCTATTCATTAAGGGATTTCGTGGTGTATATATATTTGCTACAATTGTTGCTCATGCTAACGTACAATATCATTTTCCTCGTTGTTAAAGTGGGATAAATCGCGTGGAGAAAATAGAAGATCATTTTTCACTATTTTTTGGGAAAAAATAAAATAAAATACAAAGGAGAAAAAAAATCCTCGAAAGCCCAAGCCGGTCTAAACCGACCTGACAACTTGGGTTGTATGTGGTTTTCGGTGGGGTCGGGTCTGGCGTGCTTTCATTTAAGGTCGCGTTCGAACTATTGACGCCCCTACGTCCGCGGATATAAATATCACTTAGATTGTTCAATAGAACAAAAAAGACAATGATAGAGAGAAACAAAGATAAAGACAGGACGTGGCTGCTTTTGAGAGAATGTAGCTACCACTTTTGGGCTATGTGGGCCAGGTAATTAGAGGCATGCCCGACGAGACCAATACAATGCCAAGCTGCTTCCGGAATGTGACGGAATTGGGGCCCAACCTCACCAATGTTTGTTCTTTTCTTAATGCCACTTTGTCCATGTTGGATGATATTTTTTACTTAAAAAAAAAAAAGTAGAACACGATCCAATCAGAAAAAGGTGGCTTTTCTAATACAAAGAGAAAAGGAAACAACCGCATCGCTACCGGTTTATTAGTAGTGACGACAAGCGCACTCATCAAACAGTTCATGTAAAACTAAATAGCACTTCTGGACGCAACATCCACATAATTAGCTCGAGAAGCAGATGAAATCATGCCGTGAATAGATGTTCATGTGCTTCATCGGGGGTAGACTTCAGTGATCGACACTCCATTGACCGACAAAGGTGCAGAGCGGTTGCTATTTTGATCATGTCCCTGGTCATTTGCTACGACGTTATTCGGCTGTTCTGTCCATCTTCGGAGGAAAAAGGCGGGTCCTCGTGGCACTGGCAGACTAAGAGTTTGGCTGCTCAGCGCGAGAACTATGCTCGCCATTGTCGGTCTATCAGCCGGATCTTCTTGAACGCATAGAAAGCCAATGTGTATGCATCTTAGCACTTGGCTTCTGGAATAAGATTCTCCCAATGCTGGGTCCAAGATTTCCGAAGGCACATCGTCTCTCCAATGCTTCCAAGCCTAGAGCAGTTCATTTGGACACAACAAGTGAACCACGGAATAATATTGTTGCATGAGAGCGCGAAACAATTAAATAATAACAATAATAACAAAAACTTACATAGCTTGCGAGAGTTTCACCTCCATCAGATCGGTAGTAGTAGTCATTCCTCTTGCCGCAAATGATCTCGAGGAGGAGGACGCCGAAGCTGTAAACATCGGACTTTTGAGAGAATTGCCCATGCATCGCATATTCCGGGGACATGTACCCGCTGAAAACCACCACCAGAACCATACGTGTTGGGATGCCCGTTGTCAATGTTAGTACCCTTATCAATTCTTAAGCAGAAGCTACCTAATATTAAACTCCATAAAATGGAGAACTTACTAGGTTCCTACGATTCTTCTAGTGTCTGCCTTAGTTTGATCGACTCCAAAAATCCTCGCCATGCCAAAATCTGAAATCTTTGGGTTCATATCATTGTCCAGCAAGACGTTGCTAGCTTTTAAATCACGGTGAATGATTCGAAGCCGAGAATCTTCATGAAGATAGAGCATCCCTCGAGCGATGCCTGATATTATGTTGTAACGTCTTGGCCAATTTAATTGTTTGCTTTCGTCGCGGTCTGTGTAGTGATTTAAGGATGTGAATGAGACTAAGTATAATCTTGAAAGTCTAGGAGTTAGATTCGAAAGATGATATATGATATAATAAAGAAGTATTCGCTCAATCATCTATACCTAAGAGATGAAGATAAAGCCATTGTAAGTGGAACTAACCGAACACGAAGTAGTCGAGACTTTTGTTGGGCACAAACTCGTATATGAGTAGCTTTTCCTCTCCTTCCAAGCAAAATCCGAGCAATCTCACTAGATTCCGGTGCTGAAGCTTCGCCACCAACACAATCTCATTCTTAAATTCTTGGACGCCTTGCACTGAGCTTTGGGATAGCCTCTTCACAGCTATTTCTTGCCCGTTGGGAAGCCTACCCTGCAAAAAATTTGTAAAAGGGGACAAGATCTCATGAACTCTCCACCTCTTTTCTTTATCTTGTAAAATTGTTTGTTTTCGTCGTTCACAAGATAGGGCCGTGGACATCTCTTATGATAATAAGAGTCGCTGACCACAGTAATTCGTAGGGCTGAAGAGACAAAATTAGAATAAATTCTTCATAAAAAGAGAATGATATAGCCCACTTAACGTCCATTGCGATTTGAGTGAGCTGAAAGTTCATGACATGGGTTGGTTCAATAATGGTTGAGTTGTCAATGTACACGGTAAAAATAAACTACATCTAGCACTATTCAGCGAAGAAGCACTTCTAAAAAAATTTCAGGTACCCTACTGAACCAAAATAAAGTTCACGGACGATATTATATCACCATCATTTCAATTTCAATTCCAAACCGAGCATCGAGTGACTGCTGAAAGCATTTGACGTCTTTCATAATCACTAATATACCTGGTAAACCTCCCCGAATCCACCTCGGCCAAGCTTGTTTTCTTGAGAAAAATTGTTTGTGGCGGCGAGCAAAGTATCCCAATCGAATTGCAAGGACTTCAAGGATGTGATCTCGCTTACACCTTCATGAGTGAACAACAAAGTCGTTTAGACTTGGACTTGTTTTTCGTGTCTTCCGGTCATAGCTTCAAAATGTTTTGAGTTTCTCATTTGAAAGTTTCATTCTTGTGTTCATTTTTATAAAAGGACAATCATTACCACTTCCTTCTTGTACAGCTTCATATTTCTTCTCTGCTGGCCTCCTCCGAAGGTAACAACAACTGATGAAGAGAAGCATCACGAAAACAGCGACTGAAGAGATAATAGCAGCCAAGGTGCCTGATCAGATGACTGTTTTTGTCAGCATAACTAAAACCATCAATTAAATTGCAATCCTGAAAGAGTGAGTGCCCAGCACACCTAACAGGGAACATTATGATTTCCAAAAAGTGTTGATTACACTTAAAAAGAGAAAAATATTGTATAGTAAACTTCGAAGTTACTTTAAATGGCTTGTTAACAAGTGCCTTGAAGGCATTCTTTAGCAAAATCCATTAGCTATTACCCCACTCAAATAAATTGATGAAGGTTTACATACACTTTTGACCTTGATACATAAAAAATTTCATTTAGGTTCTCATACTTTTTGACCTTGCAATGCACAAATTGCCCGTATTAGCCCGTGAACATAGGAAGATATTATTTTTTCCATGAGCTTAAACGCCGTACCTTTGGCAATATCTTCTCTGCGAGCCGGCGGAGTAGCTGGATGTGATGGAGAAGATGAAGGTGGTGGAGAAGACGAATATGGACTGGGGCTTGACTCAAAAAACTTGTGCAATTCCCATCGGAAATTACAGCTCGGCTTGTAAACATAGCCGCCTTGCCATCCGTGGCAACACCTATAGTAATCATCAATGGCTTCATTCAAGCAACTCTGGCAATCGTTTGGCAACAAGTCGGGACTACACTGTAACAATGAGTAGATCGTCTTGTTGTCCGGCAAGTTGGACTGTCCCGTGGCGTACTTGAGCCTTGAAGTGCCGTCTGAAGCTTTGTGCACTAGTCTTTCCATCAAGTTCCTCCACACCTCGTCGAACTGGTCTTGGTCCATGGTGATGCGGTTGCCATGGTTGACCATCAAATGGTAAGGTCTCGTTTGCAGTATCCCATAGATTGGAGCGTCCGAGTATCGGATAAAGCATGGCGGATCTCCGTTTCCCCAGGAGAAAACCGCCTTCTGGTAAGGACACTTCACGAGCAAATCTCGGACTGCGGAGCTCACGCAGCTCGCGCAGGTATCTGCCGATGAATCCCCTCGGCAAAAAGTGATGGCATAGATGGTGTTTGGGTTCTCGCCCGTGCTTGTGGTGTAGAACCCATCATGTGCAGCAACATTAGAAGCTAGAGAACTGAGGACGGCATGGCGGTTCGTCGCATAGGGGCTGCTCGACGTGAAGTTTCCGATGGTGTTGTTGCAGAGTTGTGCATGGGATGGGTAGGTTCGGATCAAAACACTCAAAGAAATGAGGAAATAAAGGGTGGATGATGAGTGAGTCATGTTACGGTTTTGGTGCTGTTGGTGCTTAGGATGGTTTTGCTAGATGCAGGGTCGGATTGTCAGGCTAAATACTGCAGAGGTTATGTGGTTCGTGTTTGCGCTGTAGAATTCACTTGTAAGTGGACAAGGTGAGGGGTAAAAAAAAGAGAGGAAAATACCACACATCGACAAGTCAAAACCTTAGACCAAATAGCTTGATTTACTAAAAACTACTTTACAAGACGATTTACCAATAGATATATTAGATTGTTGGTGATCCTTGACATAATTTAGTCATGTTCAAAAACCCATAACAGCCCAACGTGTCATTCAATAAATTGATTATACAGAGCAGTCTTAATAAGGTTAGCTCAGGACAAAAACTCGTGATGCTGGCCTAACAATTTTGAATTTTGGTTTGTCGGTATGGATTAGACGCACGCAACAAATTCGATTCCTCGCACGGATTATCATTTATGTAAGTAAAACCGGACTTTTTTCGTCATTAGAAAAGGGAGACATCTCAACAGAAGGAACAGTCTCAGGATCAAAAGCTGTGGCGTGCGGTTGGGGAAGCCAATGCCATCGTCTTGCATTGGTCACCTCACTTTGACTTAGTCAAGAATAACGAGAATGCTCGCCCGGCGCCCCCAAACGAGGGCAAGGTTGGCTAGGGTTTGGATGACCGACAAATCGGGTAACATGGTTGGTCAATTGACCGAGTAACTACTTGAAAATAATGTAAATGATTAATATCACAAAAAATCTCAAAATGATATATAAATGATAAATTTATCTCAAATTAAATTTTTTTACCACCAAAATCTCAAATTGTTATGTCATTTACCCTTTGTTAGTTTTTGTTGAATTTTATTGTCAAATTATTGAATTAAATGATACATTGCAATTGACAAATGTATTAGTTTGGATTTACAACTTTGTAGTTTTTCTTGATATTAACTCAATTTAACAAAAATTAATAAAGGGTAAATTTGTCATAAAAATACTAATTTGGAGTTTTTGTGGTAAAAGAAATTATTTATGGTAAATTTATCACAAATATACTAGTTTATGATTTTTTGTAATATCAACCCTAATGGGTAGTAATGGTTCCGATGTTACTATCAATTGCAAGTGACGATGTCACTGTCGTATTACGTAACGTCTTCTTGTGTATATAAGTGATTCGTGTGAAATGATTGCCAAAGAACTTGCATGGGGAGTCGCTCCCGATGCCGATGGAAACCCTAGCAACTTCGATTGAATTAAGGGTGTGAACTAGTTCATTCAGGTTGGAAAAAAAAAGAAAACTGTACAAGAAATTATTATTGATGTTACTATGTTGTGCAGATAGTCACATCTCAATACTAATATCTTTTACATACAAGTGTTTTTTTCCTCTCATTTTCTTCCTCATTTTAATAAATCAATTATTAACTTTTTTTTTCACTTTTTCTCAAGCCTTTTATTATTTTATTTTAGAGAAAAAATAACAAAAAAATTCAAATCATACTCTCATATATTTACTTTAAACTTTTTTGTGATATCAAAAACTTTAAATTATGCCTGCTATAACATGTACTATCTGTTGGGATTTTATGGAACATGTATAGGCTAAATAAACATAAATGCAGCGGAAGCAAAGATAAAATTCTACTATACATGTTCCTCCAAAGGCATTGTTTGTGTGTTTTAATAAAAAATCAGAATATCAAAGGGGTTTTACGGATTACCTCTCGAAGCGTGCTTTAAACGACTTGATTCAAATGTTCTTCAGCTCGAACCTCACAAATGTCAGGCTTCTAGTTCAGACACACCACCAACGCACCTCGAACGAAAAAGAGCTCGTAGGTAATCACCACTGTAATTGTGCTAGCAATTTTGTGAAGACAATTCTCTACACGTGGTTAGCAACCGTTTGCTAACCATATAGTTTTCTCTCTCTTTCTCTCTTTTCTTAACATAACCCACTCACCCTCTCTCTGTTCTATTTATAATGTCCTGGTAAAGTCAACATTTAACTTCCTCTAGAAGCTAATCTTTAACCTCTCAAAGAAGTTATTGACTATTTTTTCTAGAAGCTACTTCTTCCAGAAGCTGGTTTTTAACTTCTCAAATAAGTTATTGACCACTTCCTCTAGAAGCTAGTCTATAACTTCTCAAATAAGTTATTGACTACTTCCTCCAGAAGTTGGGTGAGCAAGAGAACAGCTCTCATGAGTGGGCTGTGTCCGATCGAGTGAATTGCTTGCAACATCCTCAACTTTGAGTCCTTTACATGGTAAAAGAGAAGTCTGAACTTAGTTTCACCAGTTAAGCCCGGTTGTATCTGCTTCCTCCGATCATGCCTTAGGCATGAACCCCGAGTCAAATAAGATAGTCGATCGTGGTCAAATTTGATTAGTTTAGGATGACAAGGCCTTCAAAACTTAGATATTTTCCAAGTTGCAGTTAATGCCTACGTCATGTAGTAAATTAAGGAGCACGGACACTGGCGCTTATAAGAAAAGATTAGATTTGGATTTAAAGCCATTAATCAAGGGGACACCTCAGTATTGGATAATCAAAATTTCTTGGAAAAACAAGTGTGAACAAATGTGAACGTATTAAATAAAGTGGGGAAAAATATATCCCTATTGCCTAGGCCCTTTAATATCCTAAGATCTAAGTGTGAATGGTAGACTTTGGAACCTATAAAGGAGAGGCCACATGCAGAGAGAGAGAGAGAGAGAGGAGAAGGCCAAGACAAGTCCAACTTTGGACCAAGACAAGTCTACCTTATCTCTTTTGGACATTAGCCAATAAATAACCGAGACAAGTGTCCAAGCTAGTATAGAGCCTACTTAGGATCTTAGGAGATAAGATTGTACAGCCATGGATGACCCTTGATTCAAGGCCAAGTGAGAACACTTCTCTTTTCAACTAGAATTTACCTCATTTAATTTTCGAAATTTCTGGACCTTTGTTATTTACCAAATTTTCAGAGCTTTTTATGTTACGAATTTGGAGAAGCTTCCTTCATGAAAGTTGTTCAAAACATCTTTATCTATAAAATGTTTAAATTTCATATTTTCTAAGGTGAAATAGTTGGGACGAAGGCCCTATCAATTACCGTATAGAACCTGCCCAGTGTAGTGTAAACGGTAACCAAGTTAATTTCTCGAATTTTTATAAACTCTTCCCTTATGAATTTGAACATTATTCATTCACAAAAGTTTTAAATGACATCCACATCTACAATATATTAGAATTTCAAAGATTTTTGTGAAGATTTGGATTTCTAAATGAGTCTCTTTCTCTGACCATTGAATCTGCTCAATAGATGAATTTTTTGGGTGTGTTCAATGGATTACTGCTCTTTCCAAAAAATGAATTTGGCTTGGATTCCTTAATGAAAAATGTTTTCTAAGGTCTTCTTTACAACATATTAAAATTATATAATTTTTCGAGTCTATTTGATAAGGTAATGGTACTGATTTCGAAAGTTACTCAAAACTGTTTTTTGCCTTAGAATGGGAGAACCACAGGCCCAACTTGGAGGGAAAGGGAGCTCCACGCCTAACTAGAGGAAGAAGCCAATCTAGAGTCTTCTTGGCTTGAAGATAAGAATGTATTAAATGCTTTTGGAAGCTAGCTAATTAATGAGCTTAATGAGTCACATGCTCATGTGTTTAACTTGGAAAACAAGTTGTCCAACGTCCAAGTTTCTTGATGACCAAATCTGGGATAAATCTTAGGGTATGATGGCCCTAGATTATAGCCTTGATGAGTAAGGCAAAAACCAACTAATTAAAAGAAGACATTAGTCATTAAAGGGGCTTATGTGTCCCTTAGGCGCCATAGGCAATAATAAGCCTAGAGTGAGCCTTGGAGGATAAGCAAATAGGTGGACCAATCATAAGCCAACACGAAAGGACCTAGGCGCCAACTTGAGAAGATAGGTAGGCCAACTCGTCATTTGGGCATCATCATGAGTTTGCAATAAAAATCTAAGAGGAAGAGGCCTATAAATAGGATGAGCCATCCTCACATTTTAAGCCTTGGCCTTTCTCTCTTTTCTTCTCCCTTCCTACCTTCTCTTTCATGCCCTTCTCTTTCAAGTCGCCCCAGACGCCGACCGACCACCAAAGAAGCATCTTGGAGCTAGGTCTAAAAAGTAGCAAGTAGACTTTCCTAACTCTTTGATAGGGCGATGTACTACACTTATCGATTTTAGAATCATGTCATCGTTTGCTTGTGTGGGATTTGTATGGTTATGCTTGTTGTGTCTCTATTGCTTGTTGTTGCATTAAGTAAGTTTATAATCCCGCGTGAGTGTCGAGCACACCCGAATGTCGAGGAAAGGTCTCAGTGACTATGGACAATGCTAAAGCTTGAGCGAGTGGTTCCAAGTCAAGGTAATGAGCCTAAATCGCATCCGGCATGAGTTTGATTTAATAAAACACAAGAGCCGTTCATTAATTCACCTTGTATGGCATGTCTTCGGGACTTCCATTCGGCTAAAAGTTTAAACATAAAATGAATCGGTTGATGCTTGAAATGCATGGACACACAATGGACTTATATGCTGATGTTGGGGGATGCCGGGTCGTTGCCTGGGGTAAAGTCCCGGATGCCGTCCTGATATTGAGATCGTGGACAATGCCGGCCCGGGTGAGGCTGATGCCTGGGGGTCGCCCTGGATGCCGTCCTGGTAATGAGATTGGGACGATGCCTGTTGCCAAGGGGGGACCGATGCCCGGTTGTTATCGGAAGAGTCGATAAATTTCGACTAATATGATATTGAAAAAGAAAAGGTTACATCTTGCAAAACCTGAATTAATCAAAGGCTAGAGCCATCATCCATCTCACTAATTTTGGCCTAAAATATCTATTATTGGGTTGGGTGGATTTGAAAAGGGTAGCCATAGTACCATTCGAAAGAGCATTTAATGACCTAAAGAATTTGAATTTAGTTAATATGAAGCCACACCAAATAAACAAAGGGTTTAATCTTAAGAAAGTATCCGACCACAAAAAAAATCTTAAGAAAGTAAATTTGTTAAAATATCTTATGAAAATTTACCAAGTCATCAATACCTCAGAGAAAAAAAAAAACAAAACAAAAATGACATCAACACGGATTGCCAAAGTTTTGCACAGAGTTGTCGTGTTTCTCAATGGGTAAAGTCCAAGTCCCCGAAAAGCAATGACTCCATTTTTTTTCAATCTATCTTTTACAAGTAAAAGAAAAGCAAAGGAAACCGGCGGTTTCCAAGCAACGTGGGATTCGAGTCTCGAAGAAGCATTGACTCCTTTTACTCAGTAGAAATGCGAAGAGAATGGCGATTTCCAACCAAAGTGGAACCTTTGCTAAAGGTGATGTTTTCTCAATAGATGATGGCAAGGAAATATGCTCATCTTCTTGTGATTTTAGGTCCTAGTTTTATTGAGAGCACTTCAAAGACAAAATCTTGAATGTGTCAATTTGATGTGGGAGAATATGTCCCTCAGATCAAGCTAATATGGGCTTCACCTAACCTGCTATATAAAAAAAGTTGAAAAATAATATTGACACAACATTTTTTATCACTTCATTCTGTTAGAGACAACTTCTGCTTAAATTTCTTGTTCCATAACTTTGTAAATAGAAGCCTCCTGTGTAGTGCTAGTGAGAATGGGTCAATCTTGTAATAGTTGGACTCTTTTCCCTCAGTGGTGGGGTCCACTTTGTTTTTAAAAAGGAAATAAAAGAAGGTTTGAAAAGTCAAAAAAATAAAAGAGAAAAAGGGTGAATAGTGGTCGGTCACTTTTAAGAGCGTGAACCACTTCGGCAGAGATGGAGAAAAGAAGAAAGGAAAGAAAGAAGAAGAATAAGAAGAAGAAAAGAAAGGAGAAGAAAGGAAGGGGGTTTTAGTGCGTACACGTTGCGGATGCCTCGTCAAGCTGACTCGACTCCATAACGCAACGCCCGAAAAGAGATTAAGTCCATCATTCGTCCAATCGAAATAATTTATGGGTTTAGAGCTCAAATTCGGAATTTTGAGAAAATTGAGTGGGAAAGTCCGATTATTGAATCGTTAAACCATGTATTTTTATAGAAATGATACTTTAAGATGTTGTGGAGCCATGAGATTTTACGGATCGTGATTTGAACTTACGGTTTGCCCAAAACAAAATTTTGAAATTTCCCGCGTGCATTGAACAGTGCGCATCCAGCAATTTCAGGCCCTTACTTTGTTAGTTTTTGGTTTGATTTTGGGACGATCAAGTTAGGATTATTGTAGTATGTTAGAAGGGCTTTCTATTGATTATAAGTATGTTTGACATGAGGTTCGATAGAGAAAGTTATAGCGTAACTAAATTTTACGCTCAAGTACCGCATTACAAACGGCTTGAATAATTGCTTTGAGTATGCGATTTATTAGCGCATAGAAATCGTTTTGTTAATGTTTAGGCATAATATAGCCGTTTCGTGGTTGACATAGCATGTTACCCAAATTTAATATTGTTTCTCGCTTATTTGATAGGATCGCGAAATCGAATGATCAAATGATATGTGTTATTTGATTTTGGGGCATCCTCAGGTGAGTAGTACTAATGTCTTCTTTGGTTTTTGTGAAACTCATGTTCTAAGGTCGGAGTAATCGACATATACTTGTGTAAGGAAGTAAGGACCCATTTGTTGTATAAAGATGGATATAGTGCTCAGTACTTTTGAGTTATGGTGGGATGATTTGACAAACCTCTCTTGATGGGTTATGCATCTTGTTTTGGTACAATTGATTTTTGTGATTATATGATGACTATTGAAAGATTACGTGTTGTATTAAGGAAATCAAATGTGTTGTGAACAGGTAAATGACTAAGTGCTATACGACAATGAAACTTCGTGTGAGTCACCTTTAGGGCATTGTAGTCAAGGGCTAAGTGCTACATGGCGACTTGAGTCATGGGAGCCACCTCTAGGATCTTGCACTACCGACATGCGTAGTAAAGGGCTAAGTGCTATACGATAACGTAACTTCATGGGAACTACCTCTAGGGCCTTGTACTATTGCTATATGTGGTTAAGAGCTAACTGCTACATGATAACATAATTTTGTGAGAGCCACCTCTAGGGCCTTGAGTTTAGATATTGAGCATGGAATGAACCATTGATATGATATAGGATGAGTCCAATTATTGAACCAAATTGGTGATGCATATTTTGTTATTATGGATGAATGAGAAATTTTGCTATTTGATATAGCTAGGTTGAGGTAACATATAACGCATTTTGTTTATGCAAGTTATTATATATATATATATATATATATATATTTGGCAATAATGAGCCATGTCTTGAGTTTTAAATGTGTAATGTGGAAGTTTGATATGCTTTTATGATATGTACTACTCAATGAGCTATGGTTGCTCATTCCATTCATCTTCCATGTTTTCAAGTCCTACGGTTAGCAACAAGTAGGACGAGAGCACTGTCGAGAAACTTTTGGGAGTTTATTTTGGGGTATGGCTTAAGGAGTTGGTTATATAGTTGTTGTAAGTTTGTTGGGTTGGTTGAGTTATGACTGTACATATTATTTTTAGTGGACTATAGAAACTCTAATGTTGTAACCAACCTATTGGATTATCTGATATGTATATACGTTTGGAGATATACACTTTGTTATCAGGTAGTTGGTTATAGTTGATGTTGCGTCCTTCGTGAGGAAGGACGACCATGTCATCACCTTTTTCTTGTAGTTTCGGAGTGTGACATCTTTTGGTATCAAAGCCTAAGTTTTGATCTTTCTAGGTAGAGATATGGGACATTGAGAGATTCTGTGATAGGTTTTAATGTGCTAACCTTTTAGATACTAAGGTGTAATTTTATTCTCGGGTCCAGGTGATCATGCGTACCGACTTAGAGACGCTTGCCTCGCTTCGTAAGAACATCAAAGGCAAGCGAGTCGCTGTCCCTAATACTAGAGATGTGCCTTAAGCTTCTCAAGGGGCAGCTTTAAGGAGGAGACTAGAGGACCGATTTAATAGGAGTCTTTATTTGGATGAACCTGGGGAAGAGCCCTAAGAGCCGGTTCCTCCGACTGAGTTCACGTAGGCGATGATTCACTAGTATCGTCAAGCAAAAAAATTAAGTGAAGGTGGAGTAGCTGGCTCATGCACCTTTGTCCAATTCAGAATGACGGATCCACCTAAGTTTGATGGGAAGTTGGATAATCTTAAGGCCGGTGATTGGATTAGAAACATGGAGGGGATTTTCAGAGCTGAGAATGTTCGTGATGACCAAAAGATCAACTTCGCCACTCGATGCTTAGAAGGAGAAGCTATTAGTTGGTGGGAAGGAACTAGACCGGCTCTCGGAGATAATGATACAATCATTTCATGGAAGGACTTCACTAAGGCTTTTAACGCCCAATTATTTCCAGAATCTTTCCAAGTGAAGATGAGAAGCAACTTTGTCAATATATCTCAAGGTAGCTTGACAGTTATGGAGTATGCAAGCCGCTTTAATCAGTTAAATAAATTTGAGGATGGTTTTGCGGCCAATGAAAGGCGTAGGGGTGAACACTTTCAACAGGGGCTCCGACTGGATATTCGTACTATACTCATACAGTTTGAACTAACAACATACAAAGATGTTTTGAATTGAGCAATTAGGGTTAAGCAAGACATTTTGGAGCATGGCACACAAGGAGCACCTCAACATAAGAGATTTAAGCCCACCAATTATCAGGACAATCGTACTAGTGATAGAGGGAAGCGAAGAGATTTCAATCGGCTAGGTAGGTCTCGAAAACAAGGTGATCAAAGCCCTTGTGCTACTTGTGGAAAACTTCATGGCGGTCGTTGTTATCGTAAATTAGGAGCATGTTTTCTTTGCGGAAAAATGAAACACATGACACGTGATTGCCCCACGAAGAGGAATATTCCTACGGCTAGTAGGACATGTTATATGTGTGGACAACCGGGACACATCTCACGCAATTGTTCTATGCGGAGGAATGCTCCTTCCATTGGTAGGCCCCAAGGGAACCCACAAAAATAAAGTGCAAGTGGGAAAATTTTTGCAATGACGAAGGAGGATGCGGAGGCATCTAACACAGTTGTTGCAGGTAACATTTCTATTACCTCATAACATGCTTATGTGTTATTTGATTATGGTGCTACGCATTATTTCATTTCAACTGAATTTGCAAAGAAGTTTGATGTGTTACTTGACCCTCTTGAATGTGAATTGCGTGTTGATATTCCTACTGTCGATTTCTTAGTTGCTCATCATGTGTTCAAGAGATGTGTGCTTTGGATTAATAATGTTGAAATGCCTGTGGATCTAGTGGAGTTAAACATTTGAGATTTCGATGTTATTATAGGGATGGATTGGCTATTTACATATCGTGCTACTGTTGACTATTTTTCGAAGAAAGTGATCTTTACTTTTCCAAATCAACCCGAATTTTCTTTTTCGAGAGGTTGTCAAGACACTTTTCCAATGTTGATCTTGGCTTTACAAGCAAAGAAAATTTTGAGAAAAGATTGTTATGGTTATCTAGCTTGTGTAAAAGACACAAGTAAGGGAAGTTGGAGAATTGTGACATCCCAAATTTTCAACCCTGTCTTCTACTGAATGAATCGGGCATTTCATTGACGTGTCTATAGGGTTATTCTCAGAACTGATCATTCTTGAGATAACTAGACTATCTGGGGAAATTATCAAGGAATTTTAAGGCAAATAGACTTGAGAATTCGATCAGGAATCGGCTTCTTGACCGTGTCCATCTTTAGAGGCCATTACGGTACAGTTAAAAATCGATTTGAAATCAGAAATAGACTGGATCAACAGAGATGTGTGGCTAATCGTGGGTGACACCACTAAATTAGAAAAGTCATGTCGACCGGCACTAGATTGATTTTCTTATTGTTTTGGTACCCTGTGTCCGTATTTGGATCCTCGGGATTTTCATGACAATCGAGAGTCGCCAATGAGTCGAGTGGGTTCATAGTGGTTCGAAGAAAATCGACCACGGGTCATTTGCACTAAAAATATCTGAAAGTTACCTGGTGGTCTAGGTTACGCTAAAAACGCGTCGAATAGAAATTAACAGCCAATTCGAGTCCCATTTCAGAAATTGAAATTTCTGTCATGTCACAATAAATTCTAGGAGTATCGACTCAGTCTCGAGGATTTTTTCGACACCCGACTTTTGGGAAAAAGTTGTGGTCGTTTTTCGTTCAATTGAAGCCGGAGATTAATTCTAATTGTGAAATTGAGGAGCATGAGGGATTCTTGGATAAAGAAAATAATCAATTTGATATTGAGATATCAATTGATTTTTTTGGGAGTCAATTGAGAGAAAATCAAGAGGGAAATTGGATGTAGAAATGCAAGTGTCGACCAAGTGCTCTAGTTTGAATTTCTTTTGGGAATTATTGAGCTTATTCAACAGAAATTGGAATGAGAATTTTCTATTTGAGGAAATTCTTTTTTTTTTTTATTTCCTTTTTCTTTTTCCTTTTTGGGCCAAACACTTTTCCCCCTTTTCTCTCTCTCTCTCTCTCTCTCTCTCTCTCTCTCTTTTCCCCTTTTTCTTTTTCCCCTCGTGCGAAACCCCTCCCCACCAACTTCCCTCTGTCGTTTCTCACTTTGCTTCCCCTTCACTTTTTACTTTTGACTTTTCAAACACTTATCTTATCTCTCTTCTCTCTCTTCTTCCCTCGCTCTCTCGTGACCGACTTTCTCTCCCTCCTCTTGTTCGTGTGAATCGCCCAACAGCTCCAGAGGAAGAAGCTGAAGTCGCTTGAAGACTCGAGCTGCCGTCGCCGTCGCACCGGAGCTGCCGCACGCTGCTATTCTGCCATTCGTGCGTCCACCGTCCACCCTTCGTGCCCTTGCCGTTCAGCCGTGCCGACCAGCTCCCGTTCAGCCTCTGTCAATTGTGATGCATATGAGACATTTTGATTGTGCAATTAGTAAGTAGATGTAGTCTACTATTTATTGAATGCATCTCGGGATTTTTCCCGACCCTTATCGGGCTTCAATTAGGCAATTTGGGCCTAAATTGGATTTTTTAGTATTTAATAATTAATTTTCGAAATTAATTAATTATTTATTTATTTTTCTGGAAATTCAACCAGGACGACTAATGACCGAGATTTTATGTTGATGATCGTGGTGCAGTCCGTTTATTTAATTGAGCTTTATTTTGAGCTAAATTGGAATTATTGTATTTATTTATTAATTTTCAAAACTAATTAATTATTTATTTATTTTTCAGAAATTAAGGCTGGGATAGTCGACGACCAAAATTTCGTGCCGATTGTCGTGGTGCAGCCCGTTTATTTATTTGAGCTCTACATTGCATTGAATTAAATTAATTGTGATATTTTAGGAATTTATCCTAAATTGTTTGAAATTGAGTGAAATTGAATGATTGATTGGTAGATGGCCAAGTATGGTTATTTAACCTTTATGATTCTTTGGTGAGTTGTCAAGCGGAAAGAATCGTGAGAGTGAATGAATTCTCTTGGCTGAGACCGATCAGGTACGAAGTATAGACAGGCATGGTTCAGTGATTAAGGATATCACTGTGCAAAAGCGGCGCCTTAAAGAATGCACATAGACTATCTATGACTTGTGGCAGGCGTGGTTTGGTGATTAAGGATATCACTGTGCGAAAACGGCGCCTTAAAGAACGCACATAGACTGTCTATGACTTGTGGCAGGCGTGGTTCGGTGATTAAGGATATCACTATGCGAAAACAGCGCCTTAAAGAACGCACGTAGACTGTCTGTGACCTATGACGGGCGTGGTTCGGTGATTAAGGATATCACTGTGCGAAAACAGCGCCTTAAAGAACGCACGTAGACCGTCCGTTACTTATGTCACCTTGGCGAAAACGACGCCCGAGAGTATTAATGGAGCTCGTGACTAAGTGTACTATTAGAGGTTATATGGGATGGAATGAATGACCCGGGAATGGTCAGTTTGACATGTAATCGACTAGGTCGATTGATCTAGATATCGATCTATGATGTGATAGCTTGGGTGCCTATTGAACTGTGCTAATATGCAGGTGGAATCTAAGGCCAAGGTAAGTCTTCTGACTCGTGCTGTGCTTAGGCAACCATGTGGTGTATTAGTTCCCTAATTGAGTCTTAGTGGGGTAGAACTTGCTGAGACGTAGTCTCATCCCGGTTGTGGGACAACATTTCAGGCCCCTAGATGGCAGCACCTTCACCTCCTCATCCTCGTATGCACTATGGCATCCTTGAACAGATCTCAGAGTTAGAGACCCACTTCCACATCCATCCTCACCCGGAAGGATTAGAGTATGTACCGTTTCGGTCAACCGTCCGGGTTGACGTGGGGGAAGAAGCCCCGAGGCCCCACCAGTATCGGTCATAGTACCGTGAGTATTTTGATGGGCGTAGACATGGCCTGCTTTTCTATCCCATTGTTTTATTGTCTGGGGATTTTCTTTATACTTCCGCATGCGCATATGAAATGAACAGGGTCGGCGATGTGTGCTGGGACGTCACTATTAATTGACCAGGTGAGGGATGGGCACGCGTTTGGGGATTGGGGCGTGACATCCCGTTTAAGTGGTATCAGAGTGAAGTTCAAGATTGGAGTGATAAGGAGCGATGGTTCATGGGATAGTAGTAGGATGGCCTTTAAATTCATGCTGGTGCATGTCTGTGTTAGCTGGATGCTAAAATTGTTTGTTGTTTGAATCGCTCTGTTTCTAATTCGGTGTTGAATTGGAAGCAGGTGTCAGTAGATTAAAGCGACTCCTAGGTAGAGGACTTTGTCCTCAGTGACTCGGGCTAGAACGCCGATTAGAGACAATGCCCGAGGCGGTCGTGGTCGAGCGCCAGCTCAGGCTAGCGCGAGTGGAGTGATTCCACCTGTTGTAGATGCCGGGGTAGCAGCCCCTAATGATCCCAGATTGGATGGGATCTTGCGTGTTCTGGAAGCGATGGGTACTAGAATGGATCAACAAGCCGATACTGTTGAAGCCGCTGCTCAGGCCGCCGCTACTGCCGCCGCTGCAGCCACCGCTGGAGCTGCCCCTACAGTTCCCCCTGCTGTTGCACCTGCGGCCGCCGTGAATGTCGAAGGTCCATCGGGGATTATGGTCGCTGAAAGACCAATCCACAAGCTGGTGGAGCAATTCTTGAAATTGCACCCACCTCAGTTCACCGGGACAGGAGATCCCGACGCTGCTGCTTTGTGGGTTCAGAAGCTCGAGAAAGCGTTTGCACCGTTGATGTGCAACAAGACAGAAGGTAGTACTAGCAACTTACCAACCGGAGGGAGTTGCGAACACCTCGTGGATGACTACACGAGAAACAATCTTTCCAGAAGGCACTGTTCAGGAGTGGAACATTTTCCTTGAAGCCTTCAATGATAAGTATTTTTCTGAGACCGCAAGGGAGGTGAAGATGGCTGAATTTCAACGTCTTCATCAGGGTTCCTTATCTGTTGATGAATATGAGGCGAAGTTCGCTGAACTTTCGCGATATGCCCCCGAGTTAATCGAGAACCCTGTGAACCGAGCGAGATGGTTCAGAGATGGATTCAGACCTAACATGAGGAGTGCCTTAGTCCTTCTGGATCTGAAGACTTACAATGATCTGTATCGGAGAGCTTAGAAAATTGAGAAGGATCAGAATGACAGACTCCCCTTGTCCGGATCAAGGTTCAATTCTCATAGAGACAACATCCGCCAAGGAAAGAGGCCAATGCTTGGAAACAGATTCCAGGGCCCGTCCAACAAGAAGGGTAGATTCAATAGGCCAATGCCCAATAGGGTTGATTCATGTCGCTCGTGTGGAAGACGGCACAGGACAGCACCGTGCCCAGCTAGGATGGGTGCGTGTTATGAATGTGGCCAACTAGGCCACATGGCCAGAAATTGTCCGAGGAAGCCAAGAGGACAACCTCAGCTACCGCCACCACCACCGAGAGGACAGATAAGAGGGTATGCCCCTCAGAATGTGCCTCAAGGAGGACAGCAGAGACCTCCAGCTCAAGGCACAATTTATGCAATCACACAAGGCTAGGCGGAAGCTACGCCTGACATGATAACAAGTATGGTTTCGCTCAACGACCAACCTACTTATGCTTTGTTTGATCCGGGAGCAACCCACTCATTTATTGCCGAGCAGTATGTTAAGTTGATAGGAGTCAGTCCTATATTATTGGAGTCGGCAATGTGCATATCTACACCCTTGAAAGATAAAGTTATTGCTGCTTGGGGTTGTTTGGGGAGCAAGTTAGTGATTGGTGAGCGAGTGGGGAAGATAGATCTTTTCGTCCTAGCCATGTATAACTTTGATTTAATAATTAGCATGGACTGGCTCACCAATCAACGAGCTAAAATGGACTGCTATCGCAAGAAGATTTAGTTTGACCCGTTAGAGGGTAAGAACTTCGAGTTTGTTGGGAATCGAGGAGGACCCTTGATTGTCGTGATCTCGTCGCAAGAAACAACTCATTTTTTAAACGAGGGTTGCCGAGAATACCTGGCAACTATTGTGGACACGACAGTTGAGGAACTGAAAATGGAAGACATTTCAGTGGTACAGGAATTCCCATACGTCTTTCCAAAAGAATTGCCAGGATTACCGCCAAAAAGGGAGATTGAGTTTGTAATTGAGTTAGCACCGGGGACATAACCGATCTCAAAGGCACCTTATAGAATGGCGTTATCAGAGTTGAAAGAACTGAAGGTGCATATGCAAGAATTATTGGACAAAGGATTTATTCGTCCTAGTGCATCACCTTGGGGAGCACCAGTTCTGTTTGTAAAGAAGAAAGACGGTTCGTTACGTCTGTGCATCGACTACCGACAACTCAACCAAGTAACCATTAAGAACAAGTATCCCCTCCCAAGGATCGATGATCTATTCAATCAGTTGCAAGGAGCGTTAATATTCTCGAAGATTGACTTAAGGACAGGATACCATTAGCTGAGAATTAGGAAGGAGGACATTCCTAAGTCAGCATTTCGTACTCGGTATGTTCACTATGAGTTCACAGTGATGCCGTTCAGGTTGACGAATGCTCCAGCTGCTTTCATGGATATGATGAACCGGATATTCAAAGAATATTTAGATCAGTTTGTGATCGTGTTCATTGATGATATCTTGGTCTATTCGAGAAGTGATGAAGAGCATGAGAATCACCTGAGATTAGTGCTCCAAAATTTAACGACGCATCAGTTGTATGCTAAGTTTAGCAAATGTGAGTTTTGGTTGACTCGTGTTGCGTTCTTAGGTCATGTGATTTTCGGAGAAGGAATCTCCGTCGACCCGAGCAAGATAGAAGCCGTGATCAATTGGCAGAGACCCACTACAGTGGTAGAGATCAGAAGTTTTCTGGGATTGGCAGGTTATTACAGACGGTTTGTAGAAGGTTTCTCAGCGTTAGCATCGCCTCTAACTAAGCTCACGAAGAAAGACGAGAAGTTTGTATGGACAGACAAGTGCGAGCGTAGTTTCCAAGAACTTAAGGAAAAGCTAACTACTGCACCTGTGCTGACAATTCCATCTGGTCTTGGAGGATTTGAGATCTATAGTGAGGCGTCATTCGTAAGACGGGTTGCGTGTTAATGCAACATGGTAGAGTTGTTGCATACGCTTCTCGCGCTTGAGACCTCATGAACAGAACTATCCAACGCACGACTTAGAGCTCGCAGCTATTATCTTTGCCCTGAAGATTTGGAGACATTACTTGTGTGGTGAAAAATTTCAAATCTTCACGGATCATCAGAGTCTCAAGTACCTGTTCTCTTAGAAGGAGTTGACCATGAGACAGTGTAGATGGATGAAATTATTGAAAGACTACGACTGTGATATCATATATCACCCGGGGAAGGCGAACAAGGTCGCCAATGCATTGAGTCGGAAGTCTTCAGTAGCGCAGATCTTGATTAAGGAGTGGAACTTAATTGAGAGAGCTCAGGATTCGGAATTCAAATTTGAGGTAGGCCACCTTTCAAGTTTTATGGCCACCCTCATAATTGAACTAGATATCTAGGTCAGAATTAAACAACTCCAACCAACAGATCCAAATGTACAGAAAATTCTTCAGGAGGACATTGAGAAAAGAAAGGCTGATTTTCAGATTTCTGATGATGGAATTTTAAGATTCCAAGGACGTTTGGTTGTACCTGACGATGTAGAGCTTAGAGAAGATATTTTATCTGAAGCACATCGTAAAAGATTCATACGTTCATCCCGGGAAGCACCAAGATGTATCAGAATCTGCGTCAACACTATTGGTGGTCAGGTATGAAGGCGGACGTCGCCAAGCATGTGGCCAAGTGTTTGACATGTCAACAAGTAAAAGCCCAACATTGTAAGCCGGGAGGACTCTTGCAACCTCTCGTGATCCCATAATGGAAATGGGAGCATATCACGATGGACTTCGTGACTAGACTACCGAGGAGTCAGAGAGAGAATGATTCAATTTGGGTGGTAGTCGGCAGACTGACGAAGTCGGCTCACTTCATTACAGTCCGAAAGGACCTTAGTCTTGATAGGCACGCGGACCTGTACGTGCGTCAAGTGGTTCCAATGCATGGAGTGCCGGTTACGATAACTTCAGATAGAGACCCGAGTTTTACTGCTGCTTTTTGGAAAAGCTTGCAGAGTGCCCTTGGTATAAAGCTTCAGTACAGTACGACGTATCATCCTCAGACGGATGGCCAGTCTGAGAGGACAATAGAGCTTGTGTAATAGACTTTAAAGGAAGTTGGGAAGATCAATTGCACTTGGTGGAATTTGCCTACAACAACAGTTACCAGTAGAGTATCAAGATGGCTCCATTCGAAGCATTGTATGGCAGAGCATGCAGAACACCAGTGTGTTGGGATGAAGTTGGTGAAAGGAAGATAACAGGCCCAGAGTTGGTTCAGCAGTCAGTGGATGCCGTGGCAGTGATCAAAAACAGATTGAAGACTGTGCAGAGCACATAGAAAAGTTACGTAGACAAGCGCCGGAGATCTTTGGAATTCCAAGTTGGTGATCATGTTTTCCTAAAGGTGTCATCAATGAGGGGAACTTCGCGCTTCGGAAGGAAAGGCAAGCTGAGTCCGAGGTACGTAGGTCTGTTTGAGATTCTCGAGAGGATCAGGACCTTAGTGTATCGTCTTACATTGCCGCCAAGGTTGGCGCAAGTGCATGACGTCTTCCACGTGTCGATGTTGAGGAAGTACGAGCCTGACCCGATACACGTGCTCAATTTCGAGGAATTGGACGTGGATGACCGTGTGTCATACATGGAAAGCCTGGTCCAGATTGTAGACAGAAAGGAACAAGTGCTGCGTACAAAGACCATTCCATTGGTCAAAGTGGTCTGGCAACACCACGGTACTGAAGGAGCGACTTGGGAGATTGAAGAGTCGATGAGAGAATTGTACCCCCACCTTTTTGCTTAAGTTTGTAAGGTTTAAATTTCGAGGACGAAATTTTTATAAGAGGGGAAGAGTTGTGACATCCCAAATTTTCAACCCTGTCTTCTACTGAATGAATCGAGCATTTTATTGACACGTCTATAGGGTTATTCTCAGAACTGATCATTCTTGAGATAACTAGACTATCTGGGGAAATTATTAAGAAATTTTAAGGCAAATAGACTTGAGAATTCGATCAGGAATAGGCTTCTCGACCGTGTCCATCTTTAGAGGCCATTACGGCACGCTTAAAAATTGATTTGAAATTAGAGATAGACTGGATCGACGAGAGATGTGTGGCTAATCGTGGGTGACATCAGTAAATTAGAAAAGTCATGTCGACCGGCACTAGATTGATTTTCTTATTGTTTTGGTACCCTGTGTCCGTATTTGGATCCTCGGAATTTTCACGACAATCGAGAGTCGCCAATGAGTCGAGTGGGTTCATAGTGGTTCGAAGAAAATCGACCACGGGTCATTTGCACTAAAAATATCTGAAAGTTACCAGTGGTCTAGGTTACGCTAAAAACGCGTCGAATAGAAATTAACCACCAATTCGAGTCCGATTTCAGAAATTGGAATTTCTGTCATGTCACAATAAATTCTAGGAGTATCGACTCAGTCTTAGAGGATTTTTCTGACACTCGACACTTTTTGGGAAAAAGTTGTCGTGTGGTCGTTTTTCGTTCAATTGAAGCCGGAGATTAATTCTGATTGTGAAATTGAGGAGCATGAGGGATTCTTGGATAAAGAAAATAATCAATTTGATATTGAGATATCAATTGATTTTTGTTGGGAGTCAATTGAGAGAAAATCAAGAGGGAAATTAGATGCAGAAATGCAAGTGTGGACCAAGTGCTCTAGTTTGAATTTCTTTTGGGAATTGTTAAGCTTATTCAACAGAAATTAGAATGAGAATTTTCTATTTGAGGAAATTCTTTGTTTTGTTTTATTTCCTTTTTCTTTTTCCTTTTTGGGCCAAACACTTCCCCCCCCCTCTCTCTCCCTCTCTTTTCCCCTTTTTCTTTTTCCCCTCGTGCGAAACCCCCTCCCCACCGACTACCCTCTGTCGTTTCTCACTTTGCTTCCCTTTCACTTTTTACTTTTGACTTTTCAAACACTTATCTTCTCTCTCTTCTCTCTCTTCTTCCCTCACTCTCTCGTGACCGACTCTCTCTCCCTCCTCTTGTTCATGCAAACCGCCCAGCAGCTCCAAAGGAAGAAGCCGAAGTCGCCGAAGACCCGAGTTGCCATCGCCATCGAACCGGAGCTGCCGCACGCCGCCGTTCCACCGTTCGCACGTCTACCGCCCACCCTTCGCGCCCTTGCCGCTTAGCCGTGCCGACCAGCTCCCGTCCAGCCTCTCGTCCTGCCTTGTGAGCGGCTGAGGAAGCCGCCGGACCACCATCCAGCTCCGTCCAACCACCGTTCGGCGTCACCGGAGCTCCACTCACCCTCCGCCGGCCTTACCTCGCCATCTCAGCCACCGGAGCAGCTTCGGCCAGCTAAGAACAGTAGCTGAAAAATGGGTTTTCCAGCAGTGATTCTTAGCCCGTTTTGTGGTGTTCCGGGCCCCGAACCCGGGACTTGCTTTGGGAAGAATCGACCCTCGCGTCGTCCCCGTCGGATTGATCCGATTTGTGCGCGATTCTGGTGAGTAATCTCACTAATCCTTGCATAGTGGACTAATTATACTTAAGGGTTATTTAGTGTTAATTAATTAGGATTAGGTGGTTAGATTAGAGTAGATTAGTGATTACTAATCAATTGTGATGCATATGAGACATTTGATTGTGCAATTAGTAAGTAGATGTAGTCTACTATTTATTGAATGCATCTCGGGATTTCTCCCGACCCTTATTGGGCTTCAATTAGGCAATTTGGGCCTAAATTGGAATTTTTAGTATTTAATAATTAATTTTCGAAATTAATTATTTATTTATTTATTTTTTCGGAAATTCAACCAAGATGGTGGTGACCGGGATTTTATGCTGATGATCGTGGTGCAATCCGTTTATTTAATTGAGCTTTATTTTGAGCTAAATTGGAATTATTGTATTTATTTATTAATTTTCAAAATTAATTAATTATTTATTTATTTTTCGAAAATTAAGGTTGGGATAGTCGACGACCGAAATTTCGTGCAGATTGTCGTAGTGCGGCCCGTTTATTTATTTGAGCTCTACGTTGCATTGAATTAAATTAATTGATATTTTAGGAATTTATCCTAAATTGTTTGAAATTGAGTGAAATTGAATGATTGATAGGTAGATGGCCGAGTATGGTTATTTAACCTTTATGATGCTTTGGTGATTTGTAAAGTGGAAAGAATCGTGAGATTGAACTGGGAATTCTCTTGGCTGAGACCAATCAGGTACGAAGTATAGACAGGCGTGGTTCGGTGATTAAGGATATCACTGTGCGAAAACGGCGCCTTAAAGAACGCACGTAGACTGTCTGTGACCTATGACGGGCGTGGTTCGGTGATTAAGGATATCACTGTGCGAAAACGGCGCCTTAAAGAACGCACGTAGACCGTCTGTTACTTATGTCACCTTGGCGAAAACGACGCCCGAGAGTATTAATGGAGCTCTGTGACTAAGTGTACTATTAGAGGTTATATGGGATGGAATGAATGACCTGGGAATGGTCAGTTTGACATGTAATCGACTAGGTCGATTGATCGAGATATCGATCTATGATGTGATAGCTTGGGTGCCTATTGAACTGTGCTAATATGCAGGTGGAATCTGAGGCCAAGGTAAGTCTTCGACTCGTTCGTGCTTAGGCAACCATGTGGTGTATTAGTTCCCTAATTGAGTCTTAGTGGGGTAGAACTTGCTGAGACATAGTCTCATCCCGGTTGTGGGACAACATTTCAGGCCCCTAGATGGCAGCACCTCCGCTTCCTCGTCCTCGTATGCACTATGGCTTCCCTGAACAAATCTCAGAGTTAGAGACCCACTTCCACATCCATCCTCACCCGGAAGGATTAGAGTATGTACTGTTTTGGTCAATCGTCTGAGTTGATGTGGGGGAAGAAGCCTTAAGGCCCCATCAGTATCGATCATGGTACCGTGAGTATTTTGACGGGCGTAGAGAGGTCCCATACCGGAAGAGGATGTGCCTCATAACATACTGGAAGAGGCGTTCGGAGAAGGAACAGCCGATCACAGGGATGGATCGGTAGTAGATGCGAGGGATCCACAGCTTGAGGACGAGGCTCTCCCATATATTCGATTGATGACGACAACTGGCACGAAGATAACGGTGAGATGATAGAGCAGGAGGTGGAAGGACTAAAGGAGGACGAAGATTGGGGAGCAAGCTGAGGAGATACCGTAAGATGAGCCGACACCTGAAGCCGAGGATGAGTCTGAAGAGGAAGATGAAGAACTAGAAGAGAATGAGCTCAGTGAAGAAGGGACTGAGGAGGATCAAGACGATCCTGAGTACAACCCGGATGAGGATTGAGATCCCATCCCTTTTGTGAACCCTTAGTGTAGATAGGTGTGAAACTAGTGCTGTGAATAGTATTGTAAATATACTATGAGTTGTGCGGTTAATAAAAGTGTGGTTGTGAATTTCAATATGAAAAATATGGCCTGCTTTTCTATCCCATTGTTTTATTATTTAGGGATTTTCTTTATACTTCCGTATGCACATATTAAATGAATAGGGTCGGCGATGCGTCTTGGGACGTCGCTATTAATTGACTAGGTGAGGGATGGGCACGCGTTCAAGGATCGGGGCGTGACAAGAATATTCCTATTGTTAGAGACTTTCTAAGTGTGTTTCCTGAAAATTTACCAAGTTTGCCTCCTGATAAAGAAATTGAGTTTTGTATTGAATTGATGCTCGGTACAGCACTGATCTCTAAGGCACCATATCAGATGGCACCTGCTAATTTGAAAGAATTGAAAACGCAATTGCAGGAGCTTTTGGATAAGGGTTTCATCAAACCTAGTGTTTCGCCTTGGGGAGCTCTTGTTATATTTGTGAGAAAGAAGGACGGTAGTATGAGACTTTGTATAGACCACCAAGACGTTAACAAGGCAACAATCAAAAATAAATATTCTTTGCCTCGGATTGATGATTTATTTGATTAATTTCAGGGAGCTCAGGTATTTTCTAAGATAGACATTCATTCTAGATATCATCAGTTGAAGATAAAAACAGATGATGTGCCTAAAACTGCTTTCGGAAAAGGAGTAAGTACACTATCAGTGCCAAAAGTTGTGTACGGCACTCACTTTGGTGCTAAAAGTTTCCGTCGGATCACTTAAGTGCTAAATCGGAGGAAAAACAATCACTTTGGTGCCATCGGCGAGAGATTCCGGCCAAAATGATGACGTGGCTTTTATATTTAAAAAAAAAAAAAATCGACATGGCTTTTAAATGACGTCATTTTCTATCCTCCTAAAGAAAACAACGTTGTTTTGCTGTCATAATATGTGGATGGCCTCACAAAAATGACGTCGCACAGCTCATATGGGGATTGAAATTAGGGTTTTTTTGTTCGATCCTCACCCAACGCTGACCTAGCTCACTTGGCCACCGTTGCTCGGCCACCATTGCTCGGCCAGCGTCGCTCGGCCTCCGTCGTAGTTGCTCAACTAGGTGAGCGAGGAGAGGCTGAGGTTGTTTCTCGAGTAAGAAGCGACCGGAAGAATAGGAGGCGAGGGCGGAGGAGGAGGAGGAGGAAGCGGGGTCAAAGTTGGAGAGAGCGAAGACAAGGAGGGTGAGGGAAACATGGAGGGCACAGATGGAGATGGTGGATTGAGCTCTACTCAAGGAGCGGCTGAAGTGGGTCTTTCTGAAGGGGGAAGGAGAAGGAGGAGAAGGAGGAGGACAAGGGCTTGGGCTTGTCAACAATGTCGGACGAACCGAAGGCAAAGTTGTGCTGGTGCTGGTGCTGGTGCTGGCGCCGCTGTTGGTGTTGGTGTTGTTCTTCGGGGAAAAAGACGACGGGGAAGTGCATGCCATGCCTTCTCTCTCTCTCTCTCTCTCTCTCTCTCTCTCTCTCTCTCTCTCTCTCTCTCTCTCTCTCTCTCTCTCTCTCAATTTGGGGATTTAGGGTTTTGACTTAGGGGAAAGACGCCAAACGGCATTGTTTTGTTATTTAGATTCTGACTGTACTCTCTGGCGAGTCACATCAGTTTCAAAAATTAATAAAAAAGTGCCTCGGATTTCCGATCAATCAGATTAGTGTTGGCACTAAAATGATCGTTTTTCAAACTTTTTAGCACTTAAGTGATCCAAAATAAACTTTTGGCACCAAAGTGAGCACCGTACATAACTTTTGGCACTGATAGTGTACTTACCCCCAAAACAAGGTATGACCATTATGAATTTCTTGTAATGCCTTTTGGACTAACGAATGCACCTACTACTTTCATGGACTTGATGAATAGGGTGTTCATGGATATTTAGACAAATTTATTGTGGTGTTCATTGATGACATCTATGACGACCCCGGGCCACGACGGTCCTCGATCCTTAAGGTCCATCACTTGCATATCCTGGTCCCTATGCTATATTATTGCGGAAGCGAATATCTAACCCAATCTCAACTTAACTTAAAACGATGCACACGATATATAAACCAGGCACTTTATTTATTTAAAGTTTTCAGGCGACGTTAGTCGGTACACATAGGCTAAAAGTTTCTATATTTGGCTAAACCAAAATTGAATTGACTATCCAGCTGTCTATCCACATCGTCGTCCTGGTGTCATGTCCTAGCCTCCAAAAATGCTGTCGTCCTCCCAGGTCCTCCACTACTCCACCCCACTCGAGCCACCGTCATCATCCTCTGGAGGTGGCAGTGGTCCCACCGTGCGCCCGTTGACTCGGGCGTATAGGACAACGAACTCCATGAGCACGGGGCCTGAGGTAAGTTCGGCGTCTATGGTAAGGATCACCCGGATTCGGATGAATGTGATCTCTGGCAAGTTAGGGTCGGGGTGCTCTGTCTGCTCCCATCTGAGGTCGACGGGGATACCATAAAACGTACCAGAGGACGCGGGTTGCAGCGGCATCTCTAAGTCTCTGAAATATGATGGCCCCACGAGGGGTGAGTACAACTACTCAGTAGTCAAAGTTCTACTAAACTATATTACGTACATCTACCGCTACCCGATTCCACGCAATCCAAAACAAAACATACAACTAGAGCAAGGAGTATGCATCAATTCAGAAGAATATCATAACAAAACGGCATATCAAATCACAATGAGAATTTAGAAACTCAATATATCTCAATTCACTACCACCATCTTTCGAGGAACCAGTGTTTGCATCCCTCTAGGCTCTCGCATCCTACCTGGCATCACGAGGACCTCCGGTTCCATATTTCAATCGCCGGGCATTTGGAGCGTGTTATGTTACACCCCCGTGCATCTCGCACCTCACCGGCATCACGAGGAACCTCCGAGGCGCACCATGTCAATCATGTCCCCAGGCATCCGGTACGTGTTACATCACACTCCCCGGCATCCCGACACCTGAGGCACCTCCGAGGCTCACCGGTCCCCAGGCATCCAAAGGCATCGTCATCACGACCCTCCGAGCAACCCGACACCCGAGGCATCGTCGTCAATGTAGACCGACGGCATTCATTACTCAAGTACCATGGTGTAGTCATCCAACAACTCAATGCCAAAACATTTTCATACCGCCAATATGTGAAATTGCCTTGGTTTTCGAAATCCCAATTCATGGTATAAGTCGACGTGCATTGAAAATTTTAGAGAAATATTAAATCAGTGGCAACAAACCTCACATTAAGTCTTAAGTTCAAATACCAGAATAATTCGAAATAAATCTTTATCGCTCCACCCCTATCATAGTTGAAATTCAGGGCGTGGACTTAAACATATTCATGCCTCAAAACTTGCTAATTTTCATCAAAGTAGTACATATATCTTGAAATATTGCAAACAGCACATCGGCAGGTTGATAGTTTCAGTCCCGACCATAAATTTTGAAATCAAGGTTTTGAATTATCAAGATCAACACATCTATGTTCCCAAACTTAAATCTACCGTCCAAATACAAAAATCTTTCCTCAAACAATCCATGATCGATCCTACGACCTTCGAGTTCATAAATCGACACAAGCACCCTAAAATAATATTAGGTTACGGGACGCATTTCATCAAGCAATGATGGAGTCCACGTCGTATAGGTTAGTAGATATCGACTTGCCTTATGTCTGGCGGTGTCAGCGACGAGGTAAACTGTGAGCGGTGAGCTGCGGGCACGGTTGAGGCGGACTTGACGGTGCAACGGCGGAGTGAGGACGCAGCTAGTGGCTAGCTACGGGATGGTGAGGAGACCGGTGGCGCAGTGGTGCGGTGCGGGTGGTCGCCGATGAGTAGCGGGGAGGGAGTAAAACGGTGAGAAATTTTCTGTCAAAGCTTTCGGAGGAGTGTCAAGCAAATGGGCTAAACGAAGCTCCAACGATGGAAAGAAAAGAGCTGTCTCTCTCTCTCGCTTGCTCTTGATTGACTTTGTTAGTCAATTGTCCAAGTTGCATGGCAGCAGGGAGCAGAGACACTCCATGCCGCCGTGTCTTCGTGTGGGGAGTCCCTCTCTTCACCCATGACACTTGCAAGAGTCCATGCACGTACGTGGCTGCAACACACCCTAAGGACTCCCTCTGCTGGCCACCGAAGGAAGAAAGAATGTGGCTCTTCATGGTCAGCCCTTGCATGCGTGAACGTGGCTGCAAGGAGTCAATCTTTCCTCTTGGTTGATCAGCTGAATGGCGAGAGAGAAGTGGCTGCATGGGTTCTTCACGTGCATGGGGAAAAGGACAGCTTATCATGGCCGCTAGGTGGTCAATTATTCTCCCTTGTTGACCACCAATGGACGTGTGCATGGCTGCGCATGGCAAGATCTTCGGTCGCATGAAGAAGGAGCACCTTGATGTGGCCGCAATTTCGGAAGTCGACGTCTCAGTGTGCATGAAAAGCTCTCTTTAGTAAGGTGCAAATGCGGAAGAGGTTGGTCTCACGAGTGGCCTTACGTGAAGAAATTTCTAGATGAGTTGCCATCGCGAGAACGTGACAATATGTGACGTCTCGGTACGGCAAAGATGGTGATGAAATGGGGGTCGTAAGTGGTACCAATGACGTAGTCCGACGACAACTCGTTGACCTGTCATGAACCGTTACGTATTCGAGGTCCGGTGAAATCCGAATATCACAACATCCTAGTGTATTCGAAGAGTTTGGAGGAACATGAACAACACTTAAGGATTGTCCTACAGACTTTGCTTGAACAGAAGTTGTATGCCAAATTTAATAAATGTAACTTCTGGCTTGATCATGTAGAATTTCTTGGTCATGTGATCTAGAAGGATGGCATATTAGTATATCTAAAGAAAGTTGAAGCAGTTGTTCAATGGAATCGCCCTACCAATGTTTCAGAAGTGAGAAGTTTCCTCACGTTAGCAAGCTATTATAGGCGATTTATGGAGGGGTTTTCTAAAATTGCTAGTCCACTTACTCGCCTAACTCAAAAGGGAGTTAAATTTGTGTGGTTAGATTAGTGTGAGCGTAGTTTGCAAGAGTTAAAGCGCCGACTGGTGTCAGCTCCTATACTAACTCTACCTTCCGGAACTAGTGCTTCATAATCTATAGTGATGCGTCTAAAGAGGGCTTGGGTTGTGTTCTTATGCAAAATGATAAAGTTATTGCATATGCCTCTAGACAATTAAAATCACATGAAAAGAACTACCCCACTCATGATATGGAATTAGCGGTGGTTGTGTTTGCCTTAAAGATATGGCGACACTATTTGTACGGTGAAAATGTGAAGTTTTTACTTATCATAAGATTCTAGAGTATATCTTTACTTAGAAAGAACTAAAAATGAGGCAAAGAAGATGGCTAGAACTTCTAAATAATTATGACTTGTCTATCAATTATCATCCAGGTAAGTCTAATGTGGTAGCGGATGCCTTGAGTCGTAATTCCTTTGGAAATATGGCAACTTTGCTCACTCTTCAGAAACCTATTCTTGAAGAGATGAGGAAGTTGGACTTAGAGGTATTAGTGTATCAGCTTGGTGCTCGATTAGCCAACCTTCAAGTACAACTGACGTTGATTGACATAATTATGGCTAAACAGAATGAAGATCCTCAATTGCAGAAATTGAGAGAAGGTGTGGAAGCTGGAAGACAAGCAGATTTTAGTTTACACGTAGATGGGTCCTTAAGGTTTCGTAGTCGGCTATGTGTTCCTAATGACTCAGAGTTAAAAAGGGAGATCATGTAGGAAGCTCATAGCATTAGATTCTCTATTCATCCCGGAAGCACCAAAATGTATAGGGACTTGAGAGGAAACTTTTAGTGGGTCAACATGAAAAATGATGTTGTAAAATTTGTCGATCAATGTTTAGTTTGCTGGTAAGTGAAAATTGAGCATCAAAAACCAAGTGGACAGTCGCAACCTCTAGAGATACCTAATTGGAAGTGGAAGCATATCGCCATGGACTTTGTAGTTGGTTTACCGAGGACGCCAAGTGGTAAGAACGCTACATGGGTGATTGTTGATCGATTGACTAAGTCTGCTCACTTTTTATCATATCGATTCGGTCTTTCAATGGAAGACATGGCAAGGAGATATGTTAATGAGATAGTAAAGCTTCATGGAGTTCCAATAACCATCGTTTCCGATAGGGATCCTAGATTCGTGTCTAACTTTTGGAAGAGTTTGCAAGGAGCGTTAGGCAATAAACTCAACTTGAGTACAACTTTTCACCCACAAACATATGGACAGTTAGAGAGAACAATCCAGACATTAGAGGATATGTTAAGATCATGCATCATTGACTTTGGCAGTTCTTGGGATGAACATCTACATTTGGCCAAATTTTCTTATAACAACAGTTATTATTCCAACATTAAGGGTGCATTTGGTTCAGCATTTGGAAAGCTCATTGGGAAAATGCAAAACAGTTTAACCTAAAGGGCTTTGGAGGAAATGCAAATATTGTTTGGTAAATTCTGCTTTGAAAAGTAACTTTGAGAGAAATGCTGTTTGGTAGAAAACACATTTGCAAAACCCCTTTGGTGATTAATCTAAATATTTTAATTAACAAAATATCTCCGATTTCCCCTCGAAAAAATTCTTCTTTTTGGTTTTCAAAGGAATGTTCTTATGTTGCCTTGAACAATGCACTAATCCTTTCAATCCGAAAACCGAGCGTTTCGTGGCTCAAAAATGCCGAATCTCGTCTCGTCATCATTTGTCGGGACTATTCGGTGTAAGTTCTTTGGCTTGGACGGGGCATTTATTATTTGTTTAAAATTAAAAAAAATAATGTTTGCGACTTTAATTTATATTTGACAACAATATTAAAGATGTTGTGTAAACAATTTTATTAAAACGAAAATTTCCATCAAATGGAAAAAATTTACGTGCTCTCTTTTTCAATTATAAGAAGAATACTTTCATTACAATAAAAACATGATAACATATGCTTTGAGGAAAGAAACTCATTATCCTTAAAAATTACAAACATCCTTAATTATTTCTTAAATTCATAGCTATTTGATCATGTGAACGTGTCATATTAGATGCTACATCATCATTTGAAGCATTGCCCTCCTCATTTACATTATCAAAATCCATTGTATATAAATTGGGATCCAAATCCACTCTAGCAAAATGTGCATCATTCACAGCATTTCTTCGTATATAATTGTGCAAAATCATCATTGCTATCACAATTTTCACTTGCTTTGTATATGGATAACTTGTCATACTCTTTAAAATCTTCCACTTCTTCTTCAATACGCCAAAAGCTCACTCAATTTCTGATCGTAATGAGGAGTGAGCACGGTTGAACACTTCTTTATAACCCGTCAGTCGAGGACCTCATTAAAATTCAGGTAAATGATATCTAACTTATTTATATGGCCACAAATAACCCATGGGATTTGGATATCTAGCATCAACCAAATAATATTTATCTATACAAAAAAGTTGTAAATTTAATCAACATATAACATATATATTAATGCGTAAAAACCATTAATTAACGAACCTTTCGGAGGATGAGGAAATTGCGAATCGTGTCTCCTAATGGCTTCATAAAATATACGAGTATCATGAGCTCTTCCCTCCCAACCGGCCCAAACATAAGTAAATTCCATGTTAAAATTACACACGGCCATTACATTTTGTGTCGGTGTTCCTTTTCGACAAATAAAACGAAACTGCTCACTTGTAGGTACCACCGCTGGAATATGAGTATCATCTATAGCTCCAATGCAATCATATTACAAGAATAAGAATATTATTTGATTTATATTTAATTCATATTTTCGATTGTATAATCGTAACTTACCTTAAAATGTGGAAAAAATATTGTATTATTCCTCATCTTCTTTGGAACTTTCTTGAATTGCCGATCGGATGGTTGGATCAAATCTGCTCCAATTTCACATCTTTATCCAAAACTAAGCTAAATAGCCTGCATATGGTTTCCCCAGAATGCTGAAAGCACTCTTGTACTAACTTATTACCTATATTATGTCCTAAAATATGAAAAAATAATCCTAGCATTTTTGCAACATCAATATTTCTAGATCCTTGCAAACCATATCGTGTCACTAAATCATTCATTAAATTCTTAAACACAGTTCTATCCATTCTAAACATTCGATAAAACCTTTCAGGATTAGCATCTATGTCCATCAACTCTCTTAACCATGCATTTTCTGTATATGATGAGGTCATGCACGGTATTTTTTAACCATAGTTACCAAATAAACACCGTAGGTATGTGCAGTTGCACAAAGTTGCCAATATTCTTCTTCCTCTTTTTCATAATTTTCCCTCAGGAGAATCATCCATAACTGATTAAAGTAAGAATATAAAATTAGAATAAGAGATATAACAAATTATTTAAATCATTCATCAACAAAAAACACTTAATGATATATATATATATATGTACGTATGTAAATATGTACGTATGCAAACTCTACTCAATAAAAAGAACACCAATTGGAAACAAGTCTGACAATATAGCATAAATATGTTTTGCCAACTAATACAAATAACTAGTGCAAATATGTATCACATTACAACAACGTTACACGTAAAAATAAATAAATAGCAAATATCCTTGTGATGATTACATTGTAAGAACTTATACTTGGGCCATCTGACTTTTTCTTGATTACTATCCAAGTTCATGAAGATTTTCCTATTATCTTTCTTTTCTGAAAAAAAAAAATAAATAAAAATAAAAAATCTAGTGCAAAAAAATATAACTCTTGATCTTGCTTAATCTCAGGTATAGCTTTCAACGTCTCTATGAGTTCCTTGTAAGGATCAAACTCTTTGACATAGCTTCTACTTTCAATAACTGAACAAATTCTCTCCATTTGCGTTGCTAGCTTATCAGCCGTACACAATTTCTTTTGTTTCTTTCCTCGAGATTGCCTCACCGAACTTTGCGATTTCTTTTATCACTTCGATGTTGTTCACTAGTCTTTTCACCCACATCGCCCTCTATATTATCATTAGTAAATCCTGCCAAACCACCGATGTCAAATTGTGTGGCCACAATATCACATCAATAAATAAGCCTTGTGCAGGATTCCATGTGATGCTTCCAGTAGCAACAATATTCCCAAACATTCTATCCAATAAAACATGAAGATCTGGACGTATGCCTTTTGTTCGAAAAGCTCTAACCTTAGGATTTTCCTATTATAGTAAACATTTTCATGAGTTTTATAGAAAAAAAAAAAGATGAACTTAAAAAAAAAAATAACAAAAGAATGGGAAAAAAACCTAAATTTTCCTCTTCCACCCTTCATCACTTGTATCAATGGTATTCTTTTTGGCTCCCATCCTAATCCAGTTTCCTTTAGGACCAATGTCCTCAATCTTTTCCAATCTTCCTTAAGATTATCCCACTTACTCTTCATTTGACCTTTATCATACTTTTTGCCCCTTAGATTCTCAAACTTCTTAATTATAACCATCCATCCAACCCTTTTATTGTTCGCAGGATGATTGTCATTATCAATTTGTTCAACGTACAACGTACAAAAGGTTTCAACATCTTCAGGGCTCCAAAATGCCTTTTCCTTTGATGAACTTGCCATCTACTAATAAATGCAACATTGTGGCATCCGAGAATTTCGACGACCCTCGAATATGCAACGATCCGTGACTAATCAACGGAAGTATCGTCGGACTGTGTTACTGACACCATCTACGGACATCATTTTGTTATCATCATCGGACCGATATGCCTCGTTTAGTAATGGTCCGATCGTCGAATAAAGTATAATCTTGTCAAAATTCCTTTACTTAAGGTCATTGGTGAGACCAACCTCATCCGCATTTTGCCAAACTCAGAAAAATGACGATACGTCGCGGATTGATGAATTGTTGTCGGACTTCGTCAACGGCACCGATTTTTGACCCCATCGTATTATCAATAAGCGTGAACCCCGAGCCGTCTCACCAATTAAACAAGTTGAAGACCTCAAATTTTTTTTCATGTGCACCGCCACCACCATCCTTCCCTTAGACGGCCACACGAACGGCCCATGCAACTCATGTACATATAGAAATTAATGGTCAAATTTTGGGAGAAGTTGGGCCATGCACGGAGGCCATGCGGCCACGAATTGTTGGCCAAGCTGCCCGAGCCTCTCTCCTCTTGGTCGACAAATTGGAGTCAACCAAAGAAGCCCTTTTGACCAAGCCACGTAACACTCCCTTCGATGGACAGCAAATGGGAGAGTGAGGCTTTGTTGGCTCGGCAAGGAGGAGAATCCGCATGCAAGAGGCCACGTCTTCAACAGCTGCCCCTTGCGCGTGCAGCCACCGAAAAACCTACATGCAAAGATTAGTTAATCAGTTAATCAAAGAACAAAAGGGTTCGGAATTGAGGGGAAGAGAGAGAAGGCCCGATCGAGAGAGAGAGTGCAGCGAGTGAGCGAGAGAGTGCAGTGAGCAAGCAGCGGGCAAGAGTGAAGGGGAGGAAGGAGACCTTCCCTTTGCCCGTGCACGCGCGCTGCTGCCGTCAATATAGGTGATTTTGGACTTTAACTACACATAAATTTTGTCGTTGTAAAGCTTTGAAAATTCTGTTTGTAAACTGTTTTTGGAAAAACCTCCCGATTTGTATTGAAAATTTTTATGTACCCAGGCGCCACTCACTAATGTTTTAAAAAGAAAAGAAAAATGTTTAGCGCCCTCGAAATCTCGAAACTTTACATAAACTAATTTTAAAAACCTTGAAGTCGGGAGTGAGATTTAGACTTGTCAATGTGCCGATTTCAAATTACTTATGTTTTGATAACTCTTTTCAATTCTGGCCGTGAAGTGCAAGTGCGGCCCGAGAAATCATACGTGGATTTTTTAAATACACTGGAGGGTTAACCGTGGAAGTGGGCTTATGGATTTGATATTATGTTGCTGAATTTTGTGAATTGATTTCATTGACATGAAATTGGCATGTGTTTTGAAGTCTGCGATTGTTGCATTGATGTGCCTTCGAAAATTTCAATTTACATTGTTTGATATCATAAAGGGAGATTTTCAAGAACCCCGAAAGGATTTAAGATATTGTTGTTGTTTTAAAACTATTTTGGCATTGAAATGATTTGGCTGATATACCATGGCTAAGATGTGATTGATGCCGTCGGACCCTCGGGTCAACGATGCCCCAGGAGTCGGGATGCCCATAGGATCGTAAGGGTCGATGCCTTGGATGCCTAGGGTCCGCAGAGCCCCAGAGATACCCCAAGAGTGTCGGGATGCCCGGTTGTATGTCGGTATGTAATTCCGAAGGATAGGGGTAACCATTTACATGGCGCGCCCCGGAGATTCCTCATGATACCAGGTGGGGTGCGAGATGCCTAAGAGGTGTAACGTAACACGTTCTGGATGCTCAGTGATTGAAAACCGGAGGCTTTCGCTATGCCAGGTTGAGTGCGAATGCCCAGAGGGACGCAAACACTAGTCCTCTGGGATAGACGTAGGAAATGAAAATAAACTGAGTTTTAAAACTGATAATTCTGCTGATATTTGCGCCTGATTATGAGATAAAATTGTGTGACATTGTATGGGACATATCATAACAGTTTGGGTCTATAATCGGGACCCGTGTGACTGAAATGATGTATTTTGGTTTTGAAACTACAATTGCCATTACTTTAAAAAGCTTTATTGATTTGATGCATACTCATTCTTTTGATTATATGTTTTGTCTATCTTGCATGGAATTAGATAGTGATGGCTTGCACGGTATAGTTTAGTAGATCTTCAGCTACTGGGTGGTTGTACTCACCCCTTTTTGGGGACTAACATTTCAAACTAGACGAGATGCCTCTATTGCCCGTACCTCCCGGCACATTTTATGGAGTCCCGGTCGACTTGCAATGGGAACGGTCAGAACATCATCACCCTGAGGTACGAGGGCTGTCGTTTATACAGGTACGAGTGATAGTGGTGTTTGATATTGGTCCTCCCGCCGGCCCTGTACTTCTGGAGTACATTGCCATATTCGTCCTCCAAGATGGACGCACGTTGGGGCCCCTACCACCGCCACCAGCAGATGGACCGAACGGATGGGTGTGACCGCGAGCCAAGGTCAGTAGAGGAAGGATTTTTGGACACCGACACGGATTGATGGACTTATGTATATCACTGTTGGAAAAGTTGGGTATCTTTTGAAATGTAGCCGGGTATAGAAAACCACGGCATTTTGGTGTACCGACGAATGATGTCCATCTGGATTATGTAAATAATGTGTTCGGCATTTCTACTTATAAAATGTTTAGTTGGTATGCATCGTTTTTAAAATACAGGAAAAGGAGTTGTTGGATATGCTTCCGCTATACTTTTGCGCAGGGACCAATAGAAAAGAAATAGACCCCCAGACCTCATGGACTTATCAAAACCCTATAGTATTAGAGTAACAGACCTTTAGGTTAAGAGAAAGATAGTGATATGTGGTGACCCTAACGGATCGAGGGCCGTCGGGGTGCCACAAACATAAAAAAATGCAATTTCAATTTAAAGACAATAGACAACAAATGCAATCCACACTGAACTGCTTTTTTCAGTTTTAGAGATTCATAACCTCAAGCTAAATTAAAAACTGAGTAGTCAAGAGAAAATAATTTTAAAAGATGTCAACTTGAACTTATGAGTCAACATTTGTCATGTAATGATTACTACTAACTCCATTATATCATTGATTTACATGTTAATATCAACCCAAAGGTTTGTCTTTTATAGGTTGGTGTAAGATACTATTAAATTAACCAAGCTGCATAGTCATATAAGCTTTTCCCTCAAACCATTTGAGAACTATAATCCATATTATTGTGAGAAGGGATTTCATAACTCTCAAGAAAAAAAAAAATCATATGCAATATAGCCGACAGAGGAAGGGACTGACTTTTAAATTTGAGAAGCAAAACATCAACGCAGGCATATGCCATTATGATTACTTATATCATGGCAGCCTATATGGGTGAAGCTTTTTTGCTGGAGTGAAAAGATAAATGTTAAATTGACAAGTTATGCAGACATGAAAACCAAAAAAGAAAAAGACTTCATGAACTCAATAGGAAAATGACAATTAACTTAAGCTTGCAAAATCAATAGTGACTTTACCTAATTAAAAAATTTTGCAAATTGGCTTTGTCAATTGTAAGCAGCAAAAACCTTGGCTTTGTCAATAGTAAGCAGCAAAAACCTGATTTTATCTGCAAATGGCAGAAAAATCAACAAGCTAGTTACACAAGCACATACGAGAAAGGAGGCTGCACACGGTAACATTCTAATAGTGCAGCTAAAGCAAGGAGAACATTAATGAAACTTTTTTGACAAATCAGAGTTATCCAGATAAAAATTGAGTTCGAGATAGATAAATTGGGACTGCTTTTAAAGACAAGCAGCAACACTAATTAGGACTTCCCTGCCTTGGATTAAACTAGCAATGAACATTTTCCTGGATGCAATCAAGCTGGATATGACATTTACCCATGTAATCTTAACATATCACTGTTGTAATTATTTAGATGCGTAATTCTACAAATATGTATCTCCAAATTGTCCCATGATGCAATTTCACCTAGCCAAAAAGACAAGGTGAATCGAGTAAATTGACTATGGAGCAAATTGACTCAAAAGGCCTCTTCCGAGAAATGCAGTGATGAATAACATATTACTTAAACATGCCAAGACAACAAACCTTTATAATTCTTTAGAGTAAAAGAGGTGGCATTTCATTTGAAGAAGGCAGTGCAGGACATAACTTTCCTAACCTTTTTGGCTCTAGAAGAAGAGATTGCTGTTCAGAACCCCTGGATGAGCTTATCTCCACCTCTTGAGCAGTGTAACTGTTTTGTTTTAAAAGTATGCAATTGAGTTCAAATTACAAGTATCCGGGCCAACAATAACTGCATAAAAGTATGTCATATTTTTCCAATAATCCAAAACCAGAGGATGACGAGCCAACTTGGGCCAAACATACCAAAAGCAAACATCATTCCCCAATTTAAGGATCATTTATCATTTTGAACACAGGTAGGCATCTGAAAACATATACTACAAAGTGGTACTGGTATCGGGGGAAAATTCAAGGAGCGTCTCCACTGCCTTGTTTTAGTTCTCAGTAAGAAAAAGTTTCAGCATGGTGAGGCTCGCAAAATAACCCAGAAGAGGGTTTTCTTTTGAACAAACAATGTGTGTAATAAGGACCTGGATGGAGCGAATTCTCTAGGAACAAAAGGAGCATATGTCAATTCCTTGTCGGCTGTGAGTCTTTGTGCTTTCTGGAATTCCTTCAAGGCTGATTGGAAATATTTTGCAAGCTTTGCATCGGTTATTTTCTTTGCAGGATACAATTAAAGAAAGCAGTCAGTACCACCTCTCAACTACAGCAAAAAGGTTTTCTCCTCTGTATCACTATCAGGGGTGGTTTCCCCTTTATCAGGATCAACATCGGTCCGTTACTACATAATCTACACAAATCTGCAGAAGCATCAGAGGCGGACAGACTACCCGCAAGAAGGGGAAAAATGTGCGAGGATGCAGGGAATGACGAATTGCCAAAGAGAGAGTATGGAAGGTGAGATGTCCAAGGAGGGAGAAGCAACTGCCGCACCACCCGGCAACCACCACCCATAGCAAGAAGCTTCGTTGGTCCTTTGGCTGGGTAATGGGTCGTGGTGACGACGTCAATCGTCAATACAAAGCCTCTCTTTTGTCAATCGTCAATCAGAGGGAGAGAGAGAGAGCGAGCTTACACGCTGAAGGTGCTGGAGATAGTGTCGTTGGCGGATCTGAAGGTGGATTCGATATCGAAGCCGATGCTGAAGTCGGCGTTGTCGCGAGGCTCTCGGGAGAGTGAGCATGAGGAGTTGGGAGCATGAGCATTTCTGGAGGAGCTACAAGGAGAAACCCTAGGTTTTGTTCTTTTAAAAATGAGTAAATTTGGAATTCTGATGATTTTTTAAGGGTAAAAAAGGAACTCCACAAAATTTTATTAATAGAGCCCTTCAGCATTCTGAAAATGTTGAAAGCTCAATACTAGTCTCTATTAACATTGAGCTTTCAGCCTTCCCAATGCCAACTTTCAACTCAAAGTTCATTAGAAAATGGTTGTCAAACACCCCAAAAATTTCCCAATGGGCTTTCTAAATGCTAAACCAAATGCACTCTAAGATGGCACCCTTTGAAGCTTTATATGGCCAAAAATGTAGAAGTCCTATTTATTGGAACAATGTTGGTGAGAAAAGGCTAACCGGCCTCGAGTTCATTCAACAATCAGAAGAGAAAGTTAGGTTGGTTCAGGAACGTCTCAAAATGGCTCAAAGTTGTCAGAAAAGTTATACGGATCTTAAAAGGCGCAAGTTAGAATTTAGTGTGGGGGATCATGTATTCTTAAAAGTATATCCTATGAATGGCGTAATGAGATTTGACGCATGTGGGAAGTTGAGTCAAAGATATGTGAGACCATTCTTGATCTTAGAGAGGATCGGTGAAGTTGCTTATAAATTAGCTTTGCCACCGGCACTATCAGGTGTTCATAATGTGTTCCATGTTTCTTTGTTACGGAAATATGTGCCAAATCTTGATCATGTGCTAGACTTTACTCTATTGAGATTACAAGAGAACTTGACATATGGGGAGCAACCTATTTGCATCGTCGATAAGAAGGATCGAGATCTTTGCGGCGGCGAACTATTCCTTATGTAAAGATACAATGGCAAAACCATACCGAGAGAGAGGTTACTTGGGAACTCGAGGAGGAGGCAAGACGCAAATATCCTCACTTGTTTGAAAGTCAAAGTTTGAGGACGAAATTTATTTTAAGGTGGGTATAATGTAATAGTTGGACTCTTTTCCCTTAGTTGTGGGGTCCACTTTGTTTTTACAAAGGAAACAAAAGAAGGTTTGAAAAGTAAAAAAATAATAATAATAATAATAAAACAAAGAAAAGAAAACAGAAAAGAGAAAGGATGAATAGTGGTCAGTCACTTTTAAGAGCGTGAACCACTTTGACAGAGAGGGAGAACAGAAGAAAGGAAAGAAAGAAGAAGAAGAAGAAGAAGAAGAAAAGAAAGGGGTTTTGGCGTGTGCACATTGCGAATGCCTCGCCAAGATGACTTGACTCCATAACGCAATGCCCGGTAAGAGATTAAGCCCATCGTTCGTCCAATCAAAGTAATTTATGGGTTTATGGCTCAAATTCGGAATTTTGAGAAAATTGAGCGGCGAAGTCCAATTTTTGAGTTGTTAAGCCATGTATTTTTATAGAAATGATACTTTAAGGTATTGTGGAGTCATGGGGTTTTACGGATCGTATTTGAACTTACGGTTTGCCCGAAATAAAATTTTGAAGTTTCCCGCGCGCAGTGAACGGTGCGCATCCAGCAACTTCGGGCCCTTATTTTGTTAATTTTTGGTTTGATTTTGGGATCAAGTTGGGATTATTGTAGGATGTTAGAAGGGCTTTCTATTGATTATAAGTATGTTTAGAATGGGGTTCGTTAGAGAAAGTTATAGCGTAACTAAGTTTTACGCTCAAGTGCCGCGTTACGAACGGTTTGAATAATTGCTTTGAGTATGTGATTTATTAGCGCATAGGAATCGTTTTGTTAATGTTTAGGCATAATATAGCCGTTTCATGGTTGACGTAGCGTGTTATCCAAATTTAATGTTGTTTCTCGCTTATTTGATAGGATCGCGAGATCGAAAGATCAAATAACATGTGTTATTTGATTTTGGGGCATCCCCAAGTGAATAACACTAATGTCTTCTTTGGTTTTGTGAAACTCATGTACTAAGGTAAGAGTAATCAACATATACTTGTGTAGGGAAGTGATGACCCATTCGTTGTATAAAGATGGATATAGTGCTCGGTAGTTTTGAGTTATTGTGAGATGATTCGACAAACCTCTCTTGATGGGTTATGCATGCTATTTTGGTACAATTGATTTATGTGATTATGTGATGACTATTAAAAGATTATATGTGTTGTGTTGAGGAAATCAAATGTGTTGCGAAGGGGTAAAGGACTAAGTGCTACACAACAACGAAACTTCGTGTGAGTCACCTCTAAGGCCTTGTAGTCAAGGGCTAAGTGCTATATGGCGACTTGAGTCACGTGGGAGTCACCTCTAGAGCCTTGCACTACTAACATGCGTAGTAAAAGGCTAAGTGCTACACGATAACGTAATTTCGTGAAAGTCACCTCTAGGGCCTTGCACTACTAATATATGTAGTAAAAGGCTAAGTGCTACAGATAACGTAATTTCATGGGAGCCCCCTCTAGGGCCTTGTACTATTGCTATATGTGGTCAAGGGCTAAGTGCTACACGATAACGTAATTTTGTGGAAGTCACCTCTAGGGCCTTGAGTTTAGATATTTAGTGTGGAATGAACCATCGATATGATATAGGATGAATCCGATTATTGAACCAAATTGGTGATGCCTGTTTTGTTATTATGGATGAATGAGAAATTTTGCTATTTGATATAGCTAGGTTGAGGTAACATATAACGCATTTTGTTCATGTAAGTTATTATATTTTTGTTTGACCATAATGAACCATGTCTTGAGTACTATGGAAGTTTGATATCCTTTTATGGTATGTACTACTCACTGAGTTGTGATTGCTCATTCTATTCATCTTCCATGTTTTCAAGTCCTGTGGTTAGTAACAAGTAGGCAAGAGCACTGCCGAGAAACTTTTGGGAGTTTATTTTGGGATATGGCTTAAGGAGTTGGTTATATAATTGTTATAAGTTTGTTGGGTTGGTTGAGTTCTAACTGTACATTTTCTTTTAAGTGGATTATAGAAACTCGATGTTGTAACCAACCTATTGGTTTATCTGATATGTATATATGTTTGGAGATATACATTTTGTTATTAGGTAGTTGGTTATATTTGATGTTGCATCCTTCGTGTTTTCTTGTAGTTTCAGGGTGTAACAACTCTAATATTATAAACCAAGGACAACCAAAAAGTCTCTTGAACAATAATTCAATATAATATTGACAATTTTCATTGAAAATCGCTGATATGATGATTTGCCATGTAGAAGGGCCAACAATAATTGGGCTATCATATTAATGATTTTTGGTGAAAATTTATTAAAATGTCTATATTAAAATTTTATGCAAAGATTTGAGACAAAATTGGCAAAATTTACAAATTTACAAATGAATTGACATATGTACAATAGGTTTAAGATACATTGAATTAAAAAAGTTATTGTGACATCCTTAAAATTCAACCTTATTAAGAATACGATAAGAGGATTTACTTCTATCAGTACGCAATTAGTAGAATTAGACTTTAAGTTTGTTTGTGAACTATTCAAGAGTGTTAAACCTATTGGGAAAGACAATTTAGGATTACGATGCGCACAACTAAAGAACTCAACCATGGATTGACGATTCTATCATAAGGATCGATGAGAGACAATCTTAAGCCGTTTCAGACCGATCCAAAAATGGTTATAGATCGATTCGATAATAGTATATAATCGGATTGCGGTTGATTCTACACGATTATTATATTAACTACGAATGACCCTAAACCAATTCCAAATGATCATATACTTTGAAACGAGCAATTGACTTCTTACGATTACATGACAAACAAGGATCATCCATGAATTGAAAAAACTCAAATGTGGGTGAATATCAAATCAATCACGGGTTGAACTCACGGAATCCCTAAAGGCCGCCCGTTGGTTTTAATTATGCTAAGTTACATTTGATAGATTTCAACTATAAATTCTAGTCCGGTTAAGGATACCGGACTTTAGAGGATTAAGTGACCATCATTGGACATTGCTTCATCAAATTCCTTAATTATCAATAAATCTTGAATTCTTGGATAAGTGAAATCAAGTCAGAAATTGGAAGCCCAATGGGCTACACGCCCAAGTTAAGCTCAAATTAGATGAGTCAAGCCCAAACACAAGCCCTATGTGCGTGAATAGTGTGCCAAAACTTGGCATTGGAGGACATCTAAGTGTCAAAAATTCGGAAATGTACATTTAAGTGCTAAAATCGGAGCAAAATGAATCAGTTAAGTTCCAACGGAGAGAAAATCAGGCCAAAGTGCTGATGTGTCATTTCTCCAATGAGACAAATGCAAAATGACATTATATTGCCCGCTAACATGGAAAGAAAAGCCAAATAAGACGTCATTTTGAATCGGATTTGAATTTTTATATAAATATTAATTAAATTAAATTCAAAACTAAATTTAATAGCGAAGAAAAAGGCCAAAGCAGATCGCAAAAGGTGAGGGTTGTGCAAGCCCTCGTTGTCGCCTCCCCACCATCGCCGGCCCGGGGCCGGCAATGGCGGGGCTAGGCTTGGCTAGGGCCACTGGACCCTGGCTAGTGGCTAGCACCAGCTCACGGACTCTCGTCGCCAATCGGCCAAGGTTGCTAACCCCCGACAAGGGCTTGGCGACCCGACCGGCCTTCCTAGTGGCAAGGGTTGAGCCCTCATCTTCTGCCTCCTCTCCTCTTTTTTTTTTTTTTAAATAAATATTTTAATTTAATTAATATTTTTTGTGATGACACGAGCCGTGACGATCCTCGACCTTTAGGGTCTGCCACTCCCTTTTTCCTGGTCCTTGCACTTGTTTCATTGTGGAAGCGAGTATCTAACTCCATCTTAACTTAAAATGATGCACACGATATATAAACCAGGCACTTTTGTTTACTTATATTTTAAGACAACTCCCATCGGTACATATAGGCCAAAAAGATCCTATTTCTGGCTAAACCAAAATTTGACCGACCATCCTTCAGTCTATCTACACTGTCGTCTTGGTATCACGTCCTAGCGTCCAAAAATGCTAACATCCTCCTCCCAGGTCCTCCACCTACTCGACCCCACTTGAGCCGTCATCATCATCCTCCGAAAGCGGTAGCGGTCCCACTGTACGTCCGTTGACCTGGGCATACAAAATGATGAGCCCCATACGTACGGGGCTCGTGGCGAGACTTGTGTCCACGGTGAGGATCACCGTGATCCGAATAAATGTGACGCTCAGAAAGTCAGGGTCTGCATGCTCCACCTGATCCCATGTAAGGTCTATGGGAATACCATAGAACATGGAGGATGATGCAGGCTAAAGCGGCATGGCTATATCTCTGAAATATGATATTCCCACAAGGGGACTACTTAGCATATGGAAGCCTGTGGAAATACCGTATCAACGCCAGTATAGGCCACATGACGTAGAACAATTGATATATATGTCAACTATTTTCAACAAAAATTAGGCAGATGGATAAAACTGACATGAATGTAAAATGTTTATAACTTAATTGAGAAAAAAAATTGAAACTGAATTGACACAATTACAATATGTTTAGAGTTTTTCTTAGTAATTCTCCCCATAAATAGATGTAGTAGAACAAAGCACATAAAATAAAATATGACATTTGACTTATATGAGTGGTAGAGTACCACGAATGCACCTCACCATCATCAGTATCAACTCCAAATTGACCTCTTCACATAGCCCCAACTTTTCGTAATATGGAAAAAGCGGAGTTTCAAGTCCTTTTAACTTGAACCTCAAATCTTAGATCGTGGACAAAATAAAAAAGAAAATTCTTACACTTGTGAAAAAGTTGGTGGTGATAATAATGTCCGTGGACGGTGGCATAAGGGTACGGGGTTAAGGCACAATGATGGTGCCCCAATGCCACGGCGGTGACGTTGGTCTTGGGTTGCTGGTTAAGGAAAGAGAGGACTGTGGCAGCGTCCCAACCATTGACTGTACTATGGTTGATGGGGCACCATGGAATACACCTAAGGGGATTAAAAAAAAAAAATTGCCTTATTGATTACCATTTGCATAATGTTGACACTTATATTTTTTCATTTTCATTCAGGACTTAGTCGCATAAAATATTAGAGATTAGTCTCTAAGAAAAAGAGGAAAAACGTAAAATAAATAATTTCATCAAATTGCATCGCGTATATTATCATTAAAATGCTTCACATGTAGATATTATGGGCATTTGCATTACTAGTATTAAAAAAATTAAAAATTAAATATTAATTGAATATTTTTTAAAACTAATTTGAAAAAGAGCTTTAAAATAAAATAAAAAAACAGAGTGCGGCCGGGCCGGGGCTAGGCCAGCCCATCTCTTCTTCTTCTGGCTCGACCCACTCATCCCTTTCCCTCCTTCTCTGTCCTTCTCGCTGCTATAGTAAGGACGCGAGTACAGTGGCAGAGGAAACAGCGCCGGGCGTTCGACGGGAGTGGGTGCAGACCGGCAACGGCAGCTGGCGTCACAAGAGGCCATGCGTGCCGGTAGCCATTAAAAAGAGTGAGAGAGAGAGAGAGAGAGCGAGTTGGAGGGAGAGCTGGAGTGGGTGTGAGAGAGTGAGCCAAGGGAAGAGGGAGCTCAAGAAGGTGGCTGGCCGTTGTCGGCGGTCCGTCCACTAGCCCCCGTCCGCCGCGGGCTTTCCCTAAACCATGTAGGTCTTCCCCCCAAGCGTAGGTGCCCTGTTTGTTTTGGGGGGCGTCGGGCTGGAGCTCGAGGCCAACCAAGTTCGCGCGAGTTTCAATCCTGTCGGTCCTCCACGAAACCTACTATGTGCTCTAGAATGCATGTTAGGAAGTTAGGTCCGTGTCCGAGTCTCCATCGAGTCCGAAATCCCTCGATTTGTTAGCGCACGCCAAGTGCTTGTGAAAATGTTTCTGTTTGAGCCGTGACCACCTTCTCTGACTTTGGTTTGCTATTGAAGTACTAGTTATTGTCTCGTTTTTTCTACGATGAGGCTCGGTTTGTGCGAGTGCCGACCCCATCCATGTGGTGCTCTACTATGTTTTAGTTTTGAGCATCGGTTGTTAAATATTTCGGTGCGTTTAGAGCCTCGGTTGATCCCGTGTCCTCTCTTCGATTGATGCCCGTTAGGTGTTCGTTAAAATATTTGACTGAGCTTGTCTGGATTTTCTTTGAATCGCGCTTGCTTCCGTACATCGGCTTGTCATTTGATGCAGTGAGTCCATGAGGTAGTGGTTGGCATGCGTCGATGGCATAAGGTGTTAGCCGAAGTGGGCATGGTTTGTTTGGTTTTGTCTCGATGAAGGAGATGATCGGTAAAGGAGGCAAATGGTTTGGGTGAGCTTCGGTGAAAATGTTGCAGAGAAGAGGAGCTGAGTGTGGAGAGGAAAGAAATAAAGTAAGATTAAAAAAAGAGAGGAAAAAGCAAAAGCAAAAAGAAAAAATAATAGAAAACTAGAAAAAGGAGATGGGCTGGTTTTGTTTAAGTACTGGGCCGAATCCTTTATGGACTGGGGAGAGTTGGCCCAAGAATATAAGACTGGAAGGGGCTGGAGAAGGCTAAGTGGGCCTTTTTGGTTAATTCCGAGTGGGCCTTAGGGCCGACCCTCTTTTGGTCCAACCCGGACCGATTCCGGGTCGGTTTGATCGGGCTTGGTCCCTTGACCCGGTCCCACTTCCCATTTCATAATATTAGAATTTAATAAAAAATATTAAATTAATTACAAATTTTAAATTTAAAAATATTTAAAAAAATTATAACAAAATTTTAAAAAAATGCAAAAATGCTGCAAAATTCGAAAATTCATTAAAAAAAATTCAAAAAGTTCCCAAAAAGTTCCAAAAATATTAGGACTCTTTGAAAAGTTTAAAAATAGACTTTTTGGAATGCTTTATTGTAAAAGAAAGTGGAAGCCTTGTGATTTTAAAATTCTACAAAAATTGAATAAGTCCTTAAGGTTCTACCTTAGGTTTTTGATTGTCCTCAAAGACTATTGCCTTTGGTTGCACAATATTAATACATTGGTGTTGGCTTCACTTTAGACTAGTTAGAATTGTCATTTATCTTTTTCCTTAGTGTGAAGTGTCCATGTAATACATTTGATGCTTTCATTAGTTGTTGATTGTTATATTAATGATTGCGTACTCATATAATCACCTCACGTATTAGTAAATATGTATAAAATCAATCTAGATTGCTTGATAAAAATCTTTTTTTTAATGAATAAAATTATGTACTAAAATGGCACTTCTTAATTAATTAGTATAATCAAGTCTCCGATCCTAAATTATTTGATTACGTAAGAAGTGAAGTATGCTTCCACACTTCACTTTGTTTCTCGCTGACTTTAATAGATTAGTGACGACTCATTTTTAGAAAATTTTATACCATCAATTTGAACAACTGATGCCATGCAAAGTATGGGCTTGAGAAAGCCTATGTCTAAATCATGGGCTATTAGGCTCGTCTTTTAGGCAATATCTTTAAACTTATATTCTCTCTCATGAGGAGTAGGTCGAGACACATAAGGTGACAAAAAACTTACTTTTTTTCTCTATGTAGGAGAAAATCCTCTAAAAAGTCCTAAGTTTATTATACTTTGTCCAATTTAATCATAAACTTTTTGTTGTATCAATTGAGTTTATCCAATCAATTTTGACCAAAAAAAGGTAACATGATGGTCCATTCAATGTAAGTCGTTATATGTGGTGTATTAGTGCTGAAATAGATAATTTTTTAAAATTTACTGAATTTTTTGAATTTTTATTTTTCCAATTTTTTTCTTTCCTTTTTGCCATTGGCCAACCATTGGTGATGGCTGAAGAGGGCTAAGCAAGGTTGCCCTTACATGATTTGGCGAGGGCCACCCTCACTGACCACAAGTGAGGGATGGCTTCACCTAGGCAACGGTCACCCTCGCCATACTCAAGCGACACTGTCCATTGACGGCCACAATCCAGCCTCGCTTGGACCACAATCGTCCTCACGCAATCTAGCGAGGGTTGCGGTAGCCATTGGTGAGGCCACTTATGGAAGTGCAAAGGACTTAGAATAGGGACCAAATATGATTTGATCAACATCATCTTCAGCTTGGCATATAAACTCGAGGGAGAGTATACCTTTTCGCTCAAGTTTTCAAAGGGCGGTGATTGTTCAGTGACACATAAACAAAAAGAAAGCAGACCTAACACTGAACTCATGCATCTTCTAAGAAAATCATTTCAAAAATTAAGTTCATTGATAACGGCAGTAATTGACCGCTGTGAAAAGCAGTCAGTTTATATGCCCTTGCATTTCTTGTTCTCGTCGCATTCCTTCTTCACTGATATGAACTTCAATGAAAATTTCCAGTTGTAAGACCAAATTGTCCTCCAAAAACTCCTAGTTCATCACTTTCAAAATTTAATCATCTACCTCAAAAATACTCAAAGCCAAAATAGGGATCGCTATTAATACTTTTCTAGATCTTTTCAAATATTTCAATCTTTAGGTTATTTTACGTTGTTTATATTATTTACTAACATCTTTTTATTTTGTTAATTTACATTTCTAATTCAATATAAAATTCTATCCAAGTAACATATTCATATAGAGAGCCTAAATTAGGTTAAAACAGTGGGTTTGAGTTTTCATAGGTTAGATTAAATAAGAATGTGCTTTAATAATTTGGGTTGGGTGGGGTCACTAACTTTGCATCACCTATAGATAAGCCAGAACAGGTTAATCTTGTTTAGACCATGTTCAAACTAACATAAACCTGACCCGACCTTACCATTTGACAACCTAATTCTACGTCCCACAAAACTACATGTACTATGAAAATTGAAGTTTCTTGTAATTTGTAGACAAAAACCTTTGTCCAGGTGTATTTTTTTTTTTCCCAATTAACGGACATGCAGATATGTTTTATTTGGATACTTCTCAATCTTCATTTGATTCATTGCACATCAAGTTTCAATCAGGCACGATGGTGTTTTACCTCCCAAGACTTTGTTCTTTGAGAACCTGGACTCACAAACTGTTGCTCCTGATCAAGCTATAGAAAACTTGTTATTGTGATTTTTGGCAATTATTTTCTTCTACGCTAGTCAAAGCATAGTAACATTTCTTGACTAAATGACAACACCTAACGTGGCTTAGTTATTGATGTAACTTTTACTATAGTGAAAAATTATGTATTGGTAAGTCCGGTCCATGCAATATAGAATTGTAGTCCATTAAATCCGGAAGAAAATCGTCAATTACGAACTGCCAACACTAGGCAGAGTTCTAAATTCGATTAATCAATGGAAATGAATATTTCCCTAGCTGTCATAATTCATTGTATCAGCTTCTAATGATCATAAGTGTCATCGTAAGAATCATGCTTTTTCTACCATTTTACGATGAGAATATTGACCAGTTTCTTTGATGGAAAGACTAGAATTTACAGAACGCTTCCCTGTTTCACATATGCTGTAATTCCACTGCATAATTTCGAATTTGCAACTTGAATTTCTATTAAAAATAACTATATGAACAACATTTAGTTCTGGACAAAATATGCCTATTTAAAAAAAAAAAAACCTTGATATTATTTAAACTCAAGAGTTCTTAAACAAAAAGCCCGACATAGGGGCATCCAAACTTATCAAGTCCACGTTGTGTTTTCCTCAACCTTTTGCCATAGGAGAGGGTTGGATCTACTCACACTCTCTCCTCTCCGTTTTGTTGATTTTGTTTGTGTTTTATTGTTATTTTCTTGCTTTTTTCTTGTTTCCCAATTTAGATTAGGAAGCTCTTTTCTCCTGATCTAGTTCTTGATTTGAGAGTTTGAACTCTCCCAATCTAGTTCTAGATTTGGGTGTTACCCTCTCTTGATCTAGATTTGGGAATTTAATAAATATGCTTTTGAGAATTCCTTACTCTTCTGCTCTGTTTGTGTATAGGTTCTCTGCCTCCAACCTCAATGATGATCGTAGGAGTTTTGGCTTCTCGTTGAATTATGAAGATTTGCTATTTAATGTGTAAAATACCTTAGTTGTGTTCATTAGTGAAATTATTAGTTCACAATTCTTTTACCTTCTTGGATTTTTTGAATAGATTCTCTCTTCTAGCAAACAAACAATGATCCATCTCAACATGTGTATACATATTTCCCACCATTCTCTCCTACATAAGCTGAAATTATATGAAAAAAATATGATAGTTCCCACTAAGCAAAAATATGTCATTTAGCTCCATTTCGGATATTTGGAACAAATCGAGCGTTTAGGGCTTAGCCGCATTGATCATTTTACTTTAGGTTTTTCTCATTCTATTTGCACCTTATAGAAGGAAAATTGTGAACCACATGATTGTTTTCCTCTTGTGGTTGACCTATTTGATGGTTGACTTGATAGCTAAATACGGGATTGGGCTCATCTCTCACCAGCAAGGCAATTTGTGCGCTCGTGCAGTTGAAGTAAATTGAGCACTTCAGGCACTGTTACTAGTCCTTGCAGCTTAACAAAATCTAGGTCGCAAATGGGTATGTAGTATTTGCCTCTACGTATGTTAACTTGTTTTCCTAAACACACGGAAATTTACCTTTTCCTATTTGAAACTTCCCTTGCAACGATAAGGATGTTTCACTTTTTACAGAATATGAAAAAAACCGACATGTCAATACTTATATATTTGGGATATTATGAAAAGTTTAAGCTTGGGAAAGTTGCGAGGTTATAAAAATTTTGAAGTTCCAATTTAAAGTAACTCTATGTACACCCTTAGTGCTTACCATTTTTTGTTAACGATAAATTTTCAAGCAGATCCAATAATTGCATCATCAGGAACCGATACCTTACCAGTAAATCTCAGTTCCCCTTCCCACAATCAAGAAAAAATATCAAGAATTTTCTTGCAGTGAGCCCGATTTTCAAATTTCTCTCAAACTTTATATTGTTTCAAGATGCTCCGAACTTGATCACGTGGACACAATAACTCCCATGAACTCATTGTTAGTGAAAATGATTGCCAGCCAATGAATACCTGCTACCGACCAAAAATAAAATAAAAAATGAATACCTGCTCGCCAGGCGTACATTTTGCACCTAGCATGGATCCGCTTGCTCCTCAATTTACCTTACCGCGGACTTCTTGCAAAATACCTCAGTTGCACATGTTAGATTTGTGTTTGTTTAATCTATTTTGTTTGTTTAATCTATTTTGGTGTAAAGGAAACTTAATTTAGGCGTGTACCGCCAACTGTCAATGTCACATTTATTCGAGAAGAAATTTCCGGCATGTGCTCATTATTGACAAAGACATATATCTAATGATCGGCTGCTGATTTTGTTTGACAATTATGTTTTTGTGAAATGAGTTTGTGCTTAACTTTGCCAATACTCCGTTAATTCTCCTTGTCTTCTGAATTTGGCTTTGTTTTTTTAGCATTAATGCTCTATTTCGATGTGCTTTGTTATGAAGACTATGTATTTATGTAATCTTTTTTAGTAATAAATATAATTTTCTTTCGACCTAAAAAAACATATCAGGTACCATAGAAGTTGTGGAGGACGAGCTAATCAAAAAGAGAAAAGCATATTCAAACGTTGCGCCTTTGCGACCCAATCGACTGTTGGATTTGCGGAAGGGCAACATTGGGCCAATGAAATTTTCGCAAATTGGTCCAAAAAGAGCCGAGCCTCTTCTATTAAGATTTCCAGCTCCCGCCGCACATGTACTTTCCTCCGCACCGAATCAATTAACTCTACATAGTCCGACTCTATCACAAGCTTGCTCTCTCTACTCAATTGAAATCGCTTCAAAGCTTCAATCAGAGCCAAAGTCTCCGTCTAAAGCGCCAACTGAGCTCCCGTTTCATCTTGGAGGACCCCCGAAATAGCTCCTTCAGTTGCGCCTTCAAGAGAAGCTCTCTCTAAATTAATTTTGAAGGTAAGTTTTTCAGTGGGATTCAATTCTTTGTCGATCGAGTCGTTTCTATGTAAAGTTTCACACTTTGATTGTTCCACTCGTTGAAATTTCTGAGCATCGTCCATGCAGAGTCAATTAGGATTCTCAGATTTAAGGGTTTCCTTCGAAATACAAAATCATTCCTCACTTTCCAGATAAACCATAAGAGAGCCATGACTTCATCGAAGGTAAGTGGGTTACTTGGCTGTAAAATTTGATCTTGGAACCATACCTCGATTCGCGTTAGATTTTGATGCGAGACTTGAATATTTACTTTTAGGATCTGTCTAAATTGAGTTCGCCCAAGAATAGAGCAATAACAGGTGTTCACTGATTCCACTTCTTGATCACAGAAAAGGCATGCTGGCATATGTATGATTTTTCGCCCGCGAAGGTTTGCTGCTGTAGGACGTGCATTTTAACACATGCTTCATAGAAAGTTTTTAACTTTGGAGGCGGGGCTGGTCTTAGTTTGCGAGATGGCTGGAAAGATCATGTTGCTTGCACGCTATGTTATGGGTTGTCCTTCTCTCTAATCAAATTGTAGGAAGCTTTAACCGAATAGGAACTTGAGTTTATAACTGTCCACATCAGTTTATCCTGTGTAGCTTGAGGGTTGAGGAGCATGGCTAGGACTTCATTCACTGTTTGTTCATCAAAAAGTCTTCTGAGTTTGTGGGTATTCCAACTCCTCTCTTCTTGTATGACTAATTCAGCAACTCTTGTAGAGTCACTCAAATTTGCCGGTCCCCCTATAATTCCTCTTTTAGCCATCTATCTTCCCAAATGTTAACGCTTTCTCCTGTACTCATTGACCTCATCACTGATTCTGAGATATTTTCTCAACCCATCAACAAACTTTGCCTACCCCAAAGGGGGCGAGAACCTCGCCCTGCATGCCAGAATGAGCTTGAAGGAAAATAAATTTATTTTACAATTTGGCACCATAAAGATGACTTATTGTGAGATAGCATTCATGCTTGTTTTCCAAGAATTGCTTTGTTAAAAGCTACTCAAGCCTTGTTTCGATTCTTTTATTCTTCTAAAAAAAAAAAAAAAGAACATAAATCCATTAGGTAATTTTTTTGTTCTCGGGAATAGATTTGGAACAACATCAATAAGTAAACAAAAGATACTTCTTTATTCCCGAGAACAATTCCATAATCAAGCTCACTTTCTTTTTTTCTTTTCTCTCTCTTTTTTTCTTCTTTTCTTTTTAATTTTCCTCTTCATGTCCCCGGTTGTCAGCCTCGGAGATGGCTGGCAGCCTCTCTGGAGCCTCCTGCCCCGACGAGGCTCGCCTCATCGGCCGAGCCTTGCCCAGCCACCGCGAGGTTGGCTTTGCCATGGTCAGGCGACGCTACCCTCTTGGTGGTTGGGCGAGGCTCACCTCACCGGTGAAACTCGGCTGTTGAGGCTCAACCGTTAAGCCATGAAATACGATAATCCGTGAGCTGGAATGACCATAATAACTGACATCTTCTTGCTACTGTGGTTCTCAGTGACTTGATGAGAGATGAAAATGGGTTGAGGCAAATTACGAATGTGCGAAGCTATATTGGGTCACCAAGAAGCGGTTCATGGGTTGAGGCAAATTACGAATGTGTGAAGCTATATTGGGTCACCAAGAAGCAGCTCATCTCGACCCTCCGTGTTCTAACTAGTATGATTCCAGGATTGATAATACTACCCGGTGTAAGATATTATATTATTTGAGAAACCCTGGATGTTGTCGGAGTGCTATAATGTTATAGTGACTATAATTAAGCACCTTAAAGTGGAATTCTACCGTCTTAGATATTATTAAGCTTGTCACAATCGTTCATCTTCATTGCTGCGATGAGACGTTGATCTTTGTCTAAGACCAACCAATTACGATTTCATATTTACATTAAGCAATTGGTACGAAGGTTCAGAGTATATATTACATAATATTATCGTATAAACATGATTGGAGGAAAATAAGGACTATAGCGAAAGGAAACTATAGAATATTGGAAGTTGATCTTTTCCAACACGTAACTCTTGTGGCCCGGGTCAATTTGCCTTTGCGTGATCAGCTTGGGCCGTGTGCTTTTCCGGTTCTTACCTGAATTTTAGTCTACAAATCAAATGTGCATATAAATAGATATATGAAAATAAAAACATAAAAAAAGAGTGAAAGGGAAAAAGGAAAGTAAATGATCCAAAAGTTTAGAATTAATTCACTGTGATCGTCGGATGAATCATAGCACATGGACCAATCTCTCTAAGTCTCTCAAGATAAGCTTGGTCATACAACGCGCGTCCACCAGCAAATGCGTCAGCATGCAAACGAGCCACGTGTCCTTTCTTACGCTTGTACCAGCGCTTGGCTGTTAACCTTTCGGTGCCGGTTCCGTGATACTCGGACCAAACGAAAACATTTTGGGTATGCATTTGCCGCAACCCGAACTGAGACCTCAACAGCATCTGACCCGAATCTTGAGCTGTCAAAATGGATCACGGATCCATATTTTAACTCATATTTATTATAGTGAATTATAAATGAGTCAACTCAATAGTGAAAATATGGGTTAAAAATAGGTTGTAAAAAGAAAAAAATGGTTGAAACAAATTGATCAAAGTGGCCGACGACCGAGCATAGAAGAAGAAAAAAAACAAACAAATAAATAATAAATTTTTAAATAAAGTAAAATAAAATAAAAGAGTGTAGTCACCTTCAATCTCTTTGATTTATTTATTTATTTATTTTCTTTTGATTTTACAATAGATTTTTTTTTTCTTTTGATTTTAAAAAGTGCAAGAAAAGTCATAAACCTTTTGGCTTGATGCCGATTTAGTCCTAAACCTTTTTACGTTGTGTCTGTTTAGTCATTTCCGGCAATTTTTCAGATTTTGCTGACTAGATGCAGCTGGCTGACGTGGCATGATCGGTGCTGACGTGGACAACTTTTAATAATATTTTAAATTTTTTGAATTTTAATTTTTCTTTATTTTTTTCTTTTTTCTTTTTTTCTTCTCCTCTTCTTCCTCCAGTCGGTCGTCGGAGCTCGGCGACCGCCGAGTTGACCTCGACCTCTCCGTATCTAGTGAGGATCGAGCCTCGCCCATGGCCAGCGTCTAGTCAGCAAAATCTGGCCAAAATTGGCTGGAAAGGACTGAATTGGCACAACGTAAAAAGGTTTAGGACTAAATCAGCACCAAAAAAATGTTTAGGACTAAATCGGCACAAAGACAAAAGGTTTAGGACTTTTTTGGCACTTTTCCCGTCGAGGCTTGAGCTTAGTCCTAGCTAGTCGCTGGCCACTGTGGCCGACGACCGGGCATAGAAGAAGAAGAAATAAAATAAAATAAAATAAATAATAGATTTTTAAATAAAGTAAAGTAAAATAAAAGAGTTTAGTCACCTTCAATCTTTTTGATTTATTTATTTTTGTTTTCTTTTTAATTTACAATTTTCATCTAATTAAATTACATCTTCATATTTTGTTATTTTACTTTTTTAATTTGATATAAAATTTTATCCAAATAACATATTAACATGAAGATTTTATGGGTTAAATGAGTTGGTATTTATTTTAGGGTTAAGTATGGATGTGTTTTACTAATATGAGTTTGGTTAGGTATGGGTTTGATCAGGATCAAGTCGAGTATGGATTGTCGAAATTGTATTACATGAAATTGGGTTAATATGCATCGGACTAGTTTCGACCTAACCTAATCCACCCATTTGTCACCCCTATCCTAACCTAAAACAAGGTTCGGTTCGGTTTAGGTTTTCAGTTTTCCTTCATTTTGAAAATTTCAATGACAAATTTCATCCCTTTGAAGTGTAGCTTTGATGCTACCCAACGATGATATCGGTGCTTCCACCGACCTTGGGCCTGAAACCACCATTAATAAATAAGAGAGTCAAAACCAAGCAATGTACCCTACCCGAAACACGAACTGACCCGACCAGACCCGAAATTTTCGGCTCTTTTCTCTTCACTCCTATCCCTGGCTCCCGCTCCTCAGCCCTCCCCGTCCGACCTCTTCCCGTCCCCGCCCCCGCCTCCCCCACGGAGTCGCCTCTAGCTTCGGCCGCCTCCCCATGGGCTCCAACCTCGGCCCATCTCACTCTCGTCCCCTCTACCCAACCCCTTAGGCCCCTGTCATCTCTCTCTCTCTCTCTCTCTCTCTCTCTCTCTCTCTGTGTACTCGATTTGCTGCATCGCCACCAAGCTCGACGGGTCCTCCATTCCCACTGGGCCTCGGCCTCGCCTTCCGTCCTTAATGACCATGGAGGAGCCGTCACCTCCAGATCTGCCGGATATCTGGTTTTCGAGCTTCGAGATCTGGACGTGAAGCCTCCACAGGGGTGCTGCTGTGCTGCCGAGAATCATATGCTGTAGGTGGTCGAGAGAGAGGAGGCTCAGTTGTTGGCGGCGGCGACAGTAGCTGAAGTAGCGTGGGGGAGCTTGACAGTGAGAGACAGTGGCTAGAGTTGACGGGACGAAATTCCAGTTCTGCTATTGTTATTAGGGTTTGAACATTTTGGAAACAAGGAGGAAGAGGGGGGCCACAGAGGCTCGCATTCCTTATCAGGAAAACGTGGTCGTGCGTCTCTTTCCTGATTTATCTAAAATGAAGTGGCAACTTTGGATAGAGTTCACCTTTCTCCATTTTACATGGTTGGTCTCTTCGCCACTGCCTCCGCCTGCGTCCCGGCCCCCACCTCCACCGCCGCCGCCACCCCTGCCACCTCTGCCGCCCTCCGTCATCGCTGCAGTCGTTGTCATGGTCTTTATCATCAAAGACCAATTACGAAGTGTTCTTGAGCAGCTTTAGAGGTTGGAACGATGAAATTAATTTTCAATGAAGTTCTGTGATGATGTTTTCATGTCTCAAACCCTCTTCGACAGCCTCCTTTTTTTCCTTCCCAAGCCTCCTGTTCAACAGAACAGTCCCCATTAACAGAGCCAAAACGCCGCTGATCAAGCATTGACCATATATTGTCGCCCTTTTCAGAGATTGATCACGAGTCGACGGCTCTCATCGGCAAATCAAAAAACCGCTTGCTCTGCTCGAAAACCTCATCCGTGAACTCATGGCTAATCCTGCGGTTTATCACGTAGAAGAACCTGCAATCCAAGCACGCAAGAACAATATTGTACTCGGAATAAATGGCGAAAGCGAAATTGTTATTGTGCCTCACGCAGAAATTCAAACCCAAAGCAAAAAAAGTGAGGAAGAAGAATAAGAAGAAGAAGAGCAATTGAGGAGGACCTTTGGCAACTCGTTTAATTATTCATTAATTACATAAAAAACTGAGGATTAATTTTTAAACCTTAGTAAAAAAAATTTCATTAATTTGCATGAGTATCAGGAGCATTTGCATTATTAGCATTAAAATTTATTTAAAAAATTAATTATGATAAAATTTTTAAAAAATTTTAGTAATTAGAAAAAAGGTGGACGAACCCATCCGGCCCTCTCCTTTTCTCTCTTCCTCCCTTCCTCTTTGTCTTGGACGCTAGCTGAAGAAAAGACGACGCTAGCAAAGGACGGAGGCACAGGAGACAAGGCAGAGCAGAGGCGGTCGAGCCAGCGAGAGTGTCTGGTAGGGGGCCACGCCGGCAGCGGCAGCTGCCATGCATGCCGGTGGCTTTAAAAGGAGGGAGAGGGTGAGACGGAGAGCGAACGAGTGGCCTTTGGCGACGGACATGCTTGAGCCTCCGCCGACGACTCACGAAATTTGCCCTTGTTCCGCGCCAAGCCTCCGGCATTTGTCGGTCGTTTGACATGTGGGTGGACTTCCATTGCCGCCATCCGCGGAGTGGCGTGCTATTTCTTTTGCGTGTCGTGTGTCTTCGTGATGGACGGTGATGAAAATAGGGGCTGGGACGTGGCCAACGGAACTAGCCTAATGGACGAGGCCGGCAGGCGGACCGACGACGGAGTGAAGGCCGGAGACAAGCCGGCTCATGGCCTCTTGTCTCTGGTCGCATGAAGAATACGATTTGGTTTTCAGGTTATTTTAATGGCTCGGAGTGAGTACGGCGAGCGGCCAAGACGAGTAGTGAGCTTTGTGGGCTTAGGAAGGTTAGAATTGGAGTGGGCTTGAGGATGAGCTCAATTAGCCTAGACCCTGGGTCTTAAGTTCAGCCCATGTTCTGACCGGGCCCTACTTTCAGATTAAAAAATTAATTCATTTAAAAAATATTTTTAAAAATTAAAAAATTTAAGAATTTAAAAAAAAAACCTGAAAAATAGGAAAAAAAGCTTTAAAAGTAGTTTTTTTAGTACTTTTATCTTAAAATGTGTGTAAATCCCTAATAAAAAAATTGTGCTCAAAATTAAACAAGTTGTTAAGGTTTTACAATAGGCTTTGAATAGTCTTAGAGGCAATTGCTTCAACATATTGATCGCTGCTTCCTTTTAGCATGGTCAGGGATAAAAACTTATGTTCGTTAATTACAAGAGGCTGCCTAAACATTTTAGTTGATAATAAATAAAATTAGGTATCGAATGGGCGCTAGTTGATTGACTAATATAATCAATTCTTTGGCCTTAAATTCCCTAGTTTTGTAGGAAGTGAGGTATACTTCCATATCTCACTTGATTTTTAGCTAGCCACAATAAGCTTATGGCAACTCATCATTTGAAAACCCTTATAGCATTAATTTAACTTAATATCGTATGTCCCAACATCGTGCGAGGTAAGGTTTTGGGAGAGTTCACACTTAATCAAATGCGTTAAGGTCATCATTTAAGCATACCTCTAAACTTATGTCATTTCCCCTCTGGATAGGAAAAGTTGGTCACGACATAAGGTAGAGAGATCAATACAGTTTAGGTTGGAGACTGGTGAGATCAAAGATGCCATTTGCACTCTGCTTTTCATAATTTGAACTTTCATTTTGGATTAATGCATTCTTCATCTATAGTTGTTTAATTGTTTAGGATTTCTTTAATGCGGTTCAGGTCAACGCGGGTGTTGTACATGAATTGAATCAAACCGAACCGTCAAGGTACATATTGTTTTGTTGACTAAATTGGAATGAAAATAGAATTGGAAATATCCAAAATTTTCAATTTAGTTCGGTTTGAATATTATTTATACCCTTGGAGTTTACGATCTTCAATTTGCTAAGCTATAAAATGAAATTACACAATTAATCTTGATCACAAATTTATCCAATAAGTATAATCGGGTGCTTCAATTAATTCTATCCATTTTATATGATCAAAAAATGTAACACTGCCTTTCTAATTTTTCAGTTACACTTGAGGTTGATATGATGCCAATTAGGTGGCAAATTAGCAAAAGGAAGATTTAGCCGTACCACTACTGCTCGGACAATTGTCGAGCATTCATGAAGTTACTGGTCAGCTAAATGTACACATCATATATCTCAAAAAAAAAAAAACACTTAAACTAACAGTGACCCAAAACAAACACTGGTACATGAAATCCACACAGCCCAACACTCCCATTGGTCGTCACCATCTCAATCGCTGTCATCACCACGCCGATCTCTCTCTCCGACCAACCACGCCCCCCTCCCCCTCCCCCTCCCTTTCCCCGATCCATTGGATTTGAGGCTCGTTGAGTCGATGTTGGACCTTCACCGTTGACTTTGCAGCAGAGGTCGATGGTCCACCTCGAATCTGTGCAACAGAGAGAGAGATTTCGTTCCACATGCCAATGGCCGCATGGTAGCTACGGTGATGTCGACAGGGATAGCCGCCAGATGGACATCACCTGGGTGGTGGGGGGATGCTAGAGCTGTGAGAGGACGAGAGCAAGTAAGGGAGATCAAAGGGGCGTTTTGTGGGTTTTCTAGTTTTGGCTAGAAATTGACGTTTTAGGCATTGTTTGGTAACCATCCAAACAAGGCTAGATTCTGATTCTTTGTTCCCAGGAGTAGTTTGGGAACAGAATCGCGTTTGGTAAAATTTTTGTTCCCGGAATCAAATTTCTAGTTTTTTGTTCCCGGAATGAGATTTGGAACAGAATCAAGAATAAAAAAAAAAGTTGATTCTCGTTCTGGGAACAAATCTAAGAATCAAAACACTCTTCTTCTTCCATCTTTTCTTTTCTTCATCGACCGCCCCGTCTGCGGCCATTTGCCGTCCGCCACGGCCGTCCGCCGTCCGCCGCCGCCCGCCACCGCCGGTTGCTGGCGAGACTCCGACGAGGCTGGGCGAGGCCCGCCTAGCCCCGGCGAGGCTCGCCTAGCCCCACGATGGCCGCGGGGCCTCACCCAACCTCGCCTAGCCTCGGCGAGGCTAGCTTGGCCACCGGTGAGGCCGAGCCTCGCCCAGCTACCAGTGAGGCTCGGTCGATGAGGGTCGGCCTCGCCAAGGGCCGGCGACCCTCCGGTGACATTGCTAGCCCGTCTAGCGTCGCCGGTCCGACAATCAGCCTGAAAAAGAAGAAGAAGAAGAATAGGAGAAAAAAGAAAAAAAAAAGAAAAGAGAAAAAAAAGGGAAAAAAATGAAAAGAAATAAATGAAAAAAGTATAAAAATTATTTAAAAATTAAAAGAAATTGATTTTGAACATAATCAATAAGCACGGTACCAAATGCAATTCTATTCCAGAATCAGAAATTTTGGACAAGTTACCAAACTCGTTTTTTACTCGAATCGGTTCCGGAAACGAGAATAAAAAAAAAATCATTTCTAATCGAATCTACTCCTAAGAACAAAATCGTTACCAAATGCGCCCTTAGTGTTTTTTCCGGTGAAGTACACCCCAAGTGCAAAAACTTGGCACGGCGGGACACTTAAATGCCAAAACTTTGGAAATGTACACTTAAGTGCCAAAATCGGAATAAAATAGATCACTTAAGTGCCACTCGCCAAAATCCAGCCAAATTGCGACGTGACAATTTTCCGGCGAGGTGAGTACAAAACGACATTATTTTGCACGCCGACGTGGCGAGAAAATGCAAATATGACGTCGTTTTGTGTATGATGTAATAAATAATTAATATAAAAATTAATTAAATTAAAATTAAAAATATATTTATTTAAAATATTCTGAAAAAAACTAAAAAATTAAAAACTAAAAATTATAAAAATTAAAAAGGGGTGGGGGGGGGAGGGGTGAAGGCCGGCGGCCGAGGGCCGAGCCATCACCGCCGGAAGGGCGGCGATAGGGGGAGGGTTGGCGGGGTTGCTGCCCTTGGCCGACCGGCGGAGAGGGCTCGCGGGGCCCTTGTCGCCGGTCGGCTAGTGACCTCGGCCAACGCTACCCCCACCGTCGCCGCCAGCCCTTCCGGCGACAATGAGGAGGCGGCGAGGGCCCACGAGCCCTCGCCGTTAGTCGGCCAAGGGCCGGCAACCTCGACCGACCCTCCTCCATCCATCGTCGGCCCTTCCTCGCGACGGCGGGGAGGCGGCGCGGCGACGAGGGCTCGGCCCTCGGCCATCGACCTTCGATCCCCACTTTTTTTTTAATTTTTTTTTTAAATTTTAATTTTTTTTTAGAATATTTTAAATAAATTTAGTTTTAAATTTAATTTAATTAATTTTTATATTAATTATTTACCGCATCATACACAAAACGACGTTGTTTTTCTTTTTTCTCACCACGTCAACATGCAAAACGACGTTGTTTTGCACTCATCTAGTCGGAAAATTGTCATGTTAGCAATTTTGCCGGATTTTGGCTGAAGTGGTACTTAAGTGATCCATTTTGCTCCGATTTTGGCACTTAAGGGTACGCATGATAAAATTTCTTGGCTGGGGAAGAATTTTTTTTTTTTTTTTCAGAAATAGTTCTTTTCTATTTTTATTCCGAGGACAATTTATGAGTAAAAGAACCCGTTTGGTAACTACACAAAAATTTCTACTCTTGGAATAGAAAAAGAATATAAATGTGTTTGATAACGCAACGATTCTTTTTTGTGTTTATTCATTTTTTATTCTTGGGCGGGCGGCGACCGGCGGCGGCGGTCGGCGGCTGAAGTGGCTCCGGGCGGTTGGAGGTGGCCACGGCAAGAGAGAAATAAAACAAAAATAAAAAAGAAAATTTGCTTATTTCTAGAAATTGTTCCGGGACAAGAAGCAATTTTTTTTTTTTTTGTTTCTCGTTTTTATTCCCGGGCTAACTTTTCTATTCCGGGAAATAGAAATCAACTTGGCGTTACCAAACGGGTTTCTGTTCTTTTTTTGTTCCGGGGAACAAAAGAACAGAAATTCTTAGGAATAGAAATATTCTCATGCAGACCCGTACCTTTCCAAAGTTTTGGCACTTAAGTGTCCATATGTGCCAAGTTTTGGCACTCCAGGTGTCCCAAACTCCATTTTTTTCCATTCAAGTTTCTTGCTAGTGTTATGTTGACACATTGCTAATTGAAAGTTTCATGAATGATTGCATATGGTCAGTGCCGCGACCTACCCCTCCAGGGGAGGGAAATAGGTTTAGGGGTATTGCCTAAAAGACGGGCCTATGGCCCATGATTAGGCGTGGGCTCTCCGAAGCCCATACCCCGCGTGACATTGGGATATTTTTTGGAATTTTGCACAAAATGAGTCGCCACTAGCCTATTGGGGTCGGTTAGAAACCAAATGAGGTATGGGAGTATTCCTCACTTCCTATGCAACTAGAGATTCTCGGGTCGGGGATTTGATTACACTAATTAACCAATTAGTGCCCTTTCGGTACCTAATCTTGTTCATTTTAAAATAAATTATTTTTGTCGGGCAATTTGGATTGATTTTATACCTATCCACTAACATGTGAGGCGATCATGCGGGTACGCAATCATTAAAGTGATAAATAGCAACCAAGCTCCTAATTGCAGTAAAATTAGCGCATGTAACTTAGCAATCATAAACGTAATTAAACGTGTAAATTAAACCCGCAACATAATCAAAGTGCAAGCAAATAAAGGTCTAATTACACTAAGAAGGTAAGAGATGACAATTCCCAACCAAATCCTACAATTTTTAGATTTTCGAAATTTTTAATTTTTAATTTTTTTAATTTTTTTTTAATTTAAAAAATATAAAAATAAAAATAAAAAAATATTTTTTAATTAAGAAAGAGATCGATTTTTTTTTTTAATTCTTTCTGAGTTTTTGAATTTTCAGAGACTTTTTGAATTATTTTCCGAAATTTTTTGATTTTTGATTGATTTTTTTTTTGAAGATTTTTAAGTTTTTAATGTATTTTTAATATTTAAAATTATTATACCTCAAGAAAATGGGTTCGGATCGGCTAAACCCAATCCGGCCCGTGGACCCAACCCAAACCCGGATCCAATACTTTCGAATTTTTTATTATCATTTTCATTTTTTTTAAGAAAATAATAATAATTAATTAATTTTTTCTTTTGTCTTTTCTCACTGCACCCCTTTTCCCTGCACCATCTGCTTCCGCGACTCCTCCTTCCCGAAGATACTTTTATCTTCTTTTCCCATATTTTGTTTTACTTTTCACTTTTTATATTATTTTCTTTTTCTCTTTTTTTTTTCTTTTATTTTTTTCTCCCTTTTTGGTCTTCTTCTCCTTCGTGCTTGCCCCCTGCACGACTTCAACCCTCCTGAAGGCTGTCTTCTCCTTCCTCGCGACACTCCTCACGAAAATTTGTTTCTTTATCAAAACTCATTTGAACAATAACAACAACCGAAGCACCCAGCATCCCTTTCGACACCAGACCACCCCGACCAGCGCGAATCGCCGCCGGCCATCTAACTCAGGCGACGGCTGAACCATTTTCAAATGCGGACATCCCAGGCTTAAACATACATGATTATCCGGCGAAAATCACATGAAATCATAACAAAAACGCAAAAGACGGGCACGGTCCGCATATATATGACCAAGCGCAAATCGAACAAGTTTAAACTTAGGTTGTTTCTCGGTTTTCTTTAAGACATTTTGTCAAACATATGAGGTGCATCAACTAGAAGGTGGACCTAGGCTCGTTTGGGGCATAGATTTGAGCAAACATCAACGCGACATATACGAGCGACACTCAAGATCCGCTAAGGGACAAATTAATCACATTTGAAATAGAGATGAGAACAACTCGTCTCCCAGCCTTAACAAACTTGCGGGACTCATAATCGTTTACATATTTTCACAAGCATTTGGCATGCGCTACTAATACAAGGGATTTTTGCCTCGATCGAAAATTAAACACGGGTATAGGCTCCTAATAAAGCACACCAGAACACCTAGAAACAACCGTGAAGGATTGGTAGGACCGGAACTCGCGTGATTTGGTCGATCGCGAGCTCCAGCTTGACACCCCCCTAGAGAACAAAACGCAAGCGTTCAAGAGACCTACCTGGTTTCACGGGAAGGGCTGTGACGGACGGTGGCCTTCGGGTGGACGACTGACGACGGCGGAGCTTTCTTTCAAGCTCTCTCTCTCCCTTAGGCTCATCTTCTGCCCTTCTCTCTCTCTCTCTCTCTCTCTCTCTCTCTCTCTTTGTGTTTCTCTCCTTGGTGCTAGTGTTCTGTCCTTCGCCCCCTCTCTCTCTCTCTCTCTCGAGCTCGCTCTCTGGTGCTCTCTGTTCTTCGTTTCAACCCCCAGAACCAGTCCCCCCAAAAGCCTCCGTGTCTCTTTGCTCTATTCCTTTTAAGCTCGGTCGACAACAGGCGCGCATGGCTTCTGCCACCTGTAGCCTGTCGCGGCCGCTTGATCTCCGACCTTGGGATCACGCTGTCCTTTGCTTTCGCAATCCTCTGCCTCGCCCCTGTCACCGTGTCCGTTGCCCTCTCCTCCTCGTAGGGTCGTGCGTAAAGACCAGTAGGGGGAGATGACCGGCTGTGCGCGGGCTGGGCTAAGTGGGAAAGGAGGATGGGCCGAGCTGGTGGGCCGCGTGAGGGAAAGAAAAAAAAAAGGGAAAGAGAGGAAAGGGCCAGCCCAAGGCTTGTCCGAACTGTTTGCCCCTCTTTTTTTCCCCTCGTTTTTCTTTTTCTTTTTGTTTTTTGTTTTTTGTTTTTCCTTTCCTTTCTTCTCTTTTTTTCTTTATTTTTTATTTTCATTCATTTTTTTAAAAAATTTCTAATCTTTTTTATTTTTATTTTTATTTTATTTTTTTATTTTGGATAAATTTTAAAACTAGTGACGCAAATGCTCCTAATGTCTATATGTGATGCAGTTTTAATGAAAACATTTTTAAGGGGTTAGAAATTAATCCCTAATTTTCTAATGCAATTAATAAACATTAAACAAATTGCCAAAATTTAGGTATCAACAGTCAGGCAACAGCATTAACGTGCAACGCATCTAAACTTCATAGCCTAAAGGAGAGAGAGACGGGGCGACAATGGTGATCGCTGGAGAGGGGGGCCAGCTTTCCATTGGTCATTAGAGAGGGCCGTTCAGCAAAGGTGGGTGGCAGATGCCACCCCTCTGATATAAGAAAACCAAGTTTGTTTTCTCATATTTGTTATGTTGTGTGGAGCAACGTATCAATGTCTTTTGGAGATCATATTACATCGTGAATAAAAGTAATAGAGGAGAAAGAAGCTAATAAATTACTTGACTAGCTTGGTTCGTACATCAAGTCAGATGACAAGGTCATATTTGCGATCCTAAAATAATTTCTTCAAAAAATTGACTCTTCAGAGCAAACTGCATATGTCAAAAACTTGAATTTGATTGTTAATCAGTTTGTGTGCCTTGTAGGGTGTTCAATGAATTTTTAGATACCATGTCCATGCGTCTATTGCCTTCGCAATGTTTGCTCCCAGCAATGAAATAGACATAATAGGTATTATAGCTTGTCTATAATGGCTATTTTTGAAATGCCCCTTGCTCTTTTCTCCCTCCGACATTCTCTTGATCCATATCCCATGAGAAAGTGCCAAAACAGTTGACTCTTCACCTGTTTTAATATAAATGACTAGTTAATTAAATAATTTGCTGAGTTTTGGCTTCCAAATCCGCGAAGAGGACATTTTGGATCATATATATTTGTTTTAGGGTTTTTGAAGGGGACCCACCTCTAACACTAGCCTCCACATTCTCTTCATTCTTTATTCTCCCTATCTTCTCGTTAGATCTAAAGTTTAGTTTTTTCTTCTTCTTTTTTTTTCTTTTTTTTTTTAAAAACTTTTTGGACTGTACTCTTATACTGATTGTTGAAAATAGTGAAACCCCTATCTCTCCCCATAGTTTTTCCCGTCTTGGATTTCCACGTATATTTTGTGTCTTGTGTGGTTTTGATTTTGCTTTTTATCCTTTGCTATATGTGCTTTGCTTGGTGCATTTTTGGTATTGTTCTGCAACATTATTAATACAAATGGAAGTACATTAAAAGTTAATCCAACTGGAAATAGCTAACTGTCGCGACCTATTTCGGTGCACCACCTAAAACTAGGTTAATGGACTGTCAAGTTTTTTAAACTTAACTCGGGCTCTCCCAAGCCCATACCAAATCGCAACTTAAGTCTAAATTTTTAAATATGCAAAAGATTATTAACTAGGAGTCGCCACTAATCGGTTTATGGTAGGTCGATTAGATACCTAAATAAAATAATGGGAGAATTATTTTACTCCTACGAACCAGAGACTATGGGTACGGGGACTTGGTTACACTAGAATTTTCTAATGCCCTTTCGGTACCATTTTATTTTAATTTCAAAAATATTTTGCAGGCAGTATTGATTAATTTTAACCTAAGCTACTAACATGCAAATGGTGGTCATGCGGGTGCATAATCAATGAAATAACATTCAATAAACCGAAATGCTAGATTCGTATGAAATTATAAACTACAACTTTATTAAGGTCTATCCTCTAAAAAACATTTACAAAAATGCTAATAAAAATGCATGCCTTAAACGTGATTTTCTGAATGACACGACACCTAATTTTTGTTATTATGCAATATTAATCTAAACTTGATATGCATGAATTTTACTTTAATGATATATGAGATGCAATTCATATGACATAATCTGAACTATCACTATATGTATGCAATCTAATTTTTATAATCCTAAATATGCATGTGTTTCATAATATGGGATGAATGACATAATAATTCTACATGCATGTTCTTTTTATGATTTTTATTGATATTCAAAATTAATAAAAAAACTAATTAAACTATCTAAAAAAAATTAAAATATGCAAACTACATCTAAGATCTTATTTTCGAGAAAAATGTTACTTAGGTTTAACCCTAACCTATTCTAAAAATTATCAAAAAATGCAATCCTAAAAATATAATTCTAAAAAATTTCTAAACCTATATGCTCTAATTTACTAAACCTACATGCAATTTTTATTTTATTTTATTTTATTTTATTTTTTAGTGCTTTTCGAAGACAAGTAATTGTTAAAAAAACATTAAATCTAAACAATCAAAATATTCAACAAATAAAGGAGTAAAGTAATCGAAAAAATAACTGTTGTCTCACAAAGTTAAATTAACAATGACTCTAACCCTAAACATCACGATATAGAGTTCAAGATAATTAAAAATCTGATCCGTGGTCTTACGGATCAAATTAATAATTACCATGATTTAACAATTAAATACTATCAAAATATCCAAAAATTAATATACTTAAAAAAATGATCCGATGTCTTACGGATCAAATTAATAATTATAATAATTTTAGGCGAAACCCTATGGATATCATCTAAGATTTTCGTAAAATGAGCATATTCTGATTTGATCAATAATACCAAAATAAATAAAATAAGTGAAAGATAAGAAAAATAAATAAACTACCTAATCTTTCCTCTTTTTTCTTTTTTCTTGCTTTTTCACCCACGATTCGTCAACTTCGTGGTGAGTCACCGAAGGTGATGGGTCGTCGGCGTTCGGAGCTTCGGCAAAGGGCGGCAACGGCGTGTGGCGGACCCAGCTCGGCAATGGTCCCGGATGAGCGGGTCGTCACGGCGTTGCTAGCGGCGAATGTGCGAACAAGAGTGGAGTAGAACAGTCGGGCCCAGGCAGGATGTCGAGTGAGCGGGAGCGTCGATCGCTGGTCTTCAGGACGCAATTTGGGGCTGGTCACAGGAGCTGCTGATGACCGATGCGAGACGGTGGCGATCGGCGACTCAGGATCTGCAGATCGCGGGTCGCAGGCGGGCAGAAGCGGGTCGCGGCTGAACGCCTGTATGGAGACGTTGCGACGGGACAGGGACGGCTCAGAGGCGGCGTCCGGAGTCAAACAGGGTGTCGCTAACCAACTTGGTTCGCAACGTCAGGTCACTGGTCGGAGATCACGTTGGGCGGATCTAGCTGCAGGAGGCGTCGACTTCTGGCGAGATGTGCGGCTGAGTGGCAAGGCAAGGCAAGAGCGGCTCCGGCGTCGGGCTTCTCGGTCGGCAATCGGCGATGGCAGAGGCGGTGGGCGACGAGCGAACCAGATGCAGCGTCGGGGTCGTCGACTGGTGAGGGCAGGGAGTCGGCGAGCGGGGCAATCGGCAAAGGCGAAGGCGCGGCGGGGCGAGCACAGGCACGGCGGGCAGCAGCAGCAGACGCCGGCAGGGCAGATCAGTGGTTCAGACAGCAGGCAATCACGAACGGAAGCCGGCGGTAGGGAGAGCAGCGATCGCGGGCTTGACTTGGGCAATGAAGGATTCAACCGAAGAAGAAGCACAGTAAATTTGCTTTTTTTACCGTGTCTTCTCTCTCCTCGCTGCTTCTTTTCAACGTGCGTGTCAAACCAGCAAGAGAAAACTTGCTCCTTTCTTTGACCGAACTACCTCACGTCTCTCTCTCGCTTCTCCGCTGACTTGTACTTTTTTTTTTTTTGCTTCTGCTTTTTGCTCTTTTTCCTTGATCGAAAAGAAGCCCCCTTTGCTCGATTATGAAGCCTCACATTTTATAGTGAAAAGCTCAACCAAAGTTGTTGAAGATTTGCAAATATTCACTCAACCATCCAACAATAAAAAGGCTCCAAAATCAAATAAAAACTGAATTTTGAATTTTAAAATGAGGATATATTTTCAACAAGAAAGATTTTCAAAACCAATTTTTTATTTTATTTTTTATTTTCTAAAAAATTAGGTGTCAACACTCGCTCTTTTGGTACAAAACAAAAAAGAAACCACCGCATTCCTAGCAGTTTATTACCGACTACAAGCACACATATCAAATGGTTCATGTAAAACTAAATAGTACTTCCGGACACAACATACGCAAAATATCCCTGAGAACAAAATGAAATCACGCTATGAATAGATGTCCATGTGCTTCATCGAGGATAGACTTATGTAATCAACACTTCGTTGACAGAAGGCACGGATCCGCTCGTAAATCGATCATGTCCCTTGCCATTCCCTATGAAGTTAATCATCGGTTCGTCTGGCTTCGGAAGAAAAAGGCCGATTCTCGTGGCAATGGCAGAGTAAGAGTTTGGCTGCTCAGCGCGAGAACAATGTTCGCCATGGTCGGTCTATTAGCCGGATCTTCCTGCACACATAGTAAGCCGATATGTATGCATCTGAGCACTTCGCTTCTAGAATAAGATTCTCCCTATGTCGGATCCACTATTTCCAAAGGCGCATTGTCTCTCCAATGTTTCCAAACCTAGAGCAGGTCAATTGGACACAAGAAGTGAACCACGGAATGATATTGTTGATTGAGAGTGCAAAAAACAAATAAATCGCATAAGAAACTTACATAGCTTGCGAGATCCTTGCCTCCATCAGATTGGTAGTAGTAGTTATTCCTCTTGCCACAAATGATCTCCAGGAGGAGGATGCCAAAGCTGTAAACATCGGACATTTGAGAGAAATGCCCGTGCATTGCATATTCTGGGGACATGTAACCGCTAAAAACCACCACCAAAACCATATTGTTATACATACTTTTATCTTATAGTGATCGCATTTCAATTCTTAACAAGAAGGTACCTAATGGTGAACTTTGAAAATGTAAAACTTACTAGGTTCCCACAATTCTTCTAGTGCTTGCGTTAGTTTGATCGACTCCAAAAATCCTTGCCATGCCAAAATCCGAAATCTTTGGGTTCATATCATTGTCCAGCAAGACATTGCTAGCTTTTAGATCTCGGTGAATGACTCGAAGCCGAGAATCTTCATGAAGATAGAGCATCCCTAGAGCGATGCCCGATATTATCTTGTAACATCTTGGCCAGTGCAATTGCCTGCTTTTCTCGGGGTCTATGAAGTGATATAAGGATGAGTAAGTATCATCTGGGAAGCCTAGTAGTTATATTCAAAATGTTATATTTGATTATATTTGTTGGGCACAAATTCATTTACGAGTAGCTTTTCCCCTCCTTCCAAGCAAAACCCAAGCAATCTCACTAGATTTCGGTGATGTAGCTTTGCCACCAACACAATCTCGTTCTTAAATTCTTCAACACCTTGCCCTAAGCTATGAGATAGCTTCTTCACTACTATTTCTTGTCCATTGAGAAACCTACCCTGGAAAAAAATTGTGAAAGGTGACAAGATCTCATTAACTCTTCACTTTTTTTCCCTTGATTTTAGGATAATGACTTTCTAAACTTTTAACTAACATGCAATTGTCACGGGCCGACAATTTCTTGGCCGCGGAACGACCCATGCGGCGCCTGGCGAGCGGAATTCGCTAGGCCAGCATTCCTTCTATAGTTGTTCCAACGAACAATACGGTAAATAGCTTCTCTATACGAGATCGTACAATGCCCAGCTTCGCTCGGGCATCTAGTCCATCGAGTGAGATAGCAGATCTCTTTAGGCTCAACAATTGGTTTCGGCCTACCATGGCCTCATCAGAAGAGCGGCATTAGCTCCCGACCAATTTGTGCAAAGGAGGCCAACCCCGCCTTCAGCGCTTCTAAGTGATGTAATCCTTCTATCCTAGAACTCCTAGCACCAACCGTCTTGACGCCACTCCCACGGACTAGTTGTGTTCATCCCCTCTGCATCCTCACTCTTCACTCGATAACCCCAAGCACCGCTCACAAGTGTCACGAGTACGGGAGGATTCACGGACCGTGACATTCTCCCCCACTCAATTTCGCAATGCCCTCGTTGTGATATATTTTGTCACTTCCTTGCGTCCCTTAACCATTGATGCGCCACTTTTGGGATTTCACATCAAATGGTCACACTTGCCCAACAAAACAGGTTTTGCTCCATTGGTAGCCTCTTTTGATCTCAGCTGTTCGGGCCCTTCTCGGTCACCTGCACTTTCATTGGCAAGTGTGGCATTTTTTGCCAACCGCATCGTTTGGCAGCACCATTTTTTGCCTACTAAGCATCTTGACCCCAGCAAACCAAATGGAGGTTCTTTCCTTGTTGAAAATGTGGCGGTAGACCTCTTCTTCGAATTCACCGATTGATCTTGGAATGTTATCCCTATTTAGTGAGGATTCGGTTCTTCTCTAACCCACTGTCCGCTCGGTGAAGAACTGACCCTTCCTAGTGCCCCCATTGTCATCCTAGGGGCTTTAGAGAGCCGCGCTTTGTTCGAGCACCTCTTGCCCCAATGATTCATTCTTCGCCCTCGTAGGACCAGGTAGACCACTAATACTTCGCAGCTCAACCCACACTGGAGCGCGGAGTCCGATTCTCCGACTCACCCACTTACTAGAGATATTCTTGCTCTGATACCATGTGTCATGGGCCGACAGTTTCCTTGGCCGTGGAACGACCTGTGCGACGCTTGGCGAGCGGAATTCGCTAGGCCAGTCTTCCTTTCATAGCTGTTCCAGCAAACAATATGGTGAATAGCTTCTCTATACGAAATCGTACCATGCCCAACTTCGCTCGGGTTTCTAGTCCATTGAGTGAGATAACAGATCTCTTTAGGTTCAACAACCGGGTTTCGGCCTGCTATGGCCTCGTCAGGAGAGTGGCATCAGCTCTCGACTAGTTTGTGCACAGGAGGCCAACCCCTCCTTTAGAGCTCCTAAATGATATAATCCTTTTATCCTAGAACTCCTAGTACCAACAATCCTGACGCCACTCCCACGGACCGGTTGTGTTCGTCCCCTCGCATCCTCACTCTTCACTCGATAATCCCAAGCACCGCTCACAAGTGTCATGAGTACGGGAGGATTCACGGACCATGACACAATGCTATTTGTGGAAATATGTTGCCATTTCAATCGGGTCCCCAAAGATTTAAAATTGTTCGGTATGTTGTTATGCTTTTATAACATCCACACACAAGTCATTCTTATGGCTAGAGAGACAAAATTAGAAACTTTATTCTTAAAAATTCTTCAGAAAAAGAGGATGACATAGCACATTTAATGTCCATTTCGATTTAAATGAATTGAAACTTCATGACAGGAGATTGATTCCATAATGGTTAAGATGTCAATGTACATAAGTAAAATCAAATCGGGCATCAAGCGATTTTGAAAGCATTTTACGACATTTACAATAACCAACGTACCTGGTAAACCTCCCCGAATCCACCTTCGCCAAGCTTGTTTTCTTGAGAAAAATTGTTCGTGGCTGCAAGTAAAATATCCCAAACAAATTGCAAGGACTTCAAGGAGGCGATCTCGCTTACACCTTCATGAGTGAGCAACAAAGTCGTTTAGAATTACACCTTCAATCTTTTGCTTTTGTTTGTGTGTGTGTGTATGTTTTTTTCTTTTTCTTTTTTTCTGGAAAAACGACACTCTTACCACTTTCTTCTTGTGCCGCCTTATATTTCTTCTGTGCTCGCATTCTCCGAAGGCAGCACCAACCGACGAAGAGAAGCATTAGAGAAACGACTACCGAAACGACGATTGCAACTAAGGTACCTGATCAGATAATTTTTTCTATCAGCATATTTAAACCATCAGTCAATTGCAATTCTAACAGAGTGAACTGCCAGCATGCCTTATGCTAGGATTTCCGTATAATGACAAAGAAATAAAGAGTAAAAGCAAGAAAAGATAATTTGAAACACAAGATTTATTTTAGTTCATTTTTAAATTAGGGTTATATCCACTAAAGGATTCCACTATAATAAACACTTTGCACCTTTCTTACATCCCTTAATTACAAAAGAAAGAGATTTTATATACCCATTCATGGACTTGAATCCAAACTAATGATAAAATATGGACTATAACTATAAAAGTACTCTAGCGGGTCGAGGGTGCCGCCACCACCGAGGTGGTTTTCAGACCCACGCTAGCCCATTATATGCATGTGGTTTACTGCGTGGGTGCAATATTTTCTCCTACGCACTGGTGAGAAATTGACTCATGCCTGACTTCAACCAAACAAGAAGTTTAGACATTTCTATAACGAAGTTAGCTCAAAAATTCGTCAGTATAAGATATAAAGTGCAACATCAAGAACTAAAATTTAAAATGCTAGCTACTCTGGATTTTGCCCAAAAAAGGATTAATACTATAAAAAAATCCTAAACGGGTACACTAATGATAAATTTACCATAAATTAACATTTTAACCATAACAAATCCCAAATTTGTATATTTGTTATAAATTTATCTTTCGCTACTTTCTATTAAATTTAATGAATGCCAGGAAAAATTATAAAATGATACACCTATGACAAACGAAAAAGGTTATAACCCCAAACTCGTACATCCATAAATTTTCACGCATCATCCAACTTAGTAATTTGACTATAAAATTTAATATAAATTAATGAATGATAAATTTGTAATGGATATACTAATTTAGGATTTTTCGTGATTTTAATAAATAAAAAAAAAACACTCCCTAGTGTCGGTCATGATGTTACTTTATCCATGAGCTTTATCGCAACGTACCTTTGCCAATATTTTTACCGGGAGCCAGCGGAGCAACCGGAGGTGGCAGAGAAAACGGTGGTGGACTCGGGGTTCGACTCCAAAAATGGGTACAAATCCCATCGGAAAATACAGCTCGGCTTATAAACAACGCCGCCTTGTTTTCCACGGCAACATTTATCATAATCATCAATGGCTTCAGACAAGCAACTCTCGCAATCGTTTGGCGACAAGTCGGGACAACACCGTGTCAACGAATAGATCGTCTTGTTGTCTCGGCAACTTGGTCTCGCCCCGTCGCAAACTTGAGCTTCGAAGAGCCGTTCGCGGCTTCACCAACTAGCCTTTGCGTCAAGTTCCTCCATATAGAATCGAACAGATCTTGGTCCATGGTGATGTTGCCGACGTTGTAAAGCCGAAGGGTAGGATGGGTTTGCGGTATGCCATAGATCGGAGTGTCCGAGTATCTGATAAAGCATGGCGGGTCTCCGGTTCCCCGGGAGTAAGCCGCCTTCTGGTTAGGGCACTTCACTACCAAATCTTGGACCGCGGAGCCCACGCAGCTCCCGCAGATGTCTGCCGAAGTGTCCCCCTGCAGAAAGTGATGACGTAGACGATGCTTGGGCTCTCCCCGGTGCTCATGGCATAGAACCCCTCATGTGCGGCCACGTTGGGAGGGAGAGAGTTCAAGATGTAAGAGTTTTCCTAATGTGGACTACATTAATTGATATTGTAATTTACCGTTTAATGGTTACCGTTTTACGGAGTTTGGTCTAAGGTGAGATAGAAGATTTCTTAATTAGTCTAATATGGGGCTGGCTAGTATGGACCGAGTTGAGCTTAGCTCGTAATGAGGGGCCTGGTTGGAAACTCTATAAATAGTGCTCAAGTCTCTCCTCTAACCCTAATTTCACACGTATTCTCACCTAAGGGGCGTTTACCTAACGCTAAACATGATGGGCCGCCTCATTGAGCCAGTGTTACGGAGGGCAATAGAGGAGAAGGACTTGCGCGTGGAACATCGTGTTTCTGCTTCCTCTTCAAGAACGATGGATCCTAAAACAGGTGCGTTAATCTTTCTATTTCATGTTCTTGTTCTGGTTATGGTGATCTAGGGATTGCGAAATTTGCATTCAACACAAGACAGCCTTGCGATTCTTCGCATAGGGGCTGCTCAACGTGAAGTTTCCGGTGGTGTTGTAGCAGTTTTGTGCGCGGGTTAGGTAGGTTTGGATCAGAACAGCCAGTGAAATGAGGAAGTAGAGAGTGGATGATGAGCGAGTCGTGGTATGGTTTTTGTGTTGGTGCTGGTGTTGTAGGTGCTTCGAATGGCTTTGCTTGACGCAGGGTCGGAGAACTTTAATCTATATATCGCGGAGCTTGTGTGGTTGGTCTTTATGTAGCGGAATTCACTTGCAGCGGATAAGGTGAAGTGAAAAATACATAGACGAGAGAGAAGTATTATATGTGGACTAGTCAACACCCTCAACCAGAGAGCAAGATTTATTAGAAATTAGTTTACAAAACTGATTTATTAAGAGATATGTTTGTTGACACCTAAATTTTTGGGCTGATATATAAAAAAATAAAAAAACACATATGGCATTTAGTTTAGAAACATTTTATTTTCAATTTGTTTTATTTTAGACTGTCGGTGAAGGGAAGATTTTTCACATATCCCATTAAGATTTTTCACATATACTATTTTGCGCGAAAAGGAATTTTTTTTGGATAGAATATGTGAAAAATAAAAAAGGGAATATTGCGCGAGGTGGGTATATTTCAACGATATATTTAGGGGTATCATGCGCGAACAAAAAGGAAAAAATATATACCACAAAGATATATTTTTTAGACCTATATAAAAAAAGCCCCCCCTTGCGCGACTATTCATCTTCCCCGCAGGGGGCCTTCGCCGCCCGTCTCGCAGCCGAACCCCGCCGTCGCCGTTGCCGATCTCCATCCGCGAGCGCTCGAGCCCCGACGACCCGCGCCGCCCCGACGCCGAGCCCCCGGAGCCTCGACGACATGCCGCCGCCTGCTTTGGCCCGCGACCCGCCGCCAACGCCTCGACGCCCAGCTGCCTTCTCCCGTGAAGTCGTGACCCAACGCCGGTCCACAACGCCGCTGCCCTTCCCCGACGCTGCCGCCGCTCCCTCTGGTCTCGCCGCGTCCGCCTTAGCCGAAGACTACCGCACCTGCAGATCCGAGGTCCCCGCGGTAGCCACAATCCCCTCGCTCCGCTGCGGCGACGCTGCTCACCGGTTTCGCCGTGCCGCCCGCATCACCCCGTGCCGATCCTCGAAGCTCCTGCCGCGCGCGCGCCGTCACGCCGTCTCGCCGTCGAACCTCGCCGGAACCCTAGCCGGCGATTCCCCTTGCCGGAGCCCCAAAACCAGCGGCCAAGATTTCCTTTTTTCTTTTTTTTTTTTTTTTAAAAAAAGGAGAAAAAATTTATTAGGTATTTTTGCTTTACTTTATTAGGCAAGTTTAGGTTTTTATTTTTTATTTTTTTTATTATCTCTTTATATGTTGTTGTTGTTTTTTTTTTTTTGTGTTGAAATACTTATCTATGCATAATTGAAAATCCCAATATATTACATGAGTCGCAACCGCGCCAGGATTTTTGATTTCATCTATAAAGCTTTAGATGAAATAAATAATCAAGTGGGAATAAAATTGATATTTTGATCTTTAAGGCTTAAGATCAATTTATCGATTTTACTAGCGAAATATTATCCCTTGATCTGAATGATATGTGATATCTTTTTTTTTTTTTTTTTGGGTAATTTTGAATGGACTTGATTGCTTTATTTATCTTGAGATATGTCCGAGTTAGAATATTGCATGTTTTAGGGTTATTTGCATATTTAGGCTAAATATTCTATTTGTCATGAATTTTCGAAATAAAAAAAAATCAAATCAATTAATTTAGGTTGCTAGTTTTTTTTTTTTTTAACTTGAATTGCATGTTAAATTTTAATTTTGGGAAAAAGGAAAAGCCACAAAAAATCATCATGCATGTGTCATGTAAAATTAGGGGGCATATTTGCACGTCATGGCATATTAGGGTTAAATTGCACTTAGTTTAATTTTAGATAATATTTTTCTTAATTTATTATAAGTTTAGGCATTTTCTTAAATAGATTGCATTTTAGGATTATTTGGGTTAAGATAATATTTTAGTTTAAATTAGGATTTAGCTCAACCTAATTCCTAATACAAATTGAATAGGATCTTAATCTAATTAGATAATTTTCACATTTTTCTAATTTCGAATTTCATAAAAAATAGAAAATGTCATGTGCATGTCATTAGGATTAGATTCATGAAATGCATGCCATTTAGTTAATTTTGCATTGCATATTGCATGATTTTCATTAATCAAGCAAAAATAAAATAAAATAAATTGCGTGTTAATTAGAAATCATATCTAGGGTTGTTGATGTGGATTCTAATTTAACATTGCAGATGCTTTCGTTGCTTCGAGATAAGTTTTGCATTTTATTCATTGTTTATCTGGGTGTTAAATTGGTGGATTGCGCACCCGCATGATCACCTCACATGTTAGGGAAATAAATTTAAAATCAATCCAAAGCGCTTGCCAAACATTTTTCAAAATAAAAAGAATGGTACCAAAAGGGCATTAGAAAAGTCTAATGTAACCAAGTCCCCGTACCCAAAGTCTCTCGGTTCGTAGAAGTAAAATAATCCTCCCATTATTTTACTTGGGTTTCTAATCGACCCACCAAGAATAGATTAGTGGCGACTCCTAATTGAAAATCATTTGCATGTTAAAAACTTGAACATTAAGTCGCGAATTGGTATGGGTTTGGGAGAGCCCGAGTTAAGTCTAGGCTTAACAATCCATTAGCCAAACCCTAGGTGGTTCACCGCCCGAAAAATTTGGTCGCGACAGCTTGGCGACTCCACTAGGGACTTGAGTTGAAACGCTTAGTGGACTTAGGCCAATTTTACTTTTTGAAAAATGTTTTTGTTTGGCAGCAAGGATTCCAGGTACGTCCCTAACATTTAAGGTGTTAAATGTTCTTGCAGGTTGAGAGGTATAAGGGGAGTAGTGATTGCTAACCATTGTCTTGTAGGGAGGTGTAGGAATGTATAGTTTACTTTCACATATGAAGTGTTGCTTGATATAAACTGTTGTGCATGCCTTACATTTACACTACACTTTTGCACACAACCTGCCGCCGGACCTGGGCTGCACTAGGATATTTAGGATGGTGTTGAGTTGGATACGATTTCGACCGCGAGGCCGCGTAGTAGAGGTTGCCCAACTCAATCCCGAAAGTCTTTCTTGGTGTCAAGAATGTTTACCTCTGCCCGCGAGGCTGCATCGCATTGGGGTATCATTCTTAACTGGGCCAGAGTTAGGAGGACTTGACTTGGCATGCGAGGCTGCAACTAAGTCATCCCACCCTTTTAACTCCATTTTGCTAAGCCGTCTAGATAGAAATCGAGCCACACACTTCATGCGCTTGTCTATGTGGTTGCTTTAATCGTATGGTAAAGTAAGCTCTCTATCCTTTACTCTTGCAATTTACTTATTTACGTCTTTGGTTGGTCCATGACATTAGGTTGGTCGAGTCCTGGTTTATAAACAATGGGAAGATCCGACATTCGATTCGTACCGCACCAAAAGCTGAACTCAAATCATGGTGGAATCGTCTAGGCCACGAAGGCCAAAGCTATGTAGAGAGCAGACTTGGTCGCCTTGTTCCCCTCCTTGACGTTGATGTCCAGTGGCGTCATGCAAGCACTTGCTCATTTCGGAGCCCCGAACATCAACGTTTATATTTGGTAAGCATGAGCGACTCCGACTACGGAAGAATACATCATTGCCATAGGAAAACCTTTGGAATTGGAATTAATAAACCCACCAATTGGATTAGAACCAGAATCAATTTTGTCTAATTTTCTTAGGATGGATAAGAATTTGATAAAAAGAGTGCTGAAAGATAATTGTCTTGCATGTCCTTTTTCCTTCCTAGATCAGAGTTTTGCTAGTGCTAACACTCTCTTAAAAAGTAGGATCTTCCTCCTAGCTTTCTTCGGGTTTGTTATTTTCCCTCTTCGTAAATGTGCCATTAATCCTTCTATCGCATGGGTGGTCAAACAAGTGTGTGCTAGGATTAGTTTTGTCAATACTATTCTAGCTGAAACATTTTTGTCACTCACCCGATTTAAGGAAGATGAAGATAAAACTTTTCGTGCACCAATTGAACTTTTACAAATCTAGTTCTTTTCTCACATAAGTAAGGTCAATATTCGCATGAATATTATCAATGTCACTGATTTCCATCATCCCATCGAAGTATTTAAAAATCATAAGGATCGAACTCCAAATCTTTCTTACTCAAAATGGGTCAAATTATTGAAAAATCCGAATACCAAGATTTTCCTATGGCATGCTAAATGGTTCCAAGTCTCCAAAGCACGTCTCTCTCATGGCGATGATGAGCCGATCCCACTATTGGGGATCACCGGTGCTACTTCTTACTACCCACTCCGAGTGGCTCGTCAATATCGAGTTGTGCAAGATCTACCGCCCCCTCTCAAGCTGGGTTTGTTCCAAGTCCAATTCACCACTAAGGATGGTGATCACAAGAAGGAACTTCGCTGTATCGAACAAGCTTGGAATGCATGTCAGGAACAAAAGTTGAGCTTACCTGAAGATGAGTTTGAGGGAAAGGAAAAGACCTACTATGCCACGGCTCGATACATCAGTCAGCACAAGATTCCGACCGAGTATCTCCTAAAGGTGCCAGATGTGACCGAGAAGCCCACTCGGCAAGCGGAGCTTAATCGTCACAAGAGGAAAATTGAAGAACTCGAGAAGCAAGCCAAGAAGGATGCTAAGGAGAAGAGGTAACTACGTCGAGCGTTGGCTTCCCATGTGTTTATAGATCGGGCAAAATAAAGTGGCTTGAATCTATTTGGTCTTTTTACTTTAGTTTAATGTTTAGGAAGTTGAGTCATTTACTTAATTAGTTTATTTGTCTAGGGCCTTGCAAGTTTCTTTACATTGTTAATGTCAAGCAATTTCATTAATCAATAAAAGTTGTTAGACTTTCGTCATGGACCGGCATTGTTTTATATGAAGTGCTTATGTGTATTCATTTCTTCAAATTAGGTGATAACGGATCCTCCACGCTCTCCCATCATCACTCGATTAAGAGCTAGAATGGCCGATCAAACTGAAATGCGTGATCGCATCTCCACTATGGAAGAACAACTTCAACAGTTAACCGCCTCTATGCAGCTACTGATGACTCAGATCCAATCCCTCCGAGCGAATCCGAATCCTGCACCTACTCTTCCAGAGATAATCGTCCCGAGGCAGGCAAACGAGACCCAAATGGATGATGACGACATCCCTGACCTGGAAGATGACCTACCGTTGATTAATGTGCGAAAGGCTAAGCTTGATAATGCCTCTAAAGCGGAGCAAGATGAACGCTTCGCAAAACTGGAAGAAAAGCTGAAACAACTGCAAGAGTTGCAGAATTCACTCCCGTTTGACCTATCCATCTATGAGAAGGTCAAGATGCCAAAGAAGTTTAAAATGCCGGATTTTGAGAAATACGATAGTACTTCCTGCTCAAACGCTCATTTGCAGATATATCACGTGCGAATGGCCCAATATGTCAAGAACAAGCCCCTCATGATCCAATCATTCCATGCGAGTTTGACTAGGCCTGCACTGAACTGGTATGTCATGAAGAATGTAAACCTCCTCGGAACCTGGAACGAAGTGGCAGACGCGTTTCTCAAATAGTACAAGTTTAACATGGACATCGCGCCTTCCCAAGAAGACCTGGAACGGATGGAAAAGAAAAGGAGTGAGTCATTTAAAGAGTATCTTTGTGAGATGGAGAAACCTAGCAGCTCAAATTACTCCCGAGCCTACCAACAAGGAGTTGATGAAGTTATTTGTGAAGACCCTTCCATCGAGTTCCGTAACCGAATGGCCGATACGTATGTCGAGAGCTTCAATCAGCTTATTCTGTAGGAGAACGGATCGAGATGGGGATAAGGGAAGGATGGTTTTCGAGCTATCTACTAAAAGGTTCTCTGCCAAGAAAGAGAAGGAAGTTGTTGAGGATGTAAATGTGACCTATAGCCTAGAAGGTACTAATCGCACCCCGGCTATCCAAATGAATCAAAGACAACAACAAAATGCTGGTCGTCAATCATTTGCCCAAGCAAATAATAGAAAGCAATTCACTCCCCTCCCTGGATCTCCATCCCAGGTGTTGGCAATTCTCCGAAAGAAAGGGTTGCTTTCTAGTGAACCGAAGCGTCCTAACCGCGAAAGCAATCGAGGTTACGACCCGATGAAGAAGTGTGACTACCATAACGGTGAACTGGGGCATTCAACTGATGAATGTTTCACCCTCAAGCACAAGATCCAAAACCTCTTGGACACGAAGGCCTTTTCGTTTCAAACTGCTCGGCCGAACGTCCAGAAAAATCCGTTACCGGAGCATGAGAGTACGGTGAATGCTATTCTTGAACCCGAAGTCGGCCGAATCAAGAGCTTGGAGGTGCACGTGATGGACACCCGGGGCAGCCGAGTGATGGATGGGATGGCACGGATGATTCGATATCTCCAAACACGAAAGCTCGATGATGCCTTGGTAGGAATTGCAAGCTTATTCGACAACCTCATCATAGGAGCCATTGATAAAGGACCTCCCGAAGAGATGGGCCTTGGCCCACAAGAGTAACTCTTTATCTTGCTTTTGCACATTCCCCGCGTGGGAATTTTTATTTTCTCGAATGATGTTTTCGTTTCGATTGAGTGTTGCATTTTTTTCCATTCAATAAATGTAATTGATTGATGAATTTCAATGAAATTACAAATTTTATTTTGAGGGAATGATGAGGTACACCAAACCAGCCCGGTGATGATATCCAGCCGATAAAAGAAAAAGAAAAATCCAAGGAGAATTTCGAGGCCGGGCTTCATCATGCTTTCTCGTGTCAAAATGTTTCAAAAAATGATTTTCAATAAAAATTTCAAAAAATTTTCAAAAAAAAATTCAAAATAATAAAACTTGATTTACTTTGTGTGTCTTTTTGACCCATCTACTTTTTGTTTCAGAGACGGTCTTATAGCATGTAAAGGTGTGAAAATGGTCCAATCCAATTCCGAATCGTAGAGGCGGGTTCGTTCTGAATTACAGTGGCTCGTATGTGGTAAAGAAGATACTTCCTGAAGGTGCCTTGATCTTGGCAGAAATGCATGGTGTTTTCCACTCCAGTTAATTCAGATGTTGTCACGAAGTATTATCTGTGATAGAATTTGTCATGTCATGTTTTGAACTGAAAGCATTTTTATGATAAGTAAATTGCTTCAATGAGTTGAATTGTTCAAATTTGTTGCAAATTTTGCATACTTTTCCTAATGAATTGTGTGAGATGAATTGAATGTGTCAAATAGGGTACTTTGGAATGACGAAAGGCAAGCATTTTTCCATACACCGCTTCATACACTAACCCTCAATGAGTTGTGTGAAAATTCCATGCCCGCAAGGAGGAGGGCTATCTCGCAAAGGGTACGTCAACCAAGGTAATGAGAGGCATTCTTTTCTCTATCCCAAACACTACAGGTGATCCATTGCTCGACCCCTTTGAGCCCCATACACTTATGGAGATTCTTTTCAAACTACCCCTGTCAAGGATCATCCCATACTGGGGCAAAGTTTAAAACCAATGGTAGGAATCTTTTTGCTCACACTTGCATCAATCTTCGAGTATTGCTTTCACAGTGTAACCTATACGGTAATTTAAAGTGCCTTAGGATGACGAAGAGCAGTTCTTTCTTTATCCTATACACTTTCATCCGTTGCATAGCCCACTTGAGCCTATGAATTTGTTTCATATTAAACCCGGTTGGTGATCATCCCCCACACTGGGGCAAGGCAAAAGAGAACCATTCAAGTAACATGATTTAGAATGCTGACAAAGGATGGTTGTGTGAGTTCAAAAAATAAGTGCAAAATAATGGGGCATGAAAAAGTAGTGTGCCTGGTAAAAGCAAGGCCAATGCCCAGAAAAAAGAAAAAAAATCAAACTCTTAATATAGCGAGTCGTATCCCCAAGAAGGCGGTACTAAAAAATCAAATGATGTTGCAATAAATGGAGTTGTGATATAAAAATGCAAAAGGAAAGTGCTGGAAATGTCAAGATGATCACCAACTTTGACCCCCCTAAACACTTTTTGAGCCTAATGATCCTTTCATTTCTCAACCCATGAACCAAGCCTATGTTACGTCCATTGTAAAGTCTCTTCTGATTAGGGCACTTGAATTAACCTAGGGGTTCACATGTTTAAGTATCGCTCGAAGAAGTGCCAGCAAGATTATTCATTTCTCATTTTGTAGGGTTCTTGACTTATAAACCCATAAATGATTACAGATTGCTCATTCTTTCAAAAGCCTCAACTCAAAGAGTCCCTTTTGTTAAGCCGTTGACCAGGCCCACATTACGGTCCCTATTAAAGACCTCTCAGACTGGTGAAGTCGTACCACTTGCGAGATTGCACAAAACCTTGTTTAGCATGATGACAGTGAGATAGAGTGATTGTCAAGATCCTGCATCAAAGGTCAGGATAAAACAGCCCCTTTTAAAGAGGATGAGTGAAAAGTCCTTTCAGACTAAAGGATCCCTCACTTGACACATACATGACGCTCATCATTTGAGATCATTCCTATTGAAATTAGGATGATGCATGGTTGATAGAAGTCATTACGCATGAACCTTACTTGAATTAATGTATGTCTGTGATTATAAATGCATGTTGCCTCTCCTACGATTATGTTTTGTAGGAGACACATCCCCAAGGAACTGAGATGTCACCAGGTAAGTATATCTCTATTCATACCTTAAATATTTGTTGTTGCACAAGTATTCCCCTTTTGAATACACTGACACTCGATTGAGTTGTCCCTAAAGATTTTTCTCCAGATTGCAACGCTGGGCGACTGAAGAATGGTTCGGATCCTAGCCAAGCATAATCCCCATTTAGGCGACCGTAGAATGGTATGGGTCCTAAACAACATTTATTGCTCTAACAGGGGACCGTAGAATGGTACGGGTCCTGGAAAAGCAATTTCCATATTCAGGCGACCGTAGAATGGTACGAGTCCTCGACAACACCTATTCCTTATTCAGGCGACCGTAGAATGGTATGGGTCCTAAACAACATTTATTGCTCTAACAGGCGACCATAGAATGGTACGGGTCCTGGAAAAGCAATTTCCCCATTCAGGTGACCGTAGAATGGTACGGGTCCTGAAAAATCAATTTTCCGTCAAGGCGACCGTAGAATGGTACGGGTCCTGGAAAGTGAATCCTCGTTTAGGCGACCGTAGAATGGTACGGGTCCTAGACAACACATATTTCCTCATTCAGGCGACCGTAGAATGGTACGGGTCCTGGAAAATGAATCCCTGTTTAGGCAACCGTAGAATGGTACGGGTCCTAGACAAAACCTTTCTGCCGTACTGGGCGACCGTAGAATGGTACGGGTCCTAGGAAAGCAGCATCTTCACAAAGTCATGTTACTATTCTAGGCGACCGTAGAATGGTACAGGTCTTGGACAGGTAACACCCACTACCTCGAATTACTCTATCCTCCTCGAAGGTAAGTTATTCCAAGTAGGTTCATCTATCATTTGCATTAGTATTTCCATGCATCATATAAATTGCATTCAAAAATTGAATTCATTTTCCAAACAAAAAAATCATTCATTGCATGTGCATGATCATAATTTAGGTCTCAATTTATCTTTGAAGGCAACCTCTGCAAGCTCACCTTCAAAGAGGGGAAGCTGTTGACACCTAAATTTTTGGGCTGATATATAAAAAAATAAAAAAAACACACATAGCATTTAGTTTAGAAACATTTTATTTTCAATTTGTTTTATTTTAGACTGTCGGTGAAGGGAAGATTTTTCACATATCCCATTAAGATTTTTAACATATCCCATTAAGATTTTTCACATATACTATTTTGCACGAAAATGAATTTTTTTTTGGATAGAATATGTGGAAAATAAAAAAGGGAATATTGTGCGAGGTGGGTATATTTCAATGATATATTTAGGGGTATCATGCGCGAACAAAAAGGAAAAAATATATACCACAAAGATATATTTTTTAGACCTATATAATACCTCGCGTACAATAGAATAGGGGGTTCTTTCCGTTGGGTAAAAAAATGCACAAAGAAAGAGCAAAAAGGTGAAAAAGTGAGTTGAGAGAGAAAAAGTAAAAAAAAAAGAGGAAAAAAAAAGCCCCCCCTTGCGCGACTGTTCATCTTCCCCACAAGGGGGGCCTTCGCCGGCCCTGTCTCGTGCCGAACCCGCCGTCGCCATCGCCGATCTCCGTCCGCGAGCGCTCGAGCCGCCAGTCTCTACCCTCGAGCCCTGACGACCTGCGCCGCCCTGACGCCGAGCCCTCGGAGCCTCGACGACATGCCGCCGCCTGCTTTGGCTGCGACCCGCCGCCAACGCCTCGACGCCAGCTGCCTTCTCCGTGAAGCCGTGACCCGGCGCCGGTCCACGACGCTGCCGCCGCTCCCTCTGGTCTCGCCGCGTTCCGCCTTAGCCGAAGACTACCGCACCTGCAGATCTGAGGTCCCCGTGGTAGCCACGATCCGATCTTTGCAGCCTGCGTGACCGACGCCATACTCGAAGCCCCCGCTCCGCCCACGACGCTGCTCACCGGTTTCGCCGTGCCGCCCGCATCGCCCGTGTCGATCCCGGCTCCTGCCGCCGTGCCGTCGTCACGCCGTCTCGCCGTCGAACCTCGCCGGAACCCTAGCCGGCGATTCCCCCTCGCCGGAGCCCTAAAACCAGCGGCCAAGATATCTCTTTTTTCTTTTTTTTTTTCAAAAAAAAAAGAGAAAAATTTTATTAGGTATTTTTGCTTTACTTTATTAGGCAAGTTTAGGTTTTTATTTTTTATTTTTTTATCATCTCTTTATAAGTTGTTTTTTTTTTTGTTGAAATACCTATCTATGCATAATTGAAAATCCCAATATATTACATGAGTCGCAACCGCGCCAGGATTTTTGATTTTATCTATAAGGCTTTAGATGAAATAATTAATCAAGTGAGAATTAAATTGATATTTTGATCTTTAAGGCTTAAGATTAATTTATCAATTTTACTAGCGAAATATTATCCCTTGATCTGAATGATATGTGATATCTTTTTTTTTTTTTGGGTAATTTTGAATGGACTTGATTGCTTTATTTATCTTGAGATATGTCCGAGTTAGAATATTGCATGTTTTAGGGTTATTTGCATATTTAGGCTACATATTCTATTGTCATGAATTTTCGAAATAAAAAAAGTCAAATCAATTAATTTAGGTTGCTAGTTTTTTTTTTTTTAAACTTGAATTGCATGTTAAATTTTAATTTTGGGAAAAAGGAAAAGCCACAAAAAATCATCATGCATATGTCATGTAAAATTAGGGGGCATATTTGCACGTCATGGCATATTAGGGTTAAATTGCACTTAGTTTAATTTTAGATAATATTTTTCTTAATTTATTATAAGTTTAGGCATTTTCTTAAATAGATTGCATTTTAGGATTATTTGGGTTAAGATAATATTTTAGTTTAAATTAGGATTTAGCTCAACCTAATTCCTAATACAAATTGAATAGGATCTTAATCTAATTAGATAATTTTCACATTTTTCTAATTTCGAATTTCATAAAAAATAAAAAATGTCATGTGCATGTCATTAGGATTAGATTCATGAAATGTGTGCCATTTAGTATTTTTGCTAGGTCAATTTAATTAGAAATTGCATGTCATTAGAATTAGGCCATTTAGTTAATTTTGCATTGCATTTTGCATGATTTTCATTAATCAAGCAAAAACAAAAAATAAATAAATTGCGTGTTAATTAGAAATCATATCTAGGGTTGTTGATGTGGATTCTAATTTAACATTGTAGATGCTTTCGTTGCTTCGAGATAAGTTTTGCATTTTATTCATTGTTTATCTAGGTGTTAAATTGGTGGATTACGCACCCGCATGATCACCTCACATGTTAGGGAAATAAATTTAAAATCAATCCAAACTGCTTGCCAAAAATTTTTCAAAATAAAAAGAATGGTACCGAAAGGGCATTAGAAAAGGCTAATGTAACCAAGTCCCCGTACCCAAAGTCTCTGGTTCGTAGAAGTAAAATAATCCTCCCATTATTTTACTTGGGTTTCTAATCGACCCACCAAGAATAGATTAGTGGCGACTCCTAATTGAAAATTATTTGCATGTTAAAAACTTGAACATTAAGTCGCGAATTGGTATGGGCTTGGGAGAGCCCGAGTTAAGTCTAGGCTTAACAATCCATTAGCCAAACCCTAGGTGGTTCACCCCCCGAAAAATTTGGTCGCGACAATGTTTAATTGTGAGCGATCTTTTTTATTAAAAAATCAATAATAGCCCAATAGATCATTTAGTAAATTTATTGTACAAACTAGTCGTAATTAATATAATATTTTTCTAAAATAAAATCCCATGATGTTGGCCTAGCGAGGTAGAATTCAACTGGTGCGTAGGAATCGGACGTATAGAACAAATTGGATATTTATGGAGACGCAGATCCCTGGAGTGCCATAACTTGGTAGAAAGGGAAACTTAAGTGCCATAACTTACGAAAGGTACACTTAAGTGCCAAAATCGGAGCAAAATGGATCACTTGAGTGCCAATCCGGCCAAATTGCATACGTGGCATTTTTCAGGCGGCGAGTGCAAAACGACGCCGTTTTGACTTATTTGACGTGGCCAAATAATGCAAAAACGGCATCGTTTTTGGCGACGTGGTAAAAAAAATTATATAAAAATTAATTAAACTTCATTTAAAATTAAATTTAGTTAAAATATTAAAAAATAATTTTAAAATTAAATTTAGTTAAAATATTAAAAAATAATTTTAATATTAAATTTAGTTAAAATATAAAAAAATAATTTTAAAATTAAATTTAGTTAAAATATTAAAAAAAAATAATTTTAAAATTAGAAAAATTAAAAAAAAAGGGGGGGCGGTGGCTGAGGGCTCAGCCCTTGGCCACCACCGCCACCTGTTTTTTATTTTAATTTTTCTAAAATTTTTCAATTTTTTAAAATTTTAAATTATTATTTTTAATATTTTAACTAAATTTAATTTTAAAATTATCATTTTTTAATATTTTAACTAAATTTAATTTTAAAATTATTATATTTTCATATTTTAACTAAATTTAATTTTAAAATTATTATTTTTTCATATTTTAACGAAATTTAATTTTAAAATTATTATTTTTTAATATTTTAACGAAATTTAATTTTAATTTTATTATTTTTTCATATTTTCACTAAATTTAATTTTAAATTAAATTAAATTAATTTTAATATTATTTTTTTACCACGTCAGCCCAAAACGACGCCGTTTTTGCATTATTTGGCCACGTCGTGTTCAAAACGATGCCGTTTTTGCATTATTTGGCCACGTCGGTGTGCAAAACGGCGTCGTTTGCACTCGCTAAATCGGAAAAATGCCATGTCAGTGTTTTGGCCAGACTTTGGCTGGAGTGGCATTTAAGTGATCCGTTTTTCTTCGAATGTGGCATTTAAGTGTACCCTTCGTAAGTTATGGCACTTAAGTGTCCTTTGTCTTAAGTTATGGCACTTGAAAGGTTCTTTTGCCGATTTCTATGTCATGAAAAAGGAGTGGCGCAGATTTGAGCTGTGGAAAGACACTTCTGTCATGTTGATGTCATTGTCAGTGGACTAGGTCAAGAATGTTCGCGCTTACGTAACATAAAAATTAAAAATCGTCCTAAAATATCTTGGGGAGACTTCTATTTGGTGGAGTTGGACCAGTCACCTTATTTACCAATTTAATTATTAGAAGATGGAATTCCATTCATTATCTTCGGTTGAAAAAATGTCAATTAATGTTAATTTTCTAATTGATTGGTTATATTTTTGTTTAATAATTAAGGAGTGGGCACATATGTGAATCATGCCCATGACACAGATTCAATAATTCTGTAAAATAATGAAAGTGCGAAAATTCTTGGTCTAATCATGCTAGAGCCAGTTTCTTACAGAGAGAGAGTAAGGAAACCATCATCCTAAGTAATTGGTAGATTTTTAAAAGATTTTTTTTTGTATTAACTCTAACCCTTAACGGCTCAAGTATAAACTCAAAGTCATAGAGCTTTCCTTCTCTCTCACGTACTTAGTTGGATATATGATGGTGTACGTTATATAAATTCTTCTTTACAATAGTGATCGAAGTTACATATGATCTAGAAAAAAATATATTTTCACATTGAGTGTGGGATTACAAGCTTTTTGGTTGGTTGCTGCTATGAGGAAAAATCGATGTCAAGGTGTTTTGAATTTTTAAAGATGAACCTTACACATTATAATAGTGTGCCTAAATAAGGATGAAGTCCTTTTCTGTAAAATGAAAAAGAAAAAACAGACAATATTTTCCTCTAACCTTGATAGGAGTCCTCCCGCCACATGTCTAATTGATGAATTATAAATTGTGAAAGTTAATGGTAAATATTAAATCAAAATAAAATGCATGCGATGTCTATATTTATAAACTCATCAATTAGAGATATGGTTGGAAGTCAATGGGAGTTTCTTCGGACATGGCAAAAAGAAAAACATTGACATGAAATTTCACACATATGAATTTCTTACTCAAATCGTAAGCGACAATGATTTCACAAGGGAAAATCGAGGTGATGTCACACACTCGAATAATTGTATTTTCACAATCACAGTCAAACTCGTGAAAATGGGTCCCACAAATTGATGTATCTGCCATTTCGCCTAGTGCGAAAGGTCAATTCTCAATTACCTTCTTTGTAGGGATCAAGAATTGTTCAGATGAGTACTTGCCTCCAAGACGTGGCCTGGCTAGTGGCCGGGGATTTCATTGCCATTAGGAGCTCTGACACCTAGATCCCATACTTTGATGACTTTAATCGGTGTTTAATTTAGGCGGAGCTAGAGGACCTGAGGTATGTTGGCTTTCGCTTCACTTGGTCTACTTCATCCGGGGTTAACCGGAAGGCTAGAAAGATTGATCGTGTGCTGGTTAATGCTAAGTGGAGCCTCGACTTCTCTTACTCGGAAGTGTCTTTTCTGACTCTAAGCATTTCTGACCATTCGCCTATGGTGGTTAAAGTATTACATCCAGTTCATCGAAGAAAGCCTTTCAAATTCTTTGAGTTCTGGACTAAGCACCCGTCCTTCCATGATATTGTTTCACAAGTTTGGGAGAGCCCGGGTGAAGGGGTACCTATGTATAGGTTGGTAAGCAAGCTTAAGGCCCTGAAAGGCCGTTTAAAGCAACTCAACAGAGATTCTTTCTCTAACATCTCCGAGAGGTTTGCTGCAACTAGGAGTGCATTCAGGCTAGCTCAGATAGGCCTTCAGTAGGACCCGACCAACAAACTTCTTGCGAGTCAGAGAAGACTCATAGGAGGACTTTCGTGGAATTGAGGAGTCAAGAAGAGTCATTTTTCAGGCAAAAATTTAGAGTCAAGTAGCTCGAGGAAAGTGATAGGAATACCAAGTACTTTCACCATTCCGTCGTTAGTAGACAACTGAGGAACAGGATTCTTTCGGTGCTTGATACATCGGGCAATATGGTCACCATGCCGACCTTAGTGCAGCGCACTTTTGTCTCTCACTTTCAGGAGCTCCTCGCGCCGTACATTCTGCCCTGCATACCCTCCTTACTGGACATTCAACAGGTTATTCGATACCCTCTCAACAAGGAGCAAGTTTCCTTTCTCTCACGCCCCTTCTCTGATGAGTCATGATACTTTATTCTCCCTAGCTGGTGGGAATGCTCCTGGACCGGATGGGTTTGGTGTAGAGTTTTTCAAGAGCAATTGGGATCTGGTAGGGCCTTCGGTCATTGAAGCGGTGAAGGATTTCTTTACCTCGGGGAGATTTCTTAGGGAGATCAACAACACCATCCTAGTTTTGATCCCGAAAGTATCCAATGCGACTTCGGTCAACGATTACAAAGCCTATTGCCTGTTGTAATACTATTTACAAATGTATTAACAAGGTGTTAGCTAATCGTTTGGCTGCAAATCTTCAAGATATTATCAGCCATTCTCAAAATGCCTTCTTCGAGGGTGGCGAATCAGAGACAATATTCTCCTTGTCCAAGAGTTATTTGCTGGTTTCCATCTCCTTCCGCATGTTCCTAAGTGTGCGGTCAAGGTGGATTTTCAGAAAACTTATAATACGGTGGATTGGGACTTTCTTGAGCTGGTTCTTCGTGCGTTTGGCTTTCAGGACTAGTTTATACGGCTAATCATGTTATGTGTACGCACTTCTAAATTCTCCATTTCCTTAAATGGGGAACTACACGGGTTTTTCTCTAGCACTGAGGCCTTCGTCAAGGGGATCTCATGTCTCCCTACCTATTCACCTTGGTCATGGAGGTCTTCTCCGAGATCCTTAGTGCTCGTGCTACGCAACCAGGGTTCAACTTTTTTTTCTGGAGATGCAAGGCTATGAGGTTATCTCACCTGTTCTTTGCGGACAATGTCTTTCTTTTTTGCCGAGATGATATGGCCTTGATTTCTCTCATGAAGGAAGGTTTGGACACCTTCTCAGCATGGAGTGGCCTAAAGCCAAACAATAATAAAAGTGAGATCTTTCTTGATGGAGGGTCGGATGAGCTGCAGAATGAGATTCTTCTTGCCCTTGATTTCCTTGAAGGGAAGCTGCCGGTGCGTTACCTGGGAGTCCCTATCATCTCCTTGCGGCTCGGCAAGGCGGACTATGTGTCCCTAGTTGATCGTATAATGACCAGGGTCCAATCCTGGACTCAGCGCTTCCTTTCCTTTGCTGATCGTCTTTAGCTAATAAGGTCAGTCCTTCCTGCGATCCAAGCTTATTGGGCAAGTGTATTTACTATCCCTATTGCAATTTTGGACCGCATTGAATAGATCTTCAGACAATTTCTCTGGAAAGGCCCGGGCCTTGGAAAGGGTGGGCTGAAAGTTTCGTGGGAGGATGTGTGCCTTCCAAAGGATGAAGGTGGGCTTGGCATTCATAGGTTGAAGGATTGTAACAAGACAGCGATGCTGAAGCACATTTAGATCCTATTTACGGACAAGGAATCCTTATGGTGCAAGTGGATCCATTCGACCATCCTGAAAACAAAGAGTTTCTAGGTGGTTAAGAAGCCTACTTTTTGCTCTTGGGCTTGGAAGAGAATCTTCCATCTCAGATTTGAAGTCCGACTCTCCTTCCTCTAGAGGTTAGGGGATGGCCAATCAGTTTCCTTCTAGTTTGATCACCGGCACCCGAGAGGCCCCCTAAATCTTATATTCTTGGATTCGATGATTTATAACTATGGTTTATCCAGGCATGCTATGGTGGTTGATTTGTTTTCACCGTCTAGGCAGTACATGAAGACATTGTTAGAATCTTGGAGCAGCCCCTTCCTATCTTATCTCATATGCCAGATCATTTTACTTGGCTAGAAAGCTCTTTCGATTTATTCTCGGTCGGTTCGGCATGGCATGTTGTCAGAACAAAGAAGGCTAGGGTTGATTGGGCCTCCTTCATCTGGAACAGTGCTATCACTCCAAGATATCAATTCAATCTCGGCTTATTATCAAGAACCGTCTTCCTACCCAGGCCTTGCTTTTGTCATACGGTAGGATTGGGGAAGCGGTGTGTGCTTTTTGCAAGATGACGCCAAATTCCATCGATCATCTGTTTTTTGGATGTCGCAGTACAACCAGCTTTGCTTTCTTTTGGGCGACTAGGTGCAACCTTCCTTTGCACAACAGAACCTAGCCAGAGAATCTTCGGTGGGCGTTGAAGTTTCTATCTGGTAAGAATTTCTATAGTTCCATTGCCCGATTTTCCTTTGGTGCTCTTTGCCACTTTATTTGGAAGTTTAGGAATGACATCTTGTTTAGAGACCATATTTTGGCGGTTCCTAAAAAAGTAAAGAATCATCTCCTTAAAGTTGTTAAGGACAAGGCTTTAACGTTCAGAATTGTTGAAGATAACCCGAGAAATAGGAGACTTCAACGCAACTGGGGGATAGATCCTTGCATCTTCTCTTCTACCCCTGCGGATCCTTAGTAGTCCTTGGTGTGAAGTTAGGGCCGTTTTGGAAGGTTCGAGGCCACTAACCTCTCAGTGGTTCTGCTGCTTAGTAGTCTAGCTCTATTCTCTTCGTTGTTGACTGTGGATCGCTGGGATGCTTGCTGTTTGTGGAGGGCGTCTTGCCGGCCTAGTGGCTCCTTGGTGGTTCCTGTTGTTGCTTTAGTTTGTGCGGCTATGCCAGCCTTTTTTTGTTTGCCGCTACTTTGTTTAGCGGCTGTCTTTTGCATTCGGCTCCCTTCCACTCATTTTGACTTGTTGTCTTATTGAGTGCAAGTTTTGTGGAGCCGGATCTTTTGTAAATTGTTGGTTTAAGCTCAATATATTATTACATTCACCAAAAAAAAAAAATTTAAGGAAAAATTGGGTTGTGGAAAGGAAATCAATTGAGTCCACTGATTTCGCTCAGCCCCAAAATTAGGAAAAGGTCAAGAATTGATGGGTCGGGTCAAATCCCGTAGTGCCCCCAACCCATTCCATAATTCACATCTTTTTGTACGTTCTTCTTCACGGGTTCTTGGAAAAGACATTGCTTATATTTTCTTTTGTCTCGGGCAAAATAAAACATGAAATCACATTTCCCACCATTTAAAATAATGTGTAGTGATAGTTTTAATGTTCTTGTTGCATACAAGCGACAACGTCACATGTCTATGCGCATCACGCAACATTATATAACGCGTTTATGTGTATTTAAGCAATTTATATGAAAATTTGGCGGATGATTCGTACAAATAGTCCCCTTCAGATGCCATTGGAAATACTTCCAAGGTGAATTGAGTTAAAGGATGTGAACTAGTTTGTTCAACTCAAAAAAAGACGAAACGAGAAATTACTACATGATATTATTACTGTGAACATGCAATAGAATTAATACACATATAACGCACTAATTTTTGGATGTGGGACTTTTCAGTACAGCTTACACTTGCATTCAATCGTTACTGTATTGGTTACTCATGAACTAGCACTGAATAAATAAATACACGCGTGCAAGTTTCAACACACCGCTCTCGCGAACATATAATTACTTCATTGTAGAGTAGTTTGCAATTATCGTGATCCTTTTTCTAAGAGCATTGTAACTTGTAGATCAGGGTTATGAATTAGAACAATGGTGTAATTGATGGGCATGAATTTCTTTTATAAGCGTTAAATTACCTATGTATGCACAAGCACCAATTATTTAACATCCATACTATAAAGTATAGGACAAGAATTTATTCAGGTCATTTATTACCGAAAGCAATAGCAAATCATTCTTCGAATATGTAGTAATTTGCAGGGCATGCGGTGGCAACTCTTGTCCAAGATAGACTTTCTGTGGATTTTGGTACCTGTGCCACTAATTTACACCCCAGCTTTGTAATCTTGCCCGATCAAATGACCATATAAATTTCCGTATTATCTAAACCCGAATAACGACTTTCTTCCTTGTTTGAATCATGACCCTTTGTTTGGCAGACCGAGGAGTAGTTGGTAACTTGTTTCTCCTTATTGAAAGAACAATATTTTTCCCTTCTTAATCCTCATTATTTAAATTTGAATGAAAACTTTCTTTCCTCATCTGAATCATAATACTCTGTTTGGTACCCGAAGCATCCAGAACTCGAGGATCAGTTGATAACTCTCTTTGGGAGCTACCCTCTGATAGGGAGATTCCACTTGATCTTGTGTTAACCTAGTGTTGAACCTCTCGTTGAATATTCCTTTATCTTTCTCCTTCCTTCAATCTTTTCAAGATTATAATTATTACTCACATATTCCACGTCCACCAAATTAGCTGTAGGATGATCCAAATCTTCATTACCAACCTCAATCCGGCTCCCATCATCATCCGCATTTCTAACCACATATACAACCACATTACTAGCCACATGTGCAACCCTTTCCACATTGACATTATCTAGACCTTCCATTTCCTTTGAGTTCCCCCCAATCTCAACATTTTTCTATCATCATCACCATAAATATCAATTAGGTCAATGATTTCACAATGTAGATGATGATATATGAAATCAATCACTGCAAAGTTATCTCTTAACAACCTAAGACCATCTTTGAAAGTATTATTTGTAGGAACTCTGTAACAGAGTTTATCAATTTTACACCAAACTGTAGGATGCAAATTGCACAATCCCAAGATCTCCATAACCAGAATAAGAGCATGCATAATTGAGTAAAAAGATTAACGCACCTGTTTTGGGATCCATCGAACATAAAGCGGAAGCATAAAAGGGACTACCCATCATCAAGGGGATCCACGCATCAAATCCTTCTCCTCTATTGCCCTCCGTATCACTGGCTCAATGAAGCGGCCCCCCTCACGTTTAGAGTTAGGTAAACGCCCCTTATGTGAGGATACATGTGAGAATTAGGGTTAGAGGAGAGACCTGAGCACTATTTATAGAGTCTCCAGCCAGGCCCCCTCATTATGGGCCAGGCTCAACTCGACCCACACTAGCCAACCCCATATTAGACTAATTAAGAAACCTTCTATCTCACCTTAGACCAAACCCCGTAAAACGGTAACCGTTGAACGGTAAATTACAATATCAATTAATGTAGTCCACATTAGGAAAACTCTTACATTCTCCCACTTGGACTATATTAATTGAAATCGTACTGTATGTGCACACTTTGGTCTAGAGATAATTCTTAATAGTCAATCCTATCCTATAAAGTCTTAAACATCGAATCATGGCGGTAACTGCATGTATACACACATAGCCTTCCATGGTCACGAATGTTCTCAACTTTATTGATATGGATTCAATATGGTAGTATGGCAAATAGATAATATCTCTCATAGAGAGATCCCATTTATCAGTCACCATTCTCTTACTTTAAGTGTCACAAAAATTTGTGCCACGAGAGAATGTCCATTCTCTGACCTTAAGCGTCACAAAAAACTTGTGCCACTAGAGAATGTCTTTATGGTTCCAATGAACCCACATATGCCTTGTCCTTACGGTTAACCTTTCTTTATGTATAACAAGGCATATGCACAAGGCTAATAACCGGATGCCCCTAGCCTTCACTCAATGTTTATACAATACCTTGAGACTTTATCAATATGTATTCAACATAATAACAACACATTCAAAAATATTTTATTGAATGCAAAAGTTGATACATATCCAATCGTTACTAAATATAACAAATACAAATGCGAACTTTATCAGAGTAAAGCCAAAATAACTCCCACTAAACAATAGCATCTCATGATGCTCCTAGGCTTATGCTAATAACATGTCGCTCAAATACACATGGGCATAGGCCTTTAGTTACTAGATTTGCAACCATATCATCTGTGAAAATATATTATATTATAACGTCACCTTTCTGTACCGTTTCTTTTTTGTCAAAAATTTTGACCGACATATATATGACCCCTTGAGACCTCTGTAGTTAATAAATAATACTACAAATTTATTATCTCAATACAGCTGTATGGGTCATTTCATAAAATTAAAAACGGTCAACTTCTTAATGAGATTTCGGAGTCTAATAACCCAAGTAACAGTCTAAAAGATTGTTACAAACTCTACTTCCATAGTAGAAGATGACATAAAACTTTATTTACTGCACTTCCTACTAACATAAATATATATTCTATTATTGATCTCATGTCATCATAACAGCCAGCAAAATTTACATATAAATACCCTATTAACTGCAAGAACTGAACATGTCTGTAAATTAACATATAATCTCTTGTCCTCTTTAAGTACCTTAAAACTTTCTTGGCAGCAACCCAGTGATCGTGTCCTGGATATAATTGATATCTGCCTAGAAGTCCAGTCACAAAGACGATATTTAGTCTAGTGAAAATTCGAGCATACATTATACTTTTAAATGCACTGACACAAGGTACACCTTTTATTAGATTTTCTCAATATCTAAATAAGGACAATGTAATGGATTCAATCCATCACCCTTAACAACAGGAGCAATTCCTAGCTTGTAATGATGTATATTGAATATTTCTAATATACAATCAGCAAATGTCCTCCGAGAAAATCTAATATAATATGGCAAAAATAATCCTTACAGACCTTAGTATAAAGGATATAAGATGTCTCAAGGTCACAACTTGTAAGCAAAATATCATGTACATAGAGTATGAGGAAAAATAAATTTCCTCCCACTTTGACCTTGCAGTATATTGAATTACTTTGTTTCCAATTGAACAAAATAACAACACTATGAAACTTTAATAATATTGTTTGGAAACTTGCTTAAGACCATGAATTAAAACTTTTTAGTCTACACACAAGTTTATTTGAATCATCTGCTGCAAAATCTTCCAGTTGCACTATATAGATTTTGTATTTATTTTGGCGTAACTCCATATCAAAATAAACTATTAATGCCACGTTCACTCTGAAAGAATCTTTAAAAGATACTGTAAAGAAATAATTATTTATTCACTATAAACTATCCACCCCTCTTTCAGAGTGAAAACTTTATCATATTTTATGGCATCTAATCACATACTTGATTAAGAACAAGAAATGACATTTATATATATGTCGCTAAATCAACCATGTAGTGGATATTGTAATCATGCTCTCACAAATAGACTATGTAGTCTAATGGTATAACGATTATCTTTCCCTAACAAATCTCCTAAGTAAAGCTACAACCACTTCATTCTACACTTGAGAGGCTTAAGAAATTTCATTATAAACTATATCAAAAATAGTACCTTGAACCTCAACAAGTTTAGACTATGGTACAGGAGATTCCACAATTATCTGTATAGGCAAAGACAAAGACATAGTAACTTTCATCATACTATTATCTTTAATAGTCTAAGTGCAGCTATCCTCTACAATTACGTCGATCTTTAGAAACTTTACTGTATGTGATTCCATAATTCTTATACCTTCATTAGAGTCATAAAAACAATACCCCTTTGAACAATCTGAGTAAGATGCAAAATAATTTCGAGTGGATCTAAATTCCAACACACTTAATATTGGATTAGATAACCTCACTTCTACATAACACCTCTAAATTTAATATGATTCAAGTAATTTATGTCTAGTCCATAACTCAAAAGAAGTTTATGAAACAACTTTGGTAACTAAACACATTTTGTATGTAAAAAAGTTGCTTTCATAATATCAGTCCACAGAAGACCAGATAAATTAGTCTTATTAATCATATTCATCACCATGTTCATTATGGTGCTTCATGCCTTTTGGCCAAATCTTATTGTCAAGATTTTTAGGAATAGTAATTAAATTACCACCCTAGAATTTATCAAATATTTGACAAATGACCCTTTAAGCTATTCCACATTGTCATACTTGCCAAAATACTCATTGTCACTGTTAAGCCTGACAACCTTTAAGACTAATTATGACCAATTTATTCTTTATCTCGGCCGTTTTCCTTAAATAGAAAACTTTTGGAAACAACCTTTTAACCATATACGAGATGTATATGTCATTAGGACTTAAACACAATTTTTGCAGATGTGTCCTAATTTTGATATCGGACAAGACATAATTTCAAGCAACTAAGGCTTCCATCATCTTATAGCAGTGCAGTCCGTAGGCAAACCACTTTTCAAGTGTTCCAGAATGGAACGCTTCATGGACAGTAAGCAAATTCTATTGCTCTTTTCTCAAGCAACAAATCATATGTTAACAACTTAAAAGTTGAAACAGTAAAAACCTCAATAATAGTGGAGTTATTAATTACATAAAATGTGACTAAAATAACAAGCAATATATAATTAGCATCATGTGAGCACTGTGTAACTTGATGTACAAGTACACATCTAGAGAGTTACACGCATAATCATATAACCACATTTTGGCAGAATACATGACATGCAATTGTACACTTCCCACATAATAGCAGTTATGAGAATATATTCCAATCTTCGTGAATTTATCACCTTTGGGCATATGAACCACTAGGATCAGTCACTCCTCCACTACACCATCATGTATCCCTCTATGAACTAATACACAATCACCTCCTTTGGGAGTACGACTATGCATTAGATCAGGAGACATCCCAATCAATATACGAGACTGAAATTTCTCAAATCCAATCAAGCGTGCCACTTTGGCGGTCACTACTCAATTAAATCATTGAAACTCTTTCATACCGGGGATATAAACCTTATTGCTCACATAACAAGCAATGTGTGTAATTTGCACTATGTGAGAATTGTGTAACTTGAGGTATAAGTACACATCCAGAGAGTTACATGCAAACTCATATAATCACCTTTGGGCAGAATACATGACATGCAATTGTACACTCCCCACATGATAGCGGTTATGAGAATATATTCCAATCTTCGTGAATTCATCACTTTAGGGCATATGAACCACTAGGATCAGTCACTCCTCCACCACACCATCATGTATCCCTCCATGAACTAATACACAATCACCTCCTTTGGAAGTATGGCTACGTATTAGACCAGGAGACATCCCAATCAATATACGAGACCGAAATTTCTCAAATCCAATCAAGCGTGCCCACTTTGGCGGTCACTACTCAATTGAATCCTTGAAACTCTCTCATATTAGGGATATAAACCTTACTACTCACATACCCCATATACATGTGATTTTGACTTTAGTGATAGGGGCAGTAAATCACCAAAATCACATATCATGCTAATTACACTGCTTTATTCACTAATAAAAATTAATCAAACATATGTATATGTATAAATATATCTATATATATATGATCTGAAAGACAAACTCCAATGAGATCATAGATCACAGTAACATAAGAAACTTCTCATAACATAGAAGAAAAAATCTCTTGTGCATCCCAATTACTGATTACTAGAACAAATGCCGATCTAAAGAATCCCTCACAAGTTAACATCAATAGCAATACATGGTACTCCAGATTGACAAGCTTGATAGCTGATCAACTATTGCTCATGAGTTTCATAAGGCAAAACATGACTCCAAGGCCAATAGCTGATTTATTAGCCAATTTTAAGTAACAAATTATCATTGCATCAACCAGTGGTCTATAAATTGAGTCAAAACACAAAACCAAATATATAAACTATAACAATAGATACTATTGCTCTGTGTAAATACTGTCACACTTCTTAACCATAAAAAAATATTCAACTTGATGGACATTAACCAGCAACCATATGAGTTTAGGTACAATATGCATTACCCACATTCAGCAGATATGTTAATCAGTACAATCAGTTTGGTCACGAGTTCTTAAGACATCCATCATTCAAAGATTACCAGCGTGTCAAGGAGTATGCCTGAGCAACAAAAGTTTCATAACATTTACTGCTTCTCATCACCTCAATACATAGTTCAAATACTATCCCATACTAATTGTATCTCATTAAGCCAGTTTCAATTTATAATAAAGTTTGATTTTATTAATGAATCACACATTCATAATGTTTATATGATAACATACTAGTAACCCATAATTTGTATTTCCAAAATCACAGAAAATACAAGAAAAAAATGCAAAAATACACTAAAAAATACACGTATTTAGGGCTTTGTATGTATTTTCACATCCATAAAATCATCAAACGTGTAAAATAAATACACCACGACATAGAGAATGAAGATACGAGTCCATCACCGCCGGCCACGCGCTGAACGGACGCTCCACGGCGCCCGCACGGGCCGCTTGTGTGCGCGGCGGGTGGAGCTCATGCACGAGCCGCGCCCGCGCGTGGGAGTGCGTGAGGGCACGTGACCGCGCGTGAGGCGCGTCTCCGACACCCTGGCGGCGCGTGGCCTTGCGTGGGGGCGCGTGAGGCCTCCCCCGGCGACGCACCGCCAACCATCTTGCTCGTCTCGTCGAGCCCAGTCCGAATTTGTGATTTAATTTTATTTTTATTGAACAAAAAATCTCGAAAATCACAAATTAGGGCAAAAACTTTATGCGTTCAAGTTCTAGGGTTATGGTTGCTCTGATACCACATGTAGGATGCAAATTGCGCAATCCCAAGATCTCCATAACCATAACAAGAACATGCATAATTGAGTAGAAAGATTAACGCACCTGTTTTGGGATCTATCGAACATAAAGCGGAAGCAGAAAAGGAATTACCCACTCATCAAGGGGATCCACGCATCAAATCATTCTCCTCTATTGCCCTCCGTATCACTGGCTCAATGAGGCAGCCCCCCTCACGTTTAGCGTTAGGTAAACGCCCCTTATGTGAGGATACATGTGAGAATTAGGGTTAGAGGAGAGACTTGAGCACTATTTATAGAGTTTCCAGCCAGGCCCCCTCATTATGCGACAGGCTCAACTCGGCCCACACTAGCCAACCCCATATTAGACTAATTAAGAAACCTTCTATCTCACCTTAGACCAAATCCCGTAAAATGGTAACCGTTAAACGGTAAATTACAATATCAATTAATGTAGTCCACATTAGGAAAACTCTTACACAAACCTCTGTCACAATAGGGTCAGTAATATGAAAGAGTGAACCCTAACCTAGGTCTATTTCGATAACATTGTCTCTTTCACTTCCGCATTCAAAGGACCAGAGAAAACTATAACAGAGACATTGTGGTACTGGTCGGCCATTAGACCTGCAAAGGACCAAAACTATGTGATAAACACCTTTTTATAATTCGCATAAACAAACCAAGTGGTCCCAAAAAATTGAAGATTCTGGCCATACAAAAACACCAATTTTCGGAAGATCCTAAATGCAGTACGTCTGGATTCCAAAGTCAAATGCAGCATTGACAATGGAGTGAACGCTTGATGCGCATTATGTGAAGGAACCTTCGTTCCCTCCAATGTCCTCACTTTTTTTTCCTCTAAATGTTGATTCGCTGCATGTAGGGATCGCGCGAAGAAGATGACCGGGGCATCCTATTTGGAGATGCAATTACGAGAAAATGCCGTTTTGAAATGTTATAGGGACAAAATAACATCGTTTTAATATATCATGGACGACATAGTTAAATAAACCACCACATAATAGAGAGAAAATTAATAAATAAAATCATGTCATGTCATCCTTTTCTATCCATCAATTTGGACGGAGCTAAGGCAAGAACTTAATTGCACCAGTATTACAAGTTTTAGGATTATATTGCACTATCCAAAAGTTCTAGTACACAGTTACACTTCTGTGACAAGTTTTATGAATTTTGATGCACTTTTCCTAGATATTTATTGCACTATTACATTCTCTTACTCAAGGGCACATATATCATTTACGTACAAATATTTGCTTTCCTCTCGATTTATTCCTCTTTTTAGACAAAGTAATTCTTAATTCTTTCACATAATTTCTGTGTTTCCCTCTTGCAAACAATTAGCAGAAATACATTCCTTCAAGAATTCTATCCTTGCTCCATATTTCCGTACCTCTTGAAATATATTTTAAACCCCAAACGCCGACAGTCTGCAAGACTTTGGTCATGTGGGAGGCTTCCTCCCTTGTCCCAATTGACGAGTCTTCTACGCAATTTAAAGTAGCTGTCGCGGCACATCGGTCGTCCTATAGGGTGACCCATCTGGGAATTGAGTGCACATGGAAGAAAAACGCTTCCGCTTTTGTTTCTTTCTTTCTACGTCTCTATTCGCTGACTCGACTAACAACAGTTCCTTTTCCCATTGACTCTACTGCCAGATGGCGTACTGCTATGATAATTGCATGTGCAGTGAAGTTGCTCATCGAGGGTTTCAATTTGTGGTGTATGATCCCAGCAACAGCATTTGCCCTAAAATTAATATGTCGCCTGATGCGACTCATTATTTCACTTTGGACTACAAAGGGAAGAGAATTTCTATATAAGAATAATCTCACTTGGGGTGGTATAATTCGAAAGGAAGGAAGGGATCTCAATAATGATGAGAAAAGAACAGAGACGATATACAGAAATTGAGTTGATATGGTGTTTGGATATTGGTGAGGGAAAAGAAAGGAAAAGAACGCGGACACAAATATCTTTGTTATGTATCTAGAAATAGACGTAGAAGGTATAAGTGAGAAAAAAGAATAAATTTGTTTGTTAATATACAAATTCTTTCTTATTTGGAGAGATTCAAAGAATTTGAAAATGTTCATAATATTGGCTTTATCAATCCCTTCTAATCATGGGAGGTTTTGAGCTAGTTTCGCTCTCTCCTCTCTCTTTAGTTTGTATTTTATTGTTTTTTTTTTTACCTTTTATTCTCTCTCGATTTAGATTTGTGAGCTCCCTTTTCCCGATCTAGTTCTTGATTTAAGAGGTTGAACTCTCTGATCTAACTCTAGATTTGGCAGTTTAATAAATATACTTTTGGGGATTCGATACTCTTCTACTTTGTTTGTGTACAAGTTCTCTACTTTCAGCTTCAATGATGATCGCAAGAGTTTTGACGTCTCGTTGAATCATGAAGATTTGTTCCTCCATATGTTAGATCTGTGTTTGTTCAACCTATTTTGGTTGTCTCCGTATGGTGGTGTTGTAGAGAAAGCCAAACTTAGGTGCACACCGCCAACTGGCAACGTTGTGGTTATTGGAGAAAGAATTTATGGCATGTGCTCATCACTAACAAAGACACGGAATCCAATGATCAGTCACCGATTATTTTGCTTGATAGATCCATTCTTGTTGAACAAGTGTGTGCTTAACTTTGTTGATGCTCCGTTGATCTTCCTTGTTTACTGGATTTGGCTTTTCTTTTTAGTATTCTTGCTCTATCTCGATTTGCTTTGTCATCAAAACTACGTACTTATTATTTATCTTTTGAACAATAAATATAAATTTCTTTAGACAAAAAGAAAAAATCCCTTCTAACCTCTTATAATATTTTCTGTGTCTCTTTCCGTCCATTAAAATAAGATTAGATACACTTTTAAAAATTATCTTCTGTCCTAATTTCTCCTAACAAACGCTAATGATTAGAAGAGAGGAATGATCGTAATTATTGGAAGAATAATCAAAGGATTGTATTGGTTTTATCTCATGATCCGTAATCTAGAGTACTAGTCTTGCCATTTTTTTTTTTATTTCAAATTTTGAGTATTAGGGACTATGATGTTGGTCTTAAAACCGTTTCAAACAATTCATAATAAATTTCCTGCACAATAAATTTAATTTACATTTTATATTTACAAGGAACAAGTTGAGGTGTTAAAATATATTTCAAATTTACGCCCATTTAACCAAATCCAATCCTTAAAAGAAAAGTAGAAAGTGGACTTTGGTACGTGATCTTGGTAGAAGTACATAAAGAGAACATCTTCTGTTATAAAAGTCATATTTTAAACTCAAACTCTACAATATCAATGTTCGATGAAAAAAAACATAATTTGCGATCTGGTTGAAGATTTGTATTGATTATAATTGATAGGGGTTGTGGTTATTTTAGGACTAGAAAGATTAGAAGAATTTATTTACTTTTTTATTGAGTCTTCTTGTATAATATATACATCCTTGTAATAGATACATAAATGAATGAAGTGAATACATTTTTTTCCTCTCCATACAACTTCCCACATTTTCCTTTTGCTTGGATTCATGACATGGTATCAGAGCATCTTCGGATCCTGGCATAGCTTCCGCACTTCTCTCTGAATTGCCTCCGCTTCTATTCTATTTCTTGTTGTTGCGACACTTGCAAAACAAAACAGCCTCTGGCAGGAATTCTTCCTTGAGCCTTCATTCTTTGCCAAGAAAAAAAACCAATATGCAGAACAGAGTTGTTGCAGAATTTTTTTTAGAAAAGTCATCATCATGACAAACCCACATACACTTACCTCAGCTTCCGGTGATCAGTTTGTAGGAGAAACGACGCCACAAGCTTCACAGATCCAAGAATCCTCGATGATTGTTACTGTGTCCGAGGAGCAGATCCAGCCGCAGAGTCAAATTTAGCGTGCGCAATGGGCACCTGCTCCGGCTCAGTTCAATTTGGGGCAGCCCTATTCGGGCCAACCTTACCAATGGGTACCATATCCTTGGTACTATGGGCTGGGCCCAAATACATCATTGCCGGGATATCGAAATGGTGTGCAGACTGATGGAGGCCCACCAACCAGCAACGGGCGAGCACAACCACTAGCTCACAGCGAGACGGGAGGATCGGCCGAGCCGCGTATGGGAACGAATCCCTACCCGGGTTTGTTTTTTTCCAATGCGGAGTCATACAACCGGATCTAGCGGATCGGGTTTAGGAGCAAATCCCTACCCGAATCCGCCGCCAGGGTTTCTCCCTTACCAAATCTTCGCTGCAGCGGCCGACCGGAGCCCGGCGACCCTCTTTTCACAACTAATGCCGACGGACCAGAATTGAAGCTTGTTGCTCAGCAGTTAACCGGACGAGTTGGTCGCGCGAGTTTTGGCGCGCACTGGTAACGAAAGATAAATAGGGTTTTATTGACGGAACGGTTCCGATTCCGTTCGACAAGCGAATGGCGCGACTTTGGAAGAAATGCAATCAACTAGTCAGAACATGGATCGGAAATTGCATCACTTATGAGGTCGCGGCCGGTCTTCCCCCCACAGAGGACTCGAAACAAATGTGGGAAAACATCAAGGAGATGTACGGAAAATTAGATCAAGTCAAAAAATTTTCTTTGACGCGACGGATCTCGGATTTAAAGCAAGGAAACATGACTGTTGCTGCGATTTTTAATAAACTTTCGGGTCTGTGGAATGAACTGGAAGCGACCGAAGAGAAGTTCGACTGGCCGGAACCGATTTACAGCAGTACAAAAAGATGTGGGATAGGGAGAAAGCAACAAGATTTCTCCTCATATTGAATGAATCTTACCTTTCGTTTCGATCGCAGATTTTAACCATGGAGCCAATACCAAGACTTGGTTGCATCTACCAGCTTGCTATCGAAGAGGAAAGCCAACAGAGAGCAACATATCACGGGAAGGATGGTGAGAGCATGGCTTTGGTGGCGAAGGTTTTCTCTCGCCGCTACAGAGAGCCACGAGAGGAAGAGAGGATTGCATACTCAATCTAGGGTTTCATGAAGAAAACCCTAGAGGATATCATAAAGCGACGGATGGCCATGATTTCTTCGATCGATCGGATGGTTCCCGATCAATCTTTGGAGCCGTTGGATCCGACGGCTCACGGAGTGGCGGGACGATTGAATCCAACGGTCCAAGTGGCACAAATATGTATGGGTCAGATGGCCCACGCAGCCATTTTTTTCGCTGGACTCGACGGCCCACGAGGCCATTTTCTCACGGCATCCAACAGCCCATATGGGGGAACGACGGCCCATGCCGTAAACAGGCCTTCCTCAGTCACAAAAAACAACAACCAAAAAGGAAAGGGTAAGCTATATTGTGAATATTGTAAACGCCCACACCACACGATTGAAAATTGCTGGAAACTACATGGTAAACATGGCAAAAAAGAAAAGGGGAAGTTTTTAATTATTTTTCAGGTGTCGGGTAAATCAGCAGACAAGTCAATTACTCATGGGAAATATCAGGAGCTGATGGAAGCTCTAAAGAAATTAGATGCTTCTAACAAGGCAGGGAGTTTCACAGGTATTTCTTATTGTCTGATGAACTCGATTTCGAAAAATGCATGGATTATTGATACAGGAGCTAGTGACCACATTGTCTGCAATCCAAAATTCTTTTCCAACATCGAGAAATTATCCTTTCCTATATCAGTACAACTCCCGAATGGAAACACCACACATGTTGGAATGACTGGCACTGTGAATCTTAGTCCACTCATCACTCTTAAAAATGTCATTTATGTTCCTACTTTCCATTTTAATCTCATATCAGTCTTTCGAGCTTGTGAAGAAAATTCCTATCATGTCTCTTTTGACTCTGATAAATGTCTATTTCAGGCCCTTTCAACTGGCAAACTGATGGGCTTGGGTAGAATCTGTCAAGGACTGTATTTTTGGATCAATCTTCCAAGCAATTTTAAATTATCTTTTGTTGCATTCAATAAACCATTGTGTAACATAGTTGCCAATGACAAAAAATTTTTTCATCACCAAAGATTGGGTCACACTACTTCTTGCCCTTGTCCTCAATGTCCCATTTGCCCTTTGACAAAACAAACTCATGCCCCTTTCCAAAACAGTAACACTTGAGTAGACGGCATTTTTTCCTTAATTCATGCTGATGTCTGGGGATCATATCACACATTGAATCATGATGGTTCACAATTTTTTCTTACAATCGTGGATGATTTCTCACGTGCCGCCTGGGTTTTCCTCATACAATCAAAAGGTCAAGTTCTTTCTCACCTTAGAATCTTCCTTTCCTTATCCAAAACTCAGTTTGGAAAATCAGTTTGTCGCATCCGCACTGATAACAGAAGAGAATTCTTCAATGGTGAATGTACTTCATTTCTTTCCTCAAATGGAATTTTGCATGAAAGTACTTGCACTTATACTCCACAGCAAAATGGAGTTGTTGAGCGAAAACACCGTCATCTCTTAGAAGTGGCGCGCGCTCTTAAATTCCAGGCATCTATACCAGAAAATTTTTAGGGAGATTGTGTGGTCACTGCAGCATACCCGATAAATCGTATGCCATCATGTATTCTAGAAAGCAAAACTCCATTTGAATTATTGTATGGAAGGAAACCAGATCTGAGTTATCTTCGAGTGTTTGGCTGTCTCTATTATGTGACTACAGTAGGCCCCCGGGATAAAATGGGCCCTCGTGCTCGCCAGTGCATTTTCATGGGATATCCCAACTTAAAGAAGGGTTATTGAGTTTATGAACAGTGTACCGAGGAATTTTTTATCAACATGGATGTGGTTTTTCATGAAGATATTTTTCCTTTCCGAGATACCACTTCTATGTCTGCAGATGATATGGGAACTAATCATCGATTCTTGTCGGAAGAAGATCTATCTTCTGGAGAGTCGTATCTTATTACCTCTCCTCCAAAACATCAAATAGTGGATACAGATCGCCTTCACCATCCGATGAGCTCTCTACTGAAAATTCAGTTGAGCAACATCTCATGGAACAGGGAACTTTGGAGACAAATTCCATACAACCTACAAGTATTGAAGAATCATCTTTGGAGGTGCTAGATGAGCCACCGTAAATATTTGGTCGAATCACTCGCCCACTAGCTTGGACCAAAGATTATGTATGTTCTTCATCAATATCGTCAAGTACTCGTTATCCTATCTCCTCGCATGTGTCTTTTGACCGATTGTCATCAGATCATTTATGTTGCATTAGCCAAATTTCTGCGGAAAGAGAGCCTTCTAGTTATAATGAGGTTGTGCATGATCAACGTTGGCAAAAGGCAATGGAGGTAGAACTTAAAGCCCTGATTGACAATCACACTTGGGATATCATGTCGTTACCTCCTCATCGCAAGCCCATTGGATTGGATGATAAATGATGGTCTATGGAAAGATATAAGGCCCGGTTGGTGGCCAAGGGCTTCACATAGTGAGAAGGTTTTGGCTACCATGAAACCTTTTCTTCGGTAGCCAAGGATGTCACAGTTCGTTCTTTCTTATCGATTGCTGCTCTTCGCAACTGGTCACTGCATCAAATGGATGTCCATAGTGCCTTTCTACATGGTGACTTGGAAGAAGAAATTTACATGGATCTTCCATAAGGATTACGGAGACAGGGGAAGTCTAAGGTATGTCGTCTCCGCAAATCTCTTTATGGATTGAAACAGGCTTCTCGACAGTGGTACGCCAAGTTCACTACTGCACTTACGGGAGCCGGGTTCAAGCAGTCCAAGCATGATTATGCTTTATTCACTTGGGCAAAAGGTACGTCGTCCATTTACTTGATGATTTATGTGGACGACATACTTATCATGGGAAATAATGATTCCACTGTAAAGAAGCTTAAAGAGTATCTACATTCCTCTTTTCACATCAAAGATTTAGGGTCACCTAAATATTTTCTTGGAATAGAGATAGCTCGTTTTGATCAAGGGATTTCCCTTAGTCAACGAAAATTTGCGATGGAGATTATATTAGAAGCGGGATTATCAGGGTGCAAACTAGCAATTATTCCCATTGAACAGAATGCCAAGTTGACCAGTGTTGATTATGATGTTGGGATATCTTTCTCTGATGATCTATTATTGAAGGATCTGACAAGTTATCAGAGACTTGTTGGAAAACTTATTTACCTCACCATGACTAGGCCAGACATTTGCTATGCAGTACAGACTCTTAGCTAGTTCAAGCACAGTCCAAAGCAATCACACATGAATGCAGCCCTAAAGGTGGTGAAATACCTGAAGAAATGTCCAGGACTAGGGATGCTCCTCTCTAGAAAGTGCAATATGGAGATGACAGCCTATTGCGATGCGGACTATGCTACATGTCCTATGAGCAGGAGATCTATCACTGGTTTTTGTATCAAGTTTGGGGAAACATTACTTTCATGGAAGACAAAGAAGCAATCCATTGTATTATTTGTTGGGAAAATATGCTTCGAATTGGGTAGAACAATGAAGACGGATCTTTAGAGTACTCGAGTCAGACTTTGAGGCGTGATATCACTTTCTTTAAGGATTTATTTGCCCCACAAAGTTGCTAATGGTCACTGGCAAAAATCCTCCAGGATACAACAAAGTCTCAAAATCGAGAATACTAGATAGCAATTCTAGTATTTCTCCAGGGTCTCTCTAGGAAACAATCGAAAAATTGGCTGCAGTTTTTCAGAAAGAAGACTCGAAAAATGACCACCACTTCTTCAGAAAATTGACGAGTATATATATGAAAATAGTCTTGCAACTCTTCGTGAAAATTGCCAAAGAATGAACAGACATGTCCTTTAGAAAATTGTTCGGATAAACAAATGCGACTCTTCGGAAAAACTCGAAAACCGAACAATTGCAACCCTTCGGGAAAAGTTGCATACCGAATAATTTTTCCAAAGGTTGTCTTGAAAAGACACAAACAAAATTCGGAATAATAATATTTTTTTTAATCGAAAATTCTCAAAATAAAAGGCAACCTTTGAATTGAATAAAAAAAAATTAATAACATAAAAATAAATAAAAAATAAAGGAATTAGTGCTAATTAAACCGCGGGCGCGCAAAGTGCTAAGTGCGCCAAATAATTGCGCCAAAATCGCGCAATTATTCGCGCACCCGCACGCGGGTATGGTGGGGTCTAGCCCCACCCAATCATTCCTTTAAATATACAAAGGAAAGCCCACATTTATAAACTGGTTTACTTTTTCTCACCTTTCCCATGTGGGACAAGGTAAAAAACACTTTCTTTTTGTTTTAACAAACAAAACTCCAACATTGTTATCATCAGCAGAAGCTGAATATCGATCTATGGCAAAGATTGTTTGTGAGGTGGTATGGCTACGAGGCTTACTTCTGGACCTTGGGATACAAGTTAAGGGTCCGACATTGCTCTTTTGTGATAATGATTCAACACTCAAGCCTGTAGCAAATCACGTACTACATGAGAGGAAAAAACATATAGAAGTTGATTGCCATTTTACTCGAGAGAAGATCAAAGAAGGCATCATCGAAACGAGAGGGATCAAAACCACGGAGCAGCCTACAGATATATTCACTAAACCTCTTTGTCAGAGACAGCATAAATATCTTCTAAACAAGCTGGGCGTCTTGGATATATACAAGCCACCAGCTTGAGGGGGAGTGTTGAAATAAGATATGATTGAAGATCTAGGATTTGATTGAAGATTTGTATTGATTATAATTGATAGGGATTGTGGTTATTTTAGGACTAAAAAGATTAGAGGAATTTATTTACTTTTTTTATTGAGTGTTCTTGTATAATATATACATCCTTGTAACAGATACAGAAATGAATGAAGTGAATACATTTTTTCCTCTCCGTACAACTTCCCACATTTTCCTTTTGCTCGGATTCGTGACACTATCGGTTTGTTCTGTCATTGGTTTGATTGAATAAAAATTGGCTTGCCAAACAAATATGCAAGAAACTTCTTTACCAAAAAAAAAAAAAACAAATATGCAAGAAACTTAATATTTATATATTTTCGTAGTTTATATTTCCAATATCAAACGAGAAAGGACAAGCACCTCCATATATCCATAACAATTAATTAAAACCAAACAGCGCCAGGACATGTGGCATGTTGTTCTGGCTATTCTTGTCTTTTCACATGAAGTGTAAGGCAACTATTTGTGAGCATCCTTAACTTCCAACATTCTACGAGTCTGGATCTGATCCCAAGCCGATGAAGCCAGATAACTCCTTACTAATCTAGAGGAACAATTAAAACACAGGCATGTGATGATAAAAAAAAACCATGACAAACACAAAAATTAAAGTGGAGGGCACGCTGAGCTCCTGTTTTTCAAGGCTACCGTGGATATGGCTCAGTCATAGAGGCCTCGTTTTTCGAGTTCAGGTTCGATTTGCTGCTTGATCTCTCAATCTCAGATACCCTCGAATTGTAATCCTGCATGGATGACATATCAGATTCTATGCCACCATGCATAAAAAATGCAGGTCTCGAGGGCACTTGGAGAGTGACTGAGTGGCTGTTAAGCATGAGAAGGACTGATGCCATTGTTGGCCGGCGAGCTACGTTTTCTTGGACACATAGTAGACCAATGTGGATGCACCTCTCAATTTCGATACTCGAACCAGAAGTTATAGGGGGATCGATAATGTTTGATATTGATCCTTCCTTCCAATTCTTCCAAACCTAGAAACATTTGACAAACATTGAGCAAATTGATCTCTAGAATATTATCCGAAATGGGAAGGTATGTTCTTATACTCACATAGCTTATAAGGACCTCTGAGTCATCGCCCATACGAAAAAGATTGTTCCTCTGACCACTGACAATCTCCAAAACCAGCACTCCGAAACTAAACACATCTGACTTGACTGAGAAGTTTCCGTGCATCACATACTCTGGTGCCATATATCCGTTGTGCATCACAATAAGTCCATTATATTAGCTCCATAGTATGCCTTTGTTCTTTTAGTAAGCATTAACTCTAGGATGTTGATGCACTTACTAGGTCCCCACGATTCGGTTTGTCTCGGCTTGAGTTTGGTTCAAATCGAACAGCCTCGCCATACCAAAATCCGATATCTTAGGATTCATATCTGAGTCCAATAAAATGTTACTGGCTTTGAGGTCTCGGTGGATGATACGAAGTCGAGAGTCTTCATGTAGGTAAAGCAGCCCTCGAGCGACACCCATTATTATCTTGTGACGCTTATCCCAAAAGAGATTTGCACGTTTCACAGGATCTACATTTTGGCAAAATCACATTCCATAAGATGTCCCTTATTCAATTCGTGAGGATCTAATATCATGAATGAAACCCAAGAAACATACCGATTATGATCTGATCAAGGCTCGAATTGGGCAGAAATTCGTAAATGAGAAGTCGTTCAACTCCTTCTAGACAGAAACCTAAGAGCCTAACTAAGTTCCTATGTTGAAGCCTAGCTAGTAACATGACCTCGTTCTTGAATTCTACTTCACCTTGGCTGGAATTACTGGACAGTCGTTTCACTGCGATGTCCAGTCCGTTGGAGAGCTGGCCCTAAATTTTCATCAAAGTAGGTCCATGTGAGTATTGATTGGTACATTGAAGCATTTCAAAGAGAATCAGATTGATGTCATCTGTGACCATTTTGTTTCTTAAATTCTGAATACAAGAGACTGGAGGATGCTTTGTTAATTATTACCATGTAAACAGCACCAAAACCGCCATGTCCAAGCTTTCGGGAATCAGAGAAGTTATCTGTTGCTGCTCTGATAGTGCCGAAATCAAATTGCAGTGACTCCACCGTGCTAATTTCATCCTCAACTTCACCTAGAGAAAGCATCATTTTCTTTTCATGGTTTTCTTAATGAAAGTTTCACAAACTTTTAGCATATATAATTGCACCAGCATTCAACTTGCTATTTTGGCCTGCATAATCAGCCAATGGTAACTATGGACAATGAGAAATGTGTACATGGACATGTACGAGCAGTACGCATGAAAGGTAAAGATGGAAGTATCAATTCCATGTTTCGAAATTCTCAACCCGTGCAGCTCTTGCTATTTTTCTGGTGCAAACGCCGTAGTAATTGGTCAACTTCATTATTTTCGTGATCTTTTTAACCTCCTATCAGTTGATGTTCCAATGCCAAAATGCAAAAACTCACCTTCAATTCTTTCTCCGCGCTGCTGCTTCTTCCTTTTCTCTATCAAGAGTATGAGAATGCCAATAACAAGTCCTGCAGAAAAACTTGTGGCGGCCGCAATGATCACGGTCCTCGTCGAATTGCCCTTTCCACCTGCAAGAGCAATTTTTTTATCATTGCTCACTGATTACTAAGTAATACACTGGAGAAATTATTAGAGCGGCAATCTGAATGCGGAAACGAAACGCATGTTGCAAACATATAACAAGAAGACAGTAGGCACCACAGGTTACGATGTGAAATATACATCACGCCATTCTTCGATAACTCAAGGTAAAGTTATTCGGATTTCTTGATTTCGTCAAGCAAAGATTCTTTCACTGTTAAAAAAAACTTTCTGCGTTGATGTGAAACATCAAATTGGTGGTGACTGAATAATGAGAAGCAACGAACATCTGCTATTATTAAATTTAATATCTCATGTGACAGCTTGAGAGCTATGATTGTCATAAGTTGTGATTCAATGGAGTGACTAGGATAGTTGACTATTAGCCAAGATAAAGACATGGACTCATACCTACTTTTGCTGACTAAATGGACCGAACCATACCTTCTATTTAGCAAAAAAGCAAATATCCAACGCGGACAAACAATATTGTGTGGTCTATAGATCATTTATCGATCCAAAAAGAAGTTGCATGGTAAATAGAGCATGTAGATTTAGCTCATTTGAACGATTAACGGTGTGAATCTCAAGTGGAATCCACATAATTGATAATTCAGATGATCACAATCCACTTGGATTGTAGAAAAAGAAAAACGCAAATCCCGTATACCTAACTCCAAAACAAGAGCCAATGTACCTGGTGGTGGAGGCGGTGGTGGAAGTGGCTCGCCGATGGTGTTGAAGAACTGATAATCGGTCTCATACCGGAACTGGCAACTCGGCGCCATGTAATTCACTCCTATCCTCCCGGCACAGCAGTCCGTGAGCCTCCCGATGACTTTCACCAGGCAATCAATGCATAGCTGCTCCGTCAAGTCCGGTGTGCACTGCACCATTGCATAGATCACGTCGAACCCTGCTGAGGTGTTCCCTGTCGCATACTTCCTCAGTGAGCCGCCGCCCGCAGCCTCACCCCGCAGACTACCCAGCAGGGTCCTCAGTGCCGCGTTGTACGAGTCCGGGCTCGAGACGTTATTCAAGTTGTACAGCGGGTAGTCGGGGTCGACAACAACTGCGCCAAAGATTGAGGCGTTTGAGTACCGAAGGGTGCAGTTCTCGCTGTAGAGCACTGCCTCCTTCTGGAGGGGGCAGAGGCGCCGGATGTCAGAGGCCGAGGCATCGAGGCAGGCACGGCAGCTCTCGCTGGTGAGGTCACCACGGCAGGAGCCAATGACATAGATGGTTTGGGAGGCGCCGGAGACGGCGGAGGAGGCGTTGAAGAAGCCGTACTTGAGGGGCAAGGAGTTGGTGGTGGATATGGAGGAGAGGAGGGTGGCTAGGGTGGTTTGGTAGGTGCTGTTGGCGGTGAAGTTGCCGGTGGTGGCACAGGCCGCGTGTGGCAAGAGATCTTGGGCGTTAATGGCGGAAGCAAACACGAGAAGAAGCAAGAGACGGAGACTTGGAGAATTCATTTTCCTTAGGTTCTTTTTTTATTTGGGTGTTTCGGGTCTTTCTTTGATTGATGTCGAAAGGCATACTTTGTGGAAATCTATTTCGTCCACAACTTCTACTCTTGCTTGAGGGCGGTGGCGTGTGAATTTTCATACTGAAAATTGTGGAAATCTATTTCGTCCACAACTTCTACTCTTGCTTGAGGGCGGTGGCGTGTGAATTTTCAAACTGAAGATTGTGGAAATCTATTTCGTCCACAACTTTTACTATTGCACGAGGGATGTGGCGTGTTGAATTTTCATACTGATTAATTCATTGAATCTTTCTATTTCTTTGCTAGAAAATCAGTGATTACCAAAAGGGTTAATATCATGAAAAAATCCAAATCGGTATACTTGTGACAAATTTATCAAAAACTAATTTTTCAACCATAAAAAATCTCAAATTAGTATACCTATAACAAATTTACCTTCTATTGATTTCTGTTAAATTTTACCGTCAAATTTTTGAGTTGAATGGTATGTGACAATTGACGAATGTACCAACTTTAGGTTTTATTCTCTATTTGTCATAAGTTTACCAGTTTTTTATTTTTTGTAGTGTTAATCTAATTTAACTAAAATTAGCGGGGGTAAATTTATCATAAATATGCCGGTTTATGATTTTGACGATTAAAAAATTAGTTTGAGGTAAATTTATCATATATATCAATATTAATTTACTATTTTTGGTAGTTAAACATTAGTTTATGGTAAATTTGTTACAAACATACCGATTTGAAATCGGTATTAACCATTAAAAGAATAGAGGTTAGATAGAATATAATTTTTTGATAAAAGTATTATTCAATCGGTTAATTCCATAAATAGTGTGAAGAAGGTGATCAATATGGTGCCAAAAGAATTGTTGAAACATTGTACATGGGAGTGGCTACTGAGTCAAGCAGCGCTAGACCCAGCGCATAATTGTACCGTGCTAGCCCATGGATCCGGGCTCAGGTAAGGTTGGCTCAAACCCTTTTTCAAAATAATATAAAAATATTAATTCTTTATAAAGAGAAATTTTGAAAAAAAAAGTGTTGAATTTGTGAATTGTGATTTCAATGATAACTGTGAGAATGGAAATACAATAACATCTAGGATAATTAAGACATTGCATAATACATTTAAACATGATATACTAATATGCTGATACTATTTAAAATTTGATTGGACATAGCTACACTTCGCCGCTTGACTCGGTGCTACCCACACGCTCCTCTTGATGGCAATTGTGCTCCTTGTGCCATCACAAATGGCCGGTCCCGTTGTTTGGATTATATGCAAAAGTTTGCTGAAAATGTTTGAACAATTACCATTTGCTGATACTACCTCCTCTCGGTCGATTATCCAACTTGAGTACATTAGACGTTCACACTGGCCATATGTTATTTGTTTGGATTGGTAATGTGAAGAGTGTAAGAATTTTTGAACTTACGAATGTCGATTTACAAGAGGTTTGTGAATAGTGCTTCGTGGAATATGTAATACAAAGTTGTTGCTCTAGTTACACGCCAATTGGTAATATGTATTTTTAATTTTTTTTTTTTGGTTATAGTTGTTGATTTTTATTTTTTTTGGTTGAAGTTATAGTCATTGGTTCAACAGCTAGAAAATGTAGCCATTTTGTCGCGAGCTTTTTTTTTTTTTTCGTTTTATAACATAAGATATAATTCACGTAGTTATTGAGGAAAATTAATGAAGATACTTATTCTATTAAACGCGAATAAGTACATCTTCCAATGAGGAATAAAAATTACATGTATGAGTGCCCCAATAAAGATTAAAAATGAACTACACCCAAGAATGGCTAATTTATTCGGTGGATTGGCGTTGTGCCCTCACCAAGATTCAGATCATAAAGTGCGTCGTTGTCCTCTTCTTTGCATTGGGCATCTTTAATGGAGTCAATTTTTGCGATCAATCATGCTTGCAGATAGCTATTTCTGTATTTTTGTAGTCAAGCTACAACTATCTCTTTCATAATCCGCTGACTAGCACTGAACATGAACTATGGTACCATTCCCCGTGAGGTTAGCAAGTCATGAGTCATGGTGAGAAGTATCGAGAAACATGGAGCTTCGCTCTGCCACCACTTTAGAATATCAATGTTGTCTTCTCCAACTCTTTCAATGTACTTGGAGTAGGTCGTTGTGAAGTACATCTTGACCTTATTTGTAAATGACGACGAGACGAAGAGCTAGTGAAAGCCAGTGGCTTGTTCTTCTTTTTACAAAGCAATGGCCATAAGACTTCTACGCAATGCTTAAAGCCGGCGCTATCTCCAGCCATGGGTGGAGTTCATCTTATCAAATTGATAGGCATATGCATCATACACATTTAGGAGCCAATTCCTCATCGTCTCCAATAGCTACTCCACTCGGATTTCATTGCCTAGCCCCATATTTTCGAAGTATGGGCCAATTAGCGTTTCGAATTCCTCCAATTTAAATCTTGAATGCCAAACAATGGGCACAAAAAACAGGTGGAAAGTTCTCATACCATTTAAGGGATTTTGCCTTTGTGCTACTTCATTGAAAAAGATATCACCCTCCTGTTTGCTAATTCAATTGACATCATGTACGAAAAGAAAATGGGCAGTTGCTTGATAAAATCGCTGAACATAAGGCATCTGTCTCATCGTTAAAAACCTGCGAGAAGTCCCCAAGGATTTCGACAACCTTCCAATCTTATTGTGTAGGTTGCGAGCGATGACATTTATACTCCGAGTGATGTACAGTGTTTATATATCCATCTACTTGCATGCCTTGTTGAACATCTTATATGCTGAATTTTTACCTCATTTTCACGCGCAGTCTAATACGTGATGATGTGTCATAAGTTTATTCATCATCCTTGCATTACCTATCGTGCTGGTATTACATAAAAAGACTAGTGGTGTTGCCCATGCTTTACATGGATTATTGTGAAACTCAATTATGTTATAGATAAACCTAATATATGGATGTTGATTCAATCATAAATCTATTAATTCGGACCACGTGAAGCAATTGACTTGATTGGTCACATGGTATTATGATTAAAGAGTCAAAGTTATGATAAATTACACATATATTTGACTTACATATTTTTAGATTCTCTCTCTCTATATATATATATATATTGTGGCGGTGCATTGAATGTATTTAATGTACAAAAGATAGTTGCACTAATATTTATTAGATTGTTAAGTACATCTAGCATTATTCTTTCTTAACGATTGACTTGAGTTTAGAGAACCTTCCAACTTATCAACTACCAACAATTTGGAAAAGCATTTTTACGGGTGTTGTCATTAGCCTTTCCTTTCTCGTTTGGTAATCGTCTTTATGTTGAAAACTCGTGCTTGAACGAATCAAAGCGGTGTTCCAAAAGTGAAGCATGGATTTTGGTCAAAATCAACATTCAATAGTAACATCAACTAATAAAATTTAATATTAAAATAGTTTATTATACACTTGATCCAACACGGTAGCCTTAATATCATTTTTTTAACTTCCATAGAGTTTTACGGGCAAGTGCTCAAAATCTACGAGAGTACGAGTTTGAGCAAGCATATATTATTTTAAAAAGATTTATAGTTTAGCGTGTGCATTATAAGCTATACTTTCAATTGATTACTTGAGTCCATGACTTTTAAAAAATTATTTAGTTGAATACCATAACTTTTCAATGGGAGAATAATAATAAAAGTCATAAACATATTACAATTGTACCAATTTAGTCATAAACTTTTTTTTGGCCAACTTAGTCCTAAAACCTTTTACAATTATACTAATTCAGTCCATCCGACCAAATTTAACCAGCCGGTGCTGACGTGGACGCCACTCGACACCGTTCCTCTGACGGATGTCGAAGTGGCAATTTTTTAATGGCCCTCACCCAGTGGCTGGTGAGCCCCATCGGAGCCTTGCTGGCCACTGCTAGGGAGAAGAAGCCAAAGAAGAAGAAGAGAAAAAAGAAAAGGAAAAGGAAAAAGAAAATGTAAAGGAAAAAGGAAAATAAAAAATTAATAAAAAATTCGAAAAAATGTAAAATATTATTAAAAATTGCCACTCCAATGTTTGTCGGACGACCGGTGCCGGTGGGTGTCCATGTCAGCATCGTCTAGATAAATTTGGATGGATGAATTGAATTGACACAATTATAAATGGTTTAGGATTGAATTGACAAAAAAAAATTATGATTAAATTGGCATAAGTTTAGGACTTTTCAGTAATTCTCCCACTTTTCAATCAATCACTTGAGTGCCATAACTTTTAAAGAATGTTCAACACAAGTGCCATGCCATGTCGGATTTCCGGCATCATGGTGCACAATTCTTCAAATTTACAGTACTTAAGTTATTGATTGAAAAATAAAGACAATTTAGATGAACGTTCTTTAGATGAACGTTGTATAAAAGTTACGATGCCTATGGTGTTCTTTCCCTTGTGCACGATCTGTTCTACCGGATATCAACTTTTTCCTTTCCTCTCAAACTGTTAATGATTTTTTTACGTTAATTATCACGCCCACGTACGTATGGCTGGTGTCTTAGACATGAAGTTTGGCACAACCGTTGATCTTGACTTCTGTGATAAGACGTTTATCTTTACCTAACGCCGGTCCACTACGATACAATGTCGTCTTATGACCGCTGATAGAGAATTGGAGTAGATGAGGACGATAAAGGAAAGGGAACAATAGTCTTCAAAGTTGATTTATGACTCGTCCTCTCTGGAGGTCATGGTTGGATTTTGGTAATGCCTGGAGAGGAAAAAAGTAGTCGATGGAGATTGAAGTAGATAAGGACAATGAAGGATGAAGACCATCACAAGATCTTCGACTTTAGTTGGTAGATTTTTTCCAGCACAGGGCATGGTTCATGTCAAAAGCGCATTTCATAATCAAGAAATTAAATACATGTGAGAGAGAGAGAGAGGACAATGGTGAAGGCTGAAGAAGGGGGCGAGCTCCTCCATTGGCCATTAGCAAGGGCGGTCCAGCAAAAGCGGGCGGCGGGCGCTACCCCTCTGATGTAAGAAAATCAAGTTAGTTTGTGTCCTACACTTTGTTGGGAGAAGATACTAACAAATCAAATGGTTACGTAGTGTAAAGCAACCTGAAAAAAAAAAAAAAAAAAAAAAAAAAAAAAAAAAAAAAAAAAAAAAAAAAAAAAAAAAACTCATTAGGAAGATTAAATTACAGTCTTGGAAGAGAGAAAAGCGAACAAATTACTTGACTAGCTTGATTTGTACATTATGTTAGACGATGAAGCAGCGTGTGCGATCCTAAATTATATTTTTCAAAAGATTGACTCTTCAAAGCAACCTGCATAGATGAAATACTTGAATTTAACCGATTCGAGTGAGAAAAGAGTTTTCATTCCACATTTCCACTGCATATTCACCTATTAGATTTCTAATACTCAAAAGAATAAACTTATCTAAATAACAGCTCACATCGTCTTACTTCCAAACTCAGCTTCGGTCCTTTCGTAATAATATCATCTAGGATGTGGATCCGTCATGGAAACTTCGTTTATTGATGTCGGTGATGAGGGATGAACAAGTGAAGTCGACATTTCTCTACCACTGGCCTCTATCAGATATGCCGGCCGTGTCGACATTGGGAGGGTTGTGCTTTGGCTCCCGAGCGTTAAAACCACCGAAGCCATGGTAGGCTGTCTCCTTACGTTCTTTTGAACGCATAACAACGCAATGGGGATGTATCTTAGCATCTCGCTTGTTGAACTGCCATTTAACATCGGACCTATAAGGCAAAAAAGTGTTCCATTTTTCCAATTTTTCCATGCCTGCAGTGTAGAATCACAAGAGCAAGTAAAGGGGTATGTAATCACATGTGCACAGAGAGGTATTAGAGATTTTCACAATTTCGAACTCACATAGCTCAGTAGGTGCTCTCAATTCCCCGAATTGCTGAAGTATGAATTCATCTTGCCACTCATGATCTCTAATACCACTACACCAAAACTATACACATCAGTCTTCCCAGATATCTCTCCATGCTTTACATATTTAGGAGCCATATAACCACTGCATCACAGAAAACAAAAGGATCCAAGAATCATCAATCAGGATACAGAAACTGGTGCCCATTTTCATTATGTACTTTTTAGAAAGGTTGAAATAGACGACAAACGATTAGCAAAGTTCATTTAAGACTCACAAAGTTCCAGCGATTTGTGAGGTATTCTCTCTACTTTGGTCCAAAATGAATAACCTTGCTGCGCCAAAATCAAATATTTTAGGATTCATGTTCTCATCAAGCAGAACATTGCTAGGCTTTAGATCACAATGTATGATCTGAAGCTGTGACGCCTCGTGCAAATAAAAAAGTCCTCGAGCGATTCCTCTTATTATACTCATACGCCTCTCCCAAATTAACAATGTACGCTTGATTGAATCTGTAAAACAGCGATCATTTAGGTTCTTGACCATTCTGTGTATAATACAAAGTATCGCTAACGGGTTTCAGGCACGAATCTCTCCAATTGATACCTTGCTACCGAACAACTATCATGGAATTGGAAGTGACGAATTTGAACGTCCAAGTTCGTATCAGAAATGAATCCTTCAAAGGCTCGCATTGCATGCAAACTCGAGTAAGAAAAGTCTTTTCCCTTCTGGCCATTAGAGCGACCGCATTCCTGAACTGTTGTTGACTATGATTAGAACACCCTTGAAGCCTCTTGACAGCAATGGATTGTCCATTTTCAAGCTTGCCCTACAGTCAAATTTTCATTCAAAAGAAACAACGTTAATCTCCATGTGATGATGTAATTCCCAGACAACCCTTGAATAAATTTTCCAGCTACCTGATACACTTTTCCGAATCCCTCCTCTCCAAGCTTATTGGCTTCTGAAAAGAAATTTGTGGCAGTCCTGATCTCGCTTATTTTGAACTGTGAGGTTTTGGTGGTTTCGGCCCTGCCGTTTGCTGAAGAAAATGCAGAGCAATCAACGTGAGATCTCAATAATCCAATCAGAAAAAAAGGTTAGATATTTCTTGTTCTTAACATGCCATTTGGGCTTTCTCAATCATTTTAACAAAAATTTAGGATTGGTTTTAGTTCTGCGCCATCTCTGAGTAAGGGAATGTAAACCAAAATTGCATCATCATCCCTCCCACACTATTTAATCCTTATGCTAAGTTTGCTAAGAAGTCATTCAATAACAACTCAAATGAAGAACACTAAACAACCGATAAATCCACTAAACAGATGAGACCTTCCACGGATTACTTCTTCTCCTTCTAATAAAGCAACACGCAGATACAATAACCATCGTGAAGAGAACTGTCGAACCTACCCCAGCAATGACAATGCATAATGAGTTCGACATATTACCTGCCAATATCAAGCAACGTGTTTAATCCAATTTGACATTGAAACTCATCATTGCTAACATTGCAGATTCAAATGATTCTTTTCATAGCACGCACATCCAAACATTTGGCTCGACTACATGGAAATCGACAATTTCATGGGTATCTAATAAGGCTTTTTTTCCACATAGCAGGCACGGACTCTGGATAAGCATTGTAATTCATGTTTTAAATCACTAGTAACTGTCAAATTGAACCAACCACTGGTGACTGGGGCATCTGCAGGCGGAGGAGCAGGAGATGTCTCGGCGGCTGCAGTTGATGGCGGCAAAGATGTCGGGGATTGCCAGGATTGGACTCAAGAAATGGGTACAATTCCCATCAGAAAATGCAGCTTGGCTTGTAAATAGACCCGCCTAGTTTTCCATGGCAACATCCTTGATAATCATTAACGCATTCCCCTAGGCAACTCTGGCAATCACCCTGAGACAAATTGGGGCTGCACTGCAACGACGAGTACATGGTCTGGTTGTTTGGCAACACCGTGCTCCCTGCTGCAAATTTGAGGTCCAACGTCCCCATAGAAGCCCTTGCCGCCAGTTTCTCCGTCAAGTTCCTCCATATCCAATCGAACTGATCCTGATCCATCAGGATGTCGCTGGTGCGATAAAACTTTAATGTCAGAAACGTTTTCTTCATGCTGTACATTGGACTATCGGAGTAACGGATGAAGCAAGGAGGATTATATGTCCCCTTTGAGTATGCAGCTTTCTGGTTTGGACACTTAATTATCAAATCTACAGCAGTAGCGCTTATGCACCTGATGCAAGTGTCGTTTGAAGAGTCACCTCTGCAGAAACTGAGCATGTAAACGACGTCTGACCCATTCCCGACATTCCCAGTGTAGAACCCACCATTTGAAGTCATGACGCAAGGGAGAGAAGAGAGGACAAGCTCGCGGTTCTTGGAGTTGGAGTATCTGCTGGCAGCAGTGAAGTTGCCCGTGTTGTAGCAGTGTTCAGCATTGGATAGGTCGAACGCTAGGATGTGAAGACAGAGAAGGACAGTAGGAAGACGAAGAAAAAGGGGAGGGAATGAAGGAGGCTGTCCAGACATGGTGGTTGCAGGCTGATTCAGCTCCGTTGTTGAAGATGAGACGTAGTCGTTCACTATGGAGGTCATGGTTGGATGGCTGTAATGCCTGGAGAGAAAAAGTGGATGATAGAGATTGAAGTATGGCGGGGGCAACGTTTTTAGTTGTCGACTTTTTTCCCAACACAGGGCATGGTTCAAGTCAAAAGCGCGTTTTTAATCAAGAAATTATGCCAATGCCAAAGATGGTGCTTCATTGTGGTGGGGGCAACGTTGGCCAAGGGGTAGCTAGAAGAAATGTATGAAGCTCAAATGGTTTAATGCACAAATCTCTCCAGTCGATACACTAACTATCAGCGAAATGCAAGCAACAAATTTGAACGTCCAAGTTCGTACCAGAAATGAATCCGGTGCGAACTCGAGAATAAGAAAAGGGCAAAAGAGTTTGAGAAAGAGAGGATAAATATCTTATCATGACTAAAAAAATGTTTTCTAAGAGACAAAAGTTGTTCATGATACAAAGAGAAAAGGAAACAACCGCTTTACTACCAGTTTATTAGTGACTACAACCGCTCTCATCAAACAGTTCATGTAAAACTAAATAGTACTTCTGGACGCAACATCCACATAATTAGCTTGAGAAGCAGATGAAATCATGTCATGAATAGATGTTCATGTGCTTCATCGAGAGGAGAGTTCAGTGATCGACACTTCATTGACCGACAAAGGTGCGGAGCCTCTGGAATTTTGATCATGTCCTTGGTCATTTGCTATGATGTTCTTTGGTGGTTCCGTCCAGCTTCGGAGGAAAAAGGCAGGTTCTCGTGGCACTGGCAGACTAAGAGTTTGGCTGCTCAGCGCAAGAACTATGCTTGCCATGGTCGGTCTATCAGCCGGATCTTCCTGAACACATAGAAAGCCAATGTGTATGCATCTTAGCACTTGGCTTCTGGAATAAGATTCTCCCAATACCGGGTCCAAGATTTCCCAAGGCACATTGTCTCTCCAATGTTTCCAAGCCTAGAGCAGTTCAATTGGACACAACAAGTGAACCACAGAACAATATCGTTGCTTGTGAGCACAAAACAATTAAATCATTTAAAAAAAAAAAAAAAAAACTTACATAGCTTGCGAGAGCTTCACCTCCATCAGATTGGCAGTAGTAGTCATTCCTCTTGCCGCAAATGATCTCGAGGAGGAGGACGCCAAAGCTGTAAACATCGGACTTTTGAGAGAATTGCCCATGCATCGCATATTCCGGGGACATGTAACCACTGAAAACCACCACCAAAACCATAAATGTATGGATACCAGTCATCTATACTAATACCCTTATCAATTCTTAACCAGAAGAACCTAGTAGTAAACTTGGAAAAAAGCAAAACTTACTAGGTTCCTACGATTCTTCTAGTGTTTGCATTAGTTTGATCAACTCCGAAAATCCTTGCCATGCCAAAATCTGAAATCTTTGGGTTCATATTGTTGTCCAGCAAGACGTTGATAGCTTTTAAATCACGGTGAATGATTCGAAGCCGAGAATCTTCATGAAGATAGAGCATCCCTCGAGCGATGCCTGATATTATGTTGTAACGTCTTGGCCAGTCCAATTGTTTGCTTTTCTCAAGGTCTAAGTAGTGATTTAAGGATGTGAACGAGAGTAAGTATAATATAGGAAGTCTAGGAGTTAGATTTGAAATGACATATAAGATATGGTAAACAAGTATTCGCTCAATCATCTATATCGGACATTAACTTAAGAGCGAAGCATAAAGCCGGAACTCACCGAACACGAAGTAGTCGAGACTTTTGTTGGGCATAAACTCATATACCAGTAGCTTTTCCCCTTCTTCGAAGCAAAATCCAAGCAGTCTCACTAGATTCCGGTGTTGAAGCTTCGCGACCAACACAATCTCATTCTTAAATTCTTGGAGGCCTTGCCCTGAGCTTTGGGATAGCCTCTTCACAGCTATTTCTTGCCCGTTGGGAAGCCTACCCTGAAAAAAATTGTGAATGGTGATAAGATCTCACGAACTCTTCAAGTCATGTCCTTTATTTGTTATTTAAGGTTAATGACTTCCTGAACTTTTAAGCGATATTTAATGTTTGTTTACGTCGTCCACACAAGAGTGCCGAGAACACCTTTAATGATAACAAGTAAGCGCTGACCAGAGTCATTCTTATAGCTAGAGAGACAAAATTAGAAAATTTATCATCAAAATTCTTTAGAAAAAGAGAAAGATACAGCCAACTTCTTATACCCGATACACTTTCCCGAATCCCCCTTCTCCAAGCTTATTGCCTTCTGAAAAGGAATCTGTGGCAGCCCTGATCTCGCTTAGTTTGAATTGTAAGCTTTCAGCAGTTTTGACCTCGTCTTTTGCTGAAGAAAATGCAGAGCAATCAACATGAGATCTCCAGAATCCGATAAAAAAAAAAAAAAAGTTAAAATTTTATTGCTCTTAGCATGCCATTTGGGTTTTCGTAATTATTTAACGAAAACGTAGGATTGGTTTTAGATTCCGCACCATCTCTCAGTAGGCGAATATAAATCAAAATCACGCGGTCCTCCTTCCCACACTACTTAATCCTTATGCTAAGCTTGATAAGAAGTCAGTCAAACAGAACTAAGATGAATAACACAAAACTATTAATAAATCCACTAACCAGATGAGACCATCAATGGATTACTTCTTCTCCTTCTAATCAAGCAACAAACGGAGACAATTACCACAACAAAGAGAGCTGCTGAACCTATCACAGCAACCACAATGCGTAATGACTTCGAGATATTACCTGCCAACATCAAGCAATGCGTTTAATCCAATTTGAAATCGAAATTCATGATTGTTGACATTTCAGATTAAAAATGATTCTTTATATAGCATGGACATCCAAACATTCAACTCGACTAATCCCCATTGATTGATACATGGATAGGCAATTTCATGTGTCCCGGATAAAACTTTATCCCACATAGCGGGTACGGACTTTGAATGAGAGTTGCGATTCATGAATTTAAAATCGGCAGTAACATTGAAATTCAACCAACCATTGGTGACTTGTGCATTTGCAGGTGGAGGAGCAGCAGGGTTGGCCTTGGGGACTGCAGTTGGTGGTGGCGGAGATGGCAGCAGATTGATGGGATCAGACTCGAAAAACGGGTACAAGTCCCATCGGAAAATGCAGCTTGGCTTGTTAACACCCCCGCCTCGTTTTCCATGGCAACAATCTTGATAATCATTTATGCATTCCCACAAGCAAACCCGACAATCAATTTGAGACAAATCAGGGCTGCACTGCAACAGCGCGAACATGGTCTGGGTGTTCGGCAACACCGTTCTCCCTCCTATGAACTTGAGCTCTGACGTCCCCATTGACGCCCTTGTTGCCAGCTCCTCTGTAAAATTCCTCCATGTCCGATCGAACTGATCCTGATCCATCGTGATGTTGCCTGTGTTATAATACGGTAGTGTCGGATTTGCTTGCTTCACGCCGGACATCGGACCATCATCGTAACGGATGATGCAAGGAGGATCTCCTGTCCCCCAGGTGACCGCAGCTTTTTGGTTTGGACACTTGATCATCAAATCTTCAGCAGCAGAGCTTAAGCACTTGAAGCAAGAGTCGTTCGAAGAGTCGCCTCTACAGAAACTGAGCACATAAACAACGTCCGAGCCGTTCCCTACTTTCCCAGAGTAGAACCCGCCCTTCGAAGTCACATCGCTAGGGAGAGAAGAGAGGACAAGCTCACGGTTCTTGGCGTAGGTGCTGGCGGCCGTGAAGTTGCCCGTGTCGTAGCAGTGTTGAGCGTTTGAGAGGTCGAACGTTAGGATGAGAAGACAGAGAAGGACAGAAGGAAGACGAAGAAGAAAAGGAGGGATTGAAGGAGGCTGTGCAGACATGGTGGATGCTGGCTGCTTCAGCTCGATTGTTGAAGATGAGACGTCTGAGCCGTCCTCTGTGGACGTCATGGTTGGATTTAGTAGTGCAGGGAGCCAAAAATAAATAGTGGTTGATAGAGATTGAAGTAGATGAGGACAATAAAGGAAGAAGACCATTACAAGATCTTCAACTTTCATTGTTAGATTTTTCCCTACGCAGGGAGTGGCCGACGATGGCAGCTTAAATGGCGGAGGATACTATCCCTTCCACAAAGAGTGGTGCTAGCATCACGAGACCGTCAAAGACGGTGTGACGGTCAAAGAATGTTTCCCTTCTCAAACGCAAACACTAGGAAGTTTCCGAGCAAGACACAAGTCTCCCTCTCTCTCATCCAAGATGTGTGGCTGAGGATTGACCGTCCATTTTCCAAGCTAACGGTACGGTTAGCTTAGCATTTTCCACAAACGCGTGGTCACTCCCATCAAGGCCGAAGTTGGTCATAGGAGCAACGCATGCATCTAGGTTTTTTTTTTTTTTTTTTTTTTTTTCTTTTGTCAATTCTACTTTATTTCTACTCTAACTCTCACCATTTCTCATTTTTTTAAATGCTCTCCTTACTACAGGCGTAGAGTCGAAATTCACACTCAAACTAAATCGTCCCACCCCAAGAAGGTGGGGATTAACCCCCACCTCTCCATTCCATGTTGGAAGGTGGGGATTTTGCCCCAATGGTTGTGCATCTAGCTTTACGCGGAAGAGTTTGGAACTTTGGGTCGGACCACGTGAAGAAACGACTTGATAGGATCGCATGGTGCATTATAAGTAAAGAATCCAAGCTATGATAAATCGCAAATATACAGTAGAGTTACATATTCTTAAATTCTCTCTCTCTAAATTTTTTTTTTATTTGGAAAACAAAATAATTATGTCATCCATGGCCATTGCGTTAAATGAATTACATGTACAAGAGGTAGCTTCACTGATATTTATAATATTAATTAGTACATCTAGCATTACTCTTTTTCAACGATTAACTTGAAACGTTCAATGAATTTAGAGAACTTTTCAACTTATCACCTAACAATAAATGAAAAACGTTTTCTTTTATTAAAATAATATTCTCAATCTCGTATTAACCAAGATTTTGAATACTTAGAAATTCACTTATAGGGATGAAAATATAACAAGTGCCATAACTCATATACGATATTCATTAGAGTGCTATATTTTTTAATTGATTACATGAATGCCATTACTATTAAAAGCATTCATTTAAATGCCATAATTTTTAAATTTATCACTTGAGTGACATCTCCTGTTGGATTTTTTACATTTATGGTGAATAGTTTATCAAAAGCTAAGACATTAGAGTGAGGCTCGTAAGTGAATGACTACTTATGCATGATTTGTTTTGTTGAATATAAACTTTTTTGCTCCTCTTGAATTGTTAATAATTTTTCTTGTCACGTGAACCGTCATGCCCGCGTACGTAAGACTATTGTCTTGGACATTATTGATTTTGTCGCAATCATTGACCTTGACTTTTGCGATAAATCTTCGTCGAACCCAGTGTCATAAGTACTTTTAATCACTTTGGTACGAAGTTTCAGAGAATGTCATAACCCATGCTAGAGATTGGGGTAGAAAAGGACATCAACGAAAAGTACATGCTAGAATATTCAAAGTTGATCTTTCCAACACAGGCTCCAATGGACCAGGTCGAAGTGCTTTTGCGTGACTGACTGAACCGTGAGTGCTTCGTTTTCTTTATACAATATTAAATTATGATGAAAAAAGTACAAAAAAATATTTTTGATGGTATGTCAATATTTTTAAATTATTATTATTTTTATTCTATTTTTTATATTTTTTATATTTTTTTCTTTCTTCTTTTTTTTTTTCCTTTCGTTTTGGTTGATGAGGTGGCCCCGTCTAGATTTGACAAGGGCTGCGACCCTTACTAGCAGCTAGCGAGAGCTTGCCGGCCATCCCCCAATGGGCGATGAGGATTGTTGGTGACTCTCGCCCACCAAAACGAAGAAAAAAATAGAAAGGAAAAATAAAAATGAAAAAAGAAATTATAAAAATTCAAAAAATTATTAATGTATTATTGAAAATGTCCACATCAAGAACTGGTACGTTACGTAGGACGCTCAGCATTTACATTAGTGACTTTCTACCTAAATTAACTAGATGAATTAAAGTAGTACAAATATAAAATAGTTTATGACTAAATTAATTCAATTAAAAGGTTTAACACTAAATTGACACATACATTAAATTTATGAATTTTTTGGTACTTTTCCCAATTAAGTTATAAACATCCTATTGACACCTAATTTGTTTTTCAAATACATATTAAAAAAAAAAAAAAAAAAACTCAAGAGGGGCCGGGTCTGGCCGAATCTGACCCAGCCTTCCTCTCTCTTCGGCCCAGCCTGCTCCCCTTGGCTTGTCTTCTTCCTCCAAGCTGGCCTTCGCGCGCAGGACCTGCAAATAGAAGAAAAAGAATGCAACAACAAAGGACAGAGGCAGAGGAGGGATAAGGGGGGAGAGGACCCATCTTCGCCTGGCCCAGAATCTTCTTCCATGCTTCAGAGAAGCGTCATTTCTAAGCATCACAAAGGGAGAGCACGGCCTTTCCACAGAGGAAGAAGCATCGCTCACCATCTTCAGGGTGCATTTTTCTTTTAAAAAAAAGGGAGCATTTCCCATCTTTTTTCTCTTGAAACTCACCCGACTAGCCACCTCCACCATGCTCTCGCATTCCATTTCCGAAATCTTACTTCACTCCTTCGTCGTCACCTACTTCTCTTTTCCTCCAACGACGTCCCCCTACCCATCCCTGGTGTCTTTACTCTCACGAAAAGAGAAAAAAAAACAAGAAGCATCTCGCTCTTTCTCTTACCTGGGCACGGTCGCCTTTGAACCCCCACACAAAACCTTAGAGCCACAGCCGATCGACGTCTCCCTGCACCTCCAGAACGTCATCCGCCCTCTGCCATTCGTTGTCGCCGTCCCCGACCTCGGTGGAATCGACTAAAGCTAGGCACGAGTTTGGAGTCGCTATCCTCAACCTTCGCCGCCGGCAATGTCCGCGGCTTGAGGCCGCCAAGCCAGTCACCGATGGCATTTGTGGGCGAGTGGAGAACGCTGTGCCCATGACCTGAGCATTGACTATTGTGGGCATCTACTTCGGTTTGCTTATGACATCCCTTTCTGTTTACTTGCTTGTTCTAACAAACGCGCTGATGTTACGACGTTAGGAGTAAATCCTGGTAGATGATTGGTCTGCGCGGAGTAGATAGGTGCGGGGAGCCTAAACCATTTTGATTAAGCTTAGGTTCTTGTAATGTTTTGAGTCATCAAATGTTTTTAGAGGCAAGGCTGGTATATTCTGGAGACCTTCGGCGAGTTACAGGAGTAGGGAGGTTGAAGATGAAGAGAATAATACAAAACGGAAAAGGACAAAAAAAAGAGAAAAGAATTAAAAGATAAAAAGGGAGAGAAAAAAATGAAAAGTGCGCATGGGTGTTCTGTTGTGGGCTGGGCTCATTTCAAATGTGGACCAAAAAAAGAGTTAACAAAATAAAAAAATTCACGGGTTTTTATAATTAATTCCGAGCGGCCTTTTAGGGTTAATGTTTTTGGTCTAACCCGATACAATAGGGTTCGGGTCTGTTTAGTTGGGTCGGGTCTCTTGACCTGGTCCGTATCCCTTTTTATCAACAATAAATAAATATTAAAAAGAACAAAACATCAGTTAAAAAATTGAAAACAATAAATAAAATTAATTAATTAATCAAAAAATTTAAAAGATTCGAAAAATATTTTAAAAAAAAGGTTTTCAAAAAATCTCAAAAAAATTCATAAAAAAATTAAAATTAACATTCATTAAAAAAGTTCAAATTAATCCTTTAGGTTAATTTCTTATAAAAAGTGGAAGTCTTTTAGTTTAGAATTATGCTTAAGGTTGACCAAACCCTTAGGGACTCTATCTTAGGGTTTCAATTGTCCTTAGAGACAAATGTCCTTGATTGTGCAACATTGATACGTTTATTATGACTTCCTCTTAGCTTAGTTAGGAATTAATCTTAATTGTTAAATGTTTCTTTTCCTTGCAATTTATTCGATGCCTTCCCCGGTTATTGTTTGTTACTTTAATAATTGTGATGATTACCTCACATGTTAGTCGGATAGGTCTAAAATTAACCAAACCGTTTGACAAAAGTCAATTTTTATTTTTTCAAAATGAACAAGACTAGGTACTGAAAGGGTACTAATTTTTTAATTAGTGTAATCAAGTCCCCAAACCTAAATTTTCTGGTTGCGTAGGAAGTGAGGTATACTCCCATGCTTCACTTGGTTTCTAGGTGACCCCAATAGGTTAGTGACGACTCATTATTTAGAAAATTTTCATACTCTCAATTTGAACATCTAATGTTATGTGAGGCATGGGTTTAGGAGAGTCAATGTCTAATCATGGACTGTAGGCCCGTCTTTTAGGCAATACTCCTAAACCTATTCTCTTCCCCGAGGAGTAGGTCGCAACACATATGGATTGGAATTTACTTTTCCCTACTCTTAATCTTGTTAGGTTCACACTTTAATTTTTTCTAACTCTTAAAATATGAAATTTGAATAGAATATACTAGTTGACATTTAAATTCCTCATATAATATTTTAATAATTTTTTTAAAAAATTGATAGCATTTTAATTTCAACGTGTCAAAAAAAAGGGTACCTTCTACCTATATATTCCATCGGAGGATGATCTTGAGGATGGTCAATATGTTTCTCATCAGCTTAAAAGTCTATTCTTCCGAAAAAAATATGTACGATTATTACATCATTATTGCTGGGAGTAAACAAAAAATGAAAATGAAAGTTGAAACTATTTCTGATTTTGACGTATTGACCGTGCACAAAGAAGATTAATGGGCAATGCCGATGGGAATGGAATGGGAGAGTACGATATGGTAGAAGGACGACCACAAAGTCTCTGGAGCAATGATTCGACGTAGAAGACTTCTGATATAAGAAGGAAATGACTTGCAAATTGAATGGATCAACCATATATTGAACTCCTAAGCATAGCCTTGACCCTAAATTTCGATTTACAAATGGCTATTAACCACTAATGATAGAAGTTCTTTGTGGAGTTCTCTATGATACATCGACAACGATATCGACGGCAAAAGCCGCGAGATACACATCACCCGAGTGGTGGGAGGCGGCAGAGTTGTGAGGGGAGAGAGAGTGAGAGAGCTCAAAGGGCTGTTTTGTGGGTTTTTCTCGTTTTGGCTAGAAATTGGCGCATCAGTGTGTTTCTTTTTACTTGTTTGAGTTTGCTCTTCATGTTATGTTGACACATTGCTAATTAAAAGTTTCATGAATGATTGAATATGGTCGGCCAGCAGCATTAACGCGAGTCAATCGAGAGGGGGGCCAGCTCTCCATAGGTCGTTAATGAAGGCCATCCGGCAAAGGCGGGTCAAGGATGCCACCCCTCTGAAATAAGAAAATCAACTTTGCTTTCTACATTTCACTATTTCCCTATATTCCGTTGAGAGAAGATATTGAGACATAACATCGTTATGTAGTGTGAATCAACAATAAAAATGTCTTTCGGAGATTATATTGAATCCATACAAGTTATAAGGAGAGAGAAGCTAATAAATTACTTGAATAACTTGTTTTGTACATCATGTCAGATGATGAAGTAATATTTGCATTCTGACATATTTTCTTCAAAAAATTGACTCTTCAAAGCAAATTGCATCTATCAAAAGCTTGAATTAAATATTTATCTGTTCGTGTACCTTACATGGTGTTTCATGGATTTTCAGATAAATGGGTATGAGTTTATACCCTCTTATTATAAAAATAAATAAGAGCTTCTACTCTATTTCACCTTTCTACTGCATATTCTCCAATTAATTTTCTAATGAACTTACCAGTTTAAGCCTTTCAAAAGCATAAACTTATCTTAATAGCAGCTCGCATCGTCTTATTTCCAAAGATCTAAAGCTCTAAAAATAGCTTAAAATTCTTTATCATAAGTACAGTAATTCTTGTGGAAATTATTCAACTTCTCACTAAAGAATGCAATAGGCTTTCCTTTTTGACTAAGAACCGCACCAATTCTCACATTAGAAGCATCACAATCAATTTCCAAGACTTTTTTAAAATCTAGAAATGCAAGAATTGGAGCCTCAGTTACCTTTCTTTTAGGGAGTTTGAAGCTTTGTTGTGTCTCTTTAGTCCACTTGAAACTTCCTCCCTTCAAGCATTTGGTTATAGGAGAAATAATGACATTGAAATGCTTGATAAAGCAGCGATAAAAAGATGCCAAACCATGGAAACTTCGAATATCATGAATAGAGGTTGGAATGGGTCAACTTATGATCACCTTCACCTTGCTAGGATCCATCTTGATGCCCTCCTTAGAAATAACATAGCCTAGGAAGACAAGGCTATCAATAAAGAAATGACACTTCTTTAAGTTGGCATATAACTTTTGCTCCCGAAGAACCCCAAAAACTTGGAAAATATGCTGCAAGTGTTGCTCATGAATAGAGCTATAAACAAGAACGTCATCAAAATAAACAACAAAGCTGCCAATGAATGGTTTGAAGATATGATTCATAAGGCGCATAAATGTACTAGGAGCATTAGAGAGGCTGAAAGGCATGGCCTTCCACTCATAGAGGCCATCTCTTGTTCTGAAGGCAGTTTTCCATTCATCTTCAGCTCTCATTCAAATTTGATGATATCCACTTTCAAGATCAATCTTAGAAATGATAGTAGCACCGTGGAGTTGGTCGAGAAGATCATCGAGTCAAGGAATAGGACAATGGTACTTGATGGTTATCTTGTTTACCGCTCGATTATCGATACACATACGCCACGACCCATCCTTCTTTGGTACAAGAAGAGCAGGGATCACACATGGACTCATGCTTTCTCTCACCATTCCTTTAGCCATGAGTTTATCCACTTGTCGTTGAAGCTCTTCATGCTTTTTAGGCTCATTCGATGTGCTGCCTTGTTTGGAATGCCGGCTCCCGAAACAAAATCAATACAATACTGAATTTCTCTTATGGGTGAAAGATTGGGTGGAATCTCTTTTAGAACAACATCCTTAAACTCTTGAAGAAGAGGTTCTACTTGAGAAGAGACATCATGGTGTTCTTCATTCTCTTCTAACACCACAAGAGCATACGCCTCTGAGGATTCTTCCAAAGCCTTATCAACTTCAGATTTAGAGAGTAAATTATTTCCTTCCTCATTAGATGGTTTAGGAGTGCTCTTCATTTTAGAAGGACCCAAGGTGATTTTGACTCCATCTTTCTTAGAAGCGTAACTATTCTTGAACCCATCATGCTTAGTTTTTCTATCCAATTGCCATGGCCTCCCCAAGAAGCAAATGACAAACATCCATGGGAACAATATCATACCACATTTCATCTTTATATATTTTTCCAATGGAAAATTGAACAAGACATCGCTCATCAACCCTTACCTCATTCCCCTTGTGAAGCCAAGAGAGCTTGTAAGGTTGTGGGTGCTTTTCCGTCTTGAGGTGCAACTTGTCCACCACGCAACTTCCTCCATTGATGATGACATCACACACCTTTCCATGAGAAGTGCATCGAGTATGAAAAATATTATTGCGAAGCCACATACCGTCCTCACTAGGAGTAACATTCAAGACCCGATGAAAAATTAGAAACTCTCCTTGATCTTCATAGGTAACTTCATCTTTCTCCTCGGATGTTTCATTTGTACCGAGGGAATCTTCACATTGCTCTTCCTCAAGCTCTTCTTCTACTAGAGAGATGATCTTGCAATTTGGACATTTGGATGCAATATGTCCAAACCCTTGACATTTGAAACATCGGATAGAGTTACGACGCTTGGAACTTGACGTTTCATTATTCTTAGGAGTCAACTTTGAAGCGCTCGCCCTAATCATAGAAGTAGATGCTCTCTCGCTCTTAGAAAAGTCTTCTTTATTCCGATATCGAGAGGTATGACCACGAGCCTCTTTAAGTTGTCGATCCACCTTAAGTGCAAGTAGACAAACATCATTATCAGTCCAATATGGTTGAAGATGGATAACATTACTGATTTCAGATTGAAGTTCACCAAGGTAACGGGCAATAGTTTGCTCCTCTCCTTCGGAAACATCACAAACCGTCATGAGGTGATCAAATTCCACGGTATGTTCTTCCACGGATAGCTCCTTTTTTTTTTTTTTTTTTTTTTTTTTTTTTTTTTTTTTTTTTTTGAAATTGTGGAATTGAAGGAAAGTATCTTGATGATAGTTTGGTAGTAAAAACTTCTTCTTCAATTCTTGCCTCATCGTCTCCCACGTTACAATACGGCTTCTTCCTTCACGAGCTCTTTGTTTCTTCAAGTGCTCCCACCAAATTGAAGCATGCTTTTTAAGTTTGATAGCAACTAGCTTCACCTTTCAATCATTCGAAATGTCTTTGTAGTCAAAGACTCTTTCTACAGCATGCAGCCAATCTATAAATTCTTCCGGTTGCATCTTCCCCCGAATTCGGGAATATCAACCTTTACATAGGAATCTTGCTCAATTCCATGAAACCTTCAATATTAACGTCGAGGAAGTTCTTCCTCACTTGAAGCATGACTTCAAGCACCCATAAAGGGGTTGACGTCCTCTTCATCAAAGGGAACATCTTCTGAATCATGATGCGATTCATCACATTCCAGAAGTTAGAAGCGTTGCAAATGCTCCTACAGTTGCTGTACTTGTCTCCTTAAATCATCCACCTCCACGTCTCATAGGTCTCTTTCCCAAGCTATAGAAGACACAACTTTTGGTCCACATCGATGACGACCAGCCATTGAACCAAAGCTCTGATATCAATTTGATGCCGGAGAAAGTGTAGAGAAGTAGGAGGTAACACAAGTGAGAAGTAAATTGGATAGATCGCTCGCCACTCATAGGAATCCACCTAGGAGATAAGAGCATAACAAGAAATACTTGTTCTCAAGCCGAGGGCTAAATAACTTATCACTCAAAACAAATCTACATTCTTATTCATCATAGCATGTTTATATAGACGAACTTGGAACAACCCTCCAAGTATGAGTAATTAATAAGACTCTTTGGGAAGACAAATGACTCATAAATAAAGACTCTAGAAACCTTATACACATTTACTAAACCTTGAAAATATAATAAATAAATATTAGTGGGTGTAGGTATCCAAGACTTGCTTGATTTGATGAACATGGACACCCTTCAAAGCACGCGATTACCAAAGTATCGGTGTGGTTACTGAAGTATTGGTAACTATGCGATCAGTAACACTTTCGTTGAACCAATGTTGCCATCGAATGCTCCGGCATCAAACTTTCAGAGATATAATGTAGAGAACTCCGTCGAATTGCTCGTCGAATAATTCCTTCCACAGAAGTGCCAACTTTATATTCAATTTGCTAATCTATAACCCAGGGCTTTTTAGAATATTAATTAGAAGACTATAATTCCCTCAATACCGTGCTTTTGGAATTAAATGGTTTAAATGGTAACTCACTTGTTGTATACATAATAAATTCAGCCATTATACATCAAGAGGGACAAATTTCATATATCACTTAGGAGTTTTTATGCACGTTTGACTATATATTGAAAATTTGATGCTATTTTCTCTCGTCTTCAAAGAAAATCTTTATAACCAATCCAATCAAGAGGATACGTAAGGCCACGAAAACAGTAGTTTGTGGCCTTTGGTCACATTTGTATGTTGCCTTTAATCTGATTAAAGGTGAGAAATTTCATGTTTGTCATTGTAGATTCAAAAAGTCCCCGCTTTGATTGAATTAATAGCGAGTAGCTTAAGTTTTATTTAAGGTGAACAAACTTCATTTTTATCTGCTAAGGGCATGGTAAAAGGTGACAAACTGGTTCACCCTAAGGATTGATTAGCTAATGTTTCCAAATTTAATGTTGATTCGTTGGAAACATATAAACCAATACCCATAGTATAAAAATGGAACCTCCCGCAGTGAAGTAAATTGAGATTTGTCAGCTTTGGTTCATTATGTCGCCTTAACCTATTTTTCTTATAGCGCCTCTAGGCTTCACATTTTAATAGGCTGTTTAGATTCTTATAATATAATATATGCATGGAGTAGCCTGTATTGTTTTTAAGTTTGAAATTGATTTGATTTTCATTTTCTTTGAATTTTTTAGATGTTGTGGGCGTACACTTTGGCTTTTTCCCTCGAAATTAATGCTCCTTCAAGGCCACTTTAGTAGGTTTAATCTCATGAAATTACAAAAAATGAAGAGAGAAAAAATGAAAGAAGAGAAACCAGTTCAATTTCTATTTCAAACTGAACTAAACCCGAAAAATGGTTCAATTCAGTTCTTAACCACAACAACGTTTGGTTTGGTTTCATTTTTCTTTAAATTGTATATATACGATGTGGTTTGGTTTGACGTCAAAAACCTAAACAAATCATGCCATGCTTATCCCTACACTTTACTATTTTCATGGGTCTTATAAAGTGCTCCATGGGTTTTTAGATGACCGGATCTTTGCATTAATGGCTCTCAGATAATTTAAAAAGAAAGCCAACAAAAAAGAACCTTTTGATACTTCAACTAGGAAAACCACTTTTCAGCTCGATCTTCAAGGGCGGGAAATGTTTACCTAGCATCCACGTGATACACCTACCTAGCTGTTTCTTGTTTTAGCGGTCTTTGTTAACAAGTGAACCAAACTTAAGCATCATTTAGTATATTGGAGCATAAAACAAAGGGTAAGAGAGTTAAAGAAAGAGAGGACAAATAGTTTATCATGACTAAAAAATGTTTTTTTAAGATGAAAAAGTTGTTCATAATAGAGATGTGGAATCGGTGGGGATACAATGAGATAGTTTGTTATAAGTTGTTTTAGCTGCACATTTAAAGAATCTAAGTTCTGTCATAAGATTCTAAAATGACATGAACTAAGCAAGGTAATAATCCAGAAAGCTCATGAATTTCAGGTAATTCTTCGGTTAGGGTTTCGTTTTTTTTTTTTTTTTTTGTCTTCTCACTTTTATTCCCAAGAATTCTCAAAGAGTACTATAATTCATCAAAACAGAATATTTAAGGATTCAATCCAAAATTGGCAAAAATAAGATTGAAAATAAGAAACTTTACATGATCTTAGCTTAAGGACAATGAGATTAAAGAAAAAAAAATGCAAGATTACTCCCAAAATTAATCATTAGAGAAAATTTATTTGTTCCAAGGTACTCTGTCATTTCCAAGAGAGTGAAACCGAAGTCGAGAGCATTCTGACTTCATACATTACCAAATAAATGAATAAATAAAACAGAAGATAATCCTTTTCGCATTTTAATATAACTTGAAGAATCATGTGAAGATTCAACACTGCAAAAACATTTCAAGCCAACATTGATCCTTTTAGGAGAGTGAATGATAGAAAACTTGTCCACATCATTTTGGGGAGTTGATGTCACTGTCAGGATCCATACGGACGGGTGAAGTACCAAGATTGATGCTTTTGGGAGAGTGAATGACCTGCAAACATTGACCTACAGATATTTTAGTCGTCGTAAATATTCTCTTTACATAGTTGTAAGATTCTAATATTAGGTAATCTTTTATTTTCATCATATTTTGATTTCCTTACAATTTTGTTGTAGAATCCCATTCATTAAGGGATTTCATGGTGTATATATATTTGCTACAATTGTTGCTGATGCTAACATACAATATCATTTTCCTTGTGGTTAAAGTGGGATAAATCGTGTGGAGAAAATAAAAGATCATTTTTCACTATTTTTTTGGGAAAAAATACTAAAATACAAAGGAGAAAAAAATCCTCGAAAGCCCGAGCCAGTCTAAACCGACCTGACAACTTGGGGTGTATGTGGTTTTCGGTGGGGTCGGGTCTGGCGTGCTTTCATTTAAGGTCGGGTTCGAACTATTGACGCCCCTACGTCCGTGGATATAAATATCACTTCGATTGTTCAATAGAACGAAAAAAGACAATAATAGAGAGAAACAAAGATAAAGACAAGACGTGGCTGCTTTTGAGAAAATGTAGCTACCACGTTTGGGCTATGTGCGCCAGGTAATTAGAGGCATGCCCGACGAGACCAATACAATGCCAAGGTGCTTCCGGAATGTGACGGAATTGGGGCCCAACCTCACCAATGTTTGATCTTTTCTTGGTGCCAATTTGTCCATGTTGGATGATATTTTTTACTTAAAAGAAAAAATTTAGAACGCGATCCAATCAGAAAAAGGTGGCTTTTCTAATACAAAGAGAAAAGGAAACAACCGCATCGCTACCGGTTTATTAGTAGTGACGACAAGCGCACTCATCAAACAGTTCATGTAAAACTAAATAGCACTTCTGGACGCAACATCCACAAAATTAGCTCGAGAAGCAGATGAAATCATGCCGTGAATAGATGTTCATGTGCTTCATCGGGGGTAGACTTCAGTGATCGACACTCCATTGACCGACAAAGGTGCAGAGCCGCTGCTGTTTTGATCATGTCCCTGGTCATTTGCTACGATGTTATTCGGCTGTTCCGTCCAGCTTCGGAAAAAAAAGGCGGGTCCTCGTGGCACTGGCAGACTAAGAGTTTGGCTGCTCAGCGCAAGAACTATGCTCGCCATTGTCGGTCTATCAGCCGGATCTTCTTGAACACATAGAAAGCCAATGTGTAAGCATCTTAGCACTTGGCTTCTGGAATAAGATTCTCCCAATGCTGGGTCCAAGATTTCCGAAGGCACATCGTCTCTCCAATGCTTCCAAGCCTAGAGCAGTTCATTTGGACACAACAAGTGAACCATGGAATAATATTGTTGCTTGAGAGCTTGAAACAATTAAATAGTAATACTAATAACAAAAACTTACATAGCTTGCGAGAGTTTCACCTCCATCAGATCGGCAGTAGTAGTCATTCCTCTTGCCGCAAATGATCTCGATGAGGAGGACGCCGAAGCTGTAAACATCGGACTTTTGAGAGAATTGTCCATGCATCGCATATTCCGGGGACATGTACCCACTGAAAACCACCACCAGAACCATACATGTTGGGATGCCCGTTGTCTATGTTAGTACCCTTATCAATTCTTAAGCAGAAGCTACCTAATATTAAACTCTGAAAAATGGAGAACTTACTAGGTTCCTACAATTCTTCTAGTGTTTGCCTTAGTTTGATCGACTCCAAAAATCCTCGCCATGCCAAAATCCGAAATCTTTGGGTTCATATCATTGTCCAGCAAGATGTTGCTAGCTTTTAAATCACGGTGAATGATTCGAAGCCGAGAATCTTCATGAAGATAGAGCATCCCTCGAGCGATGCCTGATATTATGTTGTAACGTCTTGGCCAATTTAATTGTTTGCTTTTGTCAGGGTCTGTAGTGATTTAAGGATGTGAATGAGATTAAGTATAATCTTGGAAGTCTGGGAGTTAGATTCGAAAGATGATATATGATATAATAAAGAAGTATTCACTCAATCATCTATACCTAAGAGATGAAAATAAAGCCATTGTAAGTGGAACTAACCGAACACGAAGTAGTCGAGACTTTTGTTGGGCACAAACTCGTATACGAGTAGCTTTTCCTCTCCTTCCAAGCAAAATCCGAGCAATCTCACTAGATTCCGGTGCTGAAGCTTCGCCACCAACACAATCTCATTCTTAAATTCTTGGACGCCTTGCTCTGAGCTTTGGGATAGCCTCTTCACAGCTATTTCTTGCCTGTTGGGAAGCCTACCCTGATAAAAATTTGTGAAAGGGGACAAGATCTCATGAACTCTCCACCTCTTTTTTTATCTTGTAAAATTGTTTGTTTACGTCGTCCACACGATAGGCCGCGGCCATCTCTTATGATAATAAGAGACGCTGATCACAGTCGTTCGTAGGGCTAAAGAGATCAAATTAGAATAAATTATTCATAAAAAGAGAATGATATAGCCCACTTGACGTCCATTGCGATTTAAGTGAGCTGAAACTTCATGACATGGGTTTGGTTCAATAATGGTTGAGTTGTCAATGTACACAGTAAAAATAAACCGCATCTAGCACTATTCGGCGAAGAAGCACTTCTAAAAAAATTTCAGGTACCCTACTGGACCAAAATAAAGTTCACGGACGACATTATATCACCGTCATTTCAATTTCAAATCCAAACCGAGCATCAAGTGACTTCTGAAAGCATTTGACGTCTTTCATAATCACTAACATACCTGGTAAACCTCCCCGAATCCACCTCGGCCAAGCTTGTTTTCTTGAGAAAAATTGTTTGTGGCGGCAAGCAAAGTATCCCAATCGAATTGCAAGGACTTCAAGGATGTGATCTCGCTTACACCTTCATGAGTGAACAACAAAGTCGTTTAGACTTGGACTTGTTTTTCGTGTCTTCCGGTCATAGCTTCAAAATCTTTTTGGTTTCTCATTTGAAAGTTTCATTCTTGTGTTCATTTTTATAAAAGGACAATCATTACCACTTCCTTCTTGTACAGCTTCATATTTCTTCTCTGCTGGCCTCCTCCGAAGGTAACAACTGATGAAGAGAAGCATTACAAAAACAGCGACTGAAGAGATAATAGCAGCCAAGGTGCCTGATCAGATGACTGTTTTTGTCAGCATAACTAAAACCATCAATTAAATTGCAATCCTGAAAGAGTGAGTGCCCAGCACACCAAACAGGGAACATTATGATTTCCAAAAAGTGTTGATTACACTTAAAAAGAGAAAAATATTGTATAGTAAACTTCGTAGTTACTTTGAATGGTTTGGTAACAAGAGCCTTGATGGCATTCTTTAGCAAAATCCAGTAGCTATTACCCCACTCAAATAAATTGATGAAAGTTTACATACACTTTTGACCTTGATACTTAAAAAAATTTCATTTAGGTTCTCATATTTTTGCCCGTGCAATGCACAAATTGCCCATATTAGCACATGAACATAAGATGATATTATTTTTTCCATGAGCTTAAACGCCGTACCTTTAGCAATATTTTCTCTCGGGGCTGGCGGAGTAGCTGGATGTGACGGAGAAGATGGAGGTGGTGGAGAAGACGAAAATGGACTGGGGCTTGACTCGAAAAACTTGTGCAATTCCCATCGGAAATTACAGCTCGGCTTGTAAACATAGCCGCCTTGCCATCCGCGGCAACACTTATAGTAATCATCAATGGATTCGCTCAAGCACCTCCCGCAATCGTTTGGCAACAAGTCGGGACTACACTGTAACAACGAGTAGATCGTCTTGTTGTCCGGCAAGCCAGCCTGTCCTGTGACGTACTTGAGCCTCGAAGAGCCGTCCGCGGCTTTGTTCACTAGTCTTTGGGTCAAGTTCCCCCACACCTTATCGAACTGGTCTTGGTTCATGGTGATGTGGTTGCCAATGTTGGCCATCTTATAGGTAGGACTCGTTTGCAGTATCCCATAGATTGGAGTGTCCGAGTATCGGATAAAGCATGGTGGATCTGCGTTTCCCCAGGAGAAAACCGCCTTCTGGTTAGGGCACTTCACGACCAAATCTTGGACTGCGGAGCTCACACAGCTCGCGCAGGTATCTGCCGAAGAATCCCCTCGGCAAAAAGTGATGGCATAGATGGTGTTTGGGTTCTCGCCCGTGCTCGTGGGGTAGAACCCATCTTGTGCCACCACATTGGAGGCTAGAGAGCTGAGGACGGCGTTGCGGTTCTTCGCATAGGGGCTGCTCGACGTGAAGTTTCCGGTGGTGTTGTAGCAGTATAGTGCAAGGGATGGGTAAGTTCGGATCAAAACACTCAGAGAAATGAGCAAACAAAGGGTGGATGATGAGTGAGCCATGTTACGGTTTTGGTGCTGGTGGTGCTCAGGATGGTTTTGCTTGATGCAGGGTCGGAGATTGTCAGGCTAAATACTGCAGAGGTTACGTGGTTCGTGTTTGTGCAGTGGAATTCACGTGCAAGTGGACAAGGTGAGGGGTGAAAAAAGAAGAAGAGAGGAAAGTACCACATGTGGACAAGTCAAAACCTTAAACAAAATAGCTTGATTTACTAAAAACTACTTTACAAGACGATTTACCAAGAGATATATTAGATTGTTGGTGATCCTTGACATAATTTAGTCATATTCAAAAACCCATAATAACCCGACATGTCATTGAATAAATTGATTATATGGAGCAGTCTTAATAAGGTTAGCCCAGGACAAAAACCCGTGATGCTGGCTTAACAATTTTGAATTTTGGTTTGTCCGTATGGATTAGACGCACGTAACAAATTCAATTCCTCGCACGGATTATCATTCATATAGGTAAAAGCGGACTTTTTTCGTCATTAGAAGAGGGAGATATCTCAACAGAAGGAACAGTCTCAGGATCAAAAGGTGTGGCGTGCAGTTGGGGGAAGCCAATGCCGTCGCCTTGCATTGGTCACCTCACTTGGACTTAGTCAAGAATAACGAGAATGCTCGCCCGGCGCCCCCAAACGAGGGCAAGGTTGTCTAGGGTTTGGATGCCCGACAAATCGGGTAACATGGTTGGCCAATTGACCGAGCAACTACTTGAAAATAATGTACATCATTAATATCACAAAAAACTTCAAAATGATATATAAATAATAAATTTATCTCCAATTAATATTTTTATAACCAAAAATCTCAAATTGTTATGTCATTTACCTTTTGTTAGGTTCTGTTAAATTTTATCGTTAAATTGTTGAATTGAATAACACATTACAATGACAAATGTATCAGTTTGGGTTTACGACGTTGTAGTTTTTGTTGGTATTAATTCAATTTAACAAAAACTAATAAATGGTAAATTTATCATAAAAATATTAATTTGGAGTTTTTATGGTAAAAAAAATTGTTTAGACTAAATTTATTAAAAGTGTATCAGTTTATGGTTTTTTGTAATATTAGCCGTAATTGTAGTAATGGTTCTGATGTTACTATTAGTTGCAAGTGACGATGTCACTGTCATATTACATAACGTCTTTTTGTGTATATAAGCGATTGTGTGAAATGATCGCCGAAGAACTTGCATGGGGAGTCGCTCCTAATGCCGATGGAAATACTAGCAACTTCGATTGAATTAAGGGCGTGAACTAGTTCATTCAGCTTGGAAAAAAAAAAAAGAAAACTGTACGAGAAATTATTACTGATGTTACTATGTTGTGTAGGTAGTCACATCCCAATACTAATATCTTTTACATACAAGTGTTTTCTTTCCTCTCATTTTCTTCCTCATTTCAATAAATTGATTATTAACTTTTTTTCACTTTTTCTCAAGCCTTTTATTATTTATTTTAGAGAAAAAATCATAAAAATATTCAAATCATACTCTCACATATTTACTTTGAACTTTTTTGTGATATCAAGAACTTTAAAGTATGCCTACCATAACATGTACTATCAGGATCAAAAGATGTTGCGTACAGTTGGGGGAATGCAATCCCGCCGTCTTGTATTGATCATCACTTTGACTCACTCAAGAATAACAAGAATGCTAGCCTGGCGCCCGCCAATCGAGGGCAAGGCTACCAAGGGTTTGGATGACCGTTGGATCGGGCAGCATGGTTGGCCAATTGACCCAGTCCCCACCATCTAAAATAAAGTGCAACAATGGTTCCAATGTTACCATGGCTTGCAAGCGACGATGTCACATCAACGCGCATGACCATCACATCAAGTAACGCGTTCAATCATGTGAAATGATCGCCCAAGAACTTGTACAGGTAATTACCTCCCGATGCCGATGAAAATGCTAGCGAGATTGATTGAGTTAAGGATATGGAGTAATTTGTTTGGCTCAGAAAAGGATGTAACGAAAAATTACTACCGATGTTACTAAGATGTATGGATAGTATGTCCCAATGCTAATATCATTTCGATATAGATTTAGTGTTTCCTCTCAATTTCATTTTATTTTCAAATAAATCAATTCTTAAGTGTTTTTTTCTGGCCTTTATATTGTTTTATTTTTTGGCTTGTGATATTGGAAATGCCGAACTATGCTCATTATGATGCATTTATTATAAATTTGTAGTTACATAAACATTTACCCTCCGTAAAAGGTTTCGTCAAATGATTTTTCAATCAAAATAACATCGTTTGTATTTCATTTAAATTACATGAGCGTCATATTAACAATATTTGTTTTCCAACATCAATGTAGGCAAATTTTTAACAGTCCTTATCGACATATGTTAAATATGTCACTTAAGTACAAGTTTATAATTTTTCATGTTACTAAAAAAAATTAGGATAAATATATCATAACGGTTATAATTCAAGAACTGTTGATGATTTTTGCCTTTTATTTTATACAAGCCGCGGGGGCTTGCTAAGACTAGGTCTTTGTGAAAGACTTCCCTCCACCGACAAAAACAAAAGAAAAGAAGACTTCCCTCCCACGCGGGAGTTGACGAGCCTTGTCCCATTCGTGACTTGTCCACTTGGATGTCTGCGCCTCCCTCCATTGACTTGAGTAAGATCAGTTTATTTTTTCCGTTGACTTGACCACATGGCCCGTTGGTGTGATTATTGCACAAGCGGAAAAGTAGGGTCACGAGCATTTCACTCTCAAAATTGCTTCTCGATACACATTGCAATTATAGTCTACCTTATTTAAAAATTATACAACTCTGATAGGATTGGGTTTGCAAATAAAAGGGAAAGAAGTTGCGTAAAAAGCACATACACTCTTTTCGTGATCGCTTTGACTTAAGGTGCCGAAAACATTACCTTATCTAAAAAGATGTTAGCATAGAGGGAATTAAATTAGATATAGACCAATTCTTTTCAATGACTAGGTCATAGGAACGAGGGGGACTGATTCTTCCATTTATATTAAATCAGCAAAAAGGGGAAAAGATCGAAATAAACATTAAGAAAGAGATTATATTGAAAGATTTTTGATCTATTAAGGAAGCAGTAATTTAAATCATCATAAGATAAAACCAAACTTCATTTTAATCGGAAATTGCATTTCTGTTTTATTAACTACGATGGAATTACAATTTTATCCATTGTTAGTATCGTGTGATTATGATTAGTCTTGCAAATATATATTAGTTCGAGTTATAATTGAGAAAGTGCTACGGATCCAGCCTCCTTTTGAATCTTCTTATATAATAGAAAGATTAGAAAATAACTTTTCATGCGCATTGTTTTCTTATGTGTTTATATATACATACATATTTGATGTTTGATGTTTAGTTGTAACTGCACAAAGCACAGAACTTCCATAGGTCTATTCTTTTGTATATGCGCATAACCTTTCTTAGGAAGTGGTCCGCAGAGAGCTGCAGCCCCTGGGAAATACACATTGCCAAAAATAACTTATTTCAGATTGTCGGTGATCCTTGACAAAATTTGGTCATATTTAAAAGTCAATAATAGCCTAACTTATCATTTAATAAATTGATTATATAAATCAGACTCAATAAGTTTAGACCAAAACAAAAAGCCATGTTATTAGCTTAACAGTTTAGAATTTTGGTTTGTTCATATGGAGTAGACGTTATTGTCGCTTGCAAGGGACAATGTCGCATCAACGCACATGACTATCACATTACGTAACGCGTTCATGTGTATATAAGTGATTCATATGAAATGATCGCCAAAAAATTGTACAGGGAATGACCACACAATGCCAATGGAAATACTAGCAACATCAATTGAGTTAAGGGTGTGGACTAGTTCATTTGGCTTATAAAAGGACGAAACAACAGATTAGTACCGATTTTACCAAGGTTTTTTCAATACAAATGTATCTTTCCTCTCAATTATTTCCTCTTTTCACATAAGTCAATTCTTAAGTGAAAAAGCTATCAACACATTGGTGTGTTTATTAGGGATGAACGGTTTTAGATTCCACTTGAAATTTAGAACTTATTCGTCGGAGCAGATTCCCTAATTTTTGGAACCTGAACTTATCTTGTCACAGATTCCAAAGTCGGTTTAAGGGCCTAACTAAGTTCCACATGTACTTTTAATTGAACAACTACAATGAATTATTACATTTAATGACCATCATTTCTAACTATTATTACATTTAATGACCATCATTTCTAACTATCCATTGATCATAACTCATATTAGACATACGAAAATTATGAAATATTAACAAAGTAAAAGTCTTATTGAAATTGGTACAACTGAAAGTTCAAACTACAAGTTTTATGTTACATATTCATCATTGGACGTTATGGAATGCTGCAAGATCACACAAAGATATAAACCAAAAAAAAAAAAAAACATAAAGACTTGTTTTAGGTTCCAGGTGGACTTGAAACTTAGAACCTACCGTCAGAACAAATTTCCCAATTTTTGAAACTTGGAACTTACTTTGCATATCCTAAAACTTAGAACTGGGAGAACCGAACAGTGGGAATCGGTCCGATTCTCAAATTCCTTAATTTACCCTGCAAGCATGCGTCTGCCAAGTGATTATTGCATCCACAGAATAATTCTTAACGAGAAATCTTTCATTGTGGGTGTGTATGTTCCGGGGTTTCATTTTATTGTGATTTTTCTCTTTTCCATGAATTAGTAATAGCAATTGACATAATATAAATAGTGTCCGCATGGTGCCACTCTCTCATTTCGCCTTGAATCACAAAGGGAAGAGTATTTCCCATGAAGAATAATATCCTTTGGCCGGAAGAATTCGAAAGGAAAGAAGGGATCTAAATAATTACGAGAGAAGAAAAGAGATAGGGTTTGTGGAGATTGAGTTAATATTTTGTTTGGATGCTAGTGAGAGAAAAGAAAGGAATAGAATGCATCGCGACACAAATTTCTTTATTATGTATTTGGAGAAAGATGTAAAACTAGGATACGATAAGAGCATCATGAATTCTTCGACTACAAACCAAGGCTGCGTTTGGCAGTCAGGATAAAATTCGAGATAGGATATGATTTATCATATCCTACGTTTGGTGCTTGCTTAGGATAGGATAAAGTCGGATATAAGGGGAATATAGGCCGGATAAAATTATCCCATGGGGGAGGTGGGATAAAGTTGGATAGGATTTCTAATATCCATAATAAGAAAATTATTTTACTCGAATAACAAACTTATTAAATTAATAAAATTAAAATTACATTTCAATATAAATAATATTTGAATTCTAATTTGAGAAATTTAAAATTTAAAATAAAAATTTATTTTGTAATTTAATCTTATTTTAATTTTAATATTCAACTTTAAGTCTATCTTATAATAAACGTTCAATCTATAAATTATATATTTTAGGTATTTTTGTATTTTAGGTATGTTAGTACAGTTTACTATTTGATAAACTTTTATTAAAGAATGACGAAAGGAGAAAAAAATAATAAAGAAAATAATTTAAAAAAGAGGAAAAATAAAAATAAAAATAAATTAAAAAATAGTGTCACGAGAAATTTTTACCATCTCCATTTATGAAATTTTAGGTTCATTTACAATAATATGCCATTTATATTAAAAAAATTGTACATGATATGATGTGAATATGTTTGACTTTAATACTTGTTGACGCCTAAATTTCGGTTTTTTAATTAATTAGGTTTCTTTATTATTTATTTTTCCTTTTTCGAAAAAAAAAAACAAACAAAACAAAACAAACAAAAACAAAGAAAAAACAAAAGCAGCGGCCTTCCGGGCTGGGTCAACAAGCCCAGCCCCTTCCTTTTATCTTCTCTCGCGCAGGCCCCCACCGGCCCGCCCGCGTGACTCGGCCCGGCCCCTTCTCCTGTTTGTCTTCTTCTTCATGCTGTCGTCTTCTCCAATCGGATAAGCAGCACGCACTGGAGACGAAGACGTGCGCGACACCGGAAGACAGAAGGAGGCGGCAGCGTACGATGGAGTGGACGTGTCTTCAATGCGAGGCGGCCTAGCTAGAGCCACCTCGGCAGATGAGACACCGGTTCGGCCGGCGGAGGCTGTTCGGTGCGTGAAGACGACGGTCGAAGCTTCATCGACCGGCCGCCCCCTCGCCTATAAATAGCAGACCGCAAGCTCCATCGACAACCACGGCGAACTCGAGATCTCCCCTTTGAGAGACTTTAAGGGGAAATCGAAGAGCGAGCGTGCGAGGGATCGAGTCGCGAAGCTCGGACGACCTCCCTCCGAGAGACTTCGGGGGAGGCCGGCGGTAAGCGAGCCCGAGAGAGAGAGAGTCAAGCTGGGTAAGGAGCGGGGGCGAGAGGACCAGATCTGGGGGTCGAGCGCCCTCCGCCGCAGCGCTCGGCCATCGACGCCATCCGATCGTTGCTCGCCATCCACCACAGCCCCAATGCTCGCAAGCCCAGATCGAAGAGCAGTTCGAGCACCCTCCACCGTCGTCGTTCGCCACTCAAGCTGCCGTTCGCGGACATGTAACATACCGTCGCCGTCGCCATCGCAACCTCCGCCCTGGTCGTCCCGTCCTGACACCGTCACCACCGTCATCACCGTCGCCGTAGCCGCTGTAGCCTTCGTTCCCCCCCTTTGGCGCCGCGGATTCGCAAACCCTAGGGTTTACGATTTTCCGGGTCACGAAGCGGATCCGGGTCTCGAAAGTCGGGTAGGGTTCACGATTTTGGGGCGGCTGGAAGATGGGTCGCGAGCCGGAGCCGGGTCGGGTAGGGTTTCGCCGGGAGATCGGGTTGCCGGGGCCGGGTCATTGGGTCGGGCCGGGCGTCCCCAAACGCCCGGCCGCGGCGTCGTTTTAAGGGTTTTAAAAAACAAAAAAACAAAAAGTCAGGCCCGTGTAGCGGGCCCGTCTGCGTTTTGGGCTGGCCCGGGTCGGACACAACCCGTGGATCCGACTCGGGTCGGTTTTTATTATTTAAAATAATGTTTTAAATAAAAATAAATAAATAAATAATTTATTTCAAAAAATTCAAAAAAATCAAAAATACTTTATTTTCGAAAAAAATATTAAAAAAATATCAAAAAATATTTTAATTTCCTAAAAAAGGCCAAAAAATCAGAAAAAGCCAAAAAAGACTTATATTTTCCAAAAAAAATATCAAAAATTCAAAAAACATGCTTTTCATGTCCAAAAAATGAGAAAAATACCCAAAAAATGTTTTTCTTCCAAAAATGCATGGAAAAACCCTAAAAAATCCAAAAAGCCTTAAGGTTTAAACAAGATTAGGTACCGAAAGGACATTAGTGATTAACTAGTGTAATCAAGTCCCCGATCCTAATTTCTCTGGTTGTGCGGGAGCAAGTATTTCTCCCGATACTTTGCTTGGGTTTCTAATCGACCCACCCCAAACCAATTAGTGGCGACTCCGTTTTAAAATTAACTCACAGGTTAAAAACTTGAACCATTAAAGTCGTGAATTGGTGGACTTGGGAGAGTTCAGGCTAAAATAAACCTAGCCGAACCATTAGCCTCCGCAAGGCGCCCGCCCCGAAACGAGCGCCTGAAAAAAGGAGGTCTTGACAGCTTGGTGACTCCGCTGGGGATTTGAAGACTTAGGCCTTTTTTTTATCTTGTTTAAATGCTTTGCTAATTTGGTTTTCTTTCTGTGCAGGTTAGTAGTTTTTATGTTAAAATAAAATATTTTGTGATTATAAACTGTTGTGCATGCTTTATAGTTTTAACACTACACATGGCACACACAACTGACACGGCCCACCAGGACACGGGCCACCATAGGATATTAGGATGGTGTTAAGAAAGATACGGCCTCGAACGCGAGACTGCGTTGTAGAGGTTGCCTTTCTTTTCCCGAATTTCTTTAGCCGAGGTTAAGAGGATACGCGCCAACGCGAGCTGCGATCGGCGGATACCCTTTTAATTTCAACAAGCCTTCATAGTTAGAAATCAAGCCGCACGTTCCATGTGCATGTCTCTGTGCTTGCCATTTTCTTTAAAAGTAAAGTAATTTATTTACTTTTACTCAGTCTTTTTTATTGGCCCATGGCAATTTAGGGTAGGTTTTTCGAGTCCCGATTTATATGCAATGGGAGAAGATGATATCAAGTTTATTCCCACTCCCAAAGCAGAGCTCTTCAGATGGTGGGGTCAATTGGACCAGTATGCCCAAGAGCGTGTGAAAGCCAAAGTCGGTCATCTTTTATCGTTGATCCAAATCCGTGTTCATCCTGAAGTCATACAGGCCATGACACATTTCTGGTGCCCAAAGACCACTATTTTTATGTTTGGTAAGTTCGAGCTAACCCCAACTCTGGAAGAATACAGCATCATCACTAGAATGCCTCTCGAGAAAAAGCTGGTTAGGCCATCAACATGCATTATCCCGTTACGTGGGTTAGCACGAATTTTAAGAACTGAAGTCCATATTATGAGGCAAATTCTTGAAAATAACCATAATACTTGCCCACTAGCATTTTTGACTGCATGTTTTGAAAATCAACCCATGATCCAAAAAAGTGAGATTTTTCTCCTGGCTTTTTTCAGGTTCATCATTTTCTCCCATCAAAGAAACGTCATAAGTCCAAAGATAGTTGATCAAATCTTAAGGGGGCAAAATTATGTCAACATGATTTTAACCGAAATATTCTTGTCCCTCAATCGTTTTAAAGAAAACACGGAAAAAGTCATGCGGGTCTCCTCGGAAATTTTACAAGTCTGGTTCTTTTCTCACCTAAGTGAATATCGATGCTTCATGTAATCGTTTGAAACAAATATTTTGAAAATCCATTACATAAATTTATGGTTTTAGGACCATGCATTCCTAACCAAAACTGTTTAAATTGGACAAACTTCCTAAGAGACCCGACTCCCGAGGTATTCCAATGGTGTGCTGGTTGGTTCCATGAAAAGAGAGCTCACTTTGCTTACAAACGCTGCCATCCAATTCCGTTACTCGGCCTCACCGGCGCTGTTTCCTATTTCCCATATCGGGTGGCATGACAATATGGAGCCCTTTAGGAGATCCCGCCGCCTTTCAAGAGGAAGGCCCCTCCACTCCTTTTCACCCATCAAAGCCCTTAATACACATTCGAGATTGACATTATCGAGGAAACATGGAACAAGTGCCATCGCAAAAGAATCGTGGTACCTAAAGGGCTTGAGGGAGAAGAAAAAGCCCACCACGCCTCTACGTCCTACATCCACAACCATTGTATCCCGACAAAATAGAAGCCATTGGTCCCTCACTCAATCAGCGAGAGCAGCCAGCATGAGCAAGCAGAGCTTATGCAAAGGGATTTGGGAATAGACTGGATACATATCTCAGAGCCAGTCCAAGGAAGCAGGCATCCTTGCAAGAACAAGGCTCCCCGTCGCATATAAAATGGCAATCATGTGCCCCTTAGTATTAATATTGTGAAAGTTTTGTCCCATTATTTAGGGACTTTTGTTTAATATCTAGTATTTCATTTTGTCATTTTGATTTCAAATTTCAAATGTCAGAAGTGTACAGCCTATGAAATCCTCTTTTGATAAATAAAAAGCAGTTAGACCATTGCCATGGGTCAATCTTTGTTTACTTTCATGCTCATTCATGGTTTTTGCGACGACATGTAATTATGAATCGTCGGCTACCAGTTACTCGCGAATGGTCTCACGTAATAGGACCTGATCATAATGATGTACAAAATCGCCTCGTCAACATTGAAGACGGTGTAGGACAGATGTCAATTATCCTTCGACAGTTCTCGAGGCAAATGGAATCCACTCAAGCCAAACCCAACTCTGTAGCTGCTTTAAGCACACTTCTGGCACCCACGAATTTGCTAGAGGATAACCAACAGGATAGACAGCTTGAAAAAATCATGAAAAAACTGAGCCAGCTGCAAAAGCAAGATCCCATGGACTTCTCTAACTACGCCGGTATTAAGATCCCTGAAGAGCTCAAAGCACTTGAATGCGAAAGGTATGCTGATACCTCTCGCTCAGAGACCTACTTGCAGGCCTATTTGGTCCGGAAGATGATTCAATCATACCAATCAGACCTGACTGGCCTCGCCTTGCGGTGGTACATTGTAAGGAAAATTAATCTTCTTAAAACCTGGGGGGAACTAATCGATGTTTTTCGTCAAGAGTATAATGTTGACATCAGCCCCAATATCGCCCCGCCCTACAAAGAACCGATGGTTGCGGAGCACGAGGAGCCGATAGTCGCAGAGACCGGAGAAGAAGATGTCAATGAAGCTTTGCACGATAAATGGAAGACCGAGCAGCATCCTATTATTGAGAAGCTTCCCTCTAGGAATGGCAAGAAGCCCACAGATGAAGTCAACACTACTCAGAGCCGAAGCATGATGGGACGGCTTCTCAAGCTTATCGCAAGAGCTAGGGTCCAAAGAAGGCCGACCCCCATCAATCTAGGGAGTGAAGCTCCACCATCTCCCACTCCTCTTGACAAAGTCCAACTAGCAAAACGAAGAGCCTTACTCAAAAGGTCCGGACCAGGAGTTAAGAAAAGAAAGCCTAAGCAGCTTGAGTCAACGCCTATCACTGAACGTGGGCAAAACCTGACTATCAATGAGTCGCCACACCAAGACTTTGAACATCCCCTAGGGTACAACTCTTAAGACTACCAGTCCCTAGGATGCAATCCCAAGGACTACTAGTGTTATACAGATGAAATCGGCCATTCATCGTATAACTGCTTCCTACCCACACACAGGGTCGAAAGCCTGTCAAAAGAGGGAACATTCGTCCTTATTTGCTATGATCCTAATGAACTACTAAGCTTGTCACCTGACCATGAGGATAACTTAAATGCCTCATCCTCGTTTGGAGATTTTGACCCGGAAGAAAGCAATGGGATGATCTCAGTAGAATCCAGCTTTCCTAAAACAGCAGAGTTCACCACTGCAATGAATATGCAATGGGAAAACCAGTGGCCTAATCAAGACACACCAGGCCCGTCTTGCCCTCGTAAGATCATGACCCCCAGAGAAATATCGATACCTAATCTCCGTAAGTACAACGGCAGGACTTGCCCCGTGGCTCATTTGCAATACCTCCACGCTGAAATGAGTAGATACTATAGCCCGATGTCATTCACAACTCAGGTCTTCCAAGAATGTCTTACAGGGCCTGCATTGCAATGGTTCATCACAGCAGATATCTACCTCATGAGGGATTGGAATGAGTTGTCTTCTGCATTCCCGCTTCAATATCAAAGCCAGATTGGAACTGAACTGCCTTGCGAGAACTTGGTTCACTTTAGAAGAAGACCAATGGAGGATTTCCGAGCATATGCAAGGAGGTGGAAGACTTTTATGATGCAAACCTACCCTCACCTGGCCGAAGAAGAAATGATAAAGCTATTCACGGGGGCTTTACCTCGCAAGCATCGTTGTTGGTTGCATGGGTTGCATTTCCATAGCTTCAATGAAGTGGTCCTTTCATGCGAATACTTTGAGTCTACTGGAGGCGAGGAACTTAAAGGCACTTGATTTCAAAACCAACACTATTAAAGTGCTCCTTTTCATAGGAGTTTTCATGGGTGTTGCTTGTTTCTTATCCTGTCTAGTGTGCTACTGTTGCATTTTCCATTCCAGTAATCTAATGTACAGTTCTAATATTTTGTTTTGAAAAGCATGAGGCGGTACTCCAAACCAGCCCAGTGATGCTATCCAACCATGAAAAGAAAATACCATCCAAGGAGAATCGAATTTGGGCTTCCTCATGCTTTCCTCCCCATAATTACATGCTTTTGAAAACAAAAATATTTCATTACCAAATACTTTTGTCAAAATAATATGTTAAATTTTATCTTGCTCACTTCGTGTCTCATCCCCTTCGACTTAGCATGATAGGGGACATTTGAAGCTGGCACATCATGTGAACTCGCCGAGTTCAAGAACACTCTTTCAAGAAAGCAGGGGCAAACAAAAAATGATCATCATGTTTCAAAGAGGGTAAGTCTTATCCCCTGAATATAATTTTTGAAAATGACGTCCCCTCTATTCTATGTACAGGAAACGAAAGATAGGACGTAATAGGCATAGGCATACGGTTAAACTCGAAGCATGCGCACCATGGTAGCTCGAGGCAGAATAACCTCCCCATGCTGCTTTCGACCTTCCCGTTTTTGCAAGCCGTCCTCGGGAGCTCTATGCACTCCACCTAGCTCTGTTCAACTCCCTCTTAAGCCGGAGGAATATCTTTTCACACGACGTGCCCGAACAACTAGACGTTGCAGTTTCATTGAAGGGATTTCCAGTTTCGACGAGCCAAGAAGCACAAGGAAGAAATTTCTTCTCTTCCTCTGAATTGATTACTGTCAACAGGGAGAAAATCTAGATAGTCAAGGCGATCTATAGCCCCTACTCCGAACAATGACTGGAAACTTCAATCCGTGTTTCAGATGCATAGTCTCCCAAGAAATAATTGCCATCAGAAGACTGAAGATTTTGATTGTCTATCTCAGGTCCCATGGAAGCTTGAGGTATAGGGCTTTGCCCAATGCTGCTATAGTTAAAGACAGAAGGAGAAATTCCACAGAAGAAAGGCGTTGAAGATGAATCAACGACCAGCAATCATGCATACATGGCCACAAATGAGAAAGGCCAATCGAAAGAGACGTTGAACTGTATCGAGACAAAGAGGCCGTCATCGACATTCAAATATCCCTAGGAGCTAACACATACAAACTCTGGGGAAGGGTAATTTGGTATCGTTTCCAACACTCACTCTCCGAACTCACTTTTGACATATTTTCTCCTATTGACAAGAAGCATAGGATTCAAGAAACAAGCTTAATGGTTAATTTGGGCAAATCAAGTGACCCATATCGATTTACCTAACTTGGTATGAAAGGACGTGTCGTCCAGGAGTCGGTTCGGTTAAATGAAAAAAGAAGCGCCCTACGGACACCGTCAGCGCCTCTAGCCGAGTGGTACCCGAGAAGAAGCAAAATGGTCCTAAGTCGGGGGTTCAAATCCCCGACGCGGCAGTTAGTCACTTGGTAGAAAAAAAGAAAATTAAAAAAACTATGCTTCTCTTACACCTGCAAATTACGAGAGAGCAAGTGACCTAACGGAGTGAAAATTACAGGACTTCATATCCTCCTCGTACTCTAGGTCTATTCAAACATCTGCAAACCAGTGAAGGGTAATGTTGTATCGTTCCTAGTTGTTCGACTCCTAAAAGAGTTTGTGACTAACACGTTCTCTCTTGTCTGTTGCAGGATCACCTAACCGTTAAAGATACAGAAAATAAATCAATGAGAGGCATGTCAAACTCTGATAAGCCCTCCCAAACAAAATGGTGTCTCAAGTATCACCAAAGCAAATGACAGAGATCCTTCAAGCCTCAATTCACTTTTAATTTTGGCCCTGCTGATTAATCCATTTACACCTTCTCTTCTACAGGGGCAAAAGCAGAAAGACCTGTCAAATCAATGATCAGATTCCCAACCTTGGTTGATCATTCTTGTGTCATATCCCTAATCAATAGGGATAACCATCGACACCCATTTGTGAATAACCTTTTGATGTTCAAAATTCAACACATGTGTAAATACGATTCCACAAAGTAAACACCCTTAAAGTTGCCAGTAGGGTTTCTTGAGTAAAAACCATTCATTTGTTTTGAGAGTACAAACTCTCTCATACTTAAAAATGTTGCATGCCTTTTCTAAATGAATTTTACATGATGATTTTGTCTATCTAAATCATTGATTCCACTATGGATTACCAAAATAGACAACTAAATGAAGGACAAGATTGATTGAGCATGTTGGATGAGGAGCGTCAGAATGATGACAGGCAAGCCATATCCTACACACAGTCCCCTATCTATACACTTGTGAGATGAGTGCAGAAGATTCCATGACTGTAGGGTAAAGAGTTCTCTTGCGAATGGTACGATAACCAAAATAGTGAGGCATTCCATTGCTCACCCCCTTTTTGAGCCCCATACACTGGTGAAGCTCCTCTCATCAAGAATCACCCCCTCACTGGGGCATGTCGAAGACAAGGCAAATCAGCATCACAATGTGAGAAAAGGGATAGAAATTTTCTTGCTTGCACTTGCATCAATCTTCGGGTGTCTTTATTGCATATGAACACTCGCGTTAATTTAAGTGCCCTAGAATGACGAAGAGCAATTCTTTCTTTACGCACTTGTATTCATTGTACAATCCAATTGAGTCTGTAAATTCACCCTCACATGGAGGCAAAAGCGAAGTTACGCCATTCGAGCAAAGCATAATCGGGAGCGCCGGCAAAAGATGAAGACTCAACAGTTTGACAACGGCGTTTGCTTGAACTTGCCTAGATTAGTTCCTCAAGCAACAAAGAACAAAAGAAACTAGGGGCATAAAAAAGCAGTGTACCTGGTAAAAGCAAGGTCAATGCCCATGAATGAAAAGTTGGAATAAAAACTAGGGGCATGAAAAAGCAGTGTGCCTGGTAAAAGCAAGGCCAATGCCCCCCAACTAAAGAATACAACCATCTGTATTCCCAAGAGAAGTTGTTGTTGTGGTTCGATTAATTGAGCCTCCATCTGACAGTGAAAAAAAAAAAACAAAAGAAAAGACCGGTGACAAATGCCAAGGCAATCACCAGCTCTCACCTTTTTACACAACAGTCAAGCCTACATTGTGTCCCATTGTAAAAGTCTCGTCAGACTAGGGCACTTCAATTAACATAGGATTTCATATGTCTATAAACATCGCTCGAAGAAGTACGAGCAAGACTATTCTATCTCTTTTCACAAGATTCTTGACTTGCAAACCCGGAGATGATCGTGCGGCGCTTTGTTCATGAGCCTTGACCCTGACCGTCCCATTTGATGAGCCATTCACCAAGTCTTCATGACAATTTCAACAAAGACCTCTCACATTGGTAAAGTCGTACCATTTGCGAGAATACTCAGACCCCTGCTTACATGATGACAGTGAGAAGTGTGGTCCTTATAAATCCTGTATCAATGGTCAGGATAGCATTTTCCATGAGAGTGAGTGGAAAGTCCTTTCAGACTGAAAGTCCCTCATCTGGCATGCTTAAGACATCTACATTCTAAATGAAGGTTGTCTTTCAAAATCTTCCCCAGTGGAATTTGGATGATGCAAAATTGACAAAATTGTCATGCATGAATCACATTTAAATTCATGAATTTACAGCGTATATAACCATGTGTGCATACTTCATGAAATCAAAGATATTGCCAGGAAAGCATATCCCTATCCCATTGTCTTTGAGTACCTACCATTTGCCAGGTACTCCCTCTTATTGACACTCGACCTGTTCAAGTCGTCCCCAAAGTATTAATATTTGCGACTGTCCAGGTATCCCCCTGTTTTTGAGTGCCTGCCGCTACTAAGGTTCTCCCTCTGTTGACACTCGACCTGTTCGAGTTGTCTTTAAAGTTTGGATGCTTGTGACTGTCCAAGTGTCCTATTGTCTTTGAGTACCGGCCACTGTTCAGATACTCCATTTTCTTGACACTCGACTTGTTCGAGTTGTCTTCATAGCTAGGATGCCTGCAACTGACCAAGTATCCCACTACCTTTGAGTGCCTTTAATTGTCTAGATACTCCCTTTCCGTGACACTCGACCTGTCCGAGTTGTCCTCAAAATTATACCATTAAATACTAGCAGCCATTCAAGTATTCCACCACATTGTGCGCCTGCGATTACCCAGGTATGCTTTCTTACACTTAGACCAGCTGAGTGGTCCCTGATTGCATCATTAAATATTTGTGTTTATCCAAATATTTCACTCTTTGTATGCATATGTGCCTACGGCCATCTAGGTAAACCTCGTGCTACATTCAAATTCCCATTTACTAGGAGGTGAGAGACCTTCACGAATATCCCAAGTACGTCCTCAATATTCCCCTTTACCAGGAGGTGAGAGACCTTCATGAATATCCAAGGTACGTCTTCAATATTCCCAATTACCAGGAGGTGAGAGACTTTTACGAATATGCGAGACCCATCCTCGATATTTCCACATACTAGGAGGTGAGAGACCTTCACAAATATCTCAGGTACGCCCTTGATTCTTCCTTAAGAGTTTGTACTTGTGATCATCTAAGTACCCCTTCGATACTTGTGAACATCCAGGTATCCTCCAAGAGTTTGTACTTGTGATCATCCAAGTACCCCTTTGATACTTGTGAACATTCAGGTATCCTCCAAGAATTTGTACTTGTGAATATCTAGGTACCCCTTCGATACCTGTGTTCATCCAGGTATCCTCCAAGAGTTTGTACTTGTGATCATCCAAGTACCCTTTCAATACCTACAAGCAATCAGGTATTCTTTAGAATTTCGTACTTGTGATCATCCAAGTACCCCTTCGATGCCTGCGAACGTCCAAGCATCCTTCAAAATTCGTAGTTGTGATCATCCAAGTACTCTTTCGATACCTGCAAGCAATCAGGTATTTTCCAGCATCTAGTACTTGTGATCATCCAGGTACTCCTTCAACGCCTGCAAATGTCCAGGCACCCTTCAGAATTCGCACTTGTGATCATCCAAGTACCCCTTCAACGCCTGCAAAAGGCTCAAATATCCTCCAGGTTAGTACTTGCGAATATCCAGGTACTCTTTCAAATGCTTGTAAATGTCCAGGTATCTTCCAAAACCGATGCCCTGAGAAAGGTTGGTGCATCTCCCGAGAAGGGTCGGGTACCAACTGGTGTCATCAACTGAGGTCAGACACCTCAACGAATCGATGCCCTGAGAAAGGTCGGTGCATCCCCCGAGAAAGGTCGGGTATCAACTGGTGTCCATGACAGATTTCAAGCACCCCACAAATCGATGCCCTGAGAAAGGTTGGCTCATCTCCCGAGAAAGGTCGGGTACCAACCGGTGTCCATGACAGAGATCAGGCACCCCACAAATCGATGCCCTGAAAGGTCGGCGCATCTCCCGAGAAAAGTCGGGTACCAACTGGTGTCCTTGATAAAGATCAAGCACCCATAAATAGATGCCCTAGGAAAGGTCAGCGCATCTCCCGTCAAGGCGACCGAAGAAAGGTTCGGGTCCTCGACAAACCACTTATTGCTCTAACAGGCGACCGAAGAATGGTTCGGGTCCTGGAAAAGCGATTCCCCGTCAAGGCGATTGAAGAAAGGTTCGAGTCCTAGACAAACCACTTATTGCTCTAATAGGCGACCGAAGAAAGGTTCGGGTCCGAGACAAACAACTTATTGCTCTAACAGGCGACCAAAGAATGGTTCGGGTCCTGAGAAAGCAATTCCCCATCAAGGGGACCGAAGAAAGGTTCGGGTCCTCGACAAACCACTGATTGCTCTAACAGGCGACCGAAGAATGGTTCGGGTCCTAGAGAAGCAACCTCCTCATGTCACCAGCTAAGATGACGCCTTGATACTTGCCAAACTCGGGGTTCACACCCTATCTCACTCACTCTCGGTAAGTAACTACAGGTATCTTCTTATCTGTCTTAGTATATGTAAAGTTATATTTTGCTCTTTTTCTGCATAGAATAATAGGTCCCAAATAAAATATAATCTGCTACGCATACATGGATAAAATTTAGGCATCAGTTTGTCTTTGAATGCAACCTCTGCAAACTCACCTTCAAAGAGGGGCAGCTGTTGATGCATAAATTTCGTTTTTTAATTAATTAGGTTTCTTTATTATTTATTTTTCCTTTTTAGAATAAAAAAAAACAAACAAAAACAAAGAAAAAACAAAAGCAGCAGCCTTCTGGGCTGGGTCAACAAGCCCAGCCCCTTCCTTTTATTTTCTCTCGCGCAGGCCCCAACCGGCCCAGCCCGCGCGACTCAGCCCAGCCCCTTCTCCTGTTTGTCTTCTTCTTCCTGCTGTTGTCTTCTCCAATCGGATAAGCAGCACGCGCCAGAGACGAAGAAGCGCGCGACACCGGAAGACAGAAGGAGGCGGCAGCGTACGATGGAGTGGACATGTTTTCAATGCGAGGCGGCCTAGCTAGAGACACCTCGGCGGATGAGACACCGGTTCGGCCGGCGGAGGCCGTTCGATGCGCGAAGACCGGCGGTCGAAGCTTCGTCGACTGGCCGCCCCCTCGCCTATAAATAGCAGGCCGCAAGCTCCGTCGACAACCACGGCGAACTCAGAGATCTCCCCTTTGAGAGACTTCAAGGGGAAATCGAAGAGCGAGCGTGCGAGGGATTGGGTCGCGAAGGACGACCTCCCTCCGAGAGACTTCGGGGGAGGCCGGCGGTAAGCGAGCCCGAGAGAGAGAGAGTCGAGCTGGGTAAGGAGTGGGGGCAAGAGGACCAGATCTGGGGGTCGAGCGCCCTCCGCCGTAGTGCTCGGCCATCGACGCCATCCGATCGCGCTCGCCATCCAACGCAGCCTCGACGTTCGCAAGCCCAGATCGAAGAGGAGTTCGAGCACCCTCCGCCATCGTCGTTCGCCACTCAAGCTGCCGTTCGTGGACAAGTAACATACCGTCGCCGTCGCCATCGCCATCGCTACCTCCCCCATGGTCGTCCCGTCCTGACGCCGTCGCCGCCGTCATCGCCGTCGCCGTAGCCGCCGTAGCCTCTGTTCCCCCCCTTTGGCGCCGCGGATTCACAAACCCTAGGGTTTACGATTTTCCGAGTCACGAAGCGGATCCGAGTCTCGAAAGTCGGGTAGGGTTCGCGATTTTGGGGCCGCTGGAAGACGGGTCGCGAGCCGGAGCCGGGTCGGGTAGGGTTTCGCCGGGAGATCGGGTTGCCGAGGTCAGGTCATCGAGTCGGGCCGGGCGTCCCCAAATGCCCGGCTGCGGCGTCGTTTTAAGGGTTAAAAAAAAAAAAAAAAAAAAGTCGGGCCCGCGTTTGGGCCCGTTTTTTTTTTAAATTTGGCCGGGTTGGACACAACTGTGGATCGACCGGTCGGACACAACCCGTGGATCCGACCCGGGTCGGTTTTTATTATTTCAAATAATGTTTTAAATAAAAATAAATAAATAATAATTTATTTAAAAAAATTCAAAAAATCAAAAATACTTTATTTTCCAAAAAAATATTAAAAAAATATCAAAAAATTTTTTATTTTCCTTTAAAAATTTTTGTTTTCCAAAAAAAAAAGGAAAAAAAGAAAAAAATCATATTTTCTCAGAAAAAGCCAAAAAAGACTTATATTTTTCAAAAAAAAGATCAAAAATCCAAAAAACATCCTTTTTCATGTCCGAGAAAATGAGAAAAATACCCAAAAAATGTTTTTCTTCCAAAAATGCATGGAAAAACCCTAAAAAATCCAAAAAGCCTTAAGGTTTAAACAAGATTAGGTACCGAAAGGGCATTAGTGATTAACTAGTGTAATCAAGTCCACGATCCTAATTTTCTCGGTTGCGCGGGAGCAAGTATTTCTCCCGATACTTTGCTTGGGTTTCTAATCGACCCACCCCAAACCGATTAGTGGGGACTCCGTTTTAAAATTAACTCATAGGTTAAAAACTTGAACTATTAAAGTCGTGAATTTGTGGACTTGGGAGAGTCCGGGCTAAAATAAACCTAGCCGAACCATTAGCCTCCGCAACGCGCCCGCCCCGAAACGGGCGCCGGAAAAAAAGAGGTCGCGACAATACTGTGATTCACCAAACAGTGAATAGGATATAGAAAAATCTCAGTATTTCATATCATATCCTATCCAGTCTTATCCTAGTTAGAAATCCGGACGACCAAACGTAGCCCAAGTGAATAAGTTTCAGCATCAAGATTCTAATCCAGTAAGAACCGAGCATGGTAATCACCGATCAAGAAAGGACAAGCGATGAGTTTTAGGTGAAGCACGTCATCGTAGACATCACTACGAAAAGGGAGGGCGTGACAATTAATGCGGCAACCGAGCTCAGCATTTTAAAAGGCCTGGGGCATTCCAGCAAAGAAAACAGGAAGTCAGAGAGAGAAACGAAGGTATAGAGAAACGAAAATGGCTTCTATAAAGAGAATCGTGGCTACTACCATGATTGGTCTTCACTATATCTGCCAGATTGCGGAGAGCCATGCCGGACGAAACCGTGGTGCAGGAAATATGCAATGGAGTCAAATACAACGAGGGAGATGATTACTATTACTGTTAGATCTACAAATCAATACCGCAGAATCTGGATATAACTACTATGGACATAACACGGTTTTCAGATTTCAGTGCTATGGTCATGCGGCTTGCAACGGCGCCCTTGCTGATTATGACTGTACTAGGTGCTTGGAGTATGCTCATGACGTGCTCCTTACACAGTGCTCGGGCGTCGGGGCTCAGCTCCAACTCAAAGACTGCAGAATGAGATACGAGGCATACTCATTTACTGAATAAATCTTTTCTCTATGAAGAAATTGCTCTTTGTGCATGGTCATTACTATACTTCCTTCAATGAATATAGGCGATATATTCTTGCCAATCCCAGAATTTTCCAGCGTTCCATAATTAGAATTTATTCAGTACTGGGGGTGTGCGTGACTGAATTCATGCAACTTAAGACTACGAGGACTACATCACAATACCTTGGTTTGCAATGTTGTATTTTCTGAACATGTATTGGCAAAAATATCGTGAAGAAAATAGAAGTCGACCATTAGAAAAGGTCGATGGAGTCAACTTGGACGATTTTCTTAGCCCTAGTTCTCAATTACTTTTGGACCAACGTTCCTATTGTTAGTCGTGAATATGGCACCTAAAGTCTCCGTAGCTAAAATCTAGAAAATATTAATGGAGAAAAGTGATTTGTGCACTTGATTTGAGATCATTCGTTTTTGATGCGAAATAGCGATGATCCAGAGCTCAAGTGCTTCTCCTATATTACCCTTATATCATTGGCTTAATGAGATCGCTCCCCACCATTAGCGTTCAGTAAATGCTCCTTATGTGAGGTTATTTGTCCATCAGGATTAAAATATAGACTTGAGTACTATTTATAAAATTTTAAATCATAGACCCTCTCATCATAGGCCGGGTTTCACACTACCTCGCCTCATACTAGACCAATTAAAAATCTTTATATATCATCTTATTGGACCAATCCCACAAAATAATAAATTATAATATCAATTAATGTAGCACATGTCACATCAGAAAAACTCTTACACTTGTGGCCAAATAGCTTGTCTCGTCTGGTCTCCCATGACTACAAGCTGCCGAAAACTTCTTTCTGAAATATCTTCGGTGTTTGCCATGCACACAGACAACATAACATTGTGCACGCTCACGGCACGATGCCTCTTTTTAATTGCATGTGACTACAAGTGTAAAAGTGGGTCAAACACCACTTCTTAAGTCACATTTAGAGTCTAACCAAAAAAAGTAAATATCGCATTTAGAGAGACTGGGTCGATGAGTTAGCTAAAATTAAATAAGGAATTGTCATAAGTTTCGAGTAGTTAAGCCTGACTAGATATGAGTTTGATAGATATGGACTATACCCACTTGCAACCAATGTTAATCAAATGGGAAAATTGAAAAAGAAGAAACAAGTTTGAAGACTGGAAAAAGCTAATGCAAAAAAGCTAATAGAGAGAGAGAGAGAGAGAGAGAGAGAGAGAGAGAGAGAGAGAGAGAGAGAGAGAGAGAGAGAGAGGCGGTGGCTAGAGATGGGACTATTAGCTGAGTTCACTCTCACGTGGAGGAAGCCTAATGAATAGCAAGCCCAAAAAGACTTGAGCCCATATGATAATTCATATGGAGAAATAGAGTTTCTCACTATTTTTTAAGTGATAGCCGTAACGAAGTTAGCAGAGAGCAGTAATAAAAGAAAAAGAGAAAGTAGAAAATCTGTAGTTTGGAGATTAGTCTAATTTACATCAAGCTAGCATCAAAAGTCGATTCGTGATTCGATTAAGCTGAAATTTTGTCAGCGTGTTCATGGCACAATTTTCTCGAATTTAGATGGTTTGATTTTCATTTGAAGTTCCCAACACCAATTTTTTGTGGGTTGAACAAAATTTGCGTTTTTTGTTAGATTTATCCTTGATCTCTTATGAAATTTATACGTATTGCCAAGAATGATATTCTTGAGGTCCTTGCTGCTATGTACCTTTAATATTTACTAGAATAGAACTTTGTTCACCCGATTTTATTGATGGTGAAGATTTTTGGGTGGACTCTAATCCCGTGGTTTTTTATCTCCTCACACCGAGGAGGTTTTCCACGTAAAAAAATCGCCTTGTGTTTGCGTGCTTGATATTTATTTTTCTCTACTATATCGATTCCTATTAGGTTTGCATAAGATGAGAGATTATTTTATTACGCTGCGTTAATTCGATATTATTCGTATTGTTATTGTTTTCCCATCAAAGTGGTATCAGAGCTTTGGTTATTGCTTGATTTTTTTACCTTGTGTTAAACAATGGAAATGAATACAAGTAGAATGGTTACATTGAATGATTCGAATTATCATATTTGGAAAGATGGAAGACCTTTTATTTGTGAATGATTATTATTTGCTTGTATTTGTTGAAGAGAAGCCGGAGAACAAAACTAATGTTGAATGGTCTATATTACATTGTCAAGTGTGTGGTTATATTAGAAAGTGGGTGAATGATAATGTTTTGAACCATATCATTGAGGAAACACATGCACACAGTTTGTGGAATAAGCTCGAATAGTTATATGCTCAAAAACTAAGAATAATAAGTTATTTATGATGAAATAGACTATGGCTTTGAGATATCAAGATGGTACTCGTTTGACTGATCATTTAAATTCTTTTCAAGGAATTATAATCAATTAGTTGTGATAGGAATCAAGTTTGATGATGAGATATAAGCGCTATGGTTGCTTGGTACTTTGTCGGACTTGTGGGAAACATTTCGAACATCTTTATCTAATTATGCCCCAAATGGTACGATTATCATGGATTTAGCCAAGAGTGGTGTTTTAAATAAAGAGATGAGAAGAAAGATACAAGGATCATGCTCTTCACATTCTGATGCTTTGATTGTTGAGAAAAAAAGGGGAATAAGTGAGTCTCGAGATCCAAGAAATAGAGATAAAAGCAAAGGCAAATACAATAGATTTGCTAATGTTGAGTCCTATTATTGCCATCAGAATGGACATATCCAAAGGTTTTGCCGTTAGTTCAAAAAGGAGAAACTGAAAAAACAAAATAAAGATAAAGAGAAAAAAAAATGATAATTATAGTGGTGACAATCACGTTGCTACACTTAAAAAATACTTTTTCATTGTCTTTGATGGTGATGCGATGAATCTTGTATGTCATGAAACTAGTTCTGTAATTTATATTAGTGCATCTATTCAAGCTCCATCTCGTAGAGATTTCTTTATATCATACATGTTAGATGACTTTAGATATGTGAAAATAGGAAACAATGGGCTAGCTGAAGTTGTAGGCATTGGTAATGTGTGTTTAGAAACCAACAATAGCGCAAGGTTGGTATTGAATAATGTTAGGCATATGCCTGATATATGTTTGAATTTGATTTCCAGAGGCAAACTTGATGATGAGGGGTATTACAGTTGGTGATAGTCGATGGAAGCTCACCAAATGTTCTCTGGTTGTGGCTAGAGGTGATTCCTCATTATACATTATGCAGGCAAAGTTGTCCATGAACAAAATTAATGCAGTAGACAACGAAGAGAAAGTTGAGTTATGATACAAGAGGTTTAGTCACATTAGTGAGAAGAGATTGTTTATATTGGCAAAGAAGAAGCTTCTTTCAGGTATGAAAAGTTCAGTGCTGAAGAAGTGTGCTCACTATTTAGTAGGAAAGCAAAATAGAGTTGTATTCAAAAGTTTTCTTCATTCAAGAAAGTCCGGTATACGTGATTTAGTGCATTTTGTTGTTTGTGGTCCTATGAAGATAAAATAAATTGGTGGCTCTCTTTATTTTGTTATTTTCATAAATAATTATTCAAGGAAAATATGAGTTTATATCTTGAAAACTAAAGATCAAGTATTAGATGTTTTTAAGTAGTTTCAGGATTTTTTTTTTTGGTAATAGATAATAAATATAATGAGGAAAGGCCAAATGTACAAAAGATCATGGCACAAAAAAATTGCACTCAAGATGAGAAGAACATAATGAGTGGAAGGATCCCATGATATAAAAACACAGACACGACGCCCAAACTAGGGCACAGTGTAACTAACACAAAAGCACGGCATGAACAATCGGCAAAGATACAAACACCTCAGCGAAGGAGGAGAAAGATGTCGGCTCCAGCAGCTCCTAGAGGCAACGGCTAAGAACTTGGGTGTTTAGGGGTCCCCCGAGAAGATAATGGGATAAATGCCCCAACTCCTCTGCAGCCTTCTGTTCCTGAAGTTATCCTCAACATTTCTGAAGGTACTAGCCCTATCTCTTACCACCTTAAAAAGATGATTCTTCATAGCCGACACTGTAAGGGGTTGTTCTTTGAAGAGGATGCTATTCCTATTTTTCCAGATAATGTGACACAGAGCACCAAAGGAAAAGCGAGCAATGCAATTGAAGAAGTCCTTACCCATCAAGAAAGAGGTAGCCCAACAGAGATTCTCGGCCCAAGAACTATTTTGCCAAGGCAAATTGCATCTAGCCGCCTAAAAGAAGGCAATTCCAGCCGTGACGGAGCAATCAAAAAATAGATTATCTATGGAATCAGGCATACAATTGCAGAAGGTGCAAGATCCCCTCTCAATTCTACCACAGTACAATAATAGAGCCTGGGTGGGCAGTCTACGCTTGGCAATAAGCCAAAGGTTGAGCTGATACAAGAGAGACAAACTGTAAAGAAGTTGAAATACATTAAAATCGATAACGGGAGAGAGTATATTGGACATTTTGATGAATATTACAAACAACAGGGTATTCAATCTCAAAAGACACCTCCCAAGAAGCCTTAGTTAAATGACTTAACTAAGAGAATGAACAGGACACTAGTTGAAAGGATAAGATGTTTACTTTCACAGTCAAAACTATCAGGATCATTTTGGGGGTAAGGCTTTAAGTACAATTACACATGTATTAAATCTTATTTCATGCGTTCCTCTAGAGTTTGATGTTCCTAAGAAAGTTTGGACAAGCAAAGATGTTTCTTATGATTTTTTTTTTGTATCTTTGGGTGCAAGGCATTTATGCATATTTCCAGAGATGAGAGGTCTAAACTTGACGTAAAAACACGACAATGCAAATTTATTAGCTATGGACATGATATCTTTAATTACAAGTTCTATGATCCAGTTGAGAAAAAAATTATAAGAAGCACATATGTTGTATTTATGGAAGATTAGACAATACAAGATATTGAGAAATCAAAGATGATTTCAACGCCATAGGTTAGTCATGATTTGGTTGACTTGGATCTAGTTCCTCTCACACATATTCCTGTAGAGGTTGATGAGGAGTAACAAAAAGTGAATGTTCTTGTGTTAATGTTTGTGATAATGAACATGTTCCTGAACATGTTGAAATAGATGATATTGTTCTTGACCAGAAGCTTCATTAGATGCTCTATCGGATATTCCAGTCTAGAGATCCATTAGAGACCGGCGACCTTCCACTAGATATTATGAATATAAGTATGTATTATTGACTAATATAGGTTAACCAGAGTGCTACGCAGAAGTAATAGAAGATGAATGTAAAAGTAAATGGCTTGATGTTATGAAGGATGAAATGTAGTTACTTTGTGGTAATCATACTTTTGAACTGGCAAAGTTGCCTAAAGACAAAAGAGCTCTAAAGAACACGTGGATATATTGGTTGAAGCAAGATGAGTATACTTCACAACCACAATACAGAGCTAGATTGGTTGTTAAAGGATTCTGTTAGAAAAATGGTATTGATTTCGATAATATATTTTCTCTAGTGGTGATAATGTCTTCTATTCGTGTTGTACTAGGCTTGACAGCTAGCCTAGACTTGGAGATTGAGCAGAAGGATGTCAAGACAGCCTTCTTATGTGGTGACTCGGAGGAAGAGATATATATGGAACAACTAGAGGGTTTCAAAGTGAAAGAAAAAGAGGACTCCGTGTGCAAACTGAAGAAGAGTCTCTATGGCCTAGAGCAAGTACCGAGACGGTAGAACAAAAATTTTATATCAGTTATGACAGAATAGGGTTATAAGAAGACTTCGTCGGATAACTGTGTGCTTGTCTAAAAAATTTCTGATGATGATTTTATTATTCTCTTGCTTTATATTGATGATATGCTAATTGTTGGCAGTAATACTTCACGAATTGAATCATTGAAGAAATAATTGAGCGAGTCTTTTGTCATGAAAGATTTGGGAACAACGAAACAAATTCTAGGCATTATAATTACCCAAGACAGAGATGCTAAGAAGTTGTTTTTGTCGCAAGAGAAGCACATTGAGAAGATTCTTCAGAGATTTTACATGGACAAGGATAAAGTAGTTACTTGCTACCCACTTTAAGTTAAATAGAAAGCAAAATCCTATAACTGATAAAAAGAAGAAAGACATGGAAAGTGTTTCATATGCTTCAGCTGTAGGAAGCTTGATGTATGCGATGGTATGTACACATTCAAACTTAACATATGCAGTTGGCATTATTAGTCGTTATTTGTCAAATCCATGTAGAGAGGACTGAAATGTAGTAAAATGGATCATGAGGTATCTTCGGGGAACTTCCAGTTTGAAACTCAGTTTTCGGGATCTGGAAACTTGAGTTATTTGAATACACAGATTTCGACTTGGCTGGAGATATTGATACTCGTAAATCTACTTCTGGTTATTTAATTTCTTTTGCCAATGGGGTTGTATCATGCAAGTCAAGATTGTAGAAGTGTGTTGCACTTTCTACAATAGAAGTTGAATTCATTGTAGTGACCAAAGCTAGTAAAGAGATGCTATAGTTGAAGAAGTTCTTGGAAGAACTTGGGTTCAAGCAAAATAGGTATGCATTATTTTGCGACATTCAAAGCGTGATTCATCTTGGTAAGAATAGGGGTGAGCGGTTCCAGGTTCCTTACAGGTTCCGCCTGGAACCTGGAACCTACCCTCGGGTACAGGTTCCTAATTTTTTGGAACCTGGAACCTACCCATTGGAACTTGGAACCTAGAACCTATTCTATCACAGGTTCCAGGGTCGGTTCCAGGTTCTTACAGGTTCTTTTTTTTTTTTTTTCATCTTTAGTTAAGCAAAACTTTCAAAATACTTATCTCGAGAAATAGCTACGCCAACTTATCACGACACTTTCACTTCCAAGACGTACTTCTCCATAACAGGACCTATAATGCCATCACTCCGAAATGAAGTACAAGCATCCATTGAACTATACAAGAAGTTTCATTAGCATAAGACCATTTTTCTAAAGCTCTATGTTGCGAAAGTCTCTCTATCACAGCTCAATGGGACTTCCTAACAACTATGCATTGGAAAAGTTCAGATCATCTACTTAGAAAGACCCGTCAAATATGCAGTTGTTTGTCAACTCATCCTCAAGAAGTCTTTCTAACCTACAAATTTTTAAAACATGTATATGAAGAGCTATTGTGTACTTAATAAATATATTCATTACTTTGCAAAACAAGAGCTTTTCAATCACACTTACCTTGGTAGACCATAAAGAACAAGAATGGCTGTAACTTCACATTTCCTTGTCAATTTCTGGGGTTGAGTTTTCATTCCAACAAGCCTGTGGCCTCAAGTACGGGCCTTCGTGAAACTGAATACAAAAGCAATGAAACGAGTGTAAAATTGAACAGGTGAATCTTGCTCAAGGATTTACTCTGGATTTCGAAAGCAAAATCGGTAGATGTCTAATATCATACACTTGGACACGGTTGCTCCTCGGAAAGACATAAACCTCTTGTCTCAGGCATGTGATGGTGGCCCTGCAGAAAAACTAGCATCAGGAATGGCGTGCCAACTTTGAAAGAAAACCCAAACCTCATACCATGTCGTACATTTTTTTTCTCCAACAATAGCCTCATTAAGTGCTTGTCTTTCAACCAAAAGCATTGGAATTTGCTGATCCAATTTCATGTTCATTCCTTCATAGTAGTCTCTGATTGCATGATAAAGTGGTGTCCATGATAGCATATTCCATGCACTCGAGGCATAAACTTCGTCCATCTCCCAAAGATATGTATGTTGTGTTCCACGACCGTCGATGAGGTAAAATAAATATCAAAAGAAAGAAAAACAAAAAAATGAGTACGAGTTGATTCAATGCATTTAAAATATACAATCCGCAAGATTGTGGGAACAAAGCATGGCATTGCATTTACTTGTGCTAGCCTAGACCACTACCTCCAAACGCTCGTAACTACAACATCGAGCTGTGTTGTCATGCTCATGCGACGGACAGTATACGGGACCGAAAGAATGGCATATATACTCAATCAAACCAGCTCCATTTGTTGGGATCGGTGAAATGAAATAGAAGCTTACAATAGAATCAAAAGGAAAAACACTAAAGTTACATTAATGCCATACTCCCTTGAAATTGCATAAACATAATAGACAAGAACAACTTGGACTCAGCTTCTCTCACTTTAGTAGCATGCTTTTTTAACAAATCCCAGGTCTACATACGGAAGGCTCAATGAGAAAAATATGGTCCACTTGTCACTAAAATGAACATAACATGGTTGAGTTAAATGACTTAAGTTAAATTCAACTGTCATACGTCCTACAAAAACATCTTGCAAGCTAAAAATCCAAATAAATTGAGATAAATCCAACCCTACCGTCTCGTCGTCGATCAGCCGATAGGCCCCCGCCTGAGTCTCCAAGGGCGTCCCGCGTCGCCCCCGACCAGACAGGCGGAAGGAGAGAGAGAGAGTGGGGTGCGACTAAGCTGGAGGTGGAGGTGGAGGCGGAGGTGGAGGCGAAGGGTGTGGAGTTAAGGCGATTAGGCGGCGCGGGCGGCGGCGCGCGCGTCGGCGGCGGCGGGCGCGGCGAGCGACTTTGAGGCGGTGGGCGAGCGGCGAGCAACGTCGGGGCGGGCGGGCGGCGAGCAGCCTCCACCACGGGGACGAGCGACGTCCAACGGCGGCGTCGACGGCAAGCTGCTGAGCTGCGAGGCGAGCAAGGGGTGACGGCGTCCAGCGGCGGTGTCGAGGGAGGTGGCTCTCGGCGGCGAGAGGCGACGCGGACGGCGCGACAGCTCGTCGGGCTCAACGGCGAGACGGCTCGTCGGACGAGCGGTGGGTGGTGGTGGTTCGGTGGCCAAGAGGTGGTGGTGAGTAGGGCGTGGGGGCGGCGGTGTGGTGGTGGGTGAAGCAGCAGCCAGCAAGAGGAAGGAAGAAGAAGAAGAAGAAGAAGGAGGAGGAGCGGGGTTCCGTCCGAGAGAGGGGGAGAGAAAGACAGAGAGAGAAGGAACAGAGAGAGAAGAAAAGAAAAAAGTGGGTGGGAGTGGGGGAGCAGGAAGTGACGTGAGGAGAGGAAAAAGGGGAGAAAAGACAGAAAGGGGAAGGGGGGAAATCGTGGGGTAGGCTAGAGTTTTTTTTTTTTTTTTTTTAAATTTAACCGGCTCCGGTTCCGCCGGTTCTGGTTCCCATAGGAACCGGGAACGCCGGTTCCTAGAAAAATGGAACCGGGAACCGGAACCGGTCTTCTTAGAACCGGGAACCGAACCGGACCCTCCGGTGCGGTTCCCGGTTCTGGTTCTACCCGGGAACCACGCTCACCCCTAGGTAAGAATTCATTTTTTCATTTTAGATTGAAACATATTGATGTTAGATATCATTGGATGAGAGATGTTCTAGATGAGAAGTTATTGGAACTTGAGAAAATTCATATGGACTACAATGGTTCCGATAGAATGACGAAAGCTCTACTAAGAAAGAAGCTTGAACATTGTCGATTGATAGCAGGGATGGTGATTCCTTCCATATCGTCGTGAGGGTGAGATTTGTTAGATGGGTTCACTCATATATGGAGGAAGTCTAATGAATAGCAAGCCCAAAAGGACTTGAGTCCATATAGTAAGTCATATGAAGAACTGGGATTTCTCGCTATTTTAAGTGGTAGTTGCAAATAAGTTAGCAGAGACACGGTGACAAGAGAAAAAGAAAAAATAGAAAATCTGGGGTTTAGGGATCAATCTGATTTACATCAAGCTTGCATTGGAGGTCAATTCGTGGTCCGATTGAGGTAAAATTTTGTCAGCCTATTTGTGGCACACTTTTATCGAATTTGGATAGTTTGATTTTTGTTTGAAGCTCCCTACACCAGTTTTTTCGAGGGTTGATCAAAACTTACATTTTTTGTCATATTTATCTTTGATCTCTTGTGAAATTTTTGCGTATTGCCAAGAATGACGTTCTTAAGTTCTTTGCTACTATGTATCTCTAGTATGTACTAGAAAAGAACTTTGTTCAACCGATTTTTTTTATACTGAAGATTTTTGGGTGGACTCTAGTCCCATGATTTTTTATCTTTTCACACCGAGGAGCTTTTCCGTGTAAAAAATCGCCTTGTGTTTACGTGCTTAATATTTATTTTTCTCTACTATATCGGTTGCTATTAGATTTGCACAAGAGGAGATATTATTCTATTACATTGCGTTAATCCGATATTGTTCAGGTTGTTATTGTTCTCCCATCAGGGACCACCCTGCCAAGGTCGCGTGAGCACGGCGGCCATCCAATTGCAGTCTCAAGCATGGTGGTTGCCGTCTAAAGGTGACACCCTTAGCAACGGCTGCGTCTTTGACCGAAAGGACCACTTTCGTTGCCTTCTCCGGCCACAGCTTAGAGGCCATCGTCAAGCGCGTGTTGTCACCTTCCTCAATCACGAGGAAGAGAAAGAGAGAGGCCGCCCCCTAGAATGGAACCATCTTTTAGCTTCTCCACGGGGTCCATATCCGCAACAATATACACGGATCGATCTTTTGGTGGGAGAGAGAGAGAATCGAACGATCTTTGGGTTTGTCCACCGGCAAATTACATGGATCATTGCACATGTATAGGGGAGTTCGAAATCTTCAACTTTGTTTTTACTTTTTTACTTTAATATTTGTTGGTCAATACTTGGAGATCTTTCGGTGGAAAAAACATGTAAGATATTCTCTTAATTCCATTTTTTTTTTCAGATTTACTATTTTTTAAGTTACAAAGTTTCCTATGTGCTGATGGTGGCAATGATGATGGCTGAGTAATGGCATCGATCGCTTTGTTAATGCATTCAAGATACGGATTATTTGGGTTATACATGTCGAGTGATCCATAAGTCATTGAATTATATAAGATGAAAATAGGTGAATATGAGTTAAATGGGTCAATATGATCCTTAATTATATTTAATCCTCCTAATCCCGATCCCACCTACCCATTTGCTATCCCTATATGTGATTTCACTGCATATTGGGTCGGTGTTGATATCCACAACAGTTTCATAAATCGAACATTTAGAATGTGGAGAGAGGCCTTCACCACCCGCAAGTGTCCATCTCTTGTCCCCATTTGTAGAGAACCATTGGATATACACTGCGTTTCTGTTTATATCCAACATTTTGCTTGGAATTTTATGGTACCATTGTCAGTTCTAAAAGTTCAAACTTAACATCTAAGAACTTAGATACTTCACCTCACGTGGCTACATTTGGCCTAAGAATGAGGGTAGAAATCATAATTTGGAAGGAAGCAACTAAGGGGCCCAAAAGACTTGAATTTAGGACCTTCTAATTTGATACCACATAAGATTGTGAGATCACCACTAACTATTCAGAAAGTTAGGTAGTTGATAAAAACGTGATTTTTAATACTTAAATACTTATTTGGTCAAATAAGTAAAGGAATGGTATACATAGGAGCATGCATGGGTCTTGAAATAAAGTCTTCAAGAGCCAAGGTCCAAGGTGGTCTTTTTTCTGGAAATTAAGGAAAAGATAGCTCATTAAGTTAATGGATACTATGACACCATAACCGTGAGATTTTATGGGACTATCAATAAGAGGAGTGTCAGAATAGTCCTAAACCTATTTATGCCAATTTAGTCATAAATTTTTTAATTTTGCCAAATTAACTCTAAACATTTTGATCTATTGCCAATTTAGTTATTTCAATTAATTTTGGTAAGAAAATTACTAACGTGTATGTTGACTGACCTACATGGCACGACAGCAGCTGATGTGGACAATTCTTAATAATATTTTAATATTTTTCAATTTTTTTATTTTTTTCTTTCTCTTTTTCCCTTTCTTTCTTGATTGGCCACCAGTTGTAGGTGATGGCTCGGTGGGCTGGCCTCACCCAAGCAAGGGTGTCACCATCGCTACCACAAGTGAGGCCTGAATGGGCGAGGGCGAGGGCAAGCCTCAATGAGGGTCAGTGTCGCGACCAAATTTTCTGGTGTACCACCTAAAATTAGGTTAATAGAATACTAAGTTTAACTTAGCTCGAGCTCTCCCAAGCCCATATTAATTCACGACTTAGGTTCGAATATCTAGCATGCAAAAGATTTTCAATCAGGAGTCACCACTAATCGATTTACGGTAGGTCGATTAGACACCTAAGTAAAATAATTGGAGAATTATTTCACTTCTATGAACCAGAGATTTTGAGTTCGGGGACTTGATTACGCTACATTTCTCTAACGCCCTTTCGGTACCTTTCTCTTTTTAGAAAAATGTTTGGCAAGCAGTTTGAATTGATTTTAACTTATTTCCCTAACATATGAGGTTACCATGCGGGTGCGCAAACCACTAATTTAACACCTAGATAAAGCAATGAATAAATTGCAAAACTTACATCATAGCAACGAAAGCATTTGCAATGTTAGATCAGAATTCACATCAACAGTCCTATATATGATTTCTAATTAAGATGCAATCACTCAATTTTTTTAGGATTTTCTCTTGTTTAATAAAAAAAAAAAATCTAATCTACATGCAATGCAATGTTACTAATCTAACATGGAATGATATGGTATGGCAATATGACATAAACTATATGACATAAATAAAATGTAGTCTATCATAAAGAAGGAATTGATTTATTCTAAAGACAATTTTTTTGGTATTTTTCATGAAATTCGAAATTAGAAAATTGCAACAATTAAATATGCAATCCAAATTAACCAAATGACCTAATTCTAATGACGAAAATTTCTAACTAAATGAACCTAGCAACAATCACTAGATGACTGGCATTTCATGAAACTAATCTTACATGACATTCGCATGATTTTTTTTTTTTTAATGAAATTTCGTAATTAAAAATTGCTAAAAATAAAACAAATTAATTAAAGTGAGATATTATCTATTTTAAGTTAGGAATAGACTAATCCGAATCCTATCTTAACTTAAAAAATTATCTCATCATGCAATTTAATTCAAAAATTTTTATCTAACCTAGATACCATCTAAACACGCATTTTAAAAAAAGTCTAACTATCCTATGACGCAATCAATTCTAATTTACATGGAATGCAAATGCAATTTTTTGTATTTTCGGGATAAATAAAGCAATTAAAAGATAAGCACCAAATCATTCAGAATCATTAAAGATGTTATCCATCGTTCGAATTTGGAAACGATATCTAATCAAATTTGATTATTTCGCTAATAAAATCGATAAATTGATCTTAAGCCTTAAAGATCAAGATATCAATTTTATTCCCGCGTGATTAATTACTCCATCTAAAGCCTTATAGATGGAATAAAAAATTGACGTGCGGTTGCGGATTAGGCAATAAATCCTAGTTGAGAGATATGTCTATCACTTATAAATATGCACATTAGATACTAATAGACATATATTAGGCAGTAAAATATGCAAATATGCTAGAGATGTGCATCTTACCTAATCGAGGATATTCTTCCCAAATTTGAACCAAACACAATCAGATCGGGATCACAACGGGGGGTAACACGGCAGCGAACAGGTGGCGAGCAACGATGGCTCTCGGACGGGCAACGAGACCACATCGGAATTCGCAGCTGAATGGTGACTCGGTCGTGGTGCTTGAGGCGCTCGATGGTGCTCATGATAGCAACCAGCGTGAGCTTTAGATAACCTGCAAAAGAAGTAGAAATTCTCCAAGTTGTGGAGGAGGCCAGCACAAGACGATCACTCATGAACCAGACCTAGGGAAAGCTTGGAGGGTGCTCCTAGAATGTCGGGAATGTCGCAAGTTACCGAGATTGGCACGGCGATGGCTGCAACGTGGAGTTGGACCAGAGAACCGCAAAGTAGCAACACCTTCTTTTGTCTCCTTCGGCTTAAACCCCACAAGGCAAGGACCACCGCCTCAAAGTCTACTCCTTTCTCTATATTTGCGTTGAGTAAGTGGATCCTTAAAATTCTGACTTCACCAATCAAGCTCTCCTTTATATGTTGACCTCTTTTGGCCTTTCCTTTTTTATTTGCAGGACATGCGGATGAGGTGTCCATGAACGTGGATCTTCACGGTGGTGCTCATGAAGACTTCATGAATCATGACTCTCGAATGTGTTGGGCTTCTCGATCATGAATTTTGAATTCCTCTGAGAAGGAAAATCCTCCTTTATTCCTTCATGAACCGACGTGCCCTCATAATGTATCACCTGCCTTTTTGTTGTTTTCTTTCCTTTGGAATTCTCTACTTCAGATCACGTGGCCATGGGTTTTCCTGACTTGGTATTCTCGACCTTGGCCGACAGGTTGTGATAATGGGACAAACGAGCAACGGGAAATAGCAGCAAAGACACGTCACGGCTATCGGTGGTGCACGGCGATGGGCTGGGAGATAATGCGATGTTGCGACTGCCTTCGATCAAGAGAGCCTTAACCATCTCTGTAGTTCACTCTTTCGTCCGTGTATTCTCGATGTGTGCTCCGAATTCTGAGATGCCGATTGTCATCGTGGAGAACAAGTTGTCCCTTTTTATTTTCTTTTTTTTTTGGTGGCCATGTGTTTCTATTATGTGGCCCCCCTCAAGACTCTAAGCGGATAAACCTATTTATAGGCTACCGATTAGGTTTTCAATTTTTCCAAACCGATATCCACGAAGATTCTTTTTTATTTTTTTTTTCAAACACAATATTCGTTTTGCTTAACGCAATATTTGTTTTTCCACTTGCCCTATCCGAATTAATCATATCCCGGAAAATTTCAAATTCCTATTTTCACGAGATGATCTTTGATCATTAAAAAAAAGGGGCTTGGGCCAATTTGCTCACTTCATGAGCTTAGCCTGGCTGTTAATTTAAAGCTCAGAACCATTAATTCAAATCCACACGTCACCGATCCAATAAATAAATGTAAAAATTGTAAATTAAAAATAAATGCACCTAAATATATATGCTATGCAATTAAAATTTTTTTAGGGATAAAATTAACCAATAATTTTCTATGCAATAAATAAATGACCAAATCGCCAAAATTTAGGTGTCAACAGTTAGCCTTACTTAGGCTGGATCTAGTGAGAGGAGCCCTTGTGGGGGCTCGCCCTAGCCTAGTCGGGCCTCGCTTGTGGTGGGCGACAACAACCCTTGCTAGGTGAGGCCAACCCACATAGCCATGTCTTGTGACTCGTGGCCAGTCATCGACAAAAGAAGGAAGAAAGGAAAAGAAAAAAGAAGAAAAATAATAAAAAAAATTAAAATATTATTAAAAATTATCTATGTTAGTATCAGCCGTGTCACATGCACTGATAATATTCGGACAAAATTAGCTGGAAGGATTGAATTAGCTCTAGGCTAAAAGGTTTAAGACTATATTGACACAATTAAAAAGTTTATAACTAATTTGGTACCAATACAATATGTTTGGAACTTTTTTGACACTTTTCCCAACTGCGAAGGTTCTAAAAACTTAAATATATACATGGAGAGTGACCATATGAGTATAATAAGCATATTGGACATGTTGTCGATCAATGTGGGACAATATTTCAACATCTCTTCTCACGTGTAAGCCAGACTAGGAGTAGCAAATGAAATGATGGAGGTGGATGCATATACATAAAAGCGATAGCACTGTTTCCGATACTATGTTAGAAGGCTCAATCTAAAAGTTTACTTTTAGAATAGTTTACAATGGTGTTCCAAAATCTAACATCTTTATTAGATGATTATCTAAGTTAACATATCAATCAAGGATATTCACAATTAAAAGAAGATTTATGTGAATTCTTGAAAGATACAAAGAATCAAAAGAAATATCCTATTTGATCTCTAACTTAGGAATCTATTCTATAGCAAAATCTTTAACATCTCAAGCTCAAGGTGCATAGAAAATATTGACTTAAGTTTGAATATAAAATCTAAAAAGCGCTTAAATGGATTACTGAAGCGCAAATTGGCTGACGTTTTAACGTGGCCACTTACATGGCTATTGTGTGTCGTTGTGGATCGGAAGTTGTCATTATGGTAGGTGGCCACCATTTGATGTGGACATTGAGCCATATTGAGGAGGAGGTGCTAGGGACCCATTGTCTATTCCTACTAGTTCAATTACTCGAGCGCGGGCCAAGCAATTTAGGCAAGCTGTTGGCGTCATGGTTCGTGATCTTTGGCGTGGAGATGACCTTGAATCAAATCTTAAAGAATCTTGGAAATCTTGGTGAAATTTGATTATCTGGTCATCAAATATTTGACCAAGTCAAAAACAATTATCTTCTTGTTTAGATTTTTTCTAGAATATAACGCATTAGATTTCTAGGGTTGGTTTTAGGGTTTGTGTGGCAACTAGATGCCTATATAAAGGACTGGCCGACTTTCTTTGTGGAGAGAGACATATTTTATTTTTGAGGAAAAGAATTGAAAGGTTCTCTTTTACTGCTCTTTTGAGGACTTGACATTATCAAGATTCTCTTGTGGCGGTTGATTCGACTTATCGAGCAAGATAGCAAATTCTTTCGCTCGTGGCGTCTATAACGTTGGTTGGTTGACACACGTTCGTCAAAAGGTCACGTTCATACCGAGGTTGCCAATCACAGGTTTGATTGGAGGTCGAGGTTCGCAACTCGCACCATCCGAGCCTTCGTAGAACGATCTTTTCGCAACAATTCACATCAATTTGGTATCAGAGCTTGCTTCTACAAGGTCTATTTATCTTTAATTTTCTGTTTATATTCAGCAATTTGAGATTTATTGAGCTAGGGTTTCGGTTCTAGCCAATTTAGGGATCCGATTGCTTTTATGCTTCCATATGTCATTGTTTACTGTTAGTTTTAATTTTTTTTTCTAGCATCTTAAATTGTATCTGAGTTCGTCAAAAAAAAAGAAAAAAAAAAGAGAAAGTTCAAAAAAAAAAAAGGTTCGTCAAAAAAAAAAAAAAAAAGAAGAGAAAGAAAATGCTAAAGAAAGTGTGCAAGAAAAAAAAAGATTCGGCAGAAAAAAAAAATGAAGAAGGCGACTCGTTTGTTAGTGGACTGAATTGAAACAAAATCAGTAGTGATTTGTGTTTCAATTGGAATTTCAAAAGTTGTACTTGTTGGTTTGAAATTGTTACGAAACAAAATCAGTAGTGATCTAATCTTGTTTGATTAGTTTGATTGATTGTCGTGAGGGGGTTGAGAGACAGGTTTTGAGTCCAATAAAGAGCTTGTGAAAAGAGAATACGAGAGGGAAAAGGCAAGAGTGTGTAAGCTTAATTGAGGGTGGAAAAAGCCTAGACTTGAGTTAAACACGAGGGGAGTGACAAACACCTTGAGAGAAACACGTGAGAGAGCGATTGGTGAGGATTTTTGTGACTAACGTTTACTTGCAGGTCTAAAATATGTCGCACGAAGAAAGCGTGAATCAAAGGGAGGTTGACTCCATACGAAGGGATGAAGCGCTCGTGGAAAGCATCCAGCAATTAAGGGTCGTAATGGAGGAGCTTAGTGGTCGAATGATGGGGAATGGCATGAGGGTTGTTGGTGACCGAGAGCTACCCCGGAAAAGGCCACAACATCAACGAGACGCCTCTAGAACACAACATAGAAGGCAGCGGCAATATGATGATGATGAGGCCGACATGGAGGATGATCGAGATGCTCGATTTGAAAGGTGGAATGGAGGTAGAAGGTTTAGATACCGAGGAGATGATGAACTTGGCAACATCAAGATGAAGATTCCTTCCTTCCAAGGGAAGAATGATCCCGATGCGTATCTAGAGTGGGAGAAACGTATGAAGATGCTATTTGATTGCCAACGATACTCTGAACTCAAAAAGGTTAAAATTGTAGCTGTTGAATTTACTAATTATGCTATAATTTGGTGGGATCAACTTGTCACTAGTAGGAGGCACAATAGTGAAAGACCGATAGAGACGTGGGATGAGATGAAAGCGGTGATGAGGAGGCGTTTTGTACCAAGTCATTACCATCGAGATTTGTTTCAAAAATTACAAAATCTCACACAAGGCAATAAGAACGTGGAAGAGTATCACAAGGAGATGGAGATTGCCATGATCCGTGCTAATGTGATGGACGATCGTGAGGCCACAATGTCAAGATTTTTGAGTGGTTTGAGCCGAGACATAGCAAGGGTGGTGGAGCTGCAACACTATGTTGAATTGGAGGAATTGGTGGACAAAGCCATCAAAGTTGAGCGGCAATTGAAGTTGGACCGAAATCACAAGAGTGGAGGAGGTTCAAATCAGAATTGGAGATCCAATTGGAAGAGAGATGAGAAGCCAAATTGGAGAGGAAACAACACCAAAACCGAAACCTCAAAGGAGAAGGAGAGGGACGGTAAAGTTGGAACGAATCCGGCTTCAGGTAAAACCGAAAACCCTAACACTAGAACTCATAAGATTAAATGTTTTAAGTGTTTGGGCAGGGGTCATATGGCGAATCAATGCCCTAATAGAAGGGTGATGATCATGACTGGACATGGTGATGTTGAGTCCGAAAGTGAGAGGGAAGAAGAGGATGATGAGATGCCACCATTGGAGGATTGTAGTGATGGAGAAGTGGCTATGAAAGGAGACTTATTGGTGGTTAGACGTTCTCTGAGTGTGCAAATAAAGGAGGAGGAGCATCACCAACAAAGAGATAACTTGTTTCATACAAGATGTGTGGTGAATGGTAAGATCTGTAGCATGATAATTGATGGAGGTAGTTGTGCGAATGTGGCAAGTTATACTATGGTGGATAAGTTGGGTTTGAAAATGACAAAGCACCCTAGGCCTTATAGACTACAATGGTTAAATGATAGTGGTGAGGTGAAAGTGTCAAAGCAAGTTCGAATTCCATTTGAGATAGGGAGATACAAGAACGAGGTAGAGTGTGATGTTGTACCTATGCAAGCAGGTCATATCTTGCTTGGAAGACCATGGCAATATGATCGAAAGGTACATCATGATGGATATACTAATCGTTATTCATTGGTGATGAATCAAAAGACTTACACCTTGGTACCAATGACACCTAGTGAGGTGTATCAAGATCAGTTGAAGTTACAACGAGAAGCTGAGAGAGAGAGAAAATGTGAGAAATCCGAGGGCTTGCGTGGCGTGTCTGAGATGCAAGGAAAAGGAGAGGCCGAGAAGAGAATTGTGGTAAAAACCAAGGGAAAAGAAGAGAGGAAAGAAAATAGGCAAAAGAATTTTTATGCAAAATCGATTGATGTGAGGAGAGCTTTAGTTCTAGACCGACTGATGCTTGTAATTTTGTACAAGGAGTTTTTGTTTTCTACTAACAATCTTGACCCAAGTTTGCCTAGTCCTATTGTGTCTTTATTGCAGGAATTTGAAGATGTCTTTCCTGATGACTTCCTGGAGGGATATCACCGATTCGAGGCATTGAACTCAAATCGACTTGATTCCTGGTGCGCCATTACCTAACCAACCCGCATATCGAAGCAATCCCGAGGAGACAAAGGAACTTTAGCGGCAAGTTAGCGAACTATTAGAGCGAGGGCATGTGAGAGAGAGTCTTAGCCCGTGCGTTGTCCCTATTTTGTTGGTGCCAAAGAAGGATGGAACTTGGCGAATGTGTGTCGATTGCTGAGCAATTAATAACATTATGGTAAAGTATCGACATCCTATTCCTAGGTTAAAAGACATGTTGGATGAGTTGCATGGTTCTTGCATTTTCACTAAGATAGATTTGAAAAGTGGCTATCATCAAATTAGGATGAATGGAAAACTGCATTTAAGACCAAGTATGGATTATATGAGTGGTTAGTCATGCCATTTGGATTAACTAATGCACCGAGCACGTTTATGCGACTTATGAATCATGTTTTGCGTGCTTTTATTGGTCAATTTGTGGTTGTCTATTTTGATGACATTTTGATATATAGCCGAAGCCCAAATGACCATATTGAGCATGTGCGAGCTGTTTTGCAGGTTTTAAGGGCCAAGCAATTATACGCTAATCTAAAGAAGTGCTCTTTTGTTACTAACAAATTAGTATTTCTAGGATTTGTTTTTAGTGTTGATGGTATACAGGTTGATGAAGAAAAGGCCAAAGCAATCCGTGAATGACCAACGCCTAAGACCATAGAAGAGGTGCGTAGCTTTCATGGATTGGCGAGTTTTTATTGGCAATTTGTGAGAAATTTCAGCACCATTGCCGCACCTTTCACTGAGGTTATCAAGAAGCACGTGGATTTCACGTGGGGAGAAGAGCAAGAAAAAGCATTTAATCTGCTAAAAGATAAGTTGACTAATGCTCCTTTGTTATCTTTACCAAATTTCAGTGCTACTTTTGAGATAGAGTGCGATGCTTCTGGTCCAGGAATTGGAGCTGTGTTGATGCAAGGAGGGCGTCCCATAGCTTATTTCAGCGAGAAATTGAGTGGAGCAACATTGAATTATCCTACCTACGATAAGGAGATGTATGCTTTAGTGCGAGCTTTGGAGACTTGGCAACATTATCTATGGCCGAAGGAGTTTGTGATCCACATCGACCACGAGACCTTGAATTACTTGAAAGGGCAGCAAAATTTGAATAAAAGACATGCCAAATGGATGGAGTTCATCGAGACTTTTCCATATGTGATCAAGTACAAGAAAGGTAAGGAGAATGTGATAGCCGATGCACTTTCTCTAAGGTATGCGATTCTAACTATTTTAGAAGCAAAGTGTTTAGGTTTTGAGCATATCAAGGGCTTACATACTGATGATGATGACTTTAGGAGAGTATTTGAAGCATGTGATCATACTGCATTTGATAAATTCTATAGGCGTGAAGGTTATCTTTTCCGTGAAAACAAACTATGTTTGCCTAAGTGTTCTTTGCGTGAATTGTTGGTGCGAGAAGCACATACTGGTGGTTTAATGGGACATTTTGGCATTAGTAAGACTTATGAAGTGTTGCATGAACATTTTTATTGGCCACATATGAAGAGAGATGTCACACGTGTTTGTGAGAGATGCATTGCTTGTAAGCAATCGAAGTCTACAACTAAACCGCATGGCTTGTATACACCATTACCTATTCCAACGTATCCTTGGACTGATATTTCTATGGATTTTGTGTTAGGATTGCCAAGGTCTAAGTATGGTAGAGATTCTATTTATGTGGTTGTTGATCGGTTTACAAAGATGGCTCATTTTATACCTTGTCATAAAACTAATGATGCATCTTATGTTGCTGATTTGTTCTTTAGGGAGATTGTACGTTTGCATGGCATGCCTAGATCGAGATTCTAAATTTCTTAGCTACTTTTGGAAAACATTGTGGAAAAAACTAGGAACACGGTTGTTATTTTCTACTACTTGTCATCCACAGACCGATGGTCAAACCGAGGTAGTTAATAAAACTTTAGAGGTATTGTTGCGTGCTATCATTAAAAAGAACATAAAATCTTGGGAAGATTGTCTGCCATGTGTTGAGTTTGCATATAATAGGAGCATGCATTCTGCTACTAAATTTACACCATTTGAGGTTATCTATGGTTTTAATCCGTTAACTTCGTTAGATTTAACCCATTTACCTGTTGATGAGCGTGTGGATTTAGATGGAGCAAAGAAAGCCTAATTTGTCAAGGCGTTGCATGAGAAGACACGCGCAAATATTGAGCGCAAGACTGAGCAATATGCAAGGCAAGCCAACAAAGGGCGCAAGGAAGTGGTGTTTGAACCCGGCGATTGGGTTTGGGTTCATATGCGCAAGGAGCGATTTCCTGAGCAGCGACATTCTAAGTTATTACCATGAGGGGATGGACCATTCATGGTGTTGGAAAGAGTTAACAATAATGCATATAAGCTTGATTTTCCAAGTAAGTATGACGTTAGTGCTACATTTAATGTTTTTGACTTGACTCTTTCGATGCAAGTGATGATTTGAGGGCAAATCCTTTGCACGGGGAAGGGAATGATGTGGACATCGAGTCATATCGAGGAGGAGGTGCTAGGGACCCATTGTCTATTCCTACTTGGTTCAATTACTCGAGCGCGGGCCAAGCAATTTAGGCAAGCTGTTGGCGTCATGGTTCGTGATCTTTGGTGTGGAGATGACCTTAGATCAAATCTTGAAGAATCTTGGAAATCTTGGTGAAATTTGATTATCTGGTCATCAAATATTTGACCAAGTCAAAAACAATTATCTTCTTGTTTAGATTTTTTCTAGAATATAACGCATTAGATTTCTAGGGTTGGTTTTAAGGTTTGTGTGGCAACTAGAGGCCTATATAAAGGACTGGCCGACTTTCTTTGTGGAGAGAGACATATTTTATTTTTGAGGAAAAGAATTGAAAGGTTCTCTTTTACTGCTCTTTTGAGGACTTGACATTATCAAGATTCTCTTGTGGCGGTTGATTCGACTTATCGAGCAAGATAGCAAATTCTTTCGCTCGTGGCGTCTATAACGTTGGTTGGTTGACACACGTTCGTCAAAAGGTCACGTTCATACCGAGGTTGCCAATCACGGGTTTGATTGGAGGTCGAGGTTCGCAATTCGCACCATCTGGGCCTTCGTCAAACGATCTTTCCGCAACGATTCACATCACCATTGCTACGAAGTTTCAGGATTTCTTATGAGTCTGGTGATGGTGTCCATTTGTGGACAATAAAACAGCTAGTGTTGTTAGCGCTATTATGAAAACTTAGGAGAAACATGGCCAATGTAGTAAACGTTATTACAAAAGAAACTTGATGGGCGTTTTCTCGAACAACACGGCTCCACAGACTATGCAACAACAAAATAGACCAGCATTAGATATTGGACCTTCAAAGTAGCAAGTCTAGTCTCCTCAATCAACAACTCTAAGACAACTGCCTCAAGACGAGGTAGTGGGTCTCCATGTAGAAGTGAAGCTCACATAGGTTCAAATTCATCATTTGATAGAACTAGTACGAGCACCTAGAGGGGGGTGAATAGGTGATCAAAGTGATTTTTGCTAATCGTAGCAAGATAGATTAACTTTTATTGATTGATAGACTAAAAGATTGAAAGCAATAATAGATGTATAAAGATGCGATGTAAAGTAAAAGGATTAGGGATAGAGAATCAAGACTCCAAGTTTATAGTAGTTCGGCTTAAATCAAGCCTACGTCCACTCTCCTGCACAGACAGCCCACCAGCTGGATTTCACTAAGAATCAAAAAGAGATTTTACAGTCTCACGTCCTTGATTCCACAATGTAGAGACTCTACTACACTTCCTTAAGGTCTCACAAAAATTAAGTCTCTCTTTTGATTACAAGTATAGCTCGACGAATAAGATCGCAAAAGAACAAGGAGATTCAGACTTTGAAATTTTTCTATTGGACACTCTTGAACAACTTGTATGTCTCCCTTATATACTTCTTTATGCCTTCAATACCGTTGGCACCTTCCAAAGAAGTTCTTCCAATCAACCTGTTGGACAGAATCAATTAGAGAGATCTCGAGCTATTCAAGAAAAATGACGATAGCCCATCAATCATGCTCGCCCATACAATCAGGATCTCGGTTTCCATAAGTAGAAACTTCCAAGTATAATTCGCGGATCAAGAAGATCTAGATTACTCAAATACAAATAACAGATCTTGAAGTGCTAACTTCAGCCGTGAGATATTCCTTAACCAAACGAATCAAATCCATAACGATATGCTTTAATCTATCCGAATAGAACTTTAACTTCGTCGGTCTGGAAACTGTCAATGAAGGTAGACTTTGAATCTTGAGTCTGGTGGTCTGGCGGTCTTTAGACTTTGACGACAGAGTCTGTATGTCTTCAGACCAGACCGATGGAAACGTTTTGTCAACTTCAAAACACATAAGGAAGTTTTCTCCAACAATCTCCCCCTTTTTGATGGTGACAAAACTTTCTTGCAGATTTGGATACTTATGACCTGCAAAACAATACTTTAAGCAGACATGGATATCTCATAAAAGATAAATGAGTTAGTATAAAGATAGTATCGAATATGCATTCACATGAAAAGAGTTAGTCCTGTAAAAACAACTATATTTGCCATGAATATCATATCAACACGCTTAGAATACTGAAAGCAAGCATTAAGCAATCCAAATCAATCCAAACCAGTCACAACCAAAGTCATAACCAAACAACCAAAACAAAAGTAAAGTCCAAAAATCAAACCAAAGTCAAATAAGGCTCAAATAAGGAAAATCTGCACTTCAGCTTCTCCCCCTTTTTGTCAACATTAAAAAGGTAGAGAGAAAAAGAGAATAAAATTAAGATTGTCTTGGAATGCAAACAAGCTGGAAATCTCCCATCGACTTGAACAATTCCTTCCAGCCTTTTCAATTCCTCCTTCAATTGAGCCACTTCTTCACCCTTGGCATTTGCTTGAACTTGAAGAGAAATGGCATGAATTTGATCATGTAGAAAGTGAAGAGGATTGTCCGCATTCGCAAGTTCGAACTTTGCATCTCGGGGCATAAATTTGGCCTCGCATCTCCATAAGAATATCAACCACTTTTTGAAAGTCTGCCGAATTATCAGTCTAAGTGCTTGCTTCAACATGATCAAAATGTGGAGTAAAGCCAGATCGAACTTCAGCACAAGATCCACATTTGGAGATAATGCCTCAGGGTCTTCTTCAGGAAATTGTGAAGCATATACATCCTCTGCATCAGCAGGAGAACGACTGACACTAGCATTTGTAAAAGTTAGAAGAGGAATACCTTCTCTAGGACCATCTCCCCCTGTTTCAGTGCCTTCGTGAGGAGAAAAGTATTCATCTTGCTCAGGTGCTTCCTCAGTGCCATAATGTTCTTGATCCTCCTTTTCTACTGGAGAATCTCGATGACCTTCTCATGCAGTTTGTTCTCCTGTCTGCTCCTGTGCTTCTGCTCTTTCTGTGTCTTCTTCTTCTTCCCTCATCGATTCTTTCTCCTCATTCCCTTTCTCAATCTCTTCTCCAACTTGATGTTCTCGTTCTCTCGTCTCTGGAACAAGACGTTGAGTGTCCTGTGAAGCAAAAGTGGAGATAGCAAAGTCTTCCTCATCATCTTCATCTTGTAAAATGATTGCTCTCCTTCTTTTGGATGGAACAGTCATGGGCTCTTTGCCTTTCCTCTTCGCAACAGCAGAGTCTTGTCTAGACTTGACAGGGGTTTTCTCCTTAAATCGCTCTAACGCCTTGCTTAGATCCTTCAGACGCATCTTTGTGATCATTTTCAGCCCTATTACCAGTTGATCAATGGTTCTCACACACAAAATCTTTGGAGGCTGATTATTAAAGTGTCTGAATAACCGAGTGATAAGAGCAGATTAAGGTAGTTTGCCCTTGTCCTTTGCCATGGATCTATACATGTGAAACATTATAGTGTGAGGCAAGGAGAACTTGTAACCAGTTTTGATGGCGTACATCAATTTTGCTTCAGAGTTTGAGACATCTGTCTTCGATGTAGACTTGGATCTGAGACAGTTGATTATGATCTTATGGAGCAGTATGTTGGATGCACTCATCCTCAGATAAGAGAGTCGCCCTTCCGCAATTCTATCTTTCGCAAGCTCCAAGGTCACATGACTAACAGACACAGATATAGATTGGAAAGCCTCTCTTTCCACACCAATTACGTCAACAAGAATATCAATGTCAACCACATACTCCTTATCTCTAACAGTGAAGGAAAATCTATTCGCATCAAGAAAACTAAGATTCGAATAGAAATATGCGGTCAGTTCAGAATGAGCAGAGTCTATCTCAGTGCAGAAACGATCAAGTTGAAGTTTTTCAAACTTCTCTCTCAGCTTGATGTTTAACAGGTCAAGGAAATTGAAATCCACAGTTCTTGGGTTCATGACCCCACGCTTTAGCAACTTAGAGTAAACCTTTTTGTGTTCCTCAGAACGAAACAATTCTTCCTTCTTTCCTTGAATTTTTGCAGCCACACCCAGTCTTGGCTTAAAATGCATAAACATTTTTTCATCATCGTCCTTTCCCTCAAGTTGATTTACTCCTCCAAAACGAGGATCGCTATGGAAATTTACAAAAGCTTTTTCCGCTGTACCAACAGGGACAACTCCCGAACGTTCCATGACTTTTAAGAAATGGGTCTCATTCTGATACCCTTTTTCTTTTAGAAACTCTTCGATAAATATCATTGCAGAACCCCCTTCTTTCAAGACAGAGTAAAGCCTGTAAGTAAATGAGGGCTTAAGAGTTCTTACGGGTTCTACATCCTCGAAGATTTCTTCCTCTGCTTGTTGATGGTGATGTTCATGTGATCTAGCAGGTGAAGAATTGCGCGGTTGAGAATGTTGACGTTCCTGTTGTCTTGGAGAGTCTCCTTCTTCGGTTAGATCGAAATGCGTAGGTCCCTCACGCATAACTTGTGGTCCCTTGCTTGCTATTCTCGATGACTTCCTTTGAGACGACATTGTCACAGTCTTTGAGTGGATTTTCACACTCGATTCGCGAAAAAGGTGACTACTTTTAAGGGTTAAACTTCGAGAGAAAAGTTACAGAGAGTGAAGAACCGCGCTCTAGGGTTTTTGGGTGAAAATGAAGAGGAAGAAGAACAGTATATAAAGTAATCGAAACGAGATATTTGAAACGTCACGAAAAGGAAAAAATAAAAATGCCTTTTCAAAAAGATAACTGCCTTTTTTAATATCAATTAGAGATTATCATACGGTCTTACCTTTTCGAGATTTCAGTTAAAAAAATTAAAAGCACTATAACGAAATAACTTACAAGTCGTAACCTTTGGTCTTTCGAGTCGAACTTTTTGACTCTGATCCTCTTCAGATTTTATCCCAGAGTCTAATCTTCATCAATCTTTGAGAGATATGATATTAAGTCTTGAATGAATAGACTCAAAAGAGCTTTTCTCAAGCGGCTTTGTGAATATGTTTGCCAATTGATTCTTTGAGTCGATAAACTGTATCAAGACTTCTCCATTTTGGACAAGACCTCTAATAAAGTGATGTCGAATCTCTATATGCTTTGCTCTTGAATGAAGAATTGGATTCTTTGTGAGATTAATTGCTTTGGCGCATTTGATCTCGGTGCATGAGTCTTCGATGCCAAAGTCTCGTAGTTGTTGTTTTATCCATAGTATTTGAGAACAACAGCTTCCAAGAGCTACATATTCTGCTTCTGCTGTTGAAAGTGCTACTGTACTTTGCTTCCTTGAAAACCAAGATACTGCCCTGTTGCCAAGTAATTGACAAGTGCCGGATGTGCTCTTTCTATCAACTCTGCATCCTGCAAGATCTGCATCTGAATAGCCAAGGAGAATAAAGTCTCCTTCATTGGGATACCATAGACCAAGATCAGCAGTAGTTGCGACATATTTGATGATGCGTTTTGCTGCGCTTAGATGTGATTCTTTAGGATCTGATTGAAATCTAGCACAAATGCAAATACTAAACAAAATGTCAGGCCTAGACGCAGTAAGATAAAGAAGTGAACCAATGATCCTCTTGTATAGTTTTTGGTCGATTTTCGTCCCTCCTTCATCTTTGTCTAGCTTCAGCGAACTTGACATTGGTATATCAATCTTTTTTGCAATTTTCCAGTCCGAACCTTTTAACAAGTTCTTTTGCATATTTTTCTTGATGAATGAAAATTCATTCTCTCGGTTGTTTCACTTGTAGGCCAAGAAAGAAAGACAATTCACCCATCATGCTCATCTTGAATTCATCCTGTATAGATTTAGAAAATTTCTTGTACAAAGTCTCATTAAATAATCCAAATATAATATCATCAACATAAATTTGGACAAGTAAAAAGCTTTTACCTTCCCTTTTGATAAACAAGGTAGTGTCTACTTTTCCTTTAATGAAACCACTTTGAATTAAAAAGTTACTTAGCCTTTCGTACCAAGCTCGAGGAGCTTGTTTTAATCCATATAGCGCCTTTTTCAGTCTGAACACAAAGTCTGGTTTCTTTGGATCTTCAAATCCAGGAGGTTGTTCCACATAGACTTCTTCTTGAATAAATCCATTCGGGAATGCACTTTTGACGTCCATTTGGAATAACCTGAAATTCTTATAGCAAGCAAAAGCAAGTAATAATCTAATTGCTTCTAACCTTGTTACAGGAGCGTAAGTCTCATCGTAGTCTATCCCTTCTTCTTGCGTATATCCTTTAGCCACGAGTCTTGCCTTGTTCCTTGTCACTTTTCCTTTTTCATCCACTTTGTTCCTAAAAACCCATTTAACTCCAATAATAGACTTACCTTTTGGTCTAGGAGTTAATTCCTAAACATCGTTGATGCTGAATTATCTGAGTTCTTCTTGCATTGCTTCAATCCAGCTTTCATCAGTCAAGGCTTCTTCTATATTTTTGGGTTCTATTTCAGAAATAAGTGTCACGGCACTAGACTATTCTTGCCTTTTGGATCTGGTACGAATCCCCTCATTAACGTCACCAATAATGAGTTCTTCGGGATGACTAGACTTATGCTTCCGAGTTACTAGATAGATCGACGGGTTGTTGATCTTTTTCTTGAGTTGATCCTTCAACATCAATTCGTTGTTCTTCTACTGGGATCTGAACTGTTTCAAGGGAGGTAGACCTTGTAGAGTCTGGAGCAGGTTCAGATTCTTCAGTCTGAATTGGTTGAATTTGTGTAGAGTCTTGAAATTTAACGTTCATTGATTCTTCCACAGTCTGAGTCTTCTTGTTGAATACTCTAGAAGCTTTGCTTGAAATTGAGTATCCAAGAAAGAATCCTTCGTCCGATTTTTCTTCAAACTTACCAACTCAATCATTTGCATTTTTCAGAATAAAGCATTTACATCCAAATACTTGACAATACGAAACAATCGGTTTCTTTCCTTTAAAAATTTCATAAGGAGTTTTCTCAAGAATTGGTCTTAAAAATACTCTGTTAATAATATAACAGGCTGTAGAAACAGCTTCAACCCAAAAACGTGAAGAAATATTACTTTCAATTAAAAGAGTCCTTGACATTTTTTGTAAAGATCTATTCTTCCTTTCCACAACCCCATTTTGTTCTGGTGTATATGGAGAGGAGAATTTATGCTGAAAACCAGATTCATCACAAAATTTAGCAAATTCTTGATTTTCAAACTCACCTCCATGGTCTGTACAAATACTTGAAATAGTATAACCTTTTTCATTCTGCACTTTTTTAGCAAATTTTGAAAAATGAGAGAAAGTCTCAGACTTACTTGCAAGAAAATAGACTCAAGTAAATCGTGAAAAATCATCCACTATTACTAGGCAAAACCTTTTTCCACCAATGCTTTGAGTTCTAGTTGGTCCGAAGAGATCCATATGCAGGAGCTGCAGTACACGATTAGCGGAAACTTGATTTATTGGTTTAAAAGAATTTCTAACCTGTTTTCCCAATACACATGGTGTGCATAAGTCAGACTTTTGATAATTGAGATTGGGTAGTCCTCGAACAAGCTTCTTGGAAGAGATTTTGGCAATTTGCTTCATGTTGATATGGCCAAGCTTTCGATGCCATAGATTTGCTTCATCTTGTACTGATATTAAGCATTGTGATCTTTCTTAATTCACATCCAGAAGGTAGATATTTCCATGTCTTCGCCTAGTAAAAGATTGAGAGAAGTCTTTACTGGTTCCTGAACATATTCCTTCCTGGAAGTTGATTTTGAATCCAGTATCGCACAATTGGCTTATACTGAGTAGATTGTAATTCAATCATTCCACCAAGGAGACATTATTGATTGTTAGACTTCCAATTTTTTTGTTCCGCGACCAATAATCCTTCCTTTGCTGTTACCACCAAAAGAAACTTTTCCTCCATCTATTTGGACAAGTTTTATAAAACAACTTGAATCTCCTATCATGTGTCTTGAGTAGCCACTATCCAAATACCATTTGATCTTCTTTTTGCTAGTGACCTGCAATTAAGAGAAAATTCAAGCTTTTTTTGGTACCCACATCTTCTTGGGTCCGGTGGAGTTAGTGCAATAAACAGTCTTTGCCCAATCTCTTTTAACAGGTCTCCAAACCATAGGGCATTCTTTCTCAAAGTGTTCGAGCTTTGACACTTTGAACATTTGAGAGCATTTCGGCCAACAGGTTTTACAAAGACTTTCTCAAAATAGTTTTTATAAACAGCTTTCGCAGGTCTTTGTTTGATTCTTTCCTTTACCTTTGGAAAATCAATTAGAGGAATGGTTTCAGCAGTCATTCCCAAGCCTGATTTGTTAAAGTAAGGTCTTTGTACTGAAAGAATCTTTTCTAATTTCTCATATCATATTGAAAACTTCTTTGAAATGCTTGAAATGTCATTTTTTAAATGGGTGTTTTCCTTTGAAAGAGAGTCTGAGTTTTCTTTTAAAATGATAAAGTCTTTATCTAAATTTTCAAATTTTTCTTTCCAAGATTTTTCCCGTTGCTTCAAAGTAGAATTCTCCCTTTTTAATTCGGAGATCCTCTTAAGAGAGGTTTTGAGGGTAAGACATAGTTCATCAATATATTTCGAGACTTTAACAGGAATTTTTAGATTACTTACCTCAATCTCACCGTCGAGTCCGAGTCCGAGTCCGAGTCCGTATCTATCTCGAGGTCTGAGTCCGAATCCGATTTTGCCATTAAACAGATGTTGGCATAATCATCATCACTTTCTTCACACTCAGTATCACTCCATGTTTCTGCTTTGAGAGCCTTTCTGTATTTCTCAATCTTTCCTTTCCTTTTCTTTAATAAAGGAATGTTGGGTCTTATGTGTCCATTTTTCTTGCATTCGAAGCAAGTCACGTCTTTGTTGGAATCATCATCTTCAGTTGATTTGTTCTGAAATCTTTGAGTACTTTGTCTCTTCCAATTGAATTTTCTTCCCTTTTTGTTCAGCTTTCTGAACCTCTTTATCATAAGTGCCAGTTCTTCATCACCTAAATCTTCTTCGGAGTCTGTAGCATCAGAATAATCGTTAGACTTTAAAGCAATAGACTTCTTACCTTTGGAGTCTTCTTCATCGTTGGTGCGCTCCACTTCGTAAGACTGAATTGTTCCAATCAATTCGTCTACAGAAAGTGGTGCAATCCTTTGTGTTTCCCTTATTGAAGTCTTTATATAATTCCAGTCCTTAGAGAGTCCAGGCAGCAGTTTGTTGACCTTCATTTTTCCTAAGATTGGATGTCCCTGATATTCTAGACCATTCACAATTTCAGTAAAACGACTAAACATATCAGTGATTGATTCTCCTGATCTCATTTTGAAGACTTCATATTGTCCCAAAAGAATATTGATCATTGTCTCTTTCACTCGATCAGTTCCTTCATAGGTAATGTGCAGCCTATCCCAAACTTCTTTTGTTGTTTCACAAGAAGATATTATGCTATACTCAGTAGGAGATAAAGCACAATATAAAGAGTAAATAGCTTTAGCATCAAGAGCTTGTCTCTTGGTTATTTCTTCTTGTGTCATCTCGATAGGAACAATAACTTCTTTTCCTCTCTCGATGCGATGCAGAGTAGGAATGACTCCTTTTTCTACCACTTCCCATTCCAAGGGATCTTTCGATCTTAGGAATGCTTTCATCTTGTTTTTCCATATGTTGTAGTCTTTTCCATCAAAGTACGGAGGTCTAGTGTTGCTTTGACCTTCAACCAGCCCTGTAGGCAACATACTAGCCATAGATCTTTAACTCAAAAATAAAAACACTTCAAATAAATGAGTACACAAGCTCTGATACCAATTGATAGAACTAGTACGAGCACCTAGAGGGGGGTGAATAGGTGATCAAAGTGATTTTTGCTAATCGTAACAAGATAGATTAATTTTTATCGATTGATAGATTAAAAGATTGAAAGCAATAATAGATGTATAAAGATGCGATGTAAAGTAAAAGGATTAGGGATAGAGAATCAAGACTCCAAGTTTATAGTGGTTCGGCGTAAACCAAGCCTACGTCCACTCTCCCGCACGAATGACCCACCGGTGGATTTCACTAAGAATCAAAAAGAGATTTTATAGTCTCACGTCCTTGATTCCACAGTGTATAGACTCTACTACGCTTCCTCAAGGTCTCACAAAAATTAAGTCTCTCTTTTGATTACAAGTATAGCTCGACGAATAAGATCGCAAAAGAACGAGGAGATTCAGACTTTGAAATTTTTCTATCGGGCACTCTTGAACAACTTGTATGTCTCCCTTATATACTTCTTTATGCCTTCAATACCGTTGGCACCTTCCAAAGAAGTTCTTCCAATCAATTCGTTGGACAGAATTAATTAGAGAGATCTCGAGCTATTCAAGGAAAATGACGATAGCCCATCAATCTTGCTCGCCCATACAATCAGGATCTCGGTTTCCATAAGTAGAACCTTCCAAGTATAATTCGCGGATCAAGAAGATCTAGATTACTTGAATACAAATAACAGATCTTGAAGTGCTAACTCTAGCCGTGAGATATTCCTTAACCAAACGAATCAAATCCATAACGATATGCTTTAATCTATCCGAATAGAACTTTAACTTCGTCGATCGGAAACTATCAATGAAGGTAGACTTTGAATCTTGAGTACGGTAGTCGGCGGTCTTCGACTTTGACGACAGAGTCTGTATGTCTTCAGACCAGACCGATGGAAATGTTTTGTCAGCTTCAAAACATATAAGGAAGTTTTCTCCAACATCATTAAATGCCGTGAAAAATTGCACAACACGCATGCGATTGCGATATTCAGTGAACTTGCAAGCATCAGAGTACGTGTCCCATCGTGCTTCAAATAATGCTAGTTGATTCCAAATAACATGCATTGGTGATAAAAAAAAAATTAATAAATTGACCTACCTCCTAATGCATGCAATGCATATTTCCCCAATAACTAACACTGATGGGTAATATCTGAAGTAGAATATCGGCAAACAAGTAAATCCCATGCTTCTTTGACCGTATTAAAACGACCAAATTGAAGTGTGATAGAGGGAATCGAAGTATCGCAAAACCATGTAAGGATCTTGGTTTTAACTATCCCAATCCTCCAAGTGTTAGTAAATTTATCCCAAGTTTCATTAGTAATCTGAGTAGGTGCACAAATATCACCATTGATATAATGCCAGAGTCGGTTTCCTAAAAAAAAAATTGGATATTTCCTGAGCCCATAAAATATAATTGGAATAATGGTTTGAATGGTTACTGAAACTTTCAACTTTTTCATGATATCGAATAGACTGGTATAACCTAGTAGTTTATATATTGAGTTCAAAGAAAAAAAATACTCCTAGTGCTGATATGCTGAAAATAAGAACACAAATAGATTCAGGACTCATCATTTGATCAAAATACATGAAGAACCGGTCGGAAAGGTAAGTAAACTTTTCTGGTCAATGCAGGAAAGGTAAGTGAACTTTTCTGGTCAATGCAAGTCAACGCCGGTCTACGGAAGTAAACGATGGTCAACAGTTAAGGTCAGAGGCTGATGTGGCGTACATGTGGCAGATGACGTGGTAATGATGTCACTTGTCAGCAAGCACGGCGGATCAAGTGAGATCCACGGGGTGACTCAGGGCCACTCGTAGAAGCTTCAGGCGACACGTGAGGTGTTGTACGGCAACAATCTTCATAGGTCCTGAATCCTCGGGCAATGCAGAGGCGGATGGTGGTTTTGGTTGGGTGAATTATCTTATTAAAGTGTCTGAACAGCACCGGAATTTGTCGGGGTCGCTGCCTCCAAGAGGTGGCAGCGCGTGGCTGAGCGTAAGAACTTGTCTGATGGCTAATGGCGATGAAATTTAAAAGTTTGTCTTTTTCTTAGGGCGATGAGTTCAATGCCGGTGTCGATTTTGCAAAACAAGCAATAGAAAGTGGCGGTGCACCTCTGAACAGTGGTGGATATAACCAAATACGAGTATCGGGCAGCTAAGGCAGCGAATGGTAACGTTTCTGTTTCTCCCAATTTCTGTTCTTTTGTTCCCCTGAACAAAAAAAAGAACAAAAATCTATTTGGTAATGTCAAGTTATTTTTCTATTCCCGGAATAGAAAGTTAGCCGGGAATAGATTTGGAGCAGAAACAAGAAACAAAAAAAAAATTGCTTCTTGTTCCCGAGAACAATTTCTAGAAATAAGGTAATCTTCTTTTTAATTTTTCTTTTATTCCTCTCTCTTACCACGGCCACCTCCAACCGCTCGGAGCCACCGCTGACCGCCGGCCGCTGCTGCCTCCGGTCGCCGGCCATCGCCGCCGTCCGCTCGCCGCCACCGCTGCACGACCGCCGGCCGCTGACCGTCACCACCGACCGCCCGACCGCCCCGCCGACTACCCATCGACCGCCACCTCCCGCGGCCGCCCGTCCGCCGCCGCATGGAGGTGGCGGCCGATGGGCGATCGGGGGCGGGCGGTCGGCGGTGACGGTCAGCGGCCGGCGGTCATGTAGCGGCGGCGGCGGGCGAACGATGGCGGCGGCCGGTGGTTGGCAGTCGGCAATCCATGCACAAGAATAAAAAACGAATAAATACAAAAAAGAAACTGTTGCGTTATCAAACACATTTCTATTCTTTTTTTATTCCAAGAGTAGAAATTTTGTGTAGTTACCAAACGCGTTCTTTTACTCAGAAATTATTCCCCGGAATAAAAATAGAAAAGAAATATTTCTAAAAAAAAAAAAAAACTCTTCCCCAGCCAAGAAGCGTTGTTATGCGCACCCTAATATTGTTGTTGCAGTCACCGACTTGTGATAGACTTCAATGGGTGTTTCTCAATCTATAATAGCTTTGATGCCTGATAAGTGTAAAGCGGAAAATAAAGTGGTGGAATTTTTTGTACTTTTCATTAAATTATATATGAGCCTATTTATAAGCTTTACATGATAGCTATCTATAGTAACATAATATTACAATATAAATTATAATCAATCAGAATAACGAGATAATAATCTAAGACATATTCAGAATTATATTATGATCCAAAAGATACTCAGAATTAGATTGATAATCAGAATCTCGCAATATACTTTTAACCTTCACAATCTGGCCTTATACTTCTAACCTCTACAAAGAGAAAAGGAAATAGTCGCATCACTACAAGTTTATTGGTGACTATACAAGCGCACTCATCAAACTATTCATGTAGAAGTAAATGGTTCTTCTGGACACAACAATTACATTATTAGCTCGAGAAGCAGATGAAATCATGGCGAGAATAGATGTTCATGTGCTTCATCGAGGGTAGACTTCGGTGACCGACGCTTCATTAATCGACAATGGCACAGAGCTGCTGGTAATTTGATCATATCCCTGGTCTTTCCCCATGAAGTTATTCGGCATTTCTGTTTGGAGGAAAAAGGCGGGTTCTCGTGGCACTGGCAGACTAAGAGTTTGGCCGCTCAGCGCAAGAACTATGTTCGCCATGGTCGGTCTATTAGCTGGATCTTCCTGAACGCATAGGAAGCTGATATGTATGCATTTGAGCAATTGGCTTCTAGAATAAGATTCTCCCAATGCCGGGTCCATTATATCTAAAGGAGCATCGCCTCTCCAATGTTTCCAAGCCTAGAGCAGCTCAATTGGACAAAACAAGTGAACCACTTGACAATATCATTGATTGAGAGTGCGAAGAACAATTAAATCATATAAGAAAACTTACATAGCTTGCGAGATCCTCGCCTCCATCAGATTGGTAGTAGTAGTTATTCCTCTTGCCACAAATGATCTCGAGAAGGAGTACACCGAAGCTATAAACATCTGACTTTTGAGAGAATTGTCCGTGCATAGCATATTCCGGGGACATGTAACCGCTGAAAACCACCACCACAACTATATATGTTGGGATGCCTTTCATTATACTAATTCCGTCATCAATTCTTAACTAGAAGCTAACTTAGGGTAAACTTTGAAGAATGCAATACTTACTAGGTTCCTACAATTCTATTAGTGCTTGCGTTACTTTGATCAACTCTGAAAATCCTCGCCATGCCGAAATCCGAAATCTTTGGGCTCATATCGTTGTCCAATAAGACGTTGCTAGCTTTTAAATCCCGGTGAATGACTCGAAGCCGAGAATCTTCATGAAGATAGAGCATCCCTCGAGCGATGCCTGATATTATCTTGTAACGTATTGGCCAGTCCAATTGTTTGCTTTTCATGGGGTCTGTAATGATTTAAACGAGAGTATCATCTAGGAAGCATATGAGTTAGATTAAAAATGTTACAAATGATCGAGTAAATGAGTATATGATTATTTGCTCAATCGTCTATGTTGTACATTAACTTAAAGCCAATGAAGTAGAACAAACCAAATAAGAAGTAGTCCAGACTTTTGTTAGGCACAAACTCATATACGAGTAGCTTTTCCCCTCCTTCCAAGCAAAATCCGAGCAATCTCACTAAATTCCGGTGTTGAAGCTTCGCTACCAGCACAATCTCATTCTTAAATTCTTCCCCGCCTTGTCCTGAAGTCTGGGATAGCTTCTTCACCGCTATATCTTGTCCATTGGGAAGCCTACCCTGTAAAAATTTGTGAAAGGTGACAAGATCTTGAGAACTCTTCACTTTCTTTTTTTTTATTTTCGGATAATGACTCTGAAGTTTTAACTGGTATGCAATGTTATTTTTTAAACTATGTTTTGATTCAATTGGGTTCTCAAAGATTTAAAATTGTTTGGTCACGTCTTCACGCTATTATAACATCTACACAATAGTGCCATGGACACTATTTACAATCATAAGTAGACATTGACCACGAGTCATTCTTATGACCAGAGAAAGAAATTTAGAAACCTTTTTATTATGAAAATTCTTGGAAATAAAGGGATGATATAGCTCATTTAACGTCCATTGCGATGTAAGTGAGCTGAAAGTTCATGACATGGGATTGGTTCAAGAGTGGTTGATGTTAGAATATTTAAATATCAAATCACACATTCATCTATAAAGTAAGATTTTGAAATAGTTGGCAAGATCTCATAAATCTCATATGATATCGGAGTAAGAGATCCTAAAGTCAAATTTTTCATAACTCTACTTTTCTCCCTAAGATTTTTTTACGCTTATGAAGAGGGAGTAATAGAATGTTTAAATATTTAATAACACCATCATATAATAGCTTAAGCAAAAACTTATTTAACTGTCAAAATACATAAGTAAAAGTACACTGCATCTAGCTCTCTATTATGCGAAAAAAGCACTTTCGAAAGATTTCAGGTACCCCACTGAATCGAAATAAAATTCAAGGAGATATTATATATCATCAATCTTTTCAGTTTCAAATCCAAACTGAGCATCAAGCGATTTTCGAAAGCATTTTACAATGTTAATGATCACTAATGTACCTGGTAAACCTCCCCGAATCCACCTTGGCCAAGCTTGTTTTCTTGAGAAAAGTTGTTCGTTGCTGAAAGTAAAGTATCCCAATCAATTTGCAAGGACTTTAAGGATGGGATCTCGGTTACACCTTCATGAGCAAACAACAAAGTCGTTTAGACTTGTACTTGTTTTTCATGTCTTACGGTCATAGCCTCACAATCATTAAGTTTCTCAATTGAAAGCTTGAATCTATTCGTTTTTTGTATTTTATTACCACATTCTTCTTGTGCCGCTTCATATTTCTTCTGTGCTCGCCTCCTCCGAAGGCAACAACAACCGATGAAGACAAGCATTACAAAAACGGCGACCGAAACGATAGTTGCAACCAAGATACCTGATCAAAAAATGGTTTTTCTCAGCATATCTAAAACGATCAGTTAGTTGCAATCATAAAAGAGGATGCCCAGATACCTAATAGGGATCGATGCGATTTCCAAAACAATAATGCATTATTTTAACAAAAACCATTAGCTGTTACTCTACTCACATAAACCCTTGAAGGTTTACATAAACTTTTGACCCTCATACTAAAAATTCCACTTAGGTTCTCACGATTTTGGCCTTGTGGTTAGGGGTGTGCAGTGGGAATTGCCCGAATCGAGAACCGCCTAGACCAGGCCGGACCGGCCGGTTTGGTCTGGTTCCCGGGAGTCTCAGTCCAGTTCCTTGTTCCAAGGGAGGAACCAGACCGAACTAGAGTGGTTGCTTTTTACCTTCTTTTTTAATTTCTCAAAAGTAAACTTAATAATCCTAACCAAAGCCAAGCCTGCAATAAGCCTCATCCCCTAAGATTATCAAAACCTCAAAAGTCTTTGTCCAGTCACTTCACCTCACCTGCCAACGTTTTTTTTCCCATTTCATTTTACTCTTCTCATCACTTGGAGATTTGAGCCCTTCCCCACCCCCCATCATGAAATCCAACTGCACTTCAAGAAGGTCCTCGAGAAGAAGCGTGCCATCGACTAGCAGAAGAAGGAGGTCCAGTGCTCCACCGCCTCTTCCTCCTCTTCTTCATCTTCCTCACCTCCTCTTCAATGCCTTCTCCCAGCCGTCGTCCTGCCTCTAGTGTCGTCATGCTGGGCCCCAATCTCCCTAATTTCCCACGTCTCTTACCTCTCCCTCTCCCAGATCCTCCGCACCATCAATGACTTCACGTGCTAGGGGTGGTGCCTCAATATCGGTTCCACAGGACCGCCCAAGGATCGGACCAGTCCGGTTCAAAGCACCTTTGGTCCGGTCCCCAATTTCAAAAACTAGAGATTGGTTCCTCCGATCCGATTCCCAATTCCTAGATGGAACCGGACTGAACCAAGAATCAATCACCCCTACTTACAATGCACATATTACCCGTATTAGCACATATAAATAGGACAATTCTACTATTGTGTATAAGAAAGGACTTTTCTTTTGTACTTGTAAATTTCTAAAAGAGTTGGTAAGTATCAAAAAATTGTTGGGGCAAAAGGAATTTACCATTCACATGAATTTGTGGTGACTTTTTGATAACTTACCAACGTTATTATGAAATTATCAATTATTTTTCTGAGGTTGCAAATTTTCGATTATTCAGGAAAATTATCCAAAAAATTCTAAGCTTATTGTATGGCTGTCAATTCTATTCTTAATTTTTTAATTTGGCCATTGTAGTCGTAAACATTTTGACAATTTTCGAATATAGTTCATTTAGCTAATTTAGGCTAGAAATTGCCGATTTGGCAATCCAGTTGGCACCGACCACCTACGTGGCACAGTCAATAAAGGTGGATGATCTTATATGAAACAATGTAGTTTTGTCTTTATTTGATCATTTTTTTTCTATTTTTTTTCTTTTTTGCTTTTTTTCCCTCTATTCTTTCCTCCGCCGGGACCTTGGCGATGGCCACGAGAGACACGTTCTCTGGGGCACATCATACGTTCACAGGGCATTCGGTGGGAAGGTGAGAGCTTGGTTGACCGTCCAAGAAAAGCAATGGCATTGAAGAAGAAAGAGCGCACACCAAAGTTTTTCTAAAAAAGACAGGATTTGTAAGATTTTTAAGGGGACAAGATCTGAGCAAGCGGTGATCTTGGGGAACAGAATTAAACAAACGTTAAAGGAAGAGGACCAAGCAGACTATGAAGCGAAGATTTTGTCTTGCTTAGTCGAAGAAAAATCTGAGCATTCGGTGACCTTTAAGAGGGACAAAAAGCAAGCGACGCACGCAGGAGAGCATAACGCACACGCTTGACCGCTTTCAGTTCAGGGGTACGCACTTGAAGGCCAAAGTGTTGGGTGTCCATCAAAGTTTCTCTTCACTAGCGAGGGCTTGCAAGCCCTTGCTCGGATTTGGGCGAGGGTCATGACCCTCGCTGAGGCTTTGGCCACCACCACTGGCCTTGGTGGAGGAAAGAAGATGAACAGTGTAGAGAAGGAAATAATAGTAAAAAATGAAAAATGAAAGAAAATGAAAAGTGAAAAATGAAAACAAAAATTCAAAACTTCGCTGTTTCGTCTAAGATCGTCCACATCAGACGACGGTCATGCCATGTAGGATAGCCAGCGCTAACTAAATAACCATGTTAACGATTTCCAACTTAAATTGGTCGAGTGGACTACATTGGAAAATTATCAAAAGGTTTAGAACTACATTTACCAAATTGGAAAGTTTAGGACTAAATTGGTAGTTGTACAATCAATTTAAGATTTTTGGATAATTTCCCCTCAAATGTTGTTATCTTTTTACTAATTGTTATTTTCCCTAATAGAAAATGTCCTAGATATACCAACTTTAATGTTGAAAATGTATGTCGAATTTGAATTTGAAAAGGAAAATTTCCTTTTCAAGTAGGTTTCCTAGTTTGACTAGATTTCCTAAAAGGCATTTCCTATTTTGGATGCGACTTTTATTTATATATGAGAAGTGCCTTTGTGAAGAGTATCAAAGAGGTGATTACATCCTCGAGTGTTTGAAGTCATGAAAATCATGGGTTAAGATTTTATGTAGTTCCTTTGTGAAATTAAAATATTATATTATGAGAAAATTGTGAGGTTAAACGTTGGATAAGTTGTTGGGTGTAATTGGAGTTAGGAAACTCTAAAAGTGCTTGACTAACTCAAGCATTGTCATAATCTTCATTATATCGTTTGACCTATAGTGGAATTTTATGTGACTCTCCCTATAGATGTAGGATCATTCATTGGAATCAGAAGTCAAAATTTTGCACGTTTGAACCACATAAATTGGTGTCCATTTTATTTCCTTATTTTATTTATATTTTTAATCGATCACTTACTTTCCGCAACAATTGATATAATAGCCAAACTTGGCTGAGTCAAAGTAAATCAATGACAATAGGAGGAAAAGTGAAAATTGATAGATTTTATGGGAAGGATTTTGATCTTTGGAAGATGCAATTTGAGGATTATTTATACTAGAGGAATTGGCATGAAGAAGTCAGAGTTGATGAAGCAAGCTAATTGAGAATTGCTAGATAGATAAGCATTGTGTGTTATATGGCTGGCGTTAGCTCGTAATGTTGTGTTTAATATTGTGAAAGAGAAGATAATTGTGGGCGTGATCAAGGCCCTATTGGACATGTATGAGAAGTCCTCTATGAGCAAGAAAGTCTATTTGATACAATGAGAAGAGCAAAGATGCATTAGTAATATTAATGAATTCACTGTGGTTGTTAGTGTTTAGAAAACCTCATATACTATTTTGAGGTTGATAAAACCATTCATGTGTGTTTTACAAGCTTGATAAATGTAAACATTGTCTATGTTTAAGGTAAAACTAAAATCCACATTAAAGGAATTTAGATGTGCAAAATGAAAAGATTCGTGAAAACTAGAAGAAATTATGTTGAAAGGTGAACAAGTTTAGAATAATAGGAAGTTCATAAAGACTTTGAGGTACCAAGGTGAACCATCTATAAGATCTATATTGTCAACGTACTTAGAGTTACCTAGCACGATATTACTGAGAAACCAAATATAATCGGGAACCGTTGATACAGGCCAAGCGCTTATATTACCTCCACACAATAGTGTATCATGTGCTTTCGATAAAAATATCTAATGATGACTTATATTATCTTAACCTTTACAACAGCTAGTTATTTGGCCTAGATTCCTAAAATGAAGATGTTGATTGATCATCAATTTTCGTGGAATGATCTAAATTGATTATGCGGGAAGATCCTAATTGTGGTCAAGATCTTAATTGATTGACAAGTATCCAAAAGACAAGTTGTTTTCAAAGTTGATCTACTCTGTTTATGAAAATTGGAAAGTTTGATAGCATGGGCAAGCGAATCTTCGAAATCTCGGCTTAATTGATTTCAATGGCTAAATCGATATGCTCAACAAGTGTCTAATGGATAGCCTAAAGACTGATCCTGGTGAAGATTGTCCAATGAGAAAATTGGATACTGAGGAGTACAAAAGTAGATCAAAAAAAGCTAAAGAAACTAGGAAAACAAGAGTTGAGCTATATCCAACCGACAAAAAGCTTTACATCTTTATACTATTTTTTCTGTGTTTTGAAAGTGTAATCTCATTAAGAAGACTAGCAGTGTCATAGTTCTTTGCTTAGATGTACGATAGTGTGATCTATCAAGATTCACTCTATATGATAATGTTAGCCACAACAGTTAGTTAATTAAGTTCAGTTGAGATTGACTTTAATGATGAGGTGCATGCTTTGATTCTATTATCCTCATTACTTGATAACTGGAATATCACTATTACTATTATTAATAATTCCTCTTGGTCAATAAGATTTGATTCAAAATGAAGGCATCTAATACTCGTGTTACTAAGAGAAATGTGAATGCGAATGCGAATAGATGAAGTCATTCTAGAACTAGTGGTGTTATTTGTTGGAGCTATGGCAAGAGGGCAGTGCATCTAAGAAGGGATTGCCTTAAATTGAAGAACGACAATGGTAAGGAAATTAGAGTTGATTCTCTTGATAATATTACTTTAATAGCTGACAATAATTTGGATAGTATTGATTGTGTCTTGTTTGTTGTTGAAGATTCTTCATTTGATGAATGGATTATTGATTTTGCTTGCTTGTTTCATGCTACACCAAACAAGAACTAGTTTACTATTAATAAATACATAGATAGTGGTAAAGGGCGGTCAGGGAATGACACTAAGTATGATGTTGTGAGTGTTAGCGATGTCAGAAACTAAATGCATTATGATGTGGTGAGAACATTGACAAGAATGAGGCACATTCCAGAATTAAACAAGAGTATCATTCCCTTGAGTCCTTGAATTTAGCTAGGTCTCAGTATACTTTGAAATGTGATGTTTAGAAGGTCGTTCACGGTGACTTGATGACAATGAGAGAAATCAAACACAATGGCCTATATGAACTTTTAGAAAAGACAATGATGGGCTTCGTCACGGAGATATCGGATACATCTATTCAAGAGTCTGAATTATGGCACATGCATTTGGGGCACATTACCAAAACAAGTCTGAAGGCTCTAAATGAAGGAATATGGTGAGTGATTATGTGCTGAAAAACTGAATGTATGGCAGGTGTTATGACTTAAGCAAAACATCAAAAAGTGCAATTTGGTACCATTGTTAGAGAAACCACGAAAAATATAGAGTTAATTCATTTGAATGTTTGTAGGCTATTGCAATTTCCTTTAGGAAAGAGTGTCAAATCTATGCTAACAGTTATGGATAACTACTCAAGAAGAACATGAGTGTTTGTACTGAGGAACAAGTTTGATGCCATTGTCAAGATTAGGCAGTAGAAAGTTTTGATTAGAAAGGAGATTGGTAAGACAATTAAGCAAGTGTGGATTGAGAGTAATGTTGGAGTTTTGCTTGGAGCTGTTAAACGAATTCTACTTGAAAGAAGACAAAGTACGACTCTGTACTAGTGCCGGTGAACTACAATAGTTTATAAAGTTGATGAACAAAGTATTATTATGGACGGCTAATGAAATGCTCTCTAGTTCTACCATGGTTAGATAATTTATAATGGATGTACTTAGTATGATGAGTTACCTATTGAATAGATTCCGATCGATTATAATTGCATGTTAGACTCCCGAGAAAGTATGGTCAAGTAACGTTACTGATTATTCAATTCTTAGAATATTTGATTGCACATGTTATGATTGAGTGAGTGGTAGCAAGCTTGATGAGAGAGCAAGAAAGTGTATATTCCTAAACTATGCAAAATGAGAGCGAAGGCTATTAATTATGGTGCATCATATCAAATTCACCTATTATTAATAAAGAAGTTACATTTGACGATTCTCTAGTACATTTGGATAGGAGTGATTATGGTAGTGTTTATATGTATCTGGATGATGTTCAACTCGAGATAGAGTTGGAACTAGAAACTCCTAAGATAGCGAGTATGGCAGAGTAATCAACATAAATGGTGTTAATAACAAGGTGAGCCTCTAGAAACAACAGTTGCTATAACTGCTAAGTTATACATGGTGCATGATCAATTTCTAAATAGATATTAATGCAATGGTGGTGTGGGTTTATTTGTGATTGATGAGGTTGAGCCTAAAAATCCTTGTGAAGTAGTTAAAGGCATAAGTGGAGTTTGTATCTCCATAAGATTCACGGTTGTGGTGAAGTCCAATCGCAACTTGGACTAGAAGAAGTTTGTGGGAATTAGGTAGTAGCAAAGATCATATTCCAGCGAAGCGTCTATAACTTGGCTCAAATGTTGAGTTGAGGTAGAGATTGTTGAAAACATGTCTCGAATTTGATATTTAAAAAAAAAAAAAAGGAAACTTTCCTATACAAATGGGATTCCTACTTTGACTAGGCTTCCTAAAAGAGATTTCCTATTTCGGATCCAATTGTTAATTATATATGAGAAGTGTCTTCATTGTGAAGAGTATCAAACATGCATATTCTTCGTAAATTATGTCCTTGAGTGTTTGAAGCTATGCAACTCTTGAGTTAAGATTTTGACATGAAAGCCGATCGTCCTTTGTGGCTTAACCTGCTTTAACATGGAAATCTTTAATAATATTTTAATATTATTTAGAAATTGTATTTATCTTAGTTATTTTTTTCTTTTTTCTTTTTTTTTTTTTGCTTCCTTTCTTCCTTTGCCCTTGTCGACTAAAGGAGGAAGGGAAGGGGAGGGAAGGGAAAGATAAAAGAACGAGAAAGAAAAGGAAAAATAATAAAAAAATAAAAAAATATTGAAATATTGTTAAAAATTGAATATATAGGATGCTCGGTGTCCAAGCGAGTAATTTTTTGCTAAAAATTGTCAGATTGACTAAATTGGTACAAATATAGAAAATTTATGACTCAATTAACCAAAAAAAAAAAGATTTAGTACTGAATTGACCTAATAATAATATGTTTAGAATTTTTATTTTATTTTATAATTTTCCCCTTTCCCCAACGAATAGGTTGGGTGGAAAACTAGGTTTACAGCTGTACCTTTGTAGGGAATTTTTTCCACAATTGTAACTTTGTATTCCCTTTTCTGGTAGAGTGCACGTGTCGCAATTCAGAGGTAAATACACGTTGGTAGAGTAGGAGGATGCAATATTTTATTCTTAAAGTGCAATTTTTTAAGAACTAAAATTCAAAATTCTAGGTACTCTAGAATTTAAAAAAAAAAAAAAAAGAATCAATAGTCTCGGTCAAATCAAGTTATGTTACTTTTTCCACAAGCCTCAACGCAACGTACCTTTGCTGAAAGTTCCACCAGGAGCAGCCGGAGGGGGTGGTGGACTGAGGCTTGACTCCACAAACGGGTACAAATCCCACCGGAAAATACAGCTTGGCTTATAAACACCGCTGTCTTGCTTTCCACGGCCGTGCTTATCATCATAGTCAATGGCTTCGTTCAAGCAACTCCTGCAATTGTTTGCCGACAAGTCAGGACTGCACTGCAACAATGAGTAGATCGTACGGTTGTCCGGCAAGGTGGCCTGCCCCGTTGCGAACTTTAGCTTCGAAGGGCTGTCCACAGCTTGGTTCATCACTCCTAACGTCAAGTTCCACCATACTGCTGGGCTCATGGTGATGATGTCGACGCTATCAATCAAAAGGGTAGGTTCCATTTGCAGTATGCCATAGATCGGAGTGTCCGAGTATCGGACAAAGCATGGCTGGCCTCCGGTCCCCCAGGAGAAAGCCCCCTTCTGGTCGGGGCACCTCTCCACTAAATCGTGGAGCGCAGTGCCCACACAGTTCTCACAGAGATTTGCAGACGTATCGCCTCGGCAGAAAGCAAGAGCGTAGATGGTGTCTGGGTTCTGGCCCGTGCTCGTGTTCCAGAACCCATCATGTGCAGCCACGTTTTCAGAGAGAGAGCTCTGGATGGTGTCGCGGTTCTTCACATAGGCGCTGTTCGTGAAGTTCCTGGTGTAGTTACAGAATTCTGCATGATGTGCGGAGGCTCGGATCAGAACAGCCAGAAAAATGAGAAAATAAAGAGTGGATGATGAGTGAGTCATCTTAGGGTTTGGTGTTTTTGGTGCTTTGAATCGTTTTGCTTGATGCAGAGTCGGCGATTGTCAGGCTATACATTGCAGAGCTTATGGTTCTTGTTTGTGTAGTGGAATTCACTTGCAAGTGGATAAGAAGAGAGAAGTAGTAGATGTTGACAATTTAAAAACCTTAAACCAAGTAGCTAGATTTGATAAAGTTAGTTTACATTTTCGGTGATCCTAGACGTAATTGGGTCAAATTTAAAAGTCAAAAATAGCTCGACGTATCATTTAATAAACTGATAATATGAATGTGGCTTAATAAGTCCAGTAATTTTTAGAGTAAAAACCATGAGGTTGGCATAATTAAAATGAATTTTTTCGTCGTTTAAAAAAGAAAATCATAGAAATGGAAGGAAAATTATCAGGATCGAAAGGAGTGGCATAGAGTTGGGTTAAGCCAACTCTGTCATTTTGTATTGATTGTCACTTGACTTGGTCAAGATTTGGATGGGTTAGCGGCTTATGCCTTCTATCATAACCTGCAGTAATGTCTCCGATGTTAACGTTGATTATTTCGCATCAGCTTGCTTGATTAGTGCATCACGCGATGCAATTGCCAATCTATCCGCATCAAGAGCGTCGAGCCCATAAAGACTAAAAAGACTGGATCAACTAAGCCCTCTCGAGAGCTTGCTTAAGAATAAGAAAGAGGAATCTCATGTAAATACCAACGGAATAAGATTTGATCCTATTCATAAGGATTCCATAAATATTCCATTCCAAAAATAGAAAGTTCAAAACAATTGGAATTTTTTTGGAGAGTGGCAGAAAGGTTCTTTCTGGAACAACTTGCGAGGATGAGAATTTATAATATGAAAAGATAATTTTTATTTCTAATAAATATGGAAAAAAAATGTAGAACCTAGAAAAGAAAGAAATTTTTTAGGCAAAAAATGTAGAACCTAGAAAAGGATGGAAATTTTTTAGACCTGGAGTGAATTTGTTTTTGGGGATTCAATAGTGATGTGTAAGAAGTAATTGCAGGAGAACTTGGACCGATAATTACCTCAGGTTATGCACTCGGTCAAGATTTGGGTGGTTATCCGCCAATGATAACTTAACCTGCAGTAATGGTTCCGATGTTAATGTTGATAATTCCGCATCAACTTCCTTGACTTCGCATCACGTGATCCGTTTAGGCGTTGTATAAGTGATTTGTACGAAGTAATTGCGGGAGAGCTTGGACCGATAATCCCCTCCCAATGCCAATGGAAATACTGGCGACGTCGATCAAGTTAATGGTGTGAACTAATTCGTCCGGCTTGGAAAAGGACGTGACGAGAAATCGTTACCATTGTTGCCATGTTGTGCGGGTAGTAGTCACATCCCACTACCAGCATCATCTCTTGCTCCAGAGCAAAGATAACATTCGAACACGAGTGCGAGTCTTATTCCCCAATTTATAGCAGTCTGCATCTTCCGTCGCCAATTTGAATAACGCCAATTCCTTTTCCCGTCGACTTTTCTTCGAGATGGCGCATTGGTGTGTTCATTGCATCCACAAAGAAGTTGCTTGTTTAGGGTTTGATTGTGTGGTGTATGTTCCAAGTTTTTTTTTTTTTTTATGTGATTTTCTCGTTTTCACGAATTATTAATAGCAATTCCCATAATTTAAATTCGTGGCTTGTTGCGACTTGCTTATTTTCACCTTGAACTGCAAAGGGAAGAGTATTTTTTTAGAGGGGATAATCTCACTTTGGTAGGAGTAATTCAATAGGAAAGAAAGGATCTAAATAATTATGAGAGAGAAGAACGGAAGCAATTTAAAGGGATTGAGTTAATATGTTGTTCGAATGCTAGTGAGGGAAAAGAAAAAGAATGTATTATGAACTAAGAACGTTTGTTATGTATTTAGAAATAGATGTAAAACTAGGGTATTAGTGAGAGAAAAAGAATGAGTTTGATAGATGTAGGAACAGTTTGATAGATGCAAAACTAGATTGATAAGATCAAGTGCAAACTACTTCTATCATGTAAATAATAAAATAAGTAAAGAGATAGAAAACGATGGACGTAGATCTTTATGGTGATTTAACTTAGATCAAATCTATGTCCAAGCTCCCAAATTAATAGCCACCAATATGCTAGAATCCATTAGTATTTGTGTAAGCAATTACAATGAAGCACATACAGATTCTACTCAAAGCTGATAGATCCCATTATCAATATACAAGCATTGCTTACACCTTTACACTTCTCAAAATCAAGATTAAATCCAATAACAAATACTCTCAGGAGGACACAAGTGAATAATATTTACACCCACCTGTGTTGGTGAGGGCCATTCTTGCTCAAGCGAGGCCAGCTCTCGTTGGCCATGGCCGTGCTTGCCACTAGAGGAAAGATGAGGAAAAAAAGGAGAGAAAATAAAAGAAGGGAACAAAAGAAAGATAAAAGGAAAAATAGAAAAAGATCATAAATTATTAAAATATTATTAAAAATATTTACATCAACGTTGGTCGTGCCACGTTGGCTGGCGGTGTGCACGTAGGCATTATTTGATCAAAATTAGCCAAGATGACTTAATTAGCTTTAAGTCAAAATATTTAAGATTGAATTCATACCGTTAAAAGGTTTAGAATTAAATTGATATTAATACAATAAGCTTATGAATTTTCTGACACTTTTCCGAGGTGATTTGTATTGGACAAGTTGTAGGATTGTCACTTCCAATGCCAATGGACATGCTTGCAATGTCAATTGAGCTAAGGACGTGAACTAATTTGTTCAGTTCGGGGAAAAAAATCATAACTAAAAACTACTACACAAAGTTTTTGTGTTAATTACCCAGCAGGCAGCAATTAGCATGTAATGATTGAATAGACGTGTACAGGTCTCGGACACCCTGCTCTGAGAGACATAGAATCACTTCATTGCAAAGTAGTTCCCGGCCATTACGGTCCGTTTCTAAGCGCATAGTAATTCACAGACCAGGGTAGAAGATTAAAACAACAAGATGCGGATGAGCAAGTTGATGGAGAAGAGTCGAGCGAGGGAGATGGTGAAGGAAGAGTTCATGTTGTGATGGGTAAATTACCTCTGGTATTCATTGGTTCTCGAGATTTTCTTGTAGTCTATCCCTTTAGTCATGATAAGCTAGAATAAAAGTCCACTTTTGGTCCTTAAATTTGTTTCTTTCTTTCAATCAAGTCCACGAACTTTTGATGTGTCTAATCGAATGCTTGATCTTACATTATTTTTCTATTCAAACCCCTCCGTTTAGTACCGATGCTCAGGGTCAACGGAGTCAACTTGGACAATCTTCTTAGCCGTATTTCTCTGAAAGTTCTTGTGGCCAAATGTAACGGGTGCTTTTCACACGCAAGTTCATCTCAACTAGTCACGAGCTGATACAGTTGATATCACACGTCGACTTTTATGGGACCATCGCAAGATGAACATTTGGTCAAGTGAGCAGACGGAATGATTGTTGGCACCTAAATTTTTGTCCACATTTCAAATATCTTATTATTTTGTAAAAAAATAATATAAAAAGGGGGTAAAAAATATAAAACATATAATAAAAAGAAAACAAAAAAAATTTGATGGAATCGTGTGGGCCTGCCACTTAGCAAAGTTTTCAACCTTCTGAGCCCCCTCCCCTCATTAGTCCAATGCATTTCTTTTAATTCCTTTGGTCCATCTCCTAATTGGGAAAATTGTCTAAAAAATCGTAAACTTATTGCACTTTTGCTACTTGAGTCCTAAACTTTCAATTTTGTCAATTGAGTGCTAAATATTTTCACATTTTACCAATTGAGTTCATCCAGCCAATTTTGATTAGAAATTATTGACGTGGACGGTTGATGCTAACGTGATAATTTTAAACAATGTATAATGATATTTTAATAATTTTTTGAATTTTTGTATGCTTTTTTCTTTTTTTTCTTTTTTATTATTATTTTAGGGTTTGAAGAAAAGGTTGGCGAGGGTGGTCGACTGACCCTTGCCAGGCCTGTAAAATTCACTAGGATAAGCGGTATTATTGAACCAGACAAAGCAACAAGCAATGAAACCACCTAGGCGAGGGCATCGCAACTCTCACCCGTGCTGAGTGAGCGCTCCCTTTTGCCGGCAAGGGCCACGACGCCCTTGCCTTTGGCTAGTGAGGGTCATCGGCCCTCGCCTCACCGGCCTTCTTGCCAAACCCTAAAAGAAAATGAAAAAAAACAAAGAAAAGGAGAAAACATAAAATATTCAAAAAAAAAATTGATAAAATGTTACTAAAATTATCATGTCAACACCAATCATCCATGTTAGCAATTTCAAAATAAAATTGGTCGAACGGACTCAATTGATAGAAGGTATAATGGTTTAGGACTCAATTGATAAAATTGAAAAGTTTATAACTGAATTAACAAAAAATACAATAGTTTTAGTAGTTTTTAAACAATTTTTCCTCTCCGTTTCCCTTTTCCAGTCCATTTCTTCCCCGTTTTCAAAGCCCACTAGAGATTTAAAAAGCGAAGCAAAGGCCCAGCCTTACTTCCATCAGCTTTCTTTTATGCAAGTCCAGCGAGAGGGACAAGGGAGACGCGGTGACCAAGCCTGAAGAAGAAAGCGCCGGTGAACAGCCTCTGTGAGGGTGCCCGTGAACGAAACCAAGAGTGACGAGAGCTAATCCAGGCACCTTCTAGGATTGCTGGCCTGACGTGAGGAAAAAGGACGCCCAACAGCAAGATTCCGATGGGGAAGAGCGTGCTGGACGTTCATTGAGAGGGGCGAGGAAGGCATAACAACAGCGGGTTAATTTTCGCGAGGGACGAGAGAACCAGAAAGAGGGGGAAGGAGAGCAAACTTTGGCCATTGAGGAAGAGGAAGAGAGGCAGAGAGTTTCGCTGAAGAAGAAAAGAGAAGAAGAACCAGAGAAGGGTGGAGGAAGAGAAGACGCTCCATGCTCGTGCTCACTGGTTTTGGAGGAGAAGAGAAGCTTGAAGGGAGCGAAGGAGGGAGAGAAAAAAACGGTGGGAGAGAACTGGTAAGAGATTCATCAACAACATGGCTCAAACTTATAATATCGTAAAAGGCAGTATACCATGTTGCAATTGGATCCTCGCACTATGCAATATCGGTAAGGTGAATAGGTCTGTTTCAACAAAGCTTTTATAAAATAGATGGACCACAGCCCACTCCTTTTCTCTTTTTTCGTGAAATAGTGTCTAATCCCATAAGTCATATAAGATGCGAGCTAAAGCCAGAATGGGTAGCACAAGCAAGATATTACTTGCACTCGGTGATAAGTAAGGCGATTCTCTTTCGGGCTTTTAACTCACGTATTTAAAAACACAGAATTTTCCTTGTGACACTATCATGTACTCACAATAATCTCGTCCGACACAGATTTCATTCAATAATTTTCCACATGGAATGACAAAAGTTGCGTCCTATGTTTCCTTGCAATAATTTGTGACATGTAACGACACTCTTGTTTTGTCCCTGTCACGAGGCTTTGGTGGTACTCGGATCTATAAGCAACGATAACAGCCATTTGCTACCAATGAACTTTCTTACAACTTAAACAATCTTCACTTTATTGAAGGAAAATGAAGAAGCTACTCAGACTATTACAAGTTTTCGATAATAAATTAATTGTGATCTTTTAGAATTATAAAAAAATTCATAGTTAAGCCATGTCACGGAAAGACGAATAGCTAACCGAGCTTCCCATTCATCTTTATTTTATGCGGAAACAACACAGTTTTTGCTCCTCCTGTTTTAATTAGGCCACTCGAAGCTAGCAGTCCACATTTAAATTTCATGCCTTCATAATCAACTGACCATGTAGGCATATTTGGGCCAAGATTATGTTGACACCTAAATTTTTGGGGTTATTTTTTTGCTAAATAAAAAATAAAAATAAAAAAATCATAATCACATGGCATATAGTTTAGGAAAATTTTATTTGTTATATTTCGTTAAGATTTTTTCACATATTTAGGTATATACACTGGGAGATGCACTTTTGCACAAAAGGGGAATTTTCTTGATGGAATATGCAAAAAATATTTCAGCGATATATTTAGGGGTATCGTGCTCAAGCAAAATTAGAAATGAAATATACCCCCAAGATACAATTTTTTTGCTTATAAAAGGGGTCACGTACGGTAAATTGAGAGAGGCCACACATTGAACATACGGCCACAATTGAGAGAGAGAAGTGACTACGTCAATCCAGACTTTTTACAATATTTCTCTCCGCCCCTCATCACATTCACGTCTCTGCCCCCTTTTTCTTCGAGCAAATCACATACTCCACGATATTATTTTTACAATTCCTCATGATCATGGATGGTCACATGAGTTATCCCATGATCTGACCATCACTACTTGACGGCCACAATTTCATGAAGAGGATATACGGCTACAAGACAAAAAGGAAAAAAATAAAGAGAGGGCTTTGTTCTCGATTGCTCACTGGCGGTGTTCTTCCACTTTGCCGATCCAGCAGAGTTCGTCAGCAATCATCAAGGAGTCCGGGTGTTCGATAATTGCAACACCCTTGTGCGCCGTCCGAAGCTGTTGCTGTCCATATCTGCTGCCCAATACGTGCCCGATATCCCTAACGTCCAGCAGCTTTCAGTCGCAGCTTCCAGTTTCCTGATGCTCGATAAAAGCCGCCGCTGCTCATCACGTCTCTCAGCAAGCCATCTAAAATTTCAGATTTTTGTGAAGGTGTCTTGCGGGCCTTTCCAGCGAGTTTCCTGCAACGAGCAATTTTGGTCGGGTCACATCAAGTTGCGGCAACGTGTTTGGTTCCATACAATGGAGACCGATCCTTTGAAATCCTGATTTTTATTGTTCCTTTAGGCTTTTTGGCATGTTATCCCACGGTTTCATCACTCATTGCATGCACAGAAGACGTCACATTTTTTTTTATTCCTTCTGAGGCATAGAAGTGGCCTAAGAGCTTGGTCAAAGTCTTCATTGGTGGCTCAGACTCACGGAGAGATTTGTATATCGAGAGTTCTCACCTGATTTGGTGACTCATCGGTAAAATCAAAGTTCAATAGCCGCTCTCTTTTACCGCCATCCTCGCAATTTCATTATAAGCCATGCCATGAGCAGCAGCGAAAGTCCAGTCACGCCTTGCTGTCCTAGTCTCTGAGCCGTTTGTCGCTGTTGCCGCCAACCACATCGCCGTGAAGCATTGCCGCCGTGCACATAACGCTTGCCGTCGTTCGCCATCGAGAAACCGATCGCGATCCCGGTCCAATTGCACTTGGTCCAAATTTGGAAATAGTATCCTCGAATTAGGTAAGATGCACATCTCTAGTATATTTGCATATTTTACTGCCTAATATATGTCTATCAATATCTAACATGCATATCTATGAGTGATAAGACATATCTCCCAATCAGAATTTATTGCCTAATCCGCAACCGCACCTCGATTTTTTATTCCATCTATAAGGCTTTAGATGGAATAATTAATCACGCGGGAATAAAATTGATATCTTGATCTTTAAGGCTTAAGATCAATTTATCGATTTTATTAGCGAAATAATCAAGTTGATTAGATATCGTTTCCAAATTAGAACGATGGATAATATCTTTGATGATTGTGAATGATTTCGTGCTTATCTTTTAATTGCTTTATTTATCCTAAAAATACAAAAAATATTGCATTTGCATGTCATGTAGATTTGATTTGTTTTCCTAGATAAGGTTGCATGATAGAATATATATATATTTTTAAATGCATGTGGTATCTAGGTTAGATAATATTTCTTAGATCGGATTGCATGACGAGATAATTTTCTAGATTAAGATAGGATTCACATTGGTCTATTCCTAACTTAAAATAGATAATGTCTTGCTTTAGTTAGATTTTTATTTTTTAGTAATTTTTAATTACGAATTTTCATAAAAAATACAAAAAAATCATGCGGATGTCATATAGAATTAGATTCATGAAATGTATGCCATTTAGTATTTTTGCTAGGTCAATTTAATTAGAAATTGCATGTCATTAGAATTAGGCCATTTAGTTAATTTTGCATTGCATATTGCATGATTTTCATTAATCAAGCAAAAACAAAAAAAATAAATTGCGTGTTAATTAGAAATCATATCTAGGGTTGTTGATGCGGATTCTAATTTAACATTGCAGATGCTTTCGTTGCTTCGAGGTAAGTTTTGCATTTTATTCATTGTTTATCTGGGTGTTAAATTAGTGGATTGCGCACCCGCATGATCACCTCACATGTTAGGGATATAAATTTAAAATCAATCCAAACTGCTTGCCAAACATTTTTCAAAATAAAAAGAATGGTACCGAAAGGGTATTAGAAAAGTCTAATGTAACCAAGTCCCCGTACCCATAGTCTGCGGTTCGTAGGAGTAAAGTAAACCTCCCGTTGCTTTACTTGGGTTTCTAATCGACCCACCAAAAATAGATTAGTGGCGACTCCTAATTGAAAATCATTCGCATGTTAAGAACTTAAACATAAGTCGTGAATTGGTATGGGCTTGGGAGAGCCCGAGCTAAGTTTAGGCTTAGTAATCCATTAGCCAAACCCTAGGTGGTTCACCCTCCGAAAAATTTGGTCGCGACAGATTATGTCATATAAGTAATTGTTTGAGCTTAGAGTCCGGTTTTTAGCCAAAAGGTGAAAAAAGAAACTAATTTAAATAATGTTCTATTAGGGGAAAAAACCAAAAAAGTTATAAACCTATTGATTTTGTGTCAATTCAATCATAAACCTTTCATTAGATCAATGTAATCATAAACATTTTCACATTGGTACTAATTTAGTTCATCTGGCCAATTTTAGCTAGTTAGCTCTGACATGGACATCGATTGGTGATCGAACGCTGACGTGGCAATTTTTAAATTTTAATTTTTTTGAATTTTTTGAATTTTTTATTTTTTTTTTTTCCTTTTCTTTTCCTTCTTCTTCCTCCTCCTTCCTCCTTGGACTTTCCTCGCAATGGAGTTGAGGGCCGCGAAGCCTTCGCCAATCATCGGTGAGGGTCACGACCCTTGCTTGGCCTTGTCCAAGGCTGAGAGCAAAGTGGCTTCGCTCAGATCTCGCCCGTGGCCTTAGGCAAGGCTAGGTAAGGGCCACAACCCTCGCCGGCCATTGTGAGGAAAGCCCAAGGAGGAAAAAGAAGGAAAAGAAAAGGAAAAAAAAATTAAAAAAATTGAAAAAAAATTGAAAAAAAGTTAAAAAAATAATTTAAAAATTGCCATATTAGCGTTCGACCACCGGTTGGCATTTACATCAGTGCCGCCTATCCAAAATTGGCAAGATTAATTGAATTGATGCCAATATCAAAAGGTTTTAGGATTAAGTTGGTCCAATTGAAGAGTTTAGGACTGAATTAGTATAAATGCAATAGGTTTATGACTTTTTTGGCACTTTTTCCTTCTATTAGGCTTTGTTTGTCTTATGAAAAGTGAATGATTCGAAAAATTTTTTTTACTGAAAATGATTGCTGGTATCGTTTGAAATAAATGAAAAATGTTTTCATTGCCAAAATATTTTCGTAGATTGTGAAAACAGTTTTTGTTTATCCATTTTTGTAATTAATACAAACGATCATTTTTAGAAAAATGTTTTCTAAATCATTCATTTTCCACGAAATAAATGGAACCTTAATAATAACGTATTTTTGTTTATTTGAAAAAAAAAATTGATTTGATAACGTGAATAGCGGGGCAGTCGTAACACCATTCATGTAGGTTGCAGAAATTTTGCTACCTTAGGATAGTTAGAGCTAGTGCGTTGATTAATCAGTGCTTCCATTCAAAGCTTATAATATTTCTCCTTCCGAGATCTCCTATCATCATCCTTATGAGATCTCCTATCTTGTCGGAAAACCTCTGCTAACTCTGAGTTAGGCTCTGTCAGCTGCTGACGCCAAGTCAATTCCTATGCCGCTACCTATGCCATGCTTGGTCCCTTGGCATAATAAGGTTCTGTAGCGCATCGTCATGAGCACTGGGCTAAGCGGCAATTGAGCAACTCAAGGGACTGCTGACTTAAATATGAAAGCACAAAGTTGAGAAATGGAAGTCATACATAGGATCTCCAGTAAACAGACGTTGCTCATTGTTCACTAATGGTATCCACGGTAGGCCAATTATATCAAGGCCTGCAAAGCTATCACATAAAACAATTACTTGTATCATCGGGGGTATGATTCCGTAATTGTCACTCCGTTGACCGATTGCTGTGTTGATCTATTAATGGATTGGTCTGTGCTTTGAGGGAAGAAGGCCGGACGTTGAGGTTGCGGCATAGTGACGGGCTCGCTACTGAGCATGCGAAGCACTGTCGCCATGGTGGGTCTATCAACCGTATCTTCCTGAACACAGAGTAAGCTGATGTGTAGGCACCTCAGCACTTCATCTCTTGAACGCAAGTCTAGGATGGCCGGATCCAGAACTTCCAATGGTGTCCCGTCTCTCCAGTTTCTCCATGCCTGTTTACAATCCATTGGAAAGAAAACACCCTTGGTAAATTGTAGCATTAATTCAATGGAGCATATAATTAGTATTACACAAGTTATGTTAACCATATTCGCGATGCTAAAGTCACGTTAGTTTGGAGGGGGCAAAGTGTACATGTACTTCCTATACCAAAGTTCGGCTTGACTCAGTCGAAGTATCAAAGAGTGCAGTGTGATATTTGCATCAATAATCTAGTTAGCAACAATAGTATAGGCAACTTACATAGCTAGCCAGATCTTTGCCCCCATCTGATCGGCAGAAATGATCATTCTTCTTTCCAGTGATGATCTCTAGAAGTAGGACGCCGAAACTATAGACATCAGATTTAACAGAGAATTTCCCATTCCTTACATACTCCGGAGGCATATAACCCCTACAAATGAAAAGCCACATTGATTGCAACACACATGTGCCTAAAATAGAGGATACAACAATTCGATCTAAGTGTGCTCTAACAAGAGCACATCTCTTGACACGACCAAATGATCGGCCAATGTAACGAGAATTTCAAACTTACAGAGTTCCCGCAATTTTATTAGTGCTTGCATGAGTTTGATCAACTCCAAAGATCCTGGCCGTGCCAAAATCTGAAATCTTTGAGTTCCAGTCATTGTCTAACAAGATATTGCTTGCTTTCAGGTCACGATGAATAATCCGAAGTCTGGAATCTTCATGTAAATAGTGCATTCCTCGAGCTATTCCCGATGCTATCCTATAACGCTTTAACCAATCCAATTACATATTTTTCTCACTATCTGCACAATTAGAGTCGTCTTGTAATTTAGTAATTGATCTAGCTTGCTAAGATTAGATACCTATTTTCAACTACAATTCCATCGTATAATGACTAAGAGGATGGCATATTAGAGAAGACAATTGCATACTCAACTTAAACTTACCATACAAAAAGTAATCTAGACTTTTGTGAGGCACAAATTCAAAAACAAGTAGCTTTTCTTCTCCCTCCAAACAATATCCGAGTAGCCGCACGAGGTTTCGATGTTGAAGCTTTGCTACCAACGTAATTTCATTCTTAAATTCTTCAGCACCTTGTCTTGAGCTCCGAGATAATCTCTTCACTGCTATATCTTGCCCATTAGGAAGCCTCCCCTGAAATGATTGTTTCAATTGTTTCCTTTTCTTTTCTTTATACGATAGTCTTTAACTAAACATAAGCAGTTCCTGACATATCAAAACTTATAATACCTGAAAAACTTCACCGAATCCACCTTCACCCAACTTGTTTTGACGAGAGAAATTGTTTGTAGCAGCTTGTATCATAGCTAAATCATATTGCAAGGGTCCCTCGTTTGTAATTTTATTCATGCCTACATGACAAACCAACACGAGACTGGTCATTTCATTGAAGGCACATAAATTTTCCAAGCCGCGGACACAATGTTTTCAACAAGAACTTAGTCAACTACCGGCTTCTTCTTGGACGAGCTCATGGGTCGTGGTCCCTTTCCTCCAAACGAAACAAGAAGCAAGAGAGAGAAACAATACAAGTACGCCAACGGGAACTGAAATGGCAGTGATTATCAATGTGGATTTATTGTCTCTTCCTGCATATGGAGGATCATACTTTCAGTTGTGGTGATAGCTTTCGTATGTTTTGCAGATATTTTCCAAGGGAGAGAAGTGTTTCTTTGGTTCTAAATAAAGACACGACAATTTATATCCTTCTAAGTCCAATATGAATGCATCAAATGGATGGTAATCAAAGACAATTTGATTTACCGCTGGGTAAAATTGGTTTACAACATAAAAACGATTTGCAAGTTTTACTGTAACTAGACTCGTAAACGGTTTGATCTAACATAATAAATTCAAGCAGTGCATATTTACAGAAAAAGCTTACAACATTTATTTAGTAAATGATATAATATAAGTATCTAAATAAGTAGATCACATGTAAGTATCAAATATGAGGCCAAAAAATTACTTTGTAAATCACTTTACTAGTGAGTTTTAATTTCCCGTCCGTTCTATTTAAAATGAGTTCAAAAACCACTTTAAAAAGGGCTCTTGCAAGTCAAAGTGGAATCCCCGTGCCAGTCCCTCGTGGTCCACTCATGCCCGTGTTTACCGGGAGTCGTATGGATCCACTCAATCCTCACTTGACTTTAAGGTGGCATTTTCTTTGGAAAAATATTAATATATAGTCCATCAACATCATAAAAAGATTTGCACGTTGAAAGGCTATGCTTACATTCATCGAGATTTGTATTATTGTGGAAACTCAGCTGCAGTACACATTCCAATGATCAAACACCACGTGTATAAGAAATTTGGCTTATTCCCAAGCAAAAAACAGCTATTTAATTTCTAATATTGCTGTTCGACAAAAGAAAAAATTCTAATATTGCTGGACAGAGCGGAAAATAATAATAAAAAAGCGAAAGAAAACAAAACAAGGTACCTTTAGGTTCAGTCACCTGAGCAGGAGCAGAAAGATCCCGGACCGGTGGTGGCGCTGCCACCATCACCACAGTCACCAAGTCGGGGTTGTAAAAGGAGTACACCTCAAACCTCACGTTGCAGCTCGGAGTCAATACGTTTCCTCCCGGCGTTTCCGGAGGGAGACGTGCTATCGCCGACCGAAGGCATGTGCCGCAGTCCGATGCGGTCAAGTCGGGCGTGCACTCCGCGAGCGTGTACAGCCGTTGCGAGCCCACGAGCTCAGCCTCTGCGGCGGCCATTTTCTTCCCCGATCGACTGCTCGGGGCCCTTCGCAGTATATCGTCCATGGTTTCATTCAGGAGTTGAAAGAACCGAGATGGGTCCTCTGTGACGTTCCAACCGTTCTCCTGCTTCGCCACAGGATATGGTTGCATGACCGAGTAAATGGGCTGATCCGAGTACCTCAGCATGCATATGTCGTACCAGATGATGGAGATCCTTTTGCCGGGGCATCGCTGGCCAATATCTTGGGCTGCGGTGGCTACGCAGTTGCTGCATGTCGGGGCGTCGATGTCGCCACGGCAGAGGAAGATCCCGTAGGTCTGGTCTGGCGGGTATCTGCCAGCAGTGGCGTTGCTGAACCCACCACTGCTGCTGATGTTGTTGCTGGCGGAGTCGGCCGCGGAGGAAAGTGATGAGAGGAGATTGTCGAGGTTATTTTGGTAGGTGGTATTAGGAAGGAAGGGTTTGGTGTCGGGGCAATAATTGTCGATTAAAACAGGTGCCGCTTCACTGATGTGAGAGATGCAGATGAGCAAGTTGATGGAGAAGAGTAAGGGAGGGCGATGGTGAAGGAAGAGCTCATGTTGCCATGGCAGGAAGATCCCATAGGCCTGGTCTGGTGGGTATTCGCCAGCAGTAGCGTTGGAGAACCCACCACAGCTGCCGCCGTTGTTGCCGGCTAAATTGGCGGCAGAGGAAAGTGATGAGAGGAGTTCATTGATGTTATTTCGGTAGTTGGAATTAGGAAGAAAGGGTTTGGTGTCAGGGCGATAGCTGTCAATTAAAACGGGTACCGCTTCATCGATGTGAGAGATGATGATGAGCAAATAAATGGAGAATGATACAGCCCGTATTCAAGATCAACTCACTCGACCAAGAAGATTTACACTTATTCAAGATCGACAATGCTCTCATCGAGAAGCTCTTACCTTTGACTTTGTCATAAAGACTTAGTCATTTTCCAAACATCGAAGCTTACATCATGGCACTTTGGGACAAGCAGAAGCATTGGAAGTTTTTTTATTTTAATTTTAATAGCTCATAGTTTCGATGTAACTTATAGTTCCTAGACTTGACTTTAGACTCTTGCTCTTCTTTTGTATTTCTATAAAAGATCATCGAATCTTTGTAATGACAAAACAATTTGATTAATGAAAATTTGCTTTGTGCAATTCCCTTGAACCTTGAAAACTTCAAACCCCCTTGAAAACTTAAAAGAGTTTTCACTCCATCTTTGAAAAGTCGGGGCTTTTAAAGCCTGCATCCTTAAAGAGTTGCAGCCGTTGATCTCGAAAAATCGATGCCATTTCAACTTCCTTGGAAGCCTAGAAGAGTAACCATTGAAGTTCCATCCTTCTTCATTCTATTCAATCTTGTTTTGTCCATTTCCATCAAAATTCAACAAGCCAACAGTGCATATGATAAAACTCAAAACACAAAAGTTGTAGATTTTTTAGTCTCTGTTCTTTTGGCTTGAGAATCAAGTCATTCCAATCTGAATCAACAAAGTTATGCCCATTGTTCAAGCTTGCACAAAATAGAAATTTTTGCACAATTTTGTGACCAAGTTCTTGTATGTACAAATCACTCTCCCAATCTTATTATTCAGTAGCCGAACTTGGGCTATGTTAGAGGAGGAGAGGCGGGGAGATGGTGAAGGTAGAGCTCATGTTGTGAAGGATATATTACATTTGGCTTTCATTGGTTCTTTTTTTGTCATTATAAGCTTGTATAAAAGTCCACTTTTGGTCCTTAAATTTGTAATCTTCTTTCAATATGTCCATGAACTTTTGATTTAGACTTGAGTAGGTCTTAAAAAACTCAAGGAACGAAATAGGCGGGAGATTTGCCATGAAATGGGAGACCCTGCTTGCCCTCCAGTAAAGGTGTCAAAATGGGTCTATGACCCATATTTCAACTCATTTTTTGTATAAGTGGATTGCATGTGGATTATAAATAAATAAAGACCTAATTAAAATGGGTCCAAAAAGTTTTAAGCTATTTTAAATGGGTCGAATCTGACCCATTTAAAAATAAGTAGGTGACCTAACACAAAACTTCCTCAACTTATACAATTGACCTTAGCACTTCGTAGCCAATCTTCGCCGTTTGCCTTCCCGTCACTTATGTCACTCTCCGTCCACAACACGCCTCCACCACCCACCCTTGTTCCTTCGATTGACATCGACCCATTATCCTCCTCATTAGGTGAGTCGGTCTTAAAAGGTGTGGTCTATCCACTCTCTCTCTAGATTGACCAGTCTCTAACCTAGACCAGCCTCAGGTGTCAACCTTCTTCTTGCCTTCATTTTTTCGATTCCTTATTTCGCTCCATCGCGCTGCGGGTCACTTCGGTTAGTGTCAACACCTTCACAAAGTCAGTCCTCATTGGCGGTCTTGACCTAGCGGAAGGCCTCCACGGCATCGTCGTAGATATTTGAGGCAAATCTTTTTCCGGCTCTAATTCACGCATCGCTCTAACTAATTATTAAAAACACAGAATTTCCTCGTGACACTCTTATGTACTCATAATAATCTCGTCCTGCACAGATTCCATTCAATAATTTGCGATATGGAACAACACTCTCTTGTTTTGTCCATGCTACCATGCTCTGGTGATACTTGGATCTTTGAGCAACGACAACAGCCATTCTCTAACAACAAAATTTCTTAAAACTTAAGCAATCTTCACTTTAAATAAAGTGAAGGGAAATTAAGAAGCTATTCTGACTTTTACAAGTTTTCAGTAATAAATTTATTGTAATCTTTTGCAATTATGTAACAATTCATGGTGAAGTCATGTCATGTAAAGACGAATAGCTGATTGAGCTTACCATTCATCTTATATTATGCGGAAACAACTAGAAATTTTGCTCTTCCTGTTTTTTAAGGCGTCTTGAAGCTAGCAGTCTACATTTGAATTTGATGCCTTTTGTTAGAGATATTAATCTTCCCTTATTGATTCTAATTAATATTATTTGACATTACAATATTTTATTTTAGATATATTTCTATAACAACCAATAAATAGACTCTTCTATCATTAGTGTTATATACAAAGAAATTGTTGCATCCGTCCTTCCCATCCAGAAGGGAAAAGAAATAGGTATTGCTTAATTCGGGTCAATGGTCCTTGATTATGCATAGACTATCCCAAGCCCATACTTTGTGCGACGTTAAATTTCATTTTTTTTTTTCAAATTCTTAGTGACTTAGATATTTCTAGGAGCTGCCACTAGTTTATTGGGGTTGACTAGAAATCAATTGAGACATGAGAATGTCGTATCGATTCTTATGCAACTAGAGATTCTAGGGTCGGGGATTTGATTACACTAATGTCTATTAGCGCCCTTTTGGTATCTCTAAGTAGGAAGGACGTTATCTAAGTGTTTACACGATCGTGATTTTCAATTATAGTCCTAAAGGCGTCAAAGTTGTTAAATGATCATGTAAATGCTTTTGTATGGTTCGTTTTCATCAAAGCCTAGATTAATTGTAACCTATTCTAGGAAAGCGATAAACAACCAATTTATTGAAAGGTAATGCAGTAAGTAAACACCCAAGTATTAAAATGACTTTAAAGTAAATGCAGAAAAGAAAACCCGATACAGGTTGAGCAAAGAATTAAGCCCTAGGACATGATCCGCCATGAGCTAAAACCAAGTCATGCTCAATTTCTTTTAAGAATGATACTTCCCTAGGACTAAGCCACATGTTTACTAATCAAGTGAAACCAAGCCACATCTAATGCTATAACTTAAAATTTAAAGAAGACCTATTCAAGCATCTTCGATTTTATTTATTTAGTTTAATATTTTCAAATTTTTAAAATTTTAAACTTTTAAAAAAAATTATTCCAAGGATAGGGACCCAGCCCTGAGCCACATATGGGCTGCAACTGGTCTCACCTGGGCTCTATGAGTCCGGGCCGAAGAGGACACGATTAGGCTTTTGTACCTAATCCATGTCTGAAGCAATTTAAGCTCAAGCAACCAAAATAGCCTAATTTTCTGTCAAAGCAAAACGAGCTCCCAAAAAAAAATTCCTCACTTAAGCCACGATCAAATAACAAGAGTTAACCCCAAACACCGAACGATATATCATGCCCAGAGATACCAAGAGCCTAACACATTAAGTCCACGTAACTATCACCTTCACCAGTTTTTATCTTCACTGCTTCTTCACTATTTGCCACACACGTCAGAATAGACAAAGCTCATGAAGTACCCACACAACACCAGCATTCCAACAACCATCCACGTTCATTCTATCTAGAGTTGATGATGATACACTTCACCATCAAACATCCTCAGTCACCGGGCTGATGCCACCGCTGCTGTTTTCATGATCACCGAACCGCCGTTTGTCGACCTCCATCCCTCACCGCCAATCCAACTCAACATACCATCGGAACAAAGGGGTACAATCCTAGGGCACAAGACGAACTTCATCAGAGGAATGACACCGAGTCATTCTTTTCCGCTGGAAAACCATCACACGAAACGCAAAGCACAGAACAGAGAAAAAAGAAAACGGACGCTGCAATGTTCTAGGTGACGAAAAAATATGGAGGCGATCGTCATGCTTAAACGTATGTATATGCACTTAAACTAACCTACGTCTGTGGACAAACTAACATGGACTCGGCTCGTGCATTTTATCGAACATATGGCGAGCGTGGGCTGAACAGAAGGTAATGACATGAAGAAAGGGTCTTACACTCAAGTTAATCTGAAAGGAGGCATTACGGGGAGCTCGGCATTATGCCCACAGCAAAAGACTACCCGAACGCAGAAATGAATGCTTAGCCGCAAAGACCCCTACCCGGCGGTGGACTCCTCTTCGCCCATAGTCGCAAGAAGATCACAATTTCTCTCTCCCGTAGGCGCGCATGGCTTCTGCCACTGCCAGCTTGCTGGCCGGCCTGATCACGCCGCCACATGCCCCCTCGCGATCCTCCGCCGCGCGGTCCCCTGTTCTCCGGCTCGCCACCTCTTTTCGCAGAAGCGCGAACGGCGTGAGGGGAATGAAGACCAGCACGCGGGTTGGGCTTGGGAGAAAGGATGATGGGCCGGCCCGCGAGGAGGAAAAGAAAAGAGAGAATGGAGTTGGGCCAGGCCCAGCCGGAAAAGAGATAGGGGTCCGGGTTGACCTGGCCCGGCACCTCTTCTTTCTCTTTTCTTAAAGAAATAAATAAATAATAGTTTATTTTTTTAATTTAACAAATTTTAATGAATTCTATCACTACTCAATGCAGATACTATGCAATTTAAATGATTTTTAAGGGTTATAATTTAATCCCTAATTTTCTTTGCAATTATATCCTAAATAGAGAGCTAAAATTTAGGCATCAATAGAAATATACTGAAATTCTCATTTCTGCTATACTCTTAAGTCCTTTATAATCAAATGACCAAGTGGGCATATTTGTGCCAAGCTTATGTCATGTAAGTAATTACCTGGGCTTAGAGTCCAGTTTTTACCCAAAAGGTGAAAAAAGAGTTTTTTCTAAGCTATGTTCTAGTAGACTCCATTTGTTTTGTGAAAAATAAATAATTTAGAAAACATTCCATAAAATGATCTCTTATCTTTCTTGAAATAATTAGTAAATGGAAAATGTTTTGATTATCAATAGTAATTATATCTAAATAATTTCGTGGATAGTGAGAACATTGTTTCATTCATGTATTTCTACAAGCAATACAAACTATTTTTTTTAGGAAAATGTTTTCTAAATCATTCATTTTCTATTAAATGACTGGAGCCTTATTGATAACGAGTTTTTGTAAGATTATTGATCCAATAATTTGAACAGTAGGGTAATCATTACGCCATTCATGTAGGTTGTAACATATGCGATAGAGAATTTTTCTACCTTAGGAGAGTTAGAGTTGGTGTGTTAATTTACCAAGGCTTCAAGTCAAAGCTTATAACACTTCTCCTTCCGTCCTTTCAGTAGGCAGGTGTTAGTAGGGAATGCTCTTGTCTTGAATCATTTTTCCTTATGAGATCTCCTATCTTGTCAGAAAACCTTTGCCAACTCCAAGTTGGACTCTGTCAACCGCGGATGCCAAGTCGGTTCGTATGCCACTAGCTATGCCCTGAGTGGTCCCTCGACATATTGAAGATTCTGTAGCGCATTGTCGTGACTGCTGGGCTGATTGGCAGTTGAGCAACTCAAGGGAACCATTGACTTAAAAGATGAAAGCACAGAGTTGAGAAATAAAAAGTCATACATTGGATCTCGGGATACATAGAAGCTACTTATCGTTCACTAATGGTAGCCACGGAAGGTCAGACATATTAAGGCCTGTGAAGTTATTTCATAAAACAATTACTTGTATCATCAGGGGTATGCTTTTATAATTGTCACTCCATTGACCGATTGCTGTATTGATCTTCCAATTGATCTTCCATTGGATTGGCCTGTACTTTGAGGAAGAAAGCCGGACGTCGAGGCTGCGGCATAGTGACGGGCCGGATGCTGAGCATGCGAACCACTGCTACCATGGTGGGTCTATCAACTGTCTCTTCTTGAACACAAAGTAAGCTAATGTGTAGGCATCTCAGCACTTCATCTATTGAACGCAAGTCTAGGATGGCCGGATCCAAAACTTCCAATGGTGTCCCGTCTCTCCAGTGTCTCCATGCCTGTTCGCAATCCACTCGAAAGAAAACACCCTTGGTAAATTGTAGCATTAATTCAATGAAGCATATAATTAGTATTACACAAGTTATGTTAACCAATGTCGCAATACTAAATTCATGTTGGTTTGGAGGGGGCAAGGTGTACATGTGATTCCTGTATCGGAGTTCGGGCAGACTTAGTCGAAATACCAGAGAGTGCAGTGTGACATTTGCATCCATAACCTGGTCAGTGATAGTTGTGTAAGCAACTTACATAGCTAGCTAGATTTTCGCCCCCATCTAGGTCGTAGAAATGATCATTCTTCTTCCTAGAAATGATCTCTAGAAGTAGGACACTGAAACTATAGATGTCGGATTTAATGGAGAATTTTCCATTCTTTGCATATTCCGGAGGCATGTAACCCCTGCAAATGAAAGAAACACATCGATTGTAGCATAGATGCTCCTAAAATAGAAGACACAACAATTCAATCTAAGTGTGCTTAAATCAATGCCATATATGAAGTTACATTTAACACAAGCACATCTCTTAACATGACCAAATGATCAGCCAATGTAATAAGAATTTAAAACTTACAGAGTCCCCACGGCTTTATTAGTGTTTGCATGAGTTTGATCAACTTCAAAAATCCTGGCTATGCCAAAATCTGAAATCTTTGGATTCATTCCATCGTCTAACAAGACATTACTTGCTTTCAGGTCACGATGAATAATCCGAAGTCGGGAATCTTCATGTAGATAGAGCACTCCTTGAGCTATTCCCGATGCTATCTTATAACATTTCAACCAATCCAATTGCCTACTTTTCTCAGGATCTGCACAATTAGAGAGTTGTCTTGAAATTTATTAATTGGTCTAGCTTGCTAAGATCATATACCTATTTTCAAAGGCAATTTCATCGTACTATGAGCAAGAGGACGACATTAGAAGAGAAGACAGTTGCATACTCAAGTTAAGCTTACCATACAAAAAGTAATCTAGACTTTTGTTAGGCACAAATTCATAAACAAGTAGCTTTTCTTCTCCCTCCGAACAATATCCGAGTAGTTGCATGAGATTTCGATATTGAAGCTTTGCAACCAACACAACTTCATTCTTAAATTCTTCAACACCTTGTCTGGAGCTCTGAGATAACCTTTTCACGGCTATATCTTGCCCATTAGGAAGCCTCCCCTGAATGATTGCATTTTTTTTTTCAGTTATTTAATCATCTTCCTATCGAAAGCTTCCCAAATATCTAAAGATTTTTGTCGCGACCTCTCTTTTCTTTTTTCGGTGCCCGATCGGGGCGGGCACTGCGGAGGCTAATGGTTCGGCTAGGTTTATTTTAGCCCGGCCTGGACTTTCCCAAGTCCACCAATTCACGACTTAATGGTTTAAGTTTTTAACCTGTAAGTCAATTTTAAAACGGAGTCGCCACTAATCGATTTGGGGTGGGTCGATTAGAAACCCAAGCAAAGTATCGGGAGAAATACTTGCTTCCGCGTAACCAGAGAAATTAGGATCGGGGACTTGATTACATTAGTTAATCACTAATGCCCTTTTGGTACCTAATCTTATTTAAACCTTAAGGCTTTCTGGATTTTTTTAGGGTTTTTCCATGCATTTTTGGAAGAAAAACATTTTTTTGGGTATTTTTCTCATTTTTTGGACATGAAAAGCATTTTTTTTTTTTGGATTTTGGATCTTTTTTGGAAAGTATAAGTCTTTTTTTTTTGGCTTTTTTCTGATTTTTTGGCCTTTTTGGGAAAATATGAGATATTTTTTGATTTTTTTGATTTTTTTGATTTTTTTATTTTCTGGAAAATAAAATATTATTTTTTATTTCATTTATTTTATATTAAAATAATATAAAAACGACCCGGGTCGGATTCCCGGGTTGGGGCCGACCCGGGTCATCGACCGTGTCCGTTGCGGCCCGACTCGAATTTTTTTTTTTATTGTTTTTCTTTTTAAAATGTAAAAGCCCAAACCCATTTTGGCCCATTTTTATAAAAAACTCAGCCCAAAGGCTACCCGGCCCACGCGCATAGGCCCGTCCCAGGCGGAAACCCTACCCGGTTCAAACCCACGCCCGACCCGCTCTCGACTCGGTTCACGGCCCGCGACCCGGCTCGTGGAACCCTACCCGGCCGCGACCCGCTTGACCCGACGCGATGCCTCCTCCCTCTTTCGCTTGGACGCGGTGCCGACGGAGGGGCTGGGACGGCAGACCGGCGTCGACGACGGCAGCGATACGAGAGGACAGCGGCTGTAGGTTGATGCGACGTGGCGGACAGCGGCGGTGACGGGTGGAGATGCAGAGGGGCACGGTGGATAGAGCGCGACCGGCAATCGGAGCTTCCGCGAGCTCGATAGCCGCGAGCTCGGGCGCCAACCCGAGCGAGGTGACGGACGACGAGAGGGGGTCGAGATGCTCACTGGCTTCAGGGACTTCAACCGAGGTTCGTCGGTAGGGGGGCAGCACGGCGGTGGATGACGGCGTGTCACGGTGGCCAGATCTCGTGGATCCTCCTCGGATCGGTCTTCGCTTTCCGATCGAGGGCGGGGATGGCGGCGGCGCACGGCGTCGGAGGGTGACGACAAAGACACGGCCGGCTAACCGGAGTTTCGGTGTGGGCGGTTGACGGCGTCAAGAGGGACGGCAGCGACGGCGGGTCCTCGGCTTCTCAGATCCGGCACTTTTCCCTTCGATTCCTCTCTCACTCAGCCTCCACACGCTCGGATCTCTCCCCCTTGGGCTCGCTTGCCGCCAGCCTCCCCCGAAGTCTCTTGGAGGGAGGTTGGTCGAGCTGCGACCCGATTTCTCTCGCGTGCTCACTCTTTGATCTCCCCTGAAGTCTCTCAAGGGAAATCTCCGAGTTCGCCTTGTCCTTCGACGGAGTTTGTGGCCGCCTATTTATAGGCGAGGGGGTCCGGTCGATGGAGGGGCTCGGCCGCCGGTCTTTGGCTTGCCGACTGGACCCCCGCGGTTGAACCGGCGTCTCATCTCAGCATTAAAGGCGCGCATTGAAGGCGCATGCGCGTTGTCCTCTCCTTCGGCGGCCTACCTCCGCTCCTCTCTGCTGTAGGTTGCTCTTGAGCGCGTCGTTGTCGCTGCGTGTGGCCTGCTGAGGCGGAGAAGGAAGGAGCGAGGAAGAAGAAGAAGGAAGAAGAAGAAAGAAAGAGGTTGGGCCGGATCTGGGAAGAAAAGGCTGGGCCTGGGCCCGCGGAAGGGAAAAAGGGAAAAAAAAAAAGGGGCTGGCCGCTTTTTTTGCTTTTTGCTTGTTTTTATTTTTTGTTTTTTTTTTTTTTCTTATTTATTATTCATTATCCAAAGAAAAAAGGAAAAACAAATATTAAAAGAGACTAAGGCCTAATTAAAAAAAAACACAATAAAATTTAGGCGTCAACAATTTTTAAGGTGCAGTTGTGAAAATGTTATTGAAACAAAGCGCCATGTCGGATAATGGTTGTGGTACTGAGCAGTTAGTATCTAGTTGAATCATTATGCAATGACTACTGCTGCTCATTCCACTAAAAGATCTTTCGTTTTAGTAGTTTCCTTTTCTTTTGACAGTAGTCTTTCAACTAAACATAAGCGGTTCTTGATGTATCGAAACTAAATAATACCTGGAAAACTTCACCAAATCCGCCTTCGCCTAACTTGTTTTGATGAGAGAAATTGTTTGTAGCAGCTTGTATCATAGCTAAATCGTATTGCAAGGGTTCCTCGTTTTTAATTTTAATCATGCCTACATGATGAAACAGCACGAGAATGGTCATTTCAATGAAGGCATAGAACTTATCCAAGCCGCGGGCACAATGTTTTCAACACGAACTTAGTCAATTACCGGCTTCTTCTTGGACGAGCTCATGGGTCTTGGTCGCTTTCCTCCGAACAAAACAACAAGCAAGAGAGAGAAACACCATAAGTACGCCAACGGGAACTGTTATGGCAGTGATTATCAATGCGGATTTATTGCTTCTTCCTGCGTATGGAGGATCATACTTTCAGTTGTGGTGATAGCTTTCGTATGTTTTGCAGATAATTTCCAAGGGGGAGAAGTGTTTCTTTGGCTATGAATAAAGAGACACTGATTTATATCCTTCTAAGTCCAATTCGGTTGCATCAAATGTGACGGTAATCAAAGGCAATTTGATTTACTGCTGGCCAAAATCGGTGTACAACATAGAAATGATGCGAGTTTTATTGTAACTGGACTTGTAAATGGCTTGATTTGACAAAATAAATTCAAACAGTGCATATTTACAGAGAAAAGCTTACAATATTTGTTTAGTAAATGATATGATATAAGTATCTAAATAAGTAGATCACATGTAAGTATCGAATATGAGTCCAGCAAATTACTTTGTAAATCACTTTATTAGTGAGTTTTAATTTCCCGCGGTCCATTTATGCCCGTGTTTATCGGCAAACGTCTGCATGCACTCGCCCCTGACTTGACTTTAAGATGGTATTTTCTTTGGAAAAAGATTAATACATAGTCAACCCACATCATAATAAGATTTACACATTGAATGACTATGATCGTGGAAACTCAGCTGCAGTAAACATTTCAATGATCAAACACCACTTGTATAAGAAATTTGGCTAATTCCCAAGCAAAAAACAGCTATTTAATTTCTAATATTGCTGGAAAGAGTGGGAAATAATAATAATAATAAAAACCAAAGAAAACAAAACTAGGTACCTTTAGGTTCAGTCACCTGAGCAGGAGCAGAAGGAAGCCGGACCGGTGGTGGCGCTGCCACCGTCACCGCAGTCACAAAGTCAGGGTTGTAAAAGGAGTAGTTCTCAAACCTCACGTTGCAGCTCGGAGTCAACACCTTTCCTCCTGGCGTCTATCGCGGACCGCAGGCATGTGCCACAGTCCGATGCCATCAAGTCGGGCGTGCACTCTGCGAGCGTGTACAGCCGATGCGAGCCCACGAGCTCAGCCTCTGCGGCGGCCACTTTCTTCCTTGAGCCACTGCTCGGGGCGCTCCGCAGTACATCGTCCATGGTTTCATTCAGGAGTTGAAAGAACCGAGATGGGTCCTCTGTGACGTTCAAACCGTTCACCTGCTTCGCCACAGGGAATTGTTGCATGACCGAGTAAATGGGCTGATTCGAGTACCTCAGCATGCATATGTCGTACCAGATGATGGAGGTTCTTTTGCCGGGGCATTGCCGGCCAATAGCTTGGGCTGCAGTGGCTACGCAGTCGCTGCATGTTGGGGCGTCGATATCGCCACGGCATAGGAAGATCCCGTAGGTTTGATCTGGTGGGTATTCCCCAGCGGTGGCGTTGCTGAACCCGCCACTGCTGTTGATGTTGTTGCTGGCGGACTCGGCCACGGAGGAAAGTGATGAGAGAAGAATGTCGAGGTTTTTTTGGTAGGTGGAATTAGGAAGAAAGGGTTTGGTGACGGGGCAATAGTTGTCGATAAAAACAGGTGCCGCTTCACTGATGTGTGAGATGCTGATGAGCAAATTGATGGAGAAGAGGAGAGGAAGGGACATCGTGAAGGTAGAGCTCATGTTGTGATGGATATGTTACATTTGGCTTTCGCGGATTCTTCTTTTGAGTCATTATAAGCTTTGTATAAAAGCCCACTTTTGGTTCACAGATTTGTATTTTTTTCTCTTTCCAAGAGCTTTTGACTTGTCTAATCGAATTCTTGATCTTACATTATTTTTCTATTCAAGCACCTCCCCTAAGTGCCACTCCTCAAAGACAATCTTCTTGGCCGTATTTCTCCGAAAGTTCTTGTGGCCGAATATGACGGGTGCTTTTCACCCGTAACTTTCGCTCAACTAATTATGAACCGGAACGGTTGGGTAGCACATGGGAACATTCTATTCTTTTATTCTTTTACTCCCCAAAATGAAAAAAAAAATTGTTTGGTTATGTGAACTATTTTTCTACTCCCTAAAATAGAAAAGTAGCCGAGGAATTGATTTGGAATAAAAATAAAAAATAGAAAAAAGTAATTTCTACCAGCTGCTGCCCTCCGTCATTACTTTCGTCGACGTCCGACCACCTTTGCCAATCGGCGGCGCGGCAAGGGGTGGCTGCAATGGGTAGTGGCAGCGGCGATCGACAGTCAATGGCCGCAGGTGGTCGATGGCGGTGGCTACAGCGGCGAGCAACGGCAGTGACGATGGCGAGCGGTGGCTTTCAAACACGTTCCTATTCTTTTTGTAGATTGTACTAAACACATTCCTATTCTTTTTTTATTCCTAGAATATAAATTTTATATGATTACCAAATACATTGTTTTACTTAGAAATTGTTCGATAAGTAGAACTAGAAAAGAACTATTTTTGAAAAAAATTATTTTCTAGAACATAAATGTTACTATCGCACCCTTAATATCCCACATGGACTTTTATGGGATCGCAAAATAAACGTCTGATCAAGTGAGTATTATCTTGATCTCCTCAAAGCCCTCCTGCGAGCAGGAAAGTTAATGGTTAACCAAGTTTAGGTTTAGTTCAGGCTTTTTCAAGTTGTCCAATTAATGACTTAGTATTCGAGTTTTTAACCTGCAAGTTTTACATTTTCATTTAGATTTATGGTGGATCAATTAGAAGTCCAATTAAAATATCGGAATAAATATTTTATTCCTATGCAACCTGCAACCAGAAAAATTAGAATTGAGGACTTTTTTACACTAGTTAATCAATTAATGCCCTTACAATACTTAATCTTATCTAAACCTTGAGATTGGATGATTTTTCAAAAGATTTTTTCTTGCATTAAAAATATTTTAAAATCGCTTTAGGCTTTTTCCTAATTATTGAAATTGTTGAAGTACTCTTTTTTTTTTTTTTTCATGCATTTTTTAGAGAAAAGTACTTAAATACCAATTTTAGACCAACCAGGTCGAGTCCCTCCCGTGAACGCTAAGCACACCTCTTTCCCCCTATTTTAATCTTCTCTCTCTCTTCCTCCTTCTTTTGTCATTCTCCTTCTCTCTCTTGTCTTATCCCCCGCTCCTCTCTCTACACTAGCAAGAATAGGAGAAGACAAGCATCGGCAACACCGAGACCTCCACGCTCGACCAAGATCAATTCTTGTTAGTTGGGTTCACTTTCATGTGAAAGAAGCTTAATGAATAGCAAATCCAAAAGGACTTGAGTCCATATGATAAGTCACATGGAGAAATAAAGTTTTTCACTATCTTTTAAGTGGTAACCGCAAATAAGTTATTAGAGACGCAGTAATAACAGAAAAAGAGAAAGCAAAAAATATGGGGTTTCAGGGTCAATTTTGTTTACATCAAGAGGTTGATCCGTGGTCTGATGAAGCTGAAATTTTGTCAACGTGTTCATGGCACACTGTTCTCGAATCTAAACGGTTTGATTTTTGTTTGAAGCTCCCTACACTAGATTTTTCTTGAGTCGATAAAAACTTGTGTTTTTTGTCAAATTTATCCTTGATCTCTCGAAAAATTTATGCGTGTTGCCAATAATGATGTTCTTGAGGTCTTTGCTGTTATGTACCTTTAGTATTTACTAGAGAAAACCTTGTTTACCCAATTTTGTTGAGAGTGAAAATTTTTAGGTGGACTCTAATCCCATGGTTTTTTATCTCCTCACACTGAGGAGGTTTTCCATATAAAAAATCGCCTTGTGTTTGCATGCTTGATTTTTATTTTGCTCTACTATACCGGTTTCTATTAGGTTTACACAAGAGGAGAGATTATTCCGCTGTGTTAATATGATATTGTTTGAATTGTTACTATTCTCTCATTAAAATGGTATCAGAGCTTTGGTTATTGCTTGATTTGGGTGAAGCTTGCAATGGCTAGGTGAGCCTCCAACAAGTCGCCGAACCTCACCTAGCTGGTCGCCGGCCATTGGCATCGACGGCCATCAGTGACTGATGACTGGTGGGGGAAGAAGAAAAGAGAAGGAGAAAAGAAGAAAAGAAAAGAGGAAAAAAAAAAGATTTGAGCTGGATTTTGGAATTGTTCGAGAAAACAAAACAACAACTTTTTTTTTTTTTTTAAATTCTATTTCAAATCTATTTCTAAGAACAAACAAACAAATTTTTGTTCTCAAAAATAAAATTTTATTAAATAAATTTTATTTCAAATTCAGGGAATAAAAGAATAGAATCAATTATTATTTAGCCTATTCACAAACAGGCTCTCAGTTTCCCGTGTGTTGTTCCAAAAAAAAATGAGTTCAAAAAGTCAAAGTCAATTGACTTTGAGTGGAATCCACCAATGGCAAATTGCTGCCAGTCCTTCGTGGTCCACTCAGGCCTGTGTTCACCGGGAAATTATCCATCCACTCGTTTACGACTTGACTTTAAGATGGCATTTTTTTGGGGAAAATATTATATAGAATCGATATATGCAGACCGACATCATCGTAATACTAAATTGTGTGGAAATTAAAATAAGTATATGACCAATGACTATGATTGTGTTGATCTAGATAGATTAAGTCTTTCTCTTTTGTCCTACTAAGCTAAATTAAATTGACGATAATATTATAATATATATTATCATGGAAACTCAGCTGCAGTTCACATTTGTATGATCAAATGCCGCTTTTAAAAGAAAATCGACTATTTCCCAAGCAAAAAACAGCTATTTTAATTTCTAATATTGCCCCAAAGAGAGGGAAATTAAAATAAAAAATAAAAATAAAAAGACAAAACTAGGTACCTTTAAGCACCCCCACCGTCGCCAGAGTCCCCAACGCAGCAGCGTCTTAAAAGTGGGGCTCCTTAAACCTCACGTTGCAGCTGGAAATCAACACCCTTCGTCTCGGCGTCCCCTGAGGGAGACGTGCGATTGCCCACCGGAGGCCTGTCCCGCAGTCCGAACCCGTCAAGTCGGGTGTGCACTCCGTGAGCGTGTAAAGCTGTCGCGAGCCCGCCAGCTCAGTATCGGTCGTCTGTGATGTTCGAACGGTTCGCATGTATCGACACGGGCTGTTTGCATGACCGAGTAAAAGGGCTGATTCGAGTACCTCAGCATGCATGCGTCGTACCAGATGATGCAGGTTCTTTTGCCGGGGCATCGCCGGCTAATATCTTGAGCTGCGGTGGCTACGCAGTTGCTGCTGTCGGGGCGTCGATGTCACCGTGGCAGAGGAAGATCCCATAAGGTCTGGTGTGTCGGGTTTTGCCGGCGCCGGCATTCGCGAACCCACCACTGCTGCTGCTATTGTCGCCGGCAGAATTGGCGGCAGAGGAGGAAAGTGATGAGAGGAGACTCTCGAGGTTTTTGAGCTAGGTGGAATTAGGAAGGAAGGGTTTGGTTTTGGGGCAATTTTTGACGATAAAAACAGGTGCCGCTTCACTGATGTGAGAGATGCTGATGAGCAATTTGATGGAGAAAAAAAAGAGGGAGATGGTGAAGGGAGAGCTCATGTTCTAATGGACATATTACCCCAGGCTTTCGTTGGTTCTAAAGATTTTCTTGTGTCGTATTTCTATAGTCATTGTAACCTTGTACAAAAGTGCACTTTTTGGTCCTTACATTCGTCTTTTTCTTTCAGTCGAGTCCATCAACTTTTGATTTGCCTAATCGATTTCTCGATCTGACATTAGTTTTCTATTCAAGCCCCTCCCCGTTCCCAATTGGGTCAAATGCGTGACCGACAAGAGTCCAACATGAAAAGACCTTTTGCTAGTCTGTAAGGCAATTCATGGACTAAAGAGAATCTGACAAATTGAACGACATGTTCCCAGCCGAGCAGCATTACCTTTTCGAGGCTCCGGCGAAATATAAAAAACTTAAAATATATTTTCTTGAAAATATCATTTGTGACATTTGATAATAATTTATTTAAATTTTTTTTGTCAATAATAGAAAAAAAAATTCGTTAAATATTTTTCTAAGCGGTATAAATACTTTTTTTTAAATATTTTTTAAATTATTCATTTTTCGCAAAACAAATGAAGTGTATAATGACAGTTATGACAAACATAATCAAGTTGGTATTACATTCTTGGAGCATACTCACATGGGGCCCTCAGCTCCTAGTCTTGACTTGAGATCTTCTCATCTAGACTTCTAGTCACTCTTATGGCTACAAGCTGCCAAAACCTTCTGTCATCGGCAACTGGTATAGTTGATATCGCATGTGAATTTTGATGGACCACTGTTAATTATTTTAGGAAATTTAATTGATAAAATGGTGATCAGTAATATCCAAATACTTATACATTTGGCCAAGTTGGGTATGACGAATGGTATACACAGATGCAGGGATGGCTCTTGAAAGAAAGTCTTGGGGATGGGGGGTTGGGGGGGGGGTGTGGAAGTCTAGGGTAATTATTATCTTTTTTTTTTTTATAGGTGGAGATCACGAAATGGATAGCTCATTAAGTTAATGGTTACCATGAGAAATTCCCTGTGTCCAATATAAATGGATCCCAACAATCTTATGCTTTGAACAAGTCATGTACCAATACTCGAATACTACACGTCCAGAACATGAGCCAGACTAGCTAAGTCGTTTTCCTTTCTAAGTCCTCCAAAATCACGTTGGTCTCGTAGTTCTCCACGCGAGCCAACACTACTAGAAAAATCCGATAAGCGATGGGCAAAACCGTACACAAAAGTCGAAATAGGTCCTGAGCTCTCACTAGTGACGGCTCGTACACAATCAATTGTCGTTGATGAGGGTTTTGTCAAACTTGTTGCCAAAAATGTTAGGACGGCTTAATCGCATGTCCCTAAAGGATAATAATTAGACGCTCGTCCCGTCAACTCAATAATAAAAGAGCGATAGATTAATCTATTTAAATACCATGATATCTAACTAAATTGTTACTTGAATCAATCAAAGAAATAAGAAGCTCAGAAGATTCGTAAGTATTAGAATAAAGGAATATATATTCATTGCCTCCCAGAGAAATGAAGTAAGACCAATGGGTTTGAAGCCAGCCTCCATAGTCATAACTTAGCGACCAACCGAAGAAAACTTTCATGGAAAGACATCTTATATTGAATGAGTAACATCGAAAGAAGAAGATGGTCTATAATCAGCACCATCAAATGATTTTTCAATGTAAAGATCAATAACTTCTTTAATTTTGAAAAGTAGATAAGTACAAAAGGATAATAAGGCTCTATTTATTTAACGGAAAATGAATGATTTGAAAAATATTTTTTTAAAGATGAAGACTTTTATCACTTGAGATAATTAGTAAATGAAAAATATTTCATTATCGACAACAATTTATATTTAAATATTTTTTAAGGATAATAAAATTTTTATTATTATTTCATTTTTTAAGTGACATAAGTTTAGAAAAATATTTTTTAAATAATTTATTCTCCACTAAATAAATGAATCCTAAAAGTTGGTTGAAGAAGAGAGGAAAGTACAATAACAACCTCTCCAAAAGGTCATCTGATTTAAGAGAATTCAATACATCGTGGACAGAGCACCTAAAGGTACCGAAACCCCAACTTTTTTAAAAAGTATAGATTTGGGTCGTCTAGTGGGTCAGATATCGAACACTCCCATATGATTATTTGGTTCCAGACAGAACTAGTGGGATTGAGTCTTATAGAAGCACAATAATGTCCAAATATGCTTAATTACAATGGATCTACGTACGATTTAGCCTCAAATAGTAACAAAACCTTAGACGAATCTTAATAACTATGATCAATAACAGGTGTAGTCTTGTTTTAAGTGCACACAACCCCCTCTCAGCAATGAACAGCTTATTCTCCAAATTTATAGATTTTGCTTTTTGTACATGACAAATCTCAGTGGAAGGCCAAGCATTCTCACAGCAAGACTGTCCATTAAGAAGGATTTTGGTCACACCACCATTCATCTGGGGCACAATTCAGTAACCGACATGCCATTTGTTGACGAAGGCATAGTCCTCTTGGGAGATTGGCTCGATTTAAGCTCTTCCATTTGAATGCTTGGTCCCAACAAGCTACTTCGGACAAAGAAGGCGGGATGTCGAGGCGATGGCAAAGTAAAGGAATTGCTGCTGAGCATGAGAACTACGGTTGCCATAGTGGGTCTAATAGTAAGATCTTCCTGAATGCATAGTAAGCAAATGTGCAAGCATCGAAGCACTCCATCTCTTGAATATGAATCCACGATAGCCGGGTCCAACACTTCCAAGGGCCTGCCATCTCTCCATTGATTCCACACCTGCAATAATAAGTTGGGAAAATCTTCACAGAATCATGGCATTAATTCGATGACTCATCATGCAAGACATTTGAATTTTGCAAAAAAAAAAACATATATGACCAAGGAATCGAATAATAGTTGTAGAAGTGTTTCTGTAGGCTAAAGGATTACGTTTTACGAAGAAATTTCAATTTCACTTGCCGAAAATTACAAAAAATGCGGTGTAAATATTTGTTGCGGTAGCATGGTGAAACTTACATAACTAGCAAGATATTCACCCCCGTCTAGTTGGTGGTAGTAGTTATTTTTCTTGCCGCAGATGATCTCTAGAAGTATTATGCCAAAACTATATACATCGGATTTCACTGAGAACTCTCCATGCATTGCATATTCTGGAGACATGTAACCACTGCAAATTCGAACATTAGCCATATGTATAATTGCATAGTTTGATGTAGATTGATGAGCATGCTTAAATAGATAAAATGAGCAAATTTGGCATCCAGTTACAAAGTCATCCATTCTAAAACCAAGACTTACAAAGTCCCCACGATTTTGTTTGTGCTTGCTTGAGTTTGGTCAACTCCAAAAATCCTTACCATGCCAAAATCCGAAATCTTGGGGTTCATTTCACTGTCTAATAAGATATTGCTACATTTAAGGTCATGATGGATGATCCGGAGACGAGAATCTTCGTGTAGATAGAGCATTCCTCTTGCAATCCCAAAAACAATTTTATGACGTAATGGCCAATCCAACTGTCTCCTTTTCTCAGGATCTGTACCTTTGCACCAAAATTTGTTAATGATCTAGCACATGGCACCTATTAGAAAATCCAAGGAAAATTTTCTTCATGCAATACCAAAATATATGTATTCTCATTCAAAGGTAGCTTAAACTATGATCAGTTGAAAGAATAAGAATGGCTTAATTTTACAGTTTCCACAACCAGTGAAAGCTTTGGATATATGATTTCAAGAAAATTATACATTCGGCACATAAGAAGGTTCAACTACAACATACCAAATAAGAAGTAATCAAGGCTTTTATTTGGCACAAACTTGTAGGCTAGCAACTTTTCGTCTCCCTCCAAGCAAAATCCAAGCAGTCGTACAAGGTTTATGTGTTGAAGCTTTGCAACTAATAGAATTTCATTTTTAAATTTTTCATCACCTTGTCTTGACCTTCGAGATAGCCTCTTCACCGCAATTTGTTGTCCATTCAGAAGTCTACCCTAAAGTGTTTTGTAAATATGGTTAATTCCTTTATAACAACTTAAAAACTAACATAGAAAAGCTTCACATGTTTCTTTTTCTTCGACATCGTTACTTACAATTCACATGTAAAGCATTCTTGATTGTTTTTGATAGATATGTCATACATACCTGGAAAACTTCACCAAATCCACCTTCACCCAACTTGTTTTCAGGAGAGAAATAATTTGTTGTTGCTTGTATTGTAGCCAAGTCAAATCGCAAGGACTCCACAGTGGTAAACCCCTTGGCACCTACATTACCCAACAACACAATTTGATTATCACACTACATCAACAGTGGCTCCTTACGGCGTTTAAGGGGTTGCCAGTGCTTGGCAACATAATCACAATGAAGGCACCAGATTAGACTAGCATAGTTGTGTCCCCAGAGCAATCTTTCATCTCTTGATTGGTCATGAAGGGAAAAAAATCCTACAATACTACAGGAAACAAAGTAATGATATGAATCATATGTCGACATAACTTCTTCAAGCTGAGGGTAGTGTTAGGTTTGTTAATTGCGGTGTAGATGCTACCTATGGTCAGAGGGGATCGTTAAAGATTGGGAGTGTTTTAATGCCTTGTTATGTGGTTGGTAATGGTAAATCTATATCACTCAAGCATGAATGATGGCATCCTAATGGGACCTTGCTAAATGCATATCCAAGGAGAGTAGTTTATGATTCTACTTTTCTTAAAAGATATAATTTCTCACACTATATGGAAATGGCCCAATGCGAGCTGAAGACTTGATATTAATCCAGGTAGCTATTTGTGGTGTAATTTTTCCCTAGTCTTCTTTTTGCAGCTTCGAATGACATTCTTTCCTCTGCTTCAGCTTGGGAGATTGTCAGGAATTGAGGCACGATAGCTGAATGGGATTGGTTGATTTGGCTTTGACCTTAGGTACTTTGGTTTGGATTTGTATTTTGGTTGGCTATACAAGATAAACTACTATATATCTATCAATTATTAGATAATCTTCTAATCAAGTCCAAACTCTCTGTTTTTTGTATCTCACTGAGATTAGATCCCATAGTTCTTTGGGTGCAATTTCTCTGAGCAAGTCTGGAAGGTGCCCTTTAGCTTTGTTCCTCCTAGGGATATTGGTGGTTGGGAATTTGAATTGTTCTGATGCACCAAGCTTGAAAGGGAGAGATTTTCATAGGTCCATGGTGAAATTTTTGTGGAATTGATGCATTTATTTCATCTAAAAGGCCAGGAACGAGCTATTACATTTCCAAACTATTCCTTTTCTTGATGGCATTACACATGCTTGTGGAGTCAAGTATACCTTTGAAAGTTGAAAGGACATGAAGAACCTAATCTTTCCATTATTGAATATTGTCCTTGATCTTTTTGTTACATATGTTACATTTATGTCAAACAGACTCTTGATTTGCATGATTAATATATCTAATTCCTTATGAAAAATAAAGAATTTTCAGAAGATGCTCAATTTTCATTATATAGATAGTTTATGAGAAAATAAAGGCAAATAGTCAATTTACCGTTTTTTCCTTCGATGACTTCACGTGTCTTCTTTCTTTTTCTTCGAAGAACACAACAAGCGAGAAAGAGAAGTACCATAACACCTCCAAGAGAAACAATAATGGCGATGGTTATCATAGTAGATTTGTTGCTTTTTCCTGCGCGAGTATCATTACGTGCATGAGATAATTAACAAACTAATCTGAAAAGCTTTTTAGATGAAAGTGAATGTGAAACATAAAAGAGAAGAAATCAAAGACAAATTCTTATGTCGAAAACCATTTCAAAATTAGGAAATGGAGATTACAAGTACTATATATGTAATTTCTTCATTATTAGTATCGGTATCTATATCAAGTTACAAAGAGAAATTGTCCGACAAATTACTTTGTAAATCAATTTATAAGGGAGATTTGGTTTCCCGTGCATTGTTCGAAAAGAAGAAGAAGAAAAGAATTCAGAAGCCACCTTAAAAGGGCTCTTGTTAGTCGGTCAGTTGACTTTGAGTGGAATCCACCAATGGCAAACTGCTGTCAGTCTCTCGTGGTCCACTCGTGCCCGTATTTACCGGGAAATGTATGCATCCACTCGCTCACGACTTGACTTTAAGATGGCATTTTTTGGTAAAAAATTATAAATAATTCATATAATGATCATCGTAACATTTAAATGTGTGGATATTATGATAAGATTTATATGATCAATGATTATGATTGTGTTCATTTAGGTAGATTAAGTCTATCTTTTACTTTTGTCCTATTAAACGAAATTAAATTGACGACAATATCATAATATGATGATAGAAATTCAGCTGCGATCAAACACCTCTTGTAAATGTAGAATGAAACTAGGTACCTTTAGGTCCGGTTGCCGGAGCAGGAGCAGAAGGAAGCTGGACCGGTGGTGGCCCTCCCACCGCCACCACAGTCCCCAACGCGGTGGCATTGTAAAAGCGGTACTCCTTAAACCTCACGTTGCAGCAGGGAGTCAACACTCTTCCACCTGCCGTCCCCTGAGGGAGATGTGCGATTGCCCAGCGGAGGCATGTGCCTTAGTCCGATGGCGTCAAGTCGGGTGTGCACTCAGCGAGCAAGTAAAGCTTTGGCGAGTCCGTGAGGTCCGCCTCTGCGGCGGCCACTTTCTTCCCCGATCTGCTGCTCGGGGCCTTCCGTGCTACATCCTCCGAGGCCTCTTCCAGGAGTTGAATGAACCGAGATCGGAAGCCTGTGATGCTCGAGCTGTTCGCATGTGTCGACGCAGGGGCTGTTTGCATGACCGAGTAAATGGGCTGATTCAAGTACCTCAGCATGCATACGTCATACCAGATGATGGAGGTTCTTTTGCCGGGGCACTGCCGGCCGATATCTTGGGCTGCGGTGCTTATACAGTTGCTGCATGTCAGGGCATCGATGTCGCCACGGCAGAGGAAGATCCCGTAGGCCTGGTCTGGTGGGCTGCCAGCAGTGGCGTTGGAGGATCCGCCACTGCTGCTGCTGCTGTTGCCGGAAGAATTGGCGGCGGAGGAAAGTGATGAAAGGAGTTCATCGAGGTTTTTTTGGTAGGTGGAACCAGGAAGGAATTGTTCGGTGCCGGAGCAATTGAAGGCGGTATAAGTAAGTGCTGCTTCGCTTGTGTGAGAGTTGGCGATGAACAAATTGATGGAGAAGAAAAGAGGGAGGGAGATGGTGAAGGAAGAGTTCATGCTCTGATGGATATATTACCTTCGGCTTTAGTTGGTTCTTGAGATTTTAGTGTAGTATATCTTTTTAGTCATTATAAACTTGTGGTCTAAGTATCACTTTCAACAGTACTGTTTGAACTCTGGCACATAAAATTTGGGGGTATTCCCTTAGAGAAGGGAAAGAAAAAATATTTCCCTAATTGAGAGCTGAGACGTGCAGGTACCAACACTTAAAAGTAAGGAACGCAATTATGTCATTTCTTAACGGAACTTTCGGGCTCTTGGGCTACGTTGATGTACAACCTTGACCGCCACCGATTCTTGAGATTTTCTTGTAGTCTTTCTTTTTAGTCCTTATAAGCTTGTACAAAAGTCCACTGTTGGTCCGTTAACTTGAATAGTCTATCTTTTTAAGCTCCTCCCGTTCCCAATATGGTCAAATGCGTGACCGACAAGAGTTCAACTTCAAAATACCTTTTGCTATTCTGAAAGGCAATTCATGGGACTAAAGGAAATCTGACAATTTGACCAACCTGTTCACAGCCGAGCAGCACCACCATTGTCCAAACTGAATAAAATGCTTACGACGCGCCCTAAACGGAATGAGATATGAGAATTCGCCAATCTTCACGGTACTATTTGTAAATTTGGGAAGACTGAGGCCACATGAAAATCTGAGTGTGAGGAACTTAATTGACAGCCAAGCGTAGTATTGAATAGCGGACTTTAACATGAAAACGTATATTCCGTGTAATCCTAATTGAATTCGGTTCCATGTACTTCACTTTGATCAGGCCGAATATTGATCGACGGGCCCAAATTCGAGACATGCTTTCAATGATTGCCACCTTGACTCAACTATTAAGCCAAGTCGCAATTGCTTTGTTGAAAATATGAGCTTCACTTCTACTCTCCCATAGCTTCTCATGGGCTCAATAGCCATAGAAATCTCCCAAATCCAAGCATGCTTGAACTCCGTCGTAACCATAGACCTCATCTGATTAGAGTAGATAGGTACAACAGCTGAAGGAAACAATAGAATGCTCATAGTTAATTTTCAAACGATTGTCCATATTGATCTGTTGACACCTAAATTTTTGGGGTTATTTTTCGTTAAATAAAAAATAATAAAAAAATCATAATCACATGACATATAGTTTAGGAAAATTTTATTTTATTAAGATTTTTTTCATATATTTAGGTAATATACATTGGGAGATGCACTTTTGCACAAAAGGAGAGTTTTCTTGATGGAATATGCGAAAAATATTTCGGCGATATATTTAGGGGTATCGTGCTCAAGTAAAATTAGAAATGAAATATATCCCCAAGATACAATTTTTTTTTTTTTGGCTTATAAAAGGAGTCACGTACGGTAAGTTCAAGGGGGGGGGGAAGTTCTTTTTTTTTTTCGTCGTTGAAAAAAGCACAAAAAAAGGCAAAAAGTGAAAAAGTAAGGTAAGAGGAAAAAAAAAAAAAAAAAGCCCACGCGCGACTGTTCATCTTCCTCGCGCGGGGGGAAGTCTGCGCCGGCCACTGCGGTCCCGTTCGCCGCAGCAGCCACGATCCGACCGCCCGCGCCGCCCCGACGTGTCGCCGCCTCGCTGAAGGTCGCGCCATCCTGCCGTCGCACCGCCTCCGTGCACCACCGCCCTGCGTTGCCTGTTCACCGCGCCGCCGCCTCTCCGCCTGCAGATCCGAGGCCCCCGCAGCAGCCACGATCCGACCCCCAGATCGTCGCCGGTCCAGATCCGACGCTACCCAGCACCGGTCCACGACGCTGCTGCCCTTCCCCGACGCTGCCGCCGCTCCCTCTAGTCTCGCCGCGTTCCGCCTCAGCTGAGGACCACCGCACCTGCAGATCTGAGGCCTCCGACGGTAGCTGGTCCAGATCCAAGCCCTGCCGAGCCTCTAGCGACCTAGAGTCGCGCCGCCGCCGAGCTAACCTTCCCCGTGCCGCCGCGTTGCCGTCCCGAAGCGCCGCCACGCCGCCCCGACGCTCGCAGCTCGAAGCTGCTCGCCACCTGCAGATTTGAACAGCAGCCGGCCCAGATCCGACGCCATCCCTGTCTCCTCGTCCTGTCCCGACGCCGCCGTGCCGCCCCGATCGCCGATCGACGTAGTCCGTCCCTCGGCCCGCCAGTCCCCCGTCCAGATCCGACGCCACCGCTGCCTCCTTCGCCGACGCTGGTAGCCGAGCTCCCTGCCGCCTCGCCGACGTTGCACCGTTCTGTCTCTCTCGCCGGAACCCTAGCCGGCGATCCCCTCTCACCGGCCGGTCTCCAATTTATTATTTTTTTTGAAAAAAAAGAAAAGAAAACAAAAAAAAAAAAGAGGAAAAAGAAAAATTAGGTAAATTCTTATTTTTCTTTTCTGCTATTTATTTATCTTTTATTGTTTTTTTTATTATTGTTGATGTTGCTTATTATTTGCCATATTTAGTGTAATTATTCCTTTGATGTGAAATTGAAATTCCATGATATGAAATTGCCTTGAAATTAGTGACTGTCAGTCCGATTTTCGCGCTTGAAATCCGACTCGCAATTACTTAAAAAAAATTGCCAATCTGATCTCCCGCCCGAGATCCGATTTGTGATTTATGTGAAATTGGCCAACCCGATCTCATGCACGAGATATGGTTCGTCAATTTGGGTATCAATATTGCTTGATTTGCCGTGGTGTTACCTAGGTTAGTTTTCTTTAAAAAAATAATAAAAAATGTAGTTTTAGGGTTTGCATGCTCACAATAGGGATTTTATTTCTAATTTTCAAAAAAAAAATCAAATCAATTAATTTAGGTTGCTAGTTCTTTTTTAACTTGGATTGCATGTTCAATTATTTGGCAATTATTAATTTCGAAATTAAAAACAAAAAAAAAATCATCATGCATATTTTATGTAGAGTTAGGACATATTTTGCACGTCATTGCATATTAGGATAAAAATTGCACTTAGTTTAATTTTAGATAATTTCTTAATTTATTACAAGTTTAGGTTTTTTTTTTTTTTAGATATATTGCATTTTAGGAATATTTAGGTTAAGATAATATTTTAGTTTAAATTAGGATTTGGCTCAACCTAATTCCTAATATAAATTAAATAGAATCTTAATCTAATTAGGTAATTTTCACATTCCACCAAATTTCGAATTTCATGAAAAATACAAAAAAATGTCATAGGTTAAATTAGTTTTATTATTTAGGATAAAATGCATTCTTTTAGAAAATACAAAAAATGTCATATGCACGTCATTAGGGTTCGATTCATTGAGATGCATGTCATTTAGTATTTTTGCTAGACTCATTTAATTAGAAATTACATGTCATTGGAATTAGGTCATTTAGTTAATATTGCATTGCATATTGCATGATTTTCATTAATTAAGTGAAAACAAAACAAAAATTGCGTGTCAATTAGAAACCATATCTAGGGTTGTTGATGTGGATTTTAATTTAACATTTGCAGATGCTTTCGTTCGTAAGTAAGTCCTGCATTTTATTTATTTACTTTCTTGGGTGTTAAATTGGTGGTTTGTGCATCTGAGTGATCACCTCACATGTTAGGAAAGTAAATTAAAATTGATTCAAACTGCTTGCCAAACATTTTTCAAAATAAAAGAAAAGGTACCGAAAGGGCGTTAGAGAAATCTGACGTAACCAAGTCCCCGTGCTCAAAATCTCTGGTTCGTAGGAGTAAAGTAAAACTCCCGTTACTTTACTTGGGTTTCTAATCGACCCACCAAAAATAGATTAGTGGTGACTCCTAATTGAAAAATCATTTGCATGTTAAGAACTTGAACGTTAAGTCGCGAATTGGTATGGGCTTGGGAGAGCCCGAGCTAAGTCTAGGCTTAGTAATCCATTAGCCAAACCCTAGGTGGTTCACACCCCGAAAAATTGGTCGCGACATGATCAAACAAACGTTTTTATTGATCAAAAGATGAAAAGTAATATATGTTTGACAAGTTAAAACCTCAAACCACAGAGTTAGATTCATTAAAACTAGTTTACAAAACTGTTTTACAAAGAAATATGCAAGATTGTAAGCCATCCTCTAAAAAATCAGTTACATATTGGAATCAATAATAGCCCGATACCTCATCTAATAAATTAGTTGTATAAACTAATCTTAATAAGCCTAGTATTCTCCTAAAACAAAACCCTTGGTTTAGCACTTTTTGTCTTTGTGCATCGAATTGGATGGATAGAACCAATTCAGTTCCCGCAGGGATCATTGCTTCACATAATAATGATTTTCGTCTTTAAAAGCGAAAATCTCAAAATTGAAGAAATAAAGATTCAACAATGCTTAAATCAGTGTTACTAACTCTGTAAAAAAAGTTGGATAAATTTTTAAACGAACTCGTGTATAATTTTCTATGGGGAGACCATGACCATGTAAAAGAAGGTAACGTAAGAGATCATGTCACTCTCACTCCTGCATTCCTTTATTCAGAATGACGCTGAGCGGGACCCGTTGCTGGGAGATGCAAAGCTGGCTACGGGAAATGCACATCTGTTGAATGAAGATCGACTGCTTTCGTCTTTCAGATTATTTTCTATTCGAATAATTTGACTGAAGTGAAATTATTCCTTTTTTGAAGCCGTGACAGGCTGGGTGATGCTGATTCGAGTAATTGACTTTTAACTTTATCCACGTAATTGATGATAATCTTCTTTCATCACAATAGAAGTCGTAATTTAATGTATAAGCCCAGACAAGATATATAGGCACCATTGAATGACTGTGTAATGCATATGAATGAACACGATCAAAAGAGTTATTTCGAGTTAATAACATAATCATGCCGCACGAAGACAGGAAACGAGTTTTGATGTTCATTTCCACGCAAATGATTAGTGAAAAATCTGCCTAAAAATAAATTCCATTTATTTTAGTTTAGGGTGATGCTATTTTCACCCATAAATAACTAATCCACCCCCCTTTACATCAAAAAGATAAACTGGCATCAATTTTTCAATTGCAGTTTTAGGAAATGGTCCCACTCCTTCTTTTTTCTATTTTTTAAAAATTTTTATTTAGTATAGTTACCATAATTAAGCATTTCACAAATTTCGTTTTCTAGTGTATTAAAGAAAAGTAAAGTCTCATATATTCATCTAACGTTTTACATGTAAAATTATCTTACTAATAGGAAGGGAAAAATATATTTTTTGATATAGTATGAAATTGAAAAGTCTCTTCTTCATTATTGATCTTATAGCAACCTCTTTTTTTTTTTTCTCCATCTTATATCAAAAGCTCACTTTCTTAGTAATTTTTTTTTTAATTTCATTAGTCTAAAATATATATCAAGTCTCTGTTTTGACTAAATCAAAACATTTATATTTTTCCTTACTATATTGGCAAGATATTTTTATATAGAGCATGTAATACATTAGAAGAATGTCTAGGAGTACACCAAAAACAATACGCACAATGAGTTATCTTGATATTTTTTTTTAAAGATTCGTGGATGACATTAACTTTCGTAAAAAGAAAAATGAAATTCCATTTGCATTTTCCAAAAAAAAAATTCTTACTTTATGCAATATTTTGATTTAATTTATTACATTTACTTACAAATTTATCCATAATTTTAATCGACAACATAGAAAAGAAGTGAACTTTCTTTTTTGGAAAATTCAATTTTTGTCAAAACAATTTTTTATGGAAGCAATATCTTACAATAAAAAAAGACATAATGCCTTTAATATATATGGAAAATCTACAATAAACAAAACTAAACATATTAAATTCATAACTAATGGTAGATAGAAAAGGAAAGTAACTAAATTAGGACCATCGATTTAAATTGCAATTAAATGTAGAGGGTAATTTTGAGTTTTAGGTGAAGATTATATGGATTTAGTCATATAAGAGGTGGAAATAGTGCCGTCCTTAATTTAATCATTTATAATGTTTTGTTTTCTAAATGATTGGGCATATTTTGGTTCAAGGCTTGCGGTGCCAACCATAGGCAAGCTTGACCTCGTCAACCTCGGGCAAGCATTGAATTGGCAGAATTTGGTGAGCCGCGAGTCGCCGGCCTCAGGTAAGCTTGAGCTCGCCAAGATCACGTTAGCCGCGACCTTGCTTGTGTGATGTTCCAATCCGCCACATCGCCAATCCCTATTCTGTCTTTACTTTAAGTTATCACGCAAGTGGAAGTCTTTTCTAAAGGTTAGCATTTATAACATGAATTATACATGTGTCACTAAAGACATCAATAGTAAAGGGAATCATGCTTTCATTACTTACGTACTCATATTTACATCGGGCGACGGAATGTATATCAAAAGAGAGGACCTAACTAGGAGAACTCCAAAAAATGTCTATCTCCCTAACCCTGCTGTACACCTCGCTACTCTCCATCCATCCATACAACCCGACTACACGATCCTATGCCCCAAAATGTTACGGTCGTGTCAAACAAACAAGCATGAATACTTCTCCACACTCCGACCTACACCAACTCCAACTCCTTTACATCACTCCCATTACCTGCACCAGGTCCTATCAGTCAACCGTCCATCGACACAAATATGGCAATAAAACGGTACGAGATCAGGTTAGGCTGTCCTATGTCCACTAACAATACAATTGTGTACTAAACAAACATCGTGCCCGGAAAATCCAAATTAGTGAACTCATGGTGCTCACCCTCTAACACCACAGGCGCTCCATAGTGGGAGATGGGGGATCCAGGGATTCGCGACATAGCTATTAATCTGAAAAATAATAATAGGAGCGAGCCAATGCTTAGCAAGAGAAACAGTAAACTCATAAACCGCTCAATCAAATTGATTATTGATTCCTAGGACACAACTGATATCTAAGTAAGCAAGCACACAAGTATGACTGCACGACATACCTTAGGCCATTTACAATCACACAAGTAGTGTCAGCATGCACTTATGCAACACGCGTCATGTTCAATCACATGAGTCACACTACTATGCAATGAATGCACCACACTTCTCATTTGTCGTGCACAATATCATCAGGGTTCATCCCTGTTTCACTGCTCTACCAATACATGTAGGCGGATCTAGTAGTGACCTTTCGTTCACTAACTAGGCATTCACGGTTCCCATATGCCAGACATCCCTACTCTAGGGCATCTTGATTGTTAGTTAGGGCATTCGCCTTCGACATCCACTCCAGGCCATCATTGGGCAGTTGAGTTGAGCATCAAGGGGGTTTGTCACCAGCCTGGGCATCCCTACTTACAATCGGGGCATCTTGGTTATTAGTCAAGGCATTCACCTCTGACATCCACTCCACGCCATCATTAGGCATCCAAGGTCCATTAGCCTTGGGCATTACATATATCAATCCATCTCTTGTATCACAGGCATATCGCACTAATGCAATGACATGGCAATCATACACTATACAATGTACCCCATGGGATACACGTGACACCAAAATGACCACTAAGTCATCACAAACAATTCATTGACTCACAGCACACTCAAAAAAAAAAAAAAAAAAAATCCTCACATTTTTAGCTTAAATTTCACGAAAAAATGGTATTATATTAAAGCCAAATATATTCCCTTGGGTAGCCAAATGAATGCAGTTACTATCATTAGTAGACCACAATTCGAGATTCCATCGTCTTCCAATAGAAATTTAATAAAACTCGGACCAAAGGCAAAACCGACCAGAATTGCACCGCCGCAGAAATCGAAATCAAAATCAAAATCATAATAAATGAACTCAAAAAATTCTAAAATTTTAATATGCTATTGAGAATACATTAAAAAAAACATTTTTCATGAAGGAAACTAAGTCCAACACAATTTGTATAAAGAGCAGCAAGTTGCAAAAAATAACAAAGAATTTGGTTCACTAGAACAGAGCGTCCGATCTTCAAGATATACTCATCTAACAGCCTTAAACATGTCAAAAAATATAGAAATTTGGATATATTATAAACTAGAATGTCCTTTACAACTTTTATGAAGGGAGCAAGTCCAAAATCGAAGAGGAAAATTTTATAAAAATTCAGGAAGATAATCAGGTCACTGTTCCTACTACGCTGGCCAGATCAGACACCGTAAATGAGTAGGCCTTCGTACCAATCATATCACCTCAATATATATATATATAAGTAAATCAAGAATTGTACAACTTTCATGTGGAAAGTCGCCTCAAATCTGAACCACAACAAACTCCATAAAATTAACAAATAGATAAGGTCTATCGGTTTCCAGTTCAGGAAATCCAATCCACAGTGCACGATTTCATGAAATTCTTGCATCGAATGGATCCCGTGAATTCTTAGGGCAACTATCAAACCATACAGAGCACATGCGACATTTATCGTCAATCATAGATCATAGAAAAACTCCTACAAGCTAACCACAAATACCAAAACCACATGCAGCACAATCCGAACCTCAAAACCAATATGCATGTCATTATTTCCTTCAAAACACACTTCCACAGCATCTCAACAGCTCTATTTCATCATCACAGCACACATGCAAAGCCACCAAAAAAAAAAAAAAAAACAAACGTGGGGAACAACAACAGATATTCCTATTCTACAAAACCAAGTCCCAAGAAGATCAAAGGAATTAGGAGAATGCCGCTTCTCCTTGCCTTGACGATCGTAGCACTTCGGCTTCCTCCTTCTAGGCTTGCCGTCAGCTTGAGAGTGTCCTGAGGTTGTTGGTTAACTGCGATGAGAGAGAGAGAGAGAGAGAGAGAGAGACGGTGAGAGGGAGAGAGAGGTGCTTGGCTAGAGAGAGTGTAAGAGAAATGAGAGATGAAGAAAAATGAAGAAGAAGTAGGGGCTGCCAACTTAGAGGAAACGATGAGGAGGAAGATCTAGGCTTGTTCAAGACTCTTCTTGCATGAAATCTTAGTGGCCAAGGAGGATAGTCTTCATCATAACCCTAGTTTAGGCTACTTTAAGCATATTTTGGAATTTTAGCCATTTTTGCAAGGCTTGTAATTGGCTAGGGAGCAGCAATATTGAAATAAATTAGTAAATGTGTCATAATTTCATGTAAATAAGACCTAGGTGGCTGGCCATATTAATTCATGCACATTAGAGATTAAATTAGGTACTATAGTAAGACTTAGGTACATACAATAATCATACAAGGCATTATTAAATTGTCTTCGGCCCTAAGTTCATCCATTAAATTAAATCATCTATACTAATAAGATTCGTCACGACTAATTAATTAGTTGGACGAAATTTGGTCCATCATAGCTTGGATATAGTGAACCCCGATCTCAACAGCCTTGTCGCGACCTACCCCTCGGGGGGAGGGAATAGGTTTAGGGGTATTGCCTAAATGACGGACCTAAGGCTCATGATTAGGCGCGAGTTCTCCCAAGTCCATACCTCGCGTGACATTGGGGTATTCTTAAAATTTTGCAAAAAGGAGTCATCACTAGCTTATTGGGGTCGGCTAAAAACTAAGTGAGGTATGAGAGAGTACCTCACTTCTAGGCTCGGGAACTTGATTACACTAATTGACCAATTAGTGCCCTTTCGGTACCTAATCTTGTTCATTTTAAGAAAAAAGATTTTTGTTAGGTAGTTTATCCACTAACATGTGAGGTGATCATGCGGGTGCGCAATCATTCAAGTAAGAACTTGCAACCAAAACCATAATTGCAGTAAACTTTAGCACGTGCAATCAAACATAATTAAGTATGCAAATTAAACATGCAATATAATCGAGGTGCAAGAAAATAAAGGTCTAATTACGCTGAAAAGGTAAGACATGACAATTCCTAACCAAACCTTACATTTTTTAATTTTCGAAGTTTTTAATTTTTTTAATTAATTTTTAAAAATAGTAATTATTTTTAAAATTTTTGTTTAAAAAATAATTTTTAATTTAAAAATGGCCGAACCGGGTCGGTCAAACCGGGTCGGGTTTGGTTTGACCCAACCCAGGTTCAGCCCGGTCGGGGGAGGGCCAAATTCGGTAGGCCCCAATAGGACTGGCCTGAACGACGGGCCTAGTCCAGCTCAAAAATGAGCCCATCTAAAAAACAAACCTAAGTAAACTAAGCCCGGCCTAACACAAGAGAAGAAACTAATACTAAACCGGCCCAAAGGCCTTGCTTCGGCCTTGACGCGGCCTGCCCGAAAATCAAAACCCTACCTAGTCCGCGACTCACGCCTGACTCAATTTTTGGCCGAAACCTTACTCGGCTGCAACCTGATGGATGTCCTTCTCTTTGCTTGTGGCTGAGGCGTTGCTGGGCAGATGGATGGCGACGAAGGGCTTGGCAGCGACGGCGACGACGACGGCCTTGACGGCAAGTGACGGCACGGTGGCAAGGGCTCAGCAGCCGACTCGAGCAGCTTGGTGGCGAAACAACGGCGGCGGCGGCAACGACGACGGCCTTGACGGCAAGTGACGGCACGGTGGCAGGGGCTCAGGGGCCGACTCGAGCGGCCTGGTGGCGAAACAGTGGCAGTGGGCGATGGCGAAGCAGCATCTGGTGGCGAAACAGCAGCAGCAGGCAACGGCGGGGGAAGCAACACGGCGGTGGTCGACGGCTTGCCTCGGTGAGGTAACAATGGCCCTGCGGGGTGGATCTTGTGGTGGGTCGAGGCTGGTTCTGCGACGGGGCTGACTCGGCATGGCAAAGACCCAGCACGGTGGCAGTCGTCAGGGATGGCGGTTGCTGGAGAGGTGTGGTCGGTGGTGGCATAAGCGACCCTTCCGGCTAGGGCTGCGACAGCACCACCTCGACTGGGCGAGCAAGGGTAACCCTCGACCTCTGAGGTCGAGGGTTACCAACGGCTACAGCGAGGACGTCAGTTGAGGCCGGCGGCGGCGACGGTGCCGTAGACTCCCCTTCTCCTCTCCGGTCCTCACTCTCCCTCTTCGGTTTCTCTCTTTTGCTTTTTTTCATTTCTATTGTGCCATCCTTCTCCTCCTCGTTCTCCCCTCTGCTTTTCTGGTTTTTCTACTCTCTCTCCTCTCTCCTTTTCTCTAGGGTTTCACATGCGAAGATAGGCCCAGGAGGAAGAGCTGAGGCGCGGGTCGAGCCAAGTTCAGATCAGGCCCGACCCGATCCCTCTTAAGCATTTTTTTTTTGTTTTTTTGTTGTTTTTTTCTTCTTATTTTTTAACTTTAATTAAAAATATTTTTTTTTAATTTTTTTAATATGCACTTGAAAATTAGGTGTCAACAGCTGTCATTCTTTGAATGTAGTCTCGAAGAGATTGCATTGAAAGACAGAAGACACCTAAATTATTTTGACGATAGAGAGACCCTAGGCGCATAGGCACGTATCAGGTCGACGGAAAGGACTCAAAGTTATGGAAACGTGTCTTGTCAATAAGAGGAAGAAAGACCCCAGGCTACAGAAGCACGCAGTGTCATAAGAAAAAATAGAAACTCCGGGCTACAAAAGCACGTCGTGTCATAAGAAGAAGGAAAACCCCGGGCTACAAAGTACTCCATGTTATAAGAAGAAAAAGAGACCTCAGGCTACAAAAGCACGCCGTGTCATAAGAAGAAAGAGAGACCCCGGGCTACAAAAGAACGCCGTGTCATAAAAAGAAGGAAGACCCCGGGCTACAAAAGCATGTCCTGTCATAAGAAGAATGAGAGATCTCGGGCTACAAAAGCATGTCGTGTCATAAAAAAAAAAAAGAGAGACCTCGGGCTACAAAAGCACGCCGTGTCATAAGAAGAAGGAAAGACCCGGGCTACAGAAGCGCACCGTGTCATAAGAAGAAGGAAAGATCCCGGGTTACAGAAGCATGCCATGTCATAAGGAGAAAGAGAGACCTCGGGCTACAAAAGCATGTCGTGTCATAAGAAAAAGGAACACCTTAGGCTATAGAAGCACGCCGTGTCATAAGAAGAAAGAGAGACCCCAGGTTACAAAAGCACACCGTGTCATAAGAAGAATGAAAGACCCCGAGCTACAGAAGCACGCCGTATCATAAGAAGAAAAAGAGACCCCGGGATACAGAAGCACGCCGTGTCATAAGAAGAAAAAGATGAAGTCTCACCATGTAACAACGGGTTTCGACTGGGCTAAAAAATGACATGGTTTAAGGTTGACCATGAACCTTCGGAGACGGCATGGTTTAAGGCTGACCATGAACCTTTGTAGATGACATGGTTTAAGGTTGACCATGAACCTTTGGTTTTGAGGGAAGCACCCGCTAACCCCTTGAAAACTACATGGGTTCACTGAGGAATTCTGTCAAACTCCACTTGAGCAAATATCATTAGAGACGTCATCAAGAGACGTATTGGCAATATTGCAGCATTAATTGAACAAGCTAATCAAGCTAAATCCGACTGCTTTAAAAAAAAAACATTCGATGTCAATAAGCATCATGTGGTGCAAAACTGTCATCTTGTTCCGGGATGTATCATTAATTATCAAATTCTCTAGGAGTCAAGTTCTTATCAGAACGACTACAACTCGTGAAAAAGGCTCATTAAGCATGCCAAACTAGAGTTTCTTAGTTAGAAATGATTTCTCACACACTCTCAATAAAATGGCTACTTGATCCTATCCATTCATGTGGGAGATAACTGGTTGTCAAGCATATCTCACATAACCCATGTCAAAGGCTTTCAGAAACATTCGCGATGAGCACAATCTGATCGATCAAAAAGTTCTTTTGAAAGGACCGCAATATAGGCTCGGTTAGGGCTTACACAAAGGGATTATTGCTTTGAGGCCAATAAAGGAACATTTGTCGCTATCTTCATCGAGTTTACAAGTCGAGAACTTGGAAGATAAGACAAGATAGAATTACTTCCACACCTTCAAGGAGTAGCTTCTTGGTGGTATTCTCATTTTCACTCAAACCATCCCAATCAGAAGAGATTTCGGAAGAGGGCTGTAATGTTGGCTCGAGAGAGGCTCGAAAGGCTTAAAATTTTCAAGAGGGTTTTTAAGAGTTGGTCATCATCATGGCATCATGACCAGGTTACTTGACCTTTCGAAAGCATTTGGCTTTTGAAACACTGCACATCTCGAAAATCCATTAACTAATCATTTCTGCATGGGAGCTTTGCTCTTTTCTCTAATTTCCTTTGCCATTTGCGATGATTTTTTCTCTTTTTTTTTTTTCCGCAGGCACTTGGATTTTGATAATTTTTCTTTCACATAAGATACAGTCTTTTGGCTCTTTTTCTTGACGGGTATTGGCCTTACTTTTACCAGGCACACTGCTTTTTCATGCCCCCTAATTTTATCGAACATTTTGCTCTTTGAACTTTTGCAGCTCTTATGACTTCCGAGATGTTTTTTCATGTTTTCTTGTAAATGTCAATTGTATGTGGTCAATCCTTATGCATTGCCCCAGTGAAGGGAGATGATCACCGCTAAAGATTCAGAAATAAAAATTTAGGCTCAAATTGGTTAAAGCAATGGGTATCAGTGTTTGGGTAGAGAAGGAAATGACTTCTTCACCTTGGGATGAGTCAAGCTCTGATGAGAATTCCTCTAAAACTATCACCAGAAGATTGATACAAGTGAAAGTAATATAATTTTTCTTAATCCTTCGCTCTACAACACAATCGTAACCTCTTATGCTGCCCCAACGTAGGGTCATTCTCGACAGAGGTATTTTGAAAGATCATCTTTATTCGGCTCAAAGAGGTAGCAAGAGATTAGTACGGTGTTTGGGATTGATAAATGAAACTCTTTTATCATTTCGATCTTTGCGCTCAATGCGAATGGATCTTTCATCCTAAGAGAAGGTTGCTTTTCACTCAACTCTCAAAAGTGTTTGAGGGATGTATTTGGAAATGGCTTACCTTTCTTCATCCTAAGCACTTCTTGTTTAGCATGATTAACATCTCCAGTTCACACTGTCGAGATCATTTGAGTAGATCAATCTCTATAGGGAAATTTGATTCAAAATGAATAACCCACAAATAAGAAAACAATTTTGAGATAAAAATTATGCTCAAAAAATTTATAGAAAGTTTTTTTTTTCTTTGCTCAATTATTCATTTTTGTGCATGTCTCTAGGAAAGTGCCAAAGGTTCTTTTTTGTAATGGAAATTCTCCGTTTTTTTCTTTTACATTTTTTTTTTGAGAAGAAGAGTACTTACTTGCGACATGGCGACCCGGTAGCCCTGTAAAGAATGTAAAAGAATATGTTAGTGCAAAAATCTTTAGGGATTGAAATGTTGGAAACGATACATTATTATCCTTCATTCGCTTTCATCCTTTGAGTGCTAGCATCTCTTAGATTCACCTTCGTGGATATTTGGTAACTCGACAATACCCTTCCCCTGCATTCGCCTTTAAGTGTTTGATGCTTTTGTGATTTCTTGGTGGAAGGCGCCGCTTCTACGGTCAAGGTGCAACCTTTTTCCATTTGTCACCCTATAAGAAGGAGAGATAAAACGAGTTATCTCCATTCTTAGTTAGGTTCAACTGAGGAATGATACATTATTCTTGATGAATTTGACAATGTTGTTCCAGCACACTTCATTGGTGGGTGAAGGAGAGATTTTTCTCTAAATCAAATGTTGCTCTCCCACTCTTTATTTGACAAACCTTTGTTTTGTCTGAGTCTGTCCTGTACCAAAGAAAATGATATGTCATTCATTTATGTTAAAAAGAATCAAGTTTAGGAACAGAATACATCATTTTCCAAAGTCGGGTGATCAACATCCCAAGGTATCTCTTATGGAGGAATGGATAATATTACCTCTCTGTTTCATTTGAATCTTTCTTTGTTTAAGATGAACATGACTTAATAACGCTCCATCGCATTTGTTGAAACGTTACAAAACTTAGTACTCTTGATGTCTCCCTGACAATAAAAGGAAAGTCATGTTAGAAACGGTATCAGAAATAAATAATTGGAATCGATACAGTTTACTCTTCCTTCAAATTCGCCATGCTTCGCAACTCCCTTCATTTGTCTCATCATGCAAAGTGAAAGAGATAGACCGGCTATTTTGGCTACTGAGGCATTTGCTAATAAAGAAACTTCTTAGAATGGAATTCAACTTCGTTCCGCCTTTATGGAAGATTAGCGTTGACGAAATTTTGACGCATGCTTGCTCCTCAAGTTCCGTGAGCCTACGCTTTTATCTTTTAGAAGGCGCCGATGCCGATCTCAAATAAACTCATCGTCCTACCCGAGAAAGCGACAACATGAAAAGAGGGCCTTAAGCAACGTTTTCTTGAAATTCATTTTGGAAGGTAGACGTAAAGGTTCGCTTGAAACACTGCTGAATTTTTTTTTTTTTTTTTATGATGATTTTCCTGAAACTGAATTCCATTATTAAAAAATGTGAGTCGCATGATTTACAAAAGCAACAATTGGATTCACAATCAAAACTCAAAATGGAAAACATGATTCTTAACAAGAATGAGAAAAATGATAAAATACAAGAAACTCTTGTACAAATAAGAGTAAAAATCAACTCTTGTCCTAACTCTAGAATTTACTTCTTTATGTGGTCAAACACGAGAATGTCCAGGAGTGTCACGCCTAACCTGCAAAATGACAACGATGTCAGTACGTGAATGAGAGGAAATGATCTCTCAATGAGGTCGCTTCTTACAGCAAAATCGAGGCGACGATACATGCCCCATAGTCCTTAGGGTTAATACCCTGAAAAATTTCAAACTGGTACATTTGTGATAAATTTACCCCAAACTATTTTTTTGACCACAAAAAACCTCAAACCGGTATACCTTTGACAAATTTACCCCAAACCGATACACTTGTGACAAATTTACCCTATGTTAGTTTTTATTAAATTTTATCATCAAATTATTAAGTTAAATGACACGTGACAGTTGATTGATATACCAATTTGGAATTTTACGCTCCGTTTGTCATAATTTATAATTTTTGTGATTTTTTTTGTATTAATCCAATTTAACAGAGGGTATATTTGTCACAAATTTATCAGTTTGGAGTTTTTTGCGATCGAATAAATTAGTTTGGGGAAAATTTTCATAAATGTACCGGTTTAGAGTTTTTTATGATTAGTTGGGGTAAATTTGTCACGGATGTACCAGTTTGAGGTTTTTCATGGTCAAAAAAATAGTTTGGGGTAAATTTGTCACAAGTGTACCAGTTTGGGGTTTTTCAGGGTATTAACCCTAGTCTTTATTAAGGGATTGTATTTCGCCAAGATTTTATCATAAGAGAAGGGACATCATTGAAAGATCGATCGGCGGCTATCAATTGAACATTCACTCTTATTCTAAAAGTTTAATATGCAAAAGTGGCATTGATTTTTTTTTTTTTTTGAAGAGTTGATTTTATGATTTTACTCTTGCAAAAAATGAAGTGACTTCTATTTTGAGAAATCTTTACACAAAATGTGATTTGCATTTCAGTTCCAAAATGTGAAAATGAAAGAATTTGATTAAAAATGTAATCTCAATTTTTGTGCCCCAATATATAGTCGCAACTTGCGAGTTTTTTTTTTTTTAATGCGATTTCGAGCCCATAACTAGAAATTTAAACAAAACCATATGTTCAACAGGGCCCAATCAAAGTGTTTAAAACTTGCATTCAATGTTCACTTGTCAAAAGTGATTGCCAATTTTTTTCAATTACAAGCCTATAGCACTAAGGGCAATCGATTGATGTTCCTGAATTTCAAGATGAAAGTTCAATACAAAATAAGCAAATAAAAAGGAAAATGATACTTACAATGGGTGCTGACCTTTGTTTGTATTTTTTTTTTTCAATTACATAGACATGCACATGAGATGTGGTTTGATTTCTACTCATATGGCTCAAATTGGAGCCATAGGATCACCGAATTGAACCAGCAAGGTCCTGCTTAGGTCGTGTTACCCATGACTCCGGCTTCATCAAAGAACCGACCCGTGTCACATGATTGCAGACCAGGGTGGGGACCTCTAACATTAAGAAAGAAATTTCAGGGTTGAGATGGGCGACTCGTACTACATGATTGTAGTCGGAGTGGTATCCACCTCAACACCATCCTAAGTGATCCTATGCGGCCTAGGTTCAGCGGCAGGTCATGTGTACTAGGGTGTAGTGCAATGCAAATGATACATGCACAACAATTTATAGGCAAACAACACTTCGAACATAAAAAATAAACCATACATTCCTACACCTTCCTATAAGACAAAGGTAAGCGAACACTTCCCCTTATACCTCCCATTCTGCAAAAACATTTAACACCTTTAATGTTAGGGGCGTACCTGGAATTCTCACTGTCAAACAAAATATTTTTGAACAAGATTAATTTTGGCCTAAGTCCTCTAAGGTTTAAAACCAAGTCCCCAGCGGAGTCATCAAGCTATCGCGACCTACCCCTCGAGGGGAGGGAACAGGTTTAGGGGTATTGCCTAAATGACGGACCTAAGGCCCATGATTAGGCACGAGCTCTCCCAAGCCCATACCTCGCGTGACATTGGGGTATTCTTAAAAATTTCGCAAAAAGGAGTCGCCACTAGCCTATTGGGGTCAGCTAGAAACCAAGTGAGGTATGGGAGTGTACCTCACTTCCTATGCAACCAGAGAATCTAGGGTCGGGAACTTGATTACACTAATTGACCCATTAGTGCCCTTTTTCGTACCTAATCTTGTTCATTTTAAGAGAAAAATTTTTTGTCGGGCAGTTTGGTCTGATTTTACACCTATCCACTCATATGTGAGGGCAGGTGCGCAATCATTAAAGTAATAACTTGCAACCAAAATCATAATTACAATAAACTTTAGCACGTGCAATCAAACATAATTAAGTATGCAAATTAAACATGCAATATAATCGAGGTGCAAGAAAATAAAGGTCTAATTACGCTAAAAAGGCAAGACATGGCAATTCCTAACCAAATCTTACATTTTTTTAATTTTTGAAGTTTTTAGTTTTTTTTTTTAATTAGTTTTTTTAATTTTTAAAAATAATAATTTTTAAAAAATTAAAAAAAATTAATTTGAAAAATGGACGAACCGGGTCGGGTCCGGTTTGACCCGACCTGGGTTCAACTCGGTCGGGGAGGGCCAAATTCGGCAGACCCCAATAGGACTAGGCCTGAACGACGGGCCCGATCCGGCTAAAAATGAGCCCACCTAAAAAAGAAACCTAAGTAAACTAAGCCCGGCCTAACACAAGAGAATAAACTAATATTAAACCGGCCCAAAGGCCTTGCTGCGGCCTAGACGCGGCCTACCCGAAAATCAAAACCCTACCCGGTTTGCGACCCGTGCCCGACCCGGTTTTTGGCCGAAACCCTACGCGGCCATGACCCGATGGACGTCTTTCTCTCTGCTCGCGGCTGAAGTGTGGATGGGCAAATGGACGGTGACAACGGGCTTGGCGGTGGCGGCGGTGACGATAGCCTTGATGGCAAGTGACGGCATGGTGGCAAGGGCTCAACGTCCGACTTGGGTGGCTGGTGGCGGAATAGCGGCGGCGGCAACGGTGAAGCAAAGATCGGTGGCGAAAACAGCAGCAACAGGCGACGGCGGGGGAAGCAGCACGGCGGTGGTCGACGGCGTGCCTCGGCGAGGTAACAACGGCCCTGCGTGGTGGATCTCGTGGTGGGTCGGGGCTGGTGCTGCGATGGGGCTGACTTGGCACAGTAGGGACCCAGCACGTCGACAGTCGTTAGGGATGGCGGTTGCTGGAGAGGTGTGGTCAGTGGCGGCATAGGCGGCCCTTTCGGCTAGGGCCACGACGGCGCCACCTCGATTAGGCGAGCGGGGGTAACCCCCGACCTCTGAGGTCGGGGGTTGCCAGCGGCTGCAGCGAGGACATCGGTCGAGGCCGGCGGCGGCAACGGTGTCGGAGACTCCCCTTTTCCTCTCTGATCCTCGCTCTCCCTCTTCGGTTTCTCTCTTCTGCTTTTTTCGTTTCTATTGTGCTGTCTTTCTCCTCCTCGTTCTCCCCTCTGCTTTTCTAGTTTTTCTGCTCTCTCTCCTCTCTCCTTTCTCTAGGGTTTTCACACGTGAAGAGCTGGGGCATGGGCCGGGCCAAGGCCAGATCAGGCCTGACCTGATCCCTCTTAAGCATTTTTTTTTTTGCTTTTTTTTTTAATTTAATTAAAAATAATTTTTTTTTTACTTTTTTTATATGCACTTGAAAATTAAGTGTTAACAAGCCTCGACCAACTCAGGCGTGCTTAGATCAATTGAGCCTCAAGCTCGACGACCTAGGTCATGGCTGGTCGCTAGGTTGTCGGCTATCACCGAGGCACAAGATTGATGAATGATGAAGGAGAAAGGAAAAAAAAAAAGAAAAGAAAAAAGAAAAGAAAAGAAAAGAAAATTAATAATTTTTTATTTTTAAAAAATAAAAAATAATTCAATATATATATAATTATTTTTTAAACAAACGTTTTATTAACCAAGGACCCAAAGTCTAGGAAAATATTTGGGATAATTTTTTCTAGCTCATTCAAAGGGGAAATCATTTTTCTAAACTTAAACTTTTGTAAGAGAGCCTTTTTTCCGTTGACCTTTTTCTCTAAGCGAAGCAAACACCAAAAAATGTGAAAAATATACTCCTGAAAAATATTTTCGGGAAATAAATGCACCCTACAAGAATAAGTTTCAGTCAGAAGATTCTAATGTAGTAAGATTCAAGCATGGTAATGAAAAATCAAGCTAGGGACGAGCTATAATTATTAGGGGAAGCCCCTCATCATTTTGAAAGGCCAGAGGCATTCCAATATTACAAACTTAACTCGGTTTGTCCAGTGAAACAGCAAAGAAAACTTGAAGGCAGATGGAGAAGCACAGGTACATAGAAACGATTATAGATTCTCTTGAGAGAGCGTTGGCTACCATTTTTGGTCTTCATTGTATCTGCCAGATTATGAGGGGCATGCCGGACGAGACCCTGGCGCAACAAATATGCAATGGAGACAAATATAATGAGTTAGTGAGAGCTATTTGTATGCTTCGAGCGTGACGTGAAGAATGCGACAAACTTCGAATTTAGGTATCCCATTGAAGCTTAATTTCAGTACCTCGGAGGCTAAGGTCGAAAGTAGGGGTGCAAGTTCATGACGATAGCTGCTTACCGTACATTCTAGCATTCCTGATCCAACATAGGGGCATCATGGTCAGGGTGATTCTTTTCAGAAATTGGGAAAGGGATAGCTCCTTAAATTAATGTATGCTATGCGAAAATTACTGGGTTAAGTAAATGGATCCCAATAATCTGATGCTTGAACAAGTGATGTACCAACACTCAATAGAGTCAATACAACGGCAATGGCCGCATCACAATGGAAGCCTTCAATTGATATTCAATATAACTTTTATATGTCTAGTATAGAAGAGTGAACTCATTTGTTCTTCGAGTATAACTAGACTGGGAGTATATGGCAAAGTATCCTCTCGCACAGAATGGTATTTGGCATTCTTCAAGAGGATGGGATTTTGAGCTTCATCTAATGATAAGAGCCACAAAAGGGCAAGAAATTGGAAGCATGGCCCCTCAAGGTATCCTTCTTAGCAACCATGTATTGTATTTGGATGAGGTGTAAGCATAGACGTTTCCAAAATAAAGTCGATTTAGAGGCATCTTCTTTTGGCTAGGATACGTAAAATTGTAAGAGGTAAGGCTTCACCAATCTAAATTGTAGACCCTCCGTGGCAAATATTTGTTGGCAACTATGTGGAGGCTTCCTACCTCCCTATTCTCGCATCATTAGTTGTGTTTGTAATGTCGGGGTATGCTCTAAGCTTCTATACTTCATATGATTAATGACATTTACATATATATATATATATATATATATATATATATATATATATATATATATATATAGTCTCAATACAACACGTCCACAACATGAGTCCACTTGCTTCCCCGTTTTCCTTTCTAAATCTTCCAAAAAACTACTACTCTCTTAGCTCCCGAAACGAGATAACATTACTAGAAGGAACCGATAAGCGATGGGCAAAAGCTTACTAGAATGTCAAAGCTTGTCCTAAACTCTCATTATAGACGACTTTACATCGTCTGACTGTGGTTGGTGAGGTTTTCATGAAACCTGCCGCCAAAAACGTTGAGATGATAAGGAGATTGATAGAATAAATCTAATTAAACACCATGACAACTAACTAAAAAGTCACCTCAATTGATCAAAGAACTAAGAAGACACAACTGCAACAAATTTATTATTGATATCGCAAGAGAAAGTGCAACAACAAAGCAAATGGATAATCTTTGCCTCGAGCTGTACTATTATCAAAGAATCGAACATAACGCTTTCATTTCTTCAAGTATGATCACCGAACAGCAAAGAAGGGTTTCCGAACAAAGGATAGCCCACAAGGGTTGAGGTGAGTTAGACAATCGGTTTCAAGGGAGGGCTTCAATTCTTTGGGCCCTAATGATTCAATCTGCTAAATGATGGGCCTCACAATAATAGTAGACAACTTGGATTTTACAAGAGAAGGGCCTGGTGAGATTTGCATTCCGCAATAAAGGGCTTGCAAATCCCACCCTAGTTGATCAGCGCCCTAAAGATAAGCCCAACAAAGATGGAGCACCTACGACATGCAAGTATAGCTTTAACAACACCGAAGCCCAACTAATTTCGCAATTGAAGAAATGTGTAGTCTAGTGGGTTAGTTAATGAACACTTCAATTTGATTATTTCGTCTTAGACAAAAGTAGTATCGAGCCTTATAGAAGCACAATAATGTACAAATGTGCCAATTTACAATGGATTGATGTATGATTTAGCCTCAAGTAGTAACACAATCTTAGAAGAATCATAACAACTATAATGGATAACACATGTAGAGTCTTCTTTCAAAATGCACACGACCCCTTTTGGCAATAACAGGTTATTCTCCAAATACATATGTTTTTGCTTATGGTTCACAAAAAATCACGGTGGAAGGCTAAGCAATCTCACCATGAGACCATCCAAGAGGAAAGACCTCACTTACACCGCCATTCACCGGGGGTATAGTTCCGTAAGCGACAAGTTATTGTTTGACAAAAGCTTAATCCTACTGGTGGATTGGTCTGATCCCGGCCCTTTCATTGGGATGGCCAATCCCCTCGATTTGCTCTGGACAAAGAAAGCTGGATGTTGGGGTGATGGTGGGGTAATGGAATTGCTACTAAGCATGAGAACTACGGTTGCCATGGTGGGTCTAATAGCCGGATCTTCCTGAATGCATAGTAAGCAAATGTGTAGGCATCGAAGCACTTGATCTCTTGAATTTGAATCCACAATAGCTGGGTCCAGCACTTTCAAGGGCGTGTCGTCTCTCCATTGATTCCATGCCTGCATGAATAATTACAAAAAATCTTCACAAAATTGTTGCATTAATTCAATGACTCATCATGCAAGACATCTTATTCTTGCCAAAAAAAAACCATATATGACTAAGGAATAGAACGATAAGTGTTTCTGTCGGCTGAATGACTAAGTTTTTATAAAGGAATTTTAATTTCAGTTGACCAAAATTACAAAAAGTGTGTTGCCGGGGTAGCATAGCAAAACTTACATATCTAACAAGATATTCACCCCCATCAAATTGGTTGTAGAAGCCATTCTTCTTGCCACAAATGATCTCTAGAAGCAGTATACCGAAACTATAAACATCGGATTTCACTGAGAACCGTCCATGCATGGCATATTCAGGAGACATGTAACCACTGCAAAACCAAACATTGCCAAATGTATATTGAAAATTTAGATGTAGATCAATGAGCATCCTTAAATAGATAAAATGAGCAAGTCTAGCATCCAATTACAAAGTCATCTATTCAAAATCTAAGACTTACAAAGTCCCCACGATTTTATTTGTGCTAGCCTGTGTTTGATCAACTCCAAAAATCCTTGCCATGCCAAAATCTGAAATCTTTGGGTTCATTTCACTGTCTAACAAGATATTGCTACATTTTAGATCACGATGGATGATCCGGAGACGAGATTCTTCATGTAGATAGAGCATTCCTCGAGCGATCCCATATACTATTTTATAACGTAATGGCCAATTCAATTGATCGCTTTTTTGAGGATCTGCATTGTTGCACCAAAACTCGTTATGTGCTAGCATGTGGCACCAATTCAAAAACTCAAGATGGATATATTTTCTCTTATCGATCAAAGGTAGCTTAACAAAAGACTATAAATAGTTGAAAGGACGGAATATCTCTTAATTTCAAGTTTTCCACAACTAGTGAAGGTTGGAACATTTCATTTCAAGCAAAGTACATAAGATAGTTAAAATACAACATACCAAATAAGAAGTAATCAAGGCTTTTATTTGGCACAAACTCGTAGGCGAGTAGCTTTTCGTCTCCCTCCAAGCAAAATCCAAGTAATCGTACAAGGTTTTTGTGTTGAAGCTTCGCAACTAATAGAACTTCATTTTTGAATTCGTCATCACCTTGTCTTGAACTTTGAGATAGCCTCTTCACCGCAATTTGTTGTCCATTAGGAAGTTTACCCTATAGTGTTTTGAATTTATCATTTAATTCCTTATCACAACTTAAAAAATTAACAAATAAAATCTTTACATGTTTCCTTTTCTCTTCGGCACCATTATGTTTAATTCATATGTAAAGCATTCTTGATTGTTTACAACTAATATGTCATACGTACCTGGAAAACTTCACCAAATCCACCTTCACCCAACTTGTTTTCAGGAGAGAAATCATTTGTCGCAGATTGTATTGTAGCCAAGTCAAATTGCAAGGACTCCACGGTGGTAAGTTCATTTTCATCTGCATTACCAAAAAATGCAGTGCTTGGGAACATTATCACAATTAAGAGTATTGGATTAGACTGGCATTGATGTCCCATTAGCCCAATGAAATCTTTCCCCTCTTGGTTGGTCATGTAGAAAAAAAATTAAAATATCATCAATACTGAAGGTAATGGTAGGTCTGTTAAGTGCGGTGTAGATGCTACCTATGCTTTGAGGGAATTGCAAAATGTTAGAAATTTTTTGAGAGCTCGTTATGTGGTTGGTCATGTGGAATCTATATCCCTCTAGCATGACTCATGGCATCCTAATGGGATCTTGCGATGTATTTCCAAGGAGAGTAGTTTATGATTCTGCTCATCTTTGAATTGCAAAATCAGCTTATATTATTTGTGCTCTGAATGGAGAAGGCCCACTTCGAGGTCTGAAGACTTGATATCAATCTAGGCAGCTGTTTGTGTAATTTGTCCAAAGTCTTCTTTACAAGACCAAGGTACCTACACTGTTGCTTCTTGTGACATTCTTACCTCTTCTTCAGCTTGGGAGATTGTGAGGAAAAGAGGCACAAGAGTTGAATGGTATCAGCTAATTTGATTTTCATCTAATTTGCTGAGGTTAAGATTCATATTTTGGTTGGCGATACAAGATAAGCTACCTATATTTCAAGGAATTGACATATAGTCTTCTAATCAAGGCCAGACTCTCTGTTTTTTGTGCCATGAAAGCTCTGAGATAAGATCCCATTTGTTCTTTGGATGCAGCTTCTCTAAGCAAATCTGGCAGAGTGCCCTTCAGCTTTGTTTTCCTAATGTAGCGGGCTATGAAAGGGAGAGATTTTCATTGGTATTTGGTGAAACTTTTGTGGAATTGCTGCATGTATTTCATCTAGAAGGCCAGAAATGAGCTGTTACATGCCCAAAGTATTCATCTTATTGGTGGCATTATGATTGCTTTTTAAGTCAACTATAGTTTTAAAGGTTGAAAGAGCATGAAGAATCAGATTACAGTCCTTGATCTTTTCTATTATATATGCTACATATATATATCAAACATACTCTTAATTTGTATGATTAGTATATATGATTCCTTAAGAAAAATAAAGAAATTTTATAATTTGCTCATTTATATGACATAGATAGTTTACAGAGAAAAAATAAAGGTAAATAGTTGATTTACCGCGTTTTACTTTGAAAACTTCATGCATCCTCTTTCCCTTTTTCCGAAGCATCCAACAAGTGAGAAAGAGAATTATAATAAAACCTCCAACAGAAATGGTAGTGGTGATGGTAATCACGGTAGATTTGTTGCTTTTTCCTGCACACGTACCATTACATATGAGACCATTGCCAAACTAATTTTAAAACATTTTAGATGAAAACATGTTTAATATTTATACATTCTAACACTTCATTTCACTAGGTTGGAATTAGACCTAAGACCAGCGCATGAAGATTGGCAATTTACCAAGCAAGAAGGCGCCTCAAAATACGGGCCAAAAGACAAACATAATGAGGACGCTTAAAGAGCAAATATTTAGAAGAAATTAAGCTGTAATCCATAACTGTCCATCTCTCAACATTCCATTCTTTTCCTTATTTCCATGTGGGGATAAATTCAATCCTAAAAATGCACTCGCCTTCATAATCCTTTGCATAAAAAACTGAGGTAAGAAGGCCTTATATTCAAAATAAGAATTTAGCTGGATACTAAAAGTCGATCTCAATAGGGTAAGACCTAAGAACAGCAAGGGGACTAAATAGTTGCATTTGCTAAGTTCTTGTTTTGAACATAATCCTTTTCATGATATTAGATAACGCAATCATAAATTTTTACACAAAATTCCAATATAGTTTTTTAAACTAATTATTGCCGGAAATCACTAATACGGTAGTTCGCGTAATACATAGTTTAGAGTAAAGTTGTTCACGTTAGTGTGCCATATAAGATGGCTCAACATGACTGGTCGTCATGTTAGCAATTTATCGGAAAGACTATATTGGTAAAATTGAAATATCTAGATCTAATTTGGCATCTAGTAGTAATTATCCTTCCCATTTGAGTGCACCAATAGTTTGTAGGAGATTAACCATTAATTGATTAAAAGCGACATTTAACCAATTGTTATGTAAAGTCTAATCTCGTGAGTGGATGTAGAACTGCTCAAAAAGGTAAAATGAACTTCCGTAAAATTCAGAAAACAGAAAAAAGGAAAAAAGGACGCGAAAATTTTACAACACCAGTCAAATCGAGAGGACAGAGAGAGAGAGAACGAGACTCAGGAAAGCCCCTAGAATCCATCCCAAAACTTGATATGTTTGAACCATTGACAGCACTCCACATCTTATTTTTGTTAAAAAAAGTTGTATCTGAGAATTTAAACCATTGAGTAGAATAACCAGTTTACCAAAAAATTAAATAGATCAGATATTTCTTGTATAGAGGAAGAAAAAATACTAAAATCAAACACTTACTTTTAGGTCTGGTCTCGGGAGCCGGAGGAGGCAGAAGCTGGGGTGGCGGAGGCACCGGGGCCGCCATGGCCGAGGCATTATAAAACGGGAACAGCTCGAACCTGACGCCGCAGACCAGAGTGTAACTCCTCCCACCTTGCTTATCCTGGGGGAGGTTCGAGATCCTATCCCGAAGGCACCGGTTGCAGTCGAACGCCGTCAAGTCCGGCGTGCACTGCGCGAGGGTGTACAGCTTCTGCAGGCTCGTCAAATTCGCCTCCTCGACCGCGAATTTCTTCCCCGACCCGCCTTCGGGAGCCCTTGTGTTGATTTTATCCATGGTCTGTCCCAGGACTTGTGCGAACCGGGTCGGGTCAGTGATGTTCGAAGTGTTGAACGTCGAGTAAGCAGGCTTCGTTTCCAAGGACGAGAAGAAAGACCTGTTGTCGTACCTCAACATGCACTCGTCGTACCAGATCGTGGCGACTCGCTGGTTGCGGCATCTTCGGAGGACAACACGCTTTCCAGTGGCCACACAGTCGCTGCACGTGGAGATGCTGACATCGCCGCGGCAGAGAAAGAGCCCATGGGCTTGGTCGGGACGGTCCTGGCCAGCGGTGGCGGTGACAAAGCCGTTGGTGCTGGTCGTGGCGTTGGAGGAGAGGGAAGAGAGGACGGTGTTGAGGTTGGACTCGTAGGTGGAGTTGGGAGTGAAGAAACTAATGCGTGCGCAAAAAAGGTTTAGATAAGTGGGGGCAGCTTCAGCACTGAAATTCTGGACGAAGACGAAGAAGAAGAAAGAGGAGAAGGAGAGGGAGAGGAAGATGGTGAAGCAAGAACTCATGATTTGCCAGGCTGATGAATTGATTGGGCTTGCGCACGAGTACGGGCAGAAGATTGTAGGAAGAACAGAGCATGTGGAGAATCAATTTTGATGAACATCAATTCTTAGGATAAGTAATTGCAGCATGAACAGTACCAGGTCCAGAAAACCGTTATTTTCATGCGTTAGAATTCTGGGCAACAAAATAGAGAATAAAGGCAACGAAATAGAGAGTAAAAGCAAGAAAGAAAAATCATGACACAAGATTTATTCTGATTCACTTTTAAAGTAGGGCTACATCCCGTAAAGAATTTCACTATAATTAGTATCCGCACATCTCTGTTATGACTCTAAATTATAAGAGAAATATTATATGTACTTAGTACTTATTTATAGACTTAAACCCAAGTAACCGATAAAATATGAGCCACAAATTCTCAAAATCCTTTGGCGTCGGCACCCTACTACCCCTGCTGAGGTGGCCCCCTGGATCCCTGTCCGCACCCGATAAAGAGGACCCCTGTGCCTTCTTATCAATGGGAAGTATCAACCACACCACACCATCGTGTTCTTAAATTAATACAAGGGGCACCATTACAAATCAAAATTTGAGCACATGGTTTTGAGCATTATAAATTTGAAATACTATTCCTGGCGACATATTTAGGAGTTCTGTAACATATAAATTGATATCTAAAATCGTGAAAGGCTGTTATATTATATAATCTTTTGCTCTGTCAAATGGGGTTTTCGACAATTCAATACTACCCGGTCTGCGGTCGCTGACCAAATCAAGATGTTACAGCGACAGGAGGTGGGGTTAGTTAGATGGGCAGTGGAATGAATGGACGGTGAGGATGGAAGACAGCATTTGCCTCGCATGAGGGGGTTGACCAAAGTCAATTGCGTTGAAGCGTTCTTATTTGGCTCTACGTGGAGACAGGAAGAGGAAAAGTCAAAACATGTATACCGATGATGTCGTTGGAGAGAGAGAGAGAGAGAGATGGGATGGGAGGGATTTTGGTGGTGCTTATAGTTTTGAATTTTCCATCAAAATTACGGTAATAATAGCAATAATTTCGAAATTTGAAAATTGATTCGTATAATTTGATGCGACTGTCAAAGGAAAAGTCCAACCCCTCCAAAACGTTTCACATGAGTGACGCATATTTATTTGGGAGACAAAATGCAATCAATTTGTAATACTCATCCAATATACTTAAGATGCTGCCCTAGTTAATCTATCGTACAGTAACTCTCACGGTCTTGTCTCTAGATGGCCGCTAAACTTGATTTGTTGTCAATTAGGCACGTTTAACATTGTAGTTTCCTTCTGACAAAAAACAATATCTTAGATTCCAACACTAAATAGTATCATTTCTTCCAAAGGCACCTCTTACAGATATTATCCATAAACACTATCACCTCCTGGGTGGGCAAGTCCATTTATTCCTACCTCAATTGTCATTCTACAAGTCTAGCGATGAAATTATCACATAAACATAATATACATATAGTTCATTCCGCAAGAGTGAACTCACAAGAGAGCTATTCGATCTGACGTTTGAATTTTTTTATACATATATATATATATACGCGCGCACTAAGTTCACTAAATAATTTTGAGCATGACTCTCGTCATAGATTGAATTAGACGCAATTCTAGTAACGTTGCCGTGGGTTCACGAAAGCTGAATGATGTTGAGTGAGTTTGGACTGTTTCTTCCTCAATCTCAAGTGGAGACTTGGAAAGATAAGTCAAGGATAATGATGTAGACGAAATTGGAGATTAGCAAGGGAGGGAGGGAGAGAGAGAGAGAGAGAGAGAGATATGGAAGACATTTATGCTACTTACAAAAAACATAGTCAAATTTACATAAGTTTTCATCAATGTAAATAAGGATGCTCGAAGAAAATGAATTCTCTACATTGAGTTCCATGTCATCAGAAACTGCTACATTAAATTATGAGACAAGTACAATGGGAGTCTTAAAACTTATTATGAAAGTGCAATCGAGTCATAAAATTTATTATGAAAGTACAATTGAGTCTTAAATTTTCAAAAAGTATAATCAAGTCATAAAACTTGTCGCGAAAGTGCAAATGACTCCCACAATTTTCAAAAAAGTGCAATCAAGTTCTAAAACTTTCAGAAAATTGAATCAACGGAAGGATTTTATTGGACAAATTTGACAAGTCTTAGGATTTGATTATATTTTTTTTTGATGATTTTAGGACTCAATTACACTTGTATGACCAGTTTTAGGACTTAATTATACTTTCATAACAAGCTTTAGGACTTCCAATATGCTTACTACTTAAATTATTTAGAATTGATTTGCAAACAAGAACAAATTGGACTTCAATCCACTTGAAATATTTTGCTGAGTTGTTGGGTATTTGACTACCAATTTTGTTAGTTCTTTAGTATTTTTGCCCTTCTCCATCATATACACGTTTCTCAATTGACACTATATCTAAGTAACATTGGCATAATCAAAGTGCAATGTGTAGATGGTTTAATATTTTGTCTAGTCAAAAGTCTAAAACCCCCTCTCTTTTTTCACTACAAAAGATAAATAGATCGATAAGCCCTATTTTTATCTCATGACCTCAATTATTTTTTTTGATAAATCCATAAATATTTAGTCATTTCTAAGGAGATCAGCGATTTTTGCATTGAAAAATCCTGACATCATTGGATTTAATCTCTGCACTTAAATTGAAAGGCGATTATGGGCTAAATTTGGAGACTCACATAGATAGCTAGATAAAAGACATCTCTAAAACACCAACTATCAAATGAAATCTACCTAAAGTTTTATAAGACAATGACAAATGTTCACTAAAAAACTAAATTGAAAACTTAATTTGCGAGGAGGATGATGGTTCGCACTCGCCATTTGCAAGAGTGTGTAAGGGGAAGACTAGATCAAAAGATGGACCAACCATACAAGCGACAATAACTAAAGTTGATCTTCCAATGTGAATGGTGTTTATATGATGTAGAAGGTGCTTGGTCAAATAAAGGTTTTCTAGAAAAAGGTTGTAAGAAATTTTCTAGTTTTATACTGGGGCCAGCATGAGTTGTAGTTATTGTTTGGTAAAATGGTGTTTATATGATGTAGAAGGTGCTTGGTCAAATAAAGGTTTTCTAGAAAAAGGTTGTAAGAAATTTTCTAGTTATATAGTGGGAACTAGCATGAGTTGCAGTTATTGTTTGGGCCAGCATGAGTTGTAGTTATTGTTTGGTAAAACTTAAGAAGAAGGGAGAATTTACGTATTGATGATTGAATGGCTAAGAAGAGATATTCATAAGATATTTGTATGGGGGTGTGTCTATACATAGTGAATTATAAGAGGAGGTATTGATGATTGGATGGCTAAGAAGAGATATTCATAAGATATTTATATGGGGGTGTGTCTAGTTAGAACTTTGGCTATTTTTATAAACCTCAAGTCTACACGCAATTCAGCTAAATATACATGATGTAGTTATTATTGGAGGAACAAAGGAAATTTACAAGACTTTCTTTTTGCGGATCCTTATTTTTCCCCTATTGGGCCCCTATTGCAACCCCATGGTGGTAATTCTACAAAACTTTGATTATACAAGCCACTTAGGTTGCTCGTACCATAAGTCAGTCATGCCAACTAACTTGTGAGTTTTTCCTTGTTTTGATAATAAGAGAAGACTTGTAGAGCAAATTGACATCAAGGACACATTGGATCCCATTGAGCGTGTGCAAGGTGATGATCCCCTATTGGGCCCCCATTGCGACCTCCTAGTAGTTGACTCTACAAGACATTTGATTACACAAGAAATGTTGCTCGTACCATAAGTCAGTCAAGTCAACTGTTTTTCCTCATTTTGTTCACAAGAGAAGACTTGCAGAGCTAATTGAATTCAAGGACACATTGGATCTCATTTAACGTGTGCACCGTGATGGGCTAGGTATGTCTCATAGGCCCATCACATCTTTGAAAAAAGAGATTAGTGCACTCAAAATCCTAAAATTTATAACAAAAATACAGTTGAGTCTCAAAATTTTCAAAAAGTGCAATCAATACAAGGACTTAAATGGACAAATTTGACAAGTTTTAAGACATGATGGCATTTTTTAAAGTTTTAAAGCTTAATTGCACTCTCATGAAAAATTTTAGGACTTAATTGCACTTTTTAAAAATTTTAGAACTCAATCACACTTTCGTTACAAGTTTTAGGACTTCTAATGCTCTTTTCCTTTTTTTAAAGAAAGAGGAAAAGTCTAAATAAAGGAAATAAAAAGAGGGCCAAATGTTCTCGGCGGTGGAGAAGGAAGAGTAGCTGCATTTTCTTGCAGAAAAAGAAAGAAAGAGGTAGAGAGTGTGCCGTATCTAAGGTTGATTTGATATAAATAAGTTGAGTTTTGAGGAAGATATTGATTTTGAATAGGCTTAGTCTTATTGAATTATTGTCGTCTCTCCCCAAAAAAGTAGTATCGGGGCTAGCATTGATGGAGGAAACTAGTGGTACCATATTTTAGTTAAATGTCTGAAACAATTCTACTTGGAAGCCTCAAATTGAAGATATATTTGCAATTATTGTCCTTCAACCCGAAGGATGACAAATATGGGGAATGACATGGCCATCATTCCACCCAAAAGATGTAGTCTCAAACCATACAAAAATCAACTCCCATAAGTCTTCATGTAGCGCTTTTACTCTACTGGCCACTAACCAAGGAAACTAAAAAGTTTGGGAAGGAAAGGCGTGAGTAATCATAGTTCAGTGAGTAGTGTGTATCACTTCTAAGTAGATTGAACATTTGCTATGCATGTTTAAGACACAAAACATAACTTGTTATACTGAATTTCACGATATAACAAACTTATAAGAAGAAAATGAGTTATATATGCTTCAACATAGCTATATTTATAGCAGAAATATCCATTTCACAATAATATCAAAACAAATATCAATAGTCTTATCCATTGATCAATGTCATCAAAATCACATGCCAATGGTCCATTTCGTTGGCCAATCTTGTGCTTAGATATTGACCATAGTCATGCATAATATCTCATGGCAAGGCGACCAAACTCTTCATTTGGTAAGGTCTTCACCTATCTTGCCGGTGGCTGTGTGACATCTAGAAATTTCCATACTCGATAATAGTATTTTGGACTAATTTTCATGACTGGATCGCTAGGAGTTTGAGGCAATGGAATTTGGTGAATAGATTTTAATGTGTATATTAGTGGTGTAAAGAAATGATATTTAATTTACCACAAGCCCATCCATGAAGAAAGATGTCGCTTACGCCGCCGTTCACCGGGGGTATAATTCGGTAAGTGACATGCCATTGATCGACAAAGGCATAATCCTCTTGGTGGATTGGTCTGATTCAGGCCCTTTCATTTGGACAAAAAAGGCTGGATGTTGGGGCGATGGTGGTGTAATGGAATTGCTGCTGAGCAAGAGAACTACGGTTGTCATGGTGGGTCTAATAGTTGGATCTTCTTGAATGCATAGCAAGCAAATATGTAGGCATCGAAGCACTTGATCTCTTGAATTTGAATCCACAATAGCCGGGTCTAACACTTTCAGGGGTGTGTCATCTCTCCATTGATTCCATGCCTACAAGAATAATTCCAGAAAATCTTCACAAAATTGCAGCATTAATTCAATGACTCATCATGCAAGACATCTAAAATCTTCCAAAAAAAAAAAAACTATATATGACCCAGGAATAGGATAATTGAGACAAGTGTTTATGTAGGCCAAAGGACTAAGTTTTACAGGAATTTCAATTTCACTTGGGGAAAATTACTAATATACAATGTAAAAAATTGTCTTGGTAGCATGGTGAAACTTACATAACCAGCAAGATATTCATCCTGGTATAAGTTATTCTTCTTGCCGCAAATGATCTCTAGAAGTAGTATGCCAAAACTATAAACATCCGATTTCACCGAGAACTCTCCATGCATTGCATATTCTGGAGACATGTAACCACTGCAAATTCGAACATTAGCCATATGTATATAGCATATTTAGATGCAGATTAGTGAGCATCCATAAATAGATAAAATGAGCAAGTCTGGCATCCAATTACAAAGTCATCTATTCAAAAACTAAGACTTACAAAGTCCCCACGATTTTATTTGTGCTAGCCTGAGTTTGATCGACCCCAAAAATCCTTGCCATGCCAAAATCTGCAATTTTCGGGCTCATTTCACTGTCTAACAAGATATTGCCACATTTTAGGTCACGATGGATAATTCGGAGACGAGAATCTTCATGTAGATAAAGCATTCCTCGAGCAATCCCAAATACTATTTTATAACGTAATGGCCAATCCAATTGTCTTCTTTTTTCGGGATCTGCATTGTTGTACCCCAAATTCATTAATGTGCTCGCACGAAGAATCTCTTCAAAAACTTAGGTTGAAGTTGGTCACATGATACCAAAATATATTTATTCTCATGCATCTGATGTAGCTTACAAGAAAAAGTATAGTCAGTTGACAGAACAAAACCTCTTAATTTCAAGTTGTACATGGTGCAAAAAAGAAGCTTAAACTGCAACATACCAAATAAGAAGTAATCAAGGCTTTTATTTGGCACAAACTCGTAGACTAGTAGCTTTTCCTCTCCCTCCAAGCAAAATCCAAGCAATCGTACAAGGTTTCTGTGTTGGAGCTTTGCAACTAATAGAATTTCATTCTTAAATTCTCCATCACCTTGTTTTGACCTTTGAGATAGCCTCTTCACTGCAACTTGTTGTCCATTAGGAAGTCTACCCTGAAGTGTTTTGCATGTATTGTTAATTCCTCATAACAACTTAAAAACCAACATAAAAAAGCTTCAAGTGTTTCTTTTTCTTTGACATCATTACGTTCAATTCACATGTAAAACATTCTTGATTATTTCTAATAGATATGTCATAAATACCTGGAAAACTTCACCAAATCCACCTTCCCCCAACTTATTTTCCTGAGAGAAATAATTTGTCGCAACTTGTATTGTAGCCAAGTCAAATTGCAACGACTCCACAGTGGTAAGTTCCTTTGCACCTATATTACTCAGCAACTCAATTTAATTATCACACTACATCAACAATGGCTCTTAGTGGTGTTTATTAGGCTGCTAGTGCTTGGAAACATTATCACAATGAAGGCACCAAATTAGATTGGCATGGTTGTGTTCCCCTACCCTAAAGCAATCTTTCCTCTCTTGATTGGTCATGAAGTAAAAAGAAAAAAAAAAATCATCAATACTATAGGAAACAAAGTAATGAGATGAATCTTGTATCGTGATTACTTCTTTATGCTGAGGGCAGTTTTAGGTTTGTTAATTGCGGTGCTTGGAGGGAATCATTAAAGATTAGGAGTATTTTAATGCCTTATTATGTGGTTCGTAATGGTAAAGCTATATCACTCTGGCATGACTCTAGTCTTCTTTTTACTACTTTGAATGACATTCTTTCCTCTACTTCAGCTTGGGAGATTGCCAGGGATTAAGGCACAATATCTGGCTTTGACCTTAGGTGGATTCGTACTTTAGTTGGCTATACAAGATAAGCTGCCTATATATTAAGCAATTGACAAATAATATTCTCCTTAAGGCCAAACTCTTCTTTTTCTTTTTTTTGTCTTGAAAGCATTAAGATTAGATCCCATATGTTCTTTGGGTGCAATTTCTCTTAGCAAGGCTGGAAAAGTGCTCTTCAGCTTTGTTTTCCTCCTAGAGATATTGGTGGTTGGGAGTTTGAATTGTCTTGACACACCATGCTATGAAAGGGAGAGATTTTCATAGGTCCTTGATGAAACTTTTGTGGAATCACTGCATCTATTTCATCTAGAGCTGTTACATTTCCATACTGCTCCTTCTCTTGATGGCATTATACATGCTTATGAAGTTAAGTATAGTTTTGAAGGTTCAAAGATTATGAAGAACTGGATCTTTCTATTATCAAATATCGTCGTTGATCTTTTCATTACATATGCTACATTTATATTAAACGTATTTTTGATTTGTATGATTAATAATCATATTCCTTATAAAAAAAATAAAGAAGTTTTATAATATGCTCAATTTATATAATATAGATAGTTTATGAGAAAATAAAGGTAAATAATCAATTTACCACTTTTTCCTTTGATGACTTCAAACATCTTCTTTCCTTTTCTTCGAAGAACGCAACAAATGAGAGAAAGAAGTACCATGACACCTCCAAGAGGTATAGTAACGGTGATTGTTAACACAATAGATTTATTGCTTTTTCCTGCACACGTGCCATCATGAGTATGAGATAATTGACAAAATAAACTAAAAGATTTTTACATCAAAGCGTTTTTAGGAATGCGAAATATAAAAGAGAAGATATTAGAGAAATTTTTTTACGTGGAACATCATTTCAAAATTAGAAAGGGGAAAAACTAGGGTATTATAAAATGTAATCTCCCCAATATCAGTATCAGTATCAAGTATCAATTTACAATAATGGAAAAATTGCCCCAATATATAGTAGGATTCTAGGGCATACAAGTTAGAAGGGAAATTACATATATTTGCTTCAACACTAATAACTCCTCTTGGAATGATATAGAGTGTAATTCACAAAGAAGCCTACATCTTGGATACTCTTTAAAAAGAAGACCCACTTCTTATACATGAAAAGAATTGGATTCACCATATGAAACCTACTCAAAATAGGAATATGAATTTGTAGTGTAGGCCATCCCTAATGACACAACCTCGGGTAGAATAAGGAAACCAAAAGCAATTCATGGAGAACAAATCTCGGTAACAAGCATATCAACAGTCCTGACATTGAAAGTACATTAACACAATCATCGAACCCAACCAAAATTAATAGCTCTTCCTTAAAACACTGCATATGATTGAAGAGAACACTGGCAACAACCAAGCTAACAAATCAATTCGTCTTCAACCTTGATACTTCCCCAGACCTTGAATACATCGCAATGATTTATAGCTCAAACCCACAGTGACCCACTTCATAAAAAATCAGTTAAAAAATAGGCCATTGATTCATTTTGACATCTCTATACGTAACTCAAATTAAAAAGAAAAAAAAAAAAAAAGGACCAGACTACACTAAGACCAGAAAATGTGCGAGCCACAAATATACAATAGGTAAATATGTCAAAAGCAGAATTTATTCAAAATTTACATCACCGATCAAATTAAGAGGACAGTGAAGGAGACTGAAACTCAGGAAAGCCCCTAGAATACATCCCAAAACTTGATATATCACAGATATGTATCAACCATTGACAGCACTTCACATATTATTTTGTTAAAAAAAGTTGAATCTGAGAATTTAAACCATTAAGTAGAATAACCATTCTACCAAAAAATTAAATAGATCGGATATTTCTTGTATGGAGGAAGACATATAATAAAATCAAACACTTACCTTTAGGTCTGATCTCGGGACGGGGAGCGGCAGCGGGAGAAGGCGGAAGATGGGACGGGGATGGCGCCGGGGCCGCCGCGTTATAAAATGGGTACACCTCGAACCTGACGCTGCAGCTCAAAGTGTAGCTCCTCCCACCTTCGCTCCCCTTGGGGAGGTTCGAGATCATCGCCCGAAGGCACCTGTCGCAGTCCAACGCCGTCAAGTCCGGTGTGCACTGCGCGAGGGTGTACAGCCTCCGCAAGTTCGTCAAATTCGCCTCCTCGACTGCGACTTTCTTACCCGACCCGCCGTTGGAAGCCCTTGTGGCGATTTTATCCACGGTCTTTGCCAGGACTTGCGCGAACCCGGTCGGATCGGTGATGTTCGCAATGTTTTGCATCATAAGAGTAGGCCTCAGATCCATGGCCGAGAAGAAGGACCTGTTGTCGTACCGCAACATGCACTCGTCATACCAGATCACAGCGAATCGCTCGTTCCGGCATCTTTGGAGGATATCATGTTTTGCAGTGGCCACGCAGTCGTTGCACGTGGAGGTGTTGACGTCGCCGCGGCAAAGAAAGAGCCCATAGGCTCGGTCCGGAGGGTTCTGGCCGGTGGTGGCGTTGGCAAAGCCGTTGGTACTGTTGGTGGCGGCAGAGGAGAGGGAAGAGAGGAGGGTGTTGAGGTTGGAGTCGTAGGTGGAGTTGGGAGTGAAGAGACTACTGTGTGGGCAAAAAGATTGAGATAAATGGGGCAGCTGCAGTACTGAAATTCTGGACGAAGACGAGGAAGAAGAAGGAGGAAGAGAGGGAGAGCGAGATGATGTAGCAAGAATTCATGATTTGCTAGGGTTGGTGAATTGATTGGGCTTGCGGCAGGAGAACGGGCAGAAGGTCGTAGGAAGAAGGAGAATCAATTTTGATGAACATCTTAGGATAAGTAACTGCAGCATGAACAGTACGAAGTCCAGAAAACTGTTATTTTCATGTGTTAGGATTGAGAAATAGCAATGAAATAGAGAGTAAATACGAGAAAGAAAACAGGACATAAAATTTATCTAATTCACCTTTAAACTGAGGCTATATCTTCCACTATAACTCTTGATTAAAATGGAATGTAATTATATAAATTTAATAACTATTTATAAGTCTAAACTCAAATAACCAATAACATATGGGTCCCAAACTTTAGAAATCTCTCCAGCGTCAACCCTTACTACCTTTGTCGAGGTGGTCCCAAACCCTTGCTAACTCGCCATAGAGCAGGACCTTAGGCCTTTTTATTGATGGAAAGTATAAATCATACCCCAGCTACCATCTAGATTGAAATGAGCTCAAGTTTTGAGCATTATAAATTTGAAATATTACTCCTCATGACATATTTAGGAGTTCTAGAACATATAAATTGATATCTAAAATCGTGAAAGGCTCTTAAATTATATAATTTTTGGCTTGGTCAAATGGGGTTTTTGACAATTCAAGACAAACCGGTGTGAGGTCGTTGACCGAAGTCAAGATGTTAGAGCGACAGGAGGTGGGGTTAGTTAGGTGGGCAGTGGAATGAATGGACGGTAAGGATGGAAGAAAGCATATGCCCTCGTACGAGGTCGTTGACCAAAGTCAATTGCGTGATTAGTGTTCCGATTTGGCTCCACGTGGAGACCCGAAGAGGAAAAGTCAAAACATGGACGCCGGTGATGTCGTTGGGCTGGTGGGGGGGGGAGAGAGAGAGAGAGAGAGAGAGATGGGACGAAAGGGATTTTGGGGCTTATAGTTTTGGGTAATAATAGTAATAATTTTTTAAATTTGAACATTGATTCGCATAATTTGATGCACCTAATTTACTTGAGTTATGCCCGAGATATTGCCCTAATTAATCTATCATATACTAATTCTCATGATTTTGTCTCTAGAAGGACACCAAACTTCATTGCATTTTTAATTGGGCATGTTTAATCTTGTAGTTTCCTTCTAACCAAAAAAAAAAAAAATCGTAGTTTCCAACGCTAAATTGTTTCATTTATTCAAAAGGCACCTCTTACAAATATTATCCATAAATACCGTTTACCTCCTCCATTTATTCTTACCTTCATTTGCCATTCTAGAAGTCTAGCAAAGAAATTAACATGCAAATATAATATACGTATATTTCATTACGTAAAGGGTGCGCTCACAAGGGAGTAATCAAATCTAATTCTCACACACACACACATACACACACACACATATACATACATGTATACATACATGTATACATGTATACATGTATACATGTATATATGTATGTATAGACACGTTAAGTTTACTGAATAATTTTGTTCATGAGTGTCGACATTGATGGTCATAGATTGAATTTGATGCAATTCTAGTAACGTTGCCGTGGGTTCCCGAAAGCTGAATGGTGTTGAGTGACTTTGGACTGTTTCGTCCTCAATCTCAAGTGGAGACTTGGAAAGATAAGTCAAGGATGAGGATGTAGAAGAAACTGGAGTCAGAGAAAGAGAGGGAGGGATATTGAAGACATTCATGATACTTACAAACATCATAGTCTATTTATAAAAGTTTTCATCAACGTAAATAAGGATGCTCGAAGAAAATGAATTCTCTACATTGAGTTTCATGTCATCAGAAATTACTATATTAAATTATGGGACAAGTGCATTGGAGGTCTTAAAACTTGTAATGAAAATGCAACTGAATCCTAAAAATTTCAAAAAAAGCAATCAAATCCTAAAACTTATTGTGAATGTATAACTTTAAAAAAAAGTGGAATCAACGGAAGGATTTTATTGGACCAATTTGACAAGTTTTAGGACTTGATTACACTCTTTGAAAGTTTTATGACTCAATTGCAATTTCATGATAAGTTTTAGGACTTAATTGCACTTTTTAAAAGTTTTAGAATTCAATTGCACTTTCATGACAAATTTTAAGACTTCAAATACACTTACCCTTTAAATTATATAGAATTGATTTGCGAACGAGGACAAATTTGACTTCGATCCACTTAAAATATTTTGCTGAGTTGTTGGGTGTTTGACTACCAATTTTGTTAGTAATTTAGTATTTTCGCCCTTCTCCATCATATACAAGTTTTTCAATTGATAATATATTTAATTAACACTGACATAATCAAGTGCAATGTGTAGATAGTTTAATATTTTGTCCAGTCAAAAGTCTGAAACCCTTTTTTTCATTACATAGATAAATAGATCGATAAGCCCCATTTTTATCTCATGACCTCAGTTATTTTTTGATAAATCCATAAATATTTAGTTATTTATAAGGAGATCAGCGATTTTTGCAATGAAAAATCCTAACATTATTGGATTTAATCTCTGTACTTAGAATGAAAGGCAAATATGGGTTAAATGTGGAAACTTACATTGATAGCTAGATAAAAGACATCTCTAATTATCAAATGAAATCTACCTAAAGTTTTATAAGATAATGACAAATATTAACTAAAATGAGAACCTAATTTGCCAGGAGGATGATGGTCCACACTTGCCTTTTGCAAGTGCGCGCATGGGGAAGACTGGATCAAAAGATGGACCCACCGTACAAGCAAAAACAACTAAAGTTGATTTTCCAACATGAATGGTGTTTATATGATGTCGAAGGTGCCTAGTCAAATTAAAGTATTCTAGAAATGGTTCGAGAAATTTTCTGGTTATATAGTGTGGGCCGGCATTAGTTGTAGTTAATGTTTGATAAAACTTAACAATTCAACATATACATGGTGAATTATAAGAGTGTTGAGATTTGTTTGGTATGTGGAGTTGGGAACAAAGTGGGTGGTGTTTGGGTAGGAATGCCATAAATAAGTTGGTGCAGCTTCGGCAATCTGAGTGCAAATGCTGAGAAAATTGAAGAAGAAAAGAAGAAGATGAGAGAGAGGTGAATGGTGAAGCAAGAATTCATGTTTTGATGATTGGGTGGCTAAGAAGAGACATTCAGAAAATATTTATATAGGGGTCTGTGTAATTAAAACTTTGACTATTTTTATAAACCACAAGTCTACATGCAATTCAACTAAATATACATGAGGCATATTGGAGGAACAAAGGAAATTTACTCTTTTTGGGCGGTCCTTCTTTTTCTCTTGTTGGGCCCCTATTGCAACCCCCTAGTGGTTTCCTCTACAAGACTTTGATTATACAAGCCACTTAGGTTGCTCGCACCATACGTTAGTCAAGTAAACTGACTTGGAGTTTTTCCTTGTTTTGCTCGCAAGAGACAAGCTGTAGAGCAAATTGGGGCCAAGGATACGTCATTTAAATGTGTAGGGTGATGGTCCCCTATTGGACCCCTATTGCAACCCCCTAGTGGTTGACTTTAGAAGACTTTGATTATACAAGTCATTTAGGTTGCTCATACAATAAGTCAGTCAAGTCAACTGACTTGGAATTTTTCCTTCTTTTGTGCGCAAGAGAAGACTTGCCGGGCAAATTGAAGTCAAGGACACATTAAATCTCATTTAACGTGTGCTGGGTGATGGGCTAGGTCCATCTCATAGGCCCATCACATATTTGGAAAAAAAAAAGAGATTAGTGCACTCAAAATCTTAAAACTTATAAGGAAAATACAATCAATTTCTAAAATTTACAAAATCTTCAATTAATAGAAGGACTTAAATGGACCAATTTGATAAGTTTTAGGAAACGATTGCACTTTCGAAAGTTTTAGAACACAATTACATTTTTAAGACAAGTTTTAAGACTTAATTATACTTTTACTCTCGTTACAAATTTTAAGATTTTTAATGCTCTTATCCTTTTTTTTTTTTTTTGAAAAAAAAAAAAAAAAGAGAAGAAAAATCTAAAGAAAGAAAAGAAAAAGAAGGCCAAATGTTATCGGCAGTGGAGAATAGAGAGAAGCGGCATTTTCTTGTAGAAAAAGAAAGAAATAGTAGAGAGTGCGTAGTATCTAAGGTTGATTTGACATAAGTTGGTTGAGTCTTGAGGAAGATATTGATTCTGAATAGGTTTCATTTCTATTGAATAGTTGTCGTCTCTCCCTAAAAAAGTGGTATTAGAGCTAGCATTGATGGAGGAAACTAGTGGCACAATGATTTAGTTAAATGTCTCAAACAATTCTACTTGGAAAACTCGGATTGAAGATATATTTGCAGTTATCATCCTTCAACTTGAAGGATAGTGAGAACGGGGGATGACACGACCATCATTTCACTTGATAGATGTAACCTCAAATTATAAAAAAATCAGCTCCCATAAGTTTTCGTTATAGCATTCTTGCTATACTGGTCACTTAACAAGGAATTTGAAACTCTTGGGAATGAAAAATGTGAGCAACCATAGCTTAGTGAGTTATGGTATCTCTTCTAAGTAGATCGAGCATACTTTATGTATGTTTTAGATACAAAAACATAACTCCCACCAAATTTCAGGATATAACAAACTTATAAGAAGAAAATGAGTTATATACACTTCAATATAGCTAATATTAATAGCAAAAGTATCCATTTTGCAAGAATATCAAAATAAATATCAATAATCCAGTCCATTGATTAATCTCATCAAAATCACACGCCGATGGTCCATTCCATTGGCCAATTTCAACGCTTTGTAATAAAGCGACAAAGCTCATCTCTAGGCAAGGATTCCGCTTATATTGCCAATAGCTAGTTTACAAGAATATCTTAAATTAGTATGCATACCCAAAGTCTTCCAATGGACTTACAGTGATATTGAGCATAATTACCAACTCATAACAACATCCTCTACAATCAATAAAGCCAAATTTAAAGACCATTTCATAAATCACAATACGATTCCCAACAATTTCATAATTCATTTCATTAACCAATTCACAAATTAGTATATAACATTTCACAACACATTTTTAAATAATTTTCAAACCATTCACAAATACCAAAAAGTATTAAATACTCAATCCAGATTTTCATGCAACAAACGGGCTCTTTAATAACTCATAATATATCGAATCTTTATAACTTTCTAGAAATGAGTTTACATATTCATAAAAAAGATAGCACCACTCCTCTAAAATGCCCAAAAACCAATCAATGTGCAGCTAAACGAGCTGACGATCTTGTAATCTTATCAATTAAATGAGAATTGACATCAAAACCAAGTAAAACACTACAATAACTACGAATTGACTAAACTACACTTAATTGCCAAACAACTCTTATGCGACAACAAATCGATTACTCAAAGCGATTATTCAAACCTAGACGTAACGTGGAACTCGTACATGAAACCCTAAAATTATCACTTCAATCAAACGGTTGTGCCACAACGACTTCATCAAATTCTACAGCTCTACGACCACATAATCCACCATTTTCATAAAATCACATAGCTCAACATCTCAAAAATTGGACTATGTGGCTCAAATTTGATCTGACTCCAAAAACTATTCCAATTAGATAAGGGAGCAGGCACCGATTAGGCAGTACGATAAGTAATTGATCCAATTTGGTGACATCCCCATTGTGTGTGTGCGAAATCCCTATTTCCATTTCTTTCTCTTTTTTTTTTCTTTTCCGTCTCTTTTCTTTCTCTTTGCCCTTTTTTCTTTCTTTCTTTTTTGTCATGCAAAGTTTTCGGCCTTAAAATTCGGTCCACTATTTGACTGGGGTTTTCTTTTATTTATTTTTTCCTTGCTTTTTCACCTTTGACTTTTTGACTTCGAAAAACCCATAGTTACAATTACTGTTGGAGAAATTTAATTAAAGCATAAGAGTAAAAGAATTTTTGTACGAGTGATTTGATCCACTCTTAATTTAAGGATTATAACTACTTGCTCTCACAAATAAATGATGTATGTAGCCACTTATGCAAAAAAAAAAAAAAACAAATTATATGGAGTTTAGCTATATATTGAGTAATTTTTATCCGACTAGACTAGATCCACAATATTCGATCTAATAAAAAGGAGAGTTGGCACTGAGGAAGACAAGCAATGCGAACACAAATGTACCTTTAGGTCCGATGTTGTATTTCGGAGGGTCGCCCATGATGGCCTGATAGTCCATACATGAATTTGAAGAGGTGCAAGTAGGTTTTTTTTTTTTTGGTAACTTCCTACCATCTCATTCAAATTACTTTCCATATTGAATATCTTCCAAAATAGCAGAAGATATAACTTATTGCATGAAGGCTTCCATTGTTCTTTTGAGAAGGTAATTGGCATTTGTGTTGTGCTAAATAATATTTTCTTTGTGATCATATTTAGACCATTGTAGTGTTGTCAATTCATCCATTAAGTGCTGGTGATTCATCCTATATTTCTAGATAAAATCTCATTGTTCTACTAGAGGTAAATAAGTAGCCTATACTTTTGATCCAAAAAAAAAAGGCCGATAATAAGTATATGAAATTTGGAAAATTTGTAGTGAGAGAAATTTGAAACTCAAGCCATAAACTCAAAACTTTATGGTGATTTAATGAGTTTCGTGTTTGTACGTTAGTAAATTCTTGTGGTGCTTGAAACAAGCTTTCCAATCGTATATCAAACACAAAATTTCGTGTTGTGTAGAGAGAGAAATAATGGTTTGAGGTTTGATGGCATTTCTATAAATAACTAGTGGCTGGAGGTAGGGAAAGCCCCGTAATTGGTCAATCCCATACAAGGTAGTTTTTTATGGTTGGAGAGTATAGTTGACCTTCTGACTTCTGACTTCCGAACGAGATGTTGTTTTTACCATTGCTTTCACATTTGTAAAATACTTTTTTCTATGGTTTTTATTCTACTTTTGTGCTCCAAAAAATAATTATTTATAATTTTTTTCTTTGAATAAAGTTTAAAAATCATAAAAAATATTTTCTGGTCAGATTTTCGAAAGAAATTTAAGTGCTAGACAAAAATAATTTATATTAAATATGGTTGTTGTCCAGTGGGAGCAAGTGAATGTTCTTAAATATCACACTCTCTCACAAACATGAAAATGCTATTAAGTTACAAAAACCCAATTATTGTAAAAATATTTGCATTGTCATTTTTATTTAAGATTAAATGACATGTTTAGATGTTCTAGTGCTAATTTTCTATGTAAATATTGTTGCAATGAACTTTGTTATGTTATTACTATTGGATTTTGTTCATATGCTCTTATTTGCATATTTGTGATATGGTTTGTTTGTTTGTTTTCTTTAAAATCATGTATATTATAGGATGATAATTGAATATATTTAAAATAATGCGATTATTGCATGCTGTCATTAAATACACACTTTTCAAGTTTTATCATCATTTTTAGTGGGAGTTCACGGGTTGCTAGAATTTAAAGGAATTCTCACCTATGACTTAAATTTTGTGCAAATTGAACAAAGATAGTAAGACAATTGAAACATGAAAGATGATTGGAACAAAGTGAACTTGCAATTCATTGTTTTTTTATCAAACTATCATTAATTTAGCTTGTCTTTATTGTAAAATAAATATGTGTATTCATGTAAAAAATGTGTTTGTATTAATTCTGTGTTTATTGTGACAATGTGTAGTTGTCATTGATTATGACTTTGGTATCTAGACCATTGTGACTGACCTCAATAAGGGTAAGAAATTGAACGATGGTAATTTTGACATTTAGCATCAAAATGTTCATTACATCCTTAAAAAGTAAGAAGTTTTGGAGAGTCTCAATTACACCATGGTTGAACCTGAGTAGGGACTTTTGCTTAGCACATAAGAGATTATGAAGTTTATCAAGCTTGGAGAAAGAAAAATAGCATTGTTCGCATCACGTTGCTAAGTAATGTACAGGATGATCTCATGTATGAGTTCGAATGTTTCAATAACACTGAAGAAATTTGGCCTGTCCTAAAAGATAAGTTTGGGGGCACATTTCCCATCAAATTGAAGACGTTCATTATCAAGTTTGACATTTACCGAAATTGCCAAAATCAAACTTTGATGCAGTATTTTTGGAAAATGTCAAACATAATATGACAACTAAAGACGGCAGGTCAATACCCCAATTGATGAATAGCAAGTTCAAGCTGTTATGAGCTAAGTAGCATTGACATTGACGTGCGACACGCGATATGACATGATATGATATACCGACACGTCATTTTTCAAAAAAATAGAAAATTCTGATACGTTGGGACACATTATGTTATTAAATGTATATTTTTATATATACATGATAAATTATCATTTTTATGATTATTTCAATAAAATTAATTTGATTCAAATTCACAAACAAATAAATAATAAAAAAGAGTATATAATGAATTTGCACTAAAAACATTAATCCACCATTTGTTAATATTATTCATTATTTTAGTTTGACAAATTCAAAAAATCAATAATAGTTGGTATTGAAAAAAAAATGCAATCCATATTCCATTATTAAATTTAACATTTAACAATAAGTAAAAAAAATAAATCACATTTCACCATCAAATATAACAAGAAGTGTTTCCCCCTTTATTATTATTATTTTTTATTTACATATTTACATTTTGAATCCTCATTTATTAAATATTTTTAAAATTGACTTTGTACGTGTTAGAATCGCGTGTCGAGCAAGTTGACCACGTGTCGGACATGTGTCAAGATTTTCGACACACGAAAGCTCTCTGAGAGTATTGGTACTTCCTAGGTTATGAGACGTCTTCCTAAAAATTGGAACATATGGAAATTAACATGACATATAAGGTTAATATCATAATTTTTGATGATATGGAGTTAGAGGATGAATGGTTAAAGGCTGCTAGATTATCTACACATGCTTGAGCTATTGAAATTAGTTCACGCAAAGTTTTAGGCTTCAAACACAATAAGAACTATAAGTTCAATAATAAAGGAAGGAGATTGGTCAGGCACCTAAGAAAGCCTAAACCTTTTAACACAAAAAGCATGGTGGGAAGAAGGACAATTCAACAACAAAAGAAAGAGACTAGTCAGGCACCAAAGAAAGGCAAAACCTTTCGATGCAAGAAGCACAGTGGGTAGAAGAACAAGGCCAATATAAACTGTTACAACTGCAGCAAATCAGGTCACTTTACTCGTGAATACATTGAGCTGACAGAGGTAACAAATTACTCAATTACTTTGTGTAATGCTTTTATTTCTAGTACTATGATACTTATTGAATCTTATCCTATGTAGACTATAGTCTCAGCATCAATAGATCATGTACCTAGAAACCGAGGAACATTTGTGGAGTTTTGTTGAATATAACTTGAAGAGACACGGATATATGTTGAAAATAACTCTAAAATTAAAATGAAGGATGTCGGTACTTGTAAATCAAACTCTATTACTACATTGCGTCATCTATACTTCTAATATTCGACGGAACTTGATCTTTGTAATTATTATTGTAGGCTTGTGCTTGTTTTGAATTTTCATGGTGGTAATGTTGATATTAAGTTTGGAACAGTTTATTATGGTTCTAATTATGTCTGAATGGTTTTATGGTTTTAAACATTGACTATAATGTCTTTAATGTTAATGTTTATGGTTATTTTTCTTTAATTGCATCTTCTAAAAATGTAAATATTGACACAAAAATTTGGCATGCTAGATTAGGTTACATCGGATTAGAAAGAATAAAAAGATTAGCTAGAGACTGCCTTTTGGGGTCACTCGTTAAAATTGATCTACCTAAATGTGAACATTGTCCAATAGGAAAAACAACTAGAAAATCATTTGGTAAAGGAATCAAAGCTTCAGTTCCATTATAACTTGTACATTCTAACATTTGTGGTCCATTAAATGTGAGCGAGGCATGGAGCTTTATATTTCGTTAGTTTTATATATGACTTCTGATGTTCCAATTATATTTTTCTGATTTCCCACAAGTCAGAAGTATTAAATTGCTTTAAATGATATATGAGTTTGGTTGAAAATTTGATAGACAAAATAATGAAAACATTGAAAACTAATCACAAATGTGAATATCTATCTGAACAATTCAATTCTTTTTTTTTTTTTTTTATGATGAAAAGGGTATCAAAAGAGGTGATTGAGCGAAATTTAAAAACAATCGAGCTCAATATTGCAAATGAACAACGTTTGAAAATGAAGTACGAAGAGACTTTACCATGTGCAATAAATTATCAAACAAAATAAATGAGAAATTATAGGATAGAGAAAATTGCATATAATAGTTATAGTAGTACGTTTTATCATAAGCCAACATATACTCTCCCACGTTGATAGGCTAGATTTCACTAGACAATCAATCAAAGGCTACAAAGTCTGAGTACTTTCGACTCAAGTATGTGTGATCATATTTTTTGATCTCATAATGTTAACAACCCCTTAAAGATTTATAGTTGTAGATCACAAATAAAAGTGTATGAAACTTGAGGTTCTCTTTTAACTTTGTAATTGTAAACTTTAGATACTTCCTTCAGCTCCACAGTTTCCTTTTATACTCATCAATATCTAAGCTGACCATTGGACAAAAACTCGAGGATCATTCATCCAATCAACTCATTGGACTTAAATGATACGAAAAGATCCGATTGCTTCTTGTATTGCAAGATTAGAGTTTCCCTTTGATTTTGCTGCCCATATAACAAATATTAGGTTTCCATTAAGTAGAGTTCCTTGTTTGTAAGGAGTGTCTCATGTCCAGATGATGGTCACAAGGATCATGAATCCTTGTTATGAAAGGATTACATTGGTATTTATCCTTTCTAAATAGATGGACAATCAATATATCTTTTAGAAAGAAATTCGAGTCAAAATTACTAGCCGTTGCACTTCACATAATTCAAACTGATTTTGAAGATTTGAAAACTCCTCATAACATCTGAAGGTGTGTTGTGTCTTGACAATCTTCGTACAAACTATACTGTTAGTGACTGAGTCTCTGAGTCTGATGGATAATATTTGATTCGAGTTTCTCCAAGAATATTATCTAAAAATCTTATCATCAAAATTATTAAACACATGTGGACGATTGACATAGGAAGTTTTTTTAACACTTGAAGAAGGGCTTTCCTAGTAGAGATAAAATTGATAGGGATTCAATTATATGAGATAGAAGATCTTGATTACATGCCAACTAATGTCATTGAGGGAAATGAAAATTACTTCAATATACAAGACCTAGTGGGAGTGTCGCATCGCTTAGTGAACTAATTTCACAAGGATTCAGTTATGTAAACTAATTGTATAAGCAAACCCCGTTGTTTCGTTTTGAGATTGAATGAGAATTATTTATGATTCCTCTACATAACGATATAAAGCCTACGATAGTCGAAAAGGCTCTCTCATCTTTTGATAAGGAAGAGTGGAAATAAGTTTTAGAATATGAAATAGAATATATCAGAACAAACCATGTTTGGAATTTAGTTAGTCTATCACCTGAACACAGGGCAAAAGGGAATAAATGGATTCTCAAGATCAAGTGTGGGGCGGATAGATTTGTTGAAAAGTATAAGGTTTGCCTTATGGTGGAAGGCTACACTCAATAAGAAGGTATATACTAAAAATAAACTTTTTCTCTAGTTATAAGGTTTACTTCCATACGCCTTGTCCTAATTATTGTCGCAAAATTTGGACTTAGAATCACATCAAATAAATGTAAATATTGCATTTCTCAATGGAGAATTAGATGAAGAAATTTATATAAAATAACCGATGGGTTTCATGGCTAAATGTCAGGAGTGCAAACTTTGCAAGCTTCCACAATCAGTATATGCCTTTAAGCAATCATCCACATGGTGGTACTTTCGTTTTCATTGAGCTATAACTTTTTTTTTTTTTGGTTTTCGATGATTGAAGAAGATCACTATGTGTATGTCAAGCGGTTCGAGGATAAATTTATGATTTTATCACTTTAAATGGATGATATTTTGTTAGTCGTAAATGATTAGGATTTTATTATCACCATAAAAGAATGGTTATCCTTTAATTTTGAAATGAATGATGTGGGAGAAGCTGTTTGTATATTAGGAGTTAAGATCGGAAGAGATCATTCAAGTAAACTTTTTGATCTGTCACAAGAGTCTTATATTATAAAGATTCTTGAACAATTCAATAAGCAAAATTGCAATCCCATGAACACCCCTATCATAGAAGGTAAAGGCCTAAACTCTTAAATGTATCTTAAGGCTCTAAAAGAGAAGAAAGAAATGGAGATTAATCCTTACTTTAGTGCAGTCATAAGTTTGATGTATGTTATAATGTGTACTTGGCTTGACATATATTATGTCGTGAGATTAGTAAGTTGATACGAGTCAAATCCAGGAAAAGCACGTTGGAAAACAGTTAAGTAGATAAATGAAAGATATCACGAACTATCGACTTTGTTATCAAATAAACGATTTACATTTACTAGGTTACTCAGATGCTAATTGGGAAGGAGACTTGGATGATTGCAAATCAACATCTAAGTATGCTTCCTTGGTTAATCAAGGTGCATTTTGGAGTAGCAAGAACATACATGCAAAACTCTATTTATGATAGAGGCTCATTTTATTGCATGCTTTGCTACAGTACAAGAAATAGTATGGCTAAAATGACTCTTGGAAGATTTAGCCATTGTCACTGACATTCCAAGACTAATGACAGTTATTGTGATAGTCAGCAGTCATTATCTATGTTATAGATGTTAAGTATCATAGTAAGACTATTGACACTTGATTTTTAGTCTATGTGTCGAAGAAAGAAAGAAAGTCGAGATTTGAGTTTTTGATGGCGATAGAGCCTATTTTTTTGTCAAAAAAAATGTTTTTTTTTTTCATTTCATGCTGTTGTATTGTGACTATTAAATGATTTTCAAATCATTTTCAATAAAAATCCAAAAAATTAAACGGTTGACTTCTCAATCAACCCTTTAACCAAAAGTCAACCCCATGTCAAAAAGATTTAGGATTAACTTGATTTAATTAAAGGGTTTATAATCAAATTGACATCAACAAAATATGTTAAGGGCTTTCTTAGTATTTTTCCCTTTATATTGTATGTGCCAGATCTTGAGAGGCTTGCCTGATGAGACTGTGGTACAACAAATATGCAATAAAAACCAATACATTGGAGGTGATGATTGCAAGTACTGTGTATGCAGACTTCTTCTAGATTTACGTATTAATACAATGGATTCTAGATAACTACTAGAACCATGACAGTATCTTTAGTTCTGAGGCTGCTTGGAGCATGCTTGTGACAGGCTGCTTTCGGAATGTTATAGAATTGGGGCCCATCAACTTAAAGATTGCAAAATGAGATATGAGGCATACTCATTTCGCAAAAACTATTAAGTTTAGTTTTGGTGATGACTATTGCAATATAGATCTATATGCTAAGTTCATTTCCCTTCACAAGCAAACATCGTGATAGGAAATCATTTGGCTATAATGTTTAATTTTAGCCATAATAGGAATCAGGGGTGATTGGTTCCAGGGTTAACGGTTCTGACCTTGAAATTGGAAACCATCCACTGCTTCCATGGACCTACTTGGGAACCGGACCACCTAGAACTGGGATTGGGAACCGTCCACTATCCATGAAATCGGTCTACAAAAACGAAGGAAGTGGACAATCTAGAACTTTCAGCGAACAACACAATTAATCTCCTTCCAACAAACTATCTCAAAACTACGAAGAACACATTGTCCATGAAATGGTCTACGAAGACAAAGGAAGTAGACAATCTAGAACTTTCAGCGAACAACACAATTAATCTCCTTCCAACAAACTATCTCAAGACTATAAAGAACACAAAAACAGAAGTACCAAGACGACCTAAACTGTAAGGACCTTGGGATCGCCACTATATATATATATATATATATATATATATATATATATATATATATATTGTCTGTTTTGGACATTAAGTTCTCATGGTTTTGTTCTTCTCAGAGCAGCCCATACTACCCCAAGAAAACATGTATATATAGTTAAAGGAACCCAAATCTTTTAAGCTAGCCTAGGATCCCCCCTTAAGTGATGTGGGATAGGAGACATGCACTTAGCCTCACTTGCATATTGCTGAGGCAATCTTAGTCCGTCATTTTGTACTATCCCGGGTTTGGGTCATTACATTCTCCACCCCTTATTGTACAACGCCCTTGTTGTGGCCCCACACGTTATATATATATATATATATATATATATATATATATATATATATTGTTCACTTTGGACACTAAGTCCTCACTGTTTTGTTCTTCTCGGGGCATCCTATACTACCCCAAGAAAATGCATATATACAATTAGAGGAACCCAAACCTTATAAGGTAGCCTAGGACTCCCCCCTAAGCGATGTGCGACAGGAGACATGCACTTAGCCTCGCCCGCGTATAGCCAAGGTGATCTTAGTCCGTCCTTGTGTACTGCCTCGAGTCTAGGTCGTTACATAAACAAAGGAAAGGACCCCAGCAACCTCAGATTCGATAGAGAGTTTACCAAGATAAAGTAAGTCAACCAACAAGACAAACCCATCGAGCAAGCCAAGAAATCCAACTATTGCAACATTTTGGTGATCAAATCAAAAGCCCGAACACTCTATTAAGCTCTAAGAGAGAGAGAGAGAGAGAGAGAGAGAGAGAGAGAGAGAGAGAGAGAGAGAGAGAGGAGGCTCATTTGGGAGATGAAGAGGTGAAGTAGCATTTTGAACTTACGAGAGAGGGAACAACGAGGCCGAAGATGACTGAGAGTGAAAATGACAGAGAGAGAGGCGAGGACATGACTGCGAGGAAGAGGTGTGACCGAATTGAGACTGAGAGTAAGATGAGGCGATAGAATGAGATGAGAGGCGATTGAGTTGAGGGCCTTGAGACCAAGAGCGAGATGAGGGAATTAGGGTTTGGTTTTGTAAACCTAAAAATTAATATAATATATATCAATCTAATTTGGGTGGGCAGTTCCATCCTAGAAACTAGAACTAGACCAACACTCACTAGTTCGTGTTAGAATTGTAACAGTTCCTATGAGAACTACCAAAATAGGTTGATTCAATCTGGTTCAGTCGATTCTCAATTCTTTTGCACTCTTAATAGGAATTATAGTTGGGCTATAATGTTTATTTCCAAAATGACCCTTGCTCTTTTCATCCTTTCACATTGTCATTCATAGATAAGATTCCAAAAATATTTAAATAATAAATCACGCATTCACTTTTTCAGTTTACACTTTTAGAGCAAAGTTGACAATAGTACAAAAATTTACATGATATTAGAGCAGAGGTTCTGAGTTTAAATCTTCCAAGCCCCTGATTGCTTTCCCATTTTCAAATTTCGATGTCTTAGGCTCAGGTCTTACATAATCTTTTGCAAATATTAATTGAAAGTTAAAAACTTGAAGTCAATCCAACTAGAAATTGCTTGCCCCTTTAGTACAAAGCCAAAAAGGAAACCACCACATTTCTTATTAGCGACTACAACACTTAATTAAATAGTTCATGCAAAACTAAATAGTTCCTCCGGACACAACATACGCATAATGATATCCTCCAGAAGGAAGTAAAATCATGTTCAAGCGCTTCATCGAGGGTCGACTTCAGTAGTAGACACTTCATTGACTGACAAAGGCGCAGAGCAGCTCGTAAATTGATCTCGTCCCTCATTCCCTATGACTTTATACGGCGGTCTCCAGCTTCGGAGGAAAAAGGCGGGTTCCTGTGGCAATGGCAAAGTAAGAGTTTGGCTGCTCAACACAAGAACTATGTTCGCCATGGTCAGTCTATTAAACGGATCTTCTTGAACGCATAGTAAGCTGATATGCATGTATCTGAACACTTGGCTTCTAGAATAACATTCTCCCAATGCCAGGTCCGATATTTCCAGTGGCGCATCGTCTCTCCAATGTTTCAAAGCCTAGAGCAACTCAATTGCACACAACAAGCGAACCGGTGAACAATATTGTTGATTGAGAGTATAAAGAACAAATTAATCATATGAAAAACTCACATGGCTTGTGAGATCTTCACCTCCATCAGATTGGTAGTAGTAATTATTCCTCTTATCGCAAGTGATCTCAACAAGGAGAACATCGAAGCTATAAACATCGGACTTTTGAGAGAATTTCCCATGCATTGTATATTTTGGGGACATGTAGCCACTGAAAACCGTCACCAAAACCATAAATGTCGGTATGCCTTTCATAGAATCATTATCAACCAGAAACTATGTATTGGTAAACTTTGGCGAATGCAAAACTCACTAGGTTCCTACGATTCTTCTAATGCTTGCGTTAGTTTGATTGACTACGACAATCCTTGCCATGCCAAAGTCCGAAATCTTTGGGTTCAAATCATTGTCCAGCAAGATGTTGCTAGCTTTTAAATCATGGTGAATGACTCAAAGCCATGAATCTTCATGAAGATAAAGCATCCCTTGAGCGACACCCAATATTATTCCGTAACGTCTTGGCAATCCAATTGCTTGCTCTTTTTGGGGTCTATGCAGTGATTTAAGGATTTGAACGACAGTTAGTACCATCTAGGAAGCCTAGGAGTAACATTCAAAATGTCATATTTGATCTAGTAAACAAGATATGATTATTCACTCAATTGTCGATATCTAACATTATCCTAAGAGATTAACTCAAAGCCAGTGAAGTAAAACAAACTGAACACGAAGTTGTCAAGACTTTTGTTGCGCACAAACTCATCCACAAGTAGCTTTTCCCTCATTCCAAGCAAAATCCGAGCAATCTCACTAGATTCTGATGTTGAAGCTTAGCCACCAACACAATCTTGTTCTTAAATTCTTTAACGCCTTGTCCTGAGCTTTGGGATAGCCTCTTCACTACTATCTCTTGTCCATTAGGAAGCTTACCCCTTAAAAATTTGTGAAAGGTGACAAGACCTCATGAACTCTTCACTTTTTTTTTTATTGTTGTAATTTTAGGATAATTACTTTCCGAACTTTTAACCAATATTCAATGTTATTGAACTATCTTCTGATTCACTTGCGTATAACATTCACACAATAGTGCCGGGGACACTTTCTATGTCTATATGCCATGCAATTTGATAAAAATTATTTTTGTTAGAGGTTAAAAATTAATCCATAATTGTCTATGCAATTAATTAATGATTAAATGGGCCCAACAATTGTTAGGTGCCAACTATACTCAATTAACGATGGTCCAGTCAAATTTAATTTAATTAGTTACTAAATGAGGATCAATGATGACCTTGCTAGTAGAGAATAAGCTAATTGAGAGTGACATTTAGAAACCGTGGATGGACTTTCTAATTTAATTAGTTAAGTGTTCGACAACAACAGATATAAGGAGGATCAATGTGGGAATTTGTACCTAGATAGTCTAATTTTGGTGATTCTTGATTTTGCGTGTTCTATTATAGGGGTATGTAGAAGAATAAGGAATTGCCCGGAACCGAATTGGCCCAGAACTAGCACTTTCCATGGGGATCGATTTGGTTCCTAGTTTTAGGTGTAAAACCACTCACCCGCCCACTCTAACCAGACTAGTACATATATATAATTTTTTTAAATAAGTTTTAATTTTCAAATCAAAACATTAGTTTCCTAGTCGTCACTCACCTTACTCATCTCACGACCTCGCCTCCCTCTCTCACTCTCGTTCTTAGTGGCCTTTGGCCTCATTGCTCCCTTTGTCACTCTCGGTCGCCTCCGGCCTCCGACCTTATCCCTCGCTCTCAAGTCTCACACCTCCTCCAAAGTGGGGATATTTCGATCGGTGCAATAGGCTCTCCTGAGAATTGGACCGAACTGGCAATCTAGTTCCAAGGTGGTTCCATGGAACCAACGGGCGGTTCTCAATTCTAATTTTTTGGAACTAGTTCTTAGTAAGCGATTCCTTGTTCCGACGTGGAAACCACCCGTCCTAGATCCGATCACCCCTACTCTATTCTAATTAACAAGTTAATTCCCATTTGAGTTTATAACTTATTACATTGGAAAAAACAAAAGATAAATGACATGAACAAAATGAGGAGTTTGGTGTGAATTCTTATTGAGGAAACAATAAAATTTGAACCGGTCAAAAAGTTCAATCAAAAGAATAGAGAAAAATCTGTCAATAATTTTTTTTTTCCTTTATACGAGTGGGCTCTCTCTCTCTCTAGATACATGGGGAGATCATCAAGAGAAGGGCGAAGTCCAAGCCCATCGACCACTGGGATTAGCAAAATGGGTTCCCTAATCCATTTTTCTACTGATATCTGAGGGTTGGAATTAAAATGAGTCGCTCCAATTTATGAAAGGTTCAAATGAGTTGTAAAGAACGAAGACCAATTAAAAATGGGTTTGAATATGTTTGATTCAAATCCATCTTTAACCTATTTTAATCAAGTTGATCTAGAGATATATTGACCGTTTTTTATGTTTCCATTTTTTGAGCCGTAACAAGTCGCTTTCTCCTTTTATTGCGAATCTATGCCCGATATTTTAAAGTGATGATATAAGAGTTAACATCGACTTAATGCTAAATAAGTAGACAGTTACTATGGTAGTTTGTTTTGCTTAAACGTCTCTTTCGTTGTAGACATTATATTAGTTGCGTGTGTAGATCAAACGCTAGAAGACATCATTTTCGCTGACCTTTGCTCGCATTATGGTCAATATCTAAAACAACTTCATCGTGTTGGAAGAAATCTTGTGAAAGGGATGACTCTCTTTGAGCCAAAAAAATAGAGGAGAAATTTAAACCTTAACATACCTTATCAGGTTGTGGAAAGAATGTCATTTAGATTTGTGAGAAAAAAACTTAATCTGCATCTCAAGAAAAATAATACAAATAAAAATAACCTCTTAGAGTTGGGCCACATGAAAATTACATCACCTCCTATTAAATGGCAATAATTGTAAAGAGTTAGAGCCCGAATTGGAATTGATATGTGTTGGATTTGGTTTGGATATGAACCATTAATGCTGTATAACATAAAAATGGGTCAATTTGGAAAGAACCCATTTTGAACACACTTATCCACCTAGATTCAACCCCACCCATCTGTTTGGCCAAAAACAGGATATCACAAGTGTCATAACTTTCATATGACTCTCACTTTTGAAGGTTTAACTTTCTTTTTGATCACTTAACTGTCATGACTTATATACGATGTTCACTTAAGTACCATAACTTTTTTTCCTAATCACTTAAGTGCTTTAACTTTTTTAAAATGTTCATCACAAGTATTATGCCACGTTGGATTTCTAATGTTTCGGTGAATGTTTTTGAATTCTTTTGGCATTTAAGTGACCAACTAAAAGTTATGGCACTTAAGTGAATGTTTTTTTAAAAGTTATAGCAGTTAAGTGGTCGAAAAAAGAGTTATGGCACTCAAGTGAATGATGTACGAAAGTTATAACATTTATAGTGTTCTTATCTATAATTTGGAAAAATCTACCATGTTTAACTAGTATGAGATTGAGATGCACTTGGGAAAGTTGCACCTAAAATGTTCCCCATGTTGACTGTGTGTGACGTAAGACCTGTCATTGAAGTTCGGAAAACATAGATAAGAAGGCACTCCTTGAAAAGAAAAAGAAAATAAGAAAAGAATGTAAAACATGTACATAAACGTTTGGGAAAGACAATTCCTTTTTCTTTATGTTACATGCATCATGGATGGAGCACCTAAAGGTATAGATATAAAAACAGCATAACCCAACGACTTGCAGAGGAGAAGATATGTGTAGTCCATTGGGTAATTTAACTAACACTCCAATTTGATTATTTAGTCTAGAGGAGAAGTAGTTGGATTGAATCTTACAGAAGCACAACAATGTTCAAATGCGGCACCTATTCAAAAACTCACGGCGAAGCTCATCACACACAAAATGTATTTACTCTCATTCATGAAAGATAGCTCAAGAAAAACCTATAATCAATTGAAGGAACAAAAACCAAAAGTTTCAATTTGTCCATGGCTAAAGCTTGAAAATATGATTTTTGCAAATGGTACATTATGCACATAAGATTAACATGCCAAATACCAAAAAAGAAGTGACCAAGGCTTTTATTTGGCACAAACTTGTAGGTAGTAGCTTTTCATCTTCCTCTAACTAAAATCCGAGCATCCGTATGAGGTTTCTGTGTTGAAGCTTTGCTTGTCTTGAGCTTTGAGATAACCTCTTCACTGCGATTTGTTCTCCATTAGGAAGTCTACCCTAAAATGTTTTGTATTTAACATTTAATTCCTCATCACAACTTCCATAACCAAACATAAAGAAGCTTTACATGTTTCTTTTTCTTTGACATCATTTTGTTTAATTCAGATGTAAAGCATTCTTATTATTTCTAAGCAATATGTAATTCGTACCTAGAAAATTTCACCAAATCCACCTTCGTCCAACTTGTTTTCATGAGAGAAATCATTTGTTGTGGCTAGTA